>CM062244.1:17457950-18801166 GCA_031216285.1 Syzygium syzygioides | reverse complement strand
AGGAGACGAGGGTCTTGATATACCAAATAGAAGGATGAATTGCTTCCAGACTCTCACAGTCTTCAAGAATCAAAATCTCCAAGCTTTTGAAAGCAGACAAGTCGGGAGTTCTTCTCAAATGTCCACAATATGAGAGGTCGAGAACTTTCAGCTCAGTTGCCATCTAAAAGAAACAAAGGAAAACCTCAGTGAAATTGGACAGCTACAATGTGTGATTTTCCACTATTGCTTGCTTTTTTTTTATAAGAATCTATAAGATTCCTAAAAAATACCTATACTTCACTACTCTTTCACGGTTGTTTTATTTGATTTTAAATGTTCTTTAATAGTATTAGGCTACGCCACCATATTGATTTTTTTAAACATATCCATTGCAAAAAGATTTGTGTTTATTTTCGAATAAAATTTCAAAGAGAAAATATATTTAATTTTTAAGAGCTATGGCGATGCCGTTGATTAGACATAAGCAAATGACTCTTCAACAATATGAAATTAAAGAGAAACGGGTAGTTTAATTATGAAAAGCAATTTTTTAAGGTTATATGTACAAGATATAAAGGATGTTGTATTCCAAAAAAATTTGATGCCATTGGAAGGATAATTTTATTACTCTCGTAACATTAATAATTTATATTTGTGTTATACAGTGACGACTTCCATAATCAACAATTATAATGAATAAATATTTCGTGCAACAAGTCAGAGCAATTCATAAATTATATGCATTACTCTAAGATTAAAATTAATTTAGAATTTTAGTATGTACATACAACACAAGTCATTGCTTGGGAGTTTTTGTTTCTCCAAGAAAGAAGACTGATATAGAGATATAACAAGAATCACTCAAAAGAACTACTTTTGCATGGGGAGAAATTATCTTAGAAGCCACGAACCAGCTAGATTAGCGAAAATCAAAATATGCACAACTATGTAATTATGTTTTTAATAGATGTTAACTAATATAGTTAATTTCTTTTTTAGTATTGTCTAAGGTTAAGCATGACGGGTTGTAGAGTTTTATCAATTAAAGAAATTAAGGGGCAGAAGCTTCTGAATACATAGGCGCCTATAAATGCCACTTATATTTAGATGAAAATCCTAAATTCGAGGAATGATGTTAAACCTTTCTATAAGAAAGAAAGGAGAACTTGGTGCGATTAGACCTTCGGTATCACGTAATTATTCACAAGAAATATATCTTCTCAATATCTTACCTTAAGTGGACCCCATCCTCCCCACTTTTCTGAAATCGGACTTCTTGATAGATTGAGCACGACTAATTTTTTCGGATGAAAGTTGGCCACTTTGAAATCCGAGGGACAATTCTCCCACTGAAGCCATCTTAATTGAGGAAGTAAGTTTTGGAAATCTCCGGTGAAATTCACACCGTACGCTTCAAGGAACCTCAAGTTGGTGAGTTTGCTAAACTGTTCACCTTGGTAGCTTTTCTCGCCATAATAACCAAGATCAAGGGCCTCAATCTTACTAGTGCCCTGCAATTATAAAACTTTGTGGACTGTAAAATTGACGAAATTGACTGTAATAAGAAAAGATGGACTAATTTCAATTTGATATCATACTATTATGGTGTAGGCTTCTTACTTTCAACTTAGTGAAATGACAATTTGTTATTGCATATGATTTATCTAATTCATGTAAAAATGTGAAGCTCACGAAGGTGTTTTCGAACTTTTACTCTTCCATTTATGCCTTTCACAAATTCGCACCTTTTGAATTACAAAAAATTGCATCCTTTCAAAATTACAATAGAAGGCCTCTCTTTATGTACAAACTACTTCAAATATATCTATCAAAATTCATGCCCTTTATATGACAACCCTAACTCATATCCTTTATATGTGAAAGAGCATAACTCTTACAGTTCAAGTACATTTATCAAACTTGTCATCAAAACATGTTTCACAATTAGAGAATTTGAATTGTAGAATACCCCCTATTATTCTGGTGTACCTTGTTTGCAATTCTCACTAGCAAAATGAAATCGAGAATGTCATCTCAAAAAGTATGCTCGTGTTTTACATTCCTTTCATATCCCGTGTTTCTTTAACGAGTGTTTTTTAATTATACATGGAAGAAAAATCGATTATATATGAAACGTTATATAGATGATCTTTACTCCTCTTTTTATTGGTACAGATGTTTGATGCAACATTTTCATTATCTTGTTTATTTTGTTAAAGTGAAATAGCATAAATTAATGAGATCTTGCTTCCAGAAAGATTGTACATGAGGATTGATTAAATTGGATACTAAGGGAATTCAAGTCTTTTCCATTTTTCTTTCGTTGTAACCAAATATTTAGGGAACTCAAATTTATTTTGTCTTAGGTGATGAATTGCACAGTGAGCACAAATCATGAGAGTTATAAGACGGATTTGTTTGGTGGTTTGAATATTTCCTTCAAACTTTTATCCTTTCGGATGTGACACTACTTATTTTTCCTTCAATTTTTTTTTTGTATATTATCGTATTTTCATTAACAACTTCATAGATACCCTTTTTTTTCAGTTCTAAGCAATGTTATATATAGTTGATTACATTTTCATTTGTGCAAAAATGTGTTCGCTGAAATGCATCGGTAGAAAGCTTTTACAAATCTCGTTACTTCATTATATTTAGTGTTTCTTCAATTAAAGATACTCATGACATTTGCACATGCTTGTCTGATACTTGCACAAATCATCCATACGTTGTAATTGCTTTTAGTTGCATACCTTTTAACTTTCATGCTAATAATGAAAATTAATCAAGACACAAAATTCAAAACCATAATTATTTACATCACAAGTATTGGAATGAGCCATTGCTCTGACCACCTCTCTAGGAAGTAATACGTCTGGACCGGAATTTCTCTTTGCATTTTGAGTGGCGTAGCTTCTAGACGACTTTTTTTTTATGGTACATACATAATGTTTTTGCATTAACAGACACTTGGTTTGGAAAACGTTAGTTTGAATAGACACATTTCTACATATTACACATGTTGTTCATGAAACAAAACCATGTAATAACTATTACATAATTTAAACCAATCAACATATAGCTACTACAGCTTTATTACATTACAGTGTAATAGTGATTATATTGTAGCCTTATTCCATTACCGTAACCATACGGGTTGTTAGTGTAATTTGTTGACCACCTCTAGTTTTGTATATTCATTGAATTTGAGTAGAACAGGGAAGATCAAGATCCTGAGACTAAAGTGCATAGCAGAAGTTAACAGTATTTTTAGTGTTAAAAATCTAAATAAAATATTTATGGCTCTATTGTTCCGTTTATTGTAAAAATTTAACTTTTTTCTTCTAATGTCTTATTTTAATCCATAGATCTTACCAAACAACATAGCATATATATTTTGTAGCAATGGGAACAATTTATGAATTTATCTTTTATTATGTGCGACGGCCTCATATTTGACAAGTAAATAATATTAAAAGCATACTTGTCAAATTACAGATCAATATCATATTGGAATCATATTTGACAAATACATAATATTAAAATCAATAAAAAAAAGATATCCATCATCACAAGAAAACTTATATTACATGCTTTAGGAATAAATTAATATAATCAAATTACCCATCATGGAAGAAAAAATGTATATGTTTAGAGGAATCTATTACATGGATGCATATATTTCAACAATAAGTATGACGTAATGTAGCAACAACTGTTATGATTGAAAACGTGTATTGATAACCATTGTGACTAAGAAATATCCATCATCATTGTTTAGCATGCTTTACAAACAAATGAATGTAATAAATTTGTCCATCATAGAAGGAAAAAGAACATATGTTTAGACGGATCTTTTTACGTGGTTATATATATTTCTACAATAAGTATAACAAAATGCATAATTAGTGATGGCTATTATGATTAAAAAGTTCTATGGATACTCATTATGAGAAAAAAATTTTGTTCTATTTCACAAGCAGATTATATAAAAAAAATTATGTAACATGATAGCTCATATTTAACAAATAAATTATGTAAATGTACTAATTATGTGCTATAAAACGCTCATTATGAAGATGTAGAAATATCTATTATAACATGGTAGCTAATACTTGAGAAATAAAAAATCGACAAAAAAGTTATATAACACGGATAGCCCATATTTAACAAATGATGATATAAAGATCAACTAAATCTTTGCTAAATACAATGCTCACTTGGAGTTGAACGATGCAGTCATAATTATTACAACATGAAAGCCTATATTTGACAAATGAATATTATCAGGGGATTAACAGAAAAATTAATCCAATGTCACAGAACTAAAAAAGTATTAGCAAATTCACGGAAGAAAAGTATATATCCACTATTATGAAAAGTCAATAGAACGAAATAATAAATAATTAGAGCGTTATACTACACAGTTGCGTATATATTATAAATAAATATGAAAGTGACATTAGCAAATCAACAGTGTTAACTAACGATTGACACAAAAGGACTCAATTGCACAAACTTGGAAAGATAAAGGACTACATTGAGCAAAAAAAATAGATAAAAGACTAAATCACACAAACAATAACACTTAGGGGGTACTAAATCTGTACTTAGCCCAACTTAAAAATTACAGGAACCTTGATAGCCAATTGTGACAAACGAATAGAGGTCTCATTATCATAACAAACAACTCATAAGAAGTCAATACTGAGTAGAAGAAAAAAGAAAGAACCAAACCTAGCAAGAAATCAAAATAAGAATCCAAACATCAAACATGCACGTCAAAATGATATGAGAGAAAAGCATGGCCTCAACAATTTATGCGAGCTTTTCTCTAAAAGTGCTCTGTTAATCATTATGTTTTTGTAGTTTTGTTGTTGCGTTGAAGTTACCGAAAGGAGAGTGTCCTCATCACAATACTACTGGGTAAAGAGATATATCATTTATCAATAACCAAGATATTGCTCCTCAATTATGTCCTAAAACCAGGCAAGAACAACAATTAATCGAAAGAGCTCTTTTGCTTGTAGAAGCAGCAAGTTTTGGGGACTTAGGACCAGCAACAATTTTAATTCAAACAAGAAAGAGAAGATGGGCTCACATTCACTAATTAAGACAAGTAGAGAAAACTCTTACCTTGTTACTCTCGAGCACATCCGTGGCTTCCTCACGAATCCATAATCTGCTACGCTTTTGAGGCTTCTTTTGATTTTCTAGACGAACAATTTCCCTTCCAAGATCTCTCAGTTGATCATGCATCATCAGTGTGCCTTTTTCATCAACTTTAATGAGGGACATAAGACTTAATACTTCAATCCCCTTCCCGGGGAAAAAATCACAGGCATCCCACATATAAGTCGGATTTTGTTTAGATGCTCCAATAAAAAAACATGCAATATCCAAAAAAATTTGTTGCTCCTCATAATCTAATGCTTTGTAACTTATCCCCAACGTCTCTTGCACCTTCTTATCAGGCACTTTCTTTAATTTCTTTGACGTATCTTTCCATGCTTCCTTTGTCTTTCCACATAAGAATGAACCTATAACTTCAAGAGCTAAAGGAAGCCCCCCAGTAGTAGATACAACCTCATAAGAGATATCCTTATAATCACTAGGAGGAAAATCCTTTCGAAATGCATGTCTACTAAATAAAATCAATGATTGATCCGAAGGCAACTTGTTGAGTTCATACATGTGGCTAGCCCTAGCCTTGTCAAGAATACTCTTGTTTCTAGTTGTGATTATGACTATACTTCCTGCTTTAAACCAACTACCATCTCTGATCAAAGCATTCAATTGAGTATTATCATCCATATCATCAAGAAGAGTGAGAATTTTCTTACTTGTAAATCGAGATTTGAGGACACTGATTCCTTCATCGACATTAGACACCTCACATGAACTTCCTATTATGTCAGAAATGAGCTGCTTTTGTAGGCATTTAATACCCTCGCTCTGAGATGTTTCTCGAATATTAGCTAGAAAGCTACGATCCTCAAAATGACTAGACAATTTGTTGTACAACACCTTTGCAAGAGTTGTCTTACCAATGCCGCCCATTCCATAAATTCCAATAATCCATGTACCATTGAATTTAGCATCTATCTTACTCATAATTTGTTCCACATGATCATTGGTTCCCACCAACTGTTCGGGAACATTTAGCTGAAAAAGTCTTTTTAACTCACTCATAACTCTTCTTACTACCATTTTGACTAATTCTGCTTTATGCCTATCAAATAACAATATAAAATTTCAATATATGATGGCAATGTTTATATGCTTTTTCAAGTAAGATCTATTTATAAAAAAACTAAACAATGTTTTGATGGAGAAAAATGTACCCGTTATCAATTTTCTCGGATTCCCATCCTTTTAAGTAACTGACTTCTTTGAGTGCATCTTCCCATTCTTTCACAACCGTTTGGTCCGAATTCTTTTTATGTGCATTGATAGCATCTCCAAATCTCCCCGCAAGATGTCGCACATGCGAGGGTTCCACTTTGTAAAATATGGGCAACACTATTTGCCCTCTGCTTTTCTTGCACTTCAACATTTGAGCCAGCTCATAAAGGCACCATTTGCTAAAAGCGTAATCCTTCGAGATGATGGGGATCGAGATCCTAGACTGTGCAATACTGCAGAGAAGCTCCAGACCAATCTCCTCACCGACACGGAGCTCATTGTCATCTCTGAATACATGAATTCCTGCATCGACAAGACTAGTATAGAGATAATCGGTGAAACTTTTGCGAGTGTCTTTCCCTCTAAAGCTCAAGAACACTTCATAGTCATTTCCTTTCGGCTTTTTGGTTCCACCTTCATAATCACCTACATGTGGAGAGGTCGATGAGGAAGACGCTCCGTATATAGGATCTTCTAAAAGACCAGGTTCTTTTATTTTCATCTCGAGATTGATGGAGTGGAGCCCCAAAATAAGAGGAATATGGAATCCTAGATCTGGGATGTGTAAAAAAGTCTCTTAGAACTCAATTCAGAGCTACATTCAAACAAAAACAAAAGCTCTTGTCCAACTCATCAGAAGAAAATGGAGCGATCAAAGCAGGAAAGAGAGAAGAGGAGAAGAGCAAGTAGCCACCGATTACCTGAGGAGTGCTCGAACAACACAATCCACACACTGCTATGATCTCCACCGATTCTCAGTCTTCGATCTTGGATTACCCACACGCACCGCTCGTTATCGTGCGTACTTGAACAATGCTGAGTTCTGGCCATCCAACGATCCAAGACTCTTCATGCCAATTGAACTGCTGCGATGCATGTTGCACGGAAAGGTCAATTATTGCGGGCGTAATTTCCGGAACACTGCTTGGAAGGTGCATGGAAAGACTTGACTTGACTTGCCTTTTCTGTTAACAATAAAAATAAAAAAGAAAGCTAACAAGGTAAAGTAACATGCTCGCGGCGCTAACGTCGATGAGTCAATGACAAAAACACATCAGTTGTCGGATTAAATCAGATTTTGTTAAAAAAAAAATGTCTGTACGACACTCAATATTTAAATAAGGAAAATTATTATTTTCAATCTATAATCAGATTTTTTCTTCAAAAGAGATTCCTTTGGAAAGGTAACTCACAAAATAAATCTCTCCAAGAATAATTTCTCAAACTATATTTCTCCACGTCACCTCAAGTCTAAAGACAATCTAGTCATCATCAATCCCTCACCCAAGTCACTTTTGTCTCGATCCTTAAATTAATAATTTTTGACATTTTACATAAAATTTATACATTTTCACTTTTTTATTTTGTTTGTTATCGATTCATGTGGCCATTCTTCTTTTGCTTAGCTCTTAAGCCAAGATCATCACTTACAATATCACGAATCTGACCAATTATATTGTTGTGATCTCCACCGTTCTCAGTCTTTGACATTTTATTACCGACGCAAAAACACTCTCTGCCATTAAAAAAATTAGAGAGCAATTCCGCAATTTCCACAACATTATGCGGAGGGTGCGTGGAAACTACGCAAGTGTTTTTTGACATGACTTGCTTTTTTTATTAATAGAAAATATAAAAGAAAATGCACCAACAATACAAATACTCATAAGTGATTAAAGAACTGTGTTGGATAAGATGGCAAATTGGCGTTAGAATAATGTAAAGAAAAGTGCCCTTCTTTATAGCTCATTTGATTGGGATAAGCGTAAATGAAGTTTCTGTCTAATTTCTCAGTTGCTAAAGGGTGATACCAGCTTAAGACTCCTCACAAAATTAGAAATTTTATTTGGAGTATATGCTAAAATGCTCTCCCAACAAAGGAAAATTTATATAGACGGAAGGTAGTACCCGATCCCATTTGCCCAATTTGCCAAGCGCATGCTGCAACCCCAAAACATCTATTCCTTCTCTGCAAGTGGACAAGAGAAGTTTGGGATGATCCTGCACTAAATATCCAAATCTCTACGCATCAAACCTCCAGAATTGATGAATGGATGCTAAATTACATATCCAGCGGAAAGAACAAACCAAAATTTGAACTGGTCTCGATTGTGCTCTAGAAAATCTGGAAAGAAAGAAGTGGCCTCGTATTTACAAGGCGCCTTCCGAATCTGAAGTCGCTGGTCGAAGGAGGACTACAGATGCTCAGAAACTTCACCAAATGGAGCAATTTTGACAAAAACAGGGCATCGGCAAACAAGGACGAGAACGAATTATGGGTTCCTCCAGAAAGGGGAGAAACAAAAGTGAATATTGACGCTGCGCATGAACCTGGATCGTTTGAAGGATCAATTGCCTGCGTGTGCCGCAACTCTTCTGGAATTCTGATTGATGGTTTCACCAAGATCTTCCTCGCCTCCTCCGCCGAACAAGCAAAAAGCGAAGCTATGGTGGAAACGCTAAAATTCCTCTCTCCACATGCGGGGGAAAGACTTATTCTGGAGTCTGATTGTCTTGGTTTAGTGAGAAGTGTCAATTCTGTAGAAAAACTATCATGAGAACAGCACGCGCTAATAAGTGAAGCCCGCGACCTGGTTTCCAGCTTTTCTAATATTAAGCTTATTTTTTGTAATAGGGCTAAAAATAGTGTAGCTGACTGGGTAGCTAAGACCCACAGAAAAAAAAAAGCACTCACCGAAAATTGGTTGACTTGCCCTCTGCAGGCCCTTAGAAATTTGCTCTGTTTTGAGACCCGGCCTATGGGTTATTTTTTTACATGTTATCAATGAGCAGTTTATATTTTTGACCAAAAAAAAATTTCTTTTGCCCTTTTCTGTGGTTAAATTGAAGCAACTGCTATTGATTTGTTTTAGCAATGTCTAGAGAAAGGAGATGGTGGGAACTTTTAGGAGGAAAACGTTAACAGGAGTATCTTACACACTCTTTGTAGCATCTAGTCATTTTGTAAAATGTTATGCTGATTTGTCTATTCAATCCAATTTCTTCACAATTAAGTTGCATGATATATGTTTGTGTGTATAGAGAGATATATTTGTGCATGTGTCACAGCTTAACAAATAGTGGATCATTACTGCGAAGAAACCTTTTTAATCAGTGAAATTTTTCAATGTCCTTCTTGCAGAATTCCAGCCTCTTGATCAGAGAAATGCTATGCCGCATTCATAAGAAATTTCTATCGTGTCTCTTTCTCTCTCTCCCTAACAATTAAGTGAAAGATTAACAAGTACAACATCATAATAGCATAGTAATGTGCACCTATTGTGATGTACAACATTACGACACGTTAAAGTAATTAAGTACAAGAACATCATAATAGCATAGTAAAATTGTTCTGTGACGTTATGATGTATTATTGTAATCAAGTGCAAAAATGGTGTGAAACAGAAGTGTGCACCTAAAAATTTTCAAAAGATGAGTGGGTCCGTTGCCTATTGACTTGCTCTTTTTCCCTCACCCACTTTTTGAAGGTTGAACCTTTTTTTTAAGCTAATGGGATTATTCTTTTCAATCCGTAGCTCCAGGAAACTTCAAAGAAATTTCCTGTTCCAGATTTTTTTTCATTGCCTTTATAAGGTAAGACAAGTTAGTTAAGAAATTATAATGCTAATAATTAGTAATGATGGGTATATGAATTCCCTTTAATTAGCCAAGAAGAAAAGCATATTGTTATATGACTTCAGTAATTTCTCACTCACTAAGATGATCATCCAGAAACGATTGTTTTAAAAGATTCATTTTGATTAGTGAGATAATTTTTTTTCGCTGCTCTTGTTAACTAACACAAATAGTATATGAAGAGACTGAAGCCTCATTATATAGAAATCTGATATTTTGGGAATGAGATATACTATGAAAAACAATAGAAAAATGGAAACTTAAACAGTTTTCATTTTCAATGAACTGGAAATGTTTTCTCGAACCAAATGGGCCGTAAGTAAACTTGACTCTAGTTTTTTTCAACGAAATCATGTTCACTTAAAAAAGTTTCCATGAAAATTATTTTCCAGTAATGATAATTTACGAAATCATGCCTTTCGTCTATCGTCACGCGAGGGCTGCAATCTCCATGGTCGCGGTGATGGGGCTCATCTCCACCGCGGGGATTGATTTTCACAGAGAGATAGACGTGGCCATGGAGGTCACGGCCTCCGTCAACTCTTTCCGATGGAGATCTACGGTCACTGGAGGCCACGACTTCCATGGCTGCGGCCCGCAGCCTGCGGGTTCAAATAAAATATCCTTGCGCTCATATGCCCTATTTTTTCTTGTTCCATCAGACGGTTTCTGAATCAGCAATAAAGTCACTTTTCTCGTCTCAGCAATTTGTTATTTTCTTCTTTTTTCCTAAAAAGAGGTAAGTTGATGTCGTGGGGAAAGTTCATGTAATGGAATCTTAACTGTTCACGACATCAATGAACCTTTTTTTCTCGTCAACGACCCTCGCTGCCACTTAAAAAAGCCTTCATATTTGTGTCTAAGGAAGGAATCAACACAAAGTAAAAAAAAAAAAAGAGAGGAAATATCACACGCAATTCATTGTACTTTCAGGGTAAAACTTACAAATTCAAACTTGTGCAATTTAAAAATGTTTAGCTAATTTATCTATTCAATTCAATTTCTTCATGATCAAGTTGCACCATATACATGTGCGTATATATAGAGATATATTTGTAGATGAATCCCAGCTTAACAAATATTGGGCCATTAATGTGAAGAAACCTTTTTAATGGGCAAAATTTTTCAATGTCTCTCTTGGAGATTTCCAATCCCTCTATTAAAGTGATGCTATGCCACTTTCATAGGAAACTCCTATTGTATCTCTCTCTCTCTCTCTCTCTCTCTCTAGCAAGTGAAATTTTGACAAGTATTTTTTGAGTATGCTTTTCAAATAATTCAATTATGGGAATCGTATAAGGTCCCCACATTTTTCAATGGTTGAGATAAACTAACATTTTTGTTTTACCAAAAAAATCATCAAGAATAGCGTGCAACCAAAGTCATGCATTTGATTTCTCTTCTTTTCTATATTGTGAGAATCACAGTGTACATGAACAGCAACTCAGAATGAAAGAAAGGAAAAAAGAAAGAAAGATTGATTCAATGGCCTCTCAAAAATATGAGAAGATGGGGCTGCTTCTGGTCCGACGATTTTATGCATAACAATTTTGCCATGTCTGTCAGCCATTCGATGCAAGTATTTGAATGTCATTTGTCCATTTAATTTGCATTGAGTTGTGCAATCAAAGCTTTGCCAATGTGAACCATCAGATTGAGCATGGTAAAATTGCCATGTTCAAGGCCACTGGATAGCAGCAAAGACCGAAAGACGAGGAAAACTTTTATGGTACACCTATTATAATGTTACAACATTACAACACATCAGAGTAATTAAGTACAAGAACATAATAAGAGCATATTCTATGACGTAATCAAGTGCAAAAGTGGTGTGAAACAGAAGTGTGTAACTAAAGATTTTCAAAAGATGAATGGAATCAACACTGATGGAAGTTTCGCAGGAAAAATATGAGCTGACTAAGACATGGGACCTGTGGTATCCGTCGCCTTGTGACTTGCTTTTCTTTACTCACCCACTTTGATGGCAAAAAATTTGCCTTAATCCTGCTTTTTTATCAACAGGGAGAAAAGAAACAATAAAGTGAGAGCATTTACACTTCTTGTGGACCTCCAATTGATTGTTTTCCTGAGTGGGTTGGAAATTGGAATCTAAAAGAAACTAAATATATTTGTTCATCTCTCTAATAAAAAATTGCTCTTTGTGACCCAAAAGAAGAAATAATTATTGAAAAAGATATATGATTTGTCAAATAATATAGAATGTGACACGAAAGTTAAATGTATTTTGGGTCTCATGATTAGCGCAGTTGGTTAGCAAATCAGAAATTTTCTTCTTATAAACTAGAGTCAGATGTCCAAATCTCATCAAAACGACTCTAAGTCAAAGCCACCTGCGTACAGTCCAAAGGTCTGAACTTAACCAGTTTATAAGTTTAGCAAGGTATTTCATGTGCTTTCAAATAACCAACTTATATGCTGGTGCATATGAGTTATCTTAAGTTTGCTCTTCTAGACATTGAAACTAAAATTGGTTTGAAAAAATTCTTCAAATTTTCATTCTCACTATCATTTGACTGAGCAAGTGAAGTCTCTCTCTCTCTCTCTCTGAATACCCAGTTAATTCTTCAAAGCTCCAAAATATCAGCCTGAACTTTATCTTGAGTGACAATTCTTGCCTAAATTTTTTTTTGTTTCAATAAAAAGCCCAAACTTTTACTCGAGTCCCAAATATGGCCCCCATGATGTAAACTTTTCAGATTGTTGGGGTCAGATATGGGATTTAAGTAAAAATTGGTGATTTTTTATGAGACAAAAAAAAAAGTTCGGGTCAAAATTGTCACTCAAGGTAAAGTTGGTGCTTTTTTTTGGAATTAGGCCCACAAATTTATCAATAATTGAAGCATTTCCGTGATTTTTTTTAAGGTTGAAGCTTTTTTTAAGCTAAAGGGATTATTCTTTTCAATCCGTAGCTCCAGGAAGCTTCAAAGAAATGTCCTGTTCAACATTTTTTTTCATTGTAAGACAAGTTAGTTAAGATATTCTAATGCTATTAAATAATAATGATGGGTATAGGAATTCCCTTTAATTAGCCAAGGAAAAAAGCATATTGTCATATGACTTCAGTAATTTCCCACTTGCTAAGATGATCATCTAGGAAGGATTGTCTTAAAAGATAGATTAATGCCATGAAATATCCAAACTGGTACACATGTGATAAATTTACTTCAAACTAATTTTTAGACCACCAAAAACCCTAAACTGGTACACCTGTGATAAATTTACCCCAAGCTAATCTTTTGACCGCAAAAAACCTCAAACTTCTTCATTTGTGATAAATTTACCCTCCGTTTTTTTTGGATTAATACCACGAAAAATCGCAAACTTGTACATTTGTGACAAACAAAGGATAAAGTACCAAATTGGTACACCCGTCAACTACCACGTGTCTTTGAACTCAGAAATTTGATAGTAAATTTAATGAAAACTAACAGAGGGTAAAATTATCATATGTATACCAATTTGGGGTGAATTTATCACAGGTGCACCAGTTTGGAGTTTTTTTATGGTATTAACCCTTAAAAGATTCATTTTCATTAGTGAGATAATTAATTTTTCCATTACTCATAGTAACAAACACAAATAGTATATAAAGAGACTGAGGCCCCACAATATAGAAATATGATATATTAGGAATGGGATATATTATGAAAAATTAAACCAAACGTGTATTGTTAGTTCCAATTTCTACAGAAAATTTTCATACCAAACGTTTTTAGGTGAAAAATAGAAAATGTAAACCAAAACAATTTCCGTTTTCAATGAACTGAAAATGTTTTTCCGAACCAAATGAGCCGTAAGTAAACTTGACTCTAGTTATTTTCAACGAAATTATGTTTGCGTGAAAAAGTTTCCATGAAATTTATTTTTCAGGAATGATAATTTATAAAATTATGCCTTTCATTTGCGGTCACAGGAGGGCTACAACCTCCGTGGTCGCGGTGATGGGGCTCGTCTCCATCGCATGTATTGATATTCGCAGAGAGAGAAAAAGAGACGTGGCCATGGAGGTTGCGACCTCCATCAATTCCCTCCGACGGAGATCAGCAGTCACAAGAGGCCTCGACCTCCATTGCTGTGGGTTCAGATGAAATATTCTTGCATTCACATGCCTTTTTTTATTTTTGCCGCTAGATGGTTTCTGAATCAGCAATATTTTTTAAAGTTCAATTTTCACATCTCAGCAATTTGTCCTTTTGTTCTTCTTGTCCTAAAAAATAAGGTACGTTGATGTCGTGGGCAAAGTTTATGTGATGGAATCTTAACTGTTCAGTTGGTAGTGTCAAATTTGGGTCATCAACGACAGCAACGACCCCCGCTGTCACCTAAGAAAGCCTTTATTTTTGTGTCTACCGAATCAACACAAAGTTATAAAAAAAAGAAGCAAATTTCATAGGCAATTCATTGTACTTTCATGATAAAACTTACAAATTCAAAATCGTGCAATTTAGAATGTTGCTTAGAATTTCAATCATATTCTTTTGAGCAAATGACATTGTAAGAGGTATCTGGTTCGGTATTTTTATGATGAGAAAGCCCACATAATATAGATAAGCCAACCTAAGCTGCCAACTAGTGCCCAAATAGATGAACCAAATATGTGTCATGGGGATTCAAAAAAATTAGATGAAAATAGAGAACTAGGTTTATCAATAAGACTGTCTTCAAAGATAGTGATTTTCTCGATAGGATTCGAGATCCAATAGAGTCGGCTCCAATGGATATCTTGTCCCCTAATACAATGCCCAGACCCTAATCTTCCTCACTTAGTCTATGTAGCAAGCAAAAATGAACCTGATTCAAGCTTAGAAGTGCTAGCCAATACACAAAAAGCATGAAAGAGACGAAAAGGAGAAGAAGGAACAAAGGATAGAGTAATGTTAATGGTGATCTTTTAGTTTGTGTTTTTTCTAGAAGAATATATAGATAAAGGAAACGACACACGGGAGATTTCTATTACAAAGAGTAATTCAATTTACAAACTTTATCTTCTTGACCAATTTCTATATAACCTTCCTGTTGAAATATAAGTTTCTTCATCTAAATTGCCAATTTTTTTGTCGAAATAAAGCCTTTCATTCATTTACGAAAAAACCCGGAATCAAATATAGCAGCTTCGGAACATTAACTATTCCACAAAAACCCCGGGGGTTTAGTCATCCAGTCAGGAGAAAGAGCATTTCGACGGAAGGCTTTAGCAACCCAATCGGCAGTAGAATTGGCTTCACGAGAGCAATGAGGGACTTTAACGGATCTCAACTTGGCCCACATCAGCTTGCAATCGTCCACAATTGGAGACAAGGCCCATGGATTTTCTTCTTTGCTCAAGAAAAACTCTGCAACACATCTGCAGTTTGTCTCTAGCAGAACCTCCATATCTATCAGCCGGAGGAGATCTACTTTTTCCATCAATTACAGCAGAGCTCGGTGGAGGGCTAGGGTTTCCGTGGTCAAGTCAGAGTCTGTGGCTAGAATCAGTCAATGTAGTTTTCTTTAGAATCAGTCAAAGTTGTATAGTTTACTAGAATTTTATTGTTACGGTCTTAAGAGTATAGGACTTGGTTTCTTTTGTTGCTTTCTTGTAGTTATCCCGTTTGTATCAGATTAATGCAAGCACTGAAGCACTTTCCTCTGAGTGTCTCTTTCTTTATTCGCTTCAGTGCCTCTTATTGCATAAGTGGTATTAGAGCCTATTTTAGTTGAGAGTGTTGAGAGTTCAAACACGTGAGAAAATGTGAGCCACAAAAGGTTGAGAGCAAAAAAGAAAGAGAGTCCGTGAGAATGCAGCAGTAGCTCTATTCCATTTTTACTCTTGCAGCAGCAGTTGAAATCGAAGGCCTTGGAAACATTTGTGCAACCAGCTATCCCGCGTTTTGATGGTCATTATGACCATTGGAGCATGCTGATGGAAAATTTCCTCGGGTCCAAGGAGTATTGGCAAGTAGTTACCTTTGGACTTGCAGAACCAGAGGAAGGAGCTATGTTGTCGGCAACACAAATAGCATATCTGAATGCATTCAAGCTGAAAGATCTCAAGGCCAAAAATGATATTTCCAAACTATTGAGAGATCAATCTTGGAAACAATTCTTTGCAAGGATACCTCCAAGCAAATTTGGAACTCCATGAAGAAGAAATATCAAGGATAAACAAGAGCAAAGATTTAGACCCAAAAAAAAAAGCAAGATTAAAGAGGCAGCAGCTTCAAACACTTCGTTTGTAGTTCGAAATCCGACAAATGAAATCGAGAGGGTCGGTCATAGACCATTTTTCCCAAACAATGGCAATTGTCAACAAGATGCGGATTCATGGCGACAAGACGGATGATGTCACCATAATTGAGAAAATTCTTCAATCCTTGATACCAAAATTCAACTTTGTTGTTTGTTCCATAAAGGAAGCCAAGGATATCGAAGAACTTTCAATTGATGAATTGCAGGGATCCTTATTAGTTCATGAACAAAAATTTCAATAGCAAGAGATGGAGGAGCAAGCGGCTTCAACTGAAAACCACTTTTCATCATCAGCTAAAGCAAATAAAGATAGATGGTGGGTGAGCATGGAAGAGGCGAAGGCAAAAGAAACAATGATTGCTGTAGCTCGAATAAAAATTCTGACAATAATCAGTTTCATAATCCTCAAGTGAAAGGAAGAGGTCATGGAGGTCGGCATTCAACTGGTTAGGGAGCAAAGTTAGTAGACAAATCTCATGTAGGGTGTTTCAAATGTCATAGGTATGGCCATTATAGATCAGAATGTAGAACTAATTTGAATAGACAAGTTGGAGAAAGAACTAACTTTGCGGAAAAAGAAGAAGTGTCTCTATTGATGGTGTGTCACGTGAAGGAAGAAACTCAACCAAACATGTGGTATTTAGACAATGGTTGTAGTAACCACATGAATGGAGATAAAAAAGGTGTTCTCTAATTTGGATGAATCTTTCCACAACACTGTGAAGTTTGGAGATAGTTCCACTATTTTTGTTATAGGAAAAGGGAAGGTAACAATTCGCATGAAGGGAAATTCTATGCAGACCATCTCAAATGTTTTTTATGTCCTTGAGTTAAAGACCAATTTGCTAAGTGCTGGCCAACTACAAGAGAAAGGATATGAAATCTCTATTAAAGGTGGCATTTGCATAATACAAGATGAAAAATTGGGCTTAATTGCCCAAGTCTGTATGACGGAGAAATGAATGTTTCCGCTGTATCTCCACAATACTACCTATTCATGCTTCTCTATGAGATCAAAAGATGTGGCTTGGTTATGGCATTTTCGTTATGGACATCTCAATTTTGGCGCGTTAAGAACACTACATCAAAAGAACATGATGACGTGTCTTCCTCAAATTACAGCTCCTTATCAAATTTGTGAAGAATGTGTTGTTAGTAAACAACACCATAGTCAATTTCCACAAGGAAAGTCATGGAGAGCAAGGAGGACATTGGAACTTGTTCATTCGAACATCTATAGGCCAATAAATCTATCTTCTAATGGAGGTAAAAGATACATAATTACCTTCATTGATGACTATAGCCGAAAAATTTGGATTAAGTTTTTGCAGGAAAAAATCTGAAGCTTTTGTAGCCTTTAAAAGCCATAAAGCACTTGTTGAAAAAAAAAATTGGCAACCCAATAAAAGTTTTTCGCACTAATCGTGGTAGAGAATACAACTCACATGAATTTGTAAATTTTTGTGAGATGCACAGAATCAAGAGGCAACTTACAATAGTCTATATGCCACAACAAAATGGTATGTGTGAAAGGAAGAATTGCACTATTTTGAATATGGTACAATGCCTTTTGACAATAAGTGGCATTCTGGAAAGCTTTTGCCCGAAGCATTCAATTGGTGCATTCATATTTTAAACAAAAGTCCCACTCTTGATGTTCAAAATATGACACTAGAGGAAGCATGGAGCGGCCGAAGACTAGTAGTAAACCATTTCAAAATTTTTGGGTGTGTTGCTTATGCCTATGTTCCAAACTAGAAGAGGAAAAAGCTAGATGACGGGAGAAAAATGCATCTTTCTTGGCATTAGTGATCAATAAAAGGCTTATAAGGTTTATGATCCTATCACCAAGAAAATCATTATCAGTCGTGATGCAGTCTTTGATTAAGATTGAACCTGGCCATAGAGTGAGAATAGTGTTGGAGACCATATTCCAGCAAACTTTGATAATGATGAGGAAACACAGCAACCCATGGAGCATATGTAGCAAACAACAATCACTCAAACTTTCCCAAAAGATGCTCAAAGTCCACTTGTAGCTAAACAACAGCCACAATGTGTTAGAAGGAGGCCCACATGGATGACTAATTATAAGGTAATTGAAATTGATCAATCTAATGACCCACGTACACATTTTGCTCTATTTTCTGTGATCCTACGACTTTTGATGTCGCTGTAAAACAATCAAGTTGGCGGAAGGCGATGGATGAAGAAATTGTAGCCATTGAAAGAAACAATACTTGTGAGTTGACAAATCTTCCTAGATGACACAAAACAATTGGTGTCAAGTGGGTGTACAAGACCAAGTTGAAAGCAAATGGTGAAGTTGGCAAGTACCAGGCATGCTTAGTAGCTAAAGGGTATAAGCAAGAGTTTGGCGTAGATTATAAAGAAATCTTTGCACCTATTACACGACATGATATAATCAAATTGGTGATTGCATTGGCAGCTCAAAATTCATGGCCTATCTTCTAATTGGACGTGAAATCAGCATTTTTGCATGGTGACCTGCAAGAATAGGTATTGTTGATTAGCCTACTGGATATGTGAAGCATGGTAGTTAACATAAGGTATATAAACTAAAAGATGCATTACATGGGCTAAAACAAGCTCCACGAGTTTGGTATAGTCGCATTGATGCTTATTTTTTGAAAGAAGATTTTAAAAAATGTCCATATGAGCATACACTTTTTATTAAAAATAGGTGATGGAGGAAAGCTACTTATTGTGTGCTTCTATGTGGATGATCTTATATTTATTGGAAATGATCATGCCATGTTTGACAAGTTTAAGAAGTTTATGATGGTTGAATTTGATATGATTGATCTAAGGATGATGCATTACTTTATGGGTATTGAAGTGACTCAATCAGCTGCAAGGATTTTTATTTCTCAAAAGAAATATGTTCAAGAAATTTTAGACAAGTTTCAGATGAAGAATTGCAATTCTATGAGTACACCAACTAAAGTTGGCTTCGAGCTTATGAAAGATTCCAAAGGAAGAAAGGTGGACAGCACTCTCTACAAGCAAATTGTGGGAAGCTTGATGTACTTGACTCCAGTACGACCTGATATAATGCATGCTACTCATTAGTAGGTACATGGAATGCCCAAAGAGATGTATCCTAATGCTGCAAAAAGAATTTTTTGTTACTTGCAAGGTACTGCTGCTTATGGGTTGTTTTATAAGAAGGAAGAGAAGTCATATCCATTTGGCTTTACAAATAGTGATTATACTGGAGATCTAGATAATAGAAGAAGCACTTACGGATATGTTTTTATGCTCGGTTCAAGATGTCACGCCCCGAATCCTACGGTACGCGACAACCCTATCGAGGTCGATTCAGTGCGACGTCCCAGGACGTGTCGCCGACCCAAAACCCAAAACAGAGAACAATACACATGCGGAAGCAAACAAACATCCGTACAAATTAAAACCACATGACCAAGGATAGCAATAAATACAACTTGCATTAATAACCGAGATTTACAATATCCATTACAACAAAGATAAACATACAATTCAAAACAAGTCAGCAGCCACTAACATCAAAAAGGGTATGTAGCTTAGGTGGTCAGACACTATCTAGAGGGCTCTTTAAAAAAAAAGTGTCAGCCATACCTAACTAAGGTCAAGACTAAACCCTAGAGCAACCAGTCCAGGTTAGATCCTGAGGACTTAGATGAATCGTCGGATGTCACGCCCCGTACCCTACCGAACTCGCGACATCCTCCTCTGGTCGATTCAATTTGCGACGTCCCAGGAATGTCGCTGACCTTAAAATGCCATCAGAGATTTAACGCACGACGGAAACTATAAACACCCTGACAAAATAAACTGGGGAAAAACAATTAGGGAGAATATACAACTACTACATTCCACCTTATAAAATATTCACATACTTAGAGCATCCAGTTTACAATTTTACCACCACCTTACTAAGCCACCATTACATACACATACACCCCGTCACACATCGTCGTACAACAAAAAGATTGACAGCCCGACTTTTGATCCAAAAATGGTACTCATCCCCATCCTATTCCTTACCCCTGGACTAGCCTTTACGCCCCTTACTTGGCGTCCATTCGGAGTCTGACTCCTCACCAGTTGAGTCAGAATTCTCTGGATCTATATGCTCTTCTGAGGATTCCGAATTCGCCTCAATCTCAATCGGATGATTAATGTCACCCGACTCGGCTGGAGCCGCATTCTGGTATTCCTCAGCCAGAAAGTCAAAGAAATTAAATTCAGGCACATAATTGTGGTCCATGACATCCGCAAACGGTTGTGCATAGCCAGCCTCCTCATCGGGCTCCTCGGGGTCCTCAGGTTCTTCCTCAGGTTCCACTTCAGGCTCTGCTTCTAGTTCAGCCTCATCCTCCGCTTCCTCTGGGATCGGTTCTAAGTCTATGTCCATGGGATCGTCCTCAGCTTGCGATGCCTCAGCCCCGGGTTCAAACTCGGCCTCTGACGATCCCTGAGGAGCAGCTGCAGGGTGTAACCCTGATTGTGCTATACTAACTTCCGTACTTGTCAGCTCACCATCTATCGGAGGAACAGCCGTCGGATCCCAGTCCCCTACTAAGTTAAACGGGACATCAAAACCTCTAACGGGTCCAAACTCAGCCCCGTCCTGATCCCGGAAATACCAAGCGGTATATTTATGCTCCTCGTAAAGCGGCAAGCCTACTTCTACAAACACCATGGTCGTGTGTCTAATCCAGGTAAAATTATCACCCATTGGAATTTCTTCAACATCCAACTCGGAGTGTACGGGTACTCCAAAACGTTCTGGTGGCGGTGGCGGAGGATTATTCATCGCTCAGGCGGGGGATCTGAAATTTGTTTGGTTGAAAACAACCGTGAGACACTTCTCAGTAAGTACACCCCTAAACCCAACCTAGGCTATCACGTACCTCCAGACAATTTTACAAAATACACAAACATACACACAAGCCACATAATCACATAGCAAATAATTTAATACAAATCCAAGCATGCACATTTTCCATGATATGCACTCTTTCCACTCTCACACTATTCCATCCACATTCTTCGCCAGTGACCCGCGTACACGTACACGCCTCAGGTACACTGCGACCACTAATCACTTTTCTTCCGGCCCGCGTAAACGTACACGCCTCAGGCCATGTTTCTTGCCCGCGTAAACGTACACGCCTCAGGCTCAACATCTGCCACCTACTGCGTAATCCGCGTAGAAGTTCACGCCTCATACTGGCAGTCTTCCGGAAATACCGGGCATCATCCCGCGTAAACGTACACGCCTCAGGACGGCACAACCTTCCACAATTTTTCATGCCATGCCACACATCCCTTCATTCTTACTCATCATAGAACAAGGTAACGTCATTAATTAAATAAATCAAACTCACAAGTACACCCAGCAAGCACATATAATCACCCAATTGCGCAACCACATGCTCCATTCGTTCACCACCATTTATTTATAATTAACTAAACATCCAACATGTAGATTCCCGTTTTTCTCCGACTAATTGGCGTCGGATTAATTCCGAGCCTTCACGAAACTTCCTCCCCATCATTTCTAGGTTCAAAAATTTCAACTCGCGTCTCAATCGGATTCTCGTAGCCCCGCGAACAATAATTTACAGCTGGTGAACAGTGTTTTTAGGCATATGAACAGTGTCCCGCAGCCCCAATTTTCTGAATTTTTCAAAAATATTGCCCAAATTAATTCCCGATGCCCGCCATAAAATTTTCACTCCCTGTTCATGCTATTCCGCACCTAATTTCATACTGATTTTGTCCAAAATCATCCGCGATACCCGAAATCCTAAATTAGGTTTAGACGCGACTTACCCGCGTTCTAGACTATCGCGGCTAAAACGGAGAGCGGCGGCCCTTAATCGGGGACGACGGCGACAACGTACAACTCCCGGGTGGCGGCGATCGACTTAAACGGCGACGACGTGGCTTGCGCGTGGCCGAGGGCCTCACGGCCAAGAGAGAGAGAAAACGAGAGGGAAATAGAGAGAGAAAAATGACGGGAGGGGTGATGATGGCGGGGACGGTGGCTTGAGGGTGGTCCGGTGTGGTGGCGGCGAGCGGCGATGCCGGCGGTGAGAGAGAGAGAGAGAAAGAGAGTGTATGGGAGGGGTGGGGTTCTCACGGTAAAAAAAAGAGGAATTTCACGATGGGGAGGGGAAGAAAGAAGAGAGAGGAGAGAGAGAAAGAGGTCAAGGGTTTTAAACATCAATTTTGACCACTTATGGCAATTTACCAAATTGCCCTTCTCTCTCACAACATTCCCAAGGGTAAAATGGTCCACTCCTCCATTTCTTGCTCAATTCGAATTTTTCCGAAGGATTTGAGCGCACCAAAAATTCACACGGGACACGTGCAACGTCGTCCTAATGTTCCGGTGTGATTTCCTAATTTTTCGGTGTCCAATTTGAGCAAAATTTCCATAATTAAATTCTATTAAACGCAACTCGAGCGTTTCTCGAGCTAACAGGCGGCTTGCTGGGGAAATTCGCAAAATCGACTCATGACCGATACCGAATCGAGTCACGTGCAAGTCCATTCGATGCGCGACGACCTCGGTTGTCATTAAAATCGCGAAGATCAATCACTTGATCCGAGGGGTACGATCGTTCGGTATAATTTCGGAATCATTCGTCAAGTCGTTTCATGGTCCAACGGAATCACCCGCGATCCACTACTAGGACAGTGATGAACTGACCCTTAACTATCCTTGGATCGGCCAACAGTGGCTCAAAATATCACTTACGCGATTTAATGGTCGAAGTCCATTCACGATCGAATTTTCTTTAGTCGCACGAATTTAATTCCCCTATTAGCCTCTCCCTAACGGTTAGCATTCCCAGGAATGATCAGTTCCGGGCGAGAATTTACTGCGAGCACATCTCATAAAACTCAATTATTCAATAAATTTAAATTGGCGGAAAATTCCGGAATGTCACATCGGATGACTCAGACTCAGAATCCATCGAATTCGGCTTGGACTCGGCCGCCACTGGCTCCACCCCAGAATCATCCTCCGGTTCTAGCTCCTACTCCTGCTCCATCGGCTCTGGCTCGGGGTTGGACTCCCACTCCATCGGCTCCTCTTCCTTGGACTCGATATCGGGATGTACTAACTCCCCATCAGCTGGAGGTGGGTCCCACTGGCCCAACTTGTCAAACGGGATGTCGAAGGTCCTAAGGGGCCTATAGAACCCAGTCTCATCCCGGTAGCACTAACCGAAATAGGGATGGGCCTTGAGCTGTGGCCCGCTCTCATCGACCTAAACTATAGCGTAATATCTAATATATACCTCCCCGTTCCAACCAAGGTATTCGGTCACCGAACGTTCTATGCGGTTCGGGATCCTAATACGAAGTGGTGCATCTACCATCTTCAGGGTCGGTGTCTGAAAAGATGGGTTTAAACAACAATGAGAATAAATCTCAGCGAGTATGCCCCCTAAACCTAAACTAGGCTAACATACACCTTCCGATAAGTACTAAACAAACACATAGTCCATAACACAAATGACTTAGGCCCTCGGCCCAAATCCAACACATATACAACCCTGCAGGTTAGGCACATAATAATAGCAATATTGTCACACAACCCAACCATAGCACATAAATAATATCACTCGGCCACGATGTATGCCATGCACATGCTCGTGCTCATACTCATGCTCATGTTCATTGATGCACACTTGCACACTTGCACACGTGCCATTTCTCAATTTTCCTCTGACCCGCGTAAAACGCATTAGGTCATCATTTCGATCGATCTCTAGCCCGTGTAAAATGCATCAGGCTCATGACACAAAACCCATGTAAAATGCATCAGGTTGGCCACCTTGCGGTAGTCCGGACATCGTCCCGCATAACACACCTAAGGACAGGTTCAATACCCTGCGTAACACGCATCAGGGCTTTATGTGATCACACGTACACAATCCACCGATTATTATCTGAATTTCGCGTAAAACGTATCAGGGCATTTAGGTGATCACGTGCTTGTGCCAATCATGCATACTCACATAATGCATATGTTATGCCAATGCTCGATAACATTCAATGCTCGAGCATTCGTTAAATTTTACAATGAGCATTCAATTTCACATAGCCACATGCTCAATTTACACCACACATATTCAATTTAATAAAATCAATATGCCCAATCAATTAATTAATTCAAATTAGCCATGGTACATCATAGACGCACGAAACTCACGCAATTAAGCCATTAAACTTGCAAAAGCCTAAGATCCACCAAGCCCATCCTTTCTCAGCCACATAAGTACTTAATCCTGGCATCACATAATCATTACCAAGCCATATACAATCAGCCAATCAATGGACAAATCAAGCGCACACAGCCATTTCACAAATAAATCCTCAATTTTGCCGAACAAGGCCCGATAAATTTCACTATGGCCAACTCCTAATCAATCTACTCTAGGCCTCAAATCCACCTCTAAATCATCACATTAGTCTCCCAAATTCATCACATAAACAGCCACTACACAGCCCAATCGTTGCACCCATTATAATCCACATTTAGACCACGATTAATCAACATAATAATCCGATCGAGCCTACACTAATCGGTTACCAACCAGGTCACCTTAGGCCACTAAATCACCATCAAATCACCACATTAGGCCATCCAAATCATCACATTCCCAGCCCTAATCCTCCTCCACAATTTAACTCCTAAAATACCCTAAATTAACCCCTAAAACTTGTCTAAAGTACACATAATCTTAATTAAGGATTAGGGTTGTACTCACTAGGTTACAAGCTCTAAATGTGGCTGAACAAGGAGGAGAAATGGGCTGCTCGGTGGCTGGTTCAAGCCGGTTCCGCGGCTGCGCTCTGGGGATCCTCACGGCGGCAGACGGCGGCAAGGTTGGTGGCACTCTGGCTAATCACGGTTGAAACAGGGGATGATGGTGCTGGTAGTGGAATGGAATAGGAGTGAGAGGTGAGATCGTCTGAGGTGGTGGCGAGACGGGCAGTGGTTTTCGGCGAGCGGTGGTGGCGGTGTGGGGCTGCTCCGGTGAGTTGGCTTTCTCGCGGCCAAGGTGAGGCTGGACGGCTAGTGTTGACAGTGAGAATGAGAGAGGGAGGAGGAGAGAGTGAGATGAGGGGAAGGTGATCATGGTGAGCTGGTCGAACGGCATGAGTGGCATCGACGGGCAGCGGCAGCTTGGGAGCTGCTCTGGCAATTCCTCACAGCCAAGGAAGGGGAGGAATGGAGAGAGTGAGGAGTGAGGGAGGGGAGAGTGGCCGGTGGTGCTGGTGAGAGTGAGAGGAGAGAGAGATTGAGGGAGAGTTTAGTGGTTGAACCACTTCCCCTAAAAATGACCATCTTGTCCCACCATCAAAGGCCTGGATTGAATCAAACTAAAATATCTAAAGGCAATTTGGTCCACCATTTCCAGCATTATTGGGGGCTGATTAGTCCATATTAATCCCCAAAATTCGGAATTAGCACTTAGGGATCCAAGGGCAAAATGGTAATTTTCCGTTCTCGGGCCAAATTTTCAATTTTTGACTCTACCGACCCCAAATATATTTGGCTACACTTATACGATGTTGTCCTTGCAAAATAGTCAAGTACGTTTGCAAAATTCGACACCGAAGTCCGAATTCAATTCCACGATCAATTTTATTCAAATGCAATTTTAGTGCCTCTCACTAATGAGCGGCTGTTTAGGGGTTACGCGTATCGACTTAGGATTACTTGAGTCGTGACGGTCTCGATTTTCAAGATAACGTGAGGATCATAGCTAGTTTCGGAGGTTGCAATCGTTCGGAATAAGTTCGGGATTGTTCGCCACGGGTACTCTCGGTTGTGCGGAGTCACCCGCTACCCGATCGTACGTTAGTAGTCAAACCAAACCCGTCACCCTCCTTGGATCGGCCCACATTGGCCCAAAATATTCCTTCGTTGTTCCTCGGAATCAAACTCAATTCACGGTCGAGTTCTTGGGTTCACGTACCATTTTTCTAGTTAGTCATTCCCTATTGGTCAGTATCCCGAGAACGATGAGTTCCGGGCGAGACTTACTAAAATATAATGAGAAATAAATATCCATATCATTAATTCCGGAAGTGGGTCGAATTCAGGATGTTACACAAGAGCTGTCTCATGGTCCTCAAAGTAGCAACTAATTGTTACTTTATCAACAATCGAAGCTGAGTCATAGCAAGTAGCATCGACACGCGACACGACACGACACGACACGACACGACACGACATGCGACACGTTATTTCTCAAAAATAGAGAATTTCGATACGTTGGGACACTTTGTATATTATATATTTATATATATACATGATAAATTATCATTTTTTTAATTTTATTTAAATAAGTAAATAAATAATAATAAAAATCCTAGAATGAATTTACCCTAAACAAAAATTATACACGTAAGTTTTCAAAAAATAATTATGTATAGATAAATATATTAATTAAGAAACTAAAAATAAATAATTAAATTTGAAAAAAAAGAAAGTACAAATGCTACCTTCTCCTTCACGTCTCCACCCCATTCTCTCTCTTCTCTCTCTCCCTCCTCCAAAGCCTTCTCTTTTAAGTTTTCACACTTTTTCTCTACACGCTCCTCGATGCCCGCGAGGGAGAAGACATGCCTTCAGACACGAGCGAGCGCAGGCCGGCCCAGCCTCAGGCCTCCGCCGCTGCCGTGGGGGGAGGAGCCGGCCTGCACCATCCGCCTCTGCAGCCTCAGGCGGAGGTGCTGCTTTGCTTGTGCTATGACTCCACCGACACCAAGTTTTGCTACTACAACAACTACAACCTTTCCCAAACTCGCCACTTCTGCAAGTCCTGCTACCGCTACTGGACCCAGGGCGGCACCCTCCGCAACGTCCCCATCGGCGGTGGCTCCCACAAGTCAGTGACGGCGGCGTCGGCGTTGGCCTCTGCCTTGTCGAAGAGGCCCCGCCTCCGTCCTCGTCTCCTTTCTGCAACTCCTTCATGACCCATGACCTTCGGCGCCGGACATGCGTGTCGCTGGCGTGTCCGGCACGTTGACCATATTTCGGATCTCCGACACGCTTTGACCACGTGTCGGCCGCGTGTCCGAGCATGTTGGAGCATGTCAGTCGTGTGACACGTGTCCGACACCGACTCGGACGCCTCCTAAGCATGTCGGTGCTACTTAGGTCATAGCTACAACTTCATGTGCCTGTCAAGCTATTTGGCTAAAGAAGATTTTTAAAGAACTTCAGTTGAAGCAACAAGGAGCAACTTCAATTTATTGTGAGAACAGTTCAACCATTAAACTATCCAAAAATCATGTTCTACATGGTAGACAATATCACTTGTTCAGGGATCTTATGAAGGATAAACTAATTGATCTTATTTTTTGCAGAAGTGAAGACCAACTTGCGGACATATATACTAAACTCCTCAAGTTGCCTACGTTTTCTAAAGCTAAGAAAATTGCTTGGTGTTTGCTCGATGGATAATCCAATTTGAGGGGGGTAGGGAAAATTACCAAAAAAGTCCTAAACCTTTTGCAATTGTGCCAAATCAGTCCTAAACCTTTTTTTTTTGCCAATTCAGTCCTAAACCTTTTACAAATAAGCCAATTCAGTCCATTTGGCCGGTCGGTGCTGAAGTGGCCGCCAGCCGGCTGACGTGGCGTCGACCGGCGACCACGCGACAATATTTTAATATTTTCGAATTTTTTTCCCTTTTTTCTTTTTTTTTTCTTTTTCTTCTCCCCCCTGGCCTGTCCGGCCAGGGGGAGGCTCGCCGGCGAGGGCCCAGCTCCGGCGAGGCGAGCTGGGCCCTCGCCGCAGCTGGGCGAGCTCGCCCAGCCAAGGCGAGCTCTGCCTCGCCGGAGCTGGGTGAGCTCGCCATGGCAGGGCGAGCTCCGCCTCGCCCAGATCTGGGCGAGGCGGAGCTCGCCATGGCCGGGCGAGCTCTGCCCTTGCCCAGATCCGGCGAGGCGGAGCTCGCCATGGCAAGGCGAGCTCCGCCCTCGCCGGATCTGGGCGGGGCGGAGCTCGCCATGAGCTCCGCCTCGCCCAGCTCCGGCGAGGGCCCAGCTCGCCTCGCCGGAGCTGGGCCCTCGCCGGCGAGCCTCCCCCCTGGCCGGACATGCCAGGGGGGAGAAGGAAAAGAAAAAAAAAAGAAAAAAGGAAAAAAATTTGAAAATATTAAAATATTATCGCGTGGTCGCCGGTCGGCGCCACGTCAGCCGGCCGGCGGCCACGTCAGCCGGCCGGTGGCCACGTCAGCGCCGGCCGGCCAAATGGACTGAATTGGCTTATTTGTAAAAGGTTTAGGACTGAATTGGCCAAAAAAAAAGGTTTAGGACTGATTTGGCACAATTGCAAAAGGTTTAGGACTTTTTTGGTAATTTTCCCGAGGGGGGTATCAATTGTTTTTTCTTTTTAAGGGAAGGAATGTTGGCTAGAATCAATCAAGATTGCTGAGTGTATATAACATTAATTTAAGGGAAGGACTGTTGGCTTGAATCAATCAATGTAGTTTTCTTTAGAATCAGTCAAAGTTGTTTAGTTTGTTAGGATTATATTGTTAGAGTCCTAGATTAGGAGTTGATTTCTTTTATTGCTGTCTTGTAGTTATCATGTTGGTATAAGTGGCCTAGTTAAAGATCTGTTGTCAGATGAATAATTAATGCAAGAAGTGAAGCATTTTCCTCTGAGTCTCTTTCTTTATTCGTTTAGTGCCTCCTATTGCATCAAAGTCAGCCTGAACGGATTCGGCGAAGCCAGCTACCAGAGCTCCAATGGAGTCGCAATACACGCCAGCCACCGATCCTGTCGAAGCACCTTCCCCCCACGAACCGTCGATGTTGAATTTAAGCTTTCCTCTGACCGGCGGTTTCCATCTTTTAGGTACGGTCGCTCAAGCTTTGCTCTGTTTTCCTGAGCGTGGGTTCCATCTCATATAACTCTTGTGCTGGGTAAGGGCGTTCTGCACAATCGTTGGCAGGTCAAGTATCCGGTCTTGAAAGATCCAGGCATTTCTCTATTTCCAGATCATCCACAGTATTTCAATAGTGAGCTCTCCCGACGGTGAGTCCCGGCTTGAACTTAGCACTTCCATTAACCATTTATCCATCCTCGTCATGCCCAAAGACCTAATTGTGAGGTTGATGAATGGGTTTCCTTTTATCTAAATCGCCATTTAAAAAGGCAATTTTAACGTCCATTTGACGAATTACCAGATTATGTATAGAAGCTGAAATCATCATTACTCTAATCATTGTAAGCCTTGTTACCAGAGAACAAACATCGAAGTAATCAAGCCCTTTTTTACTATACCTTTTTGCCACTAATCTTGTCTTACAATTATCTAGGGAAAATTTCAAATAATGGCCCAAAGTAAATGAGTTTTCTCAAAAGAGGACCCGGAATGAATATTGTCTCAAGCATGAATCTAAAGTGGCTATTTAGTCTCTAATAAGGGCCTAAACTTATTGCCCATCAAATCTTTGCCAGCTAGCAAGCACGTGCTTATTCTGACAACACAACCAGGGACATAATCGTCCAAAGACATTTACTTTCTATTTTTTTTTTTATCTTTCACTTTTTTCTCTTCTTCCTCCTTCACCCACGTTTCTCTCCGGATATGGCCGTCTTCTATGGCCGTTGGCAAGCGCTTAAGCATCTTCTTGGCTGGCTCTTCAGATATGGCCATCCATGGCCATCGGCATCGAACGAGCCATCATCGCTCATGGCCACGGCTTGTCGATCTTCTCTTGTCATGAACTCCTTCATGAGCAGGTAGTCCTTGATCCACTCTCGCTTCAGCAATCGGAGCTTGTACTTAGTCAGTGACGTGATGGTTGGGCCTCGCAGTGGCCCGCAACCCTTTTTACTTCTAGTCAAAGTGCGAAGGCGGCGTCACCGTTGGCTCAAACTTCTTTTTTTATCGAAGCCGTTCTGCTTGCAATCGCCGAACTAGCAGTTGAGGGTTTTCTTGTTGGAGCTATCCCATGGCTCTTTGGAGGTCTTTTAGGGGAAAAATCAAGGTGTTGAGAGAGAAATCAGAGGTGATTTTATCATAAACTGGCTTTGGGAACAAGTTAAATATATGCTTTATAGTGAAGAGAGAGACGACGGCTCGTTCGGTGTCGGCAGCAATGGACTGCCAGATTTGAAGAGCGAACCAAGCCGATGCTTGAATGTGATGCCAATGGCCTTGGAAGACAGCCAGATCTGGAGGTGGGCTTGAGACCTACAACTTCCCTCCAGGTATGAAGAAGATGAACAGTGAAAAGATAGGGAAACAAAAGGAAACAAAAGAAAAAATGTCACTGCACAAAAATGTCCATGCTCATGCTGTCGGAATAAGCACGTGCTCATCAACTGGTGAGTTCATACCCCTGTTAAGACCAAATGGACACTTCATGCCATAATTTGAAATTAAATAGTCACTTTAGCCCTTATTTGAAACAACGTTAACTATGGGCCCTCTTTTTAGAAAGCACATTTACATCGAGTCCTTATTTGGACTTTTCCGATTTATCTTTGGTATCGTGCAATTTTAATTTTTTTCTTCAACACCCATTTAGACCTATAATTCTAGTGTTAGGAGGAAGATTAGCCAATGACCATGTATTATTTTGCTTAATAGACTTTACCTCAACATCCATTGCCATTTTCCACATATGTGCATCCGGTCTAGACTTAGTATCATTATAACTCTTTGGATAATTTTCTAAATCAATAACAGAAGTGAAGAAATTGGGACCAAAGACTTTTCTTATTCTTTTTACTGTTAAATGCTGAACATGCTTCGACAACTAAAAATCCTTAATAAGATTTGGCCAACAAAATTTTGCTTAAAAAGTTGATGTGGCAAATTCCTCTTAAGTGATTACTGGATGCTTAAATAAGCCTGCTTAAATAACTTTTGAATTCTAACGTCTGTCAAACTAACTAATAGACAAGAGATAAAAAAAAAAAAAAGACCCAGATAACTACTAGATAATTTAAAAATCTCGATCTAATAAATTAAACGAATCAATAATTTTTTTTTAGAATTTGAAATTATTTACATTCGATGAACTTATGTTGTGTGTCTAATCGACACACAAATATATTCCTTAATCACCAAATACGGAGAAAATTACCAAAAAACTTATAAACCTATTGTACAACTCCTAATTCAGTCTTAAACTTTTCATTTGTGCTAATTTAGTCCAAAACTTTTCGACGATTTGTCAATATAGTCATTTTCATCAATTTTCATAAAAAAAATCATTGATACGGTGGTCCAATCAACACCATCCGTCGTATGTGGCATAAACGGCACTAGCATGGACAATTTTTTTAAAATATTATGATTTTTTCCTTTTTTTCCTTTTTGCTAGTGGCCAGTCTCAAGCAATGGCAAGGATCATGACTATTTAGGCGCTTGCCACAGTCAAATCGAGATGGTGATTGCTTTGGAGATGGCCATTGTCCTCGTTCCTTTCTCCATAGGGTTCTCTCTCTCCCTAAGATACAAGAAATATTATCTGACCCAACTCAACAACTTTTATTTTGGTCCATATTCACGTTAAGTCTGCATTTTATCACGGTGTGATAACTAAGGTCTACATACAAGCATTTATATTTCTAATCTAATAAAGCCTTCATCTTTATGTGTGTGCATAATCAACAGTGAACAAGAAATTTCCCGCCCATCGCTTACGACATTCGCCTTGCAATCCCTTCCAATTACATGGGGCCCAACTACTGGACTCAACCCCAAAGGCAGAATCCAAAAAAAATGTCAGACATAGGTCGGCCCATTAGGGCCCATGGGCCCAACCGGGCCTAGGCACAGAGCAAGATGCAGCCCGCCACCTTGTCCATGGCCGTGCTCGGCCGTCCATGGCCCACTACCGATCCCTATCCACAAGAAAAGGAAGTTGCATCCATCCACATTATCATATCCATAAAGTAAATCCATTCATTCAAAGACAACATAATTTACACTTGTCAGTTTACATTTCGTTGATTTAACACTGATCAGCCAAAAAGTTGCTCGAACACGGAACACTCTGGACAGAAAGCGAAAGCAAAACGGAGACAACAACCATACTTCGAAGTAGAAGATCCATGGATTTTCCATGAATTTGAGATCTCAAAAATCAACAATTTGTAGGGGCACTGTGTACCTTGATAGCCAAACTTGTCGATCAAAATCAAAATGAATCTTTTCAAAGACGAAAAACTTCAGCTGCATGCTACGACGACTTCCTCCCCCGACATCTTCCCCTATGGCGACCGATTTGGAGATGCCCGCAGCCTCGCCAAGATGTTCCTTGTTGAGAACTCCCGGCTCTGGTTGTCCTCGAAGTTGAGCGCATAGCTCGTCGGGTCGTACCCAAACTCCGAGGCGGTGACCGCAGCGGCGACCTGGCCCTACCTCCTCCGGCTGCTCCCAATCCGAGCGACGAGGCTCCGCCACTTGTCCCGGATCTCCTGGGCTATCAAGCGGAGCCATGCGCAAGGCGATCGAGCCGCCCTGCTGCGGCTGCCCTTGTTGCAGCCCGAGGAGGCGGCGGCGTTGTTGCCGCCGTCATGGAGGCGGCAAAAGAGGAGGCAGGAGGTGGACGATCTGAGCTTGTGGATTAACAGCATTTTGGGTGTGCGAGGATGAGGGCGGTGGCACGCGGCGGCGCGGGCAGCGGAGCGGAGCAGAGAGGCAGTGCGAGTGATGAAGAAAACCGTAGGGATGATGTATCGTGGGCAAGTGGGGACGCGGTTCCTCGACTTAATCCCGCGTGACGTTACGTTCCGTTCGGGTTTTTTTCGCAACTTCCTTTTTGAGGCAGCTTCGTAATTAAGCAAAAGTCGAAGGACCAGATAAGGGATAAGCTGCTGCCTGTTATTTTCTTTTCCGTGTTTACCGAGATTGAATTTTAATAATTTTGGGGCAGCGGTAATCCCGCTTCCGTGCGATTAACTCCACCCGATTTTCATCCAAAAGACAAAATTGCCGTCCATTGCAATTTAAAGTGGCGGCCCAAATGATTTTACTTTCCTTTCTTTTAAAGTTTTTCTATTTTATGTAGGATTTAGTTATCAGTTTTCTTTTATGTATATAATGGGCTGATAAAGCAACAAAAAAAAAATTCTTTGAAGGTTTTCCAAAATAAAATAACGATAACATTCTTCAACGAGAAACTTGTTGGGCCTAGGCTGGGTTAGGCCCTAGCCTAGGCACAAAACGGACATGGCCCGCTATCGGCACAGCCCACAAATGATCCCTATCTACAAGAAAAGAAGCTAGCATCCACGTCATCCGTAAAGTAAATCCAATTCATCCGAGACCAGATTTGCTTCTTGTCGGTTTGCATTTCATTGACACAACACTACTTGATCAGCAAATATTGCTTGGACACACAAAACTTCCAGACAAAAAGCCCAAGCAAAACGGAGACAAGGACGACGGCATATGGAAGCAGAATTTCCATGAATTTCAGATCTCAAAATCTACAGCATGTACAGGCAACTTGGATTCCTCCAAGGACTGTTGATTGCCCCCAACTTGTCGATCAAAATAAAAAAAAGATGTGTTTTTTTACAGTGGAAACGACTTCAACTACAAGCTACAACTTCCCTCGGCAACTTCCCCGGCAGCAACCAATCCCGAGACTCCGGCAGCCTCGCCAAGAAGTTCCTCGCGGGGAACTCCTCGTCCGAATCCGGGCTCCGATGGTCCCCGAAGTTGAGCGCGTAGCTCATGGGATCGTACCCGAACTCCGAGGCCGCCGCGGCAGCGTGGCCCCTGCCTCCACCGGCGACTCCCGATCCGAGCGACGAGGCCGCGGTACCTGTGCCGCATCTCCGGCAGCGGGAGCTCCCGGTCCGTGGATCGGAGCCACGAGCAGGGCGATCAAGCCGCCTTGTGGTGTTTGCGGTTGCCGTCATCGCAGTCCGAGGAGGCGGCGGCCTAGTGGTAGGCGGCGGCGCGGCCGTCGTGGAAGCAGCAGAAGAGCAGGCGCGGGGAGGATGACGATTTGAGCCTGCGATGGAGCAGCATTTGGGCATGCGGAGAGAGAGAGAGAGAGAGAGAGAGGATGGCGATGGGGAAGGAAGGAGCCGGGGAAGAGGGATGAGGGTGGAGGGTATTGATAGGTTTGACGGATAAGGACGCCGTCGTGTCGCGGTCCGAGCAGCAGAGCAGAGATGACGAATAAAAAACCGTGGGATGAATCGTGGACACGTGGCGACGCGGTTCTCTTCCTAACTTCATTTTTGGGCGGTTTGGTAATTAAGCAAAAGCCGAGGGACCAAATAGCTGCTGATTTTTCCTTTTCCGTGCCTACGAAGGTCGAAGTTAAAATAATTTTCGGCCGTGCTATTTCCAACTCTTATGTGATTTTTTTTTTGTCAGACCAACTCCTATATGATTAAATCCACCCATTTTTAATCAAAAAGATAAAATTGCGCTCAATCATTGAGTTGCAATTTATAAGTGGCGGCCCCGAAATTTTACTTTCCTTTTTTTTTTTACTTTTTCTGTTTTTATTGCCATATATATTTAAAAGGTACTGTGTTTTCTAATTGTGAGATTTTATTTCCATAAAAATTATTTTTTTTCAAAAAGAGAAATTTCCAGAAAATCTACTTCTTTTCAAAGGTGTCGATCAAATTTATGAATAAATTGTTGGATAGAATCTCGAAACAAATTAACATGGACAATTTTTTAGCACAATCATTTATATAAGTTTTCACTTTTGTTGTGCATATCACCATCGAAAAGAAATTTCTTTGAAGATTTTCCAAATTAAAATCACAATTACATCCTCCAACATGAAACTTGTCCAGCCAAAATATAATTCACAAAATAAACTATACTAATTCGCAAAAATCCCAAAAAAAAAGCCGGGCCTAGGCTGGCCCATGTGCCTTACCCGACCTAGGCACAAACGGACAAGGCCTGCCACCTAACGGGGCCATGCCCTGGCACAGACCCAAGTGTGCCGGGTCGTGCCATGCCCAGGTCCGCACGGCCCACTACCAATCCCTATTCACAAGAAAAGAAGTTGCATCCGGGTCATCTTTAAAGTAAATCCCACTCATTCAAGACTAAAGTTGCTTCGGGTCAGTTCGCATTTCATTTTGTATGCTTTTTGTTCGAAGGTTCGCATTTCATTGACGAAATGCTGATCAGCAAAAATACTTGACCGCGGAATACTCCAGACGAAAAATGAAAGCAAAACGGAGACTATGATGTCATATCGAATCCATAAATTTGAGATCTCGAAGTCTAAAATATGTACAGGCACTGCGGATCGCTCCAAGGACTGTTGATAGCCCCCGACTTGTGGATCAAAATAAAAAAAAAGGTTTTCTTTCCAGAGGAAACAACTTCAACCACAACTTCCCCCGGCAACTTCCCCAGCAGCAACCGACCTGGAGACACCGGCAGCCTCGCCGAGAAGTTCCTCGCCGGGAACTCCTCGTCTCACTCCCTGCTCCGATCGTCCTCGAAGTTGAGCGTATAGCTCATTGTATCGTACCCAAACTTCGAGGCGGCGACGTGGCCCTGCCTCCAGCACCTCCCGATCCGAGCAACGAGGCTCCAGCACTCGCAACGTACCGAGCAGGGTGATCGAACCGCCTTGTGGCGGTTGCCATCATCGCAGTCGTCCGAGGATCCGGCCTCGTGGTAAGCAGCGGCAGTGTGGCCGTCGTGGAAGCAGCAGAAGAGAAGGCACGGGGAGGATGGTGATCGGAGCTTGTGATTGAACGACATTTCGACAGAGAGAGTGACGAGCTCGTAGTCTTGGTCTGGTCTGTGCATGTCTGCGAAGAGAGCGAATGGCTATGATGAAGAAGATGGAGAAGAGGGATGAGGTTGGTGGGCTTTATTTATAGGCTGGACCGGACAAGGATGGGGTTGGGAGTGAGGATGAAGAAAACCGAGGGTTGTTCGTTGGGGCAAGCGAGAAGCGGTTTTTTGCCTTGATCCCGCGTGAGGCTTGGGGCAGTTTGGTAATTAAGCAAAAGTCCAGGGACCACATGGCCATTGCCTTTTTTTTTAATCTCTTTTTAGTTTTACCAAAGTTGGAATTTAAATAAAAATTTTATGGATTTTATTAGACCTATCAAATAGGTGGGTCAGATTCAGTCGAAAATGGTTCGAGCCGAATTGATCAATTTACATACAATACAAATCCAATGAATCGTACCCGACTAGACTCATATTAGTAAAATATTTCTATATTTAATCAAATATAGGAAAATTCATACTCAAACTAAGGTGAGAGCACGATATGAGCGAGCTAGGGCGATTGAGTGAAGGTGAGAGAGAGTAAAGAGAGAGTAATAAAGGTGGGTTGAGTCTAGGTAAGTTGTGAACTCATTTAATATTCATATTATTTTGAGCCTTACCATCTATGACCTATTTACCGAATATATAACTAACACATATAACAACCCAACCTAACACATATGGGTTAAAGATAGAGATTTACGTCCCATTTTGACATGTATAGATTTCATCGTACGGCCATATGAATAGAGAGAGTAAATTGTGACTTCAAGGTCATGACTTTCAACCTTAGTCCCCTAAAGTAGCCACAATGCGGGAAAGATGATTTATTTGAAGTTAGAGAATCCGTAATCCTAGGTTTAGATCCAAAAAGAAAATCAATAAGATTTGAAACATCAAAGACTAAACAAGTATAACTTTGAGGCAAGATGACAAAATAGAAGGGATTGATCGGAATGTTCGATTTTTCACGTGATATCGAATAAAAAACCCGAAGATTCGAATCACTCTATCACCTCCCACGTTACTATCACTTTTCACCTTATTTTTTAAATTTCTAGCCAAATACTAGCTTTGAGCCAAGTTAATGCATTTTCTTTTTGAAGTAGATAGGTGATGTTTAGGCTAGCTAAACCAATACCTTGTTGGTGTGTTGACGCATCTCTTCTACACATGTTGATGCGCAAATCAATCCCAAGCTTGAGAAAACATGTTACATAAATCAATCTGCATACGAATCAGGAGTTCAACTTGGGTTACTCCCGAAATTAAAGTTGGTAGGAATGAACCATTCTGTTCCCTACATGCCGTTGCACTAATCTCCACTTAAATCTCATTCATGTGAACACAAGCTCTTCACTTCTAATGGTGGTTTCATAGACTCCAAGCTGGTTTTGCACATACCTAGAATTTGCTTGCTCTCTCTCTCTCTCTAGTTATTATAATAAACGAGATGTCCCCTGGTGCACGATGAGTGCTTTCCCTAATACTCAGTAGCTACGACATGATCGTTATAATTAATTAATAATTAAGAATGATGGGGTAGTCCTGTTTGGTTAGGATTCTACTTCTAGTCATTTACGAGCCGAGCAACTAGCGTGATGGTAGGGGTCGTGTGGTTCTCGAAGTTTGAGTCCGCATATGAGAGGGCTCCACGTTAGTGTGGATTGGAGTGAGCGCTCAAGGGAATGGTTCATGCACCCAATGCCGGACGCTTGCCCACTCGGGAAAATTATGAAAAAAATATTAAATTTATTGTATTTGAATCAATTTAGTTCTAAACTTTTCAGTTGTACTAATTATGTACCAATTATGTCATAAATATTTTTATATTTCGTCGAAAATTGCCGCCGTGGACGTCGGTATTGCCAAGTAGGATGACCAATATTGATGTTTTTTATTTGTTTCTTCTTCTTTTCTTTTCTTTTTTTCTTTTCTTTTTTTCCTTACAAGCTTAGCAAGGGCCGCTAGCTAACCCTTGCTGGCCAATGGATGAAAGTCACAAAAAAAAGGAAAAGTGAGAAAGAAAAGAAAAAATTCAAAAAAATTCAGAAATTTTAAAAAAAATTATTAAAATGTTCATGTCACGTCAGCTATGTCACATAAGACAGTCGGATGGACTTAATTGACAACACGTGAAAATGTTTATAACTTAATTAGCACAATTAAAAGGTTTCAGATTAAATTGACACAATTACAATATATTTATGACTTTTTTAGTAATTCCCCCTCCCAAGATAATTTGGTATAAATAATAGGGATATGTGGCATTTGTCTCTAGGAGTGTATTCAAGTCGAGTCTGGTCATATACAGTGCCCTCGAGCTAGGTTAGACTCGATCTGTATGCACGACATTTACAACTTGACTCGAGCTTAATCAAGTATTAAAATTTATGCTTGAGCTCAATTCGTCCAGAAAAATCACGATACTCGAGCTCGACTCAAATAAAGTTGGATCCCGTTATCCATAAAGTAAATCCACGTTATCCATAAAGTAAGTTCATTCATCCAAGACAAAATTGACTTCTTACGATTCCTATTTCATAACACTGATCAGCAACAATGCTCACTCACGTGGACAAAAAGCGCAAGCAAAACGGAGACGATGATCGAAGCAGATTTTCCATGAATTTCATATCTCGAAATCTACAGTATGTACAAGCACTGCGGATCGCTCCAAGGACTGTGATATAGCCCAACTTGTCAATCAAAATTAGAAGGATCTTTAGAGAAAATGACTTCAGCTACACGCTACGACTTCCCTCGGCATCTTCGCCGGCAGCAGGCGATCCGGAGACACCGGCAGCCTCGCTGAGAAGTTCCTTACCGGGAACTCCTCATGCGACTCCTGGCTCCAATCATCCTCGAAGTTGAGCGCGTAGCTCATCGGATCGTACCCGAACTCCGAGGCCGCTGTGACGTGCCCGTGCCTCCACCGGCACCTCCTGATCTAATCGACGAGGCTGCAGCACCAGTGCTGGATCTCCAGCAGGGGGAGCTCCTGAGCCATGGAGCGGAGCCACGAGCAGGGCAATCGAGCTGCCTTGCGGCGGTTGCGGTCATTGTCGCAGTCCGAGGAGGCGGCCTCGTGGTAGGCGGCGGCATGACCGCCGTGGAAGAAGCAGAAGAGGAGGCACGGAGAGGATGGTGATCTGAGCTTGTGATTGAACAACATTTCGACAGAGAGAGCATGAACTCGTAGTCTTGGTGTGGTCTGTGGAAGACTGTGGAAAGAGTGAAGAGAGGGAATGGCGATGAGGACGAAGGTGGAGAAGAGGAGGAGATTGGAGGGTATTATTTATAGGTCAGACGGATAAGGATGGGGGTCGTGTGGCGGCAGAACAGAGTGGTGTGGTGGGCCTGGTGGGAGTGGGAGTGAGGATGAAGAAAACCGCGGGTTGTTCGTGGGCGCAAGTGGGAAGCGGTTCTTTCGCGTCAATCCCGCGTGTGGTTTGTTTCATCCTTTACTTGTCTCCATGTTAATTTTGGGCAGTTAGGTAACTAAGCGGAAGTCAAGGGACCACGTAGCGGCTGCTTTCTTTTTTCTTCTTTATCCCTCTTTTGTTTTACCAAAGTTAAAATTTAAATAATTTTTTTATGGATTTTATTAGACCTGTTAAACAAGTGGATCGAGTCGGGTTGAAAATTATCCGATCCAAATTGACCAATTTCCATGTAATGCAAATTTATCCAATTCGTGCTCGTCTAGATCCATGTTGCTAAAACACTTCTATCTTTATACCAATATAGGAAAATTCACATCCAAGCTAAGGTGAAGGCACAGAGTGAGCGAGCACGATTGAGTGAAGGCGAGAAAGAGTGAAGAGAGTAATAGATATCGGTTGGATCTAAGTAAGTTATAAACATATTTAACACTCATATTATTTTGAGCCTTACCATTCTAAACCCATTTATGACCCTACTTATTGAATATAGTTGATCCATATAACAATCCAACCTATCAAATACGGATTAAAAAATGGGTCTATGATCCATTTTGACATATCTAGATTTTGTCGTACGACTATATGAATAGAGAGAGTAAATGCCAAGAACAAAATCGTGACTTCAATGTCATGACTTCTGACCATAGTCTCCTGAAGCAGCTGCAGTGCGGGAAAGTTGATTTATTTCAAGTCGGAGAATCCGTAATCTTGGGAATGTGATGGACCCGATTAGATACAGAAAGAAAATCAATAAGATGTGAAACATCTTATAGACTAAATGAGTATAACTTGGAGGCAAGGCAACCAAAGAGAGGAGATCAATCGGGACGTTCGATTTTTCATGTGATATCAAATCAGATATTCAAAAGTTCAAATCCCTCTATCACCTCCCACATTACCATCACTTTAAATTTTCTTTCAATGTCCCGGCATACACTAGCATTGAGTAGTGTTACTGCAGCTTCTTTTGAGCGAATAGGTGATGTTTAGACCAGCTAAACCATTACTTTGTCGGTGTTGATGCATCTCTCAAACATATGTCGATGCGCAAATTGATCCCAAGCTTGAGAAAGCGTGTTTCACTAATCAATCTGCATGCACATATAAATTGCAAATCGGGTATTCAACCTAGGTTACTCCAATAATTAAAGTCAGTAAGAATGAATCACTTCATTCCAGACGCCCTTGCACTGATCTCCACTTAGTCTCCTTCACGTGACACTAGCTCCACTTCTAATGGTGGTTTCATAGATCTCCTAGCTGGCTTTCCCAAATACCTAGAATTGCTCTCTCTCTCTCTCTCTCTCTCTCTCTCTCTCTCTCTCTCTCTCTCTAGTTAAAATAAACGAGATGTCCCATGGTGCATGAACGAAATGAGGGTACGATGAATGTTCCTTAATACTCAGTAGCTACGACATAATCATTGTAATTAACTAATAATTAAGAACAATGGGGGTGTCATGTCGTTTGGCTTGGATTCTAGTCATTTACGAACCGAGCGACTAGCGTGATCATTGGGCTCATGTAGTTCTTGAAGTGCGAGTCCGCATGTGGGAGTGCTCCACGTCGGTGTGTCTCGGACTGAGCGTCCAAGGAAATGATCCATGCATCCAACCATCGGTGCCCGCCGCCGGACGCCTGCTCACCCGACAATTTGGTATAAATAATTAGGGAAATATGGCATTTGTCTCTATGGGTGTATTCGAGTCGAGTATGGTCGATACGGTGCCCTCACGGTCAGTTCGACTTGATCCGTATACACAACATTTAAAAGTTGATGCGAACTTAATCAAGTATTAAAATTTCTACTCGAGTTCAATTTGATTAGAAAATTGAGATACTCGAGCTCGCCTCGAATGAAGTTGCATCCACGTTATTCATAAAGAAAATTCATTCATCCAAGAAAAAATTTACTGCTTGTCGGTTCTCATTTCATTGACGCGACACTGATCATCAAAAGTGCTTGAACAAGGAATACTCCGGTCAGAAGCGAAAGCAAAACGAAGATGATGATGACATATCGAATGTTGGAGATATAGATATATTTGGGAATTTTGTGTATTTCTCTTGATTAATTTTGATTAATTCTTATTGGTATTTCAAAACTCAAGTAATATCTCAGTTAACGGTTTGAAATTAGATCTTGGGCAACTAAACTTTTAGACTTGGAGGTTCATTCAGATTCTCTGGTTATAATCTTTCCCAAGCCAAAGTACGCCACTAATCTTATTTCTCGAGTGACAACTCCTCTTGAGACAAATGCCAAATTTGATGCCAAAGATGGGACTCCTCTTTTGAATCCTACACTATCGACAACTAGTCAGCAGTATTATATATATCACTGTTACTCAACTTGATAGCCTATGCTATCCATATTGTTAGTCAAGTCCTTCGAATTTGTTGCTACATCAAGAGTACGCTCCACTATGGGTTATTGCTTCTTTTTGGGCATCTCACTTCTCTCATGTTATAGCAGGAATCAAACCACTGTAGATCATAGTTACTATGGTTACGATGGCGCTGTTTGAAAACATGGGAGTGCATTAACATACAAGAATAATCATTTATTACAATAAATAAAGTGTTATTCACATAACACATAATGATGTTTTCTATGAACAAATCAAGCACGTTGAAATAGACTATCATTTCATTAAATATCATGTTTTTTGCAACGTTATTCGACTTGTCTCTACTTATTCGCTGAACAAACTGATGATATCTTCATTAAGACACATTCACTTGCACGTTTCTGAGATCTTTTCTCCAAACTTAGGGATGTTAGACATATATATATATATATATATATATGTATTTCTCTTAATTGATCCTGTAAAGTCTTGTGTACTCTTCATTCGTGAACGACCAGAAATGTACATTTTTCTATTATCACAATTCTCGACTTCCAAGCACATTTTCTGTGAATGAGATCTTGAAATCTACAATATGTACAGGCAGCGTGGATCCCTACAAGGACAGTTGCCAACTTGTCGATCAAAATCAAGAGGATCTTGAGAGAAAAAGATTTCAACTACACGCTATGACTTCCCTCGGCAACTTCACTAGCAGCAGTCGATCCGGAGATACCGGCAGCCTTGCCGGGAACTCCTCGTCCAACTCCCGGCTCCAATCGTCCTTGAAGTTGAGCGCGTAGCTCATGGGATCATACCTGAACTCCGAGGCCGCGATGTGGCCCTGCCTCCTGCACCTCCCGATCCGCGCAATGATTCTCTAGCACTTCTACTGGATCTCCGGCAGAGGGAGCTCCTGAGCCGTCGAAAGCAGCCACGATCAGGGTGATCAAGCCACCTTGTAGCGGTTGCCGTTGTCACAATCCGAGGCGGCCTCATGGCAGACGGCAGCATGGCCGTCGTGGAAGCAGCAGAAGAGGAGGCGGGGAGAGGATGATGGGAGCTTGTGATGGAACAACATTTTGGGTGTGAGATAGAGAGAGAGATAGCGCGATGGGACTCGGAGTCTTGGTCTGGTCTGTGCAAGTCTGCGAAGAGAGTGAATGGCGATGAGGAAGAAGATGGAGAAGAGGGATGAGCTTGGTGGGTATTATTTATAGGGTGGACCGGATAAGGACGGCGGCGTGCGGCGGCGCCAGCAGCGGAGCAGAGGCCGTGCGAGTGATGAAGAAAACCGTGGGAAGTTCGTGGCAAGTGGAGAAGTGGTTTTTTGCGTTAAGCCCGCGTGGGTTTTATCAATTTTGTTTTTCTTAACTTCCATTTTTGGACAGTTTGGTAACAAAGCAAAAGTCGAGGGACCATGTGGCAGCTGCTTTTTCCTCTTCCACGTCAACGATAGTTGAAAGATTAAATAATTTTTTTTATGGGTTATCGTATGACCATATAAATTACAGAGGGGAAAGGCCAAGACCGGAATCGTGACTTGGAAGTCATGACTCCCCGACCTCAGTTTCAACCACGAGTAACAAAAGGACGGCATCCGCTCATATCGGATCTCTACCCAATACCTTTCACCATTATCCCTGACACTCCACTTTCCAGGCAAGAGGGGTTTGTTAACATCCACTGCAACTTTAGCGCGAAGGAATCCATGAGACCCAGAGATTTGGTGCGAATTGACCCAACTTTCACCACTTTGCCCGCCGAAAGAGCGATAGATTTCGTACTGTTTTTATGTCATTCGGTTGAAGGCCAATATATGTATTTGCAGCCACATCTCCAGTTCATCAAAACAGATGTCCTCCAGTCTCCTCTGAGCATCCCATCTCTGCAGGTTTATGCAAATTTCCCCTAATCGACCAAGGTCCAGAACTTAGGACTCTCTCTGCTTGGTGCCAATCGTGAAACCTAAACAAGTACATCTTCTCATTTTGAGGGGTTATAGTAATCTCACCCATACCGGCCCAGGCTTTCCTCCAAACATTAGCTATGCAGCTCGAGTCAAGCACTTCTCCGACAAGATCCTTCCCATCAAAACCATCTCAGCTTCCTCATCATCAACTTGCTCCAAAACCAAATGATTCCCCAGAAGATTGTCTACCAGAGATGCTTGCGATGTTAAGGGAACCTCCGTGGGCATCCTGTAATGAGAAAAAAGAAATAGAGCAGCAGAGAATAAACTCAGAGATGTCGCCGAACAGTTGATAGGGGCAGTGTGTAGTGATAGGAAAACTAATGCGACGAAACAATGCCAAAAAGACGTAACTAAAATAGAAAGCAGATGGAAATATCCCATTCTTTTTGGTGCACAAATGCTAGAAAGCTAACATATGAAGATGAGAGAAAATCGGTTCTCGTAATTTTTAGTTTACAGAAGCTCTGTTAGTAAAATCTCCAGATTTAAATTGCATACACACACTTATGTGCAATCGATCTTGAGCTCCACTTTTTAATGCCAATGATCTTCCACTATTTTTGCAGTGCTCTACTTCAACACAGGGTCACACGACGTCGTGAACTTGTCAAATGGTGATAACAATAACTACAACAGTGCTTCTATATTCATACGCTAACCAACCGACCAACCACCTGCTCCCTCAACAAAGCCTGCGAGTATTACACCTTTGCTAACAGTGACTGTTGCACTCAGGACCAAAAATTAGCTGTCACCTTCAGTGAAACTTCCACAGCCCCGAACTCCAGTTCAGCTGGATCCTTGTAACTGCTGGCCCCAACCACTGGGACCACCACATCTCAGCCACCACTTGGAAGTGATGCTTCATATCTCTGTGGGAAACTGCTAGTCCTGTTTATGTCCATTGCCATAAGCTTATCATGTGAGTTCATTATACATGAGGATCATTATTTCTACTAGATATAGGTGGACTATGGATAGATCGTGAGATGTTGCTCCTTGTCATTAAGTGAATAAACTCGTTAAAATGCTTCTTCTCATAATTCCAGCATGATTTATACACATAACATTGCTCAAACTTGTAATGGTTCATAATTTTCTTCGGAATAAATATATGGTTCTCCTCGCAAATTCTGAATTTCGGCTTTATTCGCAGTTCCAATATCATGAAGACTGAGATTATTAGAAAAATTAGAACGCGGCAGGAGACAAAAACTTGCATACTGGAAAATTGAAATGGAGCATCACTAGAACAAATCCTCATTGGTGAAGCGAAAAAATCTCAACATTGGAATGACAAATGCACAGAACAGTGAATCACATGGTGACAGGAAAAATGGTGTGAATCTTGTTAGGACCAAACTCATCACAAACAATCGATCGAGAACTAAAAATGACAATGAAACTATGAACTCACTCTTGCAGCCTTGCAGCATATTAAATTCACACCCGATGATTATTAGCTTGAAAGAACCCAACGCATTTTGGGGACTCAGAGTGCCATAAGTCCAGCAGCATGATCAATTGAGAACAATGACAGGAAAAACGGTGTGAATCTTGTTAGGATCAACCTCATCACAAACAATCGATTGAGAACAATGACAATGAAACTATGAACTCATTCTTCCAGCCTTGCAGCATATCAAATTCACACCTGATGATTATTAGCTTGAAAGAACCCGACGAATTTTGGGGACTCAGAATGCCACAAGTCCAGCAGCATGATCGCTCTCTTTGCCTATGTGTTTTTGTACTTTGCCTCCAGATGCTTCCTTAATAATCCACACGTCAATCATTAAATTACTTCTAGTAATCATATGAGAACAGACAAGAGAGAAAATTACAATTGCAATATCGTAGAACAATAAAAACCAATTCAAGCAATCAGGAAAAGCAAGCAAATTCACGTCATTCCTAAGTGTGGGATTTTTGTCGTCCAACTTAAGAAACTGAGATGACTATGGTCAAAGGGATTTTCTTAAAGAGTTGCTTGTTCTTTCAATGTTTTGTAATTTCCACAGCATCAACATCACGTACAAACCAGTATACCTGCCATTAAGCAACAGCATAAAAATTTAACTTGCCATGTAAACAAAACAAACTGGATTTCTATACTGTATCGGCGGTTTTGTTTCGACTAAGATGGGCTATTTTCTTCTCATCCCCCCTAGAAACTAAATGCCTTGATGTTTTCAAAATTATGATACATCACTTTGGTCATTCAAATTATGATGCATCGCTCTAAAAACTAAATAAATGATCCAAATTATTTGCACGATATATGTTAGCACATACATCTTTTGCAAACATATTGTAGTTGTACGAGCAACTATTATTCACTTTACCGGCAAAGTGGCTATCTCATGAAACTCGAAGTGTTTTTCTTTATTTTGATGGTATGGCATAGAGACCTTGATTAATTTAACTTATTTAATTGGAATGGGTTCAAAAAAGTGCGAGAGGCATTGGCTTTATGTGAGCTCAATGCCTTACCATCGCTAAATCATGCGGGTCTTGCATGGGATATGCCGAAATCAGTTGCATATAAGGAGCCAACTGATGTCATGACTTGACCAATTATATTGATATATGATATTGCATCATAACCAATTGCAGTATGAACTCCTAGTTTACTAAGTTTGCATAGAATCTACCCCTTCTCAAGTCTATTTTCCAACTAGATGATACTTAACTCAGCCGCAACTCGAAATTACAACGTGTGGACTTAGTCTTTGCGAAATTTCAGAGTAAGAAGTGTGGAATTTTGCAATCACTGGCCGTAAAGAGTTGATTTTAAAATTTGATGTTCTAGATTTTCATTAATGAATTTTTCCTTCTGTTTTTTGGCAAGGTTCATTAATGAAGAAAATTCGAAGATAGTGAACAAAAAATCTTAATGTTTCGACCAAAAAACCAAGAAACAAAAAATTTTAATGCCTAAGATAGACTGAATCCGTTATATTAGTCAGAGGGCAAAAGCCTAACATCAATTTGGGCTTAAACAAAAACAAGAAGCCCGTTTTTTGAATTTGTCCAACGCGAGGCTCCATAGAAATGATGACCCAAAGATTAGATAGCGACCCGGAAGTTTTAGTACGATTTTAATTATTATTTGTACCTTTCTCGGCCTTCTGGCTAAGATCTAAGTGTCGATGATTATTTGGCTCTATGTTTTCTGGTTTTCTCTTTATTCAGAAATGCCTAATTGTCAATTAATTGTATCTAAAGACAATCTCCGAATGATTAAAAATCTCGGTAGATGTAGGGTATGCAAAAAACTGTTCATACCTTTATGTTCAATTGAACCTCTGACAAGACTACTTTCTTAAATAAATGGATCACAAATCAAACAAATTTGGCTTCAACTATTTTGAAACTGACCGAACCACGAATCCATATTGTATAACCTATGAGGTTCATAATTACTTTTACCATTTATACATGAAGTAAGGTTTTTTTTTGTTTTTTTTAATTATGAAGTAGGTTTGATGTTTATTTTCGTAATTTATGAATTTTTGTGTGTGGAGACCTTGACGTTGAAATCACATCAAACTGCATCGGACTCATCCCTAGGTACACATTAATGGTTTAAGACACCTCAGCTACTTCTTTAATATGGATCCAGATATAGACGATCATCGGAAATTTCTATCATAAAATTGGCAATCATAAGTCCGAGGATTGAAGAATTATCTCTTTAGGTTTCGAATAGGTAGCAACCTTGCAGGCTCTTCATACAGTCTTATGTATTAATACAACGATCGGTTTCTAATTGATAGCGATCAACTGACAGATTTTATTATTGCATTTCCTGGTTAAACCATAATTGCTTCCTAACACCTTCACATTCCTTATGACAATATCTGAATTTAAACATTTTGGAGTTATCTTTTACTAAATATTGTTCTTTTCATTGTTCACGTCATGATATATGGCTAGATTTGGTTTGGCCTCTTTAATCAGTTTTTCAAAAGATTCACCTGTCCTGGTGCATTGCTTGTGGTTTAATTTGTCAAATGCTTGAATCTTCACACTTAATGGATGACTAAATATGTCATTGTCACTTTCCAATTTCTGTCTAATCAGTGGCAAGTTTGGGAGTTTTTGGGATGCTACTTGATCAATGATTTGTATGATCTCTGGACTCCAGAACATTTCCTACTTCTAGGACTCTGCATTGTTTGACACTTTCTCTTGATCAAAAGTTCTGTTGTTACTATTTTCGGCCTCCAAAATGGCATTTTTCAAAAAGTATTTATGCGGGTTATCCATGGAATTCGCGAAGAGCATACAGAGGATTGGTGTGATGCAGCACTGATCTCCTCTCAGAGTCAGTTTTTATGTGGAGATGCTGAGACTACAGACTGAAGCAGTCTTTTAGTTTTTAAGGTTTAGACACTAGATACAAACAAATTCAGCTGATTCCTGAATGACATCGACCAAAAATGCTCTGCTGAGTCCCGGTTCTTCTCCTTTCTTTGGAAAGACACTTGATACAAACAAGCGATTGAGTTGAGATATGTGCTAATTCAGTCATCCTGCAAAGTTATTGTAGAGTATGAAGTTAACAGATACAACATCATGACATAGAAGCTTACAAATCTAGATGTAGATTAGCGTAACATGATCTGAACTTTTGGGCGCTTCATCATATATGTTTGATCTGATCAAGTGAATATCGATTAGTCAAATATTACAGTTGGTCGCTGGAATGATCTACAAATTGAATATAATAGAGAGTAAAGAATTTGTGGGATCGCAGTCCATTATCAAATCTTCCTCCTCAATCCCATTACAAAGGTTTGAGCGATGTCACATTCATTCCCACCCTATCCCGCAATCCATTTGGCCAAAATCATTGAACTGACCTTTCCCGCCATCGAAAGACATGTAAATGCAACATTTTTGGACTTTTTCTTCATCAGTAAATGATTAGTATTGGCTTTCTCTATTTCAATCTCAATCTCACTCACCAACCACTCGGAAAGTTTTATACTCGGTCGAAGTAACAAAGCTAGTGCCTTACTCCATAGTACATATATAGCGTCTGGAAATTTTAGCAGAAAGGAATCCACAATGTCCCCGAGATTTGGCATGAATTGACTCAACTTTCACCAGTTCGCCCGCCCAACAAGCAATAGGTTTCGCATTGTTCTCTTTCATTTGGTCTAAGGCCAATCCGTGTATTTTGCAGCCACACCTCCAGTTCATGAAAGCAGTGGTTCTCCTGTCTCCTCTGAGCATCCCATCCCTGCAGTTTATGCAATCCACCAAGGGCCAGAACTTAAGACTATCCCTGCTTGGTGCCAATCGTGAAACCTGAACAAATACATCTTCTCATTTTGAGGGGTTATAGTAATCTCACCCATACCAGCCCAGGCTTTCCTTCAAACATTAGCTACGCAGCTTGACTCAAGCACTTCTCCAACAAAATCCTTCCAATCAAAACCATCTCAGCTTCCTCATCATCAACTTGCTCCAAAACCAAATGATCCCCCATAAGATAGTCTACCAGAGATGCTTGCGATATCAAGGGAACCAATGCAGGCATCCTGTAATGAGAAAAAAGAATAGATCAGCAGAGAATAAACTCAGAAATGTTGTTGAACAGTTGATAGAGGCAGTGTGCAGTAATAGGAAAACTAATGTGACGAAACAATGCCAAAGAGACTTTCTTACCAAAAAAAACAATGCCAAAGAGACTTAACTAAAATAGAAAGCAGATGGAAATAACTAATGATGATAGAAAGCGAATATGAGGATTATGGATGATCGAGAAGAATGGGGGGTGACGATCATGGAGGAAGGTAGCTGAAAGAAAACATCATTGTGATGTAGGGAAAGCTCTTGACAAAGAGAGAAAAGCACTCACAGAGGGGAAAGAAACAAATCTATGTATACCTTCCCGAAGAGAACTCAATATCCCATTCTTATTGGAGCATAAATGCTAGAAAGCTAACATATGAAGACAAGAAAAACAGTTCTCGTAATTTCTAGCTTACAGAAGCTCTGTTTGTAAAATCTCCTGATTTAAATTGCATAGATGTACTTACGTGCAATCAATCTTGAGCTTCAGTGGCCAAAAAATCAGTCTGGAACTTCACTCTTAAATGCCAATGATCTTCCATTATTTTTACGGTGTGCTACTGCAACGCAAGGTCACATGATGTCGTGAACATGTCAAATGGTGCTAACAATAACTGCAACAGTGCTTCTATGTTCATAAACTAACCAACAGACTGGCCACCTTTCCCCTCAACAACGCCTGCAAGTATTACTTAGTCTACACCTTTGCTAACAGTGACTGTTGCTCTCGGGGCCAAAAATTAGCTGTCACTGTTAGTGAAACTTCTGCCTCCCCGACCTCCAGTCCAGCTGGATCCCCGTAACTACCAGCGCCAACCACTGGGACCACCACATCTCTGCCACCACCTGGAAGTGATGCTTCATATCTCTGTGTGAAACTGCTGGTCCTGTTCATGTCTATTGTCATAAGCTCATTATATGAGTTCATTATACATGAGGATCATTGTTTCCACTAGATAAAGATGGACTATTGATAGATTGTGAGATGTTGCTCCTCATCACAAAGTGAATATACTCATTAAAATGTTTCTTCTCATAATTCCAGCATGATTCATACAGATAACATTGCTCAAACTTGTAATAGTTCATAAATCTCTTTGGAAAGCATATATGATTCTCCTCCCAAATTCTTAAGTTCAGCTCTATTAGTAGTTCCAAAATCATGAAGACCAAGATTATTAGAAAATTTAGAATGCGGCAGGAGACAAAAACTTGCATATACTGGCAAGTCGAAATAGAGCATCACTAGAGCAAATCCTCATTGGTGTAGCGAGAAAAACCCCACCATTGGAATGATAAATTAGCAAAACAGTAAATCACTTGGAGACAGGAAAAATGGTGTGAATCTTGTTAGGATCAAACTCAACACATAATCGGTTGATTGAGAACTTAAAATGACAATGAAACTATGAACTAACTCTTGCAGCCTTGCAGCATATCAAATTCACACCTGATGATTCGCTTGAAAGAACCCAACAAATTTTGGGGATCCAGAGTGCCACAAGTCCAGCAGCATGACCACTTTCCTTTGCCTGTGTATTTTTATACTTTGCCTCCAGAAGCTTCCTTAATAATCCACATGTCAATCACTGGATTACTTCGAGCAATCAGTGAGAACAGACCAAAGGGAAAATTACAGTTGCAATATCCCAGAACAATAAAAAACCAATTCAAGCAATCAGGAAAAGCAAGCAAATTCACGTCATTCCTGAGTGTGGGATTTCAGTTGTCCACCTTAAGAAACTGAGATGACTATGGTCAAAGGGATTTTCTTAAAGAGCTACTTGTTCTTTCTACGTTTTGTAATTTCTACAGTATCAACATTGCGTATAAAGTTAAACCAGTACGCCTGCCATTAATCAACAGAACAAAAGTTTAACTCGCCATATAAACAAAACAAACACCTTATAGATGACCTGCAAGCGAGCAGAACAACCTTCAAATGCAAAACTTGAAAAAAGATTATTAATCTAAAAGTTCGGTTCCTGGCATCATGTTGAGATTGAAGAATCACAGGGGATGACAAATGACGAATTATTTTCTCAAAAGGCACTCTTATGATCTAGTCCTCCAACAAGGGCTGCCAGCTACATTCCTACCACAATCGAGAGAAAGATTTCATTCCAACTAAGAGGCATGAATCACTCAATAATACACAAAAAAGTGTTTCACAGATGATTCACCAGGACTGCCAGCTTCATTCATGATTTTATCAAGTCTAAGGTTTTTGTCTTATTAGGGGACAGGGATCGTCTCGAACTATCACCAGAATGTGATCTCATGAATACCCAATGTAACAACTGCTCATATTCTATGAGGCAAGCTCATGACAATTCAGATATTGGCTTTAGCCACTTGCATTGGGAAATGACTAAAGCTTGTGGAAGCTCCAAGTCTCCAAGCCCTTGAGGCTCAATTAGTTTGTCACAGTCTCGTGTGACAATTGATGAGCATCATGAAATCTCTATACTTTATAGGTATCTCGATCCTTTGAGCCCTGGGATGTCTGATAGTTCGCAACAAGTTATCACTATCAAGTTCCTTAAATCTTCAAATTTCAACGCATCTGGGAATTTTACAAACTTTTGCAGGATGAAAATATCTCTAGGTTTTCAGTGTCATTTAGCTTCTCACAGTGGTTGATGTTTCAACCTTTTCAGGGTTTTCAAGCACGATAGATCCAATAATCTTCCAAGGGAAGTGTAACCACAGATATCCAATATTACCAAAATATCCAGCCCGTCAAGACTTCAATTAGACTCTTGCAGCTTGCAACATCAAAGCCCTCAAATTATTTAAACTAGAAAGGTCTGGTTATCTTTCATGGATGTGCAATTAAAGATATCCAATCTGACCGATAATCAACCTCTCAAGGCCGTGAGTTTCAACTAGATTCCCGTGATGTGCAGCATAGAATCCCTTCAGACATTTTTAACTTGAAAGGTCTGTTTAACTTTTAATGGATTGAAAGGTCTGGTAATCTTTTAATGGACATGCATTTAAAGACATTAAACCTACCCAACAGATTCTTATTAATCAATCAAGGCCTCAAACTTCAATTAGATTCTTGCAATTTGCAGCATGAAATTCGAAGTCTTTAAACTGGAAAAGTCTGGTAATCTTTTAATAGAAGAGCACCCAGAGATATTCAATCTTGCCAGTAAATCCAACCTGTAAAGACCATGAATTTCAACTAGATTTCGGCAATTTGCAGCATGGACTCTTTCAATGGATGTGCATCCAGAAATACAGAACGTTTCCAGATATTCTATATGGGTCAAAGCCTCAAACTTCAACTAAATTCTCGCAGCTGGCAGCATCTGATTCTTTTAGATTCTTTAAACTTGAAAGGCCAAGTGATTGAATGGACACGCAAACAGAGAAATCCAAACTTACCAGACTCTTGCAGTTTGCAACACATGATAGCCTTAGATGTTTTGAACTCGAAAGGTCCCCTGAATTGCAACCAGATTCTTGCAACTAGCAGCGTTTGTTTCGAAGTTGTAAACCTTCTGCATTCATTTTCTGCACAAGTGCGTCTAAAGAGCAAAAATGATTGTCAATGGCCCAACCGAGGGAACCTTTTGGTGGCTCACCACCTCCTCCCTGCATTACCCAACATATGAGGTCAGAGAGACATAGAGAAACGGCATGGATCAAAATTTGTCAAACATGCATTTACCTGAATTGGAGCAAGATTATTCCAGAACATGGACTGATTAACATGACCTGAACATAGGTTACATCCACAAAATCGTAAGAGGAGCAAAATCAAAAGGATAATAACGGGCTAAGCGGCAAAACTAATCTTTAATAGTTGAATATGCACATAGAGAAAATAAAAAGAAAATTTAAGATTATTGGATAATTTATAAAAACAAGAAGAGGTAATAGAAGGGCCGGCGCAGCCATCAGTGCTCTTAAAAAAAACACGAACTTTCTGCAAATTGTTTTCAAACAATAGACCTGAATGAAGCGTGTTTCAAAGGTGATGAAGTTCTGTAAGAAAGTTCAATCACAGTCATGGTTCAACATGCCTTTGCAAAACTGCGTGAACTACCACCACAATGCCTATGAAGCTTACTTAAAAATGAATTGATAATATCCGATACAACATTTCACACTTGTTCATCACATGCTGTAAATTATTCATATGAAACAAAATGAAACTCAGAAACCATAATTTCACCTCTTTTCCCCTTTCATTTAGTTGGTAGCAACTGCAATAACGATGTGATAACAAATAAAGCCTACCGATACAGAGACTAATCTAAGCAACTGTCTTCAGGATGGAAAGACAACCCTCAACAAAATTTTCCTCCTAGTCAGTAAGCACGACACAATCTGAATGTGGTCACATTTGAATGCCACCCATCCTCACTAGTGCCATATAGATCCAAAACTTGTCACTCTGTACATTCTATAGTACTATGGTTCATCAGGAGCACCAGCGCACCATTCACATCAATATGGAAAGAGCTATTGACAACCAATCAGACATTGGTAAGCTATGGCAGACAAACACTAAAAAACCAGGAACTTTGGCTCTAGAGGGGAGCTAACCCATCAAGGATTTGACATGAGCCGCAACTGCAGATAATAGATTTATCTTACCGAGTGCTGGCAAAGCCAGATGAGTCACTTTATATACACTACAAGTTCCCTCGCGAATGATAGCTCATCTTTGAAATGTGCCGCTTCGTATATTGAATTGTCCATGAGTTAAATTCTCGACCACCTTTCACTCTCAATTTCATTGAATCTAAAGAAGCTTTCATCACAAAAAATACCTTCCTTCAGTCCATTAACCTTAAATGGAACAAAGTTGAGAGCATTTTTCCTTGTTCATCTGTTTCACTGACAAATAAGACTATATGCTAAATTGTGTTCAGCTACCGTGACCAAAACCTTAACAGCTCTGCCTACTGCCTAGTCCTCATCATTTCTCGAGGGAACACATTAAATCACTAAGGATTGACCCCAAATGAGAAGTCAAGCACCTCCTCAGCAAATTTGACTGTGGCAATTCATTAAGGTCCTGTTTCTATGCAACGGCAGGCAACAGTTAAAGAACAATCCGAACGCTCGTCGAGTCCGCGTCAGACAAGAGAATGCTCCATCAATTGTCGCTCCTGACAAATTTCACCCTCACTTCCATTGAACTTAGAAAGCAAACAGCAAAAACTAAATCCCGGACAGAAGGAACGAAAGAAACAAGAGGACAAAACAGAAACGAATCGAACCTCCGCCATTGAACTTGATGGCATCGTGGAGCTGCTCGAGCACCTCGTTGGAGGCCTGGCGGTGGTGGTGCTTCTTCTGGCGGTGCAGCTGCATGATCTCGCCGCTGATTGCGGGCTGGAGAGCGCCGTAGTCGCAGGGGAGATCGGGGAGAGGGGAAAGAAGGTCTGGAGGCCGCGGAAGCCGCCAATTGGAGCCGAGGCCCGAGGCGGAGGCTAGGGTTTGTTCCGGCCAGCAGCGCGCGGAGAGCAATGGGAGCTGCTGATCTTCAAGCTCAGTCAGATACACACTTGGGCTCGTCACCTCCGGAGAATTTGGGGCTCCTTTCCTCTTCCAATTATGCCTTTAGTAAATTTACACCTTCTGAATTACCAAAAATTGCATCCTTTCAAAATTGCAATGGAAGGCATTTCTTTATGTACAAACTACTTCAAATATATCAATCAAAATTCCCGCCCTTTATATGTGAAACAACTCAATCGTAACTCATATCCTTTATAGGTGAAATAACATGACTCTTACAGTCCAATTACATCTATCAAACTTGTCATCAAATCAGTATCAAAATTAGAGAATATGAATCATAGAATCCCCCTATTATGCTGGTGTACCTTGTTTGCAATTCTCAATAGCAAAATAAAAATGAGAATGTCATCTAAAAAAGTATGCACATGTTTTAGATTCCTTTCTTATTATGTATATGTTTAATGAGTACATGGAAGAAAAATCGATTATATGTCAAACATTATATAGATGATCTTTTGTGACATTCCGGATTTTGGCATATTTTTGGGGTTTATAAAACGTGTAATTCGTCAGTGCGCTTATAATGGAATTTCGCCCGAGAACTGATCACTCTCGGGTTCTTGTTTTTAAAAATAGAAATTCTGCTAGAATCGCACTTGATCGAACTTGGCCGTTAAATTAGACCCTGAACTTGGCAGTCGATTTCCGGGAGTTTCGGGACGAAATAAATTGGACGGTGTCGATATTTTTGTGGCCAGCATCGAGATTGTCAGGAATAGTGGAAAAGTGGATTTTTGGACCGGGTGCGGATTTGGACTGGTAGACCTCCCTCGTAGTGTGGTTTGGAGTATTTTATTTTGGCCGTATGCCCTAGAATATTGTCGGGGTTTATTATGGATTATTAGGCCTTTTTCTGATTTTAAATCGGGACCAATAGGTCGATTTTTGGTTTGGACCGTGTCCGTTGGTTCGTGATAAAAGTTAAAAATTTAAACCCCTCCTCTCTCTCTTTCTCTCTCCTCTCTCTCTCTCCGCCGGTCCCCTTCCCCGTGCGCCCGTACCCCCTTCTCTCTCTCCTCCTCCTCTCTCTCTCTCTCTCTCCGTCCCATCCCCGCGCCCTCCCCACGGACGCTACCCCCCTACGCACGTTCCCCCTGCATGCTACGCCCCTCTGCTGACCTGTCCCCTCTCCCTCTCTCTCCTCCTTCCCTCCCTTCTCCTTCTTCTTCGTTAGTTTCTCTTCCTCTGGCCAGGTCTGCTTCGCTTTCGTCCTGCTCGCCGCGCCGCCGCGTCGCCATGCCGCCGCGCCGCCGCGTCGCCGTGCAGCCGCGCCGCCATCGCCAGCAGCCCCGCCGCCTCCGCCCCGTCACCACCGGCCCCCACCCCCGACTGCTCCCTCTCCCCCTCTCGGCCTTTTCCCCCTCCCCGGTTCTGCTGCACCTGGGCCGAGCCGCCCCGTCGCCGCCGCTCGTCGGCTTGCCCCGGCCGGTCCCGCGTCGCCGCCTTGCCGCGTCGTCGCCGGTCCGTCCGCCAGCCGCCGCCCCTGCAGCTCCACCAGCCCTTTCCCCCCTGTCTCTCTCTCTCCCGGCCAGCAACCCCGGCCTGCCCGAGCCGAACCAGCCCGTCGCCGCCGCTCGCCGGTCCGTCCCGCCGGTCCCGCGCCGTGCTGCTCCGTCCGGCCAGCCGCCCTCAGCCCTTAGCCCTCCCCCTCTCTCTCCTTCTCCTCTCCCCCTCACCCCCCCTCGGCAAGCCCCCTCCCCGTCCACTGTTCAGTCGGTCGTCGCCGCCTCCGTCGCCGGTCGCCGTCGCCGCCGGCCAGTCGCCGCCGGCCAGCCCCGCCGGCCAGCCAACCGGCCGGCCAAGCTCGTCCCCGGCCAAGGCCGTGGCCCGCGCGCACAAGCCGCGCGCCCGTTGCCGCGCCCGTGCCCGCGCCCGTTGCCCAAGCGCGTGGCCCATCCGCGCGCCCGAGCGCCCGGGGCACGCCGCGCGTTCGCCGCGCCCGCGCACTAGGCACGCCGATCGGCCATTGTGCCTACTTTGGCCGGTCAGCGCGCCCGGTCAGAACTTCTCACCCGGGCAAATTTTGGCCCGAGCCGACTTTTCCCGGGCCAAATTTTGGTAAGTGACTTCCTAGACCCTACTTAGTCTTTTGGGTATTTCATTGACTAGTCTCGGGCTAGAACGGCTAGGGTGAGCATTAATTTAGTGATATCGTGTTTTATTTATGCAATTTAATTGGATTAAATAGTATGCTGGATTAGTGAAATTGTGTGTGACCGACTTGAAAGTCGGGTCTGTGAATTGGAGTGGCGAAGTGTGAATTGGACTGAGTTGTGAATTGAGTTGACGTGAAAATTGATTGAATTGAATGGCGTGTGATTGCCTGTCGACTCGAAGCCCAGATCGATCGGAGGGCTACGGACTTGGGACGTGTTGACGGCGGTCCGTGTGAAGGCTTGACTGGCCGATGTGCCAAATGGATGCGGGCTTGAGACGTGTTGACGGTGGCCCGTTTGAGGTGTGATTGGACCTGAGGCGTGTTTACGCGGGTCATTGGAATGGGAAAATGTCCTGAGGCGTGGTTACGCGGGACGGAGCCCGGCTTGATCTGAGGGCTGAGCCTGAGGCGTGTTTACGTGGGCTGTGAGAATGAGCCCGAGGCGTGTTTACGCGGGCTGTGAGATTGGGCCTGAGGCGCAGTGGCGCGGGTCGTGGGAAAGATGTTCGACTACGTGTGCGGATTGTGTGAGTGGGTTGGCTGGTTGATTGTGTGATTGGATTGGCTGGTTGAGTGTGATTTGAATTGACTGGTTGAACGTGTGACTGATTTGGCTAGTTGAGCGTGTGAATGGATTGGCTGGTTGAGTGTGTGGACGCGTGTGCGTGATGTGACTGATTGGTTTGGTTCAATGTGCGTGTGGGTACTAGGTTGGATTGATTGATTTCGAGTGGAAATGTGTGTGCTGGTGATCGTGATGTGGCGGTGATTTATTCTCGCATTATCAAGCTTGAACTAACATGCAGGATTGGCACGTGGATTGAGGTGAGGTAAGCCTCTCATACGAAATTGATTGTATTATTGGTAGTTCGCATGTTAGACCGGTCTGGGTACGCATTAGCCTAGGTTAGGTTTAGGTTATTGCTTATTGAGACTCTGTCTCACGGTTATTATATAACCATTTCAGATCCGCGACCGTGATGGACTCGGAGAGACCGCCGGAGTGCCTTTTTGTAGAGGAGATAGGGTTGTCACCCACCGCTCCTTTTTGAAAACTGTTGTTGATTCTTGGAAGCCGAGTGGCCTTTTTGTAATATTGAAGGATTTAAAATATTTAGTGTTTATTATATTTCGGTGTCTATTCCTTAGTCATGTTATTATTGTTCGGGTTATTTCTATTTGCTTCCGCGTGTGTTTAATCTCTGATATTTTGGGTTGGGTCGGCGACGTATTTGGGACGTCGCATTCAATGATCGACCATCGAGGGATGATTGCGCGCCTGTAGGGAGCGGGGCGTGACATCCCCTGTTGAATTGGTATCAGAGCGAGGTCAGCTCGAACCAAGATGGTCGAAGCCTGGAGTGATAAGGAGCGATGACTTTGGGGTAGACAGTTAGGGAGACTTGTGTGCTATGCGTACCCCAGACAGTATGATTGTGATTGCTAAGTGATTGTTGTGCAATATATGTGAGGTGCAGGTGCGTCGGGACTTGAGATAAGTGCCCGAACTTGTTAGCTGTGATTGGGTGTTATTTGTGATTGGCTGCCTGCTGAATGAATTGTGTTGTGATTCATTGCCTAAGGCTTAGACTGGTATAGTTGGCCTAGGTCTTTAATTTCCGAGGGGAATTATAGTAGGTAAGTGGGTGGTGTGACCCTGTGAGTATGAGAGGTCGAGGTCGAGGTTGTGTAGGTCCGCAAGTTGGAGTTTTGAGGAATCCTAGATGGGATGAGACTTTGAGGGCAATCGAGGAAGTTGGAATTTTAAGGGAAAAGCAGATTGAAGAGCGAAATGCGACCGTTTCTACTGATGCTGAGGCCACTGTTGTCGTCGTCAATGGGAGTGAGGGAATAATGGGTATAATGGAAATGTTGGGAATCAAGGTCAATGGCAAGTTATTGCAGTCAGACGGATGCATTAGTTGAGTGAAAAATTTTTGAAATTTAAACTTGCAAGATTCGATGGGAAGAGATGACCCTAAGGCTACAGTACTTTGAGTAGAGGAGAGACTTTTGAGGTATTCGGGTGCACTGATGAGGAAAAAGTGACCCTGACTATGTATCAACTCTAAGGAAGTGCAAGTGATGGGTAAGAGGACCCCTGAAGTAGGACATTTCAGGAAATGCAAGTGATAAGTATTCGGGTGTATCAACTCAAAGGGCATATTTCTAAGCTGGGGTGTCGTTATCGAGGTTCTTAATAAGAAGTAGTTTCAGAAAGTGCCCAAGGACAGAAAATGACAGTCTCTTGGGCTCTGTAAAAATTGAATGTCAGTTGATCAGTACGAGGTCGGGTTTGTAAGGTTGCCTAAGTACGTACTAAAGATGGTCAAGGACCATGTGAATGGGACAAGGAGGGTTCAGGAAGGATTGGAACCGGAATTTCACAATCAGTTGGTACTTTTGGGTCTTAAGGAATTACGATGAGTTGTATGAGAGGGTTCGATGGTTGACACGGATATGAGTGAAAGGACGGCCGCTTCTGGATCGCGGTTCGCACCGGCTAGGGACAGTGGGAATTGTGGAAAGAAGCCTATGACAAAGAAACGGGAATTGTCCCTCTAGTAAGAAAGAACTTTGGAAAACCGAGCTGCTACTCCAACGCTGCATGTCGGTCTTATGGAAAGAGATATAGGAATGGCCATTTCCAAGGTAAAAGTGGAACATGTTGTGGATGTGGACAGTAAGGTTACCATATGGGAAATTGTTGAACCGACAGGTTAGGTCACCAATGCAATCGCGGCGACCGCAGGTAGGACATTAAGCGAGAGCTGCTTTGCAGATTAATCAGAATCGGCTATGGACATAGGGAAAAGTGTACGTTGTGGTGGGGAAGGAATAAGGGGATGTGTCGTGAAAGTCTAGAGGCATTGCATGTGGATATTGGGTACGATAGGCGATGATTTCGAAGTTGTAACTCTAATGGTCATGTATGACGTGTAATTGCTTATGGTGGATAGATGCAATCGATTTATGGATTCCTGATTTACTAGAGACATTCTTGGATGAGTTTGGAAGGATGAGATATGCTTGGAAATTTCGGATATTATAAAGAACTGGGGTAATTTGTTTTGGGAGACTGTTAGATTGAAATTGGATGGATTGAACTTGTCCTTGAGGTGTATGATGATAATTATTTTGTGGCTAACTTGCTGGTTGAGGAATCAAGGCTAAAGGACATAGCCGAAGTGTGTAATCTTCCCGATATCTTTCCTCAGGAATTGCCAGGACTGCCACTTGATCGAGAAATAGAAATGGTAATCGAGTTAGCCTTGGGATGGAACCAATCTAGAGAGCACTATTTTTGGAATGTCGTTGTCAGAGTTGAAAGGATTGAAGGTTCAAATGCAAGGGTTGTTGAACGAAGGTTTTATTCGTCTGAGTGGGTCTCCATGGGGAGCGCCAGTTTTATTTGCGAGGAAGAAGAACGGATCCTTAAGGTTATGTATTGGCTACAAACCGATAAATCAGGTGACTATTAAGGATAAACGCCCGTTGCCAAGGATAAATGACATGTTCGACCATTTACAAGGGGTATCAATATTTTATAAGATCAATTTGAGGATTGATTATTATCAATTGAGGATCATGAAGGAGGACGTGCCGAAGTTGGCATTTAGGGCGAAGTTTGGACACTACGAAATTACGGTGATGCCGTTTGGACTGATGGACGCCCCTGCAGCATTTATGGATTTAATGAATCGAGCATTTAAGGAATTTCTCGATCAGTTTGTAATCGTGATTCATAGGTGATATCTTGGTATACTCAAAGAGTTCCGCCGAGTGTGAGTTACATTGGAAAAGGGTTCCACGAACCTCAAGAGAACACGCACTCTACGCTAAGTTTTATAAGTGCGAAGCCTAATTTCATTGAGTAGCATTCTTAGGATATATGATACTCGGGGAAGGGATCGCAGTGGAACCGACAAACATTGAAGCAGTCATGAATTGGCTAAGACCGACAACGGTAATCGAGGTTCGGAGGTTCTTGGATCTAGCAAGTCATTACAGACGTTTCGCGAAAAGGTTTTTAACATTGGTAACACCGTGGACGCGTTTGCTAAAGAAGGAAACGAAATTTGAATGGACGAATAAGTACAAAAGGAATTAAATATGAGACAACGTCATTGGATGGAACTCCTTAAGGACTACAACTGCGATATTTTATCACGCCGGAAGGGCTAATAAGGTAACAGATGTACCGAGTTGGAAATTGAGCATCGCGCATATGTTGGTCAAGGAATGGACCATGTTGGAGGAAAATTCGGGATTCAGAATTTAAGTATGAAGCGAGTCATGTTTAGAGTCTGCTTATCGCATTGAGGATTAAACCGGAAATCCGGGCTAAGATTAAGGCTTTACAATCGATGGACCTAGAAATCTAGAAGATTCTGGAAATGGATGTCACAAAAAGGAAATTGGATTTTTCAGGTATTCGAGGATGGGATTCTGAAGTTCCGTGGTCAGTTATGTGTACCCAGTAATGTAGAATTAAAAGAAGAGATTTTGTCGAAATTACATCGTAGCAAATACAGTATTCACCCGAATAGTACGAAAAATGCATCAGAACTTGCGATAGTATTATTGGTGGATCGATATGAAAGTGAACGTGGATAAACAGGTGGCTAAGTGTTTCATATGCCAATAAGTAAGGACGTAACATTGTAGGCGGGGTGGAATGTTGCAGCCATTGGAAATTCCCGAGTGGAAATGGGAACACACCACAATGGACTTTGAAATGGGATTATCGAGGAGCTAAAGGGGCCATGATTCGGTTTGGGTGATGGTGGATCGGTTGGCAAAGTCAGCACCTTTTCTACCAGTACGAAAGAATTTTTGCCTTAGGAAGGTATGCCGATTTGTATGTACGACACATAGCTTGTCTCCATGGAGTACCAGTGACGATTACCTCGAGCCATGATCCTAAGTTTACTACCGCTGTTTGGAAAAGCCTTCATACGGCATTGGGAACGAGACTACAGTTTAGAACGGCCTATCATTCGCAGACGGATGGCCAGTCTGAGAGGACGATTTAGACTTTGGGAGATATACTACGAGCATATGTATTGGATTTTTGGGGGAGTTGGAAGGAATAATTGCCTTGGTTGAGTTTGCCTATGACGATAGCTATCAGCAGAGTCTTGGAATGACACCGCTTGGAGCATGGTATGACAGGGTTTGCAGAACAACGGTCTATTGGAATGAGTGGGTGAGAGGAGCATCATGGGTCCCAAGTTGGTTTAGTAGTCAATTAAAACAGCCAAGGTGCGATGTGGGGAAGTGAAAAGTTGATGTGACACCAGTACCCCATTTGTTGGAATGGTTGAGTTGGATTGTAAATTTCGAGGACGAAATTTTTATAAGGGGGGAAGAATTGTGACATTCCGGATTTTGGCCTATTTTTGGGGTTTATAAAACGTGTAATTCGTCAGTGCGCTTATAATGGAATTTCGCCCGAGAACTGATCACTCTCGGGTTCTTGTTTTTAAAAATAGAAATTCTGCTAGAATCGCACTTGATCGAACTTGGCCGTTAAATTAGACCCTGAACTTGGCAGTCGATTTCCGGGAGTTTCGGGACGAAATAAATTGGACGGTGTCGATATTTTTGTGGCCAGCATCGAGATTGTCAGGAATAGTGGAAAAGTGGATTTTTGGACCGGGTGCGGATTTGGACTGGTAGACCTCCCTCGTAGTGTGGTTTGGAGTATTTTATTTTGGCCGTATGCCCTAGAATATTGTCGGGGTTTATTATGGATTATTAGGCCTTTTTCTGATTTTAAATCGGGACCAATAGGTCGATTTTTGGTTCGGACCGTGTCCGTTGGTTCGCGATAAAAGTTAAAAATTTAAACCCCTCCTCTCTCTCTTTCTCTCTCCTCTCTCTCTCTCCGCCGGTCCCCTTCCCCGTGCGCCCGTACCCCCTTCTCTCTCTCCTCCTCCTCTCTCTCTCTCTCTCTCCGTCCCATCCCCGCGCCCTCCCCACGGACGCTACCCCCCTACGCACGTTCCCCCTGCGTGCTGCGCCCTCTGCTGACCTGCCCCCTCTCCCTCTCTCTCCTCCTTCCCTCCCTTCTCCTTCTTCTTCGTTAGTTTCTCTTCCTCTGGCCAGGTCTGCTTCGCTTTCGTCCTGCTCGCCGCGCCGCCGCGTCGCCGTGCCGCCGTGCCGCCGCGCCGCCGAGCCGCCGTCGCCAGCAGCCCCTCCGCCTCCGCCTTGTCACCGCCGGCCCCCACCCCCGACTGCTCCCTCTCCCCCTCTCGGCCTTTTCCCCCTCCCCGGTTCTGCTGCACCTGAGCCGAGCCGAGCCGCCCCGTCGCCGCCGCTCGTCGGCTTGCCCCGGCCGGTCCCGCGTCGCCGCCTTGCCGCGTCGTCGCCGGTCCGTCCGCCAGCCGCCGCCCCTGCAGCTCCACCAGCCCTTTCCCCCCTGTCTCTCTCTCTCCCGGCCAGCAACCCCGGCCTGCCCGAGCCGAACCAGCCCGTCGCCGCCGCTCGCCGGTCCGTCCCGCCGGTCCCGCACCGTGCTGCTCCGTCCGGCCAGCCGCCCTCAGCCCTTAGCCCTCCCCCTCTCTCTCCTTCTCCTCTCCCCCTCACCCCCCTCGGCAAGCCCCCTCCCCGTCACTGTTCAGTCGGTCGTCGCCGCCTCCGTCGCCGATCGCCGTCGCCGCCGGCCAGCCGCCGCCGGCCAGCCCCGCCGGCCAGCCCCGCCGGCCAAGCTCGTCCCCGGCCAAGGCCGTGGCCCGCGCGCACAAGCCGCGCGCCCGTTGCCGCGCCCGTGCCCGCGCCCGTTGCCCAAGCGCGTGGCCCATCCGCGCGCCCGAGCGCCCGGGGCACGCCGCGCGTTCGCCGCGCCCGCGCACTAGGCACGCCGATCGGCCATTGTGCCCACTTTGGCCGGTCAGCACGCCCGTGGGGTCCGCGCCCGGTCAGAACTTCTCACCCGGGCAAATTTTGGCCCGAGCCGACTTTTCCCGGGCCAAATTTTGGTAAGTGACTTCCTAGACCCTACTTAGTCTTTTGGGTATTTCATTGACTAGTCTCGGGCTAGAACGGCTAGGGCGAGCATTAATTTAGTGATATCGTGTTTTATTTATGCAATTTAATTGGATTAAATAGTATGCTGGATTAGTGAAATTGTGTGTGACCGACTTGAAAGTCGGGTCTGTGAATTGGAGTGGCGAAGTGTGAATTGGACTGAGTTGTGAATTGAGTTGACGTGAAAATTGATTGAATTGAATGGCGTGTGATTGCCTGTCGACTCGAAGCCCGGATCGATCGGAGGGCTACGGACTTGGGACGTGTTGATGGCGGTCCGTGTGAAGGCTTGACTGGCCGATGTGCCAAATGGATGCGGGCTTGAGACGTGTTGACGGTGGCCCGTTTGAGGTGTGATTGGACCTGAGGCGTGTTTACGCGGGTCATTGAAATGGGAAAATGTCCTGAGGCGTGGTTACGCGGGACGGAGCCCGGCTTGATCTGAGGGCTGAGCCTGAGGCGTGTTTACGTGGGCTGTGAGAATGAGCCCGAGGCGTGTTTACGCGGGCTGTGAGATTGGGCCTGAGGCGCAGTGGCGCGGGTCGTGGGAAAGATGTTCGACTACGTGTGCGGATTGTGTGAGTGGGTTGGCTGGTTGATTGTGTGATTGGATTGGCTGGTTGAGTGTGATTTGAATTGACTGGTTGAACGTGTGACTGATTTGGCTAGTTGAGCGTGTGAATGGATTGGCTGGTTGAGTGTGTGGACGCGTGTGCGTGATTTGACTGATTGGTTTGGTTCAATGTGCGTGTGGGTACTAGGTTGGATTGATTGATTTCGAGTGGAAATGTGTGTGCTGGTGATCGTGATGTGGCGGTGATTTATTCTCGCATTATCAAGCTTGAACTAACATGCAGGATTGGCACGTGGATCGAGGTGAGGTAAGCCTCTCATACGAAATTGATTGTATTATTGGTAGTTCGCATGTTAGACCGGTCTGGGTACGCATTAGCCTAGGTTAGGTTTAGGTTATTGCTTATTGAGACTCTGTCTCACGGTTATTATATAACCATTTCAGATCCGCGACCGTGATGGACTCGGAGAGACCGCCGGAGTGCCTTTTTGTAGAGGAGATAGGGTTGTCACCCACCGCTCCTTTTTGAAAACTGTTGTTGATTCTTGGAAGCCGGGTGGCCTTTTTGTAATATTGAAGGATTTAAAATATTTAGTGTTTATTATATTTCGGTGTCTATTCCTTAGTCATGTTATTATTGTTCAGGTTATTTCTATTTGCTTCCGCGTGTGTTTAATCTCTGATATTTTGGGTTGCGTCGGCGACGTATTTGGGACGTCGCATTCAATGATCGACCATCGAGGGATGATTGCGCGCCTGTAGGGAGCGGGGCGTGACATCTTTACTCCTCTTTTTATTATTACAGATGTTTGACGCAACATTTTCATTATCTTGATTATTTTGTTACTGTGAAATAGCACAAATTAATGAGATCTTGCTTCCAGAAAGATTGTACATGAAGATTGATTAAATTGGATACTAAGGAAATTCAAGTCTTTTACATTTTTCTTTCGTTGTAACCAAATATTTAGGGACCTCAAATTTATTTTGTCTTAGGTGATGAATTGCACAGTGAACACAAATCATGAGAGTTATAAGACGGATTTGTTTGGTGGTTTGAATATTTCCTTCAAACTTTCATTCTTTCGGATGTGATACTACTTATTTTTCCTTCAATTTTTTTTTGTATATTATCCTATTTTCATCAATAACTTCATAGATACCCTTTTTTTCAGTTCTAAGCAATGTTATATTCAGTTGATTACATTTTCATTTGTGCAAAAATATGTTCGCTGAAATGCATTGGTAGAAAGTTTTTTACAAATCTCGTTACTTCATTATATTTAGTGTTTTTTTAATTAAAGATACTCATAGCATTTGCACATGCTTGTCTGATGCTTGCACAAATCATCCATATGTTGTAATTGCTTTTAGTTGCATACCTTTTAACTTTCATGCTAATAATAAAAATTAATCAAGACACAAAATTCAAAACCATAATTATTTACATCACAGGTATTGGAATGAGCCATTGCTTTGACCACCTCTCTAGGAAGTAAAACGTCCGGACTGGAATTTCTCTTTGCGTTTTGAGTGGCATAGTTTCTAGACGATTTTTTTTTATGGTACATACATAATGTTTTTGCATTAACATACACTTAGTTTTGAAAACGTTGTGGACCGTAAAATTGACGAAATTGACTGTATATAAGAAAAGATGGACTAATTTCAATTTGATATCATACTATTATGGTGTAGGCTTCTTACTTTCAACTTAGTGAAATAACAAGTTGTTATTGCATATGATTTATCTAATTAATGTAAAAATGTGAAGCTCACGAAGGTGTTTTCGAACTTTTCCTCTTCCAATTATGCCTTTCGCAAATTTGCACCTTTTGAATTACCAAAAATTGCATCCTTTCAAAATTACTATAGAAGACCTCTCTTTTTGTACAAACTACTTCAAATATAACTATCAAAATTCATGCCCTTTATATGTGAAACAGCACAACCCTAACTCATATCCTTTATATGTGAAAAAGCATAACTCTTACAGTTCAAGTACATTTATCAAACTTGTCATCAAAACATGTTTCACAATTAGAGAATTTGAATTATAGAATCCCCCCTATTATTCTGGTGTACCTTGTTTGCAATTCTCACTGGCAAAATGAAATCAAGAATGTCATCTCAAAAAGTATGCTCGTGTTTTACATTCCTTTTTTATCATATGTTTCTTTAATGAGTGTTTTTTAATTATACATGGAAGAAAAATCGATTATATATGAAACGTTATATAGATGATCTTTACTCCTCTTTTTGTTGGTACAGATGTTTGATGCAACATTTTCATTATCTTGTTTATTTTTTTTAAAGTGAAATAGCATTAATTAATGAGATCTTGCTTCCAGAAAGATTGTACATGAGGATTGATTAAATTGGATACTAAGGGAATTCAAGTCTTTTCCATTTTTCTTTCGTTGTAACCAAAAATTTTAGGGGCCTCAAATTTCTTTTGTCTTAGGTGATAAATTGCACAGTGAGCACAAATCATGAGAGTTATAAGACGGATTTGTTTGGTGGTTTGAATATTTCCTTCAAACTTTTATTCTTTCGGATGTGACACTACTTATTTTTCCTTCAATTTTTTTTTTTGTATTTTATCGTATTTTCATTAATAACTTCATAGATACCGTTTTTTTTCAATTCTAAGCAATGTTATATTTAGTCGATTACATTTTCATTTGTGCAAAAATATGTTCGCTGAAATGCATTGGTAGAAATTTTTTTACAAATCTCGTTACTTCATTATATTTAGTGTTTTTTTAATTAAAGATACTCATGACATTTGCACATGCTTGTCTGATACTTGCACAAATCATCCATATGTTGTAATTGCTTTTAGTTGCATACCTTTTAACTTTCATGCTAATAATGACAATTAATCAAGACGCAAAATTCAAAACCATAATTATTTACATCACAAGTATTGGAATGAGCCATTGCTTTGACCACCTCTCTAGGAAGTAATACGTCTGGACCGGAATTTCTCTTTGCATTTTGAGTGGTGTAGCTTCTAGATGACTTTTTTTTTATGGTACATACATAATGCTTTTGCATTAGCAGACACTTGGTTTGGGAAACGTAAGTTTGAATAGACACATTTCTACGTATTACACATGTTGTTCATGAAACAAAACCATGTAATAACTATTACATAACTTAAACCAATCAACATATAGCTACTACAGCTTTATTACGTTACAATGTAATAGTGGTTATGTTGTAGCCTTATTTCATTTCCGAAACCATACGGTTGTTAGTGTAATTTGTTGACCACCTCTAGTTTTGTAAATTCATTGAATTTGTGAAGAATAGGGAAGATCAAGATCCTGAGACTAGAGTGCAAAGCAGAAGTTAAAGGTGTTTTGAGTTTTAAAAATCTAAGTAAAATATTTATGGCTCTATTGTTCCGTTTATTGTAAAGATTTAACTTTTTTCTTCTAATGTCTTATTTTAATCCATAGATCTTACCAAACAACATAACATATATATTTTGTAGCAATGGGAACAATTTATGAATTTATCTTTTATTATGTGCGACGGCTTCATATTTGACAGGTAAATAATATTAAAAGCATACTTGTGACAGATCAATACCATATTGGACTCATATTTGACAAATACATAATATCAAAAAATCAATAAAAAAGATATCCATCATCACAAGAAAACTTATATGACATGCTTTAGGAATAAATTAATATAATCAAATTACCCATCATGGAAGAAAAAATGCATATGTTTAGAGGAATCTATTACATGGATGCATATATTTCAACAATAAGTATGACGCAATGTAGCAACAACTGTTATGATTGAAAACGTGTATGGATAACCATTGTGACTAAGAAATATCCATCATCATTGTTTAGCATGCTTTACAAATAAATGAATGTAATAAATTTGTCCATCATAGAAGGAAAAAGAACATATGTTTAGACGGATCTTTTTAAGTGGTTATATATATTTCTACAATAAGTATAACAAAATGCATAATTTGTAACATCCTGAATTTCGACATATTTTCGGGATCAATAAAGTGTAAATTATTTCTCATTTAATTTTAGAAAGTCTCGCTCGGACCTGATCAATCACGGGATACTAACCTTATGGGAAAGGCTAAATAGGAATAGGTACGTGGACCGGGGACCTAATCGCGAGTTAGGCACGGACTTCGAAGAACGACGAGGGAATATTTTGGACCAACGTGGACCGATCTTAGGAAGGTGACGGATTCGATTCGGCCAATGATGTACGATCGGATCGCGGGTGATTCCGCATGACCGGGAGTACACATGGCGAATGATTCCCGAACTAACCTAAATGACCGAGACCTCCGGTACTAGTGATAATTCCTCGCGCTCTTTCGAAAATCGAGGCCATTACGATTTGGACAACCCTAGGTCGATACGCGTAACACCTAAACAGCCACCCGTTAGTGAGAGGCTCTAGAATTTTAAAATGAGCAAATTTGATCGCGAGATTGGACCCGAACTTCGACGTCGAAATTTTGTGGACGTCTACGATTATTTTTCAAGACCAACGTCGTTTTGATGTGGCCACGCACATTTGGGACTAATCTAGCTAGAAATTGGAATTTCGATGAAAATTGGGGAAAATTACGGTTTTACCCCTGTGGGCACCGGGACTGGATTCGGAGTCCATTTGAGGTTATTTTTCGCGGCCAAGGTCATTTTGGGGCATCCACACACATTTAGAGTGGTTCCGGTCAAAAATTGGAATTTCGACAAAAATTGGAAAAATAATATTATTTTATTCTCGGAAACTTCGCAGTCGATTTTCGAGGGCTTAAAAAGTGAATTTCGCGAATCCGATGCCATATTATGTTGGCCACACACATATGGAACGCGTATGTGCAAAAATTGGAATTTCGCCCCGGGACCGGAAAAATGACGATTTTGCCCCTGGGCCGGTATTAATTCCGAATTTTTTTGGGAAAATTTTGGGATAATTACCAGAGGATTATCAGCTCAATTATTTGACCAAAAGACCACTTTGCCCCTCATTTTTGGATAAGATTGAATTAGAACCGTCGGATTAAGGGTATTTTGGTCAAAACCGACGGATCGGCGACACGTGGCACCTTGGGCTGCTTTATTTGACCACTTTGGACTGCTGTTTCTCTCTCCTCAGCCCTCCCTCACGTTCAGACCAGCAGACCAGCAGCTTCTCTTCCTTTTCCTCTCTTTTTCTTCATTTTCTCTCTTGATTTTGGCTCGCCGGAGTTTGTCGCCGGCCACCGGAGCGTCGCCGCCGACCGCCGTGCCCCGCCGTTGACCACCACAGTCCCCTAGCCCCAACCTCACCTCTGTCCAGCCCTTCCTCTCTCCCTTTCTCTCTCTTTTTCCTTCTTTTTCTCTCCCGGGTTTACACCGCCGCCACTTCGGAAGCTCGCCGGAGCTTCGTCGGAGCTCCGATCGCCGCACCGTCGAAGCCCAGACGTCCAGCATGCCCGTACGTCGCCGTCCAGCTCCGTCCGTACAGTGTCCGTACGTATTTACTGTTCACCCGTACGGATTTACTGTTCACCCCCGTCCGTACGTCGCCTGTCGCCGTTGTCTCGCCGGCCACCGTCTCTGCCCCCCGTCCGTGCAGCAGTGAACAGTACCGCATGAACAGTCGTGAACAGTCGCACGCCCTGGGAATTCCGCCGCCGGTTTCACTGTTCATTAGTGATCGGCCGCCGTTCCCCGTCGCCGTGGTCCAGAAATTAGATGAGTATATTTCCTAAACCCGGATTAGGACTGATTGTGCGTTTTTCCGGATTGGCCTAGGTATTATCAGTGTAGTTTGGACTGGTCTAGGTAGTATCGGTATAAAATTCGGACTGGATTGAGGACAAATGGGTGGAATAAATTCAAGAAAAATTAGTGGGATTATTAGAGATAATTATTGGGCTAATTTGGATTACTCGGGGATTATGTGATTGGACTGCCGGGTATGCCCGGGCTGAGTGACTGGTTGATTTCTGTACCCAATTGTTGGGAAATTTAGTAATGCCGTGTCGCGTGACTGCGTGGCTGACTCGTGCGAAGTGTGATTGGGCATTCAATGGCTTGATTGGATTATTAAATATTATTGAATTATCCATTGTGAAATTGGGCCGCACGGTATTAATTGGCCAGTGAACGTTTGTTGCGACATGAAATTGACTGAGTGCCTAATGATATTTGATGCTCATGTTGCATTGTGTTGCATTGCATGGCACGCATAGTGAATGCCGAGAATGATACGTGTGATAAATTATGCGAGAATGCGTGCCTGCCATGAGCATGTGATCACCTAAATGCCCTGATGCGTGTTACGCGGGATTCAGATAATAATTGGCTGTATGTTCGTGTGATCACATTTCGCCCTGATGCGTGTTACGCGGGGTGTGCCGTCCTGATGCGTTTTACGCGGGACGATGCCTGGTACGTCCGGAAGACAACCAACCTGATGCGTTTTACGCGGGCTCTGGTTCGTGAGGAGATCGGTGTTGCGCCTGATGCGTTTTGACGCGGGCTAAAGACACTGGGCCAGTTGATGCGTTTTAACGCGGGTCATGAAGTGTTGTGATTAAAGAAAGAGACCTGATGCGTTTTACGCGGGTCATATTAAATGATAAATTGAGAAAGTCCTAGTGTGCCAGTGTGGGCTAGAGAGCCGAGACATGAATGTGGACATTTGCATACACTGGAATGCATGAGTTAGTGTGCTAGTGTGCAGAACTCGGTGAATGGCATGCGATATTATTATTATTGAGTATGAGCATGCGTTTGACGTACGTGTGAACCGAGTGCTTGGGTATGTGATTTGATTATATAATTATTGTGAATAACCTGTAGGGTCAGCCAGGTAAGTGATCTGGGCCAGAGGGCCTAGATCGGAGTTTATTTATGAGTTGGATTGCAGTGTTGTCTTGTGCTGTCAGTCAGGAGATTGCATGTTAGCCTAATCTAGGTTTAGGGGGTTATACTCGCTGAGATTCGTCTCACGGTTGTTATAACCCACATTTTCAGACCCCCAGCAGTAGGATGCCGAGGTCACCACCTCTTTTTGGAATACCGCATTTTATCCAGCGGTCGTCGAGCATGCACCCCGGTGGAGACAGAGCAGAACGGAGAAGCGGCTGTTTAGTTAATCCCAGCTGTTGGTGTTTCCTTTTTGGTTGTAGTGAACATTGTAAAAAGTTTTCGTTGGTAATACCAGTGTGTATATATTTTCTGAGGTGCTTGACTGTTATTTGGTTGTTCTACCTTGGTCTCATGTATTATATTGTACGGGTGTATATATTTAATTATATACGTTGCTTCCGCATGTGTCTGATCTCTGTTTGGGCGTTGGGTCGGCAATGCTTCCTGGGAGCGTTGCACCATAATCGACCATGACGGGATGTTGCGTTCCAGTGGGGTAAGGGGCGTGACATAATTAGTGATGACTATTATGATTAAAAATTTCTATGGATACTCATTATGAGAAAATATTTTGTTGTATTTCACAAGTAGATTATATTAAAAAAATTATGTAACATGATAGCTCATATTTAACAAATAAATGATATAAAGGTACTAATTATGTGCTATAAAATGCTCATTATGAAGATGTAGAAATATCTATTATAACATGGTAGCTAATACTTGAGAAATAAAAAATCGACAAAAAAGTTATATAACATGGATAGCCCACATTTAAGAAATGACGATATAAAGATTAACTAAATCTTTGATAAATACAAGGCTCACTTGGAGTTGAACGATGCATTCATAATTATAACAACATGAGAGCCTATATTTGACAAATGAATGTTATCGGGGGATTAACAGAAAAATTGTCCAACGTCACAAAACTAAAAAAAATATTGGCAAATTCAAGGAAGAAAATTATCCACTATTATGAAAAGTCAATAGAACGAAATAATATATATTTAGAGGGTTATACTTCACGGTTGCGTATTTATCATAAATAAATATGAAAGTCACATTAGCAAATCGACAATGTTAACTAACGGTTGACAACGAAGGACTCAATTGCACAAACTTGGAAAGATAAAGGACTACATTGAGAAAAAAAATAAAGATAAAAGACTAAATTGCACAAACAATAATACTTAGGGGGTACTAAATATGTACTTAACCCAACTTAAAAATTGCAGGAACCATCATAACCAATTGTCATAAACAAATAGAGGTCTCATTATCATAACAAACAACTCATAAGAAGTCAATACTGAGTAGAAGAAAAAAGAAAGAAACAGACCTAGCAAGAAATCAAAATAAGAATCCAAACATCAAACATGCACGTCAAAATGATATGAGAGAAAAGCATGGCCTCAACAATTTTTGCGAGCTTTTCTCTAAAAGTGCTCTGTTAATCATTATGTTTTTGTAGTTTTGTTGTTGCTTTGAAATTACCAAAAGGAGAGTGTCCTCATCACAATACTACCGGGTAAAGAGATATATCATTTATCAATAACCAAGATATTGCTCCTCAATTATGTCCTAAAACCAAGCAAGAACAACAATTAATCGAAAGAGCTCTTTGGCTAGTAGAAGCAGCAAGTTTTGGGGACTTAGGACTGGCAACAATTTTAATTCAAACAAGAAAGAGAAGATGGGCTCACATTCACTAACTAAGACAAGTAGAGAAAACTCTTACCTTGTTGCTCTCGAGCACATCTTTGGCTTCCTCACGAATCCATAATCTGCTACGCTTTTGAGGCTTCTTTTGATTTTCTAGATGAACAATTTCCCTTCCAAGATCTCTCAGTTGATCATGCATCATCAGTGTGCCGTATTCATCAACTTTAATGAGGGACATAAGACTCAATACTTCGATCCCCTTCCCGGGGAAAAAATCACAAGCATCCCACATATAAGTCGGATTTTGTTTAGATGCTCCAATAAAAAAACATGCAATATCCAAAAAAATCTGTTGCTCCTCATAATCTAATGCTTTGTAACTTATCCCCAACGTCTCTTGCACCTTCTTATCAGGCACTTTCTTTAATTTCTTTGATGTATCTTTCCATGCTTCCTTTGTTTTTCCACATAAGAATGAACCTATAACTTCAAGAGTTAAAGGAAGGCCCCCAGTAGTAGATACAACCTCAGAAGAGATATCCTTATAATCACTACGAGGAAAATCCTTTCGAAATGCATGTCTACTAAATAAAATCAATGATTGATCGAAAGGCAACTCGTTGAGTTCATACATGTGGCTAGCCCTAGTCTTGTCAAGAATACTCTTGTTTCTAGTTGTGATGATGGCTATACTTCCTGCTTTAAACCAACTACCGTCTCCAACCAAACCATTCAATTGAGCATTATCATCCAAATCATCAAGAAGAGTGAGGACTTTCTTACTTGTAAATCGAGATTTGAGGACACCAATTCCGTCATCAAGGTTAGACACCTCACAGGACCTTCCAATTATGTCAGAAATGAGCTGCTTTTGTAAGCATTTAATACCCTCGCGCTGAGATGTTTCTCGAATATTTGCTAGAAAGCTACGATCCTCAAAATGACTAGATAGTTTGTTGTATAACACCTTTGCAAGAGTCGTCTTACCAATGCCGCCCATTCTATAAATTCCAATAATCCATGTACCATTGAATTTGGCATCTATCTTACTCATAATTTGTTCCACATGATCATTGGTTCCCACCAACTGTTCAGGAACATTTAGTTGAAAAAGTCTTTTTAACTCACACATAACTCTTCTTAAGACCATTTTGACTAATGCTGCTTCATGCCTATCAAATAACAATATAAAATTTCAATATATGATGGCAATGTTTATATGCTTTTTCAAGTAAGATCTATTTATAAAAAACTAAACAATGTTTCTATGGAGAAAAATGTACCCTTTATCAATTTTGTCGGATTCCCATCCTTTTAAGTAACTGACGTTTTTGAGTGCATCTTCCCATTCTTTCACAACCATTTGGTCCAAATTCTTTTTATGTGTATTGATAGCATCTCCAAATCTCCTTGCAAGATGTCGCACTTGCGAGGGTTCCACTTTGTAAAATATGGGCAACACTATTTGCCCTCCGCTTCTCTTGCACTTCAACATCTGAGCCAGCTCGTGGAGACACCATTTGCTGGAAGCATAGTCCTCCGAGATAATAGGGATTGAGATCATAGACTGTGTAATACTGCAGAGAAGCTCTTCACCAATCTCCTCACCAACACGGAGCTCATTATCATCTCTGAACACGTGAATTCCTGCATCAACAAGGCTAGTATAGAGATAATCGGTGAAGCCTTTGCGAGTGTCTTTTCCTCTGAAACTCAAGAACACTTCATGGTCATTTCCTTTTGGCTTTTTGGTTCCATCTTCATAATCACCTACATGTGGAGAGGTCGATGAGGAAGACGCTCCGTATATAGGATCTTCTGAATGAGCAGGTTCTTTTCTTTTCATTTCGAGATTGATAAAGTGGAGCCCCAAAAGAAGAGGAATATGGAATCCTAGATCTGGGAATTGCTGAAATGTCTCTCAAAACTCAATTCAGAGCTACATTCGAACAAAAACAAAAGCTCTCATTCAACTCATCAGAGGAAAATGGAGCGATCAAAACAAGAAAGAGAGAAGAGGAGAAGAGCAAGGAGTCACCGATTACCTGAGGAGTGCTCAAACGACACAATTCACACGCTATCGTGATCTTCACTAACTCTCAGCCTTCGACGTTGGATAACCCACACGCAACCCTTTTTAATCTACGTACTTGAACAATGCTGAGTTCTGGCCATCCAACGATCCAAGACTCATCATGCCAATTGAACCGCTGCGAGGTGTGCTGCACGGAAAAGTCAATCATTGCAGGCGTATTTTCCGTAGCAGTGCGCGGAAGGTGCGTGGAACTTAATGAGCAATGCTGACATGCAATGCTTAGGTTCTTTTATTGAAATGTCAGATCAAGGCTTGACTTCACTTGCTTTTTCTATTAACAAATAAAAGTGGAAAATAAAGCTGATTAGCTATAATCACATGCTCCAGCTGCCAAGGTAGATGAGTAGATGACAGAAACATATTAATCGTCGGATTGAATCAGAATTTGTTAAAAAAACATTTGTATGCCGCTTAATATTCAAATAAGGAAAGTTTATTATTCTCAATCTATAATCTGATTTGGTTTTTTTAAAAGAGATTTCTCTGAAAAAGTAACTCACAAACTAAATCTCTCCCAAAATAATTTGAGTTCCTCAAACTAGATATCTACATGCCATGTCAAAGCCTAATGATTATCTAGTCATCATACTTTTGTCTTTGTCCTTAGCTTAATAATTTTTCTGACCAAAAAAAATTAATAATTTTTGATGTTTTACAAAAATTTTATTCTTTTCAGTGTAGGCCAACGGATTCTCCACGATTGAATATTTGTTCAATAATATATTTTTACTTTTTTATTTCGTATTTTGTCAAACTTTTTTTTATTTCATGGGGACATTTTTCTTTTGCTTAGCTTTTAAGCCAAGATCATCACCTAGAATATCTAGACTTTGACCAATTATATTGTTGTGCTCTCCACCATTCTCAGCCTTCCACGTTTTGTTACCAATACAAAGCACTTTTTGCTATTAAAAGAAAGGGTTAATACCACCCAAAACTCCAAACTAATACGCGTGTGACAATTTTATTTTGAATTTTTTTTTACTACCATAAACCCCAAACTGATACACTTGTGACAATTTTACCCCAAACTTTTTTTTTACCACCAAAAACCCCAAACTAGTACGCCTGTGACAATTTTACTCCAAACTGGTAAATCCGTGATAAATTTACCCTAAACTATTTTTTTGACAACGAAAAACCCCAAACTAGTACACCTGTGACAATTTTACCCTGAACTAATAATTTTTTAATATTATTTTTTATTTTTTCAAATTTTTTTATTAATTTTTTTATTTTTTATTTTCTTTTTTTCTCTTCATCTTCAACCTTTGGCCGGTCGCCAGATCGGCAACCAGCTAGAGGCGGAAGCCGGCGAGGTCGGCCCCGCCGGTCGCTGGCGAGGCTCGACCTCGCCGACGCAGGCTGACCTCGCTAGATTTGGAGAGGGCGGCCCTCACCGGCGTCGAGCGAGGGCTATCCTTACCCGCCCAGGCGAGGGCGACCCTCGTCCGACTTAGGCGGCCCTCGCCCTCGCCTGAGTCGAGCGAGGGCTGTCCTCGCCCAACGCCAGCGAGGGCGGCCCTCTCCAGCAGCCGACGAGGCCGACCTCGCCCAACGCCGGCGAGGGCGGCCCTCGCCAGCAGCCGACGAGGCCTACCTCGCCGGCTTCCACCTCTGGTTGGTCGCCGGTTCGGCGACCAACCAGAGGTTGAGATGAAGAAAAGAAAAAACAAAAAAATTAATAAAAATTTTTAAAAATAAAAATAAAAATAAAAATTTTAGTTCGAGGTAAAATTGTCACATGTGTATCAGTTTGAGATTTTTTGTGGTATGTTTAGGGTAAAATTGTCACAAGTATACCAGTTTGGGGTTTTTTGTTGTATGTTTGGGGTAAAATTGTCACAGGTGTATTAGTTTGGAGTTTTTGATGATAAAAAAAAAGTTCGGAGTAAAATTGTCACACGCGTACCAGTTTGAGGTTTTTGGTGGTATTAACCCTAAAAGAAATTATAGAGCAATTTCCGCAGCATTATGCGGAGGGTGCGCGGAAACTGGGCAGGTGCTTCTTGACATGACTCTTTTTCTATTAATAGAAAATATAAAAGAAAACACACCAACAATACAATACTCATAAGTGGTCGGAGAACTGTGTAATTGTGTTACATATGTTCATGTTGGCAAATTGGCATTAGAATAATCTAAAGAAAAGTGCCCATTTTTACAGCTCATTCGATTGGGATTAGCGTAAACGAAGTTTCTGTCTAATTTCTCGGCTGCTGAAGGGTGACACCCGCTTCATTTCTTTTGCCCTTTTTCTGCAGTTTAGCATACGCAGATTAAGTTGAAGTAGCCGCTATCGATTTTTTTTTTTACTGATGTCTAGAGAAAGAGATGGTGGCAATTTTTAGGGGGAAAATATTAGCAGGAGTATCTTACACACTCTTTTTGGCATCCAGTCATTTTGTAAAATGTTATGCTGATTTGTCTATTCAATTTGATTTATTTACATTCAAGTTGCATGATATGTGTGTGCAAATAGAGAGAGATATTTGTACATGTATCATAGCTTAACAACTAATGGACCATTACTGTGAAGAAACCTTTTAATTGGTGAAATTTTTCAATGTCTTTCTTACGTAATTTCAACTACTTGATTAGAGAAATGCTATGCCACATTCATTAGAAACTCCTATAGTATGTCTCTCTCTCTCTCTAGCCAATGAAAAATTAACAAATATATCATCATAATAGCATAGTAATGCACGACATTACGACATGTCAAAGTAATATCTTGTTCTATGGCATTATGATATATTACTGTAATCAAGTGCGAAAGTGGTGTGAAATAGAAGCGTGCACCTAAGAATTTTCAAAAGATGAGTGGGTCCCTTGCCAAGTGACTTGTTTTTTTTTTTATTCCTCACCCACTTTTTTGAAGGTTGAAGCTATTTTTAAACCAAAGGGATTATTCTTTTCAATTCCTAGCTCCAGGAAGCTTCAAAGAAATTTCCACGACGCGTTTTGAATAAGAACTCTTTTTAAAATTCAATTTTCTTGTCTCAGCAATTTGTCATTTCCTTCTTTTTGTCCTAAAAAGAAAAGGTTCGTTGATGTCATGGGTAAAGCTCATGTAATGGAATCTTCACTGTTCAATTGATATGGTCAAATTTGTATCGTCAGCGACAGCGACGACCCTTGCTGCCACCTAAGAAAGTTTTTATTTTTGTGTCTAAGGAAGGAATCAACACAAAGTGATAAGAAAAGAAGAAGGAAATATCGCATGCAATTCCTTGTACTTTCATGGTAAAACTAACAAATTCAAAGTCGCACAATTTAAAATGTCGTAATTTTTTCAATCATATTCTTTTGAGCAAACGACATTATAATGGGTATTTGGTTCGGTATTTTTATTATGAGAAAGCCCACTAAATATAGATAAGCCCACCTATGATGCCAATCAGTTTCCAAATAGATGAACCAAATATGTGTAATGGGAATTAAAAAATATTAGATGAAAATTTAGAACTAGGCATATCAATAATATTGTCTTAAAGACAGTGATTTTCTCGATAGGATTCGTGATCCAATATAGTTGGCTCCAGTGGATATCTTGTCCCCTAATACAGTGCCTGGACCCTAATCTTATTCACTTAGTCTATGTATCAAGCAAAAATGAACACGATTCAAGCTCGGCAGCCAATACAGAGAAAGCATGAAAGAGATGAAGAGGAGAAGAAGGAAGAAAGGATAGGTTATTGTTAATGGTGATCTCTTAGTTTCTATTTTTTCTAGAAGATGCCACTGGATATATAGAGAAAGGAAATGACACGTGGGAGAATTCTATTTACAAAGAGTAATTCAATTTGCGAACTTTATCTTCTTGACCAATTTCTATATAGCCTTCCTGTTTTTTTTTTGTTCAAAATATAGCCTTCCTGTTTTCCTGTTGAGATATAAGTTTCTTCATCTAAGTCGCCATTTATAAAGGAAATTTTAACGTCCATTTGACGAATTACCAAATTATGTATAGAAGCTAAAACCATCATTAATCTAATTGTTGTAAGCCTTGTTACCGGAGAATAAGCATCAAAGTGATCAAGTCCTTTTTTATATATCTTTTAGCCACTAATCTTGCCTTACATTTATTTAGAAAAAATTTCAAATAAGGACCCTAAGTAGATGAGTTTTTTCAAAAGAAGGTCCGGAGTGAACGTTATCTCAAGTAAAAATCTAAAGTGACCATTAGTCTCAAATAAAGGCCTAAACTCACCAGTTGGTAAAATCTTCACTGGCTAGCAAGCGCATGCTTATTCCAACACCAAGCACAAAATCGTCCAAAAGCATTTCTTCTCACTTTTTCCTCTTCTTCCTCCTTCACCCATGTGTATCTTCAGATCTCGCCATCTTCCATTCCCGTTGCTCAGCGCTTAAGCATCTTCTTGGCCAGCTCTTCAGATCTAGCAATCCGTGGCCACAGGCGCCGAATGAGCCATCATCACTTGTTGCCATGGCTTTAGTTGATCTTTGTTTGTCACGAACTCCTCCATGAGTAGGTAGTCCTTGATCCGCTCCCGCTTCAGCAGCCGGAGCTTGCACATGGTCAACGGCGTGAAGATTGTACCTCGCAGCAGCCTGTGGCCCTTTCTACTTCAGTTGCTTCCGGCCAACGTGCGAGGGCGATGTCACCACTCAAACTTCTTCTTCTTGTCAAAGCCATGCTGCTTGCGATCGCCGAACTAGCAGTTGAGGGTCTTCTTGCCAAAGCTGTCCCATGGCTCTTTGGAGGTTTTTTTGGGGGCGAAATCAAAGTATTGAGAGAGAAATCAGAGGTGATTTTATCAGAAAATGGCTTTGGGAACAAGTTTTATATATATATATATATATATATATATATATATATATATATATATATGCTTTGAGTGTAAAGAGAGATGACAGCTCATTCGATGCCAGCCGCCATGGACGACCAGATTTGAAGAGCCAACCAAGGCGACGGGCCAGATCTGGAGGTGAGCTTGAGACCTACAACTTCCCTTCAAGCATGAAGAAGATGAATAGTGAAAAAATAGGAAAAGAAAAAGAAACAAAAAAAGAAATGCCTCTGACAAAAATGCCTTTGCTCATGCTGCCGGAATAAGCATGTGCTCACTGACCAGTGAGTTCACACCCATGTTTGAAACCAAATAGCCACTTTAAATCATTATTTGAAATTAAATAATCATTTCAATCATTTATCTGAGATAGAGTTCACTCTATACTCTCTTTTGAGAAAATGCATCTACATCGGATCCTTATTTGGAATTTCTAATTTATCTATGGTATCGTCCGGTTTTTAATTTTTTTCGTCAACACCCATTTAGAACCTATAGTTCTGGTGTTGAGAGGAAGATTAGCTAATGACCCTGTATTATTTTTCTTAATAGACTTTACCTCAACATCCATTGCCACTTTCCACGTATGTGCATCCGGTCTAGACTTATTATCATTATAACTCTTTGGATCATCCACTAAATCTATAACATAAGTGAAGAAATCGGGTCCTAAGACTTTTCTTATTCATTTTACTGTTAAATGCTAAACGTACTTCGCCAACTAAATTTGCTTAATAACTTGATGTGGCAAATTCCTCTTAAGTGATTACTAAATGCTTAAATAAGCCCGCTTAAATAACTTTTGAATGCTAACTACTGTCAAACTAACTAATAGATAAGAGATTAAAAAGAAAAACAAGATAACTACTAGACAATTTAAAACTCTCGATCTAATAAATTAAATGAACCAATAATTTTTTTTTAGAAAATGAAATTATTTACTTTCGATGAACTTATGTTGTGTGTCTAATCGACACACAAATATATACCTAAACAGTCAAATGCGGAGAAAATTACCAAAAAAATTTTAAATCTATTGTGCGGCGCCCAATTCAGTCATAAATTTTTCAATTGTACCAATTTAATCCTAAACAATTTGACGATTTGTTAATATAGTCTTTTCGGTCAATTTTGACTAGAAATCGCCGACATTATGGTCCAGTCAACACCATTCGTCCTATGTGGCATAAATAGCACTGGCATTGACAATTTTTTAAAAATAATTATGATTTTTTCCTTTTTCTCTTTTCCTTTTTTTTCTAGTGGTCGGTCTCAAGAGATGATAATGATCATGACTATTTAGGCGCTTACCATTGTAAATCAAGATGGTGATCACTTTGGAGATAGCCATTGCCCCCATTCCTTTCTCCATAGGGTTCCCTTTCTCCTTGGATACAAGAAATAATATCTGACCCAACTTGATAACTTTTATTTAGGTCCATATTCACATTAAGTCTACATGTTGTCACGGTCCAATAACTAAGGTCTCCATACAAGCATTTATATTTTCTAATCTAATAAGAAAATGTCGGACCTAGGTTGGCCCATTAGGGCCTAACTAGGCCCGGGCATGGAGTAGGACACGGCCTGCTACCTTCTGCATGGCCGTGCCTGGCCGTGCATGGGCCACTACCGATCCCTATCCACAAGAAAAGGAAGTTGCATCCACATCATCATATCCATAAAGTAAATCCGATTCATCCAAAGATATAATTTACAATTCTTGTCAGTTCGCATTCCGTTGACCCAAAACTGATCAGCAAAAAGTTGCTTGAACACGGATCGCTCCTGGCAGGAAGCGAAAGCAAAAGGGAGCCAACAACCCCACATCGAACCAGAAGTTCCATGGATTCTCCATGAATTTGAGATCTCACAAATCTGCAAATTGTAAGGGCACTATGGACCTTGATAGCCAAACTTGTCGATCAAAATCAAAACGAATCTTTTCAGAGATGAAAAACTTTAGCCGCGTGCTACTGCGACTTCCTCTGTCGGCATCTTCCCCGGCGGCGACCGATCCGGAGACGCCGGCAGCCTCAACGAGAAGTTCCTCACCGGGAACTCCCCGTCCCACTCCCGGCTCCGATAGTCCTTGAAGTTGAGCGCATAGCTCGCCGGGTCGTACTCGAACTTTGAGGCGGCCGCCACAGCCACCGCGACCTGGCCCCGCCTCCTCCACCTGATCCGAGCGACAACGCTCTGCCACTTGTCCCAGATCTCCCGGGCCGTCGAGCGGAGCCACGCACAGGGCGATCGAGCCTCCCCATTGGCGGCCGCCCTTGTCGCGGCCCGAGGAGGCGGCGGCGGCGTTGACGCCGCCGTCGAGGTGGCAAAACAGGAGGCACGGGGAGGACGATCTGAGCTTGTGGATGAACAGCATTTTGGGTGTGTGAGGACGAGGGCTGGAGGGGTAATTTATGGGGCGGACGGGATAAGGACGGTGGCGGGCGGCGGCGCAAGCGGCGGAGCGGAGCGGAGGCAGTGCTGAGTGATGTATCGCGGGCAAGTGGGGACGCGGTTTCTCGAGTTTATCCCGCGTGACGTTATGTTTCGTTTCGGTTTTTCCCCCACCGCAACTTCATTTTTGGGGCAGCTTCGTAATTAAGCAAAAGTCGAGGGACCGGATAAGGGATAAGCAGATAAGCTGCTACCTTTTTTAACTTTTCCGTGTTTGCCAAGATTGAATTCAAATAATTTTTGGGCAGCACTAGTTCCGCTTCTGTGTGATTAGGTCTGCCTGATTTTCGTCCAAAAGATAAAATTGCCCTCGATTATTAGATTGCAATTTAAAGTGCCGGTCACAAATGATTTTAGTTTCCTTTCTTTTTAAGTTTTTCTATTTTTTTGTAGGATTTAGTTACCAAAAAAACAAAATTCCCATGTATATTAAAAGATGATGTGTTTTCTTTAATTGTCGGATTTTACTTCCATAAAAATTAGTTTTTATGAAAAGGCATATCTCCAAAAAATAACCTAGTTCTTTTCTATGCCATCGATCATATTTATGGATAAATTGTCCAGTAGAATCTGGAAATAAATTAACATAGACAATTTTTTAACACAACCATTTGTTTAAAAATTTTCACTTCTGTTGTGCGTATCACCATCGAATCCTATCTTATCAGCTTTCTTTTATATATAATGGGATGACAAAGCGAAAAAGAAATTTCATTGAAGATTTTCCAAAATAAAATGACGATTACATTCTTCAACATGACATTTGTCGGGCCTAGGCTGGCCCATGAGGGCCCATGGGCCTGACTCGGCCTAGGCACAAAACGGACATGGCCTGCCACCTAACCGGGTCGGCATGGCCCACAAGAAAAGAAGTTAGCATCTTCGTCATCCTTAAAGTAGATCCCATTCATCCAATGCTAAATTTTGCTTCTTGTCGGTTCGCATTTCATTGACGCAACACTATCTGATTAGCAAAAATTGTTCGAACACGGAAAACTCCAGACGAAAAGAGCGAAAGCAAAACGGAGATGATGATGACATATCGAAGTAGAATTTTCATGAATTTCAGATCTCGAAATCTACAGTAAGTACAGGCAACTTGGATCGCTCCAAAGACTGTTGATAGCCCCCAACTTGTCGATCAAAATAAAAAAGATGTTTTCTTTACAGAGGAAACGACTTCAACTACAAGCTACAACTCCCCTAGGCAACTTCCCCGGTAGCAATCGATCCGGAGACTCTGGCAACCTCGCCAAGAAGTTCCTCTCCGGGAACTCCTTGTCCGACTCCCGGCTCCGGTCGTCCTCAAAGTTGAGCACGTAGCTCATGGGATCGTACCCGAACTCCGAGGCCGCGGCGGTGGCATGGCCCTGCCTCCACCGGCACCTCCCGATCCTAGCGACAAGGCTCCGGCACTTGTAACGGATCGACCAGGGCGACCGAGCTGCCTTGCGGGGCTAGCTGCCGTTGTCGCAGTCATCCGAGGAGGTGGCGGCCTCGTGGTAGGTTGAGGCGGCGGCGTGGCCGTCCTGGAAGCAACAGAAGAGGAGGCACAGGGAGGATGGTGATCGGAGCTTGTGATTGAGCAACATTTCGACAGAGAGAGCGATGAACTCGGAGTCTTGGACTGGTCTGGTCTGGTCTGGTCTGCCCTATGCAAGACTGCAAAGAGAGTGAATGGCGATGAGGAAGAAGATGGGGAAGAGGATGAGGTTGGTGGGTCATATTTATAGAACGCGGGCTTGTGGCGGTAGAACAGAGTGGTGTGGTGGGGGTGAGAATGAAGAAAACCGCGGGTTGTTCGTGGGGGTAACTGGGAAGCGGTTTTTTGCGTTAATCCCGCGTGAGGTTGGTTTCGTCTTTACTTTTCTTCATCGTGATTTTGGGCAATTTGGTAATTAAGCAAAAGTAGGTGCTGCTTGTTTTTTTTTTTAATCTATCTCTTGTTTTACCAAAGTTGAAATTTAAATAATTTTTTTATGGATTTTATTAGACCTGTCCAATAGGTGAGTTGGGTTGGGTTTAGATCCAGTTAAAAATAGTCCGACCAAAATTGACCAATTTCCATGCAATATAAATATTTTCCGTGCAATACAAATCTAGTGATTTATATCCAAGACATACTCGACCAGACCCATATCCAAACTAAGGTGAGAATACGGAGTGACGAGCTCAATCGAGTAAAAGCGAGAGACAGTGAAGAGAGTAATAGAGCTAGATTAGGTCTAAGTAAGTTGTAAACCCTTTTAACGCATATTATTTTGAGCCTTACCATTTAATGACCCATTTATTAATCCAGCCAATCAAATATGGATAAAGAAATGGGTCTATAACCCATTTTGACAGATCTAAGTGTCGATTGTAATTATTATTTGTACCTTTCTCAGCCTTCTGACTAAGATCTAAGTGTCGATGATCATTTGGCTCTATGTTTGCTGGTTTTCTCTTTATTCAGAAATGCTTGATTGTCGATTAATTGTATTTGAAGACAATCTCCGAATGATTAAAAATCTCAGTAGATGTAGGGTAAGCAAAAAACTGTTCATACCTTTATGTTCAATTGAACCTCTGACAAGACTACTTTCTTAAATAAATGGATCACAAATCAAACAAATGTGGCTTCAATTATTTTGAAACTGACCGAACCACAAATCTATATTGTATAGCCTATGAGGTTCATAATTACTTTTACCATTTATACATGAAGTAAGGTTTTTTTTTCGTTTTTTTTAATTATGAAGAAGGTTTGATGTTCATTTTCGTAATTTAGGAATTTTTGTGTGTGGAGACCTTGACGTTGAAACCACATCAAACTGCATCGGACTCATCCCTAGGTACACATTAATGGTTTAAGACACCTTAGCCACTTCTTAAATATAGATCCAGATATAGAGGATCATCGGAAATTTCTATCATAAAATTGGCAATCATAAGTCCGAGGATTGAAGGATTATCTCTTTAGGTTCCGAATAGGTAGCAAACCTTGCAGGCTCTTCATACAGTCTTATGTGTTAATACAACGATCGCTTTCTAATTGATAGCAATCAACTGACAGATTTTATTATTGCATTTCCTGGTCAAACCATAATTGCTTCCTAACACCTTCACATTCCTTATGACGATATCTGAATTTAAATATTTTGGAGTTATCTTTTACTTAATATTGTTCTTTTCATTGTTCACGTCATGACATACGGCTGGATTTGGCTTGGCCTCTTTAGTCAGTTTTTCAAACGATTCACCGGTCCTGGTGCATTGCTTGTGGTTTAATTTGTCAAATGCTTGAATCTTCACACTTAATGGATGACTGAATATGTCATTGTCACTTTCCAATTTCTGTCAAATCAATGGCAGGTTTGGGAGTTTTTGGGATGCTACTTGATCAATGATTTGTATGATCTCTGGACTCCAGAACATTTCCTACTTCTAGGGCTTTGCATTGTTCGACACTTTCTCTTGATCAAAAGTTCTGTTGTTACTATTTTCAGCCTCCAAAATGGCATTTTTCACAAGCATTTATGCGAGTTATCCATGGAATTCGCAAAGAGCATACAGAGGATTGGTATGATGCAGTACTGATCTCCTCTCAGAGTCAGTTTTTATGTATGGATGCTGAGACTACAGACTGAAACATAGTCTTTTAGTTTTTAAGGTTTAGACACTTGATACAAACAAATTCAGCTGATTCCTGAATGACATCGACCAAAAATGCTCTTTTGAGTCCCGGTTCTTCTCCTTTCTTTGGAAAGACACTTGATACAAACAAGCGATTGAGTTGTGATATGTGCTAATTCAGTTATCCTGCAGAGTTATTGCAGAGTATGAAGTAACAGATACAACATCGTGACATAGAAGCTTGCAAATCTAGATGTAGACTAGTGTAACATGATCTGAACTTTTGGCCACTTCATCATATAAGTTTGATCTGATCGAGTGAATATCATTTAGTCAAATATTATGGTCGGTCGCTGGAATGATCTACAAATTGAATATAATAGAGAGTAAAGAATTTGTGGGATCGCAGTCCATTATCAAATTGTCCTCCTCAATCCCATTACAAAGGTTTGAGCGATGCCACATTCATTCCCACCCTATCCCGCAATCCATTTGGCCAATATCATTGAACTGACCTTTCCCGCCATCAAAAGACACATAAATGCATCATTTTGGACTTTTTCTTCGTCAGGGAATGATTAGTACTGGCTTTCTCTATTTCAATCTCAATCTCACTCACCAACCACTCGGAAAGTTTTATACTCAGTTGAAGTAACAAAGCTAGTGCCTTACTCCACAGTACATATATAGCATCATGAAATTTTAGCAGAAAGGAATCCACAATGTCCCTGAGATTTGGTATGAATTGACTCAACTTTCACCAGTTTGCCCGCCCAACAAGCAATAGGTTTCACATTGTTCTCTTTCATTTGGTCTAAGGCCAATCCATGTATTTTGCAGCCACACCTCCAGTTCATGAAAACAGCGGTTCTCCTGTCTCATCTGAGCATCCCATCCCTGCAGTTTATGCAATCCACCAAGGACTAGAACTTAAGACTATCTCTGCCTGGTGCCAATCATGAAACCTGAACAAATACATCTTCTCATTTTGAGGGGTTATAGTAATCTGATCCATACCAGCCCAGGCTTTCCTTCAAACATTAGCTGCGTAGCTCGACTCAAGCACTCCAACAAAATCCTTCCAATCAAAACCCTCTCAGCTTCCTCATCATCAACTTGCTCCAAAACCAAATGATCCCCCCTAAGATAGTCTACCAGAGATGCTTGTGATGTCAAGGGAACCACTGCAGGCATCCTGTAATGAGAAAAAAGAATAGATCAGCAGAGAATAAACTCAGAAATGTTGTTGAACAGTTGATAGAGGCAGTGTGCAGTAATAGGAAAACTAATGCGACGAAACAATGCCAAAGAGTCTTAACTAAAATAGAAAGCAGATGGAAATAACTAATGATGATAGAAAGCGAATATGAGGATTAAGGATGATCGAGAAGAATGAGGGGTGACGATCATGGAGGAAGGTAGCTGAAAGAAAACATCATTGTGGTGTAGGGAAAGCTCTTGACAAAGACAGAAAAGCACTCACAGAGGGGAGAGAAACAAATCTATGTATACCTTCCTGAAGAGAACTCAATATCCCATTCTTATTGGAGCATAAATGCTAGAAAGCTAACATATGAAGACAAGAAAAACAGTTCTCGTACTTTCTAGCTTACAGAAGCTCTGTTAGTACAATCTCCTGATTTAAATTGCATAGATGTACTTACGTGCAATCAATCTTGAGCTTCAGTGGCCGAAAAATCAGTCTGGAACTTCACTCTTAAATGCCAATGATCTTCCATTATTTTTACAGTGTTCTACTGCAATGCAGGGTCACATGACGTCATGAACGTGTCAAATGGTGCTAACAATAACTGCAACAGTGCTTCTATGTTCATAAACTAACCAACGGACTGGCCACCTTTTCCCTCAACAATGCCTGCAAGTATTACTTTGTCTACACCTTTGCTAACAGTCACCATTGCTCTTGGGGCCAAAAATTAGCTGTCACTGTTAGTGAAACTTCCGCCTCCCCGACCTCCAGTCCAACTGGATCCCCATAACTACCAGCGCCAACCACTGGGACCACCACATCTCTGCCACCACCTGGAAGTGATGCTTCATATCTCTGTGTGAAACTGCTGGTCCTGTTCATGTCTATTGTCATAAGCTCATTATATGAGTTCATTATACATGAGGATCATTGTTTCTACTAGATAAAGGTGGACTATTGATAGATTGTAAGATGTTGCTCCTCATCACAAAGTGAATATACTCATTGAAAAGCTTCTTGTCATAATTCCAGCATGATTCATATAGATAACATTGCTCAAACTTGTAATAGTTCATAAATTTCTTTGGAAAACATATATGATTCTCCTCCCAAATTCTTAAGTTCAGCTCTATTAGTAGTTCCAAAATCATGAAGACCAGGATTATTAGAAAAATTAGAATACAGCAGGAGACAAAAACTTGCATATACTGGAAAGTCGAAATAGAGCATCACTAGAGCAAATCCTCATTGGCGTAGCGAGAAAAACCCCACCATTGGAATGACAAATGACCAAAACAGTAAATCACTTGGAGACAGGAAAAATGGTGTGAATCTTGTTAGGATCAAACACAACACATAATCGGTTGATTGAGAACTTAAAATGACAATGAAACTATGAACTAACTCTTGCAGCCTTGCAGCATATCAAATTTACACCTGATGCTTAGCTTGAAAGAACCCGACAAATTTTGGGGATCCAGAGCGCCACAAATCCAGCAGCATGACCGCTCTCCTTTGCCTGTGTGTTTTTTTACTTTGCCTCCAGAAGCTTCCTTAATAATCCACATGTCAATCACTAGATTACTTCGAGCAATCAGTGAGAACAGACAAAAGAGAAAATTACAGTTGCAATATCCCAGAACAATAAAAAACCAATTCAAGCAATCAGGAAAAGCAAGCAAATTCACGTCATTCCTGAGTGTGGGATTTCAGTCGTCCACCTTAAGAAACTGAGATGACTATGGTCAAAGGGATTTTATTAAAGAGCTGCTTGTTCTTTCTACGTTTTGTAATTTCTACAGTATCAACATTGTGTATAAAGTTAAACCACCACGCCTGCCATTAATCAACAACATAAAAGTTTAGCTCGCCATATAAACAAAACAAACACCTTATAGATGACCAGCGAGCGAGCAGAACAACCTTCAAATGCAAAACTTGAACAAACAATATTAATCTAAAAGTCCGGTTCCTGGTATCATGTTGAGATTGAAGCATCATAGGGGATGACAAATGACAAATTATTTTCTCAAAAGGCACTCTTATGATCTAGTCCTCCAACAAGGGCTGCCAGTTACATTCCTACCACGATCGAGAGAAAGATTCATTCCAACTAAGAGGCATGAATCAGTCAGTAATGTACAAAAAAGAGTTTCATGGATGATTCACCAGGACTGCCAGCTTCATTCATGATTTTATCAAGTCTAAGGTTTTGTCTTATTAGGGGACAAGGATCGTCTCGAACTATCACCAGAATATGATCTCATGAATACCCAACGTAACAACTGCTCATATTCCATATGAGGAAAGCTCATGACAATTCAGATATTGGCTTTAGCCACTTGCATTGGGAAATGACCAAAGCTTGTGGAAGCTCCAAGTTTCCAAGCCCTCGAGGCTCAATTAGTTTGTCGCAGTCTCGTGCGACAATTGATGAGCATCATGAAATCTCTATACTTTATAGGTATCTCGATCCTTTGAGCCCTGGGATGTCTAATAGTTCGCAACAAGCTATCACTATCAAGTTCCCTAAATCTTCAAATTTCAACGCATCTGGGAATTTTGCAAACATTTGCAGGATGAAAATATCTCCAGGCTTTCGGTGTCATTTAGCTTCTCACAGTGGTTGATGTTTCAACCTTTTCAGGGTTTTCAAGCACAATAGATCCAATAATTTTCCAAGGGAAGTGCAACCACAGATATCCAATGTTACCAAACTATCCAGCCCGTCAAGACTGCGTTTCAATTAGACTCTTGCAACTTGCAACATCAAAGGCCTCAAATTATTTAAGCTAGAACGGTCTGGTTATCTTTCCATGGATGTGCAATTAAAGATATCCAATCTGACCGATAATCAACCTCTCAAGGCCGTGAGTTTCAAATAGATTCCCGTGATCTGCAGCATAGAATCCCTTTAGACATTTTTAACTTGAAAGGTCTGTTTAACTTTTAATGGATTGAAAGGTCTGGTAATCTTTTAATGGACATGCATTTAAAGACATTAAACCTACCCAACAGATTCTTATTAATCAATCAAGGCCTCAAACTTCAATTAGATTCTTGCAATTTGCAGCATGAAATTCAAAGTCTTTAAACTGGAAAAGTCTGGTAATCTTTTAATAGAAGAGCACCCAGAGATATTCAATGTTGCCAGTAAATCCAACCTGTAAAGACCATGAATTTCAACTAGATTTCGGCAATTTGCAGTAGGGAATCTTTCAATGGATGTGCATCCAGAAATACAGAACGTTTCCAGATATTCTATATGGATCAAAGCCTCAAACTTCAACTAAATTCTCGCAGTTGGCAGCTTCTGATTCTTTTAGATTCTTTAAATTTGAAAGGCCAAGTGATTGAATGGACATGCAAACAGAGATATCCAAACTTACCAGACTCTTGCAGTTCGCAACACATGTTAGCCTTAGATGTTTCGAACTCAAAAGGTCCCCTGAATCTCAACTAGATTCTTGCAACTCGCAGCATTTGTTTCAAAGTTGTAAAGCAGCACCTTCTGCATTCATTTTCGACAAAAGTGCGTCTAAAGAGCAAAAATGATTGTCAATGGCCCAACCGAGGGAACCTTTCGGTGGCTCACCACCTCCTCCCTGCATTACCCAACATATGTGATCAGAGAGACATAGAGCGACCGCATGGATCAAAATTTGTCAAACATGCATTTACCTGAAGTGGAGCAAGAATATCTGATACAACATTTGTGGTTCAACATGCCTTTGCCAAACTGCGTGAACTACCACTACAATGCCTATGAAGCTTGCTTAAAAATGAATTGATAATATCTTATACAACATTTCACACTTGTTCATCACATGCTGTAAATTATTCATATGAAACAAAACAAAACTCAGAAACCCTAATTTCACCTCTTTTCCCCTTACATTTAGTTGGTAGCAACTGCAATAAGAATGTGATAACAAATAAAACCTACCAATACAGAGACTAATCTAAGCAACAGTCTTCAAAATGGAAAGACAACCCTCAACAAATTTTTCCTCCTAGTCAGTAAGCACGACACAATCTGCATGCGGTCACATTCGAACACCACCCATCCTCGCTAGTGCCATATAGATCCAAAATTTGTCACTCTGTACATTCTATAGTACTATGGTTCATCAGAAGCACCAGCGCACCATTCACATCAATATGGAAAAAGCTATCGACAACCAATCAGACATTGGTGAGCTATCGCAGACAAATACTGAAAAACCAGGAATTTTGGCTCTAGAGGGGAGCTAACCCATCAAGGAATTGACATGAGCCGTGACTGCAGATAATAGACTTATCTTACCGAGTGCTGGCAAAGCCAGATCAGTCACTTTATATACACTACAAGTTCCCTCGCGAATGATAGCTCATCTTTGAAATGTGCCGCTTCGTATATTTAATTGTCCATGAGTTAAATTCTCGACCACCTTTCACTCTCAATTTCATTGAATCTAAAGAAGCTTTCATCACAAAAAATACCTTCCTTCAGTCCATTAACCTTAAATGGAACAAAGTTGAGAGCATTTTTCCTTGTTCATCTGTTTCGCTGACGAATAAGACTATATGCTAAATTGTGTTCAGCTACCGTGACCGAAACCTTAACAGCTCTGCCTACTGCCTAGTCCTCATCATTTCTCGAGGGAACAAATTAAATCACCAAGGATTGACCCCAAACGAGAAGTCAAGCACCTCCTCAGCAAATTTGACTCTGGCAATTCATTAAGGTCCTGTCTCTATGCAACGGCAGGCAACAGTTAAAGAACAATCCGAACACTTGTCGAGTCCGCGTTAGACAAGAGAATGCTCCATCAATTGTCGCTCCTGACAAATTTCACCCTCACTTCCATTGAACTTAGAAAGCAAACAGCAAAAACTAAATCCCTCACAGAAGGAACGAAAGAAACAAGAGGACAAAACAGAAAAGAATCGAACCTCCGCCATTGAACTTGATAGGCGCTCTGCAACTTATTAATAACGACGGCCGGACCGTCGCCCTCGCCCATGGCATCGTGGATCTGCTCGAGCGCCTCGTTGGAGGCCTGGCGGTGGTGGTGCTTCTTCTGGCGGTGCAGCTGCATGATCTCACCGCTGATTGCGGGCTGGAGAGCCCCGTAGTCGCAGGGGAGATCGGGGAAAGGGGGAAGAAGGTCTGGAGGCCGCGGATGCTCGTGGCGATGCCGCCAATTGGAGCCGAGGCCCGAGGCGGAGGCTAGGGTTTGTTCCGGCCAGCAGCGTGCGGAGAGCAATGGGAGCTGATCTTCAAGCTCAGTCAGATACACACTTGGGCTCGTCACCTCCGGAGAATTTGGGGCTCCTTACCTCTGGACAATCTGGGAATATATGCCTATTCAATGTCGAAAGAGACCCACAGAGAATGATCCCAGTCCCGGCGTCTGGTGGCTTTTCTTAGCCCAAAGGACTTGTCGCGAATCAATTCGCATAAGCGCTCCTCGTTACCAGATCGAAGAGAAACCGTGGATAGTCGGACGGGAAGCTCGGGGAGACATTCAAGTGGACGGCAATCGAAAAGAGTGAGTTCCTCGAGAAGGGTTAGTTTGGAAAGAAATGGTAACGATGGACTTGGAAAATCGATGTGCAGAGCTGTTAAGCTGGAGGGCGGTTCCGGTATTCCTCGAAGGTTTTGGCAAGATCGAACGCTGAGATATTGGAGAGAAGAGAGCTTAGAAATGCTTTCCAGCAAGCTCAAAATGCCCGATCCGTATAAACGAAGCTTGTTTAGTGAAACCAGTTCGCTTATACTATTAGGCATTCCTTTCAGATTTTTGCACAATTCTGCACTCAACTCTTGGAGTTTCGCCAGCATTCCAATGCCACTAGGTAATTCCGTAATGGGAGTTCCTCCAATGTCCAAGGTCCTCAAATTTTACAGATTCCCAATGCTTTCGGGTAATTTTGTAATCGATGTCCACGATAATTCCAGCTCATTCAATGATGCCAACTTTCCAATCAAGTCGGGGATCCCTCTCAACGATTCGCATCCCATTAGGTCAAGGCGAGACAGAGATGTGAGATTGCCTATGGAGCTAGGTATGCGAGCTAATGATCTACACTAAGGGGCATCAAGAGTCTCCAGCACCTCCATAAAACCAATGGATCCAGGTAATTCTTCAATTCTTGTCTCACATAAGTTCAGATGAGTTAACGGCACAATGGAGCCCATGGATTCTGGAAGTTGAGCAAATTTATCACAACTTAGGGCATCTAGAGTCTTTGGCTTCATCAAACAACCTCTCGAAAGAGGATTCTCTTTTATAGCGGTGTCATTTATGAGAAGCTCCCTCGATTCTTCCATTCTTCCTATTCTTACTGGTAGTTCCATTAGTTTGTTGCAACTACAGACATCCAAGGAGACGAGGGTCTTGATATACCAGATAGAAGGATGAATTTCTTCCAAATCTATACATCCTTTAAGAATCAAATTCTCCAAGCTTTTGAAAGCAAACAAGTCGGGAGTTCTTCTCAAATGTCCACAATACGAGAGGTCAAGAACTTTTAGATTAGTTGCCACCTGAAAGAAACAAAGAAAAATCTCGGTGAAATTGGACAGGTGCAACATGTGATTTTCCACTATTCCTTATTTTTTTAAGAATCTTTAAGATTCCTAAAAAATACCCATGCTCCACTACTCTTTCACAATTGACTTATTTAATTTTAAATGTTCTTTAATAGTGTTAGGCTACACCACCATATTGATTTTTTTTAAGCATATCCATTGCAAAAAGAATGTTAGAGACATACAAGTGCTAACCATGTTTATTTTTGGACAAAATATCAAAGAGAAATTATATTCAAATTTTAAGAGCTATGACGATGCCGTTGATTAGACATAAGCAAAATTTTTTTATCAAAAGCAGATGACACTTCAATAACGGGTAGTTTAGTTATGAAAAGCAATTTTTTAATGTTATAAGCAGAAGATATAAAGAATGTTGCATTCCAAAAAAGTTTAATGCCACTGGAAGGATAATTTTCTTACTCTCATAATATCAATAATTTATATTTGTGTTATACAGTGATGATTTCCACAATCAACAATTATAATGAATAAATGTTTCGTGCAACAAGTCAGAGCAATTCATAAATTATATCCATTACTCTGAGATTAAAATGAATTTAGAATTTTAGTATGTATGTAAAACACGAGTCTCTACGTGGGAGTTTTTGTTTCTCCATGAAAGAAGATTGATATAGAGGATATAATAAGAATCGCTCAAAAGACATACTTTTGCATGGGGAGAAATTATCTTAGAAGCCATAAACCAGCTACATGAATGAAATACAAAATAGGCACAAATATGTAATTATATTTTTAATAGATGTTAATTAATATAGTTAATTTTTTTCTTTTTAGTATTGTCCAAGGTTAAGCATGACGGGTTGTTGAGTTTTATCAATTAAACGTATTAAGGGCAGAAGATTCTGAATATTTAGATAGCAATAAAGTCCTCTTATATTTAGACGAAAATACTGAATCCGAGGAACGATATTAAACCTTTCCAAAAGAAAGAAAGGACAACTTAGTGCAATTGCACCTTCGGTAACACGTTATTATTCACAACAGATATATCTTCTCAATTTCTTACCTTGAGTGGATCCCATCCTCCCCAGTCCTCTGTAATGTCACTACATGATAGATCGAGCACGACTAATTTTTTCGGATGAAAGTTGGCCACTTCGAAATCTGAGGGACTATTCCACCACTGAAGCCATCTTAATTGAGGAAGCAAGTTTTGGAAATCTCTGGTGAAATTCACGCCATCCACTTGAAGGAATCTCAAGTTGGTGAGTTCATTAAATTGTTCACCTCGGTAGCTTTTTCTGTCCAAAACACCAAGATTAAGGGTCTCAATCTTACTAGTGCCCTACAATTACGAAACATTGTGGACCAAAAGTTTTAATTGATGAAATGAGATCAATTGTATATAAAAAGAAGGACTAATTTCAATTTGATATCATACTATCATGGTGAAGGCTTTTTACTTTCATCGAATTTGAGAAGAATAGGAGAAAGATCAAGGTCTTGAAACTGAAGTGCGCAGCAGAAGTTAAAAGTATTTCGACTATTAAAAGATCTAAGTAGAATACTTATGAATCTGTCAATCCCACTTATTGTAAAATCTCAACTTTTTCCTTCAAATGTCTTATTTTAATTCATAGATCTTACCACATAACATGTGTCACTTAGTTGCACACACATATTTTGTTCTAGTTACACATATTTTATAGGAATGGAAACAATTGAGGGATTTATCATTTATTATATACGTGCAACGGATCATTTTTTACAAATAAATAATTTTAAAATCATATAGTGACTATAACAAAATGTGCAATAAGTGATGACTGTTATGATTGAAAAGTTGTTTGAATATTCATTATGAGAAAATATTTTCATAAGTAAATGATGTAAAATAAATCGGTAAAAAGTTATAAATCATAATAGCTCATATTTAACACGTAAATGATATAAAAATACTAAATATGTACTAAATAAAATGCTCACTAAGAGTTGACCGTTGTGGATATATCTATAATAACGTGGTAGTCAAAATTTGACAATAAATGTTATTAGGGCGTTCATACAAAAATTATCCATCATCACAAAAAAAATAGCTAATTCATAGAAAAAATTATGTACTACGATGAAAAGTCTATAGAATGAAAACAATAAATGTTTAGAGGGTTAATTACAATGTTGCACATATATTGTAGATAAATATGAAAGCCACATCTGTAAATTGACGGTATCAACTAGCAGTTGACGATAAAAGACTCGATTGTACAAATTGTGAAAGATAAAAAGACTACATTGAGCATAAAAGAAGGGATAGGGGACTAAATCGCCACAAGCAGCGATACTTAGGAGACTCAATCTGTACTTAACCCAGTTTGGAAAATACAAAACAAGGATAGCTAATCATCACAAATGGATGGAGGTCTCATTTATCATAGCAAACAACTCAAAAGAAGTCAATACTCAATAAAAGAAAAAAGAGAGACAAAACATCACAAGAAATCAAAAGAAGAATCCAAACATCAAACACATGCATCAAACAGATTTGTGAAAAAAGCATGGGCCCCAACAATTTACAAATGTCAGGTTTTCTCTGAAAGTGCTTTGTCAAGGATTATGGTTTTTCTTTGTAGTTTTGTTGTTGCGTTGAAGTTACCAAAACGAGAGTGTCCTCATCATGTACTACCGGGTAAAGATATAAACCAATGATCAATGACCAAGAAATTTCTCCTCAATTATGTCCTAGAATTAGGCAAAAACAGTTTCTAATTGAAAGAGCGCTTTTGCTGATAAAAGTGAAAAGTTTTGGAGACCGACAATAATCTTATCTCAAACAAGAAAGAGAAGGACTTACGTTGACTAAACAAGACAAGTAGAGATAGCTCTTACCTTGTTGTTGTCAAGCACATCCGAGGCTTCCTCACAAATCCATAATCTGCTACGCTTTTGAGGCTCCTTTGGATCATCTAGACGAACAATTTCCCTTCCATAATCTCTTAGTTAATCATGCATCATTAGATTGCCGTCTTCATCAATTTTAATTAGCAACATAAGACTCAATACTTCAATTCCATTCTCCGGGAAAAATTCACAGGCATCCCACATATAAGTTGCACTTTGTTTAGATGATCCAATGCAAAAACATGCTATATCCAAAAATATTTGTTTCGTCTCATAATCTAATGATTCGTAACTTATCATCAATGTATCTTGCACTTTCTTGTCAGGCACTTTCTTTAATTTCTTTAATGTATCTTTTCATATTTTATGTCTTTTCACGTAAGAAAGAACCTATAACTTCAAGAGCTAAGGGAAGCCCCCCAGTAGTACACACGATATTACGAGAGATAACCTCATAATCACTGTGAGGAGAATCCTTTCGAAATGCATGTCTACTAAATAAAATCAATGATGGATCCAAAGGCAACTCCTTGAGTTCGTACATGTAGGCTGCCCTAGCCTCGTCAAGAATACTCTTGTTTCTAGTGGTTATGATGACTATACTTCCAGCTTTAAACCAACTACTATCTCCAGCCAAAGCATTCAAGTGAGCCTTATCATCCATATCATCAAGAAGAATTAGGACTTTCTTACTTGTAAATCGAGATTTGATAATACGGATTCCATCATCGACATTATACACATCATCTGGACTTCTTAGTATATCGTGAATGAGTTGCTTTTGTAGACGTTCAATACCCTTGCGTAGAGATGTTTCCCGAATATTTGCCACGAAGCTAACATGTTCAAAACAACTAGAGAGATTGTTAAATAGGACCTTTACAAGAGTTGTCTTACCGATGCCACCCATTCCATAAATTCCAATAATCCTTGTATCATTAAATTTAGCATCTATGAAGCTCATAATTTCTTCTGCACGATTCTCAATTCCGACCAACTCTTTGGGAACAATTAGTTGAAAAGGTCTTTTTAACTCACCTATGACTTTTCTGACAACAATTTTAACCAATGCTCCTTCATGCCTGTCAAATAACACCGAATTTCGGTATAGGGTGGCGATATTTATATTCTTTTTCAAGTAAGATCTAGTTATGAGAAACTAAACAATGTTTTAGTGGAAAATAATGTACCCATCATCAATTTTCTCCGATTCCCATCCTTTCAAGGAACTGACTTCTTTGAGCGCTTCTTCCCATTCCTTCACAACCATTTCGTCCAAATTCTCTTTATGTGCATTGATAGCATCTCCAAATTTTTCTGTCAGATGTTGCACCTGTGAGGGTTCTACTTTGTAAAATATGGGCAACACTACTTGCCCTCTACTTCTCCTGCACTTCAACATCTGCACAAGCTCGCAAAGGCACCATTTGCTGGAAGCGTAATCCTCAGATATAATGGGGATTGAGATCTTAGACTGCATAATACTGCAGAGAAGCTTCGGACCAATCTCCTCATCGACACGGAGCTCATTGTCATCTTTGAACACTTGAATTCCTGCATCAACAAGGCTAGTATAGAGATAATCGGTGAAGCCTTTACGAGTGTCTTTCCCTCTAAAGCTCAAGAACACTTCGAAGTCATTTCCTTTCGGTTTTTTGGTTCCGCCGCCTTCATAATCACCTACATGTGGAGAGGTTGATGAGGAAGACGCTCCGTATAACGGATTTTCTGAATGAGTGGATTCTTTTCTGTTCATCTTGAGATTGATGGAGCGGAGCCTCAAAAGAAGAGGAATATGGAATCCCAGATCTAAGAATTGCAAAAATGTCTCTCAGAACTCAATTGAGAGCTACATTAAGAAAAAAAAACAAAAGTTCTCATACAACTCATCAGAAAAAAATGGAGCGATCCAAAGAAGGAAGAGAGAAGAGGAGAAGAGCAAGGAGTCATTGATAACCTGAGGAGTGCTCAAACGACGCAATCCACACGCTGCTGTGATCTCCACCGATTCTCAGCCTTCGACGTTGGATAACCCACACGCAACCCTTTTTAATCTGCGTGCTTGAACAATGCTGAGTTCTGGCCATCCAACGATCCAACAATGCGGAGGGTGCGTGGAAACTACGCAGGTGCTTCTTGACAGGACTTGCTTTTTCTATTACTAGAAAATATACAAGAAAACACACCAACAATACAATACTCATAAGTGGTTAGAGAACCGTGTAACCATGTTACGTATGTTCATGTTGGCAAATTGGCGTTAGAATAATCTAAAGAAAAGTGCCCATTTTTACGGCTCATTTGATTGGGATTAGCGTAAACGAAGTTCCCATCTAATTTCTCGGTTGCTTAAGGGTGACACCGGCTTAATTTCTTTTGCCCTTTTCTGTGGTTTAGCAGACGCAGATTAAGTTGAAGCAGCCGCTGTCGATTTTTTTTAGCAATGTCTAGAGAAAGAGATGGTGGCAATTTTTAGGAGGAAAACGTTAGCAGGAGTATCTTACACACTCTTTTTAGCATCTGGTCATTTTGTAAAATGTTATGTTGATTTGTCTATTCAGTTCGATTTCTTTACAATCAAGTTGCACGATATATGTGGATATAGAGAGAGATATTTGTACATGTATCATAGTTTAACAGCTAGTGGACCATTACTGTGAAGAAACCTTTTTACTTGGTGAAATTTGTCAATGCCTTTCTTACATAATTCCAACTGCTTGATTAAAGAAATGCTATGCCACATTCATTCGAAACTCCTATCATATCTCTTTCTCTCTCTCTAACTAGTGAAAAATTAACAAATATAACATCATAATAGCATAGTAATGTACGACATTACGACACGTCAAAGTAGTTAAGTACAAGAACATCATAATAGCATAGTAAAATTGTTATATGGCGTTATAATATATTATCATAATCAAGTGCGAAAGTGGTGTGAAAGAGAAGCGTGCACCTAAGAATTTTCAAAAGATGAGTGGTTCCCTTGCCAAGTGACTGCTTTTTTTAATTCCTCACCCACTTTTTTTAAGGTTGAAGCTACTTTTAAGCTAAAGGGATTATTCTTTTCAATCCGTAGCTTCAAGAAGCTTCAAAGAAATTTCCTGTTTCAGATTTTTTTTCATTTTAAGACAAGTTAGTTATGAAATTCTAATGCTATTAAATACTAATGATGGGTATATGAATTCCCTTTAATTAGCCAAGAAGAAAAGCATATTGTTGGATGATTTGAGTAATTTCTCACTTGCTAAGATGATCATCCAGAAAGGATTGTCTTAAAAGGTTCAATTTGATTAGTGAGATAATTTTTTCGATCACTCTTGTTAACAAACATAAATAGTATAAAGAGAGACTGAAGCTTGACTATATATTAATCTGATGTATTGCAAATGGGAAATACTATCAAGGAGAGAAGAACATAAAAAGTGCCAAAAGTTGTGTAAAGCGCTCACTTTAGTGCAAAAATTTTTTTTGGATAACTTAAGTGCCAAATCGGGGAACAAACGATCACCTAAGTACCAAATCGGAAAAAAAACGATATCTTAAGTGCTAATTCTGGTAAAATTGATTACATGGCATTTATAATTAAAAATTTTACTATTACTAGGCAATTTTTTTAAAAAAAATCCAGTCCACATGGACATAAAAAACGACATCGTACAATCTAATCGGCACTGAAGTGATCACTTTAAACAAAATTTGACACTTAAATTATCACTATTTACAACTTTCAGATAATGTCGTTTATGGATTATATGCTAACTGGGCACGCCGGCGAGCGATGTAGGACTAATAAATTAATAAAATATTGCCACGTTAGATTTCCGGTAATCCTGATCGAAATTGGCACTTGAGTAATCACTTTTTTTAAATGTCACATAAGTGATCCGAAAAAAACTTTTAGAACTAAAGTAAGCGCCATACATAATTTTTGGCACTTCTAGTGTTGTTCTCCATAAAATCAAGAAACAAACAAAACATGTATTGTTAGTTCTAATTTCTACGGAAAAGTTTCCTACCAAACGTGTTTTCGCGAAGATGGAAAAATAAAAACAAAAATAGTTTTCATTTTCAATGAACTGATAATGACTTCCTGAAACAAATGGGCCATAACCCAGAAGTGAACGTGACTCTAGTTATTTTCAGTGAAATTGTTTACGCTAAAAGAAACTTTCCACGAAAAATATTTTTCAAGAATAATAATTTGTAAAATCGTACTTTTTATCTATGGTCACGCGAGGGCTACAACCTCCATGGTTGTAGTGGCAGGCTCATCTCCACCATATGGATTGATTTAGACAGAGAGAGATGCGGCTATAGAGGTAGCAACCTCCGTCGATTTGCTTTGATGGAGACCTGTAGCCACACTAGGCCACGACCTCCATGACGTGTTCAGGTAAAATATCCTTGCCCTTTTTTTTCATTAAATGGTTTCTGAATTAGCACTCTTTTTAAAATTCAATTTTCTCATCTCAGCAATTTGTCCTTTCCTTCTTTTTATCCTAAAGAGAAAAGGTTCGTTGATATCATGGGTAAAGTTCATGTAATGGAATCTTCATTTTTCAATTAATTGTCAAATTTGTGTCATCAACGACAGCTACGACCCTTGCTAACCACCTAAGAAAGCCTTTGTATTTGTGTCTAACGAAGAAATCAACACAAAGTGATAAGAAAAGAAAAGGAAATATCACATTTACTTCATAAAACTTACAAATTCAAAGTCGTGCAATTTAAATTGTCATAATTTTTTCAATCATATTCTCTTAAGCAAACGACATTGTAAGGGGTACATGGTTCAGTGTTTTTATGATGAGAAAGCCCACTTAACATGGATAAGCCCATCTAAGATGCCAACCTGTGCCCAAATAGACGAACCAAATACGTGATATGGAGATTAAAAAATATTAGATGAATATTTAGAACTAGGCATATCAATAATACTGTCTTGAAGATGGTGATTTTCTTGATAAGATTTGCGCTATCCAATACAGTCGGCTCTAATGGATATCTTGTCCCCTAATGCAATGCCCAGACACTAATCTTCCTCACTCAATCTATGTGGCAAGCAAAAGATGAACAAGATTCAAGCTTTTAAGTGATATCCAATATAGAGAAAGCGTGAAAGAGACAGAGGAGAAAAGGAACAAATGATAAAGTAATGTTAATGGTGATATCTTAGTTTGTGTTTTTTCTAGAAGATGCCTTTGGATATATAGAGAAAGGAAAAGACACACGGGAGAATTCTATTTCCAAAAAGTAATTCAATTTACGAACTTTATCTTCTTGACTAATTTCTATATAGCCTTCCTGTTGAAATATAAGTTTCTTCATTTAAATCGCTATTTAGAAAGGGAATTTTACCGTCCATTTGATGAATTACCGAATTATGTATAGAAGCTAAAACCATCATTAATCTAAGGGTTAATATCACAAAAAACCCCAAATGGGTATATTTGTGATAATTTTACCCTGAACTATTTTTTTACCACAAAAAATTCTAAATTGGTACATCTATAATAAATTTACCCCAAACTATTTTTTTGACCATCAAAAATCTCAACTGGTACACCTATGATAATTTTACCTTGAACTAATTTTTTGACCACTAAAAACCCTAAACTGGTACACATGTGACAATTTTAATCTGGACTAATTTTTTGACCACTAAAAACCTCAAATTGGTACATTTGTAACAAATTTACCCTCCGTTAGTATCCGTTAAATTGGATTAATATTACGAAAAATCACAAATTGGTAAACTTGTGACAAACAGAGGGGTAAAACCAAAACCGATACACTTGTCTTTTTTTTTTTGGTAAAGAAAATCGATACACTTGTCAATTACCACGTGTCATTAAACTTAGCAATTTAATAGTAAAATTTAACGGAAGCTAACGGAGGAAAGTAAATTTGTCATAGGTGTACTAGTTTAGGGTTTTTAGTAGTCAAAAAATTAATTTAGGGATAACATTGTCACAGGTGTACTGATGTGAGGTATTTGGTGGTCAAAAAAATAGATCTGGGTAAAATTGTCACAGGTGTACCAGTTTTGGATTTTTTGTGGTCAAAAAAATAGTTTGGGGTAAATTTGTCATAAATGTACTAGTTTGGGATTTTTCGTGGTATTAACCCATAATCTAATTGTTGTAAGCCTTGTTACCAAGGAATAAACATAAAAGTAATCAAGTCCTTTTTTACTATACCTTTTAGCGACTAATCTTGCCTTACATTTATCTAAGGAAAATTTCAAATGAGGACCCAGAGTAGATGAGTTTTCTCAAAAGAGGGCTCGGAGTGAGCATTGTCTCATGTAAGAATCTAAAATGGCTATTTAGGATGCGCATGACAATCATTCTGTGCTTGGGAACTATTTCTTCTCAGAAATGATTCTTTTTTATTCTGTGCCCAGAAACAATTTTTGAGCATTTGAAGGCGTTTGGTAACTGTCTAAAATTTCTATTCCTGGGATAGAAAAGAACAGAAATACGTTTGATAACTACGCAAAATTTCTTTTTATTAATAATATTTTAAATTGTTTAATTTTTTTTCCCTTCTACCCTTCCCTTCTTTGGCCATGGCCGGTTGCCGGCGTCGGCGACCAGCCACAGGCCAGGGCATCGCGGCCCTCGCCACCGCCTTGGCCGCCTGCCTCACCGCCGGCCTCGCCCGATTTGGGTGAGGCCAACCTCACCGTGGGTCGCGATGGTGAGGCCGACCTCGCCATGATCGACGGCGAGCTGCCTCGCCCAATCGGCAAGGGTCCAGCCCTCACCCTCACTGGCAAGGGGGACCCTCGCCTTCGCCGGCGGCCGGTGAGGGCCGTGATGCCCTCGTCGGCCCTGGGCTATGGCCGGTCACCGGCGGCCGGCCATAGCCCAGGGAAGAACAACACAAAGAAGAAAAGAAAAAGAAGAAAAAGAACTCATTCTCAAAATTGTGCTGAGAAACAAGAAGCAACTTTTTTTTACTTCTTGTTTCTCTTCCAAAATTGTTTCTGAGCACAAATTTTTGCAAAAATGTGCCTGAGAACAAAAAGTTTACCAAACGCATTTCTGTTCCTAAACTATTTTTGGGAACAAAAGAACAGAAATTTTCACTATTTGGCACGTTACCAAACGGGCTCTTAGTCTCAAATAAGGGCTTAAGCTCAATAGCTGGTCAAATCTTCGACTAGCTAGCTAGCACATGCTTATTTCGATGGCACAACCAAGGACATAATTGTCCAAAGACATTTCTTTTTTTCTTTTTACATCTTTTCACTTTTTTTCTCGTCTTCCTCCTTTACTCACGTTTCTTGCCAGATTTGGCCATCTTCCATGGCTGTCGGCCAGCGTTTAAGCGTCTTCTTGGTCAGCTTATCAGATCTGCTCGTCCATGGCCACCGGTGTCGAATGAGCCATCGTTGTGACATTTCGGATTTTGACCCAATTTGGGATTTATAAAACGTGTGATTTGTCAGTGTACTTATAGTAAAATCTCGCTCGGGAACTGATCACTCTCGGTTATTATTTTAAATTAGAGATTTCGCTAGAATCGCACTCGATCGAATTTTCGCCGTTATTTAGACCTCGAACTTGGCAGTCAATTTTCGAGAGTTTCGGGACGAAATAAATTGGACGGTGTTAATATGATCGTAGCCAACGTTGAGATTATCAGGAATAATGGAAAAAGGAGAGTTTTTGACCGAGTGTGAAATTGGACTAATAGACCTCCCTCGTTATAGTTTGACTTAATTAATTTGACCTTTGTCCCTTTTTATATGCGGGGCTTATTTTGGATCGGTAGATTGTTTTTTATTTTGAATTTGGGTTATCGGATCGCGATTAATATTAGAATGATTATTTATTTATTTCGTCTCTCTCTCCCTCTCTCTCTCTCTCCTCCTTACCGCGTCTGCCCCCCTGCCGTGCACGTCTCCTCTGCGCACGTCCCCACCACCTGTCCATCAGACCTGCCTCTTCTCTCTCCTCCTTTTTCTTTTTCTTTTCTTTCTTCTCTTCTTCTTCTTCGTGGGTCCTGTTGGCCGCTGCTTCTGCTTCTGCTTGCTGCTCGTCGGATCGTCCGTTTGGCGCCGCCGCCCCACCAGCCGCCGCGCCGCCGCCGGCCGCGCCACCATCGCCTCGACCCCCTACTCTCCTTCTCATTCCCCTGTTTTCCTCCGCCAAGCCGAGCCCGCCCCTGCCCAGCTCAGCCCACCGCTGTGTCCGACGCAGCCAGGCTCCGCCGGGCCGCCGACCGACTCGTCCGGCCTCGCCCCGTCGCCGTCCCGTGTCGCCCCGCCGCCGTCGCTGCCCCCCTCCTAACCGCGCCGCCCAGCTCGGCCTTGGCCGGACTGCCCCGGTCATGGCCGAGCCTCTGCTGCTCGTCGCCGTCGCCGTCCAGCCAGCTCGCCGGCTAGCTCGCCCAAGCTTGCCCAGCCCACCGACCAGTTGTTGCCCGCCGCCGTGGCGTCGCCGTCACCGGCCAGCCAGCTCGTCGGCCGACCGGCCAGGCAGTCGGTCAACCAGCCAGTCAGCCAGCCAGCTTAGCTCGCGGTCAAGTCGCCCCGGGCTGTGGCCGGATCGTTACCCGCGCGACAAGTCGTGCGCCCGTGCCCGCGCCCGTGCTCATGCCCATCGCCCAAGCGCGTTGCCCATCCGCTCGCTCGTGCGCCCCGGGCACGCCGCGTGTCCGCCACGCCCGCGCACCGGGCACGCTGATCGGCCACTGTGCCCACTTTTGCTAGTCAGCGCGTCCGTTGGCCCGAGACCGCGCCTAGTTCGGCACTGTTCACCCGGGCCATTTTGGACCTGAACCGACTTTTCCCTGGCTAAAAATTGGTAAGTGACTCCCTAAACCTTACCTAGTACATTGGGTATTATTAGACTTGTCTAGGGGATAATTAGTACCGGTTTAAGGGCTTAACGTAGATTGTGTGCAATTTTAGTACGTGCATAATTGATAGATTAAATTGTGAGAGTTGTGGGGCTTAATTAATGACTAATTATGGTGAGCTAATTGATAATATTATTGTGGCATTCGGGGGTGGGCTTGATGTTCGTATGTAGTAGGCATGAATGACGGATTTGTAGACAAGTGTGATGGACTATGATGTGAATTGGATTTGTACGTGGGTACTTATAGACTTGTCTCGGTTAGAACGGCTAGGGCGGGATTTAATTTGAGCATGTTATGTTTAATTGTGCCATTGAATTGGATTAATGGTTTGCTTGACTTGGGTAATTGAGCGTCGCCGACTTGAACGTCGGATTTGTGAATTGAGGTGGCGAATTATGAATTGGACTGAGTTGTGATTATGGGTTTATTGATGCAATTGGTGTGGAAATGATTTAATTGAATGGCGTGTGCTTGCCTGTTGATTCTAAGCCCGGATTGATCGGAGGGCTACGGACTTGGGACGTGTTGACGGCGGTCCGTGTGAAGGCATGAATGGCCGATGTGCCAAATGGACATGGGCTTGAGACGTGTTGACGGTGGCCCGTCAAAGGTGTGTTAGACCGGGACGTGTTTACGTCGGTCATTGGAAATTGAGCCCGGATTGATCGGAGAGCTACGGACTTGGGACGTGTTGACGGCGGTCCGTGTGAAAGTATGAATGGCCGGTGTGCCAGATGGGCCTGAGGCGCAGTGGCGCGGGCAGTGAGAATGGACCTGAGGAGCAGTGGCGCGGGTCATGAGAAAGATGTTCGGTCACGCATGCGATTTGAGTGTGATTAGAATTGGCTGGTTGAGCGTGTGACTGAATTGGCTGGTTGAGCGTGTGACTGAATTGGCTGGTTGAGCGTGTGATTGAATTGACTGGTTGAATTGGTTGGATTGATTGAGTGCGAGTGTGAATGGTACTTGAACGATTGTGTTATATTACCGGGATATTATTTCATTATTCTGATTAACTAATGTGCAGTGTGGGCAGGTGATTGGATGGCGAGGTAAGTCCATTGATGTGAATTATATATATATATATATATATATATATATATATATATGTTATCGATTGGATTACATGTACGACTTGTCTGGGTGCGCATTAGCCTACGTAGGGTTTAGGGGGTTGCTTATTGAGACCCGTTCTCACGGTTATTATATAACCATTTCAGATCCGCGACCATGAGTGATTGGAGACGCTGCAAGAGTATCTCGAAGATCGAGGACGGGTCAGGTACCCAGCTTTTTGAGTTTCCCCTTTTTGTAGAGGAGTTAAGTTTGATACTATTGTCCCTTTTGAGAATTGTGGTTCTGCTGTTGTGGCTTAGCTTGGGGACTGTCCTTTGTGGACGTCGTATGTATTTGTCAAGTGTAGGAATTATAGTTATTGTTTCATGTTATCGCTATCCCCCTTGTCATTATTAATTGTCCGGGTTGTTTCTATTTGTTTCTGCGCGTGCTTAATCTCTGATGTTCGGGTTGGGTCGGCGACGTGTCTGGGACGTCACATTCAATGTTCGACCATCGAGGGATGATCGCGCGCTCGTAAGGTGCGAGGCGTGACATCCCCATTGATTTGGTATCAGAGCAAGGTCAGCTCTAACCAAGATGGTCGAAGCTTGGAGTGATAAGAAGCGATGACTTTGGGGTTGCCAGTTAGGGAGACTTGTTGGCCATGCGATACCTAGACTGTGTGATTGTGGTTGCTAAGTGATATTATGCAATAATATGTGAGGTGCAGGTGCGTTAGGATTTGAGGTAAGTGCACGAACTTTGTTGGTTGTGATTGGGTGTTATTTGTAATTGGCTGCCTTCTTAATGAATTGTATTGTGATTCATTGCCTAGGGCTTAGACTGGTATAGTTGGCCTAGGTCTTTAATTCTCGAGGGGAATTATAGCAGGTAAGTGGGTGATGTGAACCCTGTGAGTATGAGTAGTCGAGGTCGAGATCTGGTAGGTCCGTAAGTTGGAGTTGTGGGGGATCCCAGATGGGATGAGATTTTGAGGGCAATCGAGGAAGTTGGAATTTTAAGGGGAAGGCAGATTGAGGAGCGAAATGCGATTGTTTCTACTGATGTTGAGGCCACTATTGTCGTCGTCAATGGAAATAACAAGAATCATAGGTATAATCGAAATGTTGGGAATCAAGGTCAAGGGTAAGTTAATGCAGTCAGGCAGATGCGTCAGTTGGTTGGAAAAAATTGGAAATTTAAACTTGCAAGATTCGATGGGAAGAGGTGACCCTGAGGCTACATTACTTTGGACAGAGGACTTAGAAAAAGGTTTTTGAGGCATTCGGGTGCACTGATGAGGAGAAAGTGACCCTGGCTATATATAAACCCTAGGGAAATGCAAGTGATTGGTAAGAGAACCCCCGAAGTAGGATATTTCAGAGGGCATATTTCTAAGCTGGGGTGTCGTTATCGAGTTTCTTAATAAGAAGTACTTCAAAAAGTGCCTAAGGACAGAAAATAACATAGTTCCTTCGCCTCCACTAAAATCAGATGTCAGTCGATCAGTACGAGGTCGAGTTGTGAGGTTGCCTAAGTACCTACTAAAGATGGTCAAGGACCATGTGGATGGGACAAGGAGGTTTTAGGAAGGATTGGAACCGGAATTTCACAATCAGTTAGTACTTTTGGGTCTTAAGGAATTACAACGAGTTGTATGAGAGAGTTCGATGGTTGACACGGATATGAGTGAAAGCACAGTCGCTTTTGGATCGCTGTTCGCACCGGCTAGGGACAATGGGAACTGTGGAAAGAAGCCTATGACAGAGAATCGGAGATTTGTCCCTCTAGTAAGAAAGAACTTTGGAAAGCCGAACTACTACTCCAACGTCGCGTGTCGGTCTTATGAAAAGAGGCATAGGAATGGCCATTGTCAAGGTAAAAGTGGAGCATGTTGTGGATGTGGACAGTAGGGTTACTAGATGAGAAATTGTTGAACCGACAGGTTAGGTCACTAATGCAATCGCAGCGACCGCAGGTAGGATATTAAGTGAGAGCTGCCTTGCAGACTAATCAAAATCGGCTAAGGACGTAAGGAAAAGTGTATGTTGTGGCTGAGAAGGAAGTGAATGATGTGCCTTGAAAGTCTAGATGCGTTATGAGATGGTGTTTGGTAGAATAGGAGATGATTTTGAAGTTATTACTTGGATGACTATGTACGACGTATTATCACTTATGGTGGATATGCGCAATCGATTTATGGATTTCTGATTTACTAGTGACATTCTTGGACGAGTTTGGAAGGATGAGTTATGCTTGGAAATTTCGGATTTTATAAAGAACCGGGGTGATTTGTTTTGGGAGACTGTTGGATTGAAATTGGATGGATTGAGCTTGTCCTTGAGATGTATAATGATAATTATTTTGTGGCTGATTTGTTGGTTGAGGAATCAAGGCTAAAGGACATAGCCGAAGTGTGTAATCTTCCTGATGTCTTTCCTCAGGAATTACCGGGATTGCCACTTGATCGAGAAGTGAAAATTGTAATAGAGTTAGCCTTGGGATGGAACCAATCTAGAGAGCACCCTTTTTGGATGTCGTTGTCTGAGTTGAAAGAGTTAGCAAGGGTTGTTGGATGAAGGTTTTATTCGTCTGAGTGGGTCTCCATGGGGAGCGCCAGTTTTATTTGCGAGGAAGAAGGACGGATCGTTAAGGTTATGTATTGACTACAGATAGTTGAATCAGGTGACTATTAAGGATAAACGCCCGTTGCCAAGGATAAATGACATGTTCGACCAGTTACAGAGGGCATCAATATTTTGTAAGATCGACTTGAGGACTGGTTATCACCAATTGAGGATCAAGAAGGAGGACGTGCCGAAGTCGGCATTTAGGACGAGGTATGGACACTATGAGTTATGGTGATGCCGTTTGGACTGACGAATGCCCCTGCAGCCTTTATAGATATAATGAATCGGGTATTCAAGGAATTTTTGGATCAATTTGTGATAGTGTTCATAGACGATATTCTGGTGTATTCAAAGAGTTCCACCGAGCACGGGGTACATTTGGAAAAGGTTCTACGGACCTTAAGGTTAAGAGAACATGCACTTTACGCTAAGTTCAGTAAGTGCGAATTCTGGCTTCATCAAGCAGCGTTCTTAGGACATGTGGTATCTGGTGAAGGGATCGCAGTGGATCCGACAAAGATTGAAGACGTCACGAATTGGCCGAGGCCAACAACAGTAATCGAGGGTTGAAGCTTTTTGGATCTAGCAGGTTATTATAGACGTTTCGTGAAAAGGTTTTTAAGCGTTAGCGACACTGTGGACGCGCTTGCTAAAGAAGGAAACGAAATGTGAATGGACGGATAAGTACAAAAAGGAGTTTTCAGGATTAAAGCAGAGGTTGACAACCGCGCCAGTGTTGACAATTCCGTCGGGTCCAGGGGGATATGAGATCTATAGTGATGCATCGTTAAAAGGACTGGGGTGTGTACTGATGCAACATGAGAGAGTAGTGGCCTACGCATCACGACAGTTGCGACCACACGAATTAAATTATCCGACTCACGACTTGGAATTAACTGCGATTATTTTCGCCCTTAAAATTTGGAGGCATTATTTATGTGGAGAAAGGTTCCAGATTTACACGGACCATCAGAGTCTCAAGTACTTATTTTCGCAGAAGGAACTGAATATGAGGTAGAGGCGTTGGATGGATTTGCTGAAGGATTATGATTGTGACATATTGTATCACCCCGGAAAGGCCAACCGGGTAGCGGATGCCTTGAGCAGGAAATCGAGCATCGCGCAATTGTTGGTTAAAGAGTGGATTTTATTGGAAGGAGCGCGGGACTTGGAATTTAAGTTCGAGGTAGGACATCTCTCCAGTCTGATGGCAACATTAAGGATTGAGCCGGAAGTGCAAGCCAAGATCAAGGCGTTGCAGTCTACGGACCTTGAGATTCAGAAAATTGTGAGTATGGATGACACTAAGAGGAAGCCGGACTTTCAGGTGTCCGAGAATGGAATTCTTAAGTTTCGAGGACATTTGTGCGTGCCCGATGATTTGGAACTTAAGGAAGAGATTTTATCGGAGGCTCATAGGAGCAATTACAGTATCCACCCGGGCAGCACTAAGATGTACCAGAACCTTCGTCAGCACTATTGGTGGAATGGAATAAAAGTGGACGTGGCCAAGCATGTGGCCAAGTGTTTGACGTGCCGACAAGTGAAGGCACAACATTGTAAACCTGGTGGAATGTTGCAGCCGTTGGAAATCCCAGAATGGAAATGGGAGCACATCACAATAGACTTTGTAACAGGACTACCAAGGAGATAAAGGGGACACGACTCTATTTGGGTAATAGTAGACAGATTGACCAAGTCAACGCACTTTCTGGCGGTGCGAAAGGACTTCGAGCTAGAAAGGCTAGTAGAATTATATGTGCGTTAGATAATTCGTCTTCATGGAGTACCGGTATCGATCACTTCGGACCGTGATCCCCGGTTTACTGCGAACTTTTGGAAAAGTCTGCAATCAGCCATGGGAACTGAGTTGCAATTCAGTATGGCCTATCATCCGCAAACGGATGGCCAGTCTGAAAGGACTATTCAAACTTTGGAGGATATGCTGAGAGTATATGTGCTAGATTTTCAGAGCAAGTGGGAAGAACATTTCCATTTGGTGGAATTTGCCTACAATAACAGTTTTCAGCAGAGTATCAGAATGGCACCATTTGAAGCATTATATGGCAGGGCTTGCAGAACATCGTTGTGTTGGGATGAGGTAGGAGAAAGAAGTATCTCGGGTCCAGAGTTGGTTCAACAGTCAGTCGAGACGGTCAAGGTTATTCGGGACAGACTTAAAACCGCTCAAAGCCGCCAAAAGAATTATACGGACCGGAGGCGTAGGCCGTTGGAATTCTAAGTAGAGGACCGCGTCTTCCTCAAGGTGTCACCAATGAGAGGATTGTCGCGGTTTGGCAAGAAAGGAAAATTGAGCCCGAGGTACGTAGATCCATTTGAAGTCTTAGAGAGAATTGGTACTCTGGCCTATCGTCTTGCGCTACCGCCAAATTTATCTTACGTCCATAATGTGTTCCACGTGTCTATGCTAAGGAAGTATGAGCCGGACCCGGCACCCGTGCTAAATTATGAAGAAGTAGATGTAGACGACAGAGTGTCGTACTTGGAAAAGTCAGTTAGAATCAAGGACAGAATGGAACGGGTGTTGCGAAGCAAGACAATTCTAATGGTGAAGGTGATTTGGGAACATCATTGGACTGAAGGTACGACATGGGAAAGTGAAGAATTGATGCTACACCAATACCCCCTTTTTGTTTAAGTGATTGGGTAGGGTTGTAAATTTCGAGGACGAAATTTTTGTAAGGGGGGAAGAATTGTGACATTCCGGATGTTGACCCAATTTGGGATTTATAAAACACGTGATTTGTCAGTGTGCTTATAGTAAAATCTCGCCCAGGAACTGATCACTCTCAGTTATTATTTTAAATTAGAAATTTCGCTAGAATCGCACTCGATCGAATTTTCGCCGTTATTTAGACCCCGAACTTGGCAATCAATTTTCGGGAGTTTCGGGACGAAATAAATTGGACGATGTCAATATGATTGTAGCCAACGTTGAGATTGTCAGGAATAATGGAAAAATGGGAGTTTTTAACCGAGTGCGAAATTGGACTAATAGACCTCCCTCGTTATAAATTGACTTAATTAATTTAGCCTTTGTCCCTTTTTATATGCAAGGCTTATTTTGGACCGGTAGATCGTTTTTTATTTTGAATTTGGGTCATCGGATCGCGATTAATATTAGAATGATTATTTATTTATTTCGTCTCTCTCTCCCTCTCTCTCTCTCCTCTCTCCTCCCTACCGCGTCTGCCCCCCTGCCGCGCACGTCCCCACCACCTGTCCATCAGACCTGCCTCTTCTCTCTCCTCATTTTTCTTTTCTTTTCTTTCTTCTCTTCTTCTTCTTCTTCGTGGGTCCTCTTGGCCGCTGCTTCTGCTTCTGCTTGCTGCTCGTCGGACCGTCCGCCTAGCGCCGCCGCCCTACCAGCCGCCGCCGGCCTCGCCACCGCCGCCGCCTTGACCCCCCACTCTCCTTCTCATTCCCCTGTTTTCCTCCGTCGAGCCGAGCCCGCCCCTGCTCAGCTCAGCCCACCGCCGTGTCCGATGCAGCCACGCTCCGCCGGGCCGCCGGCCGACTCGTCCGGCCTCGCCCCGTCGCTGTGCTATGCCGCCGGCCGACTCGTCCGGCCTCGCCCCGTCGTTGTGCCGTGCCGCCCCGCCACCGTTGCCGCCCCCTCCTAGCCGCGCCGCCCAGCTCGGCCTTGGCCGGACTACCCCGGTCATGGCCGAGCCTCTGCTGCTCGTCGTTGTTGTCGGCCAGCCAGCCAGCTCGCCGGCCAGCTTGCCCAAGCTCGCCCAGCCCACCGACCAGCTGTTGCCCGCCGCCGTGGCGTCGCCTTCACCGGCTAGCCAGCTCGCCGGCCGACTAGCCGGTCAACCAGCCGATCAGCCAGCCCCATCGGCCAGCCAGCTTAGCTCGCGGTCAAGTCGCCCCAAGCCGTGGCCGGATCATTGCCTGCGTGACAAGTCGCACGCCCGTGCCCGCGCCAGTGCTCGTGCCCGTCGCCTAGGCACGTTGCCCATCCGCTTGCTCGTGCGCCCCGGGCATGCCGCGTGTCCGCCGTGCCCGCACACCGGGCACGCTGATCGGCCACTGTGCCCACTTTGGCTGGTCAGCGCGCCCGTTGGCCCGTGCCCGCGCCTAGTTCGGCATTGTTCACCCGGGCCATTTTGGACCCGAACCGACTTTTCCCTGGCCAAAACTTGGTAAGTGACTTCCTAAACCTTACCTAGTACATTGGGTATTATTAGACTTGTCTAGGGGATAATTAGTACCGGTTTAGGGGCTTAACGTAGATTGTTGGCAATTTTAGTACGTGCATAATTGATAGATTAAATTGTGAGAGATGTGGGGCTTAATTAATGACTAATTATGGTGAGCTAATTGATAATATTGTTGTGGCATTCGGGGGTGGGCTTGATGTTCGTATGTAGTAGGCGTGAATGACAAATTTGTGGACAAGTGTGATGGACTATGATGTGAATTGGATTTGTACGTGGGTACTTATAGACTTGTCTCGGCTAGAACGGCTAGAGCGGGATTTAATTTGAGCATGTTATGTTTAATTGCGCCATTGAATTGGATTAATGGTTTGCTTGACTTGGGTAATTGAGCGTCGCCGACTTGAACGTCAGATTTGTGAGTTGAGGTGGCGAATTATGAATTGGACTGAGTTGTGATTATGGGTTTATTGATGCAATTGGTGTGGAAATGATTTAATTGAATGGCGTGTGCTTGCCTGTCGATTCTAAGCCCGGATTGATAGGAGGGCTATGGATTTGGGACGTTTTGACGGTGGTCCGTGTGAAGGCATGAATGGCCGGTGTGCCAAATGGACACGGGCTTGAGACGTGTTGACGGTGGCCTTTTAAAGGTGTGCTAGACCGGGACGTGTTTATGTCGGTCATTAGAAATTGAGCCCGGATTGATCGAAGGGCTACGGACTTGGGACGTGTTGACGGCGGTCCGTGTGAAAGTATGAATGGCCGGTGTGCCAGATGGGCCTGAGGCGCAGTGGCGTGGGCAGTGAGAATGGACCTGAGGCGCAGTGGCGCGGGTCGTGAGAAAGATGTTCGGTTACGCATGCGATTTGAGTGTGATTAGAATTGGCTGGTTGAGCGTGTGAATGAATTGGCTGGTTGAGCGTGTGACGGAATTGACTGGTTGAGCGTGTGATTGAATTGACTGGTTGAATTGGTTGGATTGATTGAGTGCGAGTGTGAATGGTACTTGAACGATTGTGTTATATTACCGGGATATTATTTCATTATTCTGATTAACTAATGTGCAGTGTGGGTAGGTGATTGGATGGCGAGGTAAGTCCATTGATGTGAATTATATATATATGTTATCGGTTTGATTGCATGTACGACTTGTCTGGGTACGCATTAGCCTACATGGGGTTTAGGGGGTTGCTTATTGAGACTCGTTCTCACGGTTATTATATAACCATTTCAGATCCGCGACCATGAGTGATTGGAGACGCTGCAAGAGTATCTCGAAGATCGAGGACGGGTCAAGTACCCGGCTTTTTGAGTTTCCCCTTTTTGTAGAGGAGTTAAGTTTGATACTATTGTCCCTTTTGAGAATTGTGGTTCTGCTGTTGTGACTTAGCTTGGGGACTGTCCTTTGTGGACGTCGTATGTATTTGTCAAGTGTAGGAATTATAGTTATTGTTTCATGTTATCGCTATCCCCCTTGTCATTATTAATTTTCCGGGTTGTTTCTATTTGTTTCTGCGCGTGCTTAATCTCTGATGTTCGGGTTGGGTCGGCGACGTGTCTGGGACGTCGCATTCAATGTTCGACCATCGAGGGATGATCGCGCGCTCGTAGGGTGCGAGGCGTGACAATCGTTGCTCGTGGCCATCTTGAGTCGATCTTCGTTTGTCACGAACTCCTCCATGAGCGGGTAGTCCTTGATCCGCTCCCGTTTCAAAAGCCAGAGCTTGCAATTGGTCAGCAGCGTGATGGTCGGGCCTCGTAGTAGCCTTTAACCCATCTACTTCTACTTTTGGTTGACGTGCAAGTGCGGCGCTATTGGCTCAAACTTCTTCTTATGCTCGAAGCCGCGCTACTTGCAATTGCTAGACTAGCAATTGAGGGTTTTCTTGTCGGAGTTGTCCCATGGCTCTTTGGAGGTTTTGGGGGCGAAATCAAGGTATTGAGAGAGAAATCAGAGGTGTTTTTACTAGAAATTGGCTTTGGGAACAAGTCAAATATATGCTTTTAAGTGTAAAGATAGAGATGATGGCTCGCTCAGTGCCGGTGGCCAGGGACAGCCAGATTTGAAGAGCCAACCAAGGCGACGCTTGAACGCGGTGCCAATGGCCATGGAAGACGGCCAGATTTGGAGGTGAGCTTGAGATTGCAATTTCCCTCCAAGCATAAACAAGATGAACAGTGAAAAGATAGAAAAAGAAAAAGAAACTAAAAGAGAAATGTCTAAAGACAAAGATGGCCACGCTTGTTCTACCGGAATAAGCATGTGCACGCCGATCGGTGATTTCAAAACCTTGTTTGAGATCAAATGTTCAGTTTAAACTCTTATTCGAGATAATATTTATTTTGAGCCCTCTTTTGAAAAAACGCATCCACATCATGTTCTTATTTGGAATTTTCCAATTTATCTTTGGTACCATCCGGTTTTAATTTTCTTCGTCAACACCCATTTAGAACCTATAGTTCTAGTGTTAGGAGGAAGATTAGCTTATGACCATGCATTATTTTGCTTAATAGATTTTACCTCAACATCCATTGCCAATTATAACTCTTTGGATCATCTACCAGATCAATAACATAAGTGAAGAAGTCGGGTACAAAGACTTTTCTTATTCTTTTTATTGTTAAATGCTAAACATACTTCTACAACTAAATTTGCTTAATAAGTTGATGTGGCAAATTCCTCTTAAGTGAAGCCCGCTTAAATAACTTTCGAATTCCAACGTTAGAAAACTGTCTAACTAACCAATAGATAAGAGCTAAAAAACAATATAACTACTAGATAATTTAAAACTCTTGGTCTAATAAATTAAACGAACCAATAAATTTTTTAAGAATGTGAAATTATTTACATTCGATGAACTTATGTTGTGTTTCTAATCGACACAAATATATTCCTCAACTGCCAAATACAGAGAAAATGACCAAAAAAGTTCTAAAATTATTGTATGATTGCCAAATCAGTCATAAACTTTTTAATTATGTTGATTAAGTTCTAAATCTTTTCAGGATTTGTTAATATAGTCCTTTTTATCAATTTTGACCGAAAATCATTGACATGATGGTCCGGTCATTGTCATCCATCTTATGTGTTGTAAACAGTGCTGACGTGGACAATTTTAATTTTTGTATATAATTTTTAAAAAAATTATGATAGTTTTCTTTTTTTCCTTTTTCTCTTTTCCTTTTTGCCAGTGGCCGATCTTAAGCAGTGGCAAGGATCATGACTCTTAAGGCACTTGCCATTGTCAAATCAAGATGGTGATCACTTTGGAGATAGCCGTTGCCCTTATTCCTTTTTCCATAGGATTCTCTCTCTCCCTTGGATACAAGAAATATTATCTAACCCAACTCGATAACTTTTATTTAGGTCCATATTCACGTTAAGTCTGCATTTTATCACGGTGCGATAACTAAAGTCTCCATATAAGTGTTTGTATTTTCTAATCTAATAAAGCCTTCATCTTTCTTTTTTTTTTTTTTTTGGTAAGGGAGCCTTCATCTTTATGTGTCTACATAATCAACAAAAGCGAACAAGAAATTCCCCGCCCATCATTCCCAATGTTCGCCTTGCAATCCCTTCTAATCGCATGGGGCCAAATCACTGGATTCGACCTCCACGGCAAAACCCTAAAAAAAATCATCGGACCTAGGTAAGCCCATTACGGCCCATGGGCCTAACCAGGCCTAGGTAAAAAAAAAGCGACACAGCGAGTCACCTAACGGGCCATGCTTGGGCATGAGCCTAACCACAGGACTTGTCCCCAAAGGTCAAATCCAAAAAGAAAATGTCAGACCTAGGTCGGTCCATTAGGGTCCCATGGGCCCGACTTGGACCTAGGCACGGAGCAGGATGTGGCCTGCCACCTCATCTATGGCCGTGCATGGCCTACTTTCGATCCCTATCTACAAGAAAAGGAAGTTGCATCCATCCGCCGTATCATAACCATAAAGTAAATCCATTCATCCAAAGACGACATACTTTACACTTCTTATCGGTTCGCATTTTATTGACCCAACACTGATCAGCAAAAAGTTGGTCGAACACGGAATGCTCCAGCAAAACGGAGACGACAATCACACGTCGAAGTAGAAGTTCTATGGATTTTCAATGAATTTGAGATCTCAAAAATCTACAATTTGTACGGACACTGTGGACTCTAATAGCCGAACTTGTCGATCAAAATCAAAATGAATCTTTTCAGAGATGAAAAACTTCATCTGCACGCTACTACGACTTCCTCCCCCGGCATCTTCCCCGGCAGCGACCGATCCGGAGACTTCGGCAGCCTTGTCGAGAAGTTCCTTGCCGGGAACTCCTATCCCACTCCCAGCTCCGGCAATCCTCGAAGTTGAGCACGTAGATCGTCGGGTCGTACCCGAACTCGGAGGCGGCGGTCACCGCGACGACCTGGCCCTGCCTCCTCCAGTGGCTTCCGATCCGAGCGACGATGTAACAGCCCGAATTTTGATGTAATTTCCGGGATCAATAAAATTGATATTAATTCGCATTTCATTTTAGCCAGTCTCGCCCAGAGCTTATCACTCTTGGGATACTAACCAATGAGGCATGGCTAACTATAAAACGGTACGTGGACCGGGGACCTTATCGTGAAACGGATACCGATCACAAGAGACGCTGAGGGAATATTCTGGGCCAACGTGGGCCGATCGTAGAAAAGGGTAATGGATTGAGTTTGGCCAAGGCCAACGATGTATAATAGGGACGCAGGTGATTCTGCAAGACCGAAAGTACACGTGGCCAACCAGTCCTGAACCTGAACCGAACGATCGTGACCTTGGAACTAGTGATAATTTCTCATTCTCTCAATGATTGGGACCATTACGACGCGGATAGCCCTAGGTCGATACGCGTAACTTCTAAACAGCCACCCGTTAGTGAGAGACCCTGAAATTGAAAGTTTAGCGAATTCTATTCACGGAATTGGACCCGGGCTTCGATGTCGATTTTCGAAGGCTTAAGAGACCATTTTTGGAGATCTGACGTCATATTATACTGGCCACGCACATTTGGGGCTAAACTAGCCAAAGATTGAAATTTTGACGGAAATTGGGGAAAATGACGATTTTGCCCCTGTGGGTGCCGGTGTTAGATTTTGAGGCCGTTTGAGGTCATTTTTCGAGGCCGACACCATTTTTGAGTGGCCACGCATACCGGGAGTCGTTTCGGACAAAAAGTGGAATTTCGACAAAAATTGGAAAAATAATATTATTTTATTCCCGGAACTTCACAGTCGATTTTCGAGGGCTTAGAAAGTGAATTTTTCGATTCTGACGCCAAATTAGGTTGGCCACGCATATATGAAACGCGTATGTACAAAAATTGGAATTTCGGTTCGAGATCAAAAAATTACGAAAATACCCCCAGGCCATTTTTAATTAATTCCGAAATTTGGATTTAATTTTGGGATTAACCAAGGTGAGTTAGCTTAACTCAAGTCTGGTCAGCCCTTGGTTAGGGGCAAATGACCAAAATGCCCTTGAATTATTGGATTAGATCAATTTTGGGCCATTGGATTAGGGGTAAAAATGTCAATTGATCTAGATTTTTGACACTTGGACTCCACTAGGATTAATTTTGACCAAGATAAACTCTCTCTCTCTCTCTCTCTCTCTCTCTCTCTCTCTCTCTCTCTCTCTCTCTCACGCAGACCCATTTGGCAGCAGCTTCCCAGAAAATTTTCTTCTCATTTTCTCTTCCGTTTTTGCTGTTTTTGGTGCGTTTTCTGCATTTTTGGTATTGTTCACGCCGGAACAGTACCGCCCGGAGCTTCCCCCGTCGAGCCACCACCACCAGCATCCTATTCCACCTCTGTGCAGCCACTTTAACCCAGGTTTTGGTCCAAAACAGCACTGTTTTTCTCTGTTTTTCACTATTTTTCACATTTTCCAGTTTTTGCAAATAGTGTCGCCGGAGCTTCGCCGGAGCTCCGATCGCCGAATCGTCGACACCCGGCTGCTCAGCACCCTCATACGTCTCCATCCCACCCTGTCTGCACAGTGTCCGTACGGAGTACTGTTCACTCCCCGTACGGAAAACACTGTTCACGCTGTACGGATCGTCGCCGCCGTGACCGGCGCCCCTCCGGCCGTCGTCCCAACCCTGTCCGTACAGTCCCGTTCACAGTTACTGTTCACGGTTACTGTTCACGGTTACTGTTCGCAGTTACTGTTCGCGGTTACTGTTCACCGTACGTACGCGTCGCTGTCCCGGGAATTCCGCCGCCGATTGCACTATTTAGCAGTGATTGGCCGCCATTCCCCGTCGTCGTGACCCTTGGTTAGGTGAGTAAAATTCCTAAACCCGGATTAGGACTAATCGTGCGTTTTTCTGGACTGGTTTAGGTATTATCGGTGCATTGTAGACTGGCTTAGATTGTATCAGTGCGTAATTTAGACTGGGTTGAGGATTGACCGGTGGAAATCATTATTGGAAAATTGTGATAATTCATTGAGGATTTATTAAGGAGAAAATTGGGTTAATTGATCAATTTAGATGTCCATTGGAAAATTACCGGGTGTAATTGTGATGACTGATTGTTTGTAAATTGTGATTGATTGTGATTGAATTTATTTGGTACTCATGGTGCATTGCATAACATGGACACGCATTATGTATGCCTAGAGTGTGGCATGTGATGAAATTGTGCGAGAATGCGTGTCTGCCATGAGTGTGTGATCACCTAAATTACCCCGAAGCGTTATACGCTGAGTCCAGATAATAATGAATTGTGTGATCACCTGAGGACCTACGGGTCGTGACCTTCGGGTCGATACCGTCCTCATGCACTTTGAAGCAGGACGATGCCCGGTACGTCCGGAAGGCGACCATCCTCATGCACTTTGGAGCAGGCTCTGGTTCGCAAGGAGAACAGTGTTGCGCCTCATGCACTTTGAAGCAGGCTAGAGACACTGGGCCAGATCGGTTGCTGCGCCTCATGCACTTTGAACCAGGCTAGACGCACCACGCCGTGAAAAATTGAGGACTCGAGTCGTAATAATAATAAATTGGGCAGTGTGCCAGTGTGCCAGTGTGGGCCAGTGGGCCGGGAATTGCACGTGTCAAGTCCATGACATTTGCATACATGAACATACATAGACTGGCATGCGAGAATGTGAGAATCAGTGCATAAGCATGTGACTGGCATATATGTAATTATGAGTGCCACGTATGTACTGTGATTATTATGTATTGATCTGTCTAACCTGCAGGGTCTAAGAATGATTTGGTCATTGTTGATTGGTGATTTAAATATCTATTTTCCGGTCAGGAGATTGCATGTTAGCCTAGCCTAGGTTTAGGGGTTGAACTCACTGAGATTCGTCTCACGGTTGTGTAAACCGAAACATTTTCAGACCCCCAGCAGTAGGATGTCGAGGTCACCGAGCATGCACCCCGGTGGAGACGGAGCAAAAAGGAGAAGTGGCTGATTGGTTTTTGTCAGCTGTTGGTGGTTCCTTTTTTTGTTGTAGTGATCATGTAAAAAGTTTTCTTCGGCAATACCAGTATATATGTTTTCAAATGTGTTGTTTGATGGTTGTACTACCTTGGTCTCATGTATTATATTGTACGGGTGTATATATTTAATTATATATGTTACTTCCGCTTGTGCTTGATCTCTGTTTGGGTGTTGGGTCGGCAATGCTTCTTGGGAGCGTTGCACCATAATCGACCATGATGGGATGTTGCGTTCCAATGGGGTACGGGGCGTGACATCCCCTCTTGAATTGGTATCAGAGCAAGGTCAGCTCGGTCCAATTAGGTCGAAGCCTGGAGTGATAAGGAGCGATGAGACCCTGGGTAGCCAGTAGGGTGACCTCGTGTGCTGCATGCATCTCCTGACAGTTTGTGATTGTATTGAATTGTGATTGTGTGACCCGTAAGTGCAGGTGCGGCAGGACCCGAGGTGAGTATACAAACCCCTTGGGTGATGTATTGGATAATTGTTAAGCCGCATGTGGATTGTTTGATCGTTGTTTAATACCTGCCTAGGACTTAGACTGGGATAGATTCGTTTAAGTCTTTAATTCCTTCGTGGAATTATAGCAGGTAGTTGTAGACCCAAGTGGCCAAGATGAGTAGCGAGGGGAGAGGTATAGAAAGAGCTCCCAGAAGGGGTGCAGGAAGAGGATCCCGGGGTGGAGGTCGTGCTCGAGCGAGAGCAGTAGAAAACCTTGGAGTTAATGTAGGAGCTGCCGTAGACCCCCGAGTCGATGTGAGACCTGTAGAGGATCCACGTATGGAAGGAGTTCTGCGGGTATTAGAAAGAATCGGGAATGTTCTGGATAGGCAGGCACAAGGGCGAGATAATGCAGCGGCTGCTGCGGTAGAGGAGAATCAAGCTAATGCTGGTCAGGCTCAGCCAGCTGGGGTTAGACAGATGCCCCAGTTGTAGAACAGTTTATGAAATTGAAGCCGCCCAAATTCCATGGCCGTGGTGACCCCGAGGCTGCACCAAGATGGATAGAGGAACTGGAGAAAACCTTTAAAGTTTTGGGGTGCACAGATGAGGAAAAGGTGACACTGGCGGTTTATCAGCTTCAAGAAGGTGCGAACGATTGGTGGAATGCCGTGGAGAACAGAGTGTTTCTAGTAGGAACAGCCCCAACTTGGATTGTGTTTGTGGAAAATTTTTATGAAAAATATTTCTCGGAAAATGCGCAAGAGAAGAAGTTGATGGAATTTATGCGCCTACGCCAGGGACAAATGACTGTTGATCAATATGAGGCAGAGTTCGCAAGATTAGCTAAGTTTGCACCGACCATGGTGGAGAATTCGAGGGATAGAGCGCGGAGATTCCGGGACGGACTGAAGCCGGATCTTCGGAACCTAATTTTGTCCCATGATATCAAAGAGTACGGAGAAATGCATAGACGGGTGCAGATCATAGAACGGGATCAGCAGGAAAGAGCAGCCGCTTCTGGATCGCGGTTTGCTCAGAATAGGGATAATCGCCGTTTGGGTAAGAGGCCTATGATAGGAAATAGGCGATTTGTCCCGCCAGCTAGACGGAACATTGGGAAACCGAATCCTCCGTTGGGTAGATATGGGGCTTGTTTTAAGTGTGGAAGTATGTGACATCAGATTCGTGATTGCCCACAGATGCAGCCATCCGGACCGTCTAGAGTACCGCCGCCACCACGAGTTGGAAATCAAGCCGGACCTCCCCCACCGGCTAATCAGGGACGACCACCAGCCCAAGGAAGGATTTATGCAATGGCGCGCAAGGAAGCTGAAAATGCGCCGAGCGTGGTCACAGGTACGATTTCTTTATGTGATCATGCCGCGTATGCACTGTTTGATCCGGGGGCAACCCATTCATTTGTTTCAGAGCAATTTGTTAAGTTGGTTGGTATGAAACTAGTGCTGCTTGAGCATGTGCTTTGCGTGTCGACACCTGTGAATGATAGGTTGCTAGTTTCTTTTAGATGTCCTAGTTGTAAGATAATTATTGGAAGTAGGGAAGAGAGTATCGACTTGGCAGTAATAGCCATGTTCGATTTTGATGTGATTATTGGAATGGACTGGTTAGTCCGACAGAAAGCTGTAGTGGATTGCCGCGATAGGACAATCCAATTTAATCCAGATGGACGCCCTAGTTTTGTATTTCAGGGAAACCGAGGAGGAACCTCGATCCCTTGGATTTCCTCGCTTGAGGTGAATAAGCTGTTGGATGAAGGGTGTGAAGGATATTTGGTGAATGTTGTGGATCCAACGGTTGAGGAATCTAAATTGGAAGATATACCTGTAGTGAGCAATTTTCCGGATGTGTTTCCTGAGGAATTGCCGGGTTTATCACCTGAGCGAGAGGTGGAATTTGTGATTGAATTGGCGCCAGGAACAGAGCCGATTTCAAAAGCGTCGTATAGGATGTCCTTATCAAAATTGAAAGAATTAAAGGTTCAGATACAGGAATTACTGGACAAAGGTTTTATTCGCCCCAGTGCGTCCCCATGGGGAGCGCCAGTTCTGTTTGTCAAGAAGAAAGATGGAACTCTGAGGTTATGTATAGATTATCGACAGTTGAATCAAGTGACAGTGAAGAATAAGTATCCACTGCCGAGGATTGATGATCTATTTGATCAGTTGCAAGGGGCCTCAATGTTTTCCAAGATAGATTTGAGGACTGGGTACCATCAGCTAAGAATCAGAAATGAAGATATCCCAAAGACTGCTTTTAGGACTCGATACGGACATTATGAATTTACGGTCATGCCCTTCGGACTGACGAATGCTCCAGCCGCTTTCATGGATTTGATGAATCGTGTGTTCAAGGAATTCCTAGACCAGTTTGTGATAGTTCTCATTGACGATATACTAGTGTACTCCAGGAGTCCCGAGGAGCATGAGGTACACTTGGCTGAGGTGCTACGGACCTTAAGAGAGCATGCATTATATGCTAAGTTCAGCAAGTGTGAGTTCTGGCTCAGCAGAGTAGGATTTCTTGGACATATCGTTTCTGGGGATGGGATTTCTGTAGATCCAGTTAAGATTGAAGCAGTTACCAAGTGGCTTAGACCGACATCAGTAACTGAGATTCGCAGTTTTCTAGGATTGGCTGGTTATTACAGACGATTCGTAGAAGGATTTTCATCAATAGCCATGCCAATGACAAGGCTACTTAAGAAGGACGTGAAATTTGAGTGGGATGACAAGTGTGAAAGGAGCTTTCAGGAATTGAAACACAAGTTAACGACTGCTCCTGTATTGACCATCCCATCGGGTCCAGGAGGATTTGAGATTTATAGCGATGCTTCGCTAAGAGGATTGGGCTGTGTGCTGATGCAGCATGGAAAAGTGGTCGCATATGCGTCGCGTCAGTTGAGACCGCATGAGATGAATTACCCGACGCATGACTTGGAATTAGCTGCTATAGTGTTTGCACTTAAGATCTGGAGGTACTACTTATGTGGGGAGAAGTTCCAGATTTATACTGATCATCAAAGCCTCAAGTACCTATTTTCGTAGAAAGAGTTGAACATGAGGTAGCGCCGATGGATGGAGCTTCTGAAGGATTATGATTGCGACATTCTGTATCATCCTGGCAAGGCCAATCGAGTGGCAGATGCCTTGAGTCGGAAGTCTAGTCTGGCGCACCTAATGGTCAAGGAGTGGACCCTGTTGGAAAGACTCAGGGATTCTAAGTTCAAGTTCGAGATGAGTCGAGTGTCGAATCTACTAGCCGCCTTGAGGATTGAGCTAGAAATTCAAGTCAAGATCAAGGAACTACAGACTACGGATCGAGAAATCCAAAAGATTATCGAGATGGATGCAGCTGAGAGGAAACCGGACTTTCAACTGTCCGAGGATGGAGTTCTGAAGTTTAGAGGGCGACGCTGTGTACCGGATGATGTAAAGCTAAAGGAAGAAATCTTGTCGGAGGCTCATAGGAGCAACTATAGTATCCACCCGGGAAGTACGAAGATGTATTAGAATTTAAGACAATATTACTGGTGGAATGGAATGAAGGCGGATGTGGCCAGGCATGTAGCTAAGTGTTTGACGTGCCAACAAGTAAAGGCACAGCATTGTAAGCCTGGAGGATTGTTGAGACCATTAGAAATCCCAGAGTGGAAATGGGAACATATTACGATGGATGTCGTGACGGGACTGCCAATGAGCCAGAGAGGACATGATTCAATCTGGGTAATAGTGGATAGACTGATTAAGTCAGCGCACTTTCTGGCAGTACGGAAAGACTTCGAGTTAGAAAGATATGCAGACTTGTATGTGAGGCAGATCGTGAGGTTGCATGGAGTGCCAGTAATGATCACTTCATACCGTGATCCCAGATTTACGGCCAATTTCTGGAGAAGTTTACAAGCGGCCTTAGGAACGAAATTACAGTTCAGTACGGCATATCATCCACAGACAGACGGTCAGTCTGAAAAGACCATTCAAACCTTAGAGGACATGCTGAGAGCTTGTGTGATAGATTTCCATGGCAAATGGGAGGAACAATTACACTTGGTGGAGTTTGCTTATAACAACAGCTATCAGCAGAGCATTCAGATGGCACCGTTTGAAGCTTTATATGGTAGGGCGTGTAGGACGCCAGTGTGTTGGGATGAAGTGGGTGAGCGGAGTATTACAGGTCCAGAGTTGATACAGCAAACCGTTGAAGCAGTTGAGGTCATTCGAGACAGACTCAGAACGGCGCAGAGTCGTCAGAAAAGTTATGCCGATCGAAGATGACGACCTTTAGAGTTTCAGGTTGGAGATCATGTGTTTCTTAAGGTGTCGCCTATGAAGGGATTATCAAGATTCGGCAAGAAGGGAAAACTGAGTCCTAGGTATGTCGGGCCATTTGAGATTTTGGAAAAGATTGGAGATATGGCTTATTGACTTGCTTTGCCACCTAATCTGTCTCAAGTACATAATGTTTTCCACGTGTCGATGTTAAGGAAGTATGAGCCAGACCCGACCCACATTCTGAGGTATGAAGAGATAGAAGTAGACGATAAAGTGTCGTATGTAGAAAGACCAGTCAGGATCGAGGATAGAAAAGAGCGTGTGCTGCGGAACAAGACGATCCCTATAGTCAAGGTGGTCTGGGAACACCATGGAACAGAAGGTGCCACGTGGGAAAGTGAAGAAGCTATGAGACGTCAGCACCCCCAGTTATTTGAATAGACAAGGGTAGATTGCAAATTTCGAGGACGAAATTTTTGTAAGGGGGAAGAATTGTAACAGCCCGAATTTTGATGTAATTTCCGGGATCAATAAAATTGATATTAATTCGCATTTCATTTTAGCCAATCTCGCCCAGAGCTGATCACTCTCGGGATACTAACCAATGGGGCATGGCTAACTAGAAAAAGGTACATGGATCGGGGACCCTATCGTGAAACGGATACCGATCACGAGAGACGCTGAGGGAATATTCTAGGCCAACGTGGGCCGATCGTAGAAAAGGGTAATGGATTGAGTTTGGCCAAGGCCAACGATGTATAATAGGGACGCAGGTGATTCTGCAAGACCGAAAGTACACGTGGCCAACCAGTCCTGAACCTGAACCGAACGATCGTGACCCTGGAACTAGTGATAATTCCTCATTCTCTCAATGATTGGGACCATTATGACGTGGATAGCCCTAGGTCGATACGCGTAACTTCTAAACAGCCGCCCGTTAGTGAGAGACCCTGAAACTGAAAGTTTAGCGAATTCTATTCACGGAATTGGACCCGGGCTTCGATGTCGATTTTCGAAGACTTAAGAGACCATTTTTGGAGATCTGACGTCATATTATACTGGCCACGCACATTTGGGGCTAAACTAGCCAAAGATTGAAATTTTGACGGAAATTGGGGAAAATGACGATTTTGCCCCTGTGGGTGCCGGTGTTAGATTCTGAGGCCGTTTGAGGTTATTTTTCGAGACCGACACCATTTTTGAGTGGCCACGCATACCGGGAGTCGTTTCGGACAAAAAGTGGAATTTCGACAAAAATTGGAAAAATAATATTATTTTATTCCCGGAACTTCACAGTCGATTTTCGAGGGCTTAGAAAGTGAATTTTTCGATTCCGACGCCAAATTAGGTTGGCCACACATATATGGAACGCGTATGTGCAAAAATTGGAATTTCGGTTCGAGATCGAAAAATTACGAAAATACCCCCAGTCCATTTTTAATTAATTCCGAAATTTGCATTTAATTTTGGGATTAACCAAGGTGAGTTAGCTTAACTCAGGTCTGGTCAGCCCTTGGTTAGGGGCAAATGACCAAAATGCCCTTAAATTATTGGATTAGATCAATTTTGGGCCATTGGATTAGGGGTAAAAATGTCAATTGGTCTAGATTTTTGACACTTGGACTCCACTAGGATTAATTTTGACCAAGATAAACTCTCTCTCTCTCTCTCTCTCTCTCATGCCGACCCATTCGGCAGCAGCTTCCCAGAAAATTTTCTTCTCATTTTCTCTTCCGTTTTTGCTGTTTTTGGTGCGTTTTCTGCATTTCCGGTACTGTTCACGCCGGAACAGTATCGCCCGGAGCTTCCCCCGTCGAGCCACCACTACCAGCATCCTATTCCACCTCTGTGCAGCCACTTTAGCCCAGGTTTAGGTCCAAAACAGCACTGTTTTTCTCTGTTTTTCACTGTTTTTCACATTTTCCAGTTTTTGCAAACAGTGTCGCCGGAGCTTCGCCGGAGTTCCGATCGCCGAACCGTCGACACCCGGCTGCTCATCACCCTCATACGTCTCCATCCCACCCTGTCCGTACAGTGTCCGTACGGATTTATTGTTCACTCCCGTACGGAAAACACTGTTCGCGCTGTACAGATCGTCGCCGCCGTGACCGGCGCCCCTCCGACCGTCGTCCCAACCCTGTCCGTACAGTCCCGTTCACAGTACTGTTCACGGTTACTGTTCACCGTACGTACGCGTCGCTGTCCCGGGAATTCCGCCGCCGATTGCACTGTTTAGCAGTGATTGGCCGCCATTCCCCGTCGTCGTGACCCTTGGTTAGGTGAGTAAAATTCCTAAACCTGGATTAGGACTAATCGTGTGTTTTTCTGGACTAGTTTAGGTATTATCGGTGCATTGTAGACTGGCTTAGATTGTATCAGTGCGTAATTTAGACTGGGTTAATTGATCAATTTAGATGTCCATTGAAAAATTACCTGGTGTAATTGTGATGACTGATTGTTTGTAAATTGTGATTGATTGTAATTGAATTTATTTGGTACTCATGGTGCATTGCATTGCATAACATGGACACGCATTATGTATGCCTAGAGTGTGGCATGTGATGAAATTGTGCGAGAATGCGTGTCTGCCATGAGTGTGTAATCACCTAAATTACCCCGAAGCGTTATACGCTGGGTCCAGATAATAATGAATTGTGTGATCACCTGAGGACCTACGGGTCGTGACCTTCGGGTCGATACCGTCCTCATGCACTTTGAAGCAGGACGATGCCCGGTACGTCCGGAAGGCGACCATCCTCATGCACTTTGGAGCAGGCTCTGGTTCGCAAGGAGAACAGTGTTGCGCCTCATGCACTTTGAAGCCGGCTAGAGACACTGGGCCAGATCGGTTGCTACGCCTCATGCACTTTGAACCAGGCTAGACGCACCGGGCCGTGAAAAATTGAGGACTCGAGTCGTAATAATAATAAATTGGGCAGTGTGCCAGTGTGCCAGTGTGGGCCAGTGGGCCGGGAATTGCACGTGTCAAGTCCATGACATTTGCATACATGAACATACATAGACTGGCATGCGAGAATGTGAGAATCAGTGCATAAGCATGTGACTGGCATATATGTAATTATGAGTGCCACGTATGTACTGTGATTATTATGTATTGATCTGTCTAACCTGCAGGGTCTAAGAATGATTTGGTCATTGTTGATTGGTGATTTAAATATCTATTTTCCGGTCAGGAGATTGCATGTTAGCCTAACCTAGGTTTAGGGGTTGAACTCACTGAGATTCGTCTCACGGTTGTGTAAACCGAAACATTTTCAGACCCCCAGCAGTAGGATGTCGAGGTCACCGAGCATGCACCTCGGTGGAGACGGAGCAGAAAGGAGAAGTGGCTGATTGGTTTTTGTCAGCTGTTGGTGGTTCCTTTTTTTGTTGTAGTGATCATGTAAAAAGTTTTCTTCAGCAATACCAGTATATATGTTTTCAAATGTGTTGTTTGATGGTTGTACAACCTTGGTCTCATGTATTATATTGTACGGGTGTATATATTTATTTATATACGTGCTTCCGCATGTGTTTGATCTCTGATTGGGCGTTGGGTCGGCAATGCTTCCTGGGAGCGTTGCACCATAATCGACCGTGACGGGATGTTGCGTTCCAGTGGGGTATGGGGCGTGACAGACGAGGCTCCGCCACTTGTCCTGGATCTCCTGGGCCGTCGATCGGAGCCACTCGCAGGGCGATCAAGCCTCCCTGCGGTGGCCGCCCTCGTCACGGCCCGAGGAGGCGGCGGCATTGCTGCCGCCGTTGTGGAGGCTACAGAACAAGAGGCGCGGCGGAGGACGATATGAGCTTGTGGATGAACAGCATTTTGGGTGTGTGAGGACGAGGGCTGGAGTGGTAATTTATAGGGCGGACGGGATAAGGACGAGGGCGCGCGGCGGCGTGGGCAGCGGAGCGGAGCGGAGGCAGTGCTGAGTGATGTATCGTGGGCGAGTGGGATGCGGTTTCCTGGAGTTTGTCTCGCGTGATGTTACGTTTCGTTTCGGTTTTTGCCCCCCCACAACTTCATTTTTGGGGCAGCTTCGTAATTAAGCAAAAGTCGAGGGACCGGACAAACTGCTGCCTTTTTTTCCTTTTCCGTGTTAGCCAAGATAGAATTGATATCATTTTGGGCACTTTTCCGTGTTAGCCAAGATAGAATTGATATCATTTTGGGCAGCACTAGTTCCGCTTCTGTGTGATTAGGTCCGCCCGATTTCCGTCAAAAAGATGAAATTGCCCTCGATCATTAGATTGCAATTTAAAGTGGAGGCCCCAAATGATTTTACTTTCCTTTCTTTTTAAGTTTTTCTATTTTTATGTAGGATTTAGTTACCAGAAAAACAAAATTCCCATGTATATTAAAATATGATGTGTTTTCTTTAATTGTTAGATTTTACTTCCTTAAAAATTAGTTTTGATGAAGAGAGATATCTCCAAATAAAACCTAGGTCTTTTCCACTTCGTCATTCAAATTCATGGATAAATTGTCGAGTAGAATCTAGAAATAAATTAACATAGACCATTTGTTTATAAATTTTCACTTCTGTGGTGCATATCATCACCATTAAATCCCATGTTATTAGCTTTCTTTTATATATAATGGGATGATAAAGCAAAAAAGAAATTTCATTGAAGATTTTCCAAAATAAAATCACAATTACATTCTTCAACGTGAAACTTGTCGGGCCTAGGCTGGCCCGTGGGCCCCACCCGGCCTAGGCACAAAACAGACACGGCCCGCCACCTAACCGGGTCGGCACGGCCCGTTGCCTATCCCTATCCACAAAAAAAGAAGTTAGCATCCACGTCATCCTTAAAGTAAATCCCATTTATCTACTACTAAATTTGCTTCTTGTCAATTCACATTTCATTGACGTAACACTACTTGATCAGCAAAAATTGTTCGAACACGGAAAACTCCAGACCAAAAAAGCGAAAGCAAAACGGAGACAAGGAAAGCATATAAAAGCAGAATTTCCATGAATTTCAGATCTCGAAATCTACAGTATGTACAGGCAACTGCGATCCCTCCAACGACTGTTGATAGCGCCCACCCAACTTGTCGATCAAAATCAAAAAGATGTTTTTTTTACAGAGGAAACGATTTCACTTACAAGCTACGACTCCCCTCGGCAACAACCGATCCGGAGATGCCGGCAGCCTCGCCGAGAAGTTCCTGGTCGGGAACTCCTCGTCCGACTCCCGGCTCCGTTCATCCTCGAAGTTGAGCGCGTAGCTCATGGGATCGTACCCGAACTCCGAGGCCGCCCCGGCGACGTGGCCCTGCCTCCACCGGCACCTCCAAAACCGAGTAACGAGGCTCCGGCACTTTTAACGGATCGAGCAGGGCGATCGAGCCGCCTCGCGGGGGTTGCCATTGTCGCAATCATCTGAGGAGGCAGCGGCCTCGTGGTAGGCGGCTGCAGCCGGGTGGCCATCGTGGAAACAGCAGAAGAGGGGACACGGGGAGGATGGTGATCGGAGCTTGTGATTGAGCGACATTTCAACAGAGAGAGCGACGAACTCGTAGCCTTGGTGTGGTCGGTGGAAGACTGTAAAGAGAGGGAATGGCTATGAGGAAGCAGATGGAGAAGAGGATGAGGTTGGTGGGTTTTATTTTATTTATAGGACGTGGCAGAACAGAGTGGAAAGTCCATGTGGGAGTGACGATGAAGAAAACCGAGGGTTTGTTCGCGAGGGCAAGTGGGAAGCGGTTTTTTTGCGTTAATCCCGCGTGAGGTTTGGGGCGGTCTGGTAATTAAGCAAAAGTCGAGGGACCATAGGTCCTGCTTTTTTTTTATATATTTAAATCTTTCTTTTGTTTTACCAAAGTTGGAATTTAAATAACTTATTTATAGGTTTTATTATAACTATCAAATAGGCGGGTCAAGTCCGATCGAAAATGGCTGGAGCATAATTGACCAATTTCCATGCAATACAAATTTAGTGATTTGTACCCAACACGTATCCAACCAGACTCATATTGCTAAAACACTTTCATTTTTAACTCAATCTATGAAAACTCCTACCCAAACTAAGATGAGAGCACGGAGTGAGCGAGCGCGATTGAGTGAAGTTGAGAGGGAGCAAAAAGAGAGTAATAGAGGTGGATTGAGTTTAAGTTGTAAACCCATTTTACACTGACATTATTTTGAGCTTTATCATTCTAAAGTCATTTATAACCAATTTACTAAATAAAACTAACCCATAAAACAACTCAAGCTATCCGATATGAGTTAAGAAATGGATTTATGTCCCATTTTGATATATCTAGATTTCAGCATACAATCACATGAATAGAGAGAGAATAAATGGGAAGACCATAATTGTGACTTCAAAGTCATGACTCCTGACCATGGTCTCCTCAAGCAGCTACAGCGTGGGAAGATGATTTATTTGAAGTCGGAGAATCCGTAATCTTGGGAATGAGATGGACACTATTAAATCCAGAAAGAAAATCAATAAAATTTGGAATATCGCAGTCTAAGTGAGTATAACTTGGAGGCAAGACGACAAAAGAAAAGGGATTAATCAGGATTTTTCCCGTGATATCAAATCAAATATCCGAAGGTTCAAATCCCTCTGTCACCTCCAAATTACTATCACTTTTTTATTTTCTTTCAATGTCTTGAGAAAGTGTATTATATAAATCGATCTACACACAAATAAATTATTAAAATCGAGGATTCAAATGGGGTTACTTCAATAATTTTATTTGTTCAAAAATGAATATTTCATTTATATTTTAAAATGATATATGAAGGGTTCAAAATGAAACAAATCTCAACAGCAAAAACAATAACATCACGAAACCGTCGTGACAAGCACATTTGCATCCCACAAGAATGAGTATGTCTTGGCATCGATACAGAACTAATGGCGGCCAATTATTAAAGTTAGTAAGAATGAATCATTTTATTCCTTAAATGCCCTTACACTAGCTCTTCACTTGGTGGTTTCACAGATCTCCAAGCTGGTTTTCCCACATTCCAAGAACTGCTTGCTCTCTCTCTCTAGTTATAATAAACGAGATTGTCCCATGGTGCATGAACGAAACGTGGGTACGATGAACGTTCCCTAATACTCAGTAGCTACGACATAACCATTGTAATTAACTATTAATTAAGAATGATGGGGGAGGTCATGTTGTTTTGGTTTGGATTCTAGTCAGTTTATGAGCCGAGCGTCTCGCGTGACTGTTGGGCTCGTGTGGTTCTCGAAGTACGAGTACGCATGTGAGAGGGCTCCATGTCAGCGTGGATTGGAGTGAGCGTGCCCGCCGCGACGCTTTCTCACCTGACAATCGAGAAAATTATTGAAAAAGTCTTAAATATATTGTATTTGTGCTAGTTTAAATTGTGCTAATTGAATTTTAAATATTTTCACATTTTTCTAATCCAAGTAATTTTAGCCAAAAATCGCAGACCACGTAAGACGATCCTACAAGCCTAACGAGGGCCGGCCAACTCTCGCCAACCTCGGCCGGTCATAGGTGAGGGCTGGCCGATCCTCACCGGCCATTGGACAATGGGCGCGAGGCCCTCGCCAAGATTGGAAGAAAAAAAGGAAAAGAAAGAAAGAAATGAAAAAAGAATAAAAAAAATTAGAGAATTTAGAAAATTTAAAAAATTATAATAATTGTTCATGTCAGTGCCAGCCATATCACATTGGGCAGCCAATGTCTACGTCAACAATTTTTGGCTAAAATTAGTTGAATAGACTCAATTGATAAAATTTCAAAGGTTTAAGACTCAATTGATACAATTAAGTGATTTAAGACTGAATTGGCACAAGTACAATAGGTTTAAGACTATTTTGGTAATTTCTCTTTCCCCCAATAATTTGGCATAAATAATAGAGAAATGTGGCATTTGTCTCTAGGAGTGTATATAAGTTGAGTCCGGTCATACATGTTGCCCTCAAGCTCGGTTTGACTCGATCCATGTGCACGATATTTACAACTCGAATCAAGCTTAATCAAGTATTTATGTTCACGTTCAATTCAACCAGAAAAATCGAGATACTCGGTCTTGGCTCGAATAAAGTTGCATCCACATTATCCATAAAGTAAGTTCATTCATGCAAGACAAAATTTACTTGTCGGTTCGTATTTCATAACACTGATCAGCAAAAGTGTTCAAACACTAAGCACTCCATACAAAAAAGCGCAAGCAAAATAGAGACTATGAAGACATATCGAAGCGATTTTCCATGAATTTCAGATCTCGAAATCTACGGTATGTACAGGCACTGCGGATCGCTCCAAGGACTGTGATATAGCCCAACTTGTCGATCAAAATTAGAAGGATCTTTAGAGAAAAAGACTTCAACTACACGCTACGACTTCCCTCGGCATCTTCGCCGGCAGCAACCGATTCGGAGACACCGATAGTCTTGCTGAGAAGTTCCTTGCCGGGAACTCCTCGTCCAAATCCCGGCTCCAATCGTCCTCGAAGTTGAGTGCGTAGCTCATCGGAACGTACCCAAACTCCGAGGCCACGACATGGCCCTGCCTCCTACACCTCCTAATCCGCATGATGATTCTCCGGCACTTGTACCGGATCTCTGGCAGCGGGAGCTCCTAAGCCGTGGAGCGAACCCACGAGCAAGGCGATCGAGCCGCCTTGCGGTGGTTGTTGTTGTCGCAGTCCGAGGAGGCGGCCTCGTGGTAGGCAGCGTCGTGGAAGCAGAAGAAGAGGAGGCAAGGGGAGGATGGTGATCTGAGCTTGTGATTGAACAACATTTCGACAGAGAGCGATCCTCGGAGTCTTGGTCTGGTCTGGTCTGTGCAAGACTGCAGGAGAGTGAAGAGAGTGAATGGTGAGAAGGAAGAAGATGGAGAAGAGGATGAGGTTGGTGGGTTTTATTTTTAGGGATAAGGACGGCAGAGCGCGGCGGTGTCAGCAGCAGAGGCAGTGCGAGTGATGAAGAAAACCGTGGGAAGTTCGTGGGCAAGTGGAGAAGTGGTTTTTTGCGTTAATCCCGCGTGTGTTTTATCGATTTTGTTTTTCTTAACTTCCATTTTTGGGCAGTTTGGTAATTAAGCAGAAGTCAAGGTACCACGTAGCAATGGTGTCAATGGGTCGGGTCGGGTTTTCATGATACCCGACCCGACCCAAATATTGGACATATGCGTTCGACCTAACCCGAGACAAGACCCGAACAAGATAAAGATACATGATCGGGCCGGGTCATGTCGGGTTAGGTCGGGGCGGGTTTTGTGTTTCAAACAATGAATTCAGAGATAGAGATAGAGAGAGAGAGACGCCATTGTTGCGGATCTCGAATTCATCATCTTCCCAGCACCGCCTCAGCCTCAGCGATTCAACTGCCACTGCGGCATCGCCGCCTTCTGCTCTCGCCGTCCCGGTATCATTGCTGCCGTAGTAGGGGGACTCCGCGTCGTCGACGAGCCCCCCGCCGCTGCCACCGCAGGCGTCGGCTTCGGCCTCGTTGTCCTGGGCAAGACCCCGCTAGATGCAGTTCTCCGATAATAGGGACTTCACTTGCTCTCAGAGGAGGCGATTCAATTGCCCCATCTTCACAATCTCTTGGTTTTTTTCCTTGAATTTTCTGGCAAGCCCCTGCGTCTGTAAAGAAGTCAAGAACAAAGTTGTCATGGTTTTGCTTTTGGAAATCCCAGAACCAAGTCATAAACCCTAATTAGTCCATCAAAAACTTGTCGAAACAACATAAACTGACGACACCGACGACAACGAGGACAACAAGAAAAGGTAAAATTTGAAAACGGAAAGGAGGAAAGAAGGGTCGTTACATACATGTTAGGAAATCAAAGGGTCGATCTCCGATTTGTGCCCCTGAGACGACGACGACTTGGTCATCTTGCGAGGATCGTGAGTCACCAAGAAGCGTTTGCCGCTCAAGAGGTCGTCGCCTATGGCGTCTCTGGATCGTTTGCGGTGGTGGTTCCCAGGGACAAAGACGGCGGCGTCATTGTTGTTGCCGGTCAATGATTTCGCCGCGTAGAACTTGGGGATGATGTGGTATTTCCGGAGGTGGCGGTGCGATGGCCGCGAGATCTAGTCAGGCGGCGTGGTCTCCAGCAAAAGGATGAAATCCTCCGCCGCCTGGCTAGGGTAGAAATAGGTCTTCTCGTTGGTGAGCTTGAGGACGCCGCGGCTGTCGATCTCGGCGACGCCGCTGAGGGTAATGTTGCTAGCGGCGGCGGAGCGACGTAACCCAGGGAAGAAGAAGTCGGCGGCAGGGTCCTGGGAGGAGGAGGGATCTTAAGGGTTTTGGTTATTGTTTGGGTTGGCTTATTGTTTGGGTTGGGCTTGGTACCCAAGCCCAATAGATCCAAACAATACCCAATTCTTTTTATTGTTATCCAAACAAGTTGAAACCCAACCCGACCCAATAAGAAAATTTCGTGTTCGGGTCGGGTCGGTTTGTGTTTCGGTTCGGCTATTGTGTTTGGTTTTGACATCCCTACCACGTAGCGGCTGCTTTTTCCTTTTCCGCGTTTACGGAAGTTGAAAGATTAAATAATTTTATTTATGGGTTATCGTATCACAATATAAATTACAGAGGGGAAAGGCCAAGAACGGAATCGTGACTTGGAAGTCATGACTCCCGACCTTAGTTTCTACCACGAGTAGCAAAAGGATGGCATCCGCTCATATCGGATCTCTACCCAATGCCTTTCACCATTGTCCCTGACACTCTACTTTCCAGGTAAGAGGCGTTTGTTAACATCCACTGCAACTTTAGCGCGAAGGAATTCATGAGACCGAGAGATTTGGTGCGAATTGACCCAACTTTCACCACTTTGCCCGCCAAAGGAGCAATAGATTTCGTACTGTTTTTTTGTCATTCGGTTGAAGGTCAATATATGTATTTGCAGTCACATCTCCAGTTCATCAAAACAGAGTTCCTCCAGTCTCCTCTGAGCATCCCATCTCTGCAGGTTTATGCAATTTCCCATAATCGACCAGGGGCCAGAACTTAGGACTCTCTCTGCTTGGTGGGAATCGTGAAACCTGAGCAAAGACATCTTCTCATTTTGAGGGGTTATAGTAATCTCACCCATACCAGCCCAGGCTTTCCTTCAAACATTAGCTATGTAGCTCGAGTCAAGCGCTTCTCCGACAAAATCATCTCAGCTTCCTCATCATCAACTTGCTCCAAAACCAAATGATCCCCCAGAAGATTGTCTACCAGAGATGCTTGCGATGTTAAGGGAACCTCTGTACGCATCCTATAATGAGAAAAAAGAAATAGATTAGCAGAGAATAAACTCAGAGATGTCGTCGAACAGTTGATAGGGGCAGTGTGTAGTGATAGGAAAACTAATGCGACGAAACAATGCCAAAAAGACGTAACTAAAATTGAAAGCAGATGGAAATATCCCATTCTTTTTGGAGCATAAATGCTAGAAAGCTAACATATGAAGATAAGAGAAAAATGGTTGTCGTAATTTCTAGCGTACAGAAGCTCTGTTAGTAAAATCTCCTGATTTAAATTGCATAGATGTACTTATGTGCAATCAATCTTGAGCTTCACTCTTTAATGCCAATGATCTTCCATTATTTTTGCAGTGTTCAACTTCAACGCAAGGTCACACGGTCACACGACGTTGTGAACATGTCAAATGGTGATAAAATTAACTGCAACAACACTTCTAAGTTCATAAACTAACCAACAGACCAGCCACCTTTTCCCTCAACAACGCTTGCGACTATTACTCCGTCTACAACTTTTCTAAAAGTGACCGTTGCTCTCAGGGCCAAAAATTAGCTATCACCATCAGTGAAACCTCCATCGCCCCGAACTCCAGTCCAGCTGGATCCCCATAACTACTAGCCCCAACCACCGGGACCACCACATCTCTGCCACCATCCGGAAGTGATGCTTCATACTTCTGTGTGACACTGCTAGTCCTATTCATGTCCATTGCCGTAAGGTTATCATGTGAGTTCATTATACATGAGGATCATTATTTCTACTAGATATAGGTGGACTATTGATAGATCGTGAGATGTTGCTCCTCGTCATAAAGTGAATAAACTTGTTAAAATGCTTCTTCTCATAATTCCAGCATTATTCATATACATAACGTTGCTCAAACTTCTAGACCAAAAAAAAAAACATTGCTCAAACTTGTAATGGTTCTTAAGTTTCTTTGGAATAAATATATGGTTCTCCTCGCAAATTCTGAATTTCGGCTCTATTTGCAGTTCCAATATCATGAAGACTGAGATTATTAGAAAAATTAGAACGTGGCAGGACAACATGGAGCATCACTAGAGCAAATCCTCACTGGTGTAGCGAAAAAATCCCACCATTGGAATAACAAATGAGCATAACAGTAAATCACATGGCGATAGGAAAAACGGTGTGAATCTTGTTAGGATCAAACTCATCACAAACAATCAATCAAGAACTAAAAATGAAAATGAGACTATGAACTCACTCTTGCAGCCTTGCAGCATATTAAATTCACCCCTAATGATTTATTAGCTTGGAAGAACCTGACGAATTTTGGGGACTCAGAGTGCCACAAGTCCGGTAGCATGATCGCTCTCGTTTGCCTATGTGTTTTTGTACTTAGCCTCCAGAAGCTTCCTTAATAATCCCCACGTCAATCATTAAATTGCTTCGTGCAATCATATGAGAACAGACAAAAGAGAAAATTACAGTTGCAATATCACAGAACAATAAAAAGCAATTCAAGCAATCGGGTGAAGCAAGCAAATTCACGTCATTCCTGAGTGTGGGATTTCTGTCGTCCAACTTAAGAAACTGAGATGACAATGGTCAAAGGGATTTTCTTAAAGAGTTGCTTGTTCTTTCAATGTTTTGTAATTTCCACAGCATCAACATTGCGTATAAACCAGTACGCCTGCCATTAATCAACAGCATAAAAGTTTATCTCGCCATGTAAACAAAACAAACCAGATTTCTATACCCTATCGGCAGTTTTGTTTCGACTAAGATGGGTTATTTTCTTTTCATCCCCACTAAAGACTAAATGCTTTGAGGGTTTCAAAATTATGATACATCACTTTGGCCGTTGAAATTATGATGCATCACTTTGAAAACTAAATAAATGATCCAAATTATTTGCACGATATATGTTAGCACATACATCTTTTGCGAACATATGTGTAGTCGTTCAGGCAACTATTATTCACTTTATTGGCAAAGTGGCTATCTCATGAAAAAGCGTGAGAGGCATTGGCTTTATGTGAGCTCAATGCCTTACTATCGCTAAATCATGCGGGTCTTACATGGGATATGCCGAAATCAGTTGGATATAAGAAACAAACTGATGTCCTATATCCAACTGATGTCATGACTTTGACCAATTATATTGATATATTATATTGCATCATAACCTATTGCAATATGAACTCTTAGTTTACTAAGTTTGGGTAGAATCTACCCCTTCTCAAGTCTATTTTCCAACTAGATGATACTTAACTCGGCTGCAACTCGAAATTACAATGTGTGGACTTAGTCTTCACGAAATTTCAGAGTGAAAAGTGTGGAATCTTGAAATTATAGGGCTTAAAGAGTTGATTTTAAAATTTGATGTTCGAGATTTTCATTAATTAAATTTTCCTTCTGTTTTTTGGCCAAGTTCATTAATGAAGAAACTTCGAAGATAGTGAACAAAAAATCTTAATGTTTCGACCAAAAAAAAAAGGAAACAAAAAATTTTAATGCCTCGGGTAGACTGAACCTGCTATATTAGTCAGAGGCCAAAAGCCTAACATCAGTTTGGGTTTAAACAAAAACAAGAAGCCCATTTTCTGAATTTGTCCAACGCGAGGCTCCTTAGAAATGATGACCCGAAGATTAGATAGCGCCCTGGAAGTTTTAGTACGATTGTGACTATTATTTGTACCTTTCTCGGCCTTCTGGCAAAGATTTGTACCTAACATCGGACTCTATGTTTTCTGGTTTTCTCTTTAATCAGAAATGCTTGATTGTCGATTAATTGTATCTGAAGACAATCTTCAAATGATTAAAAATCTCGATTCATGTGGGGGTAAGCAAACGACGGTTCAAATCTTTATACTAACCTGAACTTCGAACGACAGTACTTTCTTAAACAAATGGATCACAAATCGAACAATCCGTTTTTTGCGGTTTGGTTTGGTTTCAACTATTTTGAAACCGACCGAACCACGAAACCGTATCGTATAACCTATGAGTTTCATAATTACTCTTACCATTTATATATGAAGAAAGGTTTCTTTGTTTTCTCATTATGAAGTACGTTTGATGTTCATTTTCATAATTTATGAATTGTTGTGAGTGTAGACCGTGACGTTGAAACCACATCAAACCGCATCGGACTCAACCCTAGGTACACATTGATGGTTTAAGACACCTCAGCCACTTCTTAAATATAGATCCAGATATAGACGATCATCGTAAATTTCTATCACAAATTTGGCAATCATAAGTCCGAGGATTGAAGGATTATTTCTTTAGGTTCCGAACAAGTAGCAAAATTTGCAGGCTCTTCATACAGTCTCGTATGTCAACAGACGGATTCTATTACTACATTTCCTTGTCGAAACATAATTGCTTCCTAACACCTTCACATTCCATATGATGATGTATGAATTTAAACATTTTGGAGTTATCTTTTTCTAAATATTGTTCTTTTCATTATTCACGTCATGATACTGATCAGTTTGGTTTGGCCTCTTTAATCAGTTTTTCAAAGGATTCGCCTGTCTTGGTGCATTGCTTCTGGTTTAATTTGTCAAATCTTGAATCTTCACTCTTAATGGATGACTAAATATGTTATTGTCACTTTTCGATTTTTGTCAAATCAATGGCAGGTTTGGCAATTTTTGGGGGTGCTACATGATCAATGACCTTTATGATCTATGACTCCAGAAGCTTTTCTACTTCCCAACCGTTGAATTTATGTCTCGAGTTTTTTGAGTCAGCATTCCTATTTGACTGATTTAGGATGAGGGCTCTCAGCAGCACAAATAAAGAAATAAAGAAGGCCACTAAAAGACAAAATATGGGCACATGTTATTTTATTATATCTATTTCTTTTATAAGGGGCAAAAAAGGACATAGTCCAAGAAAGAAACAAGAAAGGGTTATTTGCTTTTGTTTCTACATCCTACAGAAGCCGCAGAAGTGGCGTACGAAAAGTGGACTCTTGCCATACATATATTTATATGTTGCTGATCAGTTAAAAAGGGTTTTCTTTGAGCGAGCCGCCCAAGCCGAGAGTCATCCAAGAAGCCCTCAGAGAAGAATCGCCACACGAGAACAAAAGAAAAGAACGTATAGTTGTTCTTGATTTCGATCGTACGAGAGTGGGCTTCAACAGGCAGCGATTTGTGCAGTGAGTTTATTTGTCCAATTAAATTGTTTATTCATAAACACTTTGGATTTGGACTTAAATCTAGGTATGAGAAACACTCGAGCGTTTGAGCGATTTGTAACTCTGATTCTCCGATTATAGTGGATTATTTGTTGCTGGCTCTCCCCGTGGATATAGGTACCGATATTCGGATCGAACCACGTAAATCTCTGGTGTCCTTTGTCGTTCCTCGTTTATTTCTCTGGTATTTTCACATTGACTTACTTTGCAAGATCCTGTCGTTTCTGCGTTATATTACAACATCGACTCTGCATTGTTTTTTTTTTTTGGGTAAAGACGACTCTGCATTGTTTGACACTCTCTTGATCAAAAGTTCAGTTCTTACTATTTTCAGCTTCCAAAATGGCATTTTTCACAAGTATTTATGTGAGTTATCCATGGAATTCGCGAAAACAATACCGATGATTGGTGTGATGCAGCACTGATCTCCTCTCGGTGTTAGTTTTTTGTATAGATGCTGAGGCTGCACACTGAAACGTAGTTTTCTAGGTTTTAAGGTTTAGGCACTCGTTACAACACAATTCAGCTGATTCCTCAATTACATAGACCAAAAATGCTCTTCTGAGTCCCAGTTCTTCTCGTTTCTTTGGAAAGACTTGCAATGCCCCAGTCCCTTTTAATTAGTCCAGCAAAGACATGACAAAGTAATCAAATTATAACCAACGCCTTTCTTTATAACGTGAGCAGTATGACATTACATTTGAGCGATTGAGTTGTGATATGTGCTAATTCAATTATTCTGCAGGGTTATTGGAGAGTATGGGGTAGCAAATACAACATCATGACATCAAAGCTTGCATATCTAGATGTAGACTGGCATAACATGATCTGAATTTTTGGCTGTTTCATCATATATGTTTGATCCGATTGAGTGAATATAGATTAGTCAAATATTATGGTCGGTTGCTGGAATGACCTACAACTCGAATATAATAGAGACTAAAGAATTTGCGGGATTGCAATCCATTATCAAATCGTCCTCCTCAATCCCATTACAAACGTTTGAGCAATGTCACATTCTTTCCCACCCCATCCCGCAATGCATTCAGGCAATATCATGGAACTGACCTCTCACGCCATCGGAAGACAGCTTTGAATGCATCATTTTGGACTTTTTCTTCGTCGGTGAATGATTAGTACCAGCTTTCTCTATTTCAATCTCAATCTCACTCACCAACCACTCGGAAAGTTTTGTACTCAGTCGAGGTAACAAAGCTAGTGCCTTGCTCCACAGTACATATATAGCATCGCAACTTTTAGCGCAAAGGAATCCACAATGACCCCGAGATTTGGTGCGAATTGACTCAACTTTCACCAGTTTGCCCGTCCAACGAGCAATGGATTTCACATTGTTCTCTTTCATTTGGTCAAAGGCCAATCCATGTATTTGCGGCCACACCTCCGGTTCGTGAAAACAGAGGTTCTCCTGTCTCCTCTCAGCATCCCATCTCTGCAGGTTTATGCAATTTCCCCTAATCAACCAAAAGCCAGTTCTTAGTACTCTCTGCTTGGTGCCAATCGCGAAACCTGAACAAACACATCTTCTCATTTTGAGGGGCTGTGGTATTCTCACCCATACCAGCCCAGGCTTTCCTTCAAACACTAGCTACGCAGCTCGACTCAAGCACTTCTCCGACAAAATCCTTCCCATCAAAACCATCTCAGCTTCTTCATCATCAATTTGCTCAAAAACCAAATGATACCCCAGAAGATTGTCTACTAGTGATGCATGCGATGATGCATGCGATGTTAAGGAAACTTCTGCAGGCATCCTGTAACAAGAAAAAAGAAATAGATTAGCAGAGAATAAACGCAGAAATGTCGTCGAACAGTTGATAGAGGCAGTGTGTAGTGATAGGAAAACTAATGCGACAAAACAATTCCAAAGAGACAAAACTAAAATAGAAAGCAGATGGAAATAACTAATGATGGTAGAGAGCAAATCTGAGGATATTGGATGATCGAGAAGAATAGGGGTGACAATCATGGAGAAGGATAGCTGAAAGAAAACATCATTGTGATGTAAGGAAAGCTCTCAACAAAGAGAGAGAACCTCTCACAGAAGGGAGAGACACAAATCTATGTATACCATCCTGGAGAGAACTCAATATCCCACTCTTTTTGGAGCATAAAAAGCTAACTTATGAAATTAAGAGAAAAACGGTTCTCGTAATTTCTAGCTTGTAAAATCTCCTGATTTAAATTGCATACACGTACTTATGTGCAATCAATCTTGAGCTTCAGTGGCCGAAAAATCAATCTTGAGCTTCACTCTTTTAATGCCAATGATCTTCCATTATTTTTGCAGTGCTCTACTTCAACGCAGGGTCACACGACGTCATAAACATGTCAAATGGTGATAACAATAACTGCAACAGTGCTTCTACGTTCATAGACTAATCAACGGAACAGCCACTTTTCCCACGACAAAGCCTGCGTGTATTACTTCGTCTGCACCTCTGCTAACAGTGACCGTTGCTCTCAAGGCCAAAAATTAGCTGTCACCATCAGTGAAACTTACACCGCCCCGACCTCAAGTCTAGCTGGATCCCCGTAACTGCCGGCACCAACCACTGGGACTTAGGGGTGAGCGCGGGTCCAGGGGAGAACCGAGAACCGAAGAACCGGACCCGATGGATCCAGTTCGGTTCCAGGTTCCATGGACAGAGGGTCCGGTTCCCGGTTCCATATTTTTAGGAACCGGAACCTGGAACCGGAATCGGAACCTGGAACCGGAACCGGAACCGAAACCGGGAACCGGGAACCGGAACCCAGAACCGGGACCAGGAACCGGATCCCCAAAAATTAAAAAACCTTAATTCGATCGCTCTACTTCTCTCTCTTCCTCATTTCACCCGCTGTTCTCGACTCATTCTCCTCCTCCTTCCTCTGCGCAGGCAACATCTCCTTCCACATCAACTGCGGCTCCGCCGCCGACTCCACCGACGCCTTCGGCACCGCCTGGCTCTCCGACCGCTTCTTCTCCGGCGGCGGCTCCCCCGGTCTCGTCTCCCAGCCCCTCCTCTTCAGCTCCCCCCACGAGAAGACCCTCCGCTCCTTCCCCCCGCTCTCCTCCGGCAAGAAGAACTGCTACGCCGTCCCCGGCCTCCCCTCCGGCCGCTACGACGTCCGCGCCTTCACCGTCTACGACAACTACGACGGCCGCTCCCACGCCCCGAGCTTCGACGCCTCCGTCTAGGGCACCCTCGTCTTCAGCTGGCGCTCCCCCTGGCCCGAGCGCGTCGCCCGCCTCGGCGCCTACTCCGATCTCCTCGCCTTCGCCCGAGGTCGGTCTCGGCTCTCTCTCTCTCTCTCTCTCTCTCTCTCTCTCTCTCTCTCTCTCTCTCTCTCTCTCTCTCTCTCTCTCTCTCTCTCTCTCTCTCTCTCTCTCTCTCTCTCGCGGCTCGCGATTTCTCTTGTTTGGTGATTGCTTCGTCTGTTCCTGTCCTCCTGTACTGTGTGGGGTTTTAGTTCACCACTCCAATTGTGGAATGGTGACGAGGAAGGTCGATGTTCGGAGTTTTAGTCCGGCGGGTTTTCCAATTGTAATGAGCCGAGGTTGAGGAATGGCGTTGTTGCTGTTGTAGGCTCGAACGATCTGTGCTTCTTGTGCCTGGTGGTTGGCTGCTTAGGCAAATTGGCGTACAAGTCATGCGGTCGTGTCTCGATGACAGTATCGGAAACCGCGACCTCTGTGTCCATCTCCTTCAGTTTGCTGCTTTTGGGAGAATGGTTTCGCAAGATCTTCTGTCGTTTGTCATTATGCGTGTCCTTTTCCTTGGATAGAACATCATTTTTCGCTCTCTACTAGGCAAGGAGGCCTTTGTTGGGTTTCGATGGAAGTGTTCATCTTAATGTCGTCGCGAATCATCACACGTTGTCTGTTGTTGATGCAACATGTGAGCTGCTTGCTTCCTCATTCAGAAGAAGAGGTCAAGTAGAAAGTTTTTCGGTGCATAACGGCTAAAAGAGGCTAATTAGTTTGAAATCAGGAAGACATGGTTTGTCTTGTGCCATGTTTCATAGTGCTTACTGATTAACATTGGTTTTTGCTACCTGCACGAACCAAGACACGCATTAATAGGTTGTGATTTGCTTTTAAGTTGTGGATGTCTTGTTGATGCAGACTCTTTCTGTCCGTCCTAAAAGAGGTTAATTAATCAAGCAAATTAAAATTTATTCATTTTCATTTTGATTAACTAAAAAAAAAAAAAGAACCTGTTGGAACCTGGAACCGACCCTGGAACCTGTGACAGGGTAGGTTCCAGGTTCCACGTTCGGACGGGTAGGTTCCAGGTTCCTCATTTTGAGGAACCTGTACCCGAGGGTAGGTTCCAGGTTCCAGGCGGAACCTACCCGGAACCTGGAACCGCTCACCCCTACTGGGACTACCACATCTCCGCCACCACCTGGAAGTGATGCTTCATATCTCTGTGTGACACCACCAGTCCTATTCATGTCCATTGCCATAAGCTTATTATGTGAGTTCATTATACATGAGGATCATTATTTCTACTAGATATAGGTGGACTATTGATAGATCGGGAGATGTTGCTCCTCGTCATAAAGTGAATAAACTCGTTAAAGTGCTTTTATAATTCCAGCATGATTCATATAGATAACATTGCCCAAACTTGCAATAGTTCATTAGTTTCTTTGAAATACATTTGTTGTTCTCCTCCCAAATTCTGAAGTTCGGCTCTATTCGCAGCTCCAATATCATGAAGACCAAGATTATTAGAAAAATTAGAACGCAGCAGGAGACAAAAACTTGCATACTAGAAAGTCGAAATAGAGCATCACTAGAACAAATCCTCATTGGCGTAGCGAAAAAATCCCACCATTGGAATGACAGAGCAGAGGAGTTAATCACATGGTGACAGGAAAAATGATGTGAATCTTGTTAGGATCAAATTCAACACAAATGGTTGATTGAGAACTTAAATGACAATGAAACTATGAACTCACTCTTGCAGCCTTGCAGCATATAAAATTCACACCTGATGATTAACTTGAAAGAACCCGACGAATTTTGGGGATCCAGAGCGCCACAAGTCCAGCAGCATGATCGCTCTCCTTTGCCTATGTGTTTTTGCACTTTGCCTCCAGAAGCTTCCTTAATAATACACATGTCAATCATTAAATTGCTTCGAGCAATCCTATGAGAGCACACAAAAGAAAATTACAGTGGCAATATCACAGAACAATAAAAAACCAATTCAAGAAGTCAGGAAAGCAAGCAAATTCATGTTAAACCTAAGTGTGGGATTTCAGTCGTCCACCTTAAGAAACTGAGATGACTATGGTTAAAGGGATTTTCTCAAAGAGCTACTTGTTCTTTCAATGTTTTGTAATTTCCACCATAACAACATCACGTCTAAGCCAGTATGCCTGCCATTATAAGAATCGACAGAAGATAAAAGTTTAACTCGCCATGTAAACAAAACAAACACATTATAGATGACCTGCAAGCAAGCAGAACAACATTCAAATACAAAACTTGAAAAAAGATTATTAATCTAAAAGTTTGGTTCCTGAAATCATGCTGAGATTGAAGAATCAAAGTGGATGACAAATGACAGATTATTTTCTCAAAGGCATTCTTATGATCGTCCTCCAACAAGGGCTGCCAGTTACATTCCTACTATGATCAAGAGAAAGATTTCGTTCCAACTAAGGAACAGGAATCACTCAGTAATGCACAAAAAGAATCACTCACGGATGATTCACCAGGACTGCCAGCTGCATTCATGATTTTATCAAGTCTAAGATTTTGCCTTATTAGGGGACAGGGACCGTCTCAAATATCGAACTAGCACCAGAATGTGATCTCATGAATACCCAACGTAACAGCTGCTCATATTCTATATGAGGAAAGCTCAAGACAATTCAGATATTGGCTGTAGCGACTTGGATCTGGAAATGTCGTAAGCTTGTGAAAGCTCTAAGTCTTCAAGCCCCCGAGGCTCAATTAGTATGTCGCAGTCTTGAACGACAATTGACGAGCATCATCAAATCTCTATACTTTATAGGTAGCTCGATCCTTTGAGCCCTGGGATGTCTGATGGCTCCCAACAAGCTGTCACTATCAAGTTCCTTAAATCATCAAATTTCAACACATCTGGGAATTTTTCCAACAATTTGCAACTTTGAATACACAAACTTTTGCAGGATGAGAATATCTCAAGGCTTTGAATGTAATCACAGTGGTTGATTTTCAAACTGTTCAGGGTTTTCAATCATGATAGATCCGATAATCTCCCAAGGGAAGTGCAACCACAGATATCCAATATTACCAAAAAATCCAGCCCGTCAAGGTCACGTTTCAATTAGACTGTTGCAGCTTGCAACATCAAAGCCCTCAAATTCTTTAAACTAGAAAGGTCTGGTTATCTTTCGATGGATGTGCAAGTAGAGATATCCAATCTACCCAATAATCAACCTCTCAAGGCCGTGAATTTCAACTAGATTCCTGCAGACCGCAGCATAGAATCCCTTCAGACATTTTTAACTTGAAAGGTCTGTTTATCTTTTAATGGATCGAAAGGTCTGGTAATCTTTTAATGGACATGCATCTAAAGACATTAAAACTTCCCAAAAGATTCTAATTAATCAATCAAGGCCTCGAGCTTCAACTAGATTCTTGCAATTTGCAGAGTGAAATTCGAAGTCTTTAAACTGGAAAAGTTTGGTAATCCTTTAATAGAAGAGCACCGAGAGATATTCAATCTTGCCAGTAAATCCAAACTGTAAAGACCATGAATTTCAACTAGATTTCGTCAATTTGCAGCATGGAATCTTTCAATGGATGCGCATCCAGAGATACAGAACATTTCCAGATATTCTATATGGGTCAAAGCCTCAAACTTCAACTAAATTCTCGTAGTTGGCAGCATCTGATTCTTTTAGATTCTTTAAACTTGAAAGGCCAAGTGATTGAATGGACATACAAACAGAGATATCCAAACTTACCAGACTCTTGAAGTTTGCAACACATGATAGCCTTAGATGTGTCGAACTCGAAAGGTCCCTTGAATCTCAACTAGATTCTTGTAACTCGCAACATTTGTTTCAAAGTTGTAAAGCACCACCTTCTGAATTAATTTTCTGCAGTGCGTCTAAACAGCCAAAATGATTGTCAATGGCCCAACCGAGGGAACCTTTTGGTGGCTCACCACCTCCGGCCTGCTTTACCCAACATATGAGGTCAGAGAGACATAGAGCGACCGCAAGGATCAAAATTTGTCAAACATGCATTTACCTGAATTGGAGCAAGATTATTCCAGACTATGGAGTGATTAACATGACCTGAACATAGGTTACATCCACAAAATCGTAAGAGGAGCAAAATCAAAAGGATAATAACGGGCTAAGCGGCAAAAGCTAATCTTTAATAGTTGAATATGCACATAGAGAAAATAAAAAAGAAAATTTAAGATTGTTGGATAATTTATAAAAACAAGAAGAGGTAATAGAAGGGCCGGCGCAGCCATCAGTGCTCTTAAAAAAAACATGAAATTTCTGAAATTGTTTTCAAACAATAGACCTGAATGAAGCGTGTTTCAAAGGTGATGAAGTTCTGTAAGAAAGTTCAATCACAGTTGTGGTTCAACATGCCTTTGCCAAACTGCGTGAACTACCACTACAATGCCTATGAAGCTTGCTTAAAAATGAATTGATAATATCTGATACAACATTTCACACTTGTTCATCACATGCTGTAAATTATTCATATGAAACAAAACAAAACTCAGAAACCCTAATTTCACCTCTTTTCCCCTTTCATTTAGTTGGTAGCAACTGCAATAAGAATGTGATAACAAATAAAACCTACCAATACAGAGACTAATCTAAGCAACAGTCTTCAGGATGGAAAGACAACCCTCAACAAATTTTTCCTCCTAGTCAGTAAGCACAACACAATCTGAATGTGGTCCCATTTGAATGCCACCCATCCTCGCTAGTGCCATATAGATCCAAAACTTGTCACTCTGTACATTCTACAGTACTGTGGTTCATCAGGAGCACCAGCTAGTGACAATCAATCAGACATTGGTGAGCTATGGCAGACAAATACTAAAATCCAGGAACTTTGGCTCTAGAGGGGAGCTAACCCATCATGGATTTGACATGAGCCGCAACTGTAGATAATAGATTTATCTTACCAAGTGCTGGCAAAGCCAGATCAGTCACTTTATATACACTACAAGTTCCCTCGCGAAGGGTAGCTCATCTTGGAAAATGTGCCGCTTATTATATTCAATTGTCCATGAGTTAAATTCTCGACCACCTTTCACTCTCGATTTCATTGAATCTCAAGAAGCTTTCATCACAAATAACGCCTTCATAATCACAATCCTTCCATGTAAAGATATATGTCATTTATCAATAACCAAGATATTGCTCCTCAATTATGTCCTAAAACCAAGCAAGAACGACAATTAATCGAAAGAGCTCTTTTGCTAGTAGAAGCAGCAAGTTTTGGGGAGTCGGGATTGGCAACAATTTTAATTCAAACAAGAAAGAGAAGATGGGCTCACATTCACTAACTAAGACAAGTAGAGAAAAATCTTACCTTGTTGCTCTCGAGCACATCGTTGGCTTCCTCACGAATCCATAATCTGCTACGCTTTTGAGGCTTCTTTTGATTTTCTAGACGAACAATTTCCCTTCCAAGATCTCTCAGTTGATCATGCATCATCAATGTGCCATATTCATCAATTTTAATAAGGGACATAAGACTCAATACTTCAATCCCCTTCCCAGGGAAAAAGTCGCAAGCATCCCACATATAAGTTGGATTTTGTTTAGATGCTCCAATAAAAAAACATGCAATATTCAAAAAAATTTGTTGCTCCTCATAATCTAATGCTTTGTAACTAATCCCCAATGTCTCTTGCACCTTCTTATTAGGCACTTTCTTTAATTTCTTTGATGTATCTTTCCATGCTTCCTTTGTCTTTCCACATAAGAATGAACCTACAACTTCAAGAGCTAAAGGAAGGCCCCCAGTAGTAGATACAACCTCAGAAGAGATATCCTTATAATCACTAGGAGGAAAATCCTTTCGAAATGCATGTCTACTAAATAAAATCAATGATTGATCGAAAGGCAACTCGTTGAGTTCATACATGTGGCTAGCCCTAGTCTTGTCAAGAATACTCTTGTTTCTAGTTGTGATTATGACTATACTTCCGGCTTTAAACCAACTACCGTCTCCGACCAAAGCATTCAATTGAGCATTATCATCCAAATCATCAAGAAGAGTGAGGACTTTCTTACTTGTAAATCGAGATTTGAGGACACCAATTCCGTCATCAACGTTAGACACCTCACACGAACTTCCAATTATGTTAGAAATGAGCTGCTTTTGTAGGCATTTAATACCCTCACGCTGAGATGTTTCTCGAATATTTGTTAGAAAGCTACGATCCTCAAAATGACTAAATAGTTTGTTGTATAACACCTTTGCAAGAGCCGTCTTACTAATGCCGCCCATTCCATAAATTCCAATAATCCATGTATCATTGAATTTGGTATCTATCTTACTCATAATTTGTTCCACATGATCATTGGTTCCCACCAACTGTTCAGGAACATTTAGTTGAAAAAGTCTTTTTAACTCACTCATAACTCTTCTTAAGACCATTTTAACTAATGCCGCTTCATGCCTGTCAAATAACAATATAAAATTTCAATATATGATGGCAATGTTTTTATGCTTTTTCAAGTAAGATCTATTTATAAAAAACTAAACAATGTTTCTATGGAGAAAAATGTACCCGTTATCAATTTTCTCGGATTCCCATCCTTTTAAGCAACTGATGTTTTTGAGTGCATCTTCCCATTCTTTCACAACCATTTGGTCCAAATTCTTTTTATGTGCATTGATAGCATCTCCAAATCTCCCTGCAAGATGTCGCGCTTGTGAGGGTTCCACTTTATAAAATATGGGCAACACTATTTGCCCTCTGCTTCTCTTGCACTTCAACATCTGAGCCAGCTCGTGGAGACACCATTTGCTGGAAGCATAGTCCTCCGAGATAATGGGGATTGAGATCATAGACTGTGTAATACTGCAGAGAAGCTCTTGACCAATTTCCTCACCAACACGGAGCTCATTATCGTCTCTGAACACGTGAATTCCTGCATCGACAAGGCTAGTATAGAGATAATCGGTAAAGCCTTTACGAGTGTCTTTTCCTCTAAAACTCAAGAACACTTCATAGTCATTTCCTTTTGGCTTTTTGGTTCCATCTTCATAATCACCTACATGTGGAGAGGTCGATGAGGAAGACGCTCCGTGCATCGGATCTTCTGAATGAGCAAGTTCTTTTCCTTTCATCTCGAGATTGATGGAGTGGAGCCCCAAAAGAACAGGAATATGGAATCCCAGATGCGGGAATTGTAGAAATGTCTCTCAGAACTCAATTCGGAGCTACATTCAAACAAAAGCAAAAGCTCTCATACAACTCATAAGAGGAAAATGGAGCGATCAAAACAAGAAAGAGAGAAGAGGAGAAGAGCCAGAAGTCACCGATTACCTGAGGAGTGCTCAAACGACACAATCCACACGCTACCGTGATCTTCACCAACTCTCAGCCTTCGACGTTGGATAACCCACACGCAACCCTTTTTAATCTGCGTACTTTTTTTTTTTGGTCAGAATCTGCGTACTTGAACAATGCTGAGTTCTGGCCTTCCAACGGCCCAAGACTCATCATGCCAATTGAACCGCTGCGAGGGGTGCTGCACGGAAAAGTCAATCATTGCAGGCGTATTTTCCGTAACACTGCGCGGAAGGTGCGTGGAACTTAATGAGCAATGCTGACATGCAATGCTTAGGTTCTTTTATTGAAATGTCAGATCAAGGCTTGACTTCACTTGCTTTTTCTATTAACAAATAAAAGTGGAAAATAAAGCTAATTAGCTATAATCACATGCTCCCGCTGGTAAGGTAGATGAGTAGATGACAGAAACATATTAATCGTCAGATTGAACCAGAATTTGTTAAAAAAACATTTGTATGACACTTAATAATCAAATAAGGAAAGTTTATTATTCTCAATCTATAATCTGATTTTTTTTTAAAAGAGATTTCTATGAAAAAGTAACTCACAAACTAAATCTCTCCCAAAATAATTTGAGTTCCTCAAACTAGATATCTACATGCCACGTCAAAACCTAATGATTATCTAGTCATCATACTTTTGTCTTTGTCCTTAGCTTAATAATTTTTCTGACCAAAAAAAATTAATAATTTTTGATGTTTTACATAAATTTTATTCTTTTCAGTGTAAACCAACAGATTCTGCACGATTGGTTACCAAAAAAAAAAACAGATTTTGCACGATTGAATATTTGTTCAATAATATATTTTTACTTTTTTATTTCATTTTTTGTCGAACTTTTTTTTATTTCATGGGGACATTTTTCTTTTCCTTAGCTTTTAAGCCAAGATCATCACCTAGAATATCTAGACTTTGACCAATTATATTATTGTGCTCTCCACCGTTCTCAGCCTTCCACGTTTTGTTACCAATACAAAGCACTTTTTGCTATTAAAAGAAATTATAGAGCAATTTCCGCAGCATTATGCGGAGGGTGTACGGAAACTGGGCAGGTGCTTCTTGACATGACTTGCTTTTTCTATTAATAGAAAATATAAAAGAAAACACACCAACAATACAATACTCATAAGTGGTCGGAGAACTGTGTAATTGTGTTACATATGTTCATGTTGACATATTGGCATTAGAATAATCTAAAGAAAAGTGCCCATTTTTACAGCTCATTCGATTGGGATTAGCGTGAACGAAGTTTCTATCGACTTTCTCGGCTACTGAAGGGTGACATCGGCTTCATTTCTTTTGCCCTTTTCTGTGGTTTAGCATACACAGATTAAGTTGAAGTAGCCGCTGTCGATTTTTTTTGGTAATGTCTAGAGAAAGAGATGGTGGCAATTTTTAGGAGGAAAATGTTAGGAGGAGTATCTTACACACTCTTTTTGGCATCTGGTCATTTTGTTAAATGTTATGCTGATTTGTCTATTCAATTTGATTTATTTACAATCAAGTTGCATGATATATGTGTGCAAATAGAGAGAGATATTTGTACATGTATCATAGCTTAACAACTAGTGGACCATTACTGTGAAGAAACCTTTTTAATTGGTGAAATTTTTCAATGTCTTTCTTACATAATTCCAACTACTTGATTAAAGAAATGCTATGCCACATTCATTGAAACTCCTATCATATCTCTCTCTCTCTCTCTCTCTCTCTCTCTCTCTCTCTCTCTCTAGCCAATGAAAAATTAACAAATATAACATTATAATAGCATAGTAATGTACGACATTACGACATGTCAAAGTAATATCTTGTTCTATGGCATTATGATATATTACCGTAATCAAGTGCGAAAGTGGTGTGAAATAGAAGCGTGCACCTAAGAATTTTCAAAAGATGAGTAGGTCCCTTGCCAAGTGACTTGTTTTTTTTTATTCCTCGCCCACTTTTTTGAAGGTTGAAGCTATTTTTAAACCAAAGGGATTATTCTTTTCAATTCCTAGCTCTAGGAAGCTTCAAAGAAATTTCCACGACGCGTTTTGAATAAGAACTCTTTTTAAAATTCAATTTTCTTGTCTCATCAATTTGTCATTTCCTTCTTTTTTTCCTAAAAAGAAAAGGTTTGTTGATGTCATGGGTAAAGTTCATGTAATGGAATCTTCACTGTTCAATTGATATGGTCAAATTTGTGTCGTCAACAACAGTGACGACCCTTGCTGCCACCTAAGAAAGCCTTATTTTTGTGTCTAAGGAAGGAATCAACACAAAGTGATAAGAAAAGAAGAAGGAAATATCGCATGCAATTCATTGTACTTTCATGGTAAAACTAACAAATTCAAAGTCGCAAAATTTAAAATGTCTGTGATTTTTTCAATCATATTCTTTTGAGCAAACGACATTAAGGGGTATTTGGTTCGGTATTTTTATTATGAGAAAGCCCACTAAATATAGATAAGCCCACCTATGATGCCAATCAATGCCCAAATAGATGAACCAAATATGTGTAATGGGAATTAAAAAATATTAGATGAAAATATAGAACTAGGCATATCAATAATACTGTCTTAAAGACAGTGATTTTCTCGATAGGATTCGTGATCCAATATAGTTGGCTCCAATGGATCTCTTGTCCCCTAATACAATGCCCGGACCCTAATCTTATTCACTTAGTCTATGTAGCAAGCAAAAATGAACACGATTCAAGCTTGGCAGCCAATACAGAGAAAGCATGAAAGAGATGAAGAGGAGAAGAAGGAACAAAGGATAGAGTATTGTTAATGGTGATCTCTTAGTTTTTGTTTTTTCTAGAAGATGCCACTGGATATATAGAGAAAGGAAATGACACGTAGGAGAATTCTATTTACAAAGAGTAATTCAATTTGCAAACTTTATCTTCTTGACCAATTTCTATATAGCCTTCCTGTTGAGATATAAGTTTCTTCATCTAAGTCGCCATTTATAAAGGAAATTTTAACGTCCATTTGACGAATTACCAAATTATGTATAGAAGCTAAAACTATCATTAATCTAATTGTTGTAAGCCTTGTTACCGGAGAATAAGCATCAAAGTGATCAAGTCCTTTTTTATATACCTTTTAGCCACTAATCTTGCCTTACATTTATTTAGAAAAAATTTCAAATAAGGGCCCTAAGTAGATGAGTTTTCTTAAAAGAGGGTCCGAAGTGAACGTTATCTCAAGTAAAAATCTAAAGTGACCATTTAGTCTTAAATAAGGCCTAAACTCGCCGGTCGGTCAAATCTTCGCTGGCTAGCAAGCACATGCTTATTCCAACACCAAGTACAGAATCGTCCAAAAGCATTTCTTCTCACTTTTTCCTCTTCTTCCTCCTTCACCCATGTGTATCTTCAGATCTCGCCATCTTCCATGCCCGTCGCTCAGCGTTTAAGCATCTTCTTGGCCAGCTCTTCAGATCTAGCAATCCGTGGCCACCGGCGCCGAGCGAGCGCGTCATCACTTGTTGCCATGGCTTTAGTTGATCTTTCTTTGAGTAGGTAGTCCTTGATCCGCTCCCGCTTCAGCAGTCGGAGCTTGCACTTGGTCAATGGCGTGAAGATCGTACCTCGCAGCGGCCCGTGGCCCTTTCTACTTCTGTTGCTTCCGGCCAACGTGCGAGGGCGATGTCACCACTCAAACTTCTTCTTCTTGTCAGAGCCATGCTGCTTGCGATCGTTGGGCTAGCAGTTGAGGGTCTACTTGCCAAAGCTGTCCCATGGCTCTTTGGGGGTTTTTTGGGGGCGAAATCAAAGTATCGAGAGAGAAATCAAAGGTGATTTTATTAGAAAATAGCTTTGGGAACAAGTTATATATATGCTTTTAAGTGTAGAGAGAGATGACAGCTCATTCGATGCCAGCCGCCATGGACGACCAGATTTGAAGAGCCAACCAAGGTGACGGGCCAAATCTAGAGGTGAGCTTGAGACCTACAACTTCTTAATTCCCTTCAAGCATGAAGAAGATGAATAGTGAAAAAATAGGAAAAGAGAAAGAAACACAAAAAGAAATGCCTCTGACAAAAATGCCTCTGCTCATGCTACCGGAATAAGCATGTGCTCACTGACTAGTGAGTTCACACTTATGTTTGAAACCAAATAGCCACTTCAAGTCATTATTTGAAATTAAATAGTCACTTTAATCATTTATTTGAGATAGAGTTCACTCTATACTCTCTTTTGAGAAAATGCATCTGCATCGGATCCTTATTTGGAATTTCTAATTTATCTATGGTATCGTCCGGTAATTAATTTTTTTCGTCAACACCCATTTAGAACCTATAGTTATGGTGTTGAGAGGAAGATTAGCTAATGACCCTGTATTATTTTGCTTAATAGACTTTACCTCAACATCCATTGCCATTTTCCACATATGTGCATCCGATCTAGACTTAGCATCATTTTAACTCTTTGGATCATCTGCTAAATCTATAACATAAGTGAAGAAATCGGGTCCAAAGACTTCACTTATTCTTTTTACTGTTAAATGCTATAAATACTTCGCCAACTAAATTTGCTTAATAACTTGCTGTGGCAAATTCCTCTTAAGTGATTACTGAATGCTTAAATAAGCCCGCTTAAATAACTTTTGAATGCTAACATCTGTCAAACTAACTAATAGATAAGAGATTAAAAAGAAAAACAAGATAACTACTAGATAATTTAAAACTCTCGATCTTATGAATTAAATGAACCAATAATTTTTTTTAGACTATGAAATTATTTACTTTCGATGAACTTATGTTGTGTGTCTCATCGACACACAAATATATTTCTTAACTGCCAAACGCGAAGAAAATTACCAAAAAAGTCCTAAATTGATACAATTTAGTCCTAAACCATTTGACGATTTGTCAATATAATCATTTGGGTCAATTTTGACCAGAAATCACCAACATTATGGTCCAGTTAACACTATTCGTCTCATGTGGCATAAATAGCACTGGCATGGACAATTTCTTTTAAAATAATTATAATTTTTTTTCATTTTTTCCTTTTTCTCTTTACCTTTTTTCTAGTGGCCAGTCTCAAGATGGTGATTGCTTTGGAGATAGCCATTGCCCCCATTCCTTTCTCCATGGGGTTCTCTCTCTCCCTTGGATACCAGAAATAATATCTGACCTAACTCGATAACTTTTATTTAGGTCCATATTCATGTTAAGTCTACATTTTATCACGGTGCAATAACTAAGGTCTCTATACAAGCATTTATATTTTCTAATCTAATAAGAAAATGTCGGACCTAGGTCGGCCCATTAGGGCCCATGGGCCTAACCAGGCTCGGGCACAAAGCAGGACACGGCCTGCCACCTTATGCATGGCCGTGCCTAGCCGTGCATGGCCCACTACCGATCCCTATCCACAAGAAAAGGAAGTTGCATCCATGTCATCATATCCATAAAGTAAATCCCATTCATCTAAAGACATAATTTACACTTCTTGTTGGTTCGATTTCCGTTGACCCAACACTGATCAACAAAAAGTTGCTCGAACACGGATCACTCCCGTCAGGAAGTGAAAGCAAAACGGAGACAACAACTACACATTGAACCACAAATTCCATGGATTCTCCATGAATTTGAGATCTCAAAAATCTACAATTTGTGGGGGCACTATGGATCCTGATAATCGAACTTGTCAATCAAAATCAAAACGAATCTTTTCAGAGATGAAAAACTTTAGCTGCGCGCTACTGGAACTTCCTCCCTCGGCATCTTCCCCAGCAGCAACCAATCCGGAGATGCCGGCAGCCTCGTCGAGACGTTCCTTGTTGGCAACTCCCCGTCCCAGTCCTGGCTCTGATCGTCCTCGAAGTTGAGCACGTACCTCGTCGGGTCGTACCCGAACTCCGAGGCAGTCGCCGCCACCGCGGTGACCTAACCCTACCTCCTCCGGCGGCTCCCGATCTGAGCGACGAAGCTTCGCCATTTGTCCCAGATCTCCCGGGCCGTCGAGCGGAGCCACGCATAGGGTGATCGAGCCGCCCTGTGGTGGCTGCCCTCGTGGCAGCCCAAGGAGGAGGCGGCGTTGTTGCCATCGTGGAGGCGGCAGGAGAGGAGGCGCGGGGAGGACGATTTGAGCTTGTGGATGAACTACATTTTGGGTGTGCGAGGATGAGGTCGGAGGGGCAATTTATAGGGCAGACGGGATAAGGACGGTGGCGCACGGCGACGCGGGTCGCGGAGTGGAGGTAGTGCGAGTGGTGAAGAAAACCGTGGGGATGATGTATTGTGGGCAAGTGGGGATGCGTTTCTTCGAGTTTATCCCGCGTGACGTTACGTTTCGCTTCAGTTTTTCCCCCTACAACTTCATTTTTGGGGGTAGCTTCGTAATTAAGTAAAACTCGAGCGACCAAATAAGGGATACCTGCTGCCTTCTTTTTCTTTTCAGTGTTTGCCAAGATTGAATTTAAATAATTTTTGGGCAGCACTAATTCCACTTCTATACGATTAAATTCACCCTATTTTCATCAAGAAGATAAAATTGCCATCAATTATTTGATTGCAATTTAAAGTGTAGTCCCAAATGATTTTACTTTCCTTTTCTTTAAATTTTTTCTGTTTTTGTGTAGGATTTTAGTTACCAAAAAGACTATATTCCCATATATAGTAAAAGGTAATGCGTTTTCTTAATTGTTAGATTTTATTTCCATAAAAATTAGTTTTATTGAGAAGAGATATTTCTGGAAAAAAAAATCTAGTTCTTTTCTACGCCATCGATCAAATTTATGGATAAAATTATCAAATAGAATCTAGAATTCAATCAACATAGACAATTTTTTTTTCACAACCATTTATTTATAAATTTTAACTTTTATTGTGCATATCATCATCAAATCCCGTCTTATTAGTTTTATTTTATATATAAAATGGGATGATCACATGAAGCAAAGAAAAAGTCTATGAAGATTTTCCAAAATAAAACCACAATTACATTCCTCAACGTGAAATTTGTCGAGCTTGACCCGACCTAGGCACAAAATGGACACGGCCGCCACATAATGGGCCGTGCCCTAGCACGGGTCCAAGCATGCCGTGCCTAGGTCGGCACGGCCCACTACCGATCCCTATCCACAAGAAAAGAAGTTAGCATCTATGTTATCCTCAAAGTAAATGTCATTCATCCAAGACTATATTTGCTTAGGTGGGGTTTCGCATTTCATTGACGTAACACTGCTTTTTTTTTGGGCAAAAGTACACTACAAGTGCCATAACTTGTGTACGACGCTCACTTTAGTGTCATAACTTTTTTTTGGATCACTTTAGTGCTAAAATTTTTGAAAAACGATCACTTAAGTGCTAAAATTTTTTAAAAACGATCACTTAAGTGCTAACTCCGGTGTCGTACACAATTTTTCGCCAGAAATCTGACGTTGGCATTTTTTTTATTAATTTCTGAAGCTGACGTGACTCGCTGGAGTCTCGCCGGAGATTGGCACTTAAGTGATCGTTTTTCAAAAATTTTAGCACTTAAATGATCGTTTTTCAAAAATTTTAGCACTTAAGTGATCGTTTTTCAAAATTTTAGCACTAAAGTGGTCCAAAAAAAAGTTATGACACTTAAGTGATCGTTTTTCCTCTGACTTAGCATCAAAGTTATCCGAAAAAAAGTTATGGCACTAAAGTGAGCGCCGTACACAAGTAATGGCACTTGTAGTGTTCTTTTGCCTTTTTTTTAGTCGATGACGCAACACTACTTGATCAGCAAAAATTGCTCAAACGCGGAAAACTCCATATCAAAAGCCAAAGCAAAACGGAGAGGATGACGACATATCGAAGTAGATTTTCCACGAATTTGAGATCTCGAAATCTACAGTATGTACAGGCACTACAGATCCCTCCAAGGACTGTTGATAGCCCCCAACTTGTCGATCAAAATAAAAAAGATGCTTTTTTGACAGAGGAAACAACTTCAACTACAAGCTACAACTCCCCTCGGCAACTTGGCCGGCAGCAACCGATCCGGAGACACCGGCAGCCTCGCCAAGAAGTTCCTCGCGGAAAACTCCTCGTCCAACTCCTGGCTCCGATCATCCTCGAAGTTGAGTGCGTAGCTCGTGGGATCGTACCCGAACTCGGAGGCCGCGGTGACGTGGCCCTGCCTCCACTGGCACCTCCCGATCCGAGCAACAAGGCTGCGGCACCTGTAACGGATCGAGCAGGGCGATCGAGCCGCCTCGCGGAGGTTGCCGTCGTCGTAGTCCGAGGAGGAGGCAGCCTCGTGGTAGGGGGAGGCGGCGGCGTGGCCCTCGTGGAAGCAGAAGAAGAGGAGGCATGGGGAGGATGGTGATCGGAGCTTGTGATTGAACGACATTTCGACAGAGAGAGCGTTGGACAAGACTGTAAGAGAGTGAAGAGAGGGGATGGCGGCGAGGAAGAAGATTGCAATTTAAAGTAGCGGCCCCAAACGATTTTACTTTCCTTTCGTTTTAAGTTTTTCTATTTTATGTAGGATTTAGTTACCAAAAAAAAAAAATTCCCATGTATATTAAAAGATGATGTTTTTCCTTTAATTGTTAGATTTTACTTCCATAGAAATTAGTTTTGATGAAAAGAGATATTGGCAAAAAAAAAAGTAATTCTTTTCTAGGGTATCGATCAAATTTATGGATAAGTTGTTGTGGAATCGAATTAAATTAACATAGATAATTTTTTAGCACAATCATTTATTTATAAATTTTCACTTTTTTTATGCATATCACCATCAAACCCAGTCTTATCACTTTTCTTGGGATGATGAGATGAATTAGAAAAAAATTCTTCTAAAATTTTCCAAGATAAAATCACAACTATATTCTCGAGCGCCAAGCCTAGCATGGCCCTGACCTAGCCCAAGCACAAAACAGACACGGCCCGCCACCTAACAAGCCATGCCCTGGCATGGGCCCAAGCGTGCCGTTCCTGCGTTGGTACGGTCCACTACCGATCCCTATCCACAAGAAAAGAAGGTTTTTTTTTTTTGTCGACCCAAGAAAATACGTTAGCATCCACGTTATCCTTAAAGTAAATCCCATTCATCCAGTACTAAATTTGCTTCTCGTCCGTTCGCATTTCGTTGACGCAACGCTACTTGATCAGCAAAATTTGCTTGAACACAGAAAACTCCGGACGAAAAGTGAAAGCAAAACGGAGACGATGGCGACATATGGAAGCAGAATTTCCATGAATTTCAGAATTTCCATGAATTTCCATGAGGTTGGTGGGTTTTATCTATAGGACGCGGCAGAAAAGAGTGGAAAGTCCACGTGGGAGTGACGATGAAGAAAACCAAGGGCTGTTCGCGGGGGCAAGTGGGAAGCGGTTTTTTTGCGTTAATCCCGCGTGAGGTTTGGGGCGGTTTGGTAATTAAGCAAAAGTCGAGGGACCCCATAGGTCCTGCTTTTTTTTTGTTTTGTTTTAAATCTTTCTTTTGTTTTACCAAAGTTGGAATTTAAATAACATATTTATGGGTTTTATTAGAACTATCAAATAGGTGGGTCAAGTCCGATCGAAAATGATTCGAGCCGAATTGATCCATTTCCATACAATACAAATTTAATAACTCGTACTGAACATGTACCCGATCAGACCCATATTGCTAAAATATTTCTATTTTTAACCCAATCTATGAAAACTTCTACCCAAACTAAGATGATAGCACAGAGTGAACGAGCACGATCGAGTGAAGGCAAAAGGGAGCGAAGAGAGAGTAATAGAGATGGGTTGGGCCTAAATAAGTTGTTAACCCATTTAATACTTACATTATTTTGAGCTTTATCATTCTAAATTCATTTACGATTTATTTACTGAATATAACTAATCCGTAAAACAACTTAGGCTATCGGATATGAGTTCAGAAGTAGATTTATGTCCCATTTTGATATATCTAGATTTTAGCATACAACCACATGAATAGAGAGAATAAATGCGAAGACCATAATTGTGACTTCAAAGTCATGACTCCTGACCATGGTCTCCTCAAGCAGCTACAGCGTGGGGAAGATGATTTATTAGAAGTTGGAGAATCCGTAATCATGGGAATGAGGTGGACACCATTAAATCTAGAAAGAAAATCAATAAAATTTGGAATATCGCAATCTAAGCGAGTATAACTTGGAGGCAAGACGACAAAGGAAAGGGGATTAATCAGGATATTTCCCGTGATATCAAATCAAATATCCGAACGTTCGAATCCCTCTATCACCTCCAAATTACTATCACTTTTTTTATTTTCTTTCAATGTCTTGAGAAAGCATATTATATAAATCGATCTACACACACAAATAAATTATTAAAATTGAGGATTCAAATTGGGTTACTCCAATAATTTTTTTTGTTCGAAAATGAATATTTTTTTATATCTTAAAATGATATATGAAGGGTTCAAAACGAAACAAATCTCAATAGCAAAAACAATAACATCACGAACCGTCGTGGCGTGCACATTTGCATACCATAAGAATGAATACGTCTTGGCATCAATATAGAACTAATGGCGGCCAATTATTAAAGTTAGTAAGAATGAACATTCCCTAATACTCAGTAGCTACGACATGATCATTGTAATTAACTATTAATTAAGAATGATGGGGGAGGTCATGCTGTTTTGGTTTGGATTCTAGTCATTTTACAAGCCAAGCGTCACGCATGACTGTTGGGATGGTGTGGTTCTCGAAGTACAAGTACACATGTGAGAGGGCTCCACATCAGTGTGGATTGGAGTGAGCGTGCCCGCCGCCTGTCGCTTTCTCACCCGACAATCGAGAAAATTATTGAAAAAGTTTTAAATATGTTGTATTTGTGCCAGTTTAAATTGTGCTAATTAAATTTTAAATATTTTCACATTTTACCAATTAAGTTTGTCTAAGTAATTTTAGCTGGAAATTACAAACCATATAAGACGGTCCTACAAGCCCAACGAGTGCTGGCCAACTCTCGCCAACCCCGGCCAGAAAAATCGAGATACTCGAGCTCGACTCGAATAAAGTTGCATCCACATTATATATGAAGTAAGTTCATTCATCCAACACAAAATTTACTTCTTGTTAGTTCGTATTTCATAACACTGATCAGCAAAAATGTTCAAACACTGAGCACTCTAGACGAAAAAGCGCAAGCAAAACAGAGACAATGAAGAGATATCGAAGCAGATTTTCCATGAATTTCAGATCTTGAAATCTACAGTATGTATAGGCACTGCGGATCCCTCCAAGGACTCTGATATAGCCCAACTTGTCGATCAAAATTAGAAGGATCTTTAGAGAAAAAGACTTCAACTACACGCTACGACTTCCCTTGGCATCTTCGCCGGCAGCAACCGATCCGGAGACACCGGCAGCCTCGCTGAGAAGTTCCTCGCCGGGAACTCCTCATCCGACTCCCGGCTCTGATCGTCCTCGAAGTTGAGCGTGTAGCTCATCGGATCGTACCCGAACTCCGACGCCACGACATGGTCCCGCCTCCAGTACCTCCCTATCCGCATGATGATTCTCCGGCACTTGTACCGGATCTGCGGCAGTGGGAGCTCCTGAGCCGTGGAGCGGAGCCACGAGCAGGTCGATCGAGCCGCCTTGCAGTGGTTGCTGTCATCGCAGTCCGAGCATGCGGCCTCATGGTAGGCAGCGTCGTGGAAGCAGAAGAAGAGGAGGCAAGGGGAGGATGGTGATCTGAGCTTGTGATTGAACAACATTTCGACGGAGAGAGCGATGAACTTGGAGTCTTGGTCTGGTCTGGTATGTGCAAGAGAGAGAAGAGAGTGAATGGCGATGAGGAAGAAGATGGAGAAGAGGGATGAGGTTGGTGGGTATTATTTTTAGGGTGGACCGGATAAGGACGGTGGCATGCGGCGGCGCGAGCAGCGGAGCAGAGGCAGTGCGAGTGATGAAGAAAACCGTGGGAAGTTCGTGGCCAAGTGGGGAAAGCGGTTTTTTTGCGTTAATCCCGCGTGGGTTTTTTCACTTTGTTTTTCTCAACTTCCACTTTTGGATAGTTTGGTAATTAAGCAAAATGCGAGGGACCACGTAGCAGCTGCTTTTTTATTTATTTATTTATCTCTCTTTTGTTTTACCAAGAAATTGAAATGACTTTTTCATGGGTTTTGTTATACCTATCAAACGGCTAAGTCGGGTCGAAGATGATCATACCTAAATCGATTCATTTTCATGCAAGATCCATACCAAAAACATACCTGATCATACTTATATTGCTACAACACTTTTATATTTAACCCAATTTAGAATACCCAAATTAAGGTGAGAACACGGAGTAAGCAAGCACGATCGAGTGAAGGCGAGAGAGAGAGTGAAAGGAGAGTTATTGTGAATTCATTTAATACTCATGAATAAGAGAATAAATGGCAAGAACAAAACCGTGACTTCAATGACATGACTTCTGACCTTAGTCTCTTGAAGCAACTACAGTGCGGCAAAGTTGATTCATTTGAAGTTGGAGAATCTGCAATTCTGGGAATGTGATTGATACGATTAGATCCAAAAATAAAATCAATAAGATGTGAAACATTGCAGGCTAAATGAGTATAACTTGGAGGCAAGGTGATAGAAGCGAGGGAATTGATTGGGACGTTCAATTTTTCACATGATATCGAATCAGATATATGAAGATTCAAATCCCTCTATCACCTCCCACATTACTATCACTTTTCATTTTCTTTCAATGTCCCGCACAATACAAGCTTTGAGTCGTGTTAATGCAGCTTCTTTTGAGCGAATAGGTAATGTTTAGACCACTTAAACCAATGCTTTGTTGGTGTGTTGATGCATCTCTTAAACATGTGTTGATGCGCAAATTGATCCCAAGCTTGAGAAAGCGTGTTACATTAATCAATCTGCATGCACAGATAAATTGTGAATTGAGGATTGAACCTAGGTTACTCCAATAATTAAAGTTAGTTAGAATGAATCATTTCATTCCCTAAGATGCCCTTGCACTAATTTCCGCTTAATCTCATTCACGTGACACTAGCTCCACTTCTAATGGTGATTTCATAGATCTCCAAGCTAGTTTTGCACATTCCTAGAATTTGCTTTCTCTCTCTCTCTCTCTCTCTCTCTCTCTCTCTCTCTCTCTCTCTCTCTCTCTCTCTCTCTCTCTCTCTCTCTCTCTCTCTCTCTCTCTCTCTCTCTCTCTCTCTCTCTCTCTCTCTCTCTCTCTCTCTCTCTCCAGTTACAATAAACAAGATGTCCCATGGTGCATGAACGAAACGTGGGTATGGTGAATGTTCCTCAATACTCAGCAGCTACGACATAATCATTGTAATTAACTAATAATTAAGAATGATGGGGCGAGTCATGTCGTTTGGCTTGGATTCTAGTCATTCACGAACCGAGCAACTCGCATGATCATTGGGCTCGTGTGGTTCTCGAAGTGCGAGTCCGCATGTGAGAGCGCTCCACGTCGGTGTGGATTGGACTAAGCATCCGAGGAAATGGTCCATGCACCCGACCATTGGTGCCTACCGCCGGACGCTTGCTCACCCGACAATTTGGTATAAATAATTGGGAAAATATGGTATTTGTCTCTAGGTGTGTCTTCGAGTCGAGTCCAGTCGATATGGTGGCCTCGAGGTTGGTTCGACTCGATCCATATATGCGACATTTAAAAGTCGACTCGAGCTTAATCAAGAAATAAAATTTATGCTCGAGTTTGATTTGACCAGAAAAATCGCCATACTCGAGCTCAACTCAAATAAAGTTGCATCCACATTATCCATAAAGTAAGTACTTCATCCAAGACAAAATTTACTTCTTATTGGTTCGCGTTTAATTCACGCAACACTAATCAGTAAAAATGCTTGAACACGAAACACTCCGGACAGAAAAGCAAAAGCAAAATGGAGATGATAATTACATATCGAATGTTGGAGATATAGATATATTTAGGAGATATATCGAGAGAGAGAGAGAGAGAGAGAGAGAGAGAGAGAGAGAGCAAAACGAAGACTATAATGAGGCCGTGTATTTCTCTTGATTGATTCTGATTGTCATTTCAAAACTCAAGTAATATTTCAGTCAACAGTTTGAAATGATAGATCTTGGGTGACTAAGCTTTTAGGCATAGAGGTTCATTCAGATTCTTTGGTTATAATATTTCCCAAGCCAAGTATGCCACCAATCTTATCTCTCGAGCCGAACAGACAAATAATAAGATCATTACAACTCCTCTTAAAACAAATGCCAAATTTGATACTCCTCTTTCGAATCCTATACTCTATCAGCAACTAATCGGTAATTTTATACATCTCACTGTTACTCAATTTGGTATAGCCTATGCTATTCATATTGTTAGTTAGAACATAACTGCGCCTTCTATGACTCTATTTCATATCTGGTAACCCTTAAGATCGTCGCTCTACTATGAGTTACTATTTCTTTTTTGGCATCTCACTTCTCTCATGTTGTAGCAGGAATCAAACCACTATTGCTTGCTCTATTATAAAAGTAGAAAATCAAGCTCTTGCTAAAATTGGATCATGAGTTACGTAAACCTAGGATGTTAGAATATATATATATATAGTATTTCTCTTAATTGATCCTGTAAAGTCTCGTGTACTCTTCGTTAATGAATGACCAGAAAATTATATTTTTCTATTATCACAATTCTCAACTTCCAAGCATATTTTCCATGTATTCAAGATCTCGAAATCTACAATATGTACAGGCACCTTGGATTCCTCCAAGGACTGCTGGTAGCCCAACTTGTCGATCAAAATCAAAAAGATCTTTAGAGAAAAATATTTCAACTACACACTGCGACTTCCCTCAGCAACTTCACCGGCAACAGCCGATCCGGAGACACCAGCAGCCCCGCCGAGAAGTTCCTTGCCGGGAAATCCTCGCCCAACTCCTGGCTCCGATCATCCTCAAAGTTGAGCGTGTAGCTCATCGGATTGTACCCAAACTCTCTGGCCGCAAAGTGACCCTGCCTCCTGCACCTCCCGACCCGCATGATGATTCTCCGGCACTTGTACCGGATCTCCGGCAGTAGGAGCTCCTGAGCCGTCGAAAGCAGCCACAAGCAGGGTGATCGAGCTGCCTTGTATCGGTTGCCGTTCTCACAGTCTGAGGCGGCCTCATGGCAAACGGCAACATGGCTGTCGTGGAAGCAGCAGAAGAGAAGGTGGGGGGAGGATGATGGGAGCTTGTGATGGAACACACATTTTGGGTGTGAGATAGAGAGAGATAGCGCGGTGCACTCGGAGTCTTGGTCTGGTCTGTGCAACTCTGCGAAGAGAGTGAATGGCTACGAGGAAGATGGAGAAGAGGCATGAGGTTGGTGGGTATTATTTATAGGGTGGACTGAATAAGGACGGCGGCGTGCGGCGGCGCTAGCAGCGGAGCAGAGGCCGTGCGAGTGATGAAGAAAGCCGTGGGAAGTTCGTGGGCAAGTGGAGAAGTGGTTTTTTGCATTTATCCCGCGTGGGTTTTAATTTATCGATTTTGTTTTTCTCAACTTCCATTTTTTGGCAGTTTGGTAATTAAGCAAAAGTCGAGGGACCACATAGCAGCTGCTTTTTCCTTTTCCGCGTCAACGATAGTTGAAAGATTAAATAATTTTATTTATGGGTTATCGTATGACAATATAAATTACAGAGGGGAAAGGCCAAGCACGGAATCGTGACTTGCAAGTCACGACTCTTCGACCTTGGTTTCTACCACGAGTAACAAAAGGAGGGCATTCGCTCGTATTGGATCTCTACCCAATGCCTTTCGCCATTATCCCTGACACTCCACTTTCCAGGTAAGAGGGGTTTGTTAACATCCACTGCAATTTTAGCGCGAAGGAATCCATGAGACCCAGAGATTTGGTGCGAATTGACCCAACTTTCACCACTTTGCCCGCCAAAGGAGCAATAGATTTCGTACTTTTTTTACGTCATTCGGTTGAAGGCCAATATATGTATTTGCAGCCACATCTCCAGTTCATCAAAACAGATGTCCTCCAGTCTCCTCTGAGCATCCCATCTCTGCAGGTGTATGCAATTTCCCCTAATCGACCAAGGTCCAGTAACTTAGGACTCCCTCTGCTCGGTGCCAATCGTGAAACCTGAACAAATACGTCTTCCCATTTTGAGGGGTTATAGTAATCTCGCCCATATCAGCCCAGGCTTTCCTTCAAACATTAGCTATACAGCTCGAGTCAAGCACTTCTTCGACAAGATCCTTCCCATCAAAACCATCTCAGCTTCCTCATCATCAACTTGCTCCAAAACCTAATGATCCCCCAGAAGATTGTCTACCAGAGATGCTTGCGATGTTAAGGGAACCTCTGCAGGCATCCTGTAATGAGAAAAAAGACGTAGATTAGCAGAGAATAAACTCAGAAATGTCGTCGAACAGTTGACAGGGGCAGTGTGTAGTGATAGGAAAACTAACGCGACGAAACAATGTCAAAAGACGTAACTAAAATAGAAAGCAGATGGAAATAGCATATCAAATCAAAATCCTTGATTTCCGATCATTCAAAGATAATCCTTGATTTCCAGGCCTTCGAAGATTTCGGACGTGATTTACATATTTCGGAACGCGTTTTGAAAACTTTCCTCTTTATCAATAATTCCTTCAAAGATTTCGGACGTGATTTGCAAATCTCGTTATGCGTTTTGAAGACTTTTCCCTTTATCAATATTGTTTTCTTTAATTATGTCATTTGATTTTAAATAATTGGTTGTTTCCCAAAAGGCGACCTCCCTATAAATAGGCACCTAAGATATTGCAATTCACATTTTAATATTCAGAATAAACGTTATTTTTTAGAATTCTTTTCCAAGTCTATCTTCCTCTGCGTCACTTTAACCCAGAGGATTCCCCGACGACCAGGAGATTTGGTGCAAAGTGAGCCAACTTTCACCACTTTTCCTGCCAAAGGAGCAATAGCTTTCGCATTGTTCTCTGTCATTTGGTCGAAGGCCAATCCATGCATTTGCAGCCACACCTCCGGTTCATCAAAACAGAGGTCCTCCACTCTCCTCTGAGCATCCCATCTCTGCAGGTTTATGTAATTTCCAATAATCGACCGAGGGCCAGAAATGAGGACTCTCTGCTTGGTTTCAAATATGAAACGTGAACACACACATCTCCTTCTGAGGGCTTATAGAGTAATCTCACACACACCAGCCCAGGCTTTCCTTAAAACATTAGCTACGCAGCTCGACTCGAGCACTTGTCCGACAAAATCCTTCCAATCAAAACCATCTCAGCTTCCTCATCATCAACTTTCTCCACAACCAAATGATCCCCCAGAATATCGTCCACCAGACATGCTTGGGATGTTAAGAGAACATCTGCAGCCATCCTGGAATTAGCAGAGAATCAACTCGTAAATATCTTTGAACCGTTGATAGGGGCAGAGTGTAGTGATAGGAAAACTAGTGCGAGGAAACAATACCAAAGAGACTTGTTAACAGAAATAGAAAGCAGACGGAAATAACTAATGATGAAGAGAACTTGGATGAGGATTACGGATGATCTGAAAAAAATGGGGGATGACGTCATGGAGGGAGGTAGCTGAAAGGAAACATCATTGCGATGTAGGGAAAGCTCTCGACAAAGAGAGAGAAGCTCTCACAAGAGGGAGAGATTCATATCTATGCGTACCATCCTGAAGAGAAAAACGGTTGTTGTAATTTCTAGCCAATAGAAGATCTGTTTGTGAAAGTCTCCAGACTTTTATTCGCATAGACGTTGTGGTCATTAATGAAATTTTGTTTTTTACAATGTTTTCTTTGAAGGATTAGAAATTTAGAATCGAGATGATGAAAAAAATCATTCGAACAGCGTAGAATATGGAATTGAATATGATCAGAATATTAAATCCTTCAAGCCGAATATATTAGCTAATTTGAGCCCCATGAATCCTGTTTCATAATTTGGCACAAGCCTACCGCCTGCACCTTCTCGGGTATTCAACTGAAACAAAAAAATTCATACTAAAAGCCAAGAAGTAGCAGTCTAGTTCAGTAACCATTCACGACAAAATTTGACCGGAGATGTGTTGATCCTAGTAAGTCCGAGTATTAAAAGGATTATCTCACGCCATCGAAAGAAAGATTTCAATGCATCATTTTGAATTTTTCTTCGTTGGTGAATGATTAGTACTGGCTTTCTCTATTTCAATCTCAATCTCACTCGCCAGCCACTAGGAAAGTTTTATACTCAGTCTAAGTAACAAAGCTAGTGCCTTACTCCACAGTACATGTATAGCATCTGCAACGTTTAGCACAAAGGAATCCACAACGACCCCAAGATTTGTTGTGCATTGACTCAACTTTCCCCAGTTTGCCCCCCCAACAAGCAATAGGTTTCGCATTGTTCTCTTTCATTTTGTCAAAGGCCAATCCATGTATTTGCAGCCACACCTGCAGTTCATGAAAACAGAGGTCCTCTGGTCTCCTCTGAGCATCCCATCTCTGCAGGTTTATGCGTTTTCCCCTAATCGACCAAGGGCCAGAACTCAGCACTCTCCTTGCTTGGTGCCAATCGTGAAACCGGAACAAATACATCTTCTCATTTTTAAGGGTTGTGGTAATCTCACCCATACCAGCCCAGGTTTTCCTTCAAACACTAGCTATGCAGTTTGACTCAAGCACTTCTCCGACAAAATCCTTCCAATTTAAACCATCTCAGCTTCCTCATCATCAAGTTGCTGCAAAAACAAATGATCCCCCAGAAGATTGTCTACCAGAGATACATGCGATGTTAAGGAAACCTCTGCAGGCATCCTGTAATGAGAAAAAAGAAATATATTAGCAGAGAATAAACTCAGAAATGTCATCGAACAGTTGATAGGGGCAGTGTGTAGTGATAGGAAAACTAATGCGACGAAACAATTCCAAAGAGACATAACTAAAATAGAAAGCAGATGGAAATAACTAATGATGATAGAGCGCAAATATGAGGATATTGGATGATCGAGAAGAATGGGGGTGACGATCATGGAGAATAATAGCTGAAAGAAAACATCATTTTGATGTAGGGAAAGCTCTCAACAAAGAGAGAACCTCTCACAGAGGGGAGAGACAAATCTATGTATACCATCCTGAAGAGAACTCAATATCCCATTCTTTTGGGAGCATATATGCTAGAAAGCTAACATATGAAATTAAGAGAAAAACGGTTCTCGTAATTTCTAGCTTAAAAAAGCTCTGTTTATAAAATCTCATGATTTAAATTGCATACACGTACTTATGTGCAATCAATCTTGAGCTTCAGTGGCCGAAAAATCAAACTTGGGCTTCACTCTTTTAATGCCAATGATCTTCCAATATTTTTGCAGTGCTCTAATTCAACGCAGGGTCAAACATCGTCGTGAACATGTCAAATGGTGAAGATAATAACTGCAACAGTGCTTCTACATTCACACACCAATCAATGGACCAGCCACCTTTTCCCTCAACAAAGCCAGCAAGTATTACTTCGTCTACACCTTTGCTAACAGTGACCGTTGGGCTCAGGGCCAAAAATTAACTGTCACCGTCAATGAAACTTCCACCACCCCGACCTCCAGTCCAGCTGGATCCCTGAAACTGCCGGCACCAACCACTGGGACCACCACATCTCCGCCTCCACCTGGAAGTGATGCTTCATATCTCTGTGTGACACTGCTAGTCCTGTTCATGTCCATTGCCATAAGCTTATTATGTGAGTTCATTATACATGAGGATCATTATTTCTACCAGATATAGGTGAACTATTGATAGATCATGAGATGTTGCTCCTCATTATAAAGCGAATATACTCGTTAAAATGCTTCTATAATTCCAGCATGATTCATATAGATAACATTGCTCAAACTTGCACTAGTTCATTAGTTTCTTTGAAATACATATATGGTTCTCCTCCCAAATTCTGAAGTTAGGCTCTATTCGCAGCTCCAATATCATGAAGACAAAGATTATTAGAAATGTTAGCACGCAGCAGGAGACAAAAACTTGCATACTAGAAAGTCAAAATAGAGCATCACTAGAACAAAACGTCATTGGCATAGTGAAAAAATCCCACCATTTGAATGACAGAGCAGAAGAGTAAATCATGTGGTGACAGGAAAAATGGTGTGAATCTTGTTAGGATCAAATTCAACACAAATGGTTGATCGAGAACTTAAAATGACAATGAAACTATGAACTCACTCTTGCAGCCTTGCAGCATATAAAATTCACACCTGATGGATTAACTTGAAAAAACCCGACGAATTTTGGGGATCCAGAGCACCACAAGTCCAGCAGCATGATCGCTCTCCTTTGCCTATGTGTTTTTGCACTTTGCCTCCAGAAGCTTCCTTAATAATCCACATGTCAATCATTAAATTACTTCAAGCAATCATATGAGAACACACAGAAGAAAATTACAGTTGCAATATCACAGAACAATAAAAAAACCAATTCAAGCAATCAGGATAAGCAAGCAAATTCACGTCATTCCTAAGAAAGGGATTTCAGTTGTCCACCTTAAGAAACTGAGATGACTATGGTTAAAGGGATTTTCTTAAAGAGCTGCTTGTTCTTTCAATGTTTTGTAATTTCCACCATAACAACATCACGTATAAGCCAGTATTGCCTGCCATTATAAGAATCAACAGAAGATAAAAGTTTAACTCACCATGTAAACAAAACAAACACGTTATAGGTGACCTGCAAGCAAGCAGAACAATGTTCAATACAAAACTTATGATCTAGTCCTCCAACAAGGGCTGCCAGTTACATTCTTACTATGATCAAGAGAAAGATTTCATTCCAACTACGGAACATGAATCACTCAGTAATGTTCAAAAAATAATCACTCACGGATGATTCAGCAGGACTGCCAGCTTCATTCATGATTTTATCAAGTCTAAGATTTTGCCTTATTAGGGAACAAGGATCAGTTTCAAATATCGAACTATCACCAGAATGTGATCTCATGAATACCCGACGTAACAACCGCTCATATTCCATATGAGGAAAGCTCAAGACAATTCAGACATTGGCTGTAGCAACTTGCATCTGGAAATGTTGTAAGCTTGTGGAAGCTCCAAGTCTCCAAGCCCTCAAGGCTCAATTAGTTTTTTTTTTTTTTTGGTAAGGGCTCAAGGCTCAATTAGTTTGTCACAGTCTTGTGCAACAATTGACGAGCATCATCAAATCTCTATACTTTATAGGTGGCTCAATCCTTTGAGCCCTGAGATGTCTGATAATTTCCCACGAGCTGTCACCATCAAGTTTCTTAAATCTTCCAATTTCGACACATCTGGGAATTTCGCTAACAACTTGCAACCTTGAATACACAAACTTTTGCAGGATGAGAATATCTCTAGGCTTTAAATGTAATCACAGTGGTTGATTTTCAACCTGTTCAGGGTTTTCAATCACAATAGATCCGATAATCTCCCAAGGGAAGTGCAACAACAGATATCCAATATTACCAAAAAATCCAGCCCATCAAGGTTGCGTTTCAATTAGACTTTTGCAGCTTGCAACATGAAAGCCCTCAAATTCTTTAAACTGGAAAGGTGTGGTTATCCTTCGATGGATGTGCAATTAGAGATATCCAATCTTACCAATAACAACCTCTCAAGACCGTGAATTTCAACTAGATTCCTGCAGTCTGCAGCATAGAATCCCTCTAGACATTTTTAACTTGATAGGTCTGTTTATCTTTTAATGGATTGAAAGGTCTGGTAATCTTTTAATGGACATGCATCTAAAGACATTAAAACAACCCAAAGATTATAATTAATCAATCAAGGCCTCGAACTTCAACTAGATTCTCGCAATTTGCAGAGTGAAATTCTAAGTCTTTAAACTGGAAAAGTCTGGTAATCTTTTAATAGAAGAGCACCCAGAGATATTCAATCTTGCCAGTAAATCCAACCTGTAAAGGCCATGAATTTCAACTAGATTTCGGCAATTTGCAGCATGGAATCTTTCAATGAATGCACATCCAGATATACAGAACGTTTCCAGATATTCTATATGGGTCAAAGCCTCAAACTTCAACTAAATTCTCGCAGTTGGCAGCAACTGATTCTTTTAGATTCTTTAAACTTGAAAGGCCAAGTGATTGACCGGACATGCAAACAGAGATATCCAAACTTACCAGACTCTTGCAGTTTGCAACACATGATAGCCTTAGATGTTTCGAACTCGAAAGGTCCCCTGAATCTCAACTAGATTCTCACAACTCGCAGCGTTTGTTTTGAAGTTGTAAAGCAGCACCTTCTTCATTCATTTTCTGCACGAGTGCATCTAAAGAGCTGAGCCAAAATGATTGTCAATGGCCCAACCGAGGGAACCTTTTGGTGGCTCACCACCTCCGGCCTGCTTTACCCAACATATGAGGTCAGAGAGACATAGAGCGACCGCAAGGATCAAAATTTGTCAAACATGCATTTACCTGAATTGGAGCAAGATTATTCCAGACTATGGAGTGATTAACATGACCTGAACATAGGTTACATCCACAAAATCGTAAGAGGAGCAAAATCAAAAGGATAATAACGGGCTAAGCGGCAAAAGCTAATCTTTAATAGTTGAATATGCACATAGAGAAAATAAAAAAGAAAATTTAAGATTGTTGGATAATTTATAAAAACAAGAAGAGGTAATAGAAGGGCCGGCGCAGCCATCAGTGCTCTTAAAAAAAACATGAAATTTCTGAAATTGTTTTCAAACAATAGACCTGAATGAAGCGTGTTTCAAAGGTGATGAAGTTCTGTAAGAAAGTTCAATCACAGTTGTGGTTCAACATGCCTTTGCCAAACTGCGTGAACTACCACTACAATGCCTATGAAGCTTGCTTAAAAATGAATTGATAATATCTGATACAACATTTCACACTTGTTCATCACATGCTGTAAATTATTCATATGAAACAAAACAAAACTCAGAAACCCTAATTTCACCTCTTTTCCCCTTTCATTTAGTTGGTAGCAACTGCAATAAGAATGTGATAACAAATAAAACCTACCAATACAGAGACTAATCTAAGCAACAGTCTTCAGGATGGAAAGACAACCCTCAACAAATTTTTCCTCCTAGTCAGTAGGCACGACACAATCTGCATGCGGTCACATTAGAACACCACCCATCCTAAAACTTGTCACTCTGTACATTCTATAGTACTATGGTTCATCAGGAGCACCAGCGCACCATTCACATCAATATGGAAAAAGCTATTGACAACCAATCAGACATTGGTGAGCAATGGCAGACAAATGCTGAAAAACCAGGAACTTTGGCTCTAGAGGGGAGCTAACCCATCAAGGATTTGACATGAGCCGCGACTGCAGATAATAGATTTGTCTTACCGAGTGCCGGCAAAGCCAGATCAGTCACTTTATATACACTACGTGTTTCCTCGCAAAGGATAGCTCATCTTTGAAATGTGCCGCTTCTTATATTCAATTGTCCATGAGTTAAATTCTCGACCACCTTTCACTCTCAATTTCATTGAATCTCAAGAAGCTTTCATCACAAAAAACGCCTTCCTACAGTTCACTAACCTTAAATGGAACAAAGTGGAGAGCATTTTTCCTGTTCATCTGTTTCGCTGACAAATAAGACTATATGCTAAGCCATGTTCAGCTACTGTGACCGAAACCTTAACAGCTCTGCCTAGTCCTCATCATTTCTCAGAGGGAACACATTAAGTCACTAAGGATTGGCCCCAAACGAGAAGTCAAGCACCTCCTCAGCAAATTTGACTCTGGCAGTTCATTAAGGTCCTGTTTCTATGCAACGGCAGGCAACAGTTAAAGAACAATCCGAACGCTCGTCGAGTCCGCGTCAGACAAGAGAATGCTCCATCAATTGTCGCTCCTCACAAATTTCACCCTCACTTCCATTGAACTTAGAAAGCAAACAGCAAAAACTAAATCCCTCACAGAAGGAACGAAAGAAACAAGAGGACAAAACAGAAAAGAATCGAACCTCCGCCATTGAACTTGATAGGCGCTCTGCAACTTATTGATAACGACGCCCGGACCGTCGCCCTCGCCCATGGCATCGTGGAGCTGCTCGAGCGCCTCGTTGGAGGCCTGGCGGTGCTGGTGCTTCTTCTGGCGGTGCAGCTGCATGATCTCGCCGCTGATTGCGGTCTGGAGAGCGCCGTAGTCCCAGGAGAGAAGGTCTGGAGGCCGCGGAAGCCGCCAATTGGAGCCGAGGCCAGAGGCGGAGGCTAGGGTTTGTTCCGGCCAGCAGCGCGCGGAGAGCCATGGGAGCTGCTGATCTTCAAGCTCGCTCAGATACACACCTGGGCTCGTCACCTCCGGAGAATTTGGGACTCCTTACCTCTGGATAATCTGGATAAACATGTCCCACTAAAAACAGAGCCTATTCAATGTCGTAGCGCATCCATAACCCTGACTCCCAGCGTCTGGCGACTTTTCTTAGCCCGAAGGACTTGTCGCGGATCAATTCGCGTAAGCGCGCCTCACGGGACAAATTAACCTCCCGATCAACACGTGGAAGCCAAACCTTGGATAGTCGGACGGGAAGCTCGGGGAGACATTCAAGTGGACGGCAATCGAAAAGAGTGAGTTTCTCGAGAAGGGTTAGTTTGGAAAGAAATGGTAACGATGGACTTGGGAAATCGATGTGCAGAGCTGTTAAGCTGGAGGGCGGTTCCGGTATTCCTCGAAGGTTTTTGCAAAATCGAAGGCAGAGATGTTGGAGAGAAGAGAGCTTAGAAATGCTTTCTGGCAAGTCCAAAATGCCCGATCCAGCTAAATCAAGCTCGTTTAGCGAAACCAGTTCGCCTATAGTATTAGGCAGTCCTTTTAGATTTTGGCACCATCCTGCACTCAACTCTTCGAGTTTCGCCAGCATTCCAATAGCACTAGGCAATTCCATCACAGGAGTTCTATCAATGTCCAAGATCCTCAAATTTTGCAAATTCCCAATGCTTTCAGGTAATTTTGTAATTGATGTACACGCTAATCGCAACTTGGTCAATGATGCCAACTTTCCAATCGAGTCGGGGATCTCTCTCAACGATCGACATGCCGATAGGTCAAGGCGAGACAGAGATGCTAGATTGCCTATAGAGCTAGGTATGCGAGCTAATGATTCACACCAAAAGGCATTAAGAGTTTCCAGCGCTTCCATAGACCCAATGGATTCAGGTAATTCTTCAATCCCTGTCTGACTTAAATTCAGCTGAGTTAACGACACAAGGGAACCCATAGATTCTGGAAGTTGAGCAAATTTATCACAACTTAGGTCATCTAGAGTCCTTGGCTTCATCAAACAACATCTCAAAATAGAATTCTCTTTTATAGCGGTGTCATTTACGAGAAGCTCCCTCGATTCTTCCATTCTCCCTACTCTTGTTGATACCTCCTTCAGTTCACTACAACACTCGACATTCAAGGAGACGAGAGTATTGCTATACCAGGTAGAAGGATGAATTGCTTCCAGACTCCGACAGTTTTTAAGAATCAAAATCTCCAAGCTCTTGAAAGCAGACAAGTCGGGAGTTCTTCTCAAATGTTTGCAATACGAGAGGTTGAGAACTTTTAGCTCGATTGCCATCTAAAAGAAACAAAGGAAAACCTCAATGAAATTGGACAGCTGCAATGTGTGATTTTCCACTATTCCTTGTTTTTTTATAAGAATCTATAAGATTCTTGAAAAATAACTATGCTCCACTACTCTTTCACGGTTGTTTTATTTGATTTTAAATGTTCTTTAATAGTATTAGGCTACACCACCATATTGATTTTTTTAAACATATCCATTGCCAAAAGAAATGCTAGGGACGTACAAGTGCTAACCATGTTTATTTTCGGACAAATTTTCAAAGAGAAAATATATTCAGTTTTTAAGAGCTATGGCGATGCCGTTGATTATACACAAGCAAACTTTATTATCAAAAAGCATATGACACTTCAATAGCGGGTAGTTTAATTATGAAAAGCAATTTTTTTAATGTTATATGTACAAGATATAAAGAATGTTGTATTCCAAAAAAAATTAATGCCACTAGAAGGATAACTTTATTACTCTCATAACATTAATAATTTATATTTGTATTATACAATGACGACTTCATAATCAACAATTATAATGATTAAATATTTCGTGCAACAAGTCAGAGCAATTCAAAAATTATATCCATTACTCTAAGATTAAAATGAATTTAGAATTTTAGCATGAATGTACAACACAAGTCACTGCGTTGGAGTTTCTATTTCTCCAAGAAAGAAGATTGATATAGAGATATAACAAGAATCGCACAAAAGACATGCTTTTGCACGGGGAGAAATTATCTTAAAAGCCATAAACCAACTAGATTAACAAAATACAAAATAGGCACAATTAAGTAATTAAAATTTTTAATAGATGTTAATTAACATAGTATTTTTTTCTTTTTAGTATTGTCTAAGGTTAAGCATGACAGGTTGTTGAGTTTTATCAATTAAACATATTAAGGGGCAGAAGATTCTGAGTATTTAGATAGCTATAAATTCCTCTTCTATTTACCTAAAAATCCTGAATCCGAGGAACGATATTAAACCTTTATAAAAGAAATAAAGGAGAATTGGGTGCGATTGCACCTTCAGTAACACGTTATTATTCACAACAGATATATCTTCTCAATTTCTTACCTTGAGTGGATCCCATCCTCCCCAGTCTTCTGTAATGTCACTACTTGATAGATCAAGCACGACTAATTTTTTTGGATGAAAGTTGGCCACTTCGAAATATGAGGAACAATTCTGCCACCGAAGCCATCTTAATTGAGGAAGCAAGTTTTGAAAATCTCCGGTGAAATTTACACCATCCACTTGAAGGAACCTCAAGTTGGTGAGTTCATTAAATTGTTCACCTCGGTAGCTTTTTCTGTCCCAAACGCCACGATAAAGGGCCTCACGAAACCGGTCATAATAGTGAAGACAAAGGGCCTCAATCTTACCAGTGCCCTACAATTATGAAACATTGTGGACCATAAGTTTTAATTGATGAAATGAGACCAATTGTATATAAAAAGAAGGACTAATTTCAGTTTGATATCAAACTATCATGGTGTAGGCTTTTTACTTTCATCGAATTTGAGAAGAATAGGAAAGATCAAGGTCTTGCAACTGAAGTGCACAGCAGAAGTTAAAAGTATTTCGATTTTTAAAAGATCTAAGTAGAATACTTATGGATCTGTCAATCCCACTTATTGTAAAATCTCGACTTTTTCCTTCAAATGTCTATTTTAATTCATGGATCTTACCACATAACATGTCTCACTTAGTTGTACACATATATTAGTTTTAGTTACATATATATTTTACAGGAATGGAAACAATTGAGGGATTTATTATTTATTACGTGCAACAGGTCATTTTTTACAAATAAATAATGTTAAAATCATATAGTGACTATAACGAAATGTGCAATAAGTGATGACTGTTATGATTGAAAAATTGTTTGAATATTCATTATAAGGAAGTATTTTCATAAGTAAATGATGTAAAATAAATCGGTAAAAAGTTATAAATCATAATAGCTCATATTTAACACGTAAATGATATAAAAATACTAAATATGCACTAAATAAAATGCTCACTAAGAGTTGACCTTGTAGATATATCTATAATAACGTGGTAGCCAAAATTTGACAATAAATGTTATTAGGGCGTTCATATGAAAACTACCCATCATAACAAAAAAAAATAGAAAATTCATAGAAAAAATTATGTACTACAATGAAAAGTCTATAGAATGAAAACAATATATGTTTAGAGGGTTAATTACAATGTCGTGCATATATCGTAGATAAATATGAAAGTCACATCTGTAAATTGACTGTATCAACTAGCGATTGACGATAAAAGACACGATTGTACAAATTGTGAAAGATAAAATACTACATTGAGCATAAAAGAAGGGATAGGGGACTAAATTGCCACAAGCAGCGATAATTAGGAGACTCAATCTGTACTTAACCCAGTTTGGAAAATACAGAACAAGGATAGCTAATCATCACAAATGGATGGAGGTCTCATTTATCATAGCAAACAACTCAAAAGAAGTCAATACTCAATAAAAGAAAAAAGAGGGAAAAAACCTCACAAGAAATCAAAAGAAGAATCCAAACATCAAACACATGCATCAAACAGATATGTGAAAAAAGCGTGGGCCCCAACAATTTATAAATGTCAGGTTTTCTCTGAAAATGCTTTGTCAAAGATTATGGTTTTTCTTTGTGGTTTTGTTGTTGCGTTGAAGTTACCAAAAGGAGAGTGTCCTCATCATGTACTATCCGGTAAAGATATAAATCAAGGATCAATGACCAAGAAATTTCTCCTCAATTATGTCCTAAAATTAGGCAAAAAAAGCTTCTAATTGAAAAGAGCTCTTTTGCTGGTAGAAGTGAAAAGTTTTGGAGACTTAACAATAATCTTATCTCAAACAAGAAAGAGAAGGACTCATGTTGACTAACCAAGACAAGTAGAGATAGCTCTTACCTTGCTGTTGTCAAGCACATCCGAGGCTTCCTCACAAATCCATAATCTGCTGCGCTTTTGAGGCTCCTTTGGATCATCTAGACGAACAATTTCCCTTCCAAGATCTCTCAGTTGATCATGCATCATTAGATTGCCCTTTTCATCAATTTTAATTAGCGACATAAGGCTCAATACTTCAATTCCATTCTCCGGGAAAAATTCACAGGCATCCCACATATAAGTTGCACTTTGTTTAGATGATCCAATGCAAAAACATGCTATATCCAAAAATATCTGTTTCGTCTCATAATCTAATGATTCGTAACTTATCATCAACGTATCTTGCACTTTCTGGTCAGGCACTTTCTTTAATTTTTTTAATGTATCTTTCCATGTTTTATTTTTCTTTGCACGCAAGAAAGAACCGATAACTTCAAGAGCTAAGGGAAGCCCCCCAGTAGTAGACACGATATCACGAGAGATAACCTCATAATCACTGTGAGGAGAATCCTTTCGAAATGCATGTCTACTAAATAAAATCAATGATGGATCCAAAGGCAACTTCTCCAGTTCGTACATGTAGGCTGCCCTAGCCTCGTCAAGAATACTCTTGTTTCTAGTGGTTATGATGACTATACTTCCATATTTAAACCAACTACTATCTCCAGCCAAAGCATTCAAGTGAGCCTTATCATCCATATCATCAAGAAGAATTAGGACTTTCTTACTTGTAAATTGAGATTTGATAATACGGATTCCATCATCAACATTATACACATCATCTGGACTTCTTAGTATATCGTGAATGAGCTGCTTTTGTAGCCATTCAATACCCTTGCGTAGAGATGTTTCTCGAATATTTGCCACGAAGCTAAGATGTTCGAAACCACTGGAGAGATTGTTGTACAAGACCCTTGCAAGAGTTGTCTTACCGATACCGCCCATTCCATAAATTCCAATGATCCTTGTATCATTAAATTTAGCATCTATGAAGCTCATAATTTCTTCTACACGATTATCAATTCCGATAAGCTCTTTGGGAACAATTAGTTGAAAAGGTCTTTTTAACTCGTCTATGACTTCTTTGACAACAATTTTAACTAACGCTCCTTCATGCCTGTCAAATAACACCGAATTTCATAATAGGATGGCAATATTTATATTCTTTTTCAAGTAAGATCTAGTTATGAGTAACCAAACAATGTTTTAGTGGAGGATCTTACCAAAAGAAAAAACAATGTTTTAGTGGAGGACAACGTACCCATCATCAATTTTCTCTGATTCCCATCCTTTCAAGGAACTAACTTCTTTGAGCGCTTCTTCCCATTCCTTTACAACCATTTCGTCCAAATTCTCTTTATGTGCATTGATAGCATCTCCAAATTTTTCTGTCAGATGTCGCACCTGTGAGGGTTTCACTTTGTAAAATATGGGCAACACTACTTGCCCTCTGCTTCTCCTACACTTCAACATATGAACAAGCTCGCAAAGGCACCATTTGCTGGAAGCATAATCCGCAGATATAATCGGGATCGAAATCTTAGATTGCGTAATACTGCAGAGAAGCTCCGGACCAATCTCCTCACCAACACGGAGCTCATTGTCATCTCTGAACACTCGAATTCCTGCATCAACAAGGCTAATATAAAGATAATCGGTGAAGCCTTTACGAGTGTCTTTCCCTCTAAAGCTCAAAAACACTTCGTAGTCATTTCCTTTCGATTTTTTGGTTCTGCCGCCTTCATAATCACCTACATGTGGAGAGGTCGATGAGGAAGACGCTCTGTATATCGGATCTTCTGAATGAGTAGATTCTTTTCTTTCCATCTCGAAATTGATGGAGCGAAGCCTCAAAAGAAGAGGAATATGGAATCCCAGATCTAAGAATTGCATAAATGTCTCTCAGAACTCAATTGAGAGCTATATTAAAGAAAAAAACAAAAGTTCTCATACAACTCATCAAAACATGTGGAGCGATCAAAAGAAGGAAGAGAGAAGAGGAGAAGAGCGAGTAGTCACCGATAACCTGAGGAGTGCTCAAACGACGCGATCCACACGCTGCTGTGATCTCCACTGATTCTCAGCCTTCGACGTTGGATAACCCACACGCAACCCTCTTTATTCTGCCTGCTCGAACAATGCTGAGTTCTGGCCATCCAACGATCCAAGACTCATCATGCCAATTGAACCGTTGCGATGCATGCTGCACGGGAAAGTCAATTATTGCAGGCGTACTTTCCGCAGCATTGCGCAGAAGGTGCGTGGAACTTAATGAGCAAAACTGACGGGCAATGCTTTGGCGCTTCTATTGAAATGTCAGATCCAGCAAGGCTTGACTTGACTTGCTTTTTTTTATTAACAAATAAAAGTGGAAAAGAAAGAGAACTAGCTATAATCACATGCTCCTGGGGCTAAGGTAGATGAGTCGATGACAGAAACGTATCAATCGTCGGATTGAATCAGAATTTGATTAAAAAAACGTCTGTATGACACTTAATATTCAAATAAGGAAAGTTTATTATTCTCAATCTACAATCTGACCTGTTCTTTTTTAAAGAGATTTGTATGACAAAGTAACGTACAAACTAAATTTCTCCCAAAATAATTTGAGTTCCTCAAACTAGATATATCAATGCCACGTCAAGCCTAAAGACTATCTAGTCATCATTTACCTCTAGCCTAAGGTATTTTTGTCTTTGTCCTTAAATTAATATTTTTTCTGACCAAAAAAAATTAATGATTTTTGATGTTGTACATAAATTTTATTTTTTCAATGTCGGCCAACGTATTCTCCACAATTAAATATTTATTCAATAATATATATTTACTTTTTTGTTTTGTTTTTTATCAAACTTTTTTTTATTTCATGGGGACATTCTTCTTTTGCTTAGCTTTTAAGCCAAGATCATCACCTACGATATCTAGACTTTGACCAATTATATTGTTGTGGTCTCCACCATTCTCAGCCTTCAACGTTTTGTTACCAATGCACAGCACTTTCCGCTATTAAAAAAATTATAGAGCAATTTCCGCAGCATTATGCGGAGGGTGCATGGAAACTACGCAAGTGCTTCTTGACACGACTTGCTTTTTCTATTAATAGAAAATATATAAGAAAACACACCAACAATACAATAGTCATAAGTGGTTAGAGAACTGTATAACTGGGTTACGTATGTTCATGTTGGCAAATTGGTGATAGAATAATCTAAAGAAAAGTGCCCATTTTTACAGCTCATTCAATTGGGATTAGCGTAAACAAAATTCCTGTCTAATTTCTCGGCTGCTGAAGGGTGACACCAACTTCATTTCTTTTTCCCTTTTATGTGGTTTAGTAGACGCAGATTAAGTTGAAGTAGCCGCTATCGATTTTTTTTTAGCAATGTATCAAGAAAGAGATGGTGGCAATTTTTAGGAGTAAAACATTAACAGGAGTATCTTACACATTCTTTTTAGCATTTGGTCATTTTGTAAAATGTTATGTTGATTTGTCTATTCAATTTGATTTATTTACAATCAAGTTGCATGACATGTGTGTATATAGAGAGAGATATTTGTACATGTATCATAGCTTAACAACTAGCGGACCATTATTGTGAAGAAACCTTTTTAATTGGTGAAATTTTTCAATATCTTTCTTACATAGTTCCAACTATTTGATTGGAGAAATGCTATGCCACGTTCATTAAAAACTCATATCCTATCTCCTTCTCTCTCTCTAACCAGTGAAAAATTAACAAATATAACATCATAATAGCATATTAAAATATGACATTATGATACGTCAACGTAATTAAGTACAAGAACATCATTATAGCACGGTAAAATTGTTATATGGCATTATGATATATTATCGTAATCAAGTATGAAAGTGGTATGAAACAGAAGCGTGCACCCAAGAATTTTCAAAAGATGGGTGGGTCCCTTGCCAAGTGACTTGTTTTTTTTTTCCTCATCCACTTTTTTTAAGGTTGAAGCTATTTTTAAGCTAAAGGGATTATTCTTTTCAATCCGTAGCTCCAGGAAGCTTCAAAGAAATTTCCAGTTTAAGATTTTTTTCATTTTAAGACAAGTTAAGAAATTCTAATGCTATTATATACTAATGATGGGTATATGAATTCCCCTTAATTAGCCAAGAAGAAAAGCATATTGTTGGATGACTTCAGTAATTTCTCGCTTGCTAAGATGATCATCCAGAAAGGAATGTCTTAAAAGGTTCAATTTGATTAGTGAGATAATTTTTTCCATAGCTCTTGTTAACAAACATAAATAGTATAAAGAGAGACTGAAGCCTCACTATATATTAATATGATGTATTGCGAATGGGAAATATTATCAAGGGGAGAAGAACATTAAAAGTACCAAAAGTTGTGTACGACACTCACTTTAGTGCAAAAATTTTTTTTTGGATCACTTAAGTGCCAAATCGGGAAACAAACGCTTGCACCCGTCGTGACACTTTTGTGTTGCTTCAGGTATGAGGTTTTTGTGTTCGGCAACTCCTCTTGTAAATTGTGTGTTGAAAAGTTAATATACTGCTTATCTTACAAAAAAAATCGGGAAACAAACGATCACCTAAGTATCAAATCGGAGAAAAAACGATAACTTAAGTGCTAATTCCGGCCAAATTGATTACTTGGCATTTATAACTAAAATTTTTAATATTACTTAGCAATTTTTTTAAAAAAATCTAGTCCACATGGACATCAAAAACAACATCGTACAATCCAATCAATACTGAAGTGATAACTTTAAACAAAATTTAGCACTTAAAGGATCACTATTTACAACTTTCAGACATTGTCATTTATGGGTTATGTGCTAACTGGGCATGCGGGCGAGCCACGTAGGGCTAATAAATTAATAAAATATCGCCACGTTGGATTTTTGATGACCCGGACTGGAATTGGCACTTAAATAATCATTTTTTTAAGTGACACATAAGTTATCCAAAAAAAACTTTTAGCACTAAAATGAGCGTCATATATAATTTTTGGCATTTCTAGTGTCGTTCTCCATATTATCAAAAAACAAAGCAAACATGTATTGCTAGTTATAATTTCTACAGAAAAGTTTCCTACCAAACGTGTTTTCGCGAAGATGGAAAATTAAAAACAAAAATAGCCTTCATTTTCAATGAACTGATAATGACTTCTTGAGCCAAATGGGCCATAACGCATAGTGAACTTGACTCTAGTTATTTTCCGTGAAATTGTTTTCGCTAAAAGAAACTTTCCTTGAAAAATATTTTTCAAGAATAATAATTTGTAAAATCGTCCTTTTTTATCTATGGTCACGCAAGTGGCCGTGGTGACGGGCTCATCTCCACCGCGTGGATTGATTTAGACAGAGAGAGATGCGGCTATGGAGGTAGCGACCTCCGTTGATTCGCTCCAATGGAGATCTGTAGCCACACTAGGCCACGATCTCCATGACATGTTGAGGTAAAATATCCTTGCCCCTTTTTTTCATTAAATGGTTTCTGGATCAGCACTCCTTTTAAAATTCAATTTTCTCGTCTCAGCAATTTGCCTTTCCTTCTTTTTGTCCTAAAAAGAAAAGGTTCGTTGATATCATCGGTAAAGTTCATGTGATGGAATCTTCACTTTCCAATTAATTGTCAAATTTGTGTCATCAGCGACAGCCACGACCTTCGCTGCCACCTAAGAAAGCCTTTATATTTGTGTCTAATGAAGAGATCAACACAAAGTGATAAGAAAAGAAAAGGAAATGTCACATTCGATTTATTGTACTTTCACGGTAAAACTTACAAATTCAAAGTCGTGCAATTTAAATTGTCGTAATTTTTTCAATCATGTTCTCTTGAGCAAACGACATTGTAAGGGGTATATGGTTCGGTATTTTTGTGATGAGAAAGCCCACCTAACATGGATAAGCCCATCTAAGATGCCAGCTAGTGCCGAAACAGATGAACCAAATACGTGATATGGAGATTAAAAAATATTAGATGAATATTTAGAACTATGCGTATCAATAATACTGTCTCGAAGATGGCGATTTTCTCTCTAGGATTCACGCAATCCAATACAGTCAGCTCCAATGTATATCTTGTCACCTAATGCAATGCCCAGACCCTAACCTTCCTCATTGTGAGAAAATATTAGGATGAGTTTTAACACTCCACGTAGGATTTGCAGAAAACTACTCACAAATTGACACGTGGCAATCGGGGCCCACATGTTAGGGAAAAATCTCGTCTCTCTCCTCTCTCTCACGCACTTTGCTCTCTATCTCTCTGCGACCTCACGCTCAACCCCCCCTCTCTCTCTCTCTCTAACACCTTCGCTCATGTTCTGAGAAGCCTTCTTCAATTCATCTCTCCTTTGAACTCAAGTCCTTCAAGCTTCCTAGCAAAAAAAAAAAGTGTCATTCAAGCTTGACTCCGCCATCTCCGCCCGCACCCTATCCATGCCTTCCCCCTCTTCCTCCGTGACTGCAACCGGCGACCTCGACGACGGCGAAGAAGCGCTCTCGAATCTCGTGGTCGATCCAGAAGCTGCTGCGTTCGGTCTTCAAGCCGAAGACGAGCCCTACCTCGGCGTTCGGCATTGCGATCTATACTCGCCTGTTGTTGGCGAGGATGACGGGTTTTACTTTGGGTACGACGAGTCCGGCGCGTTGACCACGATGCCGGAGTCTCCGGAGGTTGAATATCTCGGGAAGTTGTTGCCGGAGATGGATTGGAGGCGATGGCGACTAGAAAGAGCAGAGCTAGTCGTGCATCGAGCATGAGTGAAGGTGTTAGAGAGAGAGGGGGTTGAGCGTGGGGTTGCGGAGAGATGGAGAGCAGAGCGCGTGAGAGAGAGAGGAGAGAGGCTAGTTTTTTCCCTGACATGTGGGCCCCGATTGCCACGTGTCAATTTGTGAGTAGTTTTCTGCAAATCCTACGTGGAGTGTTAAACTCACCTCATATCTTCTCAGCTTAATCTATGTAGCAAGCAAAAGATGAACAAGATTCAAGCTTTTAAGTGATATCCAACATAGAGAAAGCGTGAAAGAGACAGAGGAGAAAAGGAACAAATGATAGAGTAATGTTAACGGTGATCTCTTAGTTTGTGTTTTTTCTACAAGATGCCTTTGGATATATAGATAAAAGAAACGACACGTGGGAGAATTCTATTTGCAAAAAGTAATTCAATTTACGAACTTTATCTTCTTGACCAATTTCTATATAGCCTTCCAGTTATAAATATAAGTTTCTTCATTTAAATCGCTATTTAGAAGGGGAATTTTAACATCCATTTGATGAATTACCGAATTATGTATAGAAGCTAAAACCATCATTAATCTAGTTGTTGTAAGCCTTGTTATCGGAAAATAAACACAAAAGTAATCAAGTCCTTTTTAACTATACCTCTTAGCCACTAATCTTGCCTTACATTTATCTAAGGAAAATTTCAAATAAAGGCTCAAAATGGATGAGTTTTCTTAAAAGAAGGCCTGAAATGAGCGTTATCTCAAGTAAGGATCTAAAATGACAATTTAGTCTCAAATAATGACTTCAGCTTGACAGCCGGTTAAATCTTCGGTCAGCTAGCTAGCACATGCGTCTTTCGACGGCATAACCAGGGACATAATTGTCCAAAGACATTTCTTTTTGTCTTTTTATATATTATCACTTTTTTTCTCTTCTTCCTCCTTTACTCACGTTTCTCTCCAGATTTGGCCATCTTCCATGGTCATTGGCCAGCGTTTAAGCGTCTTCTTGGTCAGCTCTTCAGATTTGGTCGTCCATGGCCACTGGTGTCAAAAGAGCCATCGTTGCTCGCGGCCATCTTGAGCCAATCTTCAGAGACAAAAAACTTCATTTGCGCGCTACTATGACTTCCTCCCCCGCCATCTTCCCTGGCGGCGACCGATCCGGCGACGCCGGCAGCCTCTTCGAGAAGTTCCTTGCCGGGATCTCCCTGTCCCACTCCCGGCTCCGGTCGTCCTCAAAGTTCAGCGCGTAGCTCGTCGGGTTGTACCCGAACTCCGAGGAGGTGGCCGCGGTGGTGACTTGGCCCCGCCTCCTCCGGCGGCTTCTGATCCGAGCGACGAGGGTCCGCCACTTGTCCCGGATCTCCCGGGCCATTGAGCGGAGCCACACACAGGGCGATCGAGCCTCCCCGTGGCGGCCTCCCTTGTCGCGGCCCGAGGAGGCGGCGGTGGCGTTGCCGCTGTCGTGGAGGTGGGTGATTTATGGGGCGGACGGGATAAGGGCGGCGGCGCAAGCGGCGGAGTGGAGCGGAGGCAGTGCTGAGTGATGTATCGCGGGCAAGTGGGGACACGGTTTCTCGAGTTTATCCCGCGTGACGTTACCCTTCGTATCAGTTTTTGCCCCACAACTTCATTTTTGGGGCAGCTTCGTAATTAAGCAAAATTCGAGGGATCGGATAAGGGATAAGCTGCTGCCTTTTTTGCCTTTTCCGTGTTTGCCAAGATTGAATTTAAATAATTTTTGGGCAGCACTAGTTCTGCTTCTGTGCGATTAAGTCCGCCCGACTTTCGTCGAAAAGATAAATTACCCTCAATCATTATATTGCAATTTAAAGTAGCGGCCCCAAACGATTTTACTTTCCTTTCTTTTTAAGCTTTTCTATTTTTATGTAGGATTTAGTTACCAAAAAAACAAAATTCCCATGTATATTAAAAGATGATGTTTTTTCTTTACTTGTTATATTTTACTTCCATAAAAATTAGTTTTGATGAAAAGAGATATTGCCAAAAAAAAAGTAATTCTTTTCCAGGCGATCGATCAAATTTATAGATAAGTTGTCATGGAATCGAATTAAACTAACAGATAATTTTTTTAGCACAACCATTTAGTTATAAATTTTCACTTTTTTTATGCATATCATAGTCAAACCCGGTCTTATCAGTTTTCTTGGGATGATGAGATGAATTAAAAAAAAATTCTTCAAAAATTTCCCAAGATAAAATCACAATTATATTCTCGAACGTCGAGCCTAGCATGGCCCTGACCTGGCCCAAGCACAAAACGGACACGGCCCGCCACCTAACGAGCCATGCCCTGGCATGGGCCCAAGCGTGCCGTTCCCGCATCGGCACGGTACACTACCGATCCTAATCCACAAGAAAAGAAGGGTTTTTTTTTGTCGACCCAAGAAAAGAAGTTAGCATCCCACGTCATCCTTAAAGTGAATCCCACTCAACCAATACTAATTTGCTTCTCGTCCGTTCGTGTTTCGTCGACGCAATGCTACTTGATCAGCAAAATTTGCTCGAACACGAAAAACTCCGGACAAAAAGCCAAAGCAAAATGGAGACAATGACCACGCATGGAAGCAGAACTTCCATGAATTTCAGATCTCGAAATCTACAATATGTACAGTCAACTTGGATCCCTCCAAGGATTGTTGATAGCCCCCACCCAACTTGTCGATCAAAATAAAAAAGATGCATTTTTTTTACAGAGGAAACGACTTCAACTTCAAGTTACGACTTCCCCAGGTAACTTCCCCGGCAGCAACCCATCCGGAGATGCCGGCAGCCTCGCCGAGAAGTTCCTAGCCGGGAACTCCTCGTCCGACCCCGGCTCCGTTCGTCCTCGAAGTTGAGCGTATAGCTCATGGGATCGTACCCGAACTCCGAGGCCGCCCCGGCGACATGGCCCTGCGTCCACCGGCACCTCCCAATCCTAGCGACGAGGCTCCGGCACTTGTAACGGATCGAGCAGGGCAACCGAGCCGCCTCGCGAGGGTTGCTGCCGTCGTCGCAGTCGTCCGATGAGGAGGCGGCCTCGTGGTAGGCGGCGGCGGCGACGTGGCCGTCCTGGAAGCAGCAGAAGTGGAGGCACGGGGAGGACGGTGGTCGGAGCTTGTGATTGAGCGACATTTCGACAGACAGAGCGACGAACTCGTAGCCTTGGCGTGATCGGTGGAAGACTGAAGAGAGGGAATGGCGATGAGGAAGAAGATGGAGAAGAGGATGATGTTGGTGGGTTTTGTCTATAGGACGTGGCAGAACAGAGTGGAAAGTCCACGTGGGAGTGACGATGGAGAAAACCGAGGGTTTGTTCGCGGGGGCAAGTGGGAAGCGGTTTTTTTGCGTTAATCCCGCATCAGGTTTGGGGCGGTTTGGTAATTAAGCAAAAGTCGAGGGACCACATAGCTGCTGCCGCTTTTTGTTTTTGTTTTTATCTCTCTTTTGTTTTGCCAAAGTTGGAATTTAAATATCTTTTTAATGGATTTTATTAGACCTATCAAATAGGTGGGTCATGTCCGATAAAAAATAGTTCGAGCCGAATTGACCCATTTCCATGAAATATAAATCTAATAAATCGTACCCAACACATACCCGACTAAACTCATATTAATAAAATACTTCTATATTTAACCCAATTTAAAAAAATCATATCTAAATTAGGGTGAGAGCACGATTTGAGCAAGCGCCATCGAGTGAAGGTTAGAGAGAGTGAAGAAGAAGTAATAGAGGTGGGTTAGGTTTAAGCAAGCTATGAACCCATTTAACATTTATACCATTCTAAACCCATTCATGATCCATTTATTGAATATCTAATTAACCTATATAACAATCCAGCCTAATATATATGGGTTAAAAAATATGTTCCTGTCCCGTTTTGACAGGACTGGATTTCATCATACGACCATATGAATAGAGAGAGTAAACCGTGACTTCAATCTCATGACTTTCGACCTTAGTCTCCTAAAGCATCTATGATGCAAGAAAGATGATTTATTTGAAGTTGGAGAATCCATAATCCTGGGTTTAGATCAAAAAAGAAAATCCATAAGATTTGAAACACCAAAGACTAAACGAGTATAACTTGGAGGCAAGACGATAAAAAAGAGAGCATTGATCGGAACATTTGATTTTTCATGTGATATCAAATCATATATCCGAAGGTTCAAGTCACTCTATCACCTCCCACGTTACTGTCACTTTTCACCTTATTTTTTTAATGTCTAGCCAAATACTAGCTTCGAGCCAAGTTAATACATTTTCTTTTTGAAGCGGATAGTTGCTCGTGGCCATCTTGAGCCAATCTTCATTTGTCATGAACTCCTCCATGAGCAGGTAGTCTTTGATCCGCTCCCGCTTCAAAAGCCGAAGCTTGCAATTGGTTAGCGGCATGACGGTTGGGCCTCATAGCAGCCTTTAACCCATTTACTTCTACTACTTTTGGTTGACGTGCGAGTGCAGCGGCGCTAGCTCAAACTTCTTCTTCTTCTGGTCGAAGTCGCATTGCTTGCAATTGCTAGACTGGCAATTGAGGCTTTTCTTATCAGAGTTGTCCCATGGCTCTTTGGAGGTTTTTGGGGGCGAAATCAAGGTATTGAGAGAGAAATCGTAGGTGTTTTTACTAGAAATTGGCTTTGGGAACAAGTCAAATATATGCTTTTAAGTGTAAAGAGAGAGACGATGGCCCGTTCAGTGCCGGTGGCCAGCGACAGCCAGATTTGAAGAGCTAACGAAGGCGACACTTGAACGCGGTGCCAATGGCCATGGAAGACGGCCAGATCTGGAGGTGAGCTTGAGATTGCAACTTTCCACCAAGCAAGAAGAAGATGAACAGTGAAAAGATAGAAAAAGAAAAAGAAACTAAAAGGGAAATGTCTCTAGAGAAAGATGCCCCCGCTCCTTCTAATGGAATAAGCATCTGCTTGCCGATCGGTGATTTCAAACTCTTGTTTGAAACCAAATGTTCACTTCAAGCTCTTATTTGAGACGGCGTTTATTCTGGGCCCTCTTTTGAGAAAACGCATATGCATCATGTCTTTATTTGGAATTTTCCAACTTATCTTTGGTACCGTCCGGTTTTAATTTTTTTCGTCAACACCCATTTAGAACCTATAGTTCTAGTGTTAGGAGGAAGATTAGCTTATGATCATGTATTATTTTGCTTAATAGATTTTACCTCAACATCCATTGCCAATTATAACTCTTTGGATCATCTACCAAATCAATAACACAAGTGAAGAAGTAGGGTCCAAAGACTTTTCTTATTCTTTTTATTGTTAAATGCTACACAAACTTCGCCAACTAAATTTGCTTAATAAGTTGATGTGGCAAATTCCTTCTAATTGAAGCCCGCTTAAATAACTTTCGAATTCCAACTTTAGGAAATTGTCAAACTAACCAATAGATAAGAGCTAAAAAACAAGATAACTTGTGTTGTGTGTCTAATTGACACACAAATATATGCCTCAACTGCCAAATACAGAGAAAATGACCAAAAAAGTTTTGAAATTATTGTACGACAGCGAAATCAGTTATAAACATTTTAATTATGTCGATTAAATTCTAAATCTTTTGAGGATTTGCCAATGTAGTCCTTTCTGTCAATTTTGATAAAAAATTATTGACTTGATGGTCCGGTCATCACCATCCATCCCATGTGTCATAAATAGCGTTGATGTAGAAAATTTTTAATTCTTTTTATAATTTTTTAAAAAATTATGATTTTTTTCTTTTTTTCCTTGCTCTCTATTCCTTTTTGCCGGTGTCCGGTCTCAAGCGATGGCAAGGACCATGACTATTTAGGCACTTGCCATTGTCAAATCAAGATGGTGATCGCTTTGGAGATAGCCATTGTCCTTATTCCTTTGTCCATAGGATTCTCTCACTCTCTTGGATACGAGAAATATTATCTCACCCAACTCAATAACTTTTATTTAGATCCATATTCACATTAAGTATGCATTTTATCACGGTGCGATAACTAAAGTCTCCATACAAGTGTTGGTATTTTCTAATCTAATAAAGCCTTCATCTTTATGTGTCTACATAATCAACAAAAGTGAACAAGAAATTTCCCGCCCGTCGTTCCCGATGTTCGCCTTGCAATCCCTTCCAATCGCATGGGGCCCAACCACTGGACACGACCTCCGCAGCAAAACCCCAAAAAAAAAAATCACCGGACTTAGGTAGGCCCATTACGGCCCATGGGCCTGACCAGGCCTAGGTAAAAAAAAAAGCGACACAGCGAGTCAGCTAACGGGGCCATGCTTGGGCATGGGCCTAACCACTGGACTCAACCCCAAAGGCCGAATCCAAAAAGAAAAAGTCGGACCTAGGTAGGTCCATTAGAGCCCTATGGGCCCAATTCGGGCCTAGGCATGGAGCAAGACATGGCCCGCCACCTCATCATGGCCATGCATGGCCTACTACCGATCCCTATCCACAAGAAAAGGAAGTTGCATCCATCCACGTTATCATATACATAAAGTAAATCCATTCATCCAAAGACGACATACTTTACACTTCTTATCGGTTCGTATTTCGTTAACCCAACACTCATCAGGAAAAAGTTGCTCGAACATGGAACACTCCATACAGAAAGCAAAAGCAAAACGGAGACGACAACTGCACATCGAAGTAGAAGTTCCATGTATTTTTCATGAATTTTAGATCTCAAAAATCTACAATTTGTATGGGCACTGAGGACCCTAATAGCCGAACTTGTCGATCAAAATCAAAATCTTTTCAGAGACAAAAAACTTCAGCTGCGCGCCACTATGACTTCCTCCCCTAGCATCTTCCCCGGAGGCGACCGATCCAGAGATGCCGGTAGCCTTGCCAAGAAGTTCCCTACCGGGAACTCCCCATCCCACTCTCGACTCCGGTCGTCCTTGAAGTTGAGCACATAGCTCGTCGGGTTGTACCCGAACTCGAAGGTAGCGGCGACCTGGCCTTGCCTCCTCCGGTGGCTGCCGATCCGAGCGACGAGGCTCCACCACTTTTCTCGGATCTCCTAGGCTGTCAATCAGAGCCACGCGCAGGGCGATCGAGCCACCCTCGTCGCGGCCCGAGGAGGCGGCGGTGGCATTGCTGCTGCCGTCGTGGAGGCGGCAGAACAGGAGGCGCGGGGAGTATGATATGAGCTTGTGAATGAACAACATTTTGGGTGTGTGCGGATGAGGTTGGAGGGTAATTTATAGGGCGGATGAGATAAGGATGGTGGTGCACGGCGGCGTGGGCAGCTTAGTGGAACGGAAGCAGTTCAAGTGATGCATTGTGGGCAAATGGGGACGCGGTTTCTCGAGTTTATCCGGTGTGACGTTACGCTTCGTTTCGGATTTTCCCCCACAACTTCATTTTTGAGGCAGCTTCGTAATTAAGCAAAAGTCAAGGGACCAGATAAGGGATAAGCTGCTGCCTTTTTTTCCTTTTCCGTGTTTGCCAAGATTGAATTTAAATAATTTTTGGGCTGCACTAGTTCCACTACCGTGCGATTAAGCCCGCCCCATTTTTGTCAGAAAGACAAAATTGCCCTCGATCATTAGATTGCATTTTAAAGTGGCCCAAACGATTTTACTTTCCTTTCTTTTAAAGTTTTTCTACTTTATGTAGGATTTAGTTACCAAAAATACCAAATTCCCATGTATATTAAAAGATGCCATGTTTTCTTTAATTGTTAGATTTTACTTCCATAAAAATTAGTTTTGATGAAAAGAGATATCGCCAAAAAAAATGTAATTCTTTTCTAGGATGTCGATCAAATTTATGGATAAATTGTCGTGGAATCAAATTAAATTAACATAGATAATTTTTTAGCACAATCATATATTTATAGTTTTTCACTTTTTTTATGCATATCACTATCAAACCCACTCTTATCGGTTTTCTTGGGATGATGAGACGAAGTAAAAAAATTTCTTCAAAGATTTTCCAAAATAAAATCACAATTATATTCTCAAATGTCAAGCCTAGCATGGCCCTAACCCGGCCCTGGCACAAAACGGACACGGCCCGCCACCTAACAAGCCATGCCCTGGCAAGGGCCCAAGCGTGCCATTCCCTTGTCAGCACGGTCCACTACCGATCACTATCCACAAGAAAAGAATTTTTTTTGTCGACCCAAGAAAAGAAGTTAGAATCCACGTTATCCTTAAAGTAAATTCCATTCATCCAATACTAAATTTGCTTCTCGTCGGTTCACATTTCTTTGACGCAACACTACTTGATGAGCAAAAATTTGCTCGAACACGGAAAACTCCAGACGAAAAGCGAAAGCAAAACTGAGAAGATGACGGCATATCGAAGCAGAATTTCCATGAATTTCAGATCTCGAAATGTACAATATGTACAGGCAACTTGGATCCCTCCGAGGACTGTTGATAGCCCCCACCAAACCAGTCGATCAAAATCAAAAAGATGTATTTTTTACACAGGAAACGACTTCAAGTACAAGCTACGACCCCCTCGGCAACTTCCCCAGCAGCAACCGATCCGGAGACGCCGGCAGCATCGCCGAGAAGTTCCTCATGGGGAACTCGTCCAACTCCCGGCTCCGGTCGTCCTCGAAGTTGAGCGCGTAGCTCATGGGATTGTACCCGAACTCTGAGGCCGCCGCGGCGACATGGCCCTGCCTCCACCGGCACCTCCCGATCCGAGCGATGAGGCTGCGGCACTTGTAACGGATCAAGCAGGGCGACCGAGCCGCCTCGCGGGGGTTGTTGCCGTCGTCGCAGTCGTCCGAGGAGGGGGCGGCCTCGTGGTAGGCGGCGGCGTGGCCGTCTTGGAAGCAGCAGAAGAGGAGCCACGGGGAGGACGGTGATCGGAGCTTGTGATTGAGCGACATTTCGACAGACAGAGCGACGAACTCGTAGCCTTGGCGTGATCGGTGGAAGACTGAAGAGAGGGAATGGCGATGAGGAAGAAGATAGAGAAGAGGATGATGTTGGTTGGGTTTTATCTTATAGGACGTGGCAGAAAAGAGTGGAAAGTCCACGTGGGAGTGATGATGAAGAAAACTGAGGGTTTGTTCGCGGGAGCAAGTGGGAAGCGGTTTTTTTGCGTTAATCCCGCGTGAGGTTTGGGGCGGTTTGGTAATTAAGCAAAAGTCGGGGGACCATAGGTCCTGCTTTTTTTTTTATATTTAAATCTTTCTTTTGTTTTACCAAAGTTGGAATTTAAATAACTTATTTATGGGTTTTATTAGAACTACCAAATAGGCGGGTCAAATCCGATCGAAAATGGTTGGAGCATAATTGACCAATTTCCATATAATACAAATTTAGTGATTTGTACCCAACACGTATCCAACCATATTCATATTGCTAAAACACTTTCATTTTTAACTCAATCTATGAAAACTTCTACCCAAACTAAGATAAGAGCACGGAGTGAGCGAGCGCAATTGAGTGAAGTTGAAAGGGAGCAAAAAGAGAGTAATAGAGGTAGATTGAGTTTAAGTTGTAAACTCATTTTACATTGACATTATTTTGAGCTTTATCATTCTAAAGTCATTTATAACCAATTTACTAAATAAAACTAACTCATAAAACAACTCAAGCTATCGGATATGAGTTAAGAAATGGATTTATGTCTCATTTTGATATATCTAGGTTTCAGCATACCATCACAATGCCTATGAAGCTTACTTAAAAATGAATTGATAATATCTGATACGACATTTCGTACTTGCTCATCTCATACTGTAAATTATTCATATGAAACAAAACGAAACCCAGAAACCCTAATTTCACCTCTTTTCCCCTTTCATTTAGTTGGTAGCAACCGCAATAAGAATGTGATAACAAATAAAACCTACCGATGCAGTGACTAATCTAAGCAACTGTCTTCAGGATGGGAAGACAACCCTCAACAAAATTTTCCTCCTAGTCAGTAAGCACGACACAATCTGAATGTGGTCACATTTGAATGCCACCCATCCTTGCTAGTGCCATATAGATCCAAAGCTTGTCACTCTGTACATTCTGTAGTACCATGGCTCATCAGGAGCACCAGCGCACCATTCACACCAATATGGAAAGAGCTATTGACAGCCAATCACACATTGGTGAGCTATGGCAGACAAATACTAAAAAACCAGGGACTTTGGCTCTAGAGGGGAGCTACCCCATCGAGGATTTGACATGAGCCGCGACTGCAGATAATAGATTTATCTTACCTAGTGCTGGCAAAGCCAGATCATTCACTTTATATACACTGCAAGTTCCCTCGCAAAGGACAGCTCATCTTTGAAATGTGCCGCTTCTTATATTCAATTGTCCACGAGTTAAATTCTCGACCACCTTTGGCTCTCAATTTCATCGAATCTCAAAAAGCTTTCATCACAAATGACGCCTTCCTTCAGTCCACTAACCTTAAATGGAACAAAGTTGAGAGCATTTTTCCTTGTTCATCTGTTTCGCTGACAAATAAGACTATATGCTGAAATGCGTTCAGCTACCGTGACCGAAACCTTAATAGCTCTGCTTAATCCTCAAGCCTCGAGGGGAAAATTTCAAATCAATATTTAAAGCAGAGTTATTTTTTCAAAAAAAAGTTCAAAGTAAATATAATATCAAATAAAAGTATGAAGTATCCAATTTATCCCAAATAAGGACATGAGTTCACCGACCTGTCAAATGTTTATCAGCCGGCAAGTACGTCACTGTTCCAGCTATTCGAACAGGGTAATTTTATTTTTTACATTTTTTATTTTTTATATTTTTTTCTTTTCTTTTTCCTTCTCTTCTTCTTGTTTTTTCCTCTTTTCCGTCCGTCGGCCCTACCTGGGGCCGGCGACAGTTGCCAGCCTCGGGCGGAGGCTGCCCTAGCCGGCGTCGGGCGATGCAGCTGCATGATCTCGCCGCTGATTGCGGGCTGGCGAGAGCCGTAGTCGTAGGGGAGATCGGGAAGGCGGGAGAGAAGGTCTGGAGGCCGCGGAAGCTCATGGCGACGCCGCCAATTGGAGCCGAGGCCCGAGGCGGAGAACCTCCGGTGAACCCTAGGGAACGTCCCCGATCATGCTACGACGATGAACCACCGGTGCCCCGTCAGGGCACTCTCTCGTGCCCTATCGCGAGCCCTGACTACTGCAATGACGGCGGCGGCGGCGGCGTCACAAGCACCGATGCCCTCGACTTTCCCCCTCGAGAACGTGACCAGGTCCAACTTCGAGCCCGCGCTCGAGTCCCTGAGGGACCATGTCAGGGCGGTGGACTTCGTGGCGGTCGACCTCGAGATGACCGGGGTCACGAGCGTCCCGTGGCGGGAGTCGTTCGAGTTCGACCGCTACGACGTCAGGTACTTGAAGGTCAAGGATTCCGCGGAGAAGTTCGCCGTCGTCCAGTTCGGCGTGTGTCCCTTCCGCTGGGATCCGCAGGAGCTCTGCTTCGTCGCTCACCCGCGAGTTCCTCTGGTTTTCGCATTTTTTGTGTCCCTCTGGACGAGGGATTGGAATTGAAGGGCTGCCATTGGTTTTTTATTGAGCTGATTCAAGTGATTGGATAGTTGAAATTGTCGTCACCTTTCGGTAAAATCAGGGCAGGCTTTTCTGGGTTCATTCTTTCTCGCCTGCGAAATCTGACTTTGGTTCGTAATTCCCTTGAGTAACTCAGTGGCAATCTCGCAGGCACAATTTCTATATTTTCCCTCGGCAAGAGTTGTCATTTGATGACCCAGCAGCTTATGAATTCCACTGCCAGGCTGCCTCAGTCGACTCCTTGGCAAAATACCAGTTCGATTTCAACACGTGCATACGGGAAGGTAAACGCGTCTAAATTTTCTTCACAGAGGCTGCTCTGAATGCTTTGGATAATGTTGGCCACGATATGATCATAAGTTGATGTGATATGGTAGCTCTGAGGAACATATAGACATGTTTTGGGTTTTTAGTAACTAGACCTGCGCTTGCAGTCAAGTGTTGCTGCGCTTGAATCATTAAAGTTTAATGGGTGATTGCCTGATTGGGTATCTTCAGGGATGAACCAGAAGGAATTTGTGAATTTTGATTGTTGTTTAGTAGCTATAAATAATTCAAGCAATTCAATTTTCTTGAGTCTGAACTACAATTTTTTTGTTGAGCTTGATAAATAGGGAATTGGGATGTGATTGTGTTCTGGATAGTGGTTTCATCGATAGATTTCGTTGTGTTCTTGTCGAATCCAAAGCATTCACTTGATATAGACACGTGCAGTCTTAAATCTGGAAATTCACAATGTTAAATAATCTCAGGAATATCTTATTTATCCGGAGAACAAGAAAATGAGCTGCTGAGACATCTGGAGGAGTCATCATGTTCCCGGCATAAACATAAGGAATTCAGAGATGTACCTTTGATCAGCATGGTAGATGTTCTCTTCAGTGAGAGAATAAAGAACCGAATGAAGAAATGGCGTGATGAGTTGTTACATGACAGAAATTATGAAATACAGTTCAGTGAGAGCTCAAATGACTCAAAACAGCAAATTCAAACCATTTTCTATAGAGCACACCCCGCTCTTGCCCTTAGTGGGTTCACCGCGCATCAGCTCAGGTTGATTCAGCAGGTAATCCCATTCTCTGGTATCTAGTTTCCTTTTTCAGTTTCTGGTTTGGAGACAGTGATTTCTCTTATGTTGTATATTTGTAATTGAAAGAAAGAGGCTGATCTCCTTGCTTATTAGTTTCTCTGATCAGTGTTATGGCAGTCATTTAGAGGACTTTTTTTTTTGCCTTATGAGCCACCAAATAAGTAATATTTTAACTTATATTATTTATGAATTTGGGATAACTTGTCATGTTGATATGATGTGTTTGTAATAATTTGGAGTGTTTGAAATCATATGAAAGTCCAGTTTCAAACTGTAAATGTCGAGGAAGTATCCAATATCTAAAAGCAGAAGCCATGCCAAACAACTGCCATATTGATATTTGGTACTGTTGTGAAAGAGCCTCGCTGTTCTATCATCTGCTTATATCCTTACTGGCTTGCAAAAAGTGGTTTGGGTCACCTTTAGCTCTTTTGTCTCACTGATGTTCCTGGAAGGAGAAAGGGATTGGGAAGGATGGAGGGTCCTTTGCAAAAAGTGTGCAATGAAGTCATGGTGACTTGGCTTGGCAAACACAGAAAAGTTCGCCCACGGACCTTTGCATGCCTGCCATTGTAGTTGATAATAATACCGAATTTACTGACAATGCTTTGATTGAAACATTTGCGATAACATTGATTGCAGATCATTCCTTAGAGGGTCAAACTTTTTTATTAGCTAAAGTGTCTTTGAGTGCTAGAATGTGCCTGCAAGATTACTCATTTCAATTTTTCTTTTCACTTGAGGTGGACTGGAGTTATAGATGTTTAGACTGTCATCTTCATTAATTATGATTGATATACTTCATATTGGTGAGCTCAGCACTAATTTCTGATAAAGGTTGAAACTTGCACGTTACAAGAAACCACTTTGAAGATGTTGTATATGTTTGTGCAAATGTTCAAAACTCTTATCTCCAACCGTTGCTTGTGTATACAGACTGCAACACCGATAAGGACCTTCTAATGGTAAGACAAATGCAAATGGAAAAATTGTGAGGATAGTATTTTTCTTTAAATCTTCAATGAGTAATTTTATATCACTGAAATGGGTAAAGAGGGCACTTCTTCAGTGTCTGTCTGTCTGTTTAATTTCCTTCATTTTTCCAATAGCCTCAAATTTTTATCTCCAACGGTTGAGCTGAATTGAGATCTTATCTGATGGCTGGATTGAAATGATCAATGACAATAAAAGCCAGACCATGAACTTTGAAGCACCTGTTGCTTTGCATTTTGTGCTGGATGTTCTGTAAAGGGCAAAGCAGCATTTCAGATACGAGTTGCTAATTATGTGCTCAGAGAGGAGATTAATACATAATAACATCCCATTTAATTTACATGTGTTTCGCTTGCCCCAATAACCTACAGATATCTTTTCGTAGAAAGAGGTGGACGATGAGAAATGCAGAGGAGAAAAGTTAAAGATTCGTTCGGCAGTTGGATTTCGTCATGTTATTGACCTTTTATCTTCCGAGCAGAAATTGATTGTTGGCCATAATTGCTTTCTTGGTATGATAATTGCCGAGAGCTTAGGTTTCCATTGATTAGTTAAATTATATATCATCTGAAGCTCATTGTTTTTATAATGCAGATGTTGCCCATATATATAGGAAGTTCTTTGGTCAGCTTCCCTTCGCTGCCGAAGAGTTTGTCTCTTCTGCTAACAAGTACCTCCCATATATCATTGACACCAAAGTTCTTTTGAATTCAAGCTACATACTTAAGTACTGGATGAAGAAGCCTAAAACATCTCTGTCCTCATCATTTGTCAGATTGTGCCCTCAAATTGCTCTAGGTTACATGAGTACCGATTTGGCTTCAAAAACTTGCATGAGAGTGGATTTCAAGTAGATGATGTGAGGTTGAATTCCCTTATCTCTTCATTCTTGACTTGTACTTTCTTTTCACTGTTTATTGTTTGTTTTTGATCGTTCCACAACAGATGTCAGTAAAAATGATACTTGATGGGGCATCTAATTAGAAATTTAGATGAATGTTATGCATACTTACCGATAGATACATCTTTATAGTGATGGTAGAACATTTCAGTCAGACCTTACGCGTCAGTATTGATCTAGAAGAGATAATTCAGACACGCTTACAATTCAGCTTCAGTCCTTTCTCAAAGATGGAGAAGAAAGACAAGAAAGAGGGGATGGCTGGAGAGAGTGAAAAAGCACCAATTGATATGTATTTATATACTACAAGCGTGGCAAATGCTGAGTCATGATTGTCCCCAGGTTTGTGCTCTTCTTGCAAGAGCAAGGCCTGGAGATGTTTGGAGGAGTTAGACAAATTTATGAATCTAGTTTTCGTATTTAGCCAATGTAATCTATATGATCACGGGATTGTTTCTCTGTTGCATACTTTTTATAGGTTATATGCTGATTTACTAAATTCAGCATATCTAGGTTTTTCCCCCTTCATATCTAATTCTTTGTGCTTTATTTTGCATGTGCCCATTAGGTATTGGGTCAAACCACATAGTTATGAGGATGATATGATAGAGCATTGTTGGGTTTCATTAGTTTTTTGTCCAGCTGTGATTAGTTACTGCAAGTTGATTACGGAAATGGACGTAGTGGTGATATTCTTCTTAGCTCAGATCCACAATTATGCGTGTGATTTTTGACTGTCAATGCATGCATTAATTCCCTTTTTTCCCTGGCTCATTCTTTCTCAGATTATTTCTTTGGCGGATTTGTTTAAAATAATTCTTTTATTTATAATCACAGGGCCTCCAGCTGGGATGCCGGGGCCAAGCATGAGGCAGGGTATGATGCTTTCATGACTGGTTGTGTCTTTGCACAGGCATGCTCTCATCTTGGCTTTAAGTTCCATCCTCGTTCTTCTTTCGAAATTTTGGCACGTGATGAAACGCTTGAGAAATATGTCAATCATCTGTTTCTCAGTTGGAACAATCGAGACATTATTAACTTAAGCACTGGCAGTGTGACTGGGAATTCTGTTGGATCAACTTACTGCAAGAACTGATGCTTGAGAATTTTGTTTGAGAACATTTTCTTGATTTGGGGATTCCCACCCAAACTCAAGGCAAGGAAGATAAAAGAATGCATCTCCAAAGTTTTTGGCCCAACCTCCGTTACTTCAGTCTACTCTTTGGATAAAACTACAGTTTTCGTTCAATTCAAGGAGCCAGAGTCGGTCTCTGATTTTCTGGTCTTGAATGAAACTTTTGAGAGAAATGATGATGCAATCTCCATTCTGAATCCTCTATGGAGACTGTTGGAGGGAGGAAACACTTTTGCGGCTGATTATGAGACGTACAAAGAAATTTGCAGCTCCCCTGTATCTAAGGTCTATTTTTCAGATCAGGCGAGGGCAGTTGGGATTAAATGGAAGACCAAATTGCTCAATTCTGAAGCGCCGGGGGAGGAAGGGATCCAAAAACAAGGTGATACGAATTTGAGCCTAGAAAGTGCAGCAGGGGCTTCTGTTTTGGATAAAACCAACGTGAAGAGTAAAAAGAGCGCATCAGACAGTATGAACCGTCGGAGTTTCTCACGTGGGGAGATCCTTGATTCTCTTTGCGCCCACGAAGTCGAGCGGGTTAGGACTTACTAATTCCTGATCAAGCAGAGGGTCTAAGTTTCAATTCATTCCCGCTTCAACTTGAAATTTTGCTTTTACATACTGATTATCTTGTTATAACACAGATCCGAGCGCCCCTCCGTTCATGGTCAAGGGCATTAGTTCTTCTGTTTCGATAATTATCATTGCGCCATGATCATCTTTGAGAATGTAGGGATAAAAAATCGAAGCCCCTATCATCGAAGGGAGGATCAAGTGCTCCTCGCTTCTTCGTAATACCTCAGAATTCCGTGCAGACCCATGAGTCCTGTAATTCCGTTTTGCTACATCACACCTTCAGTGGACTTGAGCAAACATTTGGCAGAAAAACCACATGGAAAGAATGAAGGTTCTTGTCTGACCTCAAGCTAAGATTTCTCTATGTTATGGCAAGATATTCTAGGAAAATTCCTAGGTTGTCATGTGTTGTTATAGGTAGAAATTACGATGTATTCAACCGAACACGAGAGCATGCAACGTTGCTCTACTTCTTGATAGTTGAGTTCCAAAATTAGATCCCAGGAATTGAATTGATTCCACTCTCTATGCTTGAAGTATGGGACCACCTGCTTTCTGATCATCTTGTAATTTCCCAAAAAGAAGAAAAAAAGAAAGAAGAAGAAGCAGAATCATAACCCTAAAATATAGCGTCGAGCAGCCGACGACTCAGGGTATGACCTTATCTTTGACCGTTCCAAATCGTCCCCCACAACCTTCAGTTCAGCCCCCATGCACGTCTCCGGGTTTCATCATTTATGGCCCCTGCTTCTCCCAAAACGGGGTCATCGTCACTCGGCCATGCACGTTCCAGTGCAGGGCCGGAAATGGCAAACCCAGTAATGGAGACAGCGAAAGGGTTCGGCCATGTTCGGCACAATCTCTGCTGGTCAGAAACCTCCGAGGAGAGAGCATGAGGGGGCCAGTCCTCGGCCCCTGCCAGCCGGTCGCCGCCCCCCCTCCACCGGCTACCATCGGTGACAGGGCGTCTCATTAAGGACACGGTCGTCATGTGGACTGTTCCATCAGCGTGTTTGGCGAGCATCCCCATCTCGGAGAGTTGAATTGTCCTCGCATGCCATTTCTTTGATCCGCCTTCGTTTTCTTTATCTTCCTTCGAATTGGGTCGTACCCTTTTGAGCAATTTGCCTCGAAATGAAGAAAAGGGTTTCGCTTTTTAGCTTCTCTCTCTCTCCTTCCCTCTCCCCTTCAGACCCAGTGGAAGTGTCCTCGAGTTCAGCAAGAGTTCTGAGTAATGAGAGCTTTGGGAAGTGTTATCAAAGTGCAGGCAAGCATGACGCGCACGATCTTTTTCTCTTCTAGAGGAACAAAAAGGAGTTGTTACCTTTTCTCGGCGGATCGGTCTTGCGTGACATGTCTGCAACAGTCTGCATGCTTTGTGTGCTCCTTGTATGTGAGCCAATTCGTGTTTGGTCTGACTCTTGATTTGATGATATCCGTTTTGTTGTGACGAAATACTGCGGGCTCTTTCGGCCAAAAAAAGAAAAAGAAAGGAAAATACTGCGGGCTCGTGCATGCACGGGTATGCGAGGGTCGATCTAGTTCTCTTTTTCTTATTCACATGTCTGCGGGCGAAAAGGGAGGATCTTTTGGCTCCCGGAAGTTGAATTGAAGCATTTTCAACTTCATAGATGCTTGGCATTGTCTTTTACATTGCATTCTTCCTCTTTCAGAATAAGAATCTTCTCACCGATCAGATAGGGATGGCCTTTTTTTGGAGCCGCACAGGAAGCAAACTTATAGTCTTTTTAGTCTTTCATCCGTTGCTCGATCCTGCATGTGTTTTGCATTTAACATGCGCTAATGGGTGTTTGCTGTTGTGCGGGAAAGAACCCTAACTAGATGAGATGAAACAAGAATAATTCAAACATAGAAATTTACGTGGTTCGGCAAAAAAATTCCGCCTACGTCCATGGGAGAGAGAGAGACGATTTCTTATTTCTGAACACATCTGATACGAGGTACAATGCTGAATAAATAGATCCTCAGATCTATACTTCCCTAATCCCAAGAAATTTCACCCTAAAGATCTTATTAATTTAGGAAACTAACTAATAAATCTTTAGTGATTATCCCCTAAATATTATGAATATCACAACATATACCAGTTACATTAAATTAGGACTATTTCCCATGAAATCTCATGTAGATAGGAAATATATTTGAAACGCGCTCCAAGTCTTCTTGGATTTCCCAATCGACTTTTTCGAGTCTCTGATAGATCAAAACTTCATGGAATTCAAGACATCAACATTTGCTGCCCTTGAAATGCAGATCCACCGATGTGTTGGACTTAGAAGGTGAAAGGTAGTGCGCAAGTGTTGACAGAAGAGAGAGAGCACAGCCCTCCATTGGCTAAAGGGTCTTAGCTCTTGCTGGGAGTGTGCTCTCTCTTCTTCCGTCACCGTCACCATCACCATCACCATCGCAGCGTCATCATCGTCCCCGACACATCAAATGTGGTGATGTAGGAAACTTCTGAACCTCAGAGTCTTGTGGACTAAAGTAAGCGACTTTCTCAACCTTCTATAGCTACATAGCTACTTAACTCTGAGGTTGCTTTTCAGCCCAAAAAAAGAAAACAAAGGGAAAAGAAAGAAACTTTGTGATTCCTACTTCCTAGTGCATTCCTTATTCTCTGGGGCAGTGGCTTAAGTTAGAGGTACAAAAAGGTGGAATTTTTAGAGGAGATGTGCTTTTATCTCATCGATTTTGTTTATATGCTTGCTTATGATGATTCTATTCCGATCCATAGCTCTAGCAGTAGCGCACAAGGTACAACGTGTACTGAGGGTTATAATAGCTATGATAGCATCTCAGTTACTACGTACATGTTCTCTGCGTGTTCACTAGCATTCTTTGAGTTTGCAGAAGAGTCCAAACACTAGTGTACTTGTGCCCTTATCACAGATACATTCATGGACAGTTAGAGTTGGAATCCTGGTTTTGGTAAAAGATCGCCCCTTCATTATGCCTTGCGTAGGTGAAGGAGGTGCAATGCGTAGGCGTAGATAATTCATATGAACAGAGAAAAGGAGTGGAAACTCAACAGGTCTAAGTAAAGCTACGCCTCGGTGTTTTTGTAACTGATGCACAGGATGATTGCATGAGATGAAGGACCCAGACCTCCAGCTTCAGTGGTGATAAGGTCAAAGACAATTCATTGCTTTGGCGACCGTTTTAACATTTGCATTCTTCTCATTGCATGGAATAAGGAAGAGGTGCGCCACCACCCGTCAGTCCCTTGCAAATCTTCAGATATTGAAACGGATGGTTGTGCTGGACACCAAGGAGTCTGAACTTTTTGCAAAATCAGTCTTCATACTTCTTCCTGTATATATTTGTGAACTAAGAAGCATCCTCTGATAGTCACTTCTGAAGATGAGGGTTGACGGGTTTAGAATTCCTGGATTTTTGGGAGTATCACTTTCAAATTGAGGATAAAGTGTGATTTGCTTTTTCATAAAGTTTGGTGAAAGACAAATAATCTGGACAATAAACCAAAACAAATGTCCAACCACTTCTACTAGAGTATGATGGACTGTTACTTCTAATGTGCCGTTGATGACCACGAGTCCTCGATCGTTCTCATTGAAAGACAAAATGAAGATGGGTGTTCGAGCTGAGTTGTAGCCAATGGTGCTGAAATAGGATCAGTGGGTCATATGAAGCAATTGACATGCTCCGTTTAAGTAAAGGGAATATTACCTAATTCCATTTGTAGAATCTACTTTGCGGTTCTAGAATTGTAGCATTCCGAAGATATACGTTAGTCAAAATTGAGCACGATCTACAATGATTCATTACCTTCTAATGTTTCGATTACACTATTAAGTGCCATCATATTGTGTTATATAGAATTTCTGAAACATCAATCTCCCTATTCATGGCCACATGGCAAGTGCAACCTCAAACTTACCAATTCCAGAGTGGGTCTTGGTTGTGTGTGGACACAACTGCAGAGACTCCATTAAGTTCTCTTAGCGTGTCTACAAGAAATCTGACAGGACTCAAATGCTTTGGATGTCAAAATACGCGCCTTGGATTCAAAGAGCCGATGTACCTCCATACAGCCCAAAGTAGTTTTAGTTCTAAATCACTCTTTGGTTTGATAGCTAACTAATGAAACATGGTACCTATTACATTACAATTTGCGATCTTATAGGTGAACACAACTGCAGAGACTCCATTAAGTTCTCTTAGCGTGTCTACAAGAAATCTGACAGGACTCAAATGCTTTGGATGTCAAAATACGCGCCTTGGATTCAAAGAGCCGATGTACCTCCATACAGCCCAAAGTAGTTTTAGTTCTAAATCACTCTTTGGTTTGCTAGCTAACTAATGAAACATGGTACCTATTACATTACAATTTGCGATCTTATAGGTGAAGAACATATGTTTTTTTTACAATGGAGGTCTCATAGTTAGGTGGCAATTGCAAGTAGAAGAGAAAGCCTTAAATTTTCTATTAGTGATTTGGGGTGCTGCAAACCACTATATAGTTCAACAGAGCAGGTTGTCAGGATATTGAACTCGAAATGTCCCTAATCAGGGGATTAACATCAACAACACTATTATACAAGCAAAAATCTAGAGAATGAAACAATCAAACTACTTGTGCATGGGAGAGCATGAGATTAACACTTCAATTGACTTTAAACTGGCACAATGTGGGTTGCGAAAACTTGATATCCTCACTGTCTGAGACGAGGTCCTCGAGACTTAGCATTAAGCCGCTGGAGAAGGAGAGGCTCGGTTTCATCCTCGGCACGAGAACCGGTTCCGCCTCAGTGATGAGGATCTGAAGGACCCTCCTCATAGAAGGCCTCTCAGCACTATCGGGGTTTGCGCAGCTCAAACCCCAGAAGCAGGAGCTTCCTCATTTCTTCCTCCTTAAAGGTCCCACTCAACCTTTTATCAGCTGCTTCAATGATCTTCCCTTAAGAGTGCAATCCCCAGACCCAATCTACCAAATTCACCATTTCTGATCAGTTGGGTCTCTCTCAATGGGCCTCCTCCCACAAGCAACTTCAAGTATGACCACTCCATAGCTGAAGACATCTGTTTTCTCAGTTGCCTTTCTATGTTGAAGATACTCGGGTGCTAAGTACCCCATCGTTCCCGCTGTCAAAGTCGAAACAGGGCTCTTATCTTGATCCATCAGCCTTGCCAGCCCGAAATCGCCGAGCCTCATGTTGAAATTCCCATCGAGCATTATGTTGCTGGTCTTGATGTCCCTATGAATCACTTGCTGCTCACATTCCTGATGGAGATAAGTAAGAACAGAAGCCAATCCAACTGCAATGTTGAGCCTATGGGGCCATCTTAACAAGGACCCTTGTTCGACTTCCTGGTATAGCACCTTGTCGAGGCTCCCATTGGGCATGAAATCGTAAACTAGCAGCAATTCACCCTTTCGACACACCAACCTTGGAGCTGCACCAAATTCTTGTGCCTCAGCCGAGCTATGATCGACAACTCAGCTAAAAATTTGGTTTTCCCCTCGTGGGAGTGCTTTGATCTCTTCACAGCTGCGATAGTACCAGATGAAATAAAGAAGGCCTTATACACGGTTCCGAAAGCTCCGTGGCCGAGGATCCTGCTGGTATGAAACCCTTTTGTAGCTGTCTTCAGTTCCTTATAACTGAACTCTCTAGGACCAGCAAAAACCTCTGCTTTGAAATTCTTCTCTATCTTAATGTCCCTCCATTTCTTCACCATAATATAGCCAAACACAGCCAGCACCACACAGAAGAAGGCCGGGCCGGCGATCCCAAGGCCTAACCCGAGCCTCTTATGATGCTTACTCCCTGATTCAGGCACAGAAATCGGCGGCTTAATTGTCACAGAGCTATCGGATACATTATGAGGATGCGACTTCGGCCTCGCAGGCAAGAAGCCAAACGTTTGAAAGCTCCAGCTCTGAATAAAATGGAGCTCGGTACTTCCCTCCGTCGACGCCGAGAAGCCCGCATATCGCATTTCTTTAAGATACTCAGAGAGATCGATATCCACCGTCAAGAGAGGATCTTGCGGCTTGAAGCTCTTGTAACTCAAGAAAACCATCAGCTTCTTCTGGTCATTCTTGTAACCGATCCAGGCAGTTATCAATTTCCCACTCTTGAGATCAATCCCCCGCAGCATCGGGTCTTCAGTCTTGACGGAAACCAAGCTATCGATGTCCAGCCCAACGTCGTTCTAGCTCAGGTCGCTGAAATGCGAATCGATCCTCGTGTCGAACTCGACGGCGACGAACGCGTTCTTGGTCAGCTGCGAAGAGTTCACGAGGCCCAGGTACTCGCTGGGGCTGCCCAACGTCTTGTTCCCCGGCGAGAGGAAGAAGGCCAGGCCATCATCGAACGAGGCCGGGTTGACGTTGCCGACGGAGAAGGCCAAGGTGGTGGAGAAGGAGGCGGTGGTGTTGGTGTTGGATTCCCGGTTGAAGAACTCGATGGGGGCGGTCGTAGATCACGGAGCCGGAGCAGGAGGAGGGCACGTCGGTGTCGCGGGTGAGGCCGAGGATGCCGCCTTGGAGGTAGGAGTCGCTGAGGAGGGTGAGGTTCTGGAGGGCGGCGGAGGCGGCGAAGGAGTAGTTGAAGCTTGTGTTTGCAGAGGATGCAAGATTGGGACAAGACAGCAAGGCGGGGAGGAGGATGAAGGAGAGGGAGAGCAAGTGGAGATTTCTTGGAGCCATTGGGTCATGGGATGTGGTGGGAGGATTGAGCTGCCGGAAATGGGTATGTCATCGACGGCGGCGATGGCGAATGATTTTGGGAAGGATGTTGCTGTAAGTTGAATTCTGAGAGAGAGAGGGAGGGGAAGAGGAACAGGGTTTTAAACGGTTGGAATGGGCGCGTCTGGGCTTAAAATATATAAAAAGGAAAAGAGATGAAGAAAAAAAAAGGGGTTAATAGTAACTAGACATGACCATGATCCGAAACCAGCGATTCCGGTTCGTGGCCATGTATGAACCAGAACCGGCGGTTCCGAGCCAGTTCCGGTTCCGAGTTAGAACCAGCCGGTAATAATTAAAAAAAAATTATGAAATAAAAAATAATGAATTATCAAATTATGAAATAATGAATTATTCAATATAAAATGTAATCAAAATGTACAGGCCTTGCTACAATTTTTTTTTTTGAACCGGGCTCAGAACCAGCAATTCTAGGCCGGTTTCAAAATTGTTGGAACTGGAACCAGCCCGGTAGGCCATGGGCTGGTTCCAATTCTAAACCACGGGCTCGGTCAATGGGCCAGTCCCGGGTTTGACCTGGACCTATTTCCGTCCGAAAAAGGCTCGTGGTCATGTCTAGTTAATACCATGAAAAACTTCAAATTGATACATCTGTGATAATTTTTACCTTAAACTAATTTTTTGACCACCAAAAATCTTAAACTATTATACATATGACAATTTTACCCTCTATTTATTTTCGTTAAATTTGACTATCAAATTGCTTTATTAAATGACACACGGTAGTTGACTGATGTGTCGGTTTTACATTTTACCCTCTGTTTATCACAAGTATACAAATTTATGATTTTTTGTAGTATAAATATAATTTAAAGGAAACTGACGAAAAGTAAATTTGTCACAAATATACCTGTTTGGGATTTTTAGTTGTCAAAATATTAGTTTTGGGTAAATTTACCACATGTATCTATTTGGGGTTTTTTGTGGTCAAAAAATTAATTTTAGGGAAAATTGTAATAGGTATATCAGTTTGACATTTTTTGTGATATTAACCGAAATAAAAAAGAGAAAAAGAGAGAAAAGAAACGAAAGGAGGATGGTGGGCATGTTTCTTTCTTTTTCTCCCTTCTTTTAACGGTTACCAAAGGATACGACTTCAAGCGAGCTCCGCCAAATGGCGTTGTCCCAAAGGGAAACTTTTTTCAGTCAAGATTTCAAAAAACTTTTAATCCGTTTTAATTGTTGAACGATTATAGCACAAGTTTGGACGGGAGTTAAATAATAACATTTATGAGAATAGTTGTCGAGTAATCAAATGACAAAAAATTTACAATTTGTTCCATGTAATAAGTATTTAGGAAAAACCAACATGTTTTTTTTTGTAAAGTATAACCGATAAACATTTTCAAAGAGATGTTAAAGCTCAAAATATATCAAAGTATATGAGTTGCGCAATTTGATAATAGTAAAGAGTAAGAATTGAAAATCGTTCCAAATGCACAAATCCTCCCTCTGACTTTCTCTTGTTTCGCATGGAATTTTGGGTTAACTTCTGCATCGCGGTAGGGCCACACGTTCACAACAAATCAAGGGTTGATACCACAAAAAAAATCCCAAACCAATATGCCCATGTCAAATTTACCATAAACCAATTTCCGCGTCACGAAGAACCTCGAACCGATTGTCTCTCGTCATATTTGTTTCAAACTAATTTTCGTGTCACGAAAAATCATCAATTAGTACACTCATTGCCACATTTACCGTAATCTGACTCTAAGATTTCAGTAGATTCACCACAGGGGTATTGAGTTGGGATTTTCGGCAACCCGAGAATTAGTTTGAAGATAAATGTGGAACGGGTATATCAATTTTCGCAACGTGAAAATTAATTTGAGTTAAATATTAGCACAAATGTATCGGTTGGGAATTTTTATCGATAAATCAGCCAATGAATATAATCATCGTTCCAAGCGAGTGGTTTTGCTTTTCATGTGAAGATGCACACCCCCCAAATGATCCTCTGCTTAAAATGATTACAGTGGCTACTCCAACCGACCCTGAGAAAATCTAAGAGTCCTCCTCGGCTTGGAATCTTGCGGAAAGTAATCATTATCCCACCATTCTTCTGCTGCTGCTGCACAAAAAGGAACAAAAATGGCCATCAGCGCACACGCTTTGGAATCCAAGGAATTTTTGTTCACTACTATGCAAACACGTCATTGGGTCATCACTATGCTCGTGCTTGCACTGAGAGAGAAGAACATTCCTAAACAGGTCTAATCCATGCGGCATGATAGTAATCGAGGAAGCAATGCTACCCGTAGAAACGAGACAGCCGTTTCGATTTGTGGAATTCACTATATATAAAGAGAGCTATGGCGCACGAAATCTTAGCAACTGAAGGAAGGACCTAATAAGGTCGGCCAACTCTTGACAAGGGAAGGCATTCGAGTCGTTAAGTTTAGCGACAGCTCATAGCAGAAGAAAGTGGAAACTTGAGATCAATCGCAAAAGAATGTGTAACTACTAAAGATGACCCCGATCGATGAGATAATGTTACCCTATGTCTTGCGAGGAAAATGTACAAACTACGACTAGATCCCCTTGCAGGGTCGTTTGGCAAGTCGCGTGCTCACTATTTTAGCTGAAACTTCCGAGGCATGACACTGCATGGTTATTTGAAGTTAGTCAGTAAAGTAGCAGTTACTGTTTGATAGATTAGAGTCAGTAGCCCAACTAACCTTCAGATATACTACAAAAGCTATCTGGGGGCAAAATTACATCTGGATCCACTCTTTGCTGAGAGGAAATTGCCTGCGCCATACGACTTTCACCGCAAAAGAGAAGCATAAGTATAGAAATAAATTCCAGCTTGCAGAAAGACGTAAAAGCCATTTAGTTGCTAACGAGTGGCCTCTACCTAGTCCCGGATTTTAACATATGATATAAGGGTAAATAAGGTGACAACAGAGACCAAGAAGAAACATTGTAGCAGTTCCAGAACCAAATTCCATGCCACCTGTTTGGTTCTCTCAAAAGAACGTTCAATTAGTACAGCATAACGAGTCAACTGACCTCGTCCATGAAGGTACAAATTTGTCATTGGGGATATTATCTTCATCTTCGTCTTCATCTTCGTCATCCGAACATTTGTAGGGTGAAATCTTGTATGATCGTTCTTGATTGCCATTGCTGACACTGTCCCCAATATCTGTTGCTTTATGCAAAATGCTTATTGCCTGGATGATAAGCAACTCTCAGCATGAAAGAGTACAGGCAAGCAATTTCCTTCAGCAGATCAAACAAACCCTCATCTCTCTAGAAGTAGCTTATACAACTGAGTACAAGCTGTTTACTGAAAAATGCTTTGGGCACAAGCTATTGACAATGAAGAAGAGAAAGCTTTTAACATTTACAGCTAGCATTACTGACAATTTCAGTAAAATGACAGACAAGGCAAGGACGAAAGCCTTAGTCATGGAATAACCACTCGGAAAGTTTGTTGGACAAAATCATTGCCATCTCCAGTTCCTGAAGTGTAGCTATTCCAATACCATGCCAGGAAGCACAATTAAACAGATCAAGGAGACAATAAGAATATCATTCTATAATCAATTAAAGTCATTCTATATGTGATTTGAGACAATTGCCCATACAGGATTTCAGATGATGTGGAAGTTAAATCTACTCCTGCAGTTTCTGCTGCCGTACAATTATAAATTTTCCTTTCCAGTCTATCAAAAAGGACTGCAAAGCTGCATTGAGTGCGGGATTTTTCTATTACTTGCATATTAAATACTGTAAGTGTAAGGAGTAGAGATAATAATTTTTCCCATAATTGTTCTGATGAAAATAAAAATCACACAAGGCAAGCAAAGTCCCACGTATTTCCAAATTAAATTCACGTTCAAGCCCACCTCTCTTGGCTCTTCTTTTCAACTTATTTTCTCTTTTCCTTTTAGGCAATGCATTGAGGACTGCACTTAGTTTATTTATTCAAAGAAAGCCTGAATCAGAAATTGTACCTTATTTGTTCCATCTGCACAAATTCTTTCAGTTGAGCTGGGTTTAGAGCCTAAGCCCTGGTCAAGTTCAGCTGCATTCTCCAGTATCCTCTCCGGAAAAGCACCTCTTTTTTCTGTCTCTAATGTTTCATTCTTTCCGAGTTCATTTCCCGATTCTCCCCTCTTCTGAAACATATTATCCCGAAACACATGTGAGGTCCATGCTACCATGAGGACTAACAAAAGGTAAAAAAAAAAAAAACAGAAAAAAGTAAGATAGCACTGGATAGATCATACTGCAGTATGATATTTTGGTCCTTGCTGCTCCTTTTTGGTAGGCATGTCTTCTTGGTTCTCTTAATTCCTCCGAGCACCTTCAACACATTTTCTTTTCCTTTCCTTCTCCCTCCTATCTTCTTCTTCCCTCTTCTTTTCCTTCATGGCAATATGAGCCAATTTTTTCTTCTGCTCTTCTTCTTTCCTTTTCCTTTGAAGCTCCAATTGTCTCGTGTTTTCCTTCTTAATTCTTGCCCGTTCAAGTTTCAATGCTTCCTTCTTCATTTTACGTTCAATCTCTTTCTTTTCTGCTTGACGTTTTGCAGCTCCAGCAGCCTCAAGAGCTCTCACTTTAATGTCCCTCTTCTCTATTAAAGATAAGAAGTCTTAAACTAAATGGTTGGCAACAAAATCCAGGATAGACTTATCTTGAGTACTTAAACATAGTAAAGCCAAAAGCAACTGATTGCTTATTCTGATGAAAGCCCTCACTCATCTAAAGTTTCTTCATGAAACAAACAGCTATCAGTTCAAAGAAATATGATGACAAATTCCATCTTCATCCAACTATCAGTTAAACAGATTTCAAACATCAAATTCAGCTCTTCTAATTTAATAAAGTAACTAGAAAAATTCAGAGAATGAGACATAAATCTACTGAACTATTTGAGTGCAGTGACGGTATGTGAGAGAAATCTAGCACCATAAAATGTAGCATCACAAATTTCCAACAAGGAATCCAGGAAAAACAACGCATCCTTTTGAAGTGCAAAATAGCAGTACGACATAATTTACCCGAAGCAGTCTTATCTCATACATCTTAGTAGGGAACTCGAGAACAGAACTTGTAGCAAAAGATGTGGTTGATACCTGTGAAAGGTGCAACTGTTTGTTTTTGTTGAACCAGTGGCAAGAATGAAGTCAAATGAGACACAATGTTGTCACCTTTCCTGAGGCTGGTTTTTTGCTTACTGAACCTGTTATTAGGCACTTCCACAGGCCTCTTCCCTACATTCAGTCCTTTTGGCATGGTTGTGCTGTCATTTGCCCTATGCCTCTTGCTGCTTTCCCGCTTCCCAGGCTTCTGTTTAGCCTTTCTATGAGTCCCAGCAAAGCTAATTTCTGTCCTGATGGAATCTAGACAACATCTTGTCATCTCATTCTCTGTATCAGAACTGAAGCAGGACAATTAGGATCTTCTGTAATATCAGCAAGTGGTTTTCTATTTGCTGCACTTGTTCTAACATCTAAATCAATGCCCTCTTTTGATGTATCAGCTACCTCATCTGCATTCTCATTTTCTTCACTAATGCAGGGAAGCTCAGGATTTAAACTTCTTTTCTCCTCTGAACTTCCAGACTTGGAGGCTATTATATCCCACAACTTCCTGACGGGAGATGTGTAGGTTTTCTTCTGATATCCCGCAGATTCAGCATATGAAAGAGGAAGGCAATCAGAGTGGGACCTTCCATAAGGAGCCTGCTCAACTTCCTTTGTCAAGAAGTTGTTCTATTACACTCATTCATAGAGAAAGTGCTCCCGATGTCCATATATTCAAGAAGGCCGTTTGGAACTGACTTGTATAAGTTTGGTGCCTTATGCAGCTTGTATGTGGTGGAGAAAGGGGACAACGGTGAATGAATAGAAGAAGATTTGGAAGGCAGGTTTTGCACGCTGGCATGTTCAGTAATACCAGATTGAACATCCAGCTTCTCAAAGCTATATCCATCATCAGAAAATGACTTCTCATCATCAGTCGAAATGATGAATCCCTCAAAAACAGGCATTATTTGATGATTTCCAACTTGCCCCATGGATGGGCAACCAGGTGAGTGGTAAGGAAACTCATATTTTTGGTTATGGGCTTCTCTATTCTGCTCAGGTCTTTCAGAACAAGCTAAATGTTCCTCATCCATCCGATTGAAAATATCCTCAGTCAGGCATTGACCTTCCTTATCCATGGTGCCTTCGATTCTTGCTAAAGATGCAACGTCAGATAGACCAGAAATATTTAAGCGAGGTTATCCATGGTTTTCATGCACCAAATGGGAATCTGTATTTTCATGTTGCCCTTCCAAGGTGACACCCTGTGAGACAAAATGATTAAAAAATTTACAGCACCATTTTGCATCATACAAGCTAGAGCAGCATAGGCAGTAATAGATCTGCTCCATAACTGTACATGCATTTAGTGTCGATGCAAATTGTGAACTAAATTATTGACGCAGAGACTGCTCTGCAAAGCAAGTTTAAGTGTTCTATATATTAAGAAGTTGCTGATATGAGGTGAAGAATGTATTTTTCTTGTGCTGGCATCAATTAACTAACTCTAATTCCAGTATTCTACAATGTTAATTATCCAACATAGACTGGAACTTTAGATCTACAATCCCCAAAGATTATCCGATGTTTTTAACGAAAACCTCCTCGTAACATGATGATTTTAGTCCTGAGCTTTCTCTGGAGCTATCCTAACTTGACAGTTTCACTCTCAGAAATAGTTTCATTTTGTGGTTTGGAGGTTGAAAAACTAATGCACCCAATATGGAGCTGTCTTTCCCATTACAAGTATAACAGAATGAACCATTAAATCTAGGACCTCGTCATCTATTGAAACTGACCTATTATCACTAATAGCACACAATGTGAAAATGATCGATTTAAGAAGGCTAGCCATGTTGATCATCATAAAGATAGTCAATAGATGATTGTGATCAACCTTTCCCACAACCCTTTAAAAGCAGCACTTTTCTTCAAGGAGCGTGTACTATATATGTTCACTCCTCTTGTGTCTGCTGTAAGCACGGGTTTATCATAAACGGGATGATGACCAATGGAAAAAGGAACTGAAAATTGTGGCTGCGGTTGCAAAAGTTCTGCAATAAGCCCTTCTCTCTGAAATTCTGCAATGACATGACAGTAAATGTAAATTCAAGCTAGGGACTAGAGGTCCAATGGCCGCAACCATCGAGGGCAAACACATCGTAGAGTAAATGACTGAGTGCCATATCTAAAGTGATAGCGCATCATCACATGCGAATTCCATCCATTTGCATTGAACATTGCCCAATTATACAAAAGACAACCGGTTACAGAACAAAAGCATCATAAAAATGCAGCAACATTAGAGGATAATGTACTCACAGAAGCATCAAAATTCAGGGGAACGACTACTAATCAAGCCAGTTTATTAATCAACTTCAGCAATTGTCACTCGAGCTTGGCTCATCATCGATGCATTGCTCCGAAGCAGAATATGAGGGGAGCAAACCAAATTTCAAAAGGAGCAATCGACAAGTAAAGCGTTTCCATACGAACAAAAGCACATGGGCATTCGAAACCGAAAAAACACCTGAGAAATGCAAACTCCGATTCACACACTGGCCGTGCAGATTACTGGCATTCTGTAACGTTCCAAACAGTAGGGCACGAGCAAATCCACTGCCGGTTCAGCAAACTCGCGACGGAAGTGTAGACGACACTAACCGACGCACATCGATAAACAGTAAAGCTTTCCGAAGTTCTCTCCGACGTACCTCCGGGAAGCGAGGGCGGTGGCTGCGAGCCGGAGGAGCCAGGGAGGAGGGGCGACTCCGTCGATGAGGAGGGTGGAGGCGAGGTGCCGGTCGAAGAGGCGAGCGGAGAGCCATGGGAGCTTCCCTTTTGGATTTCTGTGGAGCTGATCTTCAAAGCTCGCTCAGATACACACCTGGGCTCGTCACCTCCGGAGAATTTGGGGCTCCTTACCTCTGGATAATCTGGATAAACAGGTCCACTAAAAACACAGCCTATTCAATGTCGTAGAACATCCAAAAAACATCGCTACAGGTGGCTTTTCTTAGCCCAGAGGACTTGTCGCGGATCAATTCGCAGAAGCGCGCCCCGCGGGACAAACGGACCTCGCTAGACATAATAAAGCGTGGAAAAGAAACCTTGGATAGTCGGACGGGAAGCTCGGGGAGACATTCAAGTGGACGGCAATCGAAAAGAGCGAGTTCCTCGAGAAGGGTTAGTTTGGAAAGAAATGGTAACGATGGACTTGGAAAATCGATGAGCAGAGCTGTTAAGCTGGAGGGCGGTTCCGGTATTCCTCGAAGGTTTTCGCAAAATCGAATGTCGAGACGTTGGAGAGAAGAGAGCTTAGAAATGCTTCCTGGCAAGTCCAAAATGCCCGATCCGCTTAAATAAAGCTCGTTTAGCGAAACCAGTTCGCCTATATTATTGGGCAGTCCTTTTAGATTTTCGCAGAATGATGCACTCAACTTTTTGAGTTTCGCCAGCATTCCAATGGCACTAGGAAATTCCGTCACTAAAGTTTTACCAATGTCCAAGATCCTCAAATTTTGCATATTCCCAATGCTTTCGGGTAACTTTGTAATCGATGTCTTGTCTAATTTCAGCTCGGTCAATGATGCCAACTTTCCGATGGCACTAGGCAATTCCGTCATGGGAGTTCGATTAATGTCCAAAATCCTCAAATTTTGCAGATTCCCAATGCTTTCAGGTAATTTTGTAATCGATGTTGCCCCTAATTCCAGCTCGGTCAATGATGCCAACTTTCCGATGGCACTAGGCAATTCCGTCATGGGAGTTCGATTAATGTCCAAGATCCTCAAATTTTGCAGATTCCCAATACTTTCAGGTAATTTTGTAATTGATGTTGCCCCTAATTCCAGCTCGGTCAATGATGCCAACTTTCCGATGGCACTAGGCAATTCCGTCATGGGAGTTCGATTAATGTCCAAGATCCTCAAATTTTGCAGATTCCCAATGCTTTCAGGTAATTTTATAATTGATGTCCCTGCTAATTCCAGCTCGGTCAATGATGCCAACTTTCCAATCGAGTCGGGGATCTCTCTCAACAACGCACAATCCCTTAGGTCACGGCGAGACAAAAATGCTAGATTGCCTATGGAGCTAGGTATGCGAGCTAATGATCGACACCAAGAGGCATCAAGAGTCTCCAACGCCTCCATAAAACCAATGGATTCAGGCAATTCTTCAATCCCTGTCCAACTTAAGTTCAGCTGAGTTAATGACACAAGGGAACCCATAGATTTTGGAAGTTGAGCAAATTTATCACAACTTAGGTCATCTAAAGTCTTTGGTTTCATCAGACAACGTCTCAAAATAGGGTTCTCTTTTATAGCGATGTCATTAATGAGAAGCTCCCTCGATTGTTCCATTCTCCCTACTCTTGTTGATACCTCCTTCAGTTCCCTACAGTACTTGACATTCAAGGAGATGAGAGTCTTGATATGCCAAATAGAATGATGAATTGCTTCCAGACGCCGACACTCTACAAGAATCAAAATCTCCAAGCTTTTGAAAGCAGACAAGTCGGGAGTTCTTCTCAAATGTCGACAACACGACAGGTCGAGAACTTTCAGCTCGGTTGCCATCTAAAAGAAACAAAGGAAAACCTCAGTGAAATTGGACAGCTACAATGTGTGATTTTCCACTATTCCTTGCTTTTTTTTTATAAGAATCTATAAGATTCCTGAAAAATACCTATGCTCCACTACTCTTTCACTGTTGTTTTATTTGATTTTAAATGTTCTTTAATAGTATTAGGCTACACCACCATATTGATTTTTTTAAGCATATCCATTGCAAAAAGAATGTTAGGTACAGACAACTGCTAACTGTGTTTATTTTCGGATAAAATTTCAAAGAGAAAATATATTCATTTTTTAAGAGCGATGGCGATGCCATTGATTAGACATAAGCAAATTTTATTATCAAAAAGAAAATGACACTTCAATAGTATGAAATTAAAGAGAAACGGGTAGTTTAATTATGAAAAGCAATTTTTTTAATGTTATATGTACAAGATATAGAGAATGTTGTATTCCAAAAAATATTAACGCCACTAGAAGGATAACTTTATTACTCTCATCACATTAATAATTTGTATTTGTGTTATACAGTGACGACTTCCATAATCAACAATTATAATGATTAAATATTTCGTGCAACAAGTCAGAGCAATTCATAAATTATATCCATTACTCTAAGATTAAAATCAATTTAGAATTTTAGTATGAATGTACAACACAAGTCACTACGTGGGAGTTTTTGTTTCTCCAAGAAAGGAGATTGATATAGAGATATAACAAGAATCGCTCAAAAGACATGCTTTTGCACGGGGAGAAATTATCTTAGAAGCCATAAACCAACTAGATTAATGAAATACAAAATAGGCACAATTAAGTAATTAAATTTTTGATAGATTTTAATTAATATAGTTAGTTTTTTTCTTTCTAGCATTGTCTAAGGTTAAGCATGCCGGGTTGTTGAGTTTGATCAATTAAACATATTAAGGGGAAGAAGATTATGAGTATTTAGATAGCTATAAATTCCTATTATATTTACCCAAAAATCCTGAATCCGAGGAACGATATTAAACCTTTCTAAAAGAAAGAAGGGAGAACTGGGGATGATTGCACCTTCGGTAACACGTTATTATTCACAATAGATATATCTTCTCAATTTCTTACCTTGAGTGGATCCCATCCTCCCCAATCCTCTGTAATGTCACTACATGATAGATCGAGCACGACTAATTTTTTCGGATGAAAGTTGACCACTTCGAAATATGAGGGACAATTTTGCCACCGAAGCCATCTTAATTGAGGAAGCAAGTTTTGGAAATCTCCGGTGAATTTCGCACGGTTTGCAGCTTGAAGGAACCTCAAGTTGGTGAGTTCCTTAAACTGTTCACCTTGGTAGTTTTTCCGGCCATAATAGCCAAGATGAAGGGCCTCAATCTTACTGGTGCCCTACAATTATAAAACATTGTGGACCATAAAATTGACGAAATTGACTGTATATAAGAAAAGATGGACTAATTTCAATTTAATATCATATGGTATAGGCTTCTTACTTTCAACTTAATGAAATAACAAGTTGTTATTGCATATGATTTATCCAATTCATGTAAAAATGTGAAGCTCACGAAGGTGTTTTCGAACTTTTCCTCTTCCAATTATGCCTTTCACAAATTTGCACCTTTTGAATTACCAAAAATTGCATCCTTTCAAAATTACTATAGAAGATCTCTCTTTTTGTACAAACTACTTCAAATATAACTAGCAAAATTCATGCCCTTTATGTGTGAAACAGTACAACCCTAACTCATATCCTTTATATGTGAAAAAGCATAACTCTTACGGTTCAAGTACATTTATCAAACTTGTCATCAAAACATGTTTCACAATTAGAGAATTTGAATTATAGAATCCCCCCTATTATTTTGGGGTACCTTGTTTGCAATTCCCACTAGCAAAATGAAATCGAGAATGTCATATCAAAAAGTATGCTCGTGTTTTTACATTCCTTTCTTATCATATGTTTCTTTAATGAGTGTTTTTTAATTATACATGGAAGAAAAATCGATTATATATGAAACATTATATAGATGATCTTTACTCCTCTTTTTGTTGGTACAAAGTGACATAGCATAAATTAATGAGATCTTGCTTCCAGAAAGATTGTACATGAGGATTGATTAAATTGGATACTAAGGGAATTCAAGTCTTTTCCATTTTTCTTTCGTTGTAACCAAAAATTTTAGGGACCTCAAATTTATTTTGTCTTAGGTGATGAATTGCACAGTGAGCACAAATCATGAGAGTTATAAGACGGATTTGTTTGGTGGTTTGAATATTTCCTTCAAACTTTTATTCTTTCGGATGTGACACTACTTATTTGTCCTTCAATTTCTTTTTTGTATATTATCATATTTTCGTTAATAACTTCATAGATACCCTTTTTTTCAATTCTAAGCAATGTTATATTTAGTTGATTACATTTTCATTTGCGCAAAAATATGTTCGCTGAAATGCATCGGTAGAAATTTTTTTACAAATCTCGTAACTTCATTATATTTAGAGTTTTTTTAATTAAAGATACTCATGGCATTTGCACATGCTTGTCTGATACTTGCACAAATCATCCATACGTTGTAATTGCTTTTAGTTGCATACCTTTTAACTGTCATGGTAATAATGAAAATTAATCAAGACACAAAATTCAAAACCATAATTATTTACATCACAAGTATTGGAATGAGCCATTGCTTTGGCCACCTCTCTAGGAAGTAATACGTCTGGACCGGAATTTCTCTTTGCATTTTGAGTGGTGTAGCTTCTAGACGACTTTTTTTTATGGTACATACATAATGCTTTTGCATTAACAGACACTTGGTTTGGAAAACGTAAGTTTGAATAGACACATTTCTACGCATTACACATGTTGTTCATGAAACAAAACCATGTAATAACTATTACATAACTTAAACCAATCAACATATAGCTACTACAGCTTTATTACGTTACAATGTAATAGTGATTATATTGTAGCCTTATTCCATTTCCGTAACCATACGGGTTGTTAGTGTAATTTGTTGACCACCTCTAGTTTTGTAAATTCATTGAATTTGTGAAGAATAGGGAAGATCAAGATCCTGAGACTAGAGTGCAAAGCAGAAGTTAAAAGTGTTTTGAGTGTGTTAAAAATCTCAGTAAAATATTTATGGCTCTATTGTTCCGTTTATTGTAAAGATTTAACTTTTTTCTTCGAATGTCTTATTTTAATCCATAAATCTTACCAAACAACATAACATATTTATTTTGTAGCAATGGGAACAATTTATGAATTTATCTTTTATTATGTGCGACCGCTTCATATTTGACACGCAAATAATATTAAAAGCGTACTTGTCAAATTACAGATCAATATCATATTGGACTCATATTTGACAAATACATAATATTAAAAAATCAATAAAAAAGATATCCATCATCACGAGAAAACTTATATTACATGCTTTAGGAATAAATTAATATAATCAAATTACCCATCATGGAAGAAAAAATGTATATGTTTAGAGGAATCTATTCCACGGATGCATATATTGCAACAATAAGTATGATGCAATGTAGCAACGACTGTTATGATTGAAAACGTGTATGGATAACCATTGTGACTAAGAAATATCCATCATCATTGTTTAGCATGCTTTACAAACAAATGAACGTAATAAATTTGTCCATCATAGAAGGAAAAAGAACATATGTTTAGACGGATCTTTTTACGTGGTTATATATATTTCTACAATAAGCATAACAAAATGCATTATTAGCGATGGCTATTATGATTAAAAAGTTCTATGGATACTCATTATGAGAAAAAATTTTGTTCTATTTCACAAGCAGATTATATAAAAAAATTATGTAACATGATAGCTCATATTTAACAAATAAATTATGTAAAGGTACTAATTATGTGCTATAAAATGCTCATTATGAAGATGTAGAAATATCTATTATAACATGGTAGCTAATACTTGAGAAATAAAAAATCGACAAAAAAGTTATATAACATGGATAGCCCATATTTAACAAATGACGATATAAAGATTAACTAAATCTTTGCTAAATACAATGCTCACTTGGAGTTGAACGATGCAATTATTACAACATGAAAGCCTATATTTGACAAATGAATATTATCGGGGGATTAACAGAAAAAATAATCCAACGTCACAGAACTAAAAAAGTATTAGCAAATTCACGGAAGAAAATTATCCACTATTATGAAAAGTCAATAGAACGAAATAATATATAATTAGAGCGTTATACTACACAGTTGCGTATATATCATAAATAAATATGAAAGTGACATTAACAAATCAACGGTGTTAACTAACGATTGACAACAAAGGACTCAATTGCACAAACTTGGAAAGATAAAGGACTACATTGAGCATAAAAAATAGATAAAGACTAAATCACACAAACAATAATACTTAGGGGGTACTAAATCTGTGCTTAGCCCAACTTAAAAATTACAGGAACCTTGATAGCCAATTGTCACAAATGAATAGAGGTCTCATTATCATAACAAACAACTCATAAGAAGTCAATAACGAGTAGAAGAAAAAAGAAAGAACCAGACTTAGCAAGAGATCAAAATAAGAATCCAAACATCAAACATGCACGTCAAAATGATATGAGAGAAAATCATGGCCTCAACAATTTATGCGAGCTTTTATCTAAAAGTACTCTGTTAATCATTATGTTTTTGTAGTTTTGTTGTTGCGTTGAAGTTACCAAAAGGAGAGTGTCCTCGTCACAATACTACCGGGTAAAGAGATATATCATTTATCAATAACCAAGATATTGCTCCTCAATTATGTCCTAAAACCAGGCAAGAACAACAATTAATCGAAAGAGCTCTTTTGCTGGTAGAAGCAGCAAATTTTGGGGACTTAGGACCGGCAACAATTTTAATTCAAACAAGAAAGAGAAGATGGACTCACATTCACTAATTAAGACAAGTAGAGAAAACTCTTACCTTGTTACTCTCGAGCACATCTCTAGCTTCCTCATGAATCCATAATCTGCTACGCTTTTGAGGCTTCTTTTGATTTTCTAGACGAACAATTTCCCTTCCAAGATCTCTCAGTTGATCATGCATCATCAGTTTTCCGTTTTCATCAACTTTAATGAGGGACATAAGCCTCAATACTTCAATCCCCCTCCCGGGGAAAAAATCACAAGCATCCCACATATAAGTCGGATTTTGTTTAGATGCTCCAATAAAAAAACATGCAATATCCAAAAAAATCTGTTGCTCCTCATATTCTAATGCTTCGTAACTTATCCCCAACGTCTCTTGCACCTTCTTATCAGGCACTTTCTTTAATTTCTTTGATGTATCTTTCCATACTTCCTTTGTCTTTCCACATAAGAATGAACCTATAACTTCAAGCATTAAAGGAAGCCCCCCAGTAGTAGATACAACCTTATAAGAGATATCCTTATAATCACTAGGAGGAAAATCCTTTCGAAACGCATGCCTACTAAATAAAATCAATGATTGATCCAAAGGCAACTCGTTGAGTTCATACATGTGGCTAGCCCTAGCCTCGTCAAGAATACTCTTATTTCTAGTTGTGATTATGACAATACTTCCTGCTTTAAACCAGCTACCATCTCTGACCAAAGCATTCAACTGAGTATTATCATCCATATCATCAAGAAGAGTGAGAATTTTCTTACTTGTAAATCGAGATTTGAGGACACTGATTCCTTCATCGACATTAGACACCTCACATGAACTTCCTATTATGTCAGAAATGAGCTGCTTTTGTAGGCATTTAATACCCTCGCGCTGAGATGTTTCTCGAATGTTAGCTAGGAAGCTACGATCCTCAAAATGACTAGACAGTTTGTTGTATAACACCTTTGCAAGAGTTGTCTTACCAATGCCGCCCATTCCATAAATTCCAATAATCCATGTACCATTGAATTTAGCATCTATCTTACTCATAATTTGTTCCACACGATCATTGGTTCCCACCAACTGTTCGGGAACATTTAGCTGAAAAAGTCTTTTTAACTCACTCATAACTCTTCTTATGACCATTTTGACTAATACCGCTTCATGCCTGTCAAATAACATTATAAAATTTCAATATATGATGGCAATGTTTATATGCTTTTTCAAGTAAGATTTATTTATAAAAAATTAAACAATGTTTCGATGGAGAAAAATGTACCCGTTATCAATTTTCTCGGATTCCCATCCTTTTAAGTAACTGACTTCTTTGAGTGCATCTTCCCATTCTTTCACAACCGTTTGGTCCGAATTCTTTTTATGTGCATTGATAGCATCTCCAAATCTCCCTGCAAGATGTCGCACATGCGAGGGTTCCACTTTGTAAAATATGGGTAACACTATTTGCCCTTTACTTCTCTTGCACTTCAACATTTGAATCAGCTCATGAAGGCACCATTTGCTAGAAGCGTAGTCCTCCGAGATAATGGGGATCGAGATCATAGACTGTGTAATACTACAGAGAAGCTCCGGACCAATCTCCTCACCAACAGGGAGCTCATTGTCGTCTCTGAATACATGAATTCCTGCATCAACAAGACTAGTATAGAGATAATCGGTGAAGCCTTTGCGGGTGTCTTTCCCTCTAAAGCTCAAGAACACTTCGTAATCATTTCGTTTCGGCTTTTTGGCTCCATCTTCATAATCACCTACATGTGGAGAGGTCGATGAGGAACACACTCCGTATAGCAGATCTTCTGAATGAGTATGTTCTTTTCGTTTCATCTCGAGATTGATGGAGCAGAGCCGCAAAAGAAGGGGAATATGGAAATCCCAGATCTAGGATGTGCAAAAATATCTCTCAGAACTCAATTTAGAGCTACATTCAAACAAAAACAAAAGTTCTCGTCCAACTCATCAGAAGAAAATGGAGCGATCAAAGCAGGAAAGAGAGAAGAGGAGAAGAGCAAGTAGCCACCGATTACCTGAGGAGTGCTCAAACAACACAATCCACACGCTGCTATGATCTCCACCGATTCTCAGTCTTCTATCTTGGATTACCCACACGCACCGCTCTTTATTGTGCGTGCTTGAACAATGCTGAGTTCTGGCCATCCAACGATCCAAGACTCTTCATGCCAATTGGACCGCTACTATGCATGTTACACGGAAAGGTCAATTATTGCAGGCGTAATTTCCGGAACACTTCTTGGAAGGTGCGAGGAACTTAATGAGCAGTACTGACATGCTCACATGCAAAGCTCTGGTGCTTTTTGTGAAATGTCAAATGAAGGCTGGACTTAGACTTGCTTTTTCTATTAACTATAAATGTGAAAAGAAAGCAAGCGAGCTATAGTCACATTCTACCGGTGCTAACGTCGATAAGTCGATGACAAACATATCAATCGTCTGATTAAATTAGATTTTGTTAAAAAAAATTGTCTGTATGACACTTTATATTCAAATAAAGAAAATTGATTATTTTCAATCCACAATTTGCTTCTTCTTTTTTTCAAAGAGGTTGCTCTCAAAAGGTAACTCACCAAATAAATCTCTCCCAAAATAATTTTATCAAGCTAAATTTCTCCATGCCCGTCATGCCTAAAAATTAGGTAGTCATTGGCTCTACACCCAAGGCACTTTTAACTCTCTCCTTAAATTAATAATTTTTGGCGTTCTACATAAATTTTATTCTTTCATTGTGGCATTTAGAAATTCTTGGCCGACAAATTCTCCCCAATAGCATATTTATTCAGTCCTAAATTTTTACTTTCCTTTTTCACATTGTTTGCCCTATTCTGTGGTTTGGTTGACGTAGGTAAGTGGAAACAACTGCTATTGATTTGCTTTAGCATTGTCTTGAGAAAGAGACGGTAGCAATTTTTAGTAAGAAAACGTGAACAAGAGTATCTTACACACTCTTTTTATCATCTAGTCATTTTGTGAAATGTTTAGTTAATTTGTCTACTCAAATCAATTTCTTCACAATCAAGTTGCATGATATGCGTGTGCATAGATGGAGATATATTTGTAGATGTATCATAGCTTAACAAATATTGGGCCATTATTGTTAAGAAACCTTTTTAATTGGCGAAATTTTTCAATGTCTTTCTTGGAGAGTTTCAACCTCTCTGTAGTGATGCTATGCACTTTCATAGGAAACTCCTCTTGTATCTCTCTCTCTAACGAGTGAAAGATTGACAAGTGCTTTTTGAGTAAGCTTTTCAAAAAATTCAATTATGTGAATCGCATAACGACCCCACGGTTGAGATAAACTAACATATTTTTTTGCCAAAAAATCAACAAGATTAGCGTGCAACCAAAGTTATGCATTTGATTACTCTTCTATTCTATTCCGTGAGAATCACCATGTACATGGACAGCAACTCAGAATGAAAGAAAGGAAAAAGGAAATAAAGATTGATTCAACGGCCTATTGAACCGCTACTATGCATGTTGCACGGAAAGGTCAATTATTGCAGGCGTAATTTCCACAGCACTGCTTGGAAGGTGCGAGGAACTTAATGAGCAGTACTGACATGCCCACATGCAAAGCTCTGGTGCTTTTATTGAAATGTCAAATGAAGGCTTGACTTAGACTTGCTTTTTCTATTAACAATAAATGTGAAAAGAAAGCAAGCGAGCTGTAGTCACATTCTCCCGTTGCTAACGTAGATGAGTCAATGACAAAAACATATCAATCGTCCGATTAAATTAGATTTTGTTAAAAAAAATTGTCTGTATGATACTTTATATTCAAACAAAGAAAATTTATTATTTTCGATTCACAATCTACTTTTTTTTTTTCAAAGAGATTGCTCTCAAAAGATAACTCACCAAATAAATCTCTCCCAAAATAATTTTGCCAAACTAAATTTCTCCATGCTCATCATGCCTAAAAATTATGCAGTCATCGGCCCTTCACCTAAGACACTTTTAACTCTCTCCTTAAATTAATAATTTTTGGCGTTCTACATAAATTTTATTCTTTCATTGTTGCATTTAGGAATTCTTGGCCGACAAATTCTCCCCAATAGCATATTTATTCAGTCCTACATTTTACTTTCCTTTTTTTCATTTTGTGCCCTATTCTGCGGTTTGGTTGACGCAGGTAAGTGGAAACAGCTGCTATTAATTTGTTTTAGCAATGTCCTAAGAAAGAGATGGTGGCAATTTTTAGCAGGAAAACATTAACAAGAGTATCTTACACACTCTTTTTAGCATCTAGTCATTTTGTGAAATGTTTAGCTAATTTGTCTACTCAAATCAATTTCTTCGCGATCAAGTTGCATGATATGAGTGTGTGTGTATAGATGGAGATATATTTGTAGATGTACCACAACTTAACAAATATTGGGCCATTATTGTTAAGAAACCTTTTTGACTGACGAAATTTTTCAATGTCTCTCTTGGAGAGTTCCAACCCCTCTATTAAAGTGATGCTATGCCACTTTTATAGGAAACTCCTCTTGTATGTCTCTCTCTAACAATAAAAGATTGACGAGTGCTTTTTGAGTACGCTTTTCAAAAAATTCAGTTATGTGAATCGCATAACATCCTCACAGTTAAGATAAACTAACATTTTTGTTTCGCCAAAAAATCAACAGGACTAGCGCGCAACCAAAGTCATGCATTTGATTACTCTTTGTTTCTATCCCGTGAGAATCGCGATGTACATGGACAGCAACTCAGAATGAAAGAAAGGAAAAAGGAAATAAAGATTGATTCAACGGCCTATTGAACCGCTACTATGCATGTTGCACGGAAAGGTCAATTATTGCAGGCGTAATTTCCACAACACTGCTTGGAAGGTGCGAGGAACTTAATGAGCAGTACTGACATGCTCACATGCAAAGCTCTGGTGCTTTTATTGAAATATCAAATGAAGGCTTGACTTAGACTTGCTTTTTGTATTAACAATAAATATGAAAAGAAAGCAAGCGAGCTATAGTCACATTCTCCCGGTGCTAATGTCGATGAGTCAATGACAAAAACATATCAATCGTCCGATTAAATTAGATTTTGTTAAAAAAATTGTCTGTATGACACTTTATATTCAAATAAAGAAAATTGATTATTTTCAATCCACAATCCGCTTCTTTTTTTTCAAAGAGATTGCTCCCGAAAGGTAACTCACCAAATAAATCTCTCCTAAAACAATTTTGTCAAGCTAAATTTCTCCGTGCCCGTCATGCCTAAAAATTATGTAGTCATCAGCCCTTTACCCAAGGAACTTTTAACTGTCTCCTTAAATTAATAATTTTTGCCATTCTACATAAATTTTATTCTTTCATTGTTTCATTTAGAAATTCTTGGCCGACAAATTCTCCCCAATAGCATATTTTTGCTATTGATTAGTTTTAGCAATGTCCTGAGAAAGAGACCGGCAATTTTTAGTAGGAAAATGTTAACAGGAGTATCTCACACACTTTTTTTAGCATCTAGTCATTTTGTGAAATGTTTAGCTAATTTGTCTACTCAAATCAATTTCTTCACGATCAAGTTGCATGATATGCATGTGTGTATAGATGGAGATATATTTGCAGATGTATCACAACTTAACAAATATTGGGCCATTATTGTTAAGAAACCTTTTTAATTGGTGAAATTTTTCAATGTCTTTCTTGGAGAGTTCTAACCCCTCTATTAAAGCGATGCTATGCCACTTTCATAGGAAACTCCTCTTGTATCTCTCTCTAATAAGTGAAAGATTGACAAATACTTTTTGAGTACGCTTTTCAAAAAAATTCAATTATGTGAATCGCATAGCATCCCCACGGTTGAGATAAACTAACATTTTTGTTTCGCCAAAAAATCAACAAGACTAGCGTGCAACCAACGTCATGCATTTGATTACTCTTCTTTTCTATCCCGTGAGAATCGTAATGTACATGGACAGCAACTCAGAATGAAAGAAAGGAAAAAAGAAATACAGATTGATTCAATGGCCTCTCAAAAATATGAGAAAGATGGGGCCGTTTTGGTCCAGCGCTTTTGTGCATAACAATTTTGGGAAAAATTACCAAAAAAGTCTTAAACCATTTACAATTGTACCAATTCAGTCTGTCTAGCCACTTTTGGCCGGCCGGCGCTGACGTGCACGCCGGCCGGCTGACATGGCAATATTTTAATATTTTTTTTGAATTTTTTTTCTTTCTTTTTTTTCCCATATCTTCTTCCCCGGTCGCCGATTCGGCCACCGGCGAGAAGCTAATGTAACATTCTCAATTTCAATCCCTGGGAAATGGCTATGGTTTAAGTTTGGTAGTTTTTTAATTGGAACCAATTTTTACTCTTGCTCTGAAAAACCAAGTTTCAGATCCTTTATACCCCTTCATTTTGTTATTTTTGTGAAGATTTTTGTGATCTGAATTTACAAACACTTCCTTCTTGAAAGTTTCTCCAAACATATTTACGTTTTACATACTTTAATTTCAGAATTTTTAGACTTAATATGAGTAATACGACAGCCCCATTTTCCAAACCGTGTAAAACTGCCCAAAATGGGTATTTCGGTGATGTTCACCCTTTCTTTATTTCCTACAAGCTTTTTTGGGACGATTTTGGAAAAGTTTCCTTCACAAAAGTTGTTAAGAATTTCTTTTTCTATAACATATATAATTTGGGAATTTTTAGAGATTATTTGGATTCTGAAAAGAGCTTAATTTTAGAAACAAGAAATCTATTCCAGTGAACTGTTTTTAGTCTGTCTTTAAGCTACTAAAAATAGTATTTACAGAAAGATTTAGATTTCATGTTCTTCACGAGAAATGTTTATTGAGGCCTTTTTTATGACATATTCAAATTTGAGAATTTTCGAAATCCATTTACTATATTTTCAAGTTCGATTTCGTGAACAGTGCAAAACTGTCCAACTTTGTCAGATTTCAAAGATTCATCATTTTCTATATGAGAACATTGAAATTTCGAATTTATGTCTTCTAGTGATTTAATATGCACCTTCTAAGCTTTCAAATGAGCTATGCTAAGCCTTGATTGAAGGTCGACCGAGGGAGAAGCCGAGAGAGAGAGAGAGAGAGAGAGAGAGGAGAAGAGATTTAGGACATCAATTGCTTAGATTTTGCTAGATCTCCTCATCATTTTATTTTGGTCTATGTTCATTAATGCCATTAAATGGCCCTTGACTTAGAAGCCCCATTCATGATGACAAGCCTTAATTAGTTGGATTTTGGAGGCACCATCATCATGACATGCATTAATGATCATTATTACTCTTGACTTTGAGGCCCCTTAATAATGAAGAGCTTTAATGGCCTTGAGTAGGGAGCAAGAAAGAACTTCTATAAATAGGAGAAGACACCACTTGTATGGCCACCCTCAAGCTCTCTCACGCCACCCTTTCCAGTCTCACGCCATCGCCATCTTCTTCTCATTTCACGCCCAAGAAAGAGGGACCCACCGAATCTTCCCTTTCTTTGTTCGGCCAAACAAGAAAGCTCACGCCCAAGAACCGATCGAGATCCCACCTTCCACGAGCTCAAGACACGTGACGAAGATCACCTGAGATTTGCCGAGACTCCCGTGTTCCTTTCTTGTTCTAATTTTATTTCATAGAGTAAGTAAACTTCATAATATCGGGAAAGAAAGTTGTGATGTGTTGTGACACGGTTTGCTTGGACCGTTTTTCGATTGTTTGGTTGGTCGTAGTTGGTTCAATCCCTTAATTTGACAATGTTTCATGTTTGATGTTTTTCTTGAGCTAGAACCAAGATTTGGCTGGTAAAGTACACACGTTATAGCCCTACGTGGTGTTCTCTTGTATGAACTTTGCTATTAATCTGTCATTGATGCGGGTGTGGTAAGAGCCGATTTATGTTAACGGCGATCTCCTCGTCCTCGCTTGATATTGGTAGGTTTACTTGCTGAGTCTTCTCGACTTATCCCCCGTTATTTCCTTTTCAGGGCCGAAGAATGGCGTCTTCCCCGACCCGGTTTGGCAACCCCGTGGAAATGAGAGCTAAAGTGCTCACCGTGATAGATGCTCGAGAAGGCCGAGCCTACTGCCGGATCACGACGTATGTGATGGCCAATGAGGGCCTAACGGACTCGGTGCCTCATCCGTACGTAGCATGGCATGGCTACACTGACGGAGAATGGGTTGGACCCCTACGTAGGTTCAATGGACCTTTTTACGACGCGAGTAGGCCGGCTCTAGGGCATGCCATGGGTGGGGTGTAGATCGGCCATGCGGACAGGAAGTGGGGAGGAGATGCGGATGGAGTTAGAAGTGAGAAAATGAAGTAGAGGGGAAAGGATTACCCAAGCCGAGTTTTGCTATTCATAGTCGGCTAGAAACGGATGAGCCTTTAGAATATGCATGTGAAATATGTGTTTTTTGCCGTGGCCCGAAGGGCTTGTTAAAATATGTTTGCATGGACTATAAATATAAGGTTTGCTCATGATACTGCTTGTTTAAATTCCACTATTATTTTGAATGTGATTGTCCCGAGTTTACGTTTTTGCTTGTGCATATTAAAAAGATAACAATGAATAGGACGTCATGTTAATGACCCCGAGGTGGGAGCGTTACGTACTGTTTTGGTATTGGAGCAGGTTCCACTCCAGTAAGTGCAAGTTTAGTGTTGAGCCAAGAAAAGGCTGTGGAATCCTAAAAGGACCCGATCCGATGAGGGCAGGGAGTGATCGCCGAGGAAGAACTTGATCAAGGAGCAGCTCTTGGCTATGAAGTGGACGCCAGGGCATGAGGCTTGATCAAGGTGCGGCTTCTAGCAAGAGTGGTCAACGAGGTTAAAGACCTGAACAAGGTGCAGCTCCTGGCTAGGATGATAAGTAAGAGATGAACAAACCGAACTATGCATTGAATGGGGGAGAACGATTCTAAAATCCAAGCAAAAATAAAGACCTGAAGTGATAAGGTGCGCTGAAGTTAGGATAGTTAACTAGGAAACACCCCTGCGCATGTGAATGATTGATTGTGGTTGAATAGCTTGTGTGCTAATATTTGTTTGTGACCACTGACCTATTCTTGTGTTGTAGAAAGATCCCTTAGAATACCAATATGAGTGCTCGTGACTTGGCTGCGACCTTGACCTCGAAGGGGAAGTCAAATCGAGACCTCCGAATAGATGGAATTCTACAGGCTCTTGCGACCGTGGGAGATTTATTGGGACAACAAGTTTGACAAAGAGTGCCCAATGCTGAAAATGCGACAGGAAATAGAAATTGTGACCGTGCGATGCACGGATTGATCGAGCAATTCTTGAAGCTCCGACCCTCGAAATTTGTTGGAATGGGAGATCCCGAAGAGGCGGAATCCTAGATCGATGAACTCTAAAAGGTATTCGAGCTTTTGAGATGTTCAGAGGAAGAGAAAGTGACCTTGGTGACATACCAATTGCAGGGTAATACCAACCATTGGTGGAAGGCGACAAAAGAAACCGTGTTCCCAGGAAATATGGCTATTAACTGGAATGCCTTCGTCGAAGTATTTAACAGAAAGTATTTTTCCGAATGTACTCGTGATCAAAAGGTGAAGGAATTCTTGCAACTCCAGCAAAACAATACGACGGTGGACTAGTACGAAGCAAGATTCGCTTAATTGTCAAGGTACGCCCCTAGACTTATTGAAGATCCAGTGGAAAGGGCAAAAAGATTCCGAGATGGTTTGAACCCGGACATCCAGAGTCAATTGGTGCCGTTAAACCTCAAAGATTATAACGAGCTGTATGAACGAGCCCGGCTGGTAGAGAAAGAGTCCCTAGAACGAGCTACCACCGTGACTAACCAAGGGAAGTCCTATCATCTAGCATCCCAATCCAACCAGCATCGTGACAAGAGGCCAATGTCGGGAGAAAAATGTTTCTCCACTCGCAATAAAAAGATTAAAAATTAGAAGCCGATCTTCACTGAAGGCGATGCCTGCCATACTTGCGGAAGGTTTCATGGAAATTCTTCGTGTCCAAAACAAACGGGAGCATGTTTCTGCTGTGGTTAACAAGGCCACCGCATAAAGGATTGCTCGCAATGACAGCAAGTGAGCAGTCACAACAACCACAAGTGATGCAACAAAACGGAGTTTCACAGCATGATAATCATCCTCCAGCTCAAGGAAGGATTTATGCCATTACTCAAAAGGAAGCGGAACACTCCAAGAATGTTATTACGAAGACTTGATAAATCGGGTGACTGGAATTGTACTTGTGCTATTTTATCATAGTATTTATGTACGACATTTCAATATACCCGAAAGATCCAAGCAAGCATAAGAAATATATAAGGATGGTAAAAGATAAATCAGAGTGGCGTAGCGGAAGCGTGGGAAAGCCAAAGTTTGAAGACATTCACCTAAAGAAAATTTCAAGCATTTTTCCTAAAAAGCTAACAGGGCTACCTTCAGAAAGAAAGATAGAATCCAACTATAATAACGATTATTAGTAAAGCATCCAGATGGCACCATTTTGAGGCATTATACGGTCGAGCTTGCAGAACTCCAGTCTCATGGAACGAGGTCGGGAAAAGAAGGTCACGGGTCTAGAGCGAGTCCAACTCACCATAGATACTGTCCAGATAAGTAGAGAAAGACTTAGGATGGCACAAGTCAGTAAAAGAATTAAGCTGACAGACACTGGAAACCGCTTAAGTTTCAGGTAGGTGATCATATCTTTCTAAAAGTGTTACTAATGGTGTGTCACATTTCGGAAGGAAAGGTAAGTTAAATCCCAGGTACATATGACCTTTTTAAATTCTAGAAAGAATAGGGAATTTGGCCTATTGGTTAGCACTGTCATCGAAATTTGCTCAGATACATGTTGTGTTCCATGTATTGATGTTGAGAAAGTATGAACCCGATCCAGCACATATGCTGAATTTCGACGAGGTCGAATTAGACAGCAGAGTGTCCTATATTGAAGAGCCGGTGCGGATCATGGATCATAAGGAGCAAGTGTTGAGAAGTAAGGCCATTCCCTTAGTAAATGTCCTATGGCATCATCATAGTATAGAAGAAGCCACCTGGAAGAATAAGGAAATTCATGAAAAGTCAATACCCAAATTTGTTGGAGGAACTAGGCAAGTTTTAAATTTCGGGGATGAAATTCTTGTAGAGGGGGAGAATTTTAACATTCTCAATTTTAGTCCCTGGGAATGAATATGGTTTAAGTTTGGTAATTTGTCAATTGGAACCAATTTTTACTCTTGTTTTGGAAAATCCAATTTTGGATCCTTTGTACCCCTTCGTTTTGTTATTTTTATGGAGACTTTTGTGATTCGAATTTGTAAACACTTTCACCTCAAAAGTTTGTCCAAACATCTTTATGTTTTACATACTTTAATTTCAGAATTTTTGGATTTGATATGAGTAGTATGACAGCCTCATTTCCGGACCGTGTAAAACTGCCCAAAATGGATATTTCGGTGATGTTCACCCTTTTTTTATTTTCTACAAGCTTTTTTGGGACGATTTTGGAAAAGTTACCTTCACAAAAGTTGTTGAGAACTTCTTTTTTTATAAAATATATAAATTTGAGAATTTTTAGAGATTACTTGGATTCTGGAAAGAGCTTACTTTTAGAAATAAGAATTCTGTTCCAGTGAACTGTTTTTAGTCTGTCTTTGAGCTACTAAAAATGGTATTTATAGAAAGATTAAAATTTCGTATTCTCATGAGAAGTGTTTGTTAAGGCCTTGTTTATGACATATTCAAATTTGAGAATTTTTGGAATCCATTTACTATGTTTTCAAGTCTAATTTCGTGAACAATACAAAACTGTCTGATTTTGTCAGATTTCAAAAATTCATCATTTTCTATATAAGAATATTGGAATTTCGAATTTATGTCTTCTAGTGATTTAATGTGCACCTTTTGAGCTTTCAAATGAGCTATGCTAAGTCTTGATTGAAGGTCGACCGAGGGAGAAACTGAGAGAGAGAGAGAGAGAGAGAGAGAGAGAGAGATAGAGAGAGAGAGAGAGAGGAGAAGAGATTTAGGACATTAATTGCTTAGATTTTGCTAGATCTCCTCATCATTTTATTTTGGTTTATGTTCATTAATGCTATTAAATGGCCCTTGACTTAGAAGCTTCGTTCATGATGACAAGCCTTAATTAGTTAGACTTTGGAGGTACAATCATCATGACATGCATTAATGGACATTATTATTCTTGACTTTGAAGCCCCTTAATAATGAAGAGCTTTAATGGCCTTGAGTATGGAGCAAGAAAGAACTTCTATAAATAGGAGAAGACACCACTTGTATGGCTACCCTTAAGCTCTCTCATGCCACTCTCTCCATTCTCATGCCATCACCATCTTCTTCTCATTTCACGCCCAAGAAAGAGAGACCCACCGAATCTTCCCTTTCTTTGTTTGGCCAAACAAGAAAGCTCACACCCAAGAACCGATCGAGATCCCACCTTCCACGAGCTCAAGACACGTGACGAAGATCACCCGAGATTCGCTGAGACTCCCGTGTTCCTTTCTTGTTCTAGTTTTATTTCATAGAGTAAGTAAACTTCCTAATATTGGGAAAGGAAGTTGTGATGCGTTGTGACACAGTTTGCTTAGACCGTTTCTCGGTCGTTTGGTTGGTTATAGTTGGCTCAATTCCTTGATTTGACCATGTTTCATGTTTGATGTTTGTCTTGAGCTAGAACCAAGATTTGGCTGGTAAAGTGCACACGCTATAGCCCTACGTGGTGTTCTCTTGTATGAACTTTGCTATTAATCTGCCATTAATGCGGGTGCGGCAAGAGCCGACTTATGTTAACGGCGATCCCCTCATCCTCGCTTGATATTAGTAGGTTTACTTGCTGAATCTCCCCGACTCATCCCTCATTATTTCTTTTTCAGGTCCGAAGAATGACGTCTCCCCTGACCTAGTTCGGCAACCCTATAAAAATGAGAACCGAAGTGCTCATCGTGATAGATGCCAAAGAAGGCCGAGCCTATCGCCAGATCACGACGTATGTGATGGTCAATGAGGGCCTAACGGACTTGGTGCCTCACCTGTACGTAGCATGGCATGGCTACACTGATGGAGAATGGGTTGGACCCCTACGTAGGTTCAATGGACCTTTTTACGACACGGGCATGCCGACTCTGGGTCATGCCACGGGTGGGGTGTAGATTGGCCATACGGATAGGAAGTGGGGAGGAGATATGGATGGAGTTAGAAGCGAGAAGATAAAGTAGTCTATGCACAACCTCAAAGATCCATCTTTCTTTCTCACGAATAACATCGATGCTCCCAATAGAGATGCACTCAGGCGAATAAAACCTTTATCTAGCAACTCCTGCATTTGGACCTTCAATTTCTTCAATTCAGACAGTAACATCCTATAGGGTACTTTTGAGATCGGTTCTATCCCTGGGGCTAATTCAACTACAAACTCCACTTTCCTCTCAGGTGGCACTCCCGGCAATTCCTGAGGAAAGACATCGGGAAGATTACACACCTTGGTTATGTCCTTTAGCCTTGGTTCATCAACCAACTAGTCAGCCACAAAATAATTATCTTTTTATACCTCAAAGACAAAGCTTAATCCATTCAATTTCAATCCAACAGTCCCCCAAAACAAATCACATCAGTTCTTTATAAAATCTAAAATTTCCAAGCAACAATTATCCTTCCAAACCCATCCAAGAATTTCATCAGTAATCTATAAATCCTTAAACTGATTGTGCCTATTCATTATAAAATTGATTATAAGCCTTACATGACCACTTAAATGATAACTTCAAAATCATCTCCTATTGCACTCAATATCATCTCATAACGCATCTAGACTTTCAAGGCATATCCTCCGCTTCCTTCTTAGCCACAACATACACTTTTCCTTACATCCTTAGCCAATTCTGATTAATTTACGGGGCAGCTCTTGCTTAATGTCCTATCTGCGGTTGCTGCGATTATATCAATGGTCTAACATGTTGGTTTAGTAATTTCTCACTTAGTGACCTTGCTGTCCATATCCACAACATGCTCCACTTTTATCTTGGCAATGGCCATTCTTATGCCTCTTTACACAAGACCGACATACGACGTTGGAGTAGTAGTTCGACATTCCAAAGTTCTTCCTTACCGAAGGGATAAGTCTCATATTCTCTGTCATAGACTTATTCCCAAGTTCCTATTGTCCCTAACCGACGCGTACCGCGATCTAGAAGCAGCAGCCCTTTTCACTCATATCCATTTCAACCATCGAGCCCTCTCATACAACTCATTGTAATCCCTTAAGATTCAAAAGTACTAACTGACTGCGAAGTTCTGATTTCAATTCATCCCGGAACCTCTTTGTCCTATCCACATGATCCTTGACCATCCTTGGTGTGTACTTAGACAACCTTACAAACTCGACCTCGTGTTGATTAATTGACATCCAATTTTAGCGAAGCCGAAGAAACTCTGTCATTTTCTGTTCTCGCGCACCCTTTGAAAAGCACTTCCCATTGAAAGCCTCGACCAAAGCACTCCAATACTTCAAAGCCTTTTTCTAACTCTTTTATCCAAAGTGATGCAGCCTCGGGGTCACTTTTCCCATCAAACTTCCAAGGTTTCAATTTCAAAAATTGTTCAACCAGTTATTGCATATGTCTAACTGCATTAACTTACCTTTAACCTTAGTTCCCATCATTCCCATTAAAATTCCAACTTAGTCGAGTGCCCTCAGAACTCCATCCACTCTGGGATCCTCTGCGACTCCAACTTGCAGACCTACATGACCTCGACCTCGACCTCACTGGGTTCACACCACTTACTTACCTGCTATGATTCCCCTCAGGAATTATAAACCTAGGCCAACTACACCAGTCTATAGCCTTAGGCAGTGAATCACAACAATAATTCACTAAGTAGGCAGCCAACCACAAACAACACCCAATCACAATCAACAGAGTTCGTGCACTTACCTCAAGTCCTGACGCACCTGCAACTCATATGTTATTGCATAAAATCACTTAGCAACTACAATCACACAGTCTGGGTTACACATGGCACACGAGTCTCCCTAACTGGCTACTCCAAAGTCATCGCTTCTTATCACTCCAGGCTTCGACCATCTTGGATCGAGCTGACCTTGCTCTGATACCAAATCAACGGGGATGTCATGCCCCGAACCCCATCGGGCTCGCGACACCCCTTCGACGGTCGTATTTCAAATGCGACGTCCCAGGACGCGTCGCTGACTCAAAAGAAACACTCACACGAGTAAGCAAGTGGAAGCGAATTTAAAACAACCCAAACAATTAAACTATGACAGAGAGGTAACAATAACACAAATCAATAATATCATAACATTAGTAGACCGTCACTTACAACATTCGGTCATACAATTCAAGCGTTAAACTCCTAGGGTTAAAATCCACCACCATCATCAAAAAGGAACAGGTGGCAGGGTAGACTAGCTTAGATAAACAAAAAGGTCCACCAAGTCCATGGGCTCCTCTTCGGGTCTTGCTCCATTGGCTCTTCCTCGGGATCCTAAAACGTTGTGATGGACCATTCATGGTCGGGGTTGAGGGTCTAAAATGGTTATATAATAACCATGAGAACGAGTCTCAATAAGCAACACTCTAAACTCCACATAAGCCAATGCGTACCCAGACAAGTCTTAACATGCAATCTAACCAGAAACGTACAAAATTCACATACACGCACTTACCTCGTCTCTATCCACGCGCCCACCCTGCATGTTAATTAAACACCATAATGCAATAATAATCTAGAAACATAACATCACCATTCAAACGCCATAACCACGCATATTCAATCGATTCAATCACACTCAATTCGCATGCGTGTCCGAGCAACTTTTTCACGACCTCCCAGGTCCTTTCACACTGCCCACGTTAACATGCCTCAGGCCAGCCCTCAGATCAAGCCGGGCTCTGTCCCTCACTGTACATTTCACACATTCACACGACCCTCGTCAACACGCCTCAGGTCAATTCTCATATCAAGCCGGGCTCCGTCCTACGTAATCACGCCTCGAGACATTTCTCCCCTTCCAATAACCCGCGTAAACACGCCTCAGGTCTGTTCATGCCTTTCTCGCCACACTCGCGTAACCATGCCTCAGGTTGGCAGCTCCCCTGGAACGCCCTGAAATTCGACTTATTTTCGTGGTCAATGAAATCGATGTATTTCTCATTTCATTTTAGTAAGTCTCGCCTGGAACTGATCATTCTTAGGATACCGACTAGTAGGGAAAGGCTAACTAGGAAAAACGGTACATGGACCCAGGAACTCTACCGTGAATTGAGTTCGATCCCGAAGTATGACGAGTGAATATTTTGTACCAATGTGGGCCGGTCTAAAGAGAGTGACGGATTTGGTTCGATCGACGACGTACAATCGGATAGCGGGTGATTCCGCACGACCGAGAGTACACGCAATGAACAATCCCGAACTTATTTCGAACGACCGCAACCCCCGAGACTAGCGATAGATCCTCGTGTTCTCTGGGAAATCGGGACCGTCACGACTTGAGTAACCCAAGGTCGATACGCGTAACCCCTAAACATCCGCCCATTAGTAAGAGACGCTAAAACTGCAAATTGAGCTAAAACGATCGTGGAATTGAGTCTGGACTTCGGTGTTGATTTTCGTGGGCGTATACGACTATTTTGTGAGGACGACGTTATTTTATGTGGCCACGTGTATTTAGGATCCATAGAGTCAAAAAAAGGAAATTTGACCCTGGACCGGAAAATCACCGTTTTGCCCTTGTACCGTTAAGATGGAATTCCGAATTTTGAGCTTAATTGGGAAATATTTTGGAGTTTAAAATTTAAGTCTCATCAGCCCAATAATTCAAATTGTTGAAAACAAGAATGCCCCTCCACTAGTGAGCTTGATTGAACCTCAATCCTTTGATTAAGGGTAGTTTGGGTATTATGAGGAGTAGCTCACCAACCCCACTCACTCAATCACTATATAAGCCTCTAGTCTCTCTCTCTCCTCTCATTCTCTCCCCCAAGTAGCCTGCACCCCCTTCCTCCCCCTCACTCTCTCCCGATTGCTCTCTCTCCCTCACGCCGTCGCCGCCACTCGCCGGAGGAGCTCCCCCGCCGCCGAGGCTGTTCCGCCACCACCACCACCTCGCCTAGCACCGTCCAATCGTCTCACTTCTCTTTCTCTCCCTCTCGTCCGCCACGACCAGCCGCTCCCCTGCCTAGGACCGCCGGTGCCCTCAATCGCCGTCGCACGCGCTGCCGGGGAAGTCGCCCGTCGCCGCTACCCAGACTCCCTCATCGCGTGTTCGGCCCCATTTCAAGCTTAGGACATCAAGTGAGTTTGACCCTAAACCCTAATTAGGATAATTTGCATTTTTAGATGGGTTTTAGGGGTTAGTTAGGGTAATTTGGGGGTTAAATTGTGGAGGTGATTAGGGGCTGTTGTTGTGGCTGATTTGGTAGATTAATGTGATGAATTAATGGAGGTCTAGTGGCTCGAGAGGCACTGTACAATGGCTGGACAGATTTGGATCGGAATAGCCCAAGTTTGGAAAAGTTCGGGTTTGAAATGTGGATTATAGTGAGCGCCTTATTTGGTCTTGTGGTGACTGATTAAAATGGTGCTTTGGGGAGTCTAATGGAGCATTTTGAGGTTATTGAATGGCTCGGTGCGACCGGTTTAGTGGCTGTCCACGTTGGAATTTAATTGGACAAGGTGCAATTGATTTGAGGTTTAGTAGTGTAATTGTTGGAAATGTTGGATTGACCGAACTAGTGGCTGAATGGTCCTTGAATGTGAGCGATTTTGTAGTGCCGTGACATATGCCTAGTGTGACTAGGAAGGAAGTAACTTGGTGGGCCTCGATTTCGGTGGATTCGTGTTGAACTAGTTGTGTGATTTATGCGTGTGAATTGTGTACCGTGCATGAGTGCTTGAATTGATTCCATGGTTGTGCTAATATGTGGTTGGGTGTATTGATTTGTGGTCTGAGCATATTGCATGACGAATTGAACAAGTGGTGTAGTGATATTAAATGCTTTTTGTGAAAAAATGTGAGTGCCCAAGTGTGATTGTTGTAGTCGTGGGTGTGCGTCATAGGCATTGGCATGACATGTGCATTTACAAGTGTGCCCGAGTGACATGTGCATTGTGATCACCTAAAATGCCCTGATGCGTTTAACGTGGGGTTCAGATAAAAATTGGTGCTTGTGAATGTGTGATCACAATAAACCATGATGCGTTTTACGCGGGGTAGTGAACCCATCCTGAGGAGTGTTACGCAGGACGATGCCCGGTTTATCAGAAGATGATCAACCTGAGGCTGTTGACACCTAATTTTAGCCGATGCGTCATTAAAAATAAAAATTCGAGATTATGGTTTCTGAGCCTGTTTCTCGAGCAAAAAAATGTCGTTTTTTAATTCTGTTTGCTGGCTTAGCTTTTATAAGTGATTTTCTATTCATTTCATGCAAAAATCCGAAAAGTCAAATGGTTGACTTTGGCGTTGACTTTTTGGTCAACCCTTTGACCAAAAGTCAACCCCAGGTCAAATTAGGGCTTTTCACATAAAAAGATTCCTTTCAAGTCCAATTTCACTTTAGAAGTGTAAATTTCAGAAAAATTCAAAGATTTGATCAGAAAATCAAGCTTCTAGTGAAAAGTCAACTAGGGTTTGACTTTTGGTCAAACCTTTGACCAAAAAAATTGAAAAATACAAAAATCCAAAAATCATCTTATTTTACATTCAATTTACCATTGGCACTTGAAATTTTACAAAAATCGATTTAGAATCAATTTTTTCCCAAATTGCGGAAATTGATTCAAATCGGCCAAAAATGAAATTACTTCATTTTTAGTCTTTTTTTAGATTAGTTTTCTTCACGACATTTGATCTAGAGGTCATTTTATATCCGATTTTTGAACCAATTTTGTGATTTCAAGCCAAACACAAAACCCCCAATTTTGGCCCTAAATAGTGATTTTGATCGATTCTTCATGATGCGCGCAATTGAGGTACGAATGAGCTCAATTTCTTATATGAAATCCAAATTCAAAATCAATTTTGGAAGATTCACATGAATTTGAGTCAATTTGATCAATTTAGTGATCCAATGATTAAAAAGTCTAAGAGTAATTGGTCTAATTAGTGCAATTCAACTTGACCCACTCTAGACTAATATTCAATTTGATCAATTGAGACTCAATTTGATCAATTAGACTTCAATTAAACTTGTTAGTCTAGCTTAATCATGCAATTACCCAAATTCAGGACTAATTGACCCAAACCGGTTTAATTTAAATTGAACTAATTCGATCGGACTAATCATTTTCCGGTCGAAAATTTTGATGATTGACAATCCATTCAGACCAACCAAGGCCGGTCACATCCTCTTGAGCGCAAAAATGACCAAAATAACCTTAATTGAGAATTACAAAAAATGCCCCTAAGAGAAATGACAAAAATGCCCTTCTTCAAAAATTAAGCAAATTAATTAGGGGATGAATAAATCAATCGTAGCCATTCATTTAGAATCGATTGCGTCCGCACATGATGCCATGTCACTAATCTTTAGCCCTTAAAGAAGATTTTTAATCATTAAAAAATGCATTTTGGGTTATTGGATTAATGCAAGGGTTAAATTCCAAAATTAAATGGAGGGTATATAAGGTTTTTTTCCCTCCAAAATTTAGGGGGGGACTCATTTTCAGATCTGGTTTCTCTCTCTCTCTCTCTCTCTCTCTCTCTCTCTCTCTCTCTCTCTCTCCCTCTCTCTCCATCTCACGTCATTTCTCTCTCTCTCTCTCTCTCTCTCTCCCTCTCACGATCAGCTCTCTCTCTCCCGAGCTCTCTCTCGGCAGCAGCTGTTCCGGCCTCTTGCCGGCTGCTTTCCGACAAGCCACCGCCCCTCCGACGTCCCCCACGGCGGCTTGAAGCTGGTCGCAAGTCCAGCTACCCTTGCTGGTGGCCGGAACTCACTGTTCCGGCCTGATCTCTCCCTCGGCAGCATCACGGGCTTTACTGCCGGTGAGTTGTCCAGCCAGTTTAGCCGGCTGAACCGGCTCTCCGGCGACCTCCTCCGGCGATCCAGATCCTCCGACTACATTCCTCGGTGTCCTCACGTCATTGTGGTGGCTGGTTTCGCATCGAACAGCCACCGGATCACATCCTCATCCTCAACCTTTACTGATTAGTCTATTTGTGTGAACAAGAGTCGAATCTCACATTATCTCGTGCAATCCATTGTCGTAGGTTGGACGAGCTTTCCGAGGTTTCTCCGCGTCATTCCGGATCAGAATACGGAGGCCGGATCGCTCGCTTGAGCGTTGGATCATTGTAAGACAAGGTAAGAACACTTGAACACAATTCTGCAAATTCGTGTCCAGTGAAACCTGTTTGTTCGAGATGCTGATTTGAGCCTGTTAACGTTGAAATCTGGAGAAGTGATAAACTAGAGAGTCGTAAAGCTCGTCTTAAGCTTCGATTTGATATATCATATGCCTTAATCGGACTTGATTTGCTATGTCAAAACGCTTTTAGAAGTCAAGATCAGAATCTGGAATATGTTGCTCAAGTGTGTTCTGATGAATCCCTGACTGACGTTGTGCTGTTTGATGAATTTTATGATTTTTTACAATCATTTTCTGTAAAAACTCCCTTCATGAGAATTGTAAAACACATCCTGATCTGTTCACCATAATATTTTCACAAAATTTTGAGCATGTTAGCCTATTACGATTTGCAACGTCATATGCATGTAAATCTGGTATCATGCTGGTTTCAGTCGACCTTTATGTGTTCTTCAGTTTTCATAAATTCACGCGTTCGAGATATGAAAACATTTTCTTCATGAAAGTTCTTCCTGAGATCGAGATCTTTCTATTGATACTAATTTCATCGAAATCGAAGATCATTTGAATTTTCAAAAGGAATTATCACAATTTGATCAGAATCTGTGTTCAGATCTGATTTTCATTCCTTTGAAGATCAAAAGATGTTTCTTCGAATTTGATAAAGTTAGAGTCCTTTTTTGCAAAAACTCAAAATTACAAAGTTGCTCATTGGGGTCTCATTATGTCAACTGGAAATTTTGAGGACCTAATTGCAATTTTTGGAGGGTCAATTTGCTTGAAAAGTCTTCACGGGTTAAAATTCCATTTGCAATTGAGTCCTTCGTAAAAATTGAATTTTATAAAAATTTAGAGGGCTTTTTAGCAAAAACTCAAAATATGAAAGTTGTTGCATTCAGGGAATCCTAACCGCCCAAAAATTTTCGCGCTATTTTGATAATGTTTGTTATTTTTCCCTCCTTTATTTTGAAATTCATAACTGAACCAAATCCAGCCTGTCACTGAGACCAATTTCGATATTTTCGGGAAAATCGGTCAAGATTTAGGAAAAATGGTCTTCTTGACTTTTGATCCTCATGTCACAAGCTTTCTAATGACACCTGAATTACTTCATTTGGATGTCATTAGGATAGTTAATCATACTTGAACAGATTCAATCCGAATTAGACATTAATTGAATAAATGGTCTTTTTTATAAAGCCCACTTCTCATTGTTTGATTGACTTTGAAACAAGGCCCATGGGCTTGAATGCATGCTCATTTTACTATTATGCATGTGTTTGTTAGATGAATGTTAGGCCCGATGCATGTTCGGTGGGTAGCCCATTCATGATCATTAGAACCCGACTTTAGGGGTTAATTGATATGAGTTGCCGTTTTGTGAATGCAAATGGTAGCTCGTTTTCATTAACCATTAATCAAACAATGTTAGGTGATTAAGTGGGTGATGAATCGAAACGCATGAAAAACAAAAGCCGATCCCGAGGCCCGTGCTTAATTAGTGAGTTGCTTGCACCATTGTTTTCCACATGTCGTTTGTTATGAATGAATGTTATGGATGCAAACATCAACACCCGAGAGGCGGTCCAAGGAAGAATAATCCGAAATTGAAAAAGCCAAGGTGATTGACCGATGTCCAATCCGGTCTCGATTTGTACTCATACGATGATGGTGCTAGACCGATGTCCGATCCGGTTTCAATTTGTACTTAATTCATTCATCCCCGATCATGTCTCGGGTTTTCAATTCGTGTTGTAATAAACACCCGACGAGTTGCAGGTTCTTTTTTTTACTTTCTCGCACTTAGAATTAGCTCGTTTTTTTAATACTTCGACTGTTTACTTTACGAAATGTTTCTCAATACAATTGATTGTTTCTTTCTTTTTTTCTAGACTAAGATATGATTAGTTTAGAATTTTAAATGAAAATACAAAAACAAGATGCATGATCACCTAGTGGACTAAGACTTTAAACATGAAAATGGTAAAGAACAAATGCATGACAACTTAGATAACAACCATGTTAAGTTTAGCGGTACCGAAAGGGCGTTAATAGAAATATTAACGTAAGCTAATCCCTGAACCTTTGATCTCTGGTTTTCGTGGAAACCGAAACGAAATTCCCGCGTTTCGGTTGGGTATTCTAGCCGACCCCCGACCTAGGCTAGTGGCGACTCCTAAAAAAGATAAAATCAATCCGCTGTCACGCGAGATAAGGATTTAGGGAAAATCCATGTTCATGATCAATGGGCCATATGGTTAACCAAAGGATTTATGCTTCAATAAAATCATTTTCGTGATGTGCCATATGAACCATTTCATGAACACTTATCTCTAAACCCGCCTCATTCGAGTTCGGCCCTCGAGGGGTAGGTCGCGACAGGCTTGGCGACTCCGCTGGGGAACGCAGGTTACAAACCTAAGTGATTAAAGCCGTAATAAACTTGTTGATTGTTATCTCACTTGTCTACATTTTGTAGCATCGACTGCATGTCAAAGTCGCGTGGAAAATGAGGTTAGTCCACTAACCATGTGTTAAATGGTTTTGTAGGTGGGAGACATAAGGGGTGGAGTGAGTGCAAACCCTTTGTTTTGTAGGTGGCGTTTGGATGAATGTCGAATGTATGAGATTATATTGAAGTGTTGTTTGCTTTAGATTTAAAATGCATGTTTACTTGCTTTAGCACGACACAATGCACCCACGTCCTGCGGTCTAAAAACCCCGGATTGCTTTAGGGCACTTGGTATTAAGAGTGGAATCCGCATGTGAATCCATGTGGTAATCCATTCTTCAATACCGCTCATCTTGATTAGTAAGAAGTGCACCGGCCGACGTTAGTAGCAGTGGGTAAACTCTTCTTATCTAATTAAGGTGGGGACCTTAAACCCTTAGAATCCTACCCTTAGATGTCAAAACTCACATGTCCTCATGCGATGTGTCGATGTGTTTGCCATTTTCTCTTCGTGGTAAGGTTGATCGTATCGTTCTACAATTTCAATTACACCATTTCAATTCCACGTTATATTCTTTTCTATAATGCGTGGTGATTAATCTCGATGCCCCAAATTAGGGTTAGTCAAAATGGATATGTCGGAGATTCGAATCATCCCCGTACCAAGAGCTCTTGTGATCATGTGGGAAAGTCTCGAGTTAAAGCATAAGGACTACGTGGAAAAGAGGATTGGATATCTTCCCACACTCTTATACATCAAGCCTCGTGTCGCCATGATCAAAGCATTGTCCCATTTTTGAAACTCAAAGACATCTACTTTTATGTTTGGTCGAAATGAGTTGACCCCTACAATTGAGGAGTACGATATTGCCATTGGAAGAGTCGGTTTTTTTGGTCTAGTTAGTCCTCCAATAGATATAGATCCTATAACTCTTTTGAGCCAATTCTTAGGAGTTGACATTCTCCAAATCAAAGGCGTTCTTAGAGGAAATTCCAATGCACTCTCTTTCACATTCTTAGAACGACATTTTTCTAGCTTGCCAAAAGAATCGGGTAATCAAATTCCTCGAGTTTTTCTTTTAGCATTCTTTGGTTTTGTGGTTTTTTCATTTACCAAAAAGACCATGGATCCTTTGGTAGTTCACATTGTCAATCAAGTATGTATGTTCAAAAGATTCTCCAATATGACCTTAGGTGAGACCTTCGTATCACTCAATAGGTTCAAACAAAGCAGAAATAGTGTCTTTAGAGCCCCAATAGGTTTACTCCAAATTTGGTTAGTCTCTCATCTCAAAGATTTCGGTTTGAGCTTGAAAATCATAGATGTGTCCAAAGATTGTCATCCTATCTCGCTTTTCCGAGAAAAGGAAGAAATCTTTCCTTATTGGTCATTCTCAACTTGGTTTAATTTCTTTAAGAATCTTGTTCCAAGTCAAATCCAATGGCATGTTCGTTGGCTTGGAAATCCCGAGGTGCGCCTTAATAACGGATCCGACAACCCAATCCCACTTTTGGGCCTAACGGGGTCTACGTCATATTACCCTTTTAGGGTGATCCGTCAATATCGCGCGTTTCAAAAGATTCCGCCATTCCTCAAGCTGGGGTTATATCATTTTGACTATCGCAAAGATGTCATCCAAAAGGACCAAATGACGGATTTGAAGGAAATGATCAAGTCCATCATTGATATGTGGTACAAATGCCACCTGGAGCCGATTCATGTTACCGACGAGTCAGAGTTGGAAAGAGAAATGAAGATACATCATGCATTGCCGGAGTACATACATCGTCGTCTCGAGCCCGAGCTTAAAGTGGATCTCCCTAATGTCCCCGAGAAGCCAACTCAACAACAAGCTATAGCCGTAAGAGCTCTTAGGGAAAGGGATGAAGCTTTAGGTGAGGTCGAACGTTTGACCCAAGAAAACAAACGAATTCGCCTTGCATCTAAAGAAGATCCATTACAATTTGTGCTATATTCCATGAGGAAATCTCCTTTCATGTAATTTGCGTTTTATAGAATTGATGTATAGGGTTTCCTTTCTACTCATTTTAGTAATGATGTAATAGGATTCTCTTCTTGTCTTTAAGGGATTGTATTTCACAAGTTTTGTTGTTAATAGTGAAATTTCCCTTTGTGTGTGCTTTCTTTTCCGAGATTCCAATGGAATATAGATGGGGCATCTTGATTAATCATCGCGTGTTACCCCTTTAATTGTATAATTTCTTGCGAAGAAATTGTGATAAGAGATTATTCACGTGATATTGGGAGCATGAGAATATTTCTTATCTTTATTTCATCTAAAGAAAATATAAAATTAAAGGGTTTTATATTTTCGTCTTAATTCATTTTCCGTGCACTAATTTGATTTCTGTTTTTCACAGAGAAGGTATTAAAATACGGCTGAGACGCGTTCTATTATACGCACCCGTCGCCAAGCAAGGATGGAAAACGAGGACACTCGTACTCGCGTTATTACCATTGAGAATCAGATGGCGCAGATGATGGCGCTCTTAACTGATCTTGCAAATCAAGTAAAGAACTTCACTCCTGTGGCTCCTGCTGCTGCAGCTTCTACTCCTAATGCGCCGACTAATGCACCGGTGATAGATCCTGTTGACAAAGGACCTGCTGAAGAGGTCCCCGTTAACGCCATTCCCACTGTTATTGATTTGGAAGCTCCACCTAAAGAGTCGCCTGTGGCTCATATGGATGAAGAGAGTGCGAGACGTCTCGCAAAGTTGGAGGAACGCTTGTGATGTTGCAAGGTTACCAACTACAAGGCTTTGATAGGTTGTCGCCTTTTACAAAGGTGAAAGTCCCTGATTTTTATAAGGAGCCCGAATTTTCAAGGAAGTATGATGGAACTGGGTGCCCTAAAACCCACTTGAAGTATTATTTGAGCAAGATGGCTCGTTATTCCGATAATACCCCGCTGTTGATCAACAATTTTCAAGATAGCTTGGTTGATTTCGCCTTAACGTGGTTCATTGAATTGGATTTAGAGAAAATTTGCACCTGGGAAGATCTTGCAGACGAATTCCTTCAGCAATACAAGTTTAATACCGAAATTGCTCCAACCCGTGAAGAGTTGGTCCGGGTTGACAAAAGGAGAAATGAAACTTTTAGAGCATATGCCCAAAGGTGGAGAACTATGGCGTCTCAAGTTAAACCTCCGTTGTCCGAGAAGGAGATCATGCAGTTGTTTCTTCGAGCTTTACCTCGAGAGTACTTCGATAAGATGTTCAATAACACTTGCATCAATTTTCCCGCAATGGTTGAATTGGGAGAACGTATTGAAGGAATCATGCGAGAGGGTCGATTGTCCGAGACGACGACTCGCAGATTTACCTTAAAGAAGGATAAGGAGCCAACAGTGGGGGTTGCTTATATTCAAAATCCTAATGCTCAAAAGCCATTAAACACACCGGTTCAAAGATCTGTTGTGGAAACAGGGGGTTCTTCCCGAAATCTTGACCGAAAGGGAAAAGCTCCACAAAGACAATTCACTCCGTTACCAAGACCTATGTCCCAGTTGCTGCCGATGTTGATTGAACAAAGACTCGTAGCAAAAGAAATCCCGAGAGATAACCCACCAAAGTTTGCTGGGTTTGATTTGGCGAAGTCCTGTGTGTATCACATGGGTGAGAAAGGTCACGATGTGAACAACTGTTACACTCTCAAGGTCAAGATTCAGAACCTGTTGGATAAAAAGATCTTGTCATTTAAAGATGCCACGCCAAATGTTCAACAAAATCCGCTCCCCAATCATACCGAAGCCGTTAATGTGATATTTGGAGACGAGAATGAGAAACCTTTCTTGTTCAACATGGTGAAATTGGAAGAGCTATTGGCTATAGCTAGAAATCAACCGAAAGAAAGAGATGTATCCCGGGAGGAGAAAATGTATTGCTTAGCCAAGATGGCTGCTTTAGGCATAATTCAGCCTCTTCAAGGAAGGAAACTCGAAGGGTCCATGGAGACCGCTGTAATTGATTTGTCGTCCGAAAAATTCTCTTGCAAGTTCGCAAGTGAAGTCTCATGCTTTAAGCCGAAAGATGATGGATACGAGCCAGATGTTGATGAATCTTGGATTGATGCATACTCCAATAGTGATTTGGAATGTGAGAGTAGGAACGCCTGTCGAGATCGTGAATTTATGAAGAAGGCTATCGAAAAAGGTGAAATTGTTGATACCCTCGGACAGCCGAGTGGTAAATATGACTTCATAGTTAAATACATGCCACCTCCAAGTTTCTTCATCGACTCAAGGGATATCATTCCCGATGGATGGGGAGGCATGGATGATGAAAGCATACCCGCCAATGAAGACAAAGAGTATACTTCTGACACGGATTCTGATCTTGGTGCTAGTAAGACTCATTGGGATCGCGAATTTATAATGACCGCTCGTGAGCGTGATGAAGTGGTTGATACTCTAAAGCAATCAAGTAGGAAATATGACACTTTTGTCAAATGTTTGCCTCCGCCAAGTTTCTTTATTGATTTGAAAGACATTGTTCCGACTGGATAGAGCGATGACGAAGATAATAGAGAAGTTCTTTCCGATGCTGATTCAGAATTCGAATACCATACCTCCCACTGGGATCGGGAGTTCGTTAGGAAAGCGATTGAAAAAGGAGAAATTGTTGATACTCTCGGGCAGCCAAGTGGTAAATATGATTTTATGGTAAAATACTCTCCTCCTCCAAGTGCTTTTATTGACCCTAAGACTATCATCCCAAGTGGATGGGGGTCCGAGTTTGAAGATGATGGCCTAGTGGCTGTGATTGATCCTGTTGTAATTGAATTGAATGCTACTTGTGAAATCCAAGAGCATGTTGTGGAACCTGTGGTTATAGATGTAATGGCTGATGGCTTCGGAGATATAAAGATTTCTAATGAGGACTTTGAGCTTGTTGTAATCGAGCTACCACCGAAGAAAGACGAGAATTTGAAGGCAAGAATGCCTTCAGTTTATGACTCCAAAGCAGTTCCTTGGAATTATGAGTCTAATGAGATAGACGCTGTTACTCGGTCAGGCCGATGCTTTCCATCTCGTGAAGGTGTCGAGAAAAAGACTGTAACCGAAGAAGAGGCGGAGCAGCTTCTCAAAACTCTCAAAACAAGTGAAGCAGAGGTGATCGAGCAATTAAGAAGAATGCCGGCTCAAATCTCATTACTCGAACTATTCAAGTCTTCTGAGAGACATAGGAATGCTCTTTTGAAAGTTCTTAATGAAGTACATGTACCCGAGACAATTGGAGAGGTACAGTTGGAAGAGTTTGTAGGTGCTATCCTTCTTAAGGATCAAATTTCTTTTTCCGAAAAGGATTTACCGCCGGAAGGGCGAGCACACTCTAAAGCATTATACATCTCTGTTCAACACTTCGATACAAGGATATCAAGAGTACTCATTGATAATGGTTCAGCTCTCAATATCTGTCCGTTATCAACTCTACGTCGTTTAGGTGTGGGGATGGATAATGTTCGACCTTCTAAGACTCCAGTCAAGGCCTTTGATGGCATGAAAAAGGAAGCTCTTGGAGAAATTGATTTGCAACTGATGACTGGTCCAGTTATGTTTACTCAGAAATTTCAAGTACTTGATATCCCAAGTAACTTCATTTTGTTGTTGGGACGGCCTTGGATTCACGCTGCGGGTGTTATACCCTCAAGCTTACATCAGATGATCCGTTTTGTCGTGTGTGGCAAGATTATAACGGTTCATTGTGAGAAGGATACTGAAACCTTCAACAATACTGCAATTCCTTATGTGGAGCCAGAAGTAAAAGGAGAATCAAGATACCATTCGTTCGAATTAGTGTCAGTATCTCATGTGCCTGCAGGCACTGTTATGAGAAAGCCTCACTATTCAAAGGCGGCCCTTATGTCTAGCAAAGTGTTGATCGAGTATGGATTTACTATCGACAAAGGATTGAGAAAGCTATCCCAAGGCATTCTCACACCCATTGAGGTGACTAAGAGAAAGAAATGAGAAGGTTTAGGTTACCAAGGCGATCAACAAGATCAAGGTAATCAGAAAAGCCCGAGCATTAAAGAAAAGAGTTATCGACATTTGCTCCCTCCTCCGTTGAAAGATTTCTTCCCTGGACCGCCAAAGTTTCTCCAAGATGAAGAAATAGACGTCTATGATATTATTGACCTATTTGAAGAGAGTTCTGCGGGTGCCATTTCCGAGAGCTTCGAGGATCATCCACCTACCAATCCCGCTGTGTAAGGGATGTTTCCGTGTTCTGCTTTGTTTTCAGTTGTAATCCATTTAATTCTCCCCTGCGAGAGAATTCCATTTGTTCATTTCATTGTTTCGTTCATTTCATATGTTGTAATAATTCGGATCACGAACTTTGGATCCAAAACACTATATGACATTTACTGCATTTCAATAAAAGCATATGCATGTTTTGTTAATAGATGTGCGAAAGTATATCAAACCAGCCTTATGATGATGCTTTGAGGCCTGGGCTTTTGCACGATCTATAGTTTTCAAAATAATCTTTTGGAACAAGGATGTCCAATGATATGAGGACGAGTTCCCCATGAAACTTTCGAAAATCTGGAATTCGAAAAGCTTTTCATCACATCTTCACGCATTGCATTTTTTATCTTCATATACTAACCATTTTTTTTGTTGCATCTCAGGCATGACATTCTGCATAATCATGATAGTCATATGCATAGCCTGGATTCATGTCCAAAAAACTCAAACGAATCTGATTATTTTAATCCCGAAGATAAAGAAGATTCACAGGTTATTAAAAAAGAATGGATCCGACATGAAGAATCCATACCTCCCACAGAAGAACAAGCTATCGTTATAAATTTGGGCGATTCTGAAAATCCCAAAGAAACAAAAATTGGGGCAAGTCTCTCTCAAACAGATGCTAATCGATTGATCGAACTATTGAAGGAGTATCGGGATGTCTTTGCTTGGTCTTATGCTGACATGCCGGGTCTGGACCCCAATATTGTAGAACATACGTTGCCTCTTGATCCTGCCATTCCGCCTAAGAAACAGAAGCTTAGGAGGACAAAGCCAAAATTATCCAAGAAGATTGAGGAAGAAGTCATGAAACTATTAAAAGTTGATTTCATTGAAGTTACTCAGTATGCTGACTGGATTGCTAATGTTGTCCCAGTCATGAAGAAGGATGGGCGAGTTCGGGTATGTGTCGATTACCGCGACTTGAATAAAGCAAGTCCCAAAGATGATTTCCCATTACCGCATATTGACGTCTTGGTCGATAGCACCGCAGGATTCGAATTATTTTCCTTCATGGATGGTTTCTCTAGTTATAACCAAATCCGAATGAAAGAAGAAGATAAGACTAAAACATCTTTCATCACCCCATGGGGAACATTCTGTTACAAGGTTATGCCCTTCGGCTTGAAGAATGCGGGGGCAACTTACCAAAGAGCCATGGTAACACTATTCCATGACATGATGCATAAAGAGATTGAAGTTTACGTCGACGACATGATTGCTAAATCGCGACGAAGTGAAGACCACATTGAAGTTTTGAAGAAACTGTTTGATCGACTTAGAAAATTCAAGCTAAGGCTTAACCCCGCTAAGTGCATTTTTGGGGCAAAGTCTGGAAAGCTCCTTGGATTTATGGTTAGTAACAAGGGCATTGAGATTGATCCTTCGAAGGTGAAGGCTATTTGTGATTTGAAACCTCCTTCTACTATTAAGGAAGTTCGAAGCTTGTTGGGAAGATTGAATTATGTTGCAAGATTCATTTCCCAGTTATCAGAAACAGCCAAACCATTCTTCAAGCTATTGAAGAAAAATGCTAAAGTTGAATGGAATGAAGATTGTCAGAAGTCCTTTCAACAATTGAAGTCTTTCACAAGCACCAGTTTTGGTACCGCCTGTTTCAGGTATACCTTTGATTTTGTATCTCACCATTCATGATGAGTCTTTAGGAGCTATGTTAGCGCAGAAGAGACCAGAAGATGGAATGGAACGCGCTATTTACTACCTCAGTAAAAAGTTTACTTCTGGTGAAGCTCAATATCCAGAAGTTGAGAAAACATGTGTAGCCTTAATTTGGGTATTACACAGACTACGACAATATACCCTTCACCATCGTATTCTGCTTGTGAATGAAAATGATCCTATCAAGTATCTCTTGGAAAAGCCTGCACTGTTTGGAAGGCTTGCCAAATGGCAAATATTGCTCTCTGAGTTTGATATCCAGAGCATGTCTCAAAAGTCCGTCAAAGGTCGAGCCATAGCTGATATGTTGGCTGAAAATCCCTTAAAATCAAATGATTGGGATGAAATTGATGAAAGAATCCATCTGGTGTCACAAGACAAGTGGGTCATGTATTTTGATGGAGCCGTTAACCTCTCCGGTTCAGGTACGGGAGCAGTTTTAATATCCCCATCGGGTCAGCATTATCCAGTAGCCGCAAAGTTGGTATTTCCTTGTACCAATAACATTTCAGAATATGAAGCTTGTATTCTTGGTCTCCAATTAGCCATCGATATGAAGGTTAAGAGATTACAAGTTTATGGTGATTCCGCACTTATCATTCTCCAAACAGGAGGTGAATGGCAAACTCGTGATTCGAAATTGATTCATTATCATGAGTATCTTAAAGACTTGGTGGAGGAATTCGAAGAAATCTCATTTGATTATTTGCCAAGATCTCAGAATCAATTTGCTGATGCTTTGGCGACATTATCTTCAATGTTACAAGTAACAGATGGTTTGAATATTGATCCTTTGCAAATCGATGTTTTAAAAGAGCCTGCATATTGCATGGTTGTAGAAGAAGAACTCGATAGTCAACCATGGTACTATGACATTATGAATTACCTTCGAGAAGGAAAATTTCCCCACGGAAGTCGAGCTGTTGATCGGAAATACTTGACAAAGTTATCTTCCAAATTCTTTCTTAGTGGAGGTGCTTTGTACAAGAGATCTTTTGATTCGGTCCTGCTGAAGTGTGTAGACACCAAAGAGGCCAATATATTAATGAAAGAGATACATGAAGGAGAATGCTAACCTCAAATGAATGGCCATCTTCTAGCAAGAAAGATCATGAGGCTAGGTTATTACTGGTTAACCATGGAAGCCGATTGTATTCAGCATGTCAGATGTTGCCATCAATGCCAGGTTTATGGAGACAAGATCAATGCTCCCCCAAATGAATTACATCAAATGACGGAGGCATGGCCTTTTTCAATGTGGGGCATTGACATTATTGGACCAATTAATCCTAAGGCCTCAAATGGACACCGTTTCATTTTAGTAGCTATCGATTACTTCACCAAATGGATCGAAGCCAATTCATATGCCCACGTCACTGCGAAAAGTGTGGCAAAATTCATTCGTCGAGACATTATTGTTCGATACGGGGTTCCTGAAGCAATTATCACGGATAATGGATCAAACCTGAACAACAAAGTAGTGGATGAACTACTCAATAAGTTTCATATTCGCCACTTGAATTCTTCTCCTTACCGCCCACAAATGAATGGAGCTGTTGAGGCGGCAAATAAGAATGTAAAGAAGATCTTGTCCAAGACGGCAGAGAATTACCGAGATTGGCACGAGCGGTTGCCGTACGCATTAATGGCTTATCGAACTTCCATTCGCACTTCGACTGGGGCAACACCATTCTCATTAGTGTATGGAATGAAAGCAGTTTTACCTGTGGAAGTAGAAATTCCTTCATTGAGAGTATTTTCGCAAATAAAGCTTTCTGAAGCAGAATGGATTCAACAAAGATTTGAACAGCTTAACATGATTGATGAGAAAAGGGTAAAAGCCCTATGCCATGGACAAAGCTACCAAAAGCGAATGGCTAAGTCATTTAACTGTAAGGTTCAACCCAGGCATTTTGAAGTCAATGACCTGATTTTGAGGAAAGTCCTACCCATTATTCCAGATCGTGGGAAGTTCTCCCCCAATTATGAAGGACCATATGTCATCAAGAAAGTGTTACCTGGCGGGGCATTGATTCTTGTAGAAATGGATGGCCGAGAGTTGCCAAAACCTGTGAATGCTGATGCTGTTAAGAAATATTTTCCCTGAATAAAAAGCTTTGAGTTGCTTTTTGGATTGAATCCAAGTCACTTAAGAACATTTGCATCATGCATCTCATGCATACATAGCATTTTTGCATATTTGTTTATTTTGTAGGTACTCAATTGTTCCCCAGGGAATCTATTCCAAATCTCAAGGAGTCAAGCTCGAGGAAGTGGCTACATAAGATCAATCTTCTCCCTAAAATTTAGAACATAGATCCTTTTTGTAAGGACCTTTTCTGTCCAAAAGGTCTTTCAAATTTGAAATTTCATCCCCAGAGGAGTCAAAAAAAAAAAGAAAAAAAAAGAAAAAAAAAGGGATTTCTCAAAAATGCCGAATGGAAATGCCTAGGATGACAAAAGGCAAACTTTTGATCAAACATGTCCTTATACTCATTTTGAGAGAATTGAGCGAAAAAGCCATGTCGTAGGACGTAGGGTTCGTTCACATTGAATACATGGATTGAAATGATAAAAGGCATTTCATTTCTCTATCCTAAACACTCATATTATCCTTTGCTAGCCACTTTGAGCCAAATAAGGAGAATTTTCAAAATATCCCTGTCAAGAACCACCCCATATTGGGGCAAGTTAAGAAGTTTTGGTTGATCACTTTTGGAGCAAAAAGATTAAGAAAGATTTTATTACTTTCACTTGCATCAACCTTCTTGTGGTAATTTCATGTAGATCTTTATGGAAGCTTGAAATATCCCAAAATGAAGAAGAGCACTCTTTTTCTCTATCCCAAACACAATTATCCTTTGCTTAGCCAAGTTGAGCCTTAAGCATATTCATTTCAAAGCCCAAAATGTTGATTATCTCCCTACATTGGGGCAATACATATGATCTACCAAGAAAATTTGAAAAAAATCGGTGGATATGAATGAAGTGTCTCGAGAGTCCAAAGAGCTCAAAAGATAAATATTAGGGGGCATGAAAAAGCAGTGTGCCTGGTAAAAGCAAGGCCGATGCTCATGAAAACAATGAATCAAAAGCAAAAGCAAAAAGCAACATGCTTATGACAAAAACAAAATTCCCATTGCAAAAGATGCTTAGAAAGAGCAAAGCTCTTATGTTGCAAGAAAAATGGACTCTCGAGACAATTTGGTTTTTAAGAGTCAAATGATGTCAAATTTGGATGATTTGGTAATGATGCCAAGATAATCATCATTTCTCTTTCAAACCCCTTCTACAAAATTTCAAGCCTTTTGAGCCTAACCCGAACCGACATTACAACCCTCTCCGAAGTCTCTTCCGATTGGGATGGTTTGAGTTGACGTAAATATTTTACAAAGAAACTACCGCTAGAAGGAGTGGAAGTAATCCTATCTTGTCTTATCTTCGAGGTTCTTGATTTGTAAACCCGCTGAAGATGTTGATGATATATTTCTTTTCTTGGCCTCAAAGCAAATACCCTTTGTATAAGCCAATGACCAAGCCTATAATACAGTCCTGTTGAAAGACCTTTATGATCAATCAATTTGTATTCAATGTGAATGTTACCGAAAACCTTTGACATAGGTTCGTGAGGCATCACCAGTGAGAATTGAATAGCTTTTCCACATCAAGGGATGGGAATTAAAGCCTTTCCGAGAGCCAGTGCGAAAGACCTTTTTGATTAGGTTATTTCCAATTTGGCATTTTTTTTTATCTAACCTCTTTAGATGGTTATTCAAAGATCATTTTGTTAAAATTTCCTCTTAAGGATTTTGATAATCGGTGCCTTTCACCAAAAGTTGAAAAATTCTGTTTGATTTGTTGTTAAACAATCTCAGAATTTTTTTTCAAAATATTTTTCCCCAGTGAATCGGTTTTTGGTCAGCCTAAACCATACCCTCATTTTCGGTTTTTGGTCATCCTAAACCATATCCTCGATTTTTGGTCATCCTAAACCATAACCCTCATTTTCGGTTTTTGGTCATCCTAAACCATATCCTCGGTTTTTGGTCATCCTAAACCATAACCCTCATACCCTCGGTTTCTGGTCAGCCTAAACCATACCCTTGGTTTCTGGTCAGCCTAAACCATACCCTCGGTTTTTGGTCAGCTTAAACCATACCCTCGGTTTTTGGTCATCCTAAACCATAGCTCCTTACCCCTTAGGTTCTAGGTCATCCTTAAACCTTGTCTTATGTTCCTGGTTATCCTTAAACCTTACCTTTAGTTCTAGGTCATCCTTAAACCTTGTCTTAGGTTCCTGGTTATCCTTAAACCTTACCTTTGGTTCTTGGTCATCCTTAAACCTTGTCTTAGGTTCCTGGTTATCTTTAAACCTTACCTTTGGTTCTAGGTCATCCTTAAACCTTGTCTTAGGTTCCTGGTTATCTTTAAACCTTACCTTAAGTGCTAGGTCATCCTTAAACCTTGTTTTAGGTTCCTGGTTATCCTTAAACCTTACCTAAGGTTCCTGGTTTTCCTTAAACCTTGTCCTCTGGTTCTTGGTTTTCCTTAAACCAAAGGTTTCCCACAAAATCATTTCTTTGTCTTTTCTTCCTTCATTCCACCCCATGAGAGAGAGAAGGACACATGAATAATCTGACAATCCAGCGGTAAGTGCTTCAGGTAAGACTCCGATCAAATGTCTTTGTCTTTATTTCATTTCCCAAATGGAATCGACTAAAATTTGCAGGTGCCAATTGGTCTTTAAGCGAAACCTCTTCGAACTCCCACTCAAAGAGGGGCAGCTGTTGACACCTAATTTTAGCCGATGCGTCATTAAAAATAAAAATTCGAGATTATGGTTTCTGAGCATGTTTCTCGAGCAAAAAAATGTCGTTTTTTTAATTCTATCTGCTGGATTAGCTTTTATAAGTGATTTTCTATTCATTTCATGCAAAAATTCGAAAAGTCAAATGGTTGACTTTGGCGTTGACTTTTTGGTCAACCCTTTGACCAAAAGTCAACCCCAAGTCAAATTAGGGCTTTTCACATAAAAAGATTCCTTTCAAGTCCAATTTCACTTTAGAAGTGTAAATTTCAGAAAAATTCAAAGATTTGATCATAAAATCAAGCTTCTAGTGAAAAGTCAACTAGGGTTTGATTTTTGATCAAACCTTTGACCAAAAAAATTGAAAAATACAAAAATCCAAAAATCATCTTATTTTACATTCAATTTACCATTGGCACTTGAAATTTTACAAAAATCGATTTAGAATCAATTTTTTCCCAAATTGCGGAAATTGATTCAAATCGGCCAAAAATGAAATTACTTCATTTCTAGTCTTTTTTTAGATTAGCTTTCTTCACGACATTTGATCTAGAGGTCATTTTATATCCGATTTTTGAACCAATTTTGTGATTTCAAGCCAAACACAAAAACCCCCAATTTTGGCCCTAAACAGTGATTTTGATCGATTCTTCATGATGCGCGCAATTGAGGTACGAATGAGCTCAATTTCTTATATGAAATCCAAATTCAAAATCAATTTTGGAAGATTCACATGAATTTGAGTCAATTTGATCAATTTAGTGATCCAATGATTAAAAAGTCTAAGAGTAATTGGTCTAATTAGTGCAATTCAACTTGACCCACTCTAGACTAATATTCAATTTGATCAATGAGACTCAATTTGATCAATTAGACTTCAATTAAACTTGTTAGTCTAGCTTAATCATGCAATTACCCAAATTCAGGACTAATTGACCCAAACCGGTTTAATTCAAATTGAACTAATTCGATCGGACTAATCATTTTCCGGTCGAAAATTTTGATGATTGACAATCCGTTCAGACCAACCAAGGCCGGTCACATCCTCTTGAGCGCGAAAATGACCAAAATGACCTTAATTGAGAATTACAAAAAATGCCCCTAAGAGAAATGACAAAAATGCCCTTCTTCAAAAATTAAGCAAATTAATTAGGGGATGAATAAATCAATCGTAGCCATTCATTTAGAATCGATTGCGTCCGTACATGATGCCATGTCACTAATTTTTAGCCCTTAAAAAAGATTTTTAATCATTAAAAAATGCATTTTGGGTTATTGGATTAATGCAAGGGTTAAATTCCAAAATTAAATGGAGGGTATATAAGGTTTTTTTCCCTCCAAAATTTAGGGGGGGACTCATTTTCAGATCTGGTTTCTCTCTCCTCTCTCTCTCTCTCTCTCTCTCTCTCTCCCTCTCTCTCCATCTCACGTCATTTCTCTCTCTCTCTCTCTCTCTCTCTCTCCCTCTCCCTCTCACGATCAGCTCTCTCTCTCCCGAGCTCTCTCTCGGCAGCAGCTGTTCCGGCCTCTTGCCGGCTGCTTTCCGACAAGCCACCGCCCCTTCGACGTCCCCCACGGCGGCTTGAAGCTGGTCGCAAGTCCAGCTACCCTTGCTGGTGGCCGGAACTCACTGTTCCGGCCTGATCTCTCCCTCGGCAGCATCACGGGCTTTACTGCCGGTGAGTTGTCCAGCCAGTTTAGCCGGCTGAACCGGCTCTCCGGCGACCTCCTCCGGCGATCCAGATCCTCCGACTACATTCCTCGGTGTCCTCACGTCATTGTGGTGGCTGGTTTCGCATCGAACAGCCACCGGATCACATCCTCATCCTCAACCTTTACTGATTAGTCTATTTGTGTGAACAAGAGTCGAATCTCACATTATCTCGTGCAATCCATTGTCGTAGGTTGGACGAGCTTTCCGAGGCTTCTCCGCGTCATTCCGGATCAGAATACGGAGGCCGGATCGCTCGCTTGAGCGTTGGATCATTGTAAGACAAGGTAAGAACACTTGAACACAATTCTGCAAATTCGTGTCCAGTGAAACCTGTTTGCTCGAGATGCTGATTTGAGCCTGTTAACGTTGAAATCTGGAGAAGTGATAAACTAGAGAGTCGTAAAGCTCGTCTTAAGCTTCGATTTGATATATCATATGCCTTAATCGGACTTGATTTGCTATGTCAAAACGCTTTTAGAAGTCAAGATCAGAATCTGGAATATGTTGCTCAAGTGTGTTCTGATGAATCCCTGACTGACGTTGTGCTGTTTGATGAATTTTATGATTTTTTACAATCATTTTCTGTAAAAACTCCCTTCATGAGAATTGTAAAACACATCCTGATCTGTTCACCATAACATTTTCACAAAATTTTGAGCATGTTAGCCTATTACGATTTGCAACGTCATATGCATGTAAATCTGGTATCATGCTGGTTTCAGTCGACCTTTATGTGTTCTTCAGTTTTCATAAATTCACGCGTTCGAGATATGAAAAAATTTTCTTCATGAAAGTTCTTCCTGAGATCGAGATCTTTCTATTGATACTAATTTCATCGAAATCGAAGATCATTTGAATTTTCAAAAGGAATTATCACAATTTGATCAGAATCTGTGTTCAGATCTGATTTTCATTCCTTTGAAGATCAAAAGATGTTTCTTCGAATTTGATAAAGTTAGAGTCCTTTTTTGCAAAAACGCAAAATTACAAAGTTGCTCATTGGGGTCTCATTATGTCAACTGGAAATTTTGAGGACCTAATTGCAATTTTTGGAGGGTCAATTTGCTTGAAAAGTCTTCACGGGTTAAAATTCCATTTGCAATTGAGTCCTTCGTAAAAATTGAATTTTATAAAAATTTAGAGGGCTTTTTAGCAAAAACTAAAAACATGAAAGTTGTTGCATTCAGGGAATCCTAACCGCCCAAAAAGTTTCGCGCTATTTTGATAATGTTTGTTATTTTTCCCTCCTTTATTTTGAAATTCATAACTGAACCAAATCCAGCCTGTCACTGAGACCAATTTCGATATTTTCGGGAAAATCGGTCAAGATTTAGGAAAAATGGTCTTCTTGACTTTTGATCCTCATGTCACAAGCTTTCTAATGACACCTGAATTACTTCATTTGGATGTCATTAGGATAGTTAATCATACTTGAACAGATTCAATCCGAATTAGACATTAATTGAATAAGTGGTCTTTTTTATAAAGCCCACTTCTCATTGTTTGATTGACTTTGAAACAAGGCCCATGGGCTTGAATGCATGCTCATTTTACTATTATGCATGTGTTTGTTAGATGAATGTTAGGCCCGATGCATGTTCGGTGGGTAGCCCATTCATGATCATTAGAACCCGACTTTAGGGGTTAATTGATATGAGTTGCCGTTTTGTGAATGCAAATGGTAGCTCGTTTTCATTAACCATTAATCAAACAATGTTAGGTGATTAAGTGGGTGATGAATCGAAACGCATGAAAAACAAAAGCCGATCCCGAGGCCCGTGCTTAATTAGTGAGTTGCTTGCACCATTGTTTTCCACATGTCGTTTGTTATGAATGAATGTTATGGATGCAAACATCAACAACCGAGAGGTGGTCCAAGGAAGAATAATCCGAAATTGAAAAAGCCAAGGTGATTGACCGATGTCCAATCCGGTCTCGATTTGTACTCATGCGATGATGGTGCTAGACCGATGTCCGATCCGGTTTCAATTTGTACTTAATTCATTCATCCCCGATCATGTCTCGGGTTTTCAATTCGTGTTGTAATAAACACCCGACGAGTTGCGGGTTCTTTTTTTTACTTTCTCGCACTTAGAATTAGCTCGTTTTTTTAATACTTCGAGTGTTTACTTTACGAAATGTTTCTCAATACAATTGATTGTTTCTTTCATTTTTCTAGACTAAGATAGGATTAGTTTAGAATTTTAAATGAAAATACAAAAACAAGATGCATGATCACCTAGTGGACTAAGACTTTAAACATGAAAATGGTAAAGAACAAATGCATGACAACTTAGATAACAATCATGTTAAGTTTAGCGGTACCGAAAGGGCGTTAATAGAAATATTAACGTTAGCTAATCCCCGAACCTTTGATATCTGGTTTTCGTGGAAACCGAAACGAAATTCCCGCGTTTCGGTTGGGTATTCTAGCCGACCCCCGACCTAGGCTAGTGGCGACTCCTAAAAAAGATAAAATCAATCCGCTGTCACGCGAGATAAGGATTTAGGGAAAATCCATGTTCATGATCAATGGGCCATATGGTTAACCAAAGGATTTATGCTTCAATAAAATCATTTTCGTGATGTGCCATATGAACCATTTCATGAACACTTATATCTAAATCCGCCTCATTCGAGTTCGGCCCTCGAGGGGTAGGTCGCGATAGAGGCGTTTTACGCGAGTAATGTGTCATGAGCCTGATACATTTTACGCGGGCCAGAGATTGATCTCGAAGTGTTGGACCTGATGCGTTTAACGCGGGTTTGAGGAGAAATTGATAAATGACAGAGTGCTAGCGTGCAAGTGTGCGTTAATGCATTGTTGAGGCGTGAACATGAGTGCGAACATGAGCATATATATGACATACGTCGGGACTAAGTGATATGTGTATATGTTCCGTGATCAAATTCTATGGTATTGTTATGATTATTTATATAGAATGCCTAACCTGCAGGGTTAAGCAAATTGAGATTTAGGCCGGAGGGCATGAGTTAGTTTTAGTTTTGAATTGTGCGTTATTTAGTACTAGTCAAGAGGTGCACGTTAACCTAGTTTAGGTTTAGGGAATTACTTACTAAGATTATTTTCATCGTTGTATAAAACCAATTTTTCAGACCCCTAGCCTTGAGATGCCTACCATTCCAGTACGTTTTGGGATTCCGCATCATATAGAGCGGACGAGGACGATACACCCCGTAGGGAACGGAGAGGTATATATTAGATATTATACTTTGGTTTGGGTGGACGTGGGGGAGTCACATTACCAGACCCATGAGTACGTGGCTTGGTGCTTCAAGGATGATCTCGGAGAGTATGGTCCTCTTCGGACTTTTGATGTCCCGTTTACCGGATTGGACACCCAGTATCCTCGATGCCCCGATGGAGAGGTGGCTGACCCTGGATCTTCAGCCAAGGAGAGTGCGAGCTCTGATGGTGTACCGGTAGAGTACGAGGTGGTTGAGATTGACCCGGTGGACATGGAGCTGGACGACGGAGAGCATAAGCTGATCGAGGAGAACCCCGTGCCGGAGGCCGAGCCTGAGGATATGGTCTCGGAGGAGGAGGCTGCAGAGGCCGAGCTTGAAACGGACTCATCAGGGTCTGAGGAAGAGATGCCTGACAGCTCTTCATCCTCGAAGTCTTTTGATTCCGATCCAGACTGGGCATAGTAGGAGTTAGCGTTCGCCTTAGGTTGGTAGGGCCAGTACCTTTTTGACCAGTGCCCCGCCTTTAGTAGTAGACTGACTCCTGAGCCACTTACTCTCTTTTTGTTAGTAGTGACCTTGACCCGTTTTTGGTTTTTTTGATGATCGGGCTATTCATGGATTTTGTATATGGTACCCAGTAATAGTGTAAGCGTTCATTTTGTAGTCATTGTTGTTTGTTCGTTTTGTGGCTATCCTTGGTTTTGTGTATGATATTGTACAAGTGGATTTTTATTACTTCAACATGTGCTTTAAATCTCTGTGTTGGGCGCTGGGTCGGCGACGCGTCCTGGGACGTCGCACTCGAATCGACCTTTGCGAGGGATGTGGCGCGCCGAAGAGCGCGGGGTGTTACACCTCCAATCAATCCGGGCTTTTCTTATGTACATGCACCACAACACAATTCGCCATTCTCACAAGTCGTACCATTCAAACTCAAGGCATGCTCACCACATCACAATTCACCATTCTCACAAGTTGTACCATTCAAACTCAAGGCATGCTCACCACATCACAATTCGCCATTCTCACAAGTCGTACTATTCAAACTCAAGGCATGCTCATCACATCACAATTCGCCATTCAACACGTCGTACGAATCCAAATCACATCACAAGCCCATCACACTAGCCCACAAATTCGGCACTCAAGTCGGCCTAATCAAACGTCAATTTCACCCACACACGCCACAGCAATCCGGTCCTTTAACTCACCATAATTAGCCACGCAATTACCACAATTTAATCTACCACCTACCACATAATCCATGTACTAATCACATTCTAACCAGCTAATCCATTCCCTAACTTAGTCACTAAATCAATTTTAATTGACCCCTAAACAAATCTAACAATACCCATTATACTAAATAGGGATTAGGAAGTCACTTACCTAAATTTGGCCTTGAAAAAATCCACACATGCTCGAAATGGCCCGAATGAATAGTGACGGGCTCGGCACAGGCAAGGGTGCGGGGCTCGGCCACGGCTCGGCACATGGCCTAGCGACTCGGTGCGACGCTTGGCCACAATGGGGCACACGGCCCTGCGACTCGGCCACGGGCAAGGGCATGCTCGGAGCGGCCAGGGGCAACTAGGCCACAGCTCGGGCATGGCCTGGGCTGCTTGATCACGGCCTGGGTTGGCCGGCGAGCTGGTTGGTCTGCGTGCTAGTCGACTGGCTGGCTGGCTGGTCGACCGGCTGGGACGGCGAGCGGCGGCGGCGACGAGCAACGGCGACGGGAGGACGGCGTGCGGTGGAGAGCTGGTTGCTGTGACGTAGCGGCAACGGCGCCAAAGGGGAGGGGGAGGTCAGCGGGGTCAGGGGTGACAAGAGGGGGAGGGCTGAGGTTGGGGGGCGAATCGGCTATAGTCGGGGCAACACGGCTCGGCGGTTGGCGAGGCGGCGGCGACTGGCGAGCGACCAGACGAGCTGGCTGACGGCTCAACGGAGCCTGGCTGCGGTGGACGCAGCGGCGAGCTGCTGCTTGCACGGAGGAGAGAGAGAGAACAGTCGGTTGGGGTAGCGGCTAGACGGACGGTGCGACGCGGCGGTCGAGCTGGTTGGGGATGGAGGCGGCGCGCGGTGGTGGGCGATGATGAGCTCAGGGGATGGTCGGGCGGAGGAAGAAGCAGAAGTAGCGGCATCGGGGAAGGAGGAGGGAGAGGAAGAGAAGAAAGAAGAAAGAGAGAAAAGGAAAGAAGAGAAAAAAAAGAAGAAACAGGAGAGAGAGAGTCTGACAGAAAGGGGGGGAACGTGCATGAGGAGACGTGTGCATGGAGGGGAAACATGTGCAGCAGGTGGGGTGCGCAGAGAGAGAGAGAGAGAGAGAGAGAGAGAGAGAGAGAGAGGACAAAAGTTAATTTTTGTCCTCGAGTGCGATCCAACCGCCTACGTTCAAATCTGAAAACGATCTAACAGCCCACAAAAATCCCCAACTACACTAATTGAAATAAACCCAGAAGGAGGTCTACTAGTCAAAATCCGCACCCGATCCAAAATTTTACTATTCCACTATTCCTGGCAATATCGACGCCGGCCACAATAATATCGATACCGTCCGATTAAATTCGTCACAAAACTCCTAAATATTTGACACCAAAGTTCGGGCTCTAAATAATGGCTAAATTCGATCGAATGCGATTTTATCGAAATCTCAATTTTAAAAATAATAACCGAGAGTGATCAGTTTCCGGACGAGATTTTACTATAAGCACACTAACGAAATACACGTTTTATAAATCCTAAATATGGGCCGAAATTTGGAATGTCACACCTATTGTGATGTATGGCATTACGACACATCAAAGTAATTACATACAAGAACATCATAATAACATAGTAAAATTATTCTGTGACGTTATGATGTATTATCGTAATCAAGTGCAAAAGTGGTGGGAAACAGAAGTGTGCACCTAAAAATTTTCAAAAGATGAGTGGGTCCGTTGCCTAGTGACTTGCTTTTTTTTCTCACCCACTTTTATGAAGGTTGAACCTTTTTTTAAGCCAAAGGGATTATTCTTCTCAATCCGCAGCCCCAGGACGCTTCAAAAGAAATTTCCTGTTCAAGATTTTTTTTCATTGTCCTTTATAAGGTAAGACAAGTTAAGAAATTCTAATGCTATTAATTAATAATGATGGGTATATGAATTCCCTTTAATTAGCCAAGAAGGAAAGCATATTGTTGTATGACTTCAGTAATTTTTCACTTGCTAAGATGATCATCCAGAAAGGATTGTCTTAAAAGGTTCATTTTGATTAGTGAGATAGTTTTTTTTCATTGCTCTTATTAACAAACACAAAATAGTATACGAAGAGACTGAAGCCTCACATTATAGAAATCCGATCCATTGGGAATGAGATATATTATGAAAAACAAACCAAACATGTATTCTTTCCAATTTCTACAGAAAATATTCATACCAAACGTTTTTTTGTGAAAAATAGAAAAATGTAAACTAAAACAGTTTTCATTTTCAAGGAACTGAAAATGTTTACTCAAACCAAATGGGTCGTAAATAAACTTGACTCTAGTTATTTTCAATAAAATTGTGTCCGCTAAAAAAAGTTTCCATGAAAGTTATTTTCCAGTAATGGTAATTTACAAAATCATGGCTTTCATCTATGGTCACGCAAGGGCTACAACCACCGCGGTCGCAATGATGGGGCTCATTTCCACCGCATGGATTGATTTTCACAGAGAGATAGACGTGGCCATGGACGTCACGGCCTCCGTCCATTCCCTCCGATGGAGATCTGCAGTCGTAGGAGGCCAAGACCTCCATGACTGCAGGTTTAGATAAAATATCCTTGCGCTCAATTGCCCTATTTTTTTCTTGGACCATTAGATGGTTGCTGAATCAGCAATAAAGTCACTTTTCTCGTCTCAGCAATTTGTTCTTTTCTTCTTTTTTCCTAAAAAAAGGTATGTTGATGTCGTGGGGAAAGTTCATGTAATGGAATCTTAACTGTTCATGACATCAACAAACCTTTTTTTCTCATCAACGACCCTCGCTGCCACCTAAGCAAGCCTTTCTATTTGTGTCTAAGGAAGGAATCGACACAAAGTGATAAAAAAGAAGGAAATATCACATGCAATTCATTGTACTTTCACGGTAAAACTTACAAATTCAAAATTGTACAATTTAAAAATGTTTAGCTAATTTGTCTATTCAATTCAATTTCTTCACGATCAAGTTGCATGATATACATGTGTGTGTATATATAGAGATATATATGTAGATGTATCACAGCTTAACAAATATTGGGCCATTAATGTGAAGAAACCTTTTTGATGGGCGAAATTTTTCAATGTCTTTCTTGGAGAGGTCCAACCCCTCTATTAAAGTGATGCTATGCCACTTTCATAGGAAACTCCTCTTGTATCTCCCTCTCTCTCTCCAACAAGTGAAAGATTGACAAGTATTTTTTGAGTACGCTTTTCAAAAAATTCAATTATGTGAATCACAAAGGTCCCCAAATTTTTCAATGGTTGAGATAAACTAACATTTTTGTTTTGCCAAAAAAATCATCAAGAATAGTGCGCAACCAAAGTCATGCATTTGATTACTCTTCTTTTCTATCCCGTGAGAATCACGTTGTACATGAACAGCAACTCAGAATGAAAGAAAGGAAAAGAGAAAGAAAGATTGATTCAATGACCTCTCAAAAATATGAGAAAGATGGGGCCACTTCTGGTCCGGCGCTTTTATGCATAACAGTTTTGCCATGTCGGTCAACCATTCGATGCAAGTATTTGAATGTCATCTATCCATTTAATTTGAGTTGAGCTGTGCAATCAAAACTTTGCCAGTGTGAACCATCGGATTAAGCATGGTAAAATTGCCATGTTCAAGGCACTGGGTCGCAACAAAGACCGAAAGATGAGTAAAACTTTTATGGTATACCTATTGTAATGTTACAACATTACGACACATCAGAGTAATTAAGTACAAGAACATCATAAGAGCATATTCTATATGACGTTATGGTAATCAAGTGCAAAAGTGGTGTGAAACATAAGTGTGTAACTAAAGATTTTCAAAAGATGAATGGAATCAACACCGATGGAAGTTTCCCAGGAAAAATATGAGCTGACTAAGACATTGGACCTGTGGTATCCGTAGCCTAGTGACTTGCTTTTCTTTACTCACCCACTTTGATGACCAAAAATTAGCCTTAATCCTACTTTTTTATCAACAGGAAAAAAAAAGAAACAAGAAAGTGAGAGCATTTACACTTCTTATGGACCTCCAATTGATTGTGTCCCTGGGTGGGTTGTTAATTGGAATCTAAAAGAAAACTAAATATATTGGTTCATCTCTCTAATAAAAAATTGCTCTTTGTGACCCAAAAGATGAAATAATTATTGAAAGATATATATGATTTGTCAAATAATATAGAATGTGACACGAAAGTTAAATGTATTTTGGGTCTCATGCTAATTATGTGTACAAAAATTGTAGGTTCAACCTCTCATGATTAGCGCAGTTGGTTAGAAATCAGAAATTTTCATCATAAAAACTAGAGTCACATGTCCAAATCTCATGAAAACAACTCTGAGTCGAAACCACCCGCGCACAGTCCAAAAGTCTGAACTTAACTGGTTTATAAGTTTTGCAAGGTATTTCATGTGCTTTCAAATTGCCAGCTCATATGCCGATGCCTATGAGTTTCAAAAAGTTATTGTAAGTTCGCTCTTGTTGCAGATGCATCCAGTGAAACTAAAATTGGTTTGAGAAAATTCTTCAAATTTTCGTTCTCACTATCATTTGACTGAGCAGGTGAAGTCTCTCTCTCTCTCTCTCTCTCTCTGAATACCTAGTCAATTCTCCGGAGCTCCAAAATATCAGCCCGATCAAATTTCCGTTTTTATGATGAGGGGAGATTGGATACTTTGGACACAAATTTATCAATAATTGAAGCATTTCCGTGACTTTTTTGAAGGTTGAAGCTTTTCTTTTAAGCTAAAGGGATTATTCTTTTCAATCCGTAGCTCCAGGAAGCTTCAAAGAAATTTCCTCTTCAAGAATTTTTTCATTGTAAGACAAGTTAGTTAAGATATTCTAATGCTATTAAATAATAATGATGGGTATAGGAATTCCCTTTAATTAGCCAAGGACAAAAGCATATTGTCATATGACTTCAGTAATTTCCCACTCGCTAAGATGATCATCCAAGAAGGATTATTTTAAAAGATTCATTTTGATTGGTGAGATAATTTTTTCCATTGCTCTTATTAACAATCGCAAATGGTATATAAGGAGATTGAAGCCTTACAATATAGAAATCTGATATAACGAGAATGGGATATATTATGAAAAATTAAACCAAACATGTATTCTTTCTAATTGCTATAGAAAATTTTCAATCATAAACGTTTTTCGTGAAAACGAACTGGACATGTTTTCTCGAACTAAATGGTCCATAAGTAAACTTGACTCTAGTTATTTTCAATGAAATTGTGTTCTCTTAAACAAAGTTTCCACGAAATTTATTCTCCAATTTACAAAATCATGCCTTTCATCTATGGTCACGCGAGGGCTACAACCTCCATGGTCGCCGCGATGGGGCTCATCTCCACCGCGTGGATTGATTTTCACGGAGAGATAGACGTGGCCATGGACGTGGCGGCCTTCGTCAATTCCCTCCGATGGAGATCTGCATTCGCAGGAGGGCAAGACCTCCATGGCTGCGGGTTCAGATAAAATATCCTTGCGGTCAAATGCCCTTTTTTTTTGTGTGGCCATTAGATGGTTTCTGAAACAGCTATCTTTTTAAAGTCAATTTTCTGGTCTCAACAATTTGTCCTTTTTCTACTTTTTGTCCTAACATAGAAGGTACGTTGATGTTGTGGCAAAGTTTGTGTAATGGAATCTTAAGTGTTCACGACATCAACGCACCTTTTTTTCTCGTCAACGATCCTTGCTGTCACCTAAGAAAGCCTTTATATTTGGTCTAATGAAGAAATCAACACAAAGTGACAAAAAAAAAGAAAAGAAAAGGAAATATCACGTGCAATTTATTGTACTTTCACAGTAAAACTTACAAATTCAAAGTCGTACAATTTAAAATGTCGTAATTTTTTCAATCATATTTTTTTGAGCAAATGACATTGTAAGGGTATATGGTTTGATATTTTTATGATGAGAAAACCCACCTAATATGTACTGTCTTGAAGATGGTGATTTTCTTGATAGGATTTCGCGTGATCCAATACAGTTGGCTCCAATGGATATCTTGTCCCCTAATACAATGAGCAGACCCTAATCTTCGTCACTTAGTCTATGTAGCAAGCAAATGATGAACAAGATTCAAGCTTTTAAGTGATATCCAATATAGAGAAAGCGTGAAAGAGACGAAAAGGAGAAGAAGGAACAAAGGATAGAGTAATGTTAATGGTGATCTCTCAGTTTGTGTTTTTTCTAGAAGATGCCTCCGGATATACAGATAAAGGAAAGACACATGCGATAATTCTATTTACAAAGAGTAATTGAATTTACGAACTTTATCTTCTTGATCAATTTCTATATAGCCTTCCTATTGAAATATAAGTTTCTTCATCTAAATCGCCATTTAGAAAGGGAATTTTAATGTCCATTTGACAAATTACCAAATTATGTATAGAAGCTAAAACCATCATCAATCTAATTGTTGTAAGCCTTGTTACCGAAGAATAAGCATCAAAGTAATCAAGTCCTATTTTATATACCTTTTAGCCACTAATCTTGCCTTACATTTATCTACGAAAAATTTCAAATGAGGACCATAAGTGGATGAGTTTTCTCAAAAGAGGGTCCGAAGTGAATATTATTTCGAGTAAGGATATAAAGTGACCATTTGGTCTCAAACAAGGGCCTAAACTCGCCGATCGGTCAAATCTTCACCAGCTAGCAAGCACATGCTTATTCTGACACTAAGAACAAATCGTCCAAAGACATTTCTTTTTTTCTTTTATTGTCTTTTCACTTTTTTCTCTTCTTCCTCCACCCACGTGTATCTTCAGATCTCGCTTTCTTCCATGCTCGTTGCCCAAAGTTTAAGCATATTCTTGGCCAGCTCTTTAGATCTGGCCATCCATGGCCACCGGCGCCGAACAAGCCGGCGTCGCTCGTCGCCATGGCTTGAGTTGATCTTTGTTTGTAATGAACTCCTCCATGAGTAGGTAGTCCTTCATCCACTCCCGCTTCAGCAGCCGAAGCTTGCACTTGCTCAACAGCGTGACGATTGGGCCTCACAACGGCCTGCGGCCCTTTTTGCTTCTGCTGCTTCCGGCCAATGCTCAAACTTCTTCTTATTGTCAATGCCGTGTTGCTTGCGATCGCTGGTTTGGTAGTTGAGGGTCTTCTTGTCGGAGCTGTCCCATGGCTCTTTGAAGGTTTTTTGGGAACAAAATCAAAGTATTGAGAGAGAAATCAGAGGTGATTTTATCAGAAACTGACTTTGGGAACAAGTTAAATATATGCTTTTAAGTGTAGAGAGAGATCATAGCTCGTTCAACACTAGCGGCCATGGATGGCCAGATTTGAAGAGCCAACCAAGGCAATGCTTGAACGCGGTGCCAATGGCCATGGAAGACAACCAGATCTGGAGGTGAGCTTGAGACCTACAACTTCCCTCCAAGCACGAAGAAGATTAATGAAAAAATAGGAAAAGAAAAAGAAATGTCTCTAACAAAAAGGCCTCTGTTCATGCTACCGTAATAAGCATGTAGGGGTGAGCGGTTCCCGGTCCGGTCCGGTTCCAAGGTGGAACCGGAAACCGGACCGAGAGAACCGGTTCCCAAAATTGGGAACTGTGGACCGGACCGGTTGGTTCTACCGGTTGGTTCTAGGACCGGGAACCGGACCGGACCGTCGGTCTGATCCGGTTCCGGTCCGGTCCAATGGAACCGGTTACTTAGAGTTTGGGATTTTTTTTTGGTCAAACACTTAAGGTTTGGTTCACATTTTACTAATTTTTATCAATAAATTTATGTCAATGAAGTTCACTTAGGGTTTAATTCACATTTTACTAATTTTTATCAATGAATTTATGATAATGAAGTTCACTTAGAGTTTAGTTCACATTTTATTAATTTTTTTAAAGAAAAGAATAACAAAAATATATATTAAATAGTCGGTCCGATCCGGTCGGTCCGGTCCGGTCCAGTTCCCCCTTGGAACCGGGAACCGGACCGCCCGGAAACCGGTTCCGCTTTTAGGAACCGGGAACCGGACCGAGAGTCCCGAGAACCGGACCAAACTCGTCGGTCCGGTCCCGGTTTGGGCGGTCCAAGTTGCTCACCCCTATAAGCATGTGCTCATCGACCAGTGAGTTCATATTCTTGTTTGAGACCAAGTGGCCACTTCTGGCCATTATTTCAAATTAAATAGTTACTTCATACATTTATCCGAGACAACGTTCACTCTAGACCCTCTTTTGAGAAAATGCATCTACATTGGGTCCTTATTTGGAATTTTCCGATTTGTCTATGGTATCATCCGGTTTTTAATTTTTTTCGTCAACGCCCATTTAGAACCTATAGTTCTGGTGTTCGGAGGAAGATTAGCTAATGACCCTTTATTATTTGGCTTAATCAATTTTACCTCAACATCCATTGCCATTTTCCACATATGTGCATCCGGTCTAGACTTAGCATCATTATAACTCTTTGAATCATCTACTAAATCAATCACATAAGTGAAGAAATCGCGTCCAAAGACTTTTCTTATTCTTTTTACTGTTAAATGCTAAGCATACTTCGCCAACTAAATTTGCTTAATAAGTTGATGTGGCAAATTATTCTTAAGTGAAGCCCGCTTAAAAAACTTTTGAATCCCAACTAACTAATATATAAGAGCTGGCAAAAGGACACTATTGGTGCCATAACTTGTGTACGGAGATCACTTTGGTGCCATAACTTTTTTTCGGATCACTTTGGTGCCAAAATCGGAGAAAATAGATCACTTTAGTAACTCCGGCTAAAATTCCAGCAAAAAAAGAGCCACGTCAGATTTCCGGTGAGCCATGTCAGCATCGGAAATTAATAAAAAAAGAATCACGTCAGATTTCCAACGGGTCAGCATTGGCACTAAAGTGATCGTTTTTCAAAAAAGTTGGCATCAAAGTGATCCGAAAAAAAGTTATGACACCAAAGTGATCTCCGTACACAAGTTATGGCACAAATAATGTCTTTTTGCCGATAAGAGCTAAAAAAACAAGATAACTACTAGATAATTCAAAACTCTCGATCTAATAAATTAAACGAACCAATAAATTTTTTTTAGAATATGATAATATTTACATTCGATGAACTGATGTTGTGTGTCTAATCGACACACAAATATATTCCCTAACCGCCAAATACAGGGAAAATTATCAAAAAAGTTCTAAACCTATTGTACAACGACCAATTTAGTCTTTAATTTTTCAATTGTGTCAATTTAGTCATAAACTTTTGGACTATTTGCCAATGTAGTTATTTCGGTCAATTTTAATAAGAAATCACTGACATGATGGTCTTGTCAATGCCATCCATTTTATGTGGCGTAAACAACACTGATGTGAATAATTTTTTAAAAATTTTACGAACCTTTTTTTTTCCTTTTTGCCATTGGCTAGTCTCAACCAATGGCAATGATCATGACTATGTAGGCGCTTGCCATTGTCAAATCAATTTGCTTTGGAGATAACAATTGCCCTCGTTCCTTTTTCCATAGGGTTCTTTCTCTCCCCCTTGAATACAAGAAATATTATTTGACCCAATGTAATAATTTTTATTTAGGTCCATATTCACTCTGCATTTTTCATGGTGTGATAACTAAGGACTTGATACAAACTTTTCTATTTTCTAATCTAGTAAAGCTTTCATCTTTATGTGTTTAAAAAATCAACAAAAGTGAACAAGAAATTTCCCGCCCATCCCTTCTGACATTCGCCTTGCAATTCCTTCCAATCACATGGGCCCAACCACTGACTCAACCGCCAAGGCCAAATCCCAAAAAAATAGAAGTTGGACTAAGTTAGGCCCATTAGGGCCCATGGGAGTGACTAGGCCTAGGCAAAAAAAAGCGACACAGTGAGTCACCTAACGGGCCATGCTTAGGCATAGGACCAATCACCGAATGGGGATGATCGGTTCCACAGTGGAACGGATCCCACCCTAGAACTGAAAACCAGACAAGAAGGATTTGTTTCTAATTTGTGGAACCAGGAACTGGCCACTTGGTCTTGGACCCACTCGAGAACCGGATTGACCTGTTCGGTTCGATTCCCGAGTGGATCCAAGAATAGGTCATATAAGTTTTTACTAATAAACAAACCCAAGATAAGTAATAAAGAGACACATCAAATTCCAACGACCATTCATTGTCAATCGATCAGCACAGATTAAGGTTTCCGTGTCCTAGAAAAGTTCAAAACATTCAACCATAAACAGTTGCAGATCTGAAACTCCAGCAAGTTATAGCAAAGTAGCCAAAGAAGGAAAAAACAAAACCCGAAACCTAATCCACAGCTAGGATCGAATGAGCTCGATACAACCAACCAAAGCGGAGAACGAAAAAAGAAAACTCAGAGACGCAGCAGAAAACAAAACCCAAAAAGGCCGAAAACTTCAAGGAGCGAGCTAGAATGGAAATGGTACATGAAAAACCGTCGCTTTTCTTCAAATGTTCAGTGTAAGAGTCTGAGAGTGAGCATGACTGATAGAGAGCGTCGAGTGTCCTAAGCGAGGCGTGACTGAGAGTGTGAGAATGAGCCTCGTGAGCAAGAGAGAGAGAGAGATGCATGAGTGAAGAAATGGGCAATAAGAGTTTTCACTTTTCAGTGAGAGTGAACTGTGTGAAGAATGAGCAATTAGTAATTAGGATCTTTTATTTTGTAATAATAAGAACTATATATATTAGGGGTGTCAATGGGTCGGGTCGAGTTTTCATGATACCTGACCCGATCCGAAACAGTGAATATATGTGCTTGGCCCGACCAGAAACAAGACCCGAACATTATATAGCCGCACAATCGGGTCGTGTTCGGGTTGGGTCGTGTTCGGTTCGGGTTCGTGTTTAGAGGTTTACTAATCATTTAAAAGTTCAGTATCCATGAGAATTAAGCAAGAAGGATATGAAAGAAGCCGTCTGAAAGAGTACTCCAGTTACATAGACCCCAAAAGACATTCACAAAGAACACCTCTGAAGATAAAAGCACGAATACCTGCAAAAGGCACCATAATTGCTGGATCAACTTTTCACAAAAAGAGGCGGTTGGTAAGTAGTGTTTACAAGAAGAATGAGCATCTATATTGTGTAATCTTTTGCCACGGCCTGAAACAGTAGTTAGTCCTACTATAGGATTTAACATGACTTTCCAATACAGTTCTTGGCATTGTAAGTAAATGTATCATCAACTGCTCTAGAAAGGTATAAAGCTTTTCCAGTCTATGTTATTACCCCATAGCAATTAATGTGGGAAACATAAATGCATGTACTTCTTAATCAATAACTTAATTCAAACAAGCGATCCTTGTTTGCACATGTACGTAATTACCTACAACTCCATTGTTCGAAAGATTAATCCTGGGTCGTATAATTTGAAGTGAAAAAGCACGATGTTGTAATGATAATGCAGAGTTTGTAGAGTCAGAACAGATCACGATGTCCCAAGGAGGAAACAGGGGAGAACAAAAAAGAGAAAGAAGGTCCATTTTGGTAGTCAACTCATCAAAACGCCAACCACCTCCGCTCTGCTCCATCTTCCACAGATAAAATTTTTAATAATATCTAACCTCCTGGCGCCAAAAAAAAAATTCAGCTTACCAGAAAGGAAGGTGGGCATGAGTTCCAGAGCCTTGATCAATGGAACAGATGCCAGCGTCCACTGCAAATTACTCTTCTGCTCTAGGATGAAAACAAACAAACGGAATTCAAGTGCATTAGATTGGTGTTGCATGCGTCGTTAGAATCCATCGGCCATCTTTCTGTCCAAAGCCTCTGAAAGTCTTCTTCTTGCCGATGATGTCGCGTTGGGCTGCTCAAATGGTCATCGGGTTTAGTCTGGGTTTTACCGCGTCTTGTTGGTGAGCTTGAGGATGCCACGGCCATCGATCTCGGCGACGCCGCTGAGGGTGATGTTGCCGACGGCAGCGACGCGACAGAACCCGGGGAAGAAGAAGTCGACAGTAGGGTCCAGGGAGAAGGAGCGATCTTAAGAGTTTTGGTTATTGTTTGGGTTGGCTTATTGTTGATGTTGGACTTGGCTACCCAAGCCCGATAGATCCAAACGATACCCAATTCTTTTTATTGTTACCAAAACAAATTGAGATCCAACCCGACCCAATAAGAAAATTTCATGTTCGGGTCGGGTCGATTCGTGTTTCGGTTCGGGTATTGTATTTGGTTTTGACACCCCTAATATATATATGTATATGTGGTCTAGATGAGTGGGTCCACACTTGAAATCGAGAACCGGATTGATATTCACCAATTCCAATTTTTAGGAATCGGAAACCACCCAAAATCGGCTGGTTTAGTCTAGCTTGGGTGGTTCTTAGTTTGGTCCAATTCTTATGCTCACCCCACCACTTGACTCGACCCCCAAGGCCAAATCCAAAAAAAAAATTGTTGGACCTAGGTCGGCCCATTAGGGCCCATCGGTCCGACCGGGCCTAGGCCCAAAGCAAGACGCGGTCCGCCATCTCATCCATGGCCCACTACCGATCCCTATCCACAAGAAAAAGAAGTTGCACCAACGCTATCCATAAAGTAAATCCCATTCATCCATGACATAATTTACACTTTCTTGTATGTTCGCATTTCATTGACCCAACACTGATCAACAAAACGGAGAGGACGATGACATATTGAAGCAAATTTTCCAAGAATTTGAGATCTCAAAAATCTACAACATGTACGGGCACTATGGATCCTGATTGCCGAACTTGTCAATCAAAATTAAAATGAATCTTTTTAGAGACGAAAAACTTCAGCTGCGCGCTACTACGACTTCCTCCCCCGGCATCTTTCCCGGCAGCGACTGATCCGGAGACGCCGGCAGCCTCGCCGAGAAGTTCCTCGCCAGGAACTTCCCATCCCACTCCCTACTCAGGTCATCCTCGAAGTTGAGCGTGTAGCTCGTTGGGTCGTACCCGAACTCGGAGGCGGCGGCAGCAGCGGCGACCTGGCCTTGTCTCCTCCGGCTGCTCCCAATCTGAGCAACGAGTCTCCACCACTTGTCCCGGATCTCCTGGGCTGTCGAGCGGAGCCACGCCCAGGGTGATCGAGCCGCTCTGCGGCGGCTGCCCTCATCGCAGCCCGAGGAGACGGTGGCGCTGTTGCCATTCTGGAGGTGGCAGAAGAGGAGGTGCGGGGAGGACGATCTGAGCTTGTGGATGAACTGCATTTTGGGTGTGCGAGGATGAGGTCGTAGGGGTAATTTATAGGGCGGACGGGATAAGGACGGTGGCATGCGGCGGCGCAAGCGGCGGAGCGGAGGCAGTGCGAAGGATGAAGAAAACCATGGGGATGATGTATTGTGGGCAAGTGGGGACGCGGTTCTTCGAGTTTATCCGGCGTGACGACATGAATTTGAGATCTAGAAATCTTAAGTGATGAAAAGCAAGTGAGAAGTGAGAGAGAGAGAGAGTATATTCTCGCCTCTATTTTGGGTCGAATAGTATATCCTCACTTTAGGCTCCCAAAATCAAGTACCCTTTTTATTGGCAGGAATATTTGGGTATAGCAATTATTAGATATAATTCTCAGGGGTAGCGGGACCGAAATTCGCAATTTCATATAAAATCCGGGGACCGAAACGGAAATAAGAAAGAGGGGCTTCTTTTGCACCTCGCAGAAAACGGAGAAATTACATATATATATAATTCCTTTTTTTGGGGGGGGGTGTTTTGTTCGCAATTCTCGACTGGGATTTTCTTCTCCTTTCTTTTTTTTTTTGGCATTTTTCCGGCGAAGGGGAAGAGAGAGAAAGAGAGAGAGACGAGGGGTGTACGCGTCACCGAAATTCAACCGCTTTCCAATTCCGTCCACGCTTTGCTCCGCTTCTCTCTCTGAGACGTCGCCAGCTGACCTCGGCCGCGTCACCTCGGCGTCACTCTCTCTCTCTCTCTCTCTCTCTCTCTCCCTCTCTCTTCTCCGTCCTCCGTCACGGCTTCAAGGGGACCCACTCGTAGCAACCTTCGAGGGGGGCGTCCATGGCGACGTCGTAGTTGTACCTGCAAATTCGGGAAGAAGAAGACGACGACGACGAAGGGGAAGAATGAAGAAGAAGCATCACTTAGGGTGACTTTCCCACTTGCCGTCATCACTTAGGTGAGGAAAAGCAAACGTGTTGATTCGTCTCCGTCTGTGCTCCTTTTTTTGACGATTGAATTGGAGTTTGAACCCGACGAGGAGGAGGGGGAGCAGCAGCAGGAAGATACCACCACACCCCACCACCCCCAAAAAACATTTGAAAACATTCGTTTTTTGCATTTATTATTATTAATGCCTTCGCTTCGCTTTGCTTCCCTTCCCTTCCCTTCGAGAGAGAGAGAGAGACCCATTCAAACAAACCGAAATTGTTATAGTTGCCAAAACTAATAAAAATAAAAAAAGAAGAAATTCTCTCTCCCTCTCCCCTTCTCGCCTCCTTCGCAATTTGCAAATTCGGTAACGATGGAAGTGCCCCCACCCACCTCCACTATTTGACGTTATTTGGAACGGTGTACTTATTCAATTTCAAAAAATTCCCTTATTATTCAGTTAGACTCTCTCTCTCGAAGAAGAAGAAGCATCATTTCCATGTGACTTTCCTTTCACACCAAATCTGATCAAATCTAGCTGACCTGGCAGTTGAACTATGTTGTAGTGCAAGGTGGACAAAATTTTTCTAATGCGAATGTCTACATTGGCTGTGCACATATTTTGTTTGCAGCGTACTTTGATGGCCGTACCGATTGAAATGGTTAGAAAAATTGTAAAGGTAAAAGAATTAGATTGTACAACTTAAAAGTGTAATGACTTCATTAGAAAATATCAAAAAGCATAGGAATGAAAAGTAGAATTTTTCCTATTTATAAAATCTTCACCGTTTAAGTACTGTAACTCTGGCGTGCAACACTAAACACACGCCAAAAACGAATTAGCAAAATACCGTAGTCACTTCAGATTCAGCCATGATAGAACAAAGAAGAAATAGTGCAGCAATAGAGTAGCCACTGTCTCCGCTCGTATCCACTGCTACATTACGAGGAGACCGAAACTCCTTTAAAATTGGCCTACATAAAAAGTCCATAATTTCAATAGGAACTTCATCAAAAGTCCCCCATTCCTTACCATCGGTGTCAACCATCGTGACAATGCCCTACATTGGAATATAATAGGAGTCGGCATATAATTTTCACTCGAATCTCGCATGGCAACAGTTATCAACACCTGATCACCAGATTCGATTTCAAGATTTCTAGTGTTGCTTTCAAGAACCAGTCCCGCCTCGTCGGAGAGGATGACGGCATATCGAAGCAGATTTTCCATGAATTTGAGATCTAGAAATCCACAGTATGTATAGGCACTGCGGATCCCTCCAAGGACTGTTGATAGCCCCCAACTTGTTGATCAAAATAAAAAAGATGCTTTTTTTTATAGAGGAAACAACTTCAACTGCAAGTTACAACTCCCCTCGGCAACTTGGCCGGCAGCAATCCATCCGGAGATGCCTGCAGCCTCGCCGAGAAGTTCCTCGCCGGGAACTCCCTCGTCCGACTCCCAGCTCCGGTCATCCTCGAAGTTGAGCGCGTAGCTCATGGGATTGTACCCGAACTCGGAGGCCGTGGCGACGTGGCCCTGCCTCAACCGGCACCTCCCGATCCGAGCAACGAGGCCGCGGCACCTGTAACGGATCGAGCAGGGCGATCGAGCTGCCTCGCGGAGGTCGCCGTCGTCGTAGTCCAAGGAGGAGGCAGCCTCGTGGTAGGCGGCGGCGGCGGCGTGGCCCTTGTGGAAGCAGAAGAAGAGGAGGCATGGGGAGGATGGTGATCGGAGCTTGTGATTGAACGACATTTCGACAGAGAGAGCGATGGACAAGACTGTAAGAGAGTGAAGAGAGGGAATGGCGGCGAGGAAGAAGATTGCAATTTAAAGTAGCGGCCCCAAACGATTTTACTTTCCTTTCTTTTTAAGTTTTTCTATTTTATGTGGGATTTAGTTACCAAAAAAACAAAATTCCCATGTATATTAAAAGATGATGTTTTTCCTTTAATTGTTAGATTTTACTTCCATAAAAATTAGTTTTGATGAAAAGAGATATTGGCAAAAAAAAAGTAATTCTTTTCTAGGGTATCGATCAAATTTATGGATAAGTTGTCGTGGAATCGAATTAAATTAACATAGATAATTTTTTAGCACAATCATTTGTTTATAAATTTTCACTTTTTTTTATGCATATCACCATCAAACCCACTCTTATCAGTTTTCTTGGGATGATGAGATGAATTAAAAAAAAAATTTCTTCTAAAATTTTTCAAGATAAAATCACAATTATATTCTCGAACGTCGAGCCTAGCATGGCCCTGACCTGGCCCAAGCACAAAACGGATACGGCCCACCACCTAACAAGCCATGCCTTGGCATGGGCCTAAGCGTGCCGTTCCTACGTCGGCACGTTCCACTACCGATCTCTATCCACAAGAAAAGAAGGTTTTTTTCTTTGTTGACCCAAGAAAAGACGTTAGCATCCACGTTATCCTTAAAGTAAATCCCATTCATCCAGTACTAAATTTGCTTCTTGTCCGTTCGCATTTCGTTAATGCAACGCTACTTGATCAGCAAAATTTGCTCGAACACGGAAAACTCCGGACGAAAAGTGAAAGCAAAATGGAGACGATGGCGACATATGGAAGCAGAATTTCCAAGAATTTCCATGAGGTTGGTGGGTTTTATCTATAGGACGCGGTAGAAAAGAGTGGAAAGTCCACGTGGGAGTGACGATGAAGAAAACCGAGGGTTTGTTCGCGGGGGCAAGTGGGAAGCGGTTTTTTGGCGTTAATCCCGCGTGAGGTTTGGGGCGGTTTGGTAATTAAGCAAAAGTCGAGGGACCATAGGTCCTGCTTTTTTTTTTTGTTTTAAATCTTTCTTTTGTTTTACCAAAGTTGGAATTTAAATAACATATTTATGGGTTTTATTCGAACTATCAGATAGGTGGGTCAAGTCCGATCGAAAATGATTCGAGCCGAATTGATCCATTTCCATACAATACAAATTTAATAACTCGTACTCAACATGTACCTGATCAGACTCATATTGCTAAAATATTTCTATTTTTAACCCAATCTATGAAAACTTCTACCCAAACTAAGATGATAGCACAGAGTGAACGAGCACGATCGAGTGAAGGCAAGAGGGAGCCAAGAGAGAGTAATAGAGATGGGTTGGGTCTAAGTAAATTGTTAACCCATTTAACACTTACATTATTTTGAGCTTTATCATTCTAAATTTATTTATGATTTATTTATTAAATATAACTAATCCGTAAAACAACTCAGGCTATCGGATATGAGTTAAGAAGTAGATTTATGTCCCATTTTGATATATCTAGATTTTAGCATACAACCACATGAATAGAGAGAATAAATGCGAAGACCATAATTGTGACTTCAAAGTCATGACTCCTGACCATGGTCTCCTCAAGCAGCTACAGCGTGGGGAAGATGATTTATTAGAAGTTGGAGAATCCGTAATCATGGGAATGAGGTGGACACCATTAAATCCAGAAAGAAAATCAGTAAAATTTGGAATATCGCAATCTAAGCGAGTATAACTTGGAATATCGCAATCTATCACCTCCAAATTACTATCACTTTTTTATTTTCTTTCAATGTCTTGAGAAAGCATATTATATAAATCGATCTACACACACAAATAAATTATAAAAATTGAGGATTCAAATTGGGTTACTCCAATAATTTTTTTTTGTTCGAAAATGAATATTTTTTTTATATCTTAAAATGATATATTAAGGGTTCAAAACGAAACAAATCTCAATAGCAAAAACAATAACATCACGAACCATCGTGACGAGTACATTTGCATACCATAAGAATGAATATGTCTTGGCATCAATATAGAACTAATGGCGGCCAATTATTAAAGTTAGTAAGAATGAACATTCCCTAATACTCAGTAGCTATGACATGATCATTGTAATTAACTATTAATTAAGAATGATGGGGGAGGTCATGCTGTTTTGGTTTGGATTCTAGTCATTTTACGAGCCAAGCGTCACACATGACTGTTGGGCTTATGTGGTTCTCGAAGTACAAGTACGCATGTGAGAGGGCTCCAAGTCAGTGTGGATTGGAGTGAGCGTGCCCGCCGCCTGACGCTTTCTCACCCGACAATCGAGAAAATTATTGAAAAAGTCTTAAATATATTGTATTTGCGCCAGTTTAAATTGTGCTAATTGAATTTTAAATATTTTCACATTTTACCAATTAAGTTTGTCTAAGTAATTTTAGCCGAAAATTGCAGACCATATAAGACGGTCCTACAAGCCCAACGAGTGCCGGCCAACTCTCGCCAACCCCGGCCAAAAAAATCGAGATACTCGAGCTCCACTCAAATAAAGTTGCATCCACATTATATATAAAGTAAGTTCATTCATCCAACACAAAATTTACTTCTTGTTAGTTCGTATTTCATAACACTGATCAGCAAAAATGTTCAAACACTGAGCACTCCAGACGAAAAAGCGCAAGCAAAACGGAGACAATCACTACAAAAAACTAGATTTTTACCACGAAAATTTGCAACGAAAAAATTTTCGTCGCAAATTTGCAATAAATTTTCCAACGAAAAGTAAAATTCGTCGGAAATTAGCGACGAAAAATTTTTCGTCGCAAAATTCGTTGGAAATTTTGTGATGAAAAATTTTTCGTTGGAAATTTCCAACGAATTTTGCGATAAATTAAAAAAAAACCCGGTATTGTTCGGCATTTTTTAAATTCGTGGGAAAATTCGTTGGAAATTTCCCACGAATTTCAATTTTCCGGGCAATTATTTCAGTGTGTACAATTTTCCTTGGAAAATTTGTTGGAAATTTCCAACGAATTTTCCCATGAATATAAAAAATGCCGAACAATACCAGGTTTTTTTGAATTCGTCGCAAAATTCGTTGGAAATTTCCAACGAATTTTTCCAGATCTGGTCGAGTTTTGGGCGACCTCGAGCTCGCCGGCCATGGCGAGCTCGGCCCTCGCCATGGCCGGCGAGGCCCAGCCTCGTCGCCGGCGAGGGCCGAGCTCTGTAACATCCTGAATTTTGACCTGTTATCGGGATCAATAAAGTGTACAGTAATTCTCGTTTGATTTTAGTAAGTCTCGCCCGGACTTGATCAATCATGGGATACTAACCAAATGGGAAAGGCTAAATAGGAACAGGTACGTGGACCGATGACCCGATCGCGATTGAGCGCCGATTTCGACGAACGTTGAGAAATATTTTGAACCAATATGGGCCAATCTCAGGAGAATGACGGATTTATATAGTTAGTAAAGTACGATCAGATCGCGGGTGATTCCGCACGACCGAAAGTACGCCTGACCAGTAAATCCCGATTTTAATCCAAACGATCGTGACCCTCGGTACTAGCGATACTTCCTCTCGTTCTCTCAAAATTCGAGACCATCACGACTCAGATAATCTTAGGTCGATACGCGTAATACCTAAACAGCCGCCCGTTAGTAAGAGGCCCTAAGACTTCAAAACGAACTATTTTGATCGCGATATTGGACCCGAACTTTGATATCAAATTTCAAGGGTAATTACGACTATTTTGCAAGACGGATGTCATTTTAGAGTGGCCATATATATTTGGGACAAGAATGACTGAAAATAGAAATTTCGACAAAAATTGGGAAAATTGCAATTTAGTCCCTAGGGACCTCGATGTCCATTTTCGAGACCCAAATGAAATTATTTTTCGGAATCGATGCCATTTTGGGGCAACCACGCACATCTGGAGTGCATACGATCAAAAATTGGAATTTCGACCCCTGAACGAAAAATTACGGTTTTGCCCCTGTGGGCACCGAGGCTGGATTCGGAGGCCGTTTGAGGTTATTTTTCGAGGACAAGGTCATTTTGGGGTAGCCACGCATATTTAGAGTGGTTTTGGCCAAAAATTGGAATTTCGACAAAAATTGAAAAAATAATATTATTTTATTCCCGAAACTTCGCAGTCGATTTTTGAGGACTTAAAAAGTGAATTTCGCGAATCCGACGTCATATTATGTTGTCCACACACATATGGAACGCGTATGTGCAAAAATTGGAATTTCGGTTCGGGATCGAAAAATTACGAAAATGTCCTTAGGCCATTTTTAATTAATTCAGAAATTTGATTAATTTTTGGGGGTTAACCAAGGTTAGTTAGGACTAACCAGGTCTGGTCAGCCTTGGGTTAGTGGCAATTGACCATTTTACCCCTAAATTATTGGATTAGATCAAATATGGGCCCTTGGATCAAGGGCAAAATTGTCCAAATGGCCAAGATTGTGACACATGTCTTCCACTAATCCATCTTTGACTCATTTGACCAGACATTTCCTCTCTCTCTCGTCCATTTTTTGTTCAGCCAAAGCCATTCCCCCTCTTTCCTTCACCGTATCTCTCTTTTCCCGTTTCCATTTCCACAATTTGCGTTTCTGCTCAAACTGGTACTGTTCGCGCTGGAACAGTACCAGCAGGAGCTGTCCCCGCCAAGCCCACACCACCAGCAGTCCTTTCCTGCCCAAGACCAGCCACCACAGCCCCGGTTTCGGCCTAAACAAAACAGAAACAACAGCTAATCGTCGGTTTCGTCGTCGCCGCGGACTGCCGGCTTGCACCCGGAACGCCGCTGTCGATCCTTATCGCGCGTCGGTGATCGACCGCCCATTCCTGTCGTCCCGAGTCGTTAATAGGCGAGTATAAACCCCTAAACCCCTAATTAGTTTAATTGTGCATTTTTAGGGGTTAATTAGGCCTAAATGAGGGTTAATTAGGCTTAATTATGTGTGGGATGTTTTGTATGGGTCATTAGGGCCTAATGAGATGATTAAATGGTGGTTTAATGGCCTAAATTGTGATCTGGTCCGGTACTGTTCATGAGTACCGAAATTGCTAAATTTTGTTCAAGTTTTATACTAATTGAGTCCAATGGTTAATGATTTAAAATTGGGCATTTGGTAGACTAATTAAGCTTATTTGAGGCTTAATTATGTGTATTTGGTGGTTGGATGTTTAGGGTAGGTAATTAGGGCTTAATGAGATGATTTAAAGGTGGATTAGTGCCTAAATGTTCATTTTTCCTGGTACTGTTCATGGGGCTCCGAAATTGTTTTAATTTGTCTAAGTGTGGCACTAATTAAGTTCAAGAGTTAATGACTTGGAATTGGACTTTTTAGGGGTTAATCAGGCTTATTTGAGGCCTAATTAAGTGTATTTGGTTGTTGGGTGATTGGGGTTTGAGATATGAGCCTAATGAGGGTGTTTAATTGTGGTTTCGTGGACAAAATGTGTCCTCCCTGGTACTGTTCATTCAATACGAATTTGTGCAAATTGTCCAAGTTGAGTATTTAGTTGATTCATTGATTAATGGCGGGAATTTAGGCACTTGAAGGGGTCAAATGGGACTTGAGTAAATTCTATTGAATGACCCTGAAATGGTGAGAACGACTATTGAGATTGAATTGCCCAAGGCGGGCCTTTAGCGCATTGAGTTACTTTGGAATGAATGCGCGGAATGAGTATTGAAATTTATTGAACTAGAGGGGTGATGAATTGATGGTGCCAAGAGTGCGTTAAATTCATTGGCTTGGTAAATAACTCTATTCGGCAGGTGGCTTGGGCATTGGCATGAATTTTTGAGTATATGATTTGTATGCCATGTTGTGATTGATTGGGAATTGAGTGCAACAATGTGCATACCTAAGATTTATTTAATTGTGGCCTTCGGGTCGGGCCTACGGGTCGTTATATTCAAACTGTTGGCCTTCGGGTCGGGCCTACGGGTCGTTCTAATCACTTGTGACCTTCGGGTCAGGGCCTACGGGTTGATTTATCAAACTGTTGGCCTTCGGGTCGGGCCTACGGGTCGTTATATCAAATTGTGGCCTTCGGGTTTGGTCTACGAGTCGTTATATTCAACTGTGGGCCTTCGGGTCGTTATAATTACACTTGACTGATATTGATATCAAATGCCTAACCTGCAGGGCTGAAATAATATATTGGGTTGTGAGCTCGTAGTGTAAATTAATGTGGTTTTACTGGTTCATTGTTTGATGTGTTTTATTTACCCTCTGGAGGTGCACATTAGCCTAGTTTAGGATTAGTGGTTTGTACTTGCTGAGATTTTCTTACGATTGTGGTAAAACCGACATTTTAGATTCCCAGCCATGAATTTCTAGGACTCGGACGTTGAGTATGAGATCGTGGATGATGAGGTAGAGCATGAGGAACTAGGTGGGGTAGTTTTTGAGCCGGAGATTGTGGATCCTGTCCCAGAGCAGGCAGATGCCGTGATCCTTTTGTTGTATCTTTTGTGTATAATGGATATTGTATTATAAGTTTTATAATGAATGTGTATATTGTTGTTAATCGTTCTCATATTGTTGTTCGTTACTATTCATGGTTGCTTTTAAATTGTCTAGGTGTATATATATTTATTATATATATGTCGTTTCCGCATGTGGCGTCTTTTCTCTTATTTGGGTTTTCGGGTCGGTGATGTAACCTGGGAGCGTCACATCTTATTTCGACCTACACGGATGTTCATGCTTTGTGGGGTACGGGGCGTGACAAGCTCGCCATGGCCGGCGAGCTCGAGGTCGCCCAGAACCCATAACGCTCGCCATGGCCGGCGAGCTCGAGGTCACCCAGATCTGGGCGACCTCGAGCTCACCGGCGACGAGGCTAGCCTTCGCCTGTCATGGCGAGGGCCGAGCTCGCCATGGCCGGCGAGCTTGGCCCTCGCCATGGCCGGAGAGCTTGGCCCTCACCATGGCCGATAAGATCGAGCTCGCCAGCGGCGAGTCCGGCCCTTGCCTACACGATTTTTGTCACGACGAAACTAATTTTGCCATGATTTTTCGACAAAAATTTTTTTTTTGCCACATTTTTGCAATGAATAATTAGGGACGAACTTAGTTACGAATTTTGCGATGAAAAAATTTTGTCGGAAATTTCATTGGATTTCCAAATTTTTCGTTGGAAAAAGATTATTTTTTTGTAGTGTTTCTAACGAATTTAGCCACGAATTTTCCAACGAAAAAAATTTCATCGCAAATTTCCAACGAAAATTAAAATTTTTCGTTGGAAAAATTTGCGACGAAGAATTACCGACGAATTGTTTTTCGTTGGAAAAAAGATGTTTTTTTGTAGTGAATGAAGAGATATCGAAGCGGATTTTCCATGAATTTCAGATCTTGAAATCTACGGTATGTATAGGCACTGCAGATCACTCCAAGGACTGTGATATAGCCCAACTTATCGATCAAAATTAGAAGGATCTTTAGAGAGAAAGACTTCAACTACACGCTACGACTTCCCTTGGCATCTTTGCCGGCAGCAACCGATCCAGAGACACCGGCAGCCTCGCTGAGAAGTTCCTTGCCGGGAACTCATCCGAATCCCGGCTCCGATCATTCTCAAAGTTGAGCGCGTAGCTCATCGGATTGTACCCGAACTCCGAGGCCGCGACATGGTCCTGGCTTCAGTACCTCCCGATCCGCATGATGATTCTCCGGCACTTGTATCGGATCTCTGGCAGCGGGAGCTCCTGAGCCGTGGAGCGGAGCCATGAGCGGGGCGATCGAGCCACCTTGCAGTGGTTGCTGTCGTCGCAGTCCAAGGAGGTGGCCTCGTGGTAGGCAGCATCGTGGAAGAAAAAGAAGAGGAGGCAAGGGGAGGATGGTGATCTGTGCTTGTGATTGAACAACATTTCGACAGAGAGAGCGATGAACTCGGAGTCTTGGTCTGGTCTGGTATGTGCAAGAGAGTGAAGAGAGTGAATGGCGATGAGGAAGAAGATGGAGAAGAGGGATGAGATTGGTGATGGTGGGTATTATTTTTAGGGTGGACCGGATAAGGACGCGATCGTGCGGCGGCGTCAGCAGCAGAGCAGTGCGAGTGATGAAGAAAACCATTGGACGTTCGTGGCCACCTGGGGAAAGCGGTTTTTTGCGTTAATCCTGCGTGGGTTTTTTCACTTTGTGTTTCTCAACTTCCACTTTTGGATAGTTTGGTAAATAAGCAAAATGCGAGGGACCACATAGCAGCTGCTTTTCTTTTTTTTTAATCTCTCTTTTGTTTTACCAAGAAATTGAAATGACTTTTTCATGGGTTTTTAATACCTATCAAATGGCTAGCTCGGGTCGAAGATGGTCAAACCTAAATCGACTCATTTTCATGCAATATCCGTACCCAACACATACCCGATCAGACTCATATTGTTACAACACTTTTATATTTAACCCAATTTAGAAAAACTCATACCCAGATTAAGATGAGAACACGGAGTAAGTAAGCACGATCGAATGAAGGCGAGAGAGAGAGAGAGAGTGAAAAGAGGGTTATTGTGAATTCATTTAATACTCATGAATAAAGAGAATAAATGGCTAGAACAAAACCGTGACTTCAATGTCATGACTTCTGACCTTAGTCTCCTGAAGCAACTACGGTGCGGCAAAGTTGATTCATTTGAAGTTGGAGAATCCACAATCCTGGGAATGTGGTTGACACGATTAGATCCAAAAATAAAATCAATAAGATGTGAAACATCGCAGGCTAAATGAGTATAACTTGGAGGCAAGGCGATAGAAAAGAGGGAATTGATCGGGACGTTCAATTTTTCACGTGATATCGAATCAGACATATGAAGATTCGAATCCCTCTATCACCTCCCACATTACTATCACCTTTCATTTTCTTTCAATGTCCTGCGCAATACTAGCTTTGAGTCGTGTTAATGCAGCTTCTTTTGAGCGAATAGGTAATGTTTAGACCACTTAAACCAATGCTTTGTTGGTGTGTTGATGCATCTCTTAAACATGTGTTGATGCGAAAATTGATCCCAAGCTTGAGAAAGCGTGTTACATTAATCAATCTGCATGCACAGATAAATTGTGAATTGGGGGTTCAACCTGGGTTACTCGAATAATTAAAGTTAGTTAGAATGAATCATTTCATTCCCTAAGATGCCCTTGCACTAATTTCCGCTTAATCTCATTCACGTGACACTAGCTCCACTTCTAATGGTGATTTCATAGATCTCCAAGCTAGTTTTGCACATACCTAGAATTTGCTTGCTCTCTCTCTAGTTATAATAGACGAGATGTCCCATGGTGCATGAACGAAACGTGGGTACGGTGAATGTTCCTCAATACTCTGTAGCTACGACATAATCATTGTAATTAACTAATAATTAAGAATGATGGGGCGAGTCATGTCGTTTGGCTTGGATTCTAGTCATTCACGAACCGAGCGACTCGCATGATCATTGGGCTTGTGTGGTTCTTGAAGTGCAAGTCCGCATGTGAGAGTGCTCCACGTCAGTGTGGATTGGACCGAGCATCCGAGGAAATGGTCCATGCACCCAACCATTGGTACCCGTCGCTAGACGCTTGCTCACCCGACAAATTGGTATAAATAATTGGGAAAATATGGTATTTGTCTCTCGGGGTGTCTTCGAGTCGAGTCCGGTCAATACGGTGGCCTCGAGGTCGGTTTGACTCAATCCATATACACGACATTTAAAAGTCAACTCGAGCTTAATCAAGTAATAAAATTTATGCTCGAGTTCGATTTGACCAGAAAAATCGCGATACTCGAGCTCAACTCAAATAAAGTTGCATCCACATTATCCATAAAGTAAGTACATTCATCCAAGACAAAATTTACTTCTTATTGGTTTGCGTTTAATTCACGCAACACTAATAAGTAAAAATGCTCGAACACGAAACACTCCAGACAGAAAAGCGAAAGCAAAACGGAGACGATAATTACATATCAAATGTTGGAGATATAGATATATTTAGGAGATATATCTAGGGAGAGAGAGAGAGAGAGAGAGAGAGAGAGAGAGAGCAAAATGGAGACTATACGGAGACTATAATGAGGCCACTAATGTCACGCTCCGCACTCCTCGGCGCGCCACATCACTCGCAGAGGTCGATTCGTGTGCGACGTCCCAGGACGCGTCGCCGACCCAGTACCCAACACAGAGATTTAAAGCACATGCGGAAGTAATTAAAACCACCCGTACATATAAGAACACATAACCAAGGATAACCACAGAAATACACACTTGTACTGGTACTAGAAATCATTTACAATATCCAAGTACCACCCGAACACCAACAAAAATCAAAAGCGGTTCAAGGCCACTACTGACAAAAAAGGGGTGAGTGGCTCGGGGCTCAGGCACTACAACTAGCTGGGGGCTCTTCCCAAAAAAATGCATCGGTACGCCTGTCGTCCTCAAGGTCGGGGATCTGAAAAGTCGGTTTTTCAACAACCGTGAGAATACATCTCAGTGAGTAATTCCCTAAACCTAAACTAGGCTAACATGCACCTCCTGACAAGTACTAAACAAACGGCACGCAGTCTAAACAGTATATGACTCAGGCCCTCGGCCCGAATCTAGAAATCACTTAACCCTGCAGGTTAGGCATTCTATAGAAACCTCAATTGTACCATAACACTCGGATCGTAGTACAAACACACATACAACTTAATTCCGATGTAGGCAATGCACGTGCTCATGATCACACTCATGTCATGCATCAATAATGTAGCAACGCATACTCGCATACTAGCACTTTGCCATTTGCCAATTTCTCCTTCGACCCGCATTAAACGCATTAGGTCCGACCCGCGTAAAACGCATAAGGTCTATCACTTCGAGATCGATCTCTGACCCGCGTAAAATGCATCAGGCTCATGACACATTACCCGCGTAAAACGCATCAGGTTGGTCATCTTCCGGTAAACCGGGCATCGTCCCGCGTAACACGCCCCAGGACGGGTTCACTACCCCGCGTAACACGCATAAGAGTTTATTGTGATCACACATTCACAAGCACCAATTTTATCTGAACCCCGCGTAAAACGCATCAGGATATTTTAGGTGATCACAATGCACATGTCATTCGGGCACGCTCGTATATGCACATGTCGTGCCAATGCCTGAGATGCACCTTCATGGTTATTCATTCACAATTGGGCAATCACATGCGCGAACCACAATGTAACAAGCTCAACTTGCACCGCACATAACCAAATCCATAAATCAACATGCCCACTCAGACAATTAATTTCAATTCAACCATGGCATCAACTTAACACGCAATTCATGCACAAAATTCACACAATCGGGTCAACAAGAATTCACGCGTGCAAGGTCCGCCAAGCCAATCTATTCCTAGTCCCGCTAGATATACGACTTGGCATCATCAATTAATCACAAATAAGGCTCAATTAGCCCGTCAATTGCACAGTGCAATCCTTCCCAGAAATTTCACGGCTAAACCTCAAATTGATCGCGCCTTGCCCAAATCAAATTCAGTCGTGGCCAGTCACTATACCACAATTTCTAGGCCAATAAGTGTCATCAAATTGCTCCATTATACTCTTCAAATATCATTCTAATTGACCACCGCAAAATCAAATACGACGCGCATTATAGTCCACAACTAAACCCGAACATTTCCGAACTCGGGCCGATTTAATCCAACTGACCAGCCCATTTATCGCGCTTCCTGGGCCATTAATCCTCCATTAATTTATCATACTAATCCACCAAATTGGCCATAACACAATCGCTAATCACTTTCACAATTTAACCCCTAAATTACCCTATTTAACCCCTAAACCTGTCTAAAAATGCAAATTATCCTAATTAGGGTTTAGGGGCAAACTCACCGGGTGTCCTACGCTTAAAAAGGGCCGGATGAACAGTACAGACCGGGCTCGTGCGCGGGCATGACGGTTGGCCACGAGCGCGAGCGCGGGCGCGGGCACGGGCGCGGGCGCGGGCGCCGGCGCGGGCACGGGCAGGGACGCGGGCACGACGATCGGCCACGGGCGCGGGCGCGAGCACGGGCACGGGCACGGGCCCGGCAGCGAGCAACGGGCGCGGCAATGGGCGCGCGGGCTCGGCTGCGAGCGCGCGGCTTGGCTACGGCCCGAGCTGGTCAGCCGGGGCTGGCTAGTTGGTGCTGGGCAAGGCTGGGCGAGGTGGCGGGGGCGGCGGAACAACTCCGGCGGCGGCACCGGCGCTCCGGCGAAGGCCCTCCACGGCCAAACAAGGGAGGGAGAGAGAGAGACCGGGAGAGGGAGAGTCAGGGGGAGGAAGGGGGAGGAGAGGAGCAGCTTGGTGGGGGCATGAACGGCAAGCCAGCGATGGCGAGCGGGCCAGCAGCTGGGCGGACGGGCGACGGTTGCTGGCCGGGCGGTGAGCGGCAGATCTGGTTGGCCTCGGCTCCGGCGTGACCAAAGGCCGCGCGAACAGGAGAAGAAAATGGAGAGGAAGGGCGACGGCGACAACTCCGGCCTGGGACGAGCGGCCGACAGCGACGAGGATGGCTGGGCTCGTCGGGCGCGGCTGGGCCACGTCGGGCACGGAGGGCAGCGGCGATGGCTTGCTGCCGCATGTGCGTAAGGGAGAGGAAGGGGGCAGTCGGAGCGGTGGCTGGTGGTCGGTGCGACGGCAACCGGACTTGCTGGCAGCGGCGAGTGGCGGAGCAGCGTCGGGCAAAGGCGGCGTCGACTGGGCGAGCAGGTAGAAGGAGCAGATGCAGACCGGAGACCGGAGCAAACGCGACGAAGAAGAAGGAAGGAACGAAGAGAGAGAGAAAAAAAAAAGAAAAAGAAAGAAGAAAAGAGGAAAAAGGAGGAGAGAGGAAGGAGAGAGAGCAGCAGGGGGTAGGTCTGCAGAGGAGTGGGCTGAGGGGACATGCGCGCAGGGAGAGAAACGCGTGTGAGGAGGAGAGAGAGAGAGAGAGAGGGGGGAAATTTAAAAAAATAAACTTCATTTCTTTAATAAACGCAAATCGAGGGTCCAAATTCAAAACCGAAAGTTGCCTATCGCTCCTAAATAGGCCTCACACATAAAAAGGGACAAAGGCCAAATTAATGAGACCAAATTTTTACGAGGGAGGTCTACTAGTCCAAATTCACCCTTGGTCAAAAACTCCCAATTTTTCATTATTCCTGAAAATCTCGATACTGGCCACATTAATGTCGACACCGTCCAATTTATTTCGTCCTGAAACTCCCGAAAATTGACTGCCAAGTTCAGGGTCTAAATAACAACAAAAATTTAATCGAGTGCGATTTTAGCAAAATCTCTAGTTTAAAATAATAACCGAGAGTGATCAGTTCTCGGGCGAGATTCTACTATAAGCACACTGACAAATCACGCGTTTTATAAACCCCAAAAATGGATCAAAATCCGGAATGTTACAAGTAAGCTTTTAGGTTTAGAGGTTCATTCATATTCTTTGGTTATAATATTTCCCAAGCCAAGTATGCCACCAATCTTATCTCTCGAGCCGAGCACACAAATAATAAGATCTTTACAACTCCTCTTAAAACAAATGCCAAATTTGATGCTCCTCTTTCGAATCCTATACTATATCAGCAACTAATCGGTAGTCTTATATATCTCACTATTACTCAATTTTGTATAGCCTATGCTATTCATATTGTTAGTTAGTACATAACTACTCCTTGTATGACTCTATTTCATGGCTGGTAACCCTCATGATCTTCGCTCCATTATGAGTTACTGTTTCTTTTTTGGCATCTCACTTCTCTCATGTTGTAGCAGGAATCAAACCACTATCGCTCGCTCTATTATAGAAGTAGAAAATCAAGCTCTTGCTAAAATTGGATCATGAGTTACGTAGACTTAGGATGTCAAAAAATATATATACAGTATTTCTCTTAATTGATCCTGTAAAGTCTCGTGTACTCTTCATTAATGAATGACCAGAAAATAACATTTTTCTATTATCACAATTCTCAACTTCCAAACATATTTTCCATGCATTCGAGATCTCGAAATCTACAATATGTACAGGCACCTTGGATCCCTCCAAGGACTGTTGGTAGCCCAACTTGTCGATCAAAATCAAAAAGATCTTTAGAGAAAAAGATTTCAACTACAGACCATGACTTCCCTCGGCAACTTCACCGGCAACAGCCGATCCGGAGACACCAACAGCCCCGCCGAGAAGTTCCTCGCCAGTAAATCCTCGTCCAACTCCCGGCTCCGATCGTCCTCAAAGTTGAGCGCGTAGCTCATCCGATCGTGCCCAAACTCTCTGGCCGCAAAGTGGCCCTACCTCCTGCACCTTCCGATCCGCGTGATGATTCTCTGGCACTTGTATCGGATCTCCGGCAGCGGGAGCTCCTAAGCCGTCGAAAGCAGCCACGAGCAGGGTGATCGAGCTGCCTTGTAGCGGTTGCCGTTGTCACAGGCGGCCTCATGGCAAACGGCAACATGGCCGTCGTGGAAGCATCAGAAGAGAAGGCGGGGGGAGGATGATGGGAGCTTGTGATGGAACAACATTTTGGGTGTGAGATAGAGAGAGAGATAGCGCGGTGCACTCGTAGTCTTGGTCTGGTCTGTGCAAGGGAGTGAAGACAGTAAATGGCGATGAGGAAGAAGATGGAGAAGAGGGATGAGGTTGGTGGGTATTATTTATAGGGTGGACCGGATAAGGACGGTGGCATGCGGCGACGCCAGCAGCGAAGCAGCGGCCGTGCAAGTGATGAAGAAAACCGTGGCAAGTTCGTGGCAAGTGGAGAAGTGGTCTTTTGAGTTGATCCCGGGTGGATTTTATCGATTTTGTGTTTCTTAACTTCCATTTTTGGGCAGTTTGGTAATTAAGCAAAAGTCGAGGGACCACGTAGCAGCTGCTTTTTCCTTTTCCGCGTCAACGATAGTTGAAAGATTAAATAATTTTATTTATGGGTTATCGTATGACAATATAAATTACAGAGGGGAAAGGCCAAGAACGGAATCGTGACTTGCAAGTCATGACTCCCCGACCTTGGTTTCTACCCCGAGTAACAAAACGATGGCGTCCGCTCATATCGGATCTCTAACCCAATGCCTTTCACCATTATCCCTGACACTCCACTTTCCAGGTAAGAGGGGTTTGCTAACATCCACTGCAACTTTAGCGCGAAGGAATCCATGAGACCCAGAGATTTGGTGCGAATTGACTCAACTTTCACCACTTTGCCCGCCAAAGAAGCAATAGATTTCGTCCTGTTTTTATGTCATTCGGTTGAAGGCCAATATATGTATTTGCAGCCACATCTCCAGTTCATCAAAACAGAGGTCCTCCAGTCTCCTCTGAGCGTCCCATCTCTGCAGGTTTATGCAAATTTCCCCTAATCGACCAAGGTCCAGTAACTTAGGACTCTCTCTGCTTGGTGCCAATCGTGAAACCTGAACAAATACATCTTCTCATTTTGAGGGGTTATAGTAATCTCACCCATACTAGCCCAGGCTTTCCTCCAAACATTCGCTATGCAGCTCGAGTCAAGCACTTCTCCGACAGGATCCTTCCCATCAAAACCATCTCAGCTTCCTCATCATCAACTTACTCCAAAACCAAATGATCCCCCAGAAGATTGTCTACCAGAGATACTTGAGATGTTAAGGGAACCTCTGCGGGCATCCTGTAATGAGAAAAAAGAAATAGAGCAGCAGAGAATAAACTCAGAGATGTCGTCGAACAGTTGACAGGGGCAGTGTATAGCGATAGGAAAACTAATGCGACGAAACAATGCCAAAAGGACGTAACTAAAATAGAAAGCAGATGGAAATATCCCATTCTTTTTGGAGCACAAATGCTTGAAAGCTAACATATGAAGATGAGAGAAAAATGGTTCTCGTAATTTTTAGCTTACAAAAGCTCCATTAGGAAAATCTCCTGATTTAAATTGCATACACGCACTTTTGTGCAATCGATCTTGAGCTTCAGTGGCTGAAAAATCGATCTTGAGCTCCACTCTTTAATGCCAATGATCTTCCGCTATTTTTGCAGTGTTCTACTTCAACACAGGGTCACACGACGTCGTGAACTTGTCAAATGGTGATAACAATAACTGCAACAGTGCTTCTATATTCATACGCTAACCAACCGACCAACCACCTTCTCCCTCAACAAAGCCTGCGAGTATTACACCTTTGCTAACAGTGACTGTTGCACTCAGGACCAAAAATTAGCTGTCACCTTCAGTGAAACTTCCACAGCCCCGAACTCCAGTTCAGCTGGATCCCTGTAACTGCTGGCCCCAACCACTGGGACCACCACATCTCAGCCACCACTTGGAAGTGATGCTTCATATCTCTGTGGGAAACTGCTAGTCCTGTTTATGTCCATTGCCATAAGCTTATCATGTGAGTTCATTATACATGAGGATCATTATTTCTACTAGATATAGGTGGACTATGGATAGATCGTGAGATGTTGCTCCTTGTCATAAAGTGAATAAACTCGTTAAAATGCTTCTTCTCATAATTCCAGCACAATTTATATACATAACATTGCTCAAACTTGTAATGGTTCATAATTTTCTTCGGAATAAATATATGGTTCTCCTCACAAATTCTGAATTTCGGCTTTATTCGCAGTTCCAATATCATGAAGACTGAGATTATTAGAAAAATTAGAACGCGGCAGGAGACAAAAACTTGCATACTGGAAAATTGAAATGGAGCATCACTAGAACAAATCCTCATTGGTGAAGTGAAAAAGTCTCAACATTGGAATGACAAATGCACAGAACAATGAATCACATGGTGACAGAAAAAACGGTGTGAATCTTGTTAGGACCAAACTCATCACAAACAATCGATTGAGAACTAAAAATGACAATGAAACTATGAACTCACTCTTGCAGCCTTGCAGCATATTAAATTCACACCCAATGATTATTAGCTTGAAAGAACCCAACGCATTTTGGGGACTCAGAGTGCCATAAGTCCAGCAGGGTGATCGATTAAGAACAATGACAGGAAAAATGGTGTGAATCTTGTTAGGATCAAACTCATCACAAACAATCGATTGAGAACAATGACAATGAAACTGTGAACTCATTCTTGCAGCCTTGGAGCATATCAAATTCACACCTGATGATTATTAGCTTGAAAGAACCCGACGAATTTTGGGGACTCAGAATGCCACAAGTCCAGCAGCATGATCGCTCTCTTTGCCTATGTGTTTTTGTACTTTGCCTCCAGATGCTTCCTTAATAATCCACACGTCAATCATTAAATAACTTCTAGTAATCATATGAGAACAGACAAGAGAGAAAATTACAGTTGCAATATCGCAGAACAATAAAAACCAATTCAAGCAATCAGGAAAAGCAAGCAAATTCACGTCATTCCTAAGTGTGGGATTTTTGTCGTCCAACTTAAGAAACTGAGATGACTATGGTCAAAGGGATTTTCTTAAAGAGTTGCTTGTTCTTTTAATGTTTTGTAATTTCCATAGCATCAACATCGCGTATAAACCAGTATACCTGCCATTAAGCAACAGAATAAAAATTTAACTTGCCATGTGAACAAAACAAACTGGATTTCTATACTGTATCGGCGGTTTTGTTTCGACTAAGATGGGCTATTTTCTTCTCATCCCCCCTAGAAACTAAATGCCTTGATGTTTTCAAAATTATGATACATCACTTTGGCCATTCAAATTATGATGCATCGCTCTAAAAACTAAATAAATGATCCAAATTATTTGCACGATATATGTTAGCACATACATCTTTTGCAAACATATTGTAGTTGTACAAGCAACTATTATTCACTTTACCGGCAAAGTGGCTATCTCATGAAAATTCGAAGTTTTTTTCTTTATTTTGATGGTATGGCAAAGAGACCTTGATTAATCTAACTTATTTAATTGGAATGGGTTCAAAAAAGTGCGAGAGGCATTGGCTTTATGTGAGCTCAATGCCTTACCATCGCTAAATCATGCAGGTCTTACATGGGATATGCCGAAATCAGTTGCATATAAGGAGCCAACTAATGTCCTATATCCAATTGATGTCATGACTTGACCAATTATATTGATATATGATATTGCATCATAACCAATTGCAGTATGAACTCCTAGTTTACTAAGTTTGCATAGAATCTACCCCTTCTCAAGTCTATTTTCCAACTAGATGATACTTAACTCAGCCACAACTCGAAATTACAACGTGTGGACTTAGTCTTTGCGAAATTTCAGAGTAAGAAGTGTGGAATTTTGAAATCATTGACCGTAAAGAGTTGATTTTAAAATTTGATGTTCTAGATTTTCATTAATGAATTTTTCCTTCTGTATTTTGGCAAGGTTCATTAATGAAGAAAATTCGAAGACAGTGAACAAAAAATCTTAATGTTTCGACCAAAAAACCAAGAAACAAAAAATTTTAATGCTTAAGATAGACTGAACCCATTATATTAGTCAGAGGGCAAAAGCCTAACATCAATTTGGGCTTAAACAACAACAAGAAGCCCATTTTTTGAATTTGTCCAACGCGAGGCTCCTTAGAAATGATGACCCAAAGATTAGATAGCAACCCGGAAGTTTTAGTACGATTTTAATTATTATTTGTACCTTTCTCAGCCTTCTGGCTAAGATCTAAGTGTCGATGATTATTTGGCTCTATGTTTTCTGGTTTTCTCTTTATTCAGAAATGCCTAATTGTCAATTAATTGTATCCGAAGACAATCTCCGAATGATTAAAAATCTCGGTAGATGTAGGGTATGCAAAAAACTGTTCATACCTTTATGTTCAATTGAACCTCTGACAAGACTACTTTCTTAAATAAATGGATCACAAATCAAACAAATTTGGCTTCAATTATTTTGAAACTGACCGAACCACGAATCCATATTGTATAACCTTTGAGGTTTATAATTACTTTTACCATTTATACATGAAGTAAGGATTTTTTTTTTTTTTTTAATTATGAAGTAGGTTTGATGTTTATTTTCGTAATTTATGAATTTTTGTGTGTGGAGACCTTGACGTTGAAATCACATCAAACTGCATCAGACTCATCCCTAGGTACACATTAATGGTTTAAGACACCTCAGCTACTTCTTCAATATGGATCCAGATATAGACGATCATCGGAAATTTCTATCATAAAATTGGCAATCATAAGTCCGAGGATTGAAGAATTATCTCTTTAGGTTTCGAATAGGTAGCAAACCTTGCAGGCTCTTCATACAGTCTTATGTATTAATACAACGATCGGTTTCTAATTGATAGCGATCAACTGACAGATTTTATTATTGCATTTCCTGGTCAAACCATAATTGCTTCCTAACACCTTCACATTCCTTATGACGATATCTGAATTTAAACATTTTGGAGTTATCTTTTACTAAATATTGTTCTTTTCATTGTTCACGCCATGATATACAGCTAGATTTGGTTTGGCCTCTTTAATCAGTTTTTCAAAAGATTCACCTGTCCTGGTGCATTGCTTGTGGTTTAATTTGTCAAATGCTTGAATCTTCGCACTTAATGGATGACTAAATATGTCATTGTCACTTTCCAATTTCTGTCTAATCAGTGGCAAGTTTGGGAGTTTTTGGGATGCTACTTGATCAATGATTTGTATGATCTCTGGACTCCAGAACATTTCCTACTTCTAGGACTCTGCATTGTTTGACACTTTCTCTTGATCAAAAGTTCTGTTGTTACTATTTTCGGCCTCCAAAATGGCATTTTTCAAAAGCATTTATGCGGGTTATCCATGGAATTCGCGAAGAGCATACGGAGGATTGGTGTGATGCAACACTGATCTCCTCTCAGAGTCAGTTTTTATGTGGAGATGCTGAGACTACAGACTGAAACAGTCTTTTAGTTTTTAAGGTTTAGACACTAGACACAAACAAATTCAGCTGATTCCTGAATGACATTGACCAAAAATGCTCTGCTGAGTCCCGGTTCTTCTCCTTTCTTTGGAAAGACACTTGATACAAACAAGCGATTGAGTTGAGATATGTGCTAATTCAGTCATCCTGCAAAGTTATTGTAGAGTATGAAGTAACAGATACAACATCGTGACATAGAAGCTTGCAAATCTAGATGTAGATTAGCGTAACATGATCTGAACTTTTGGGCGGTTCATAATATATGTTTGATCTGATCATGTGAATATCGATTAGTCAAATATTACAGTTGGTCGCTGGAATGATCTACAAATTGAATATAATAGAGAGTAAAGAATTTGTGGGATCGCAGTCCATTATCAAATCTTCCTCCTCAATCCCATTACAAAGGTTTGAGCGATGTCACATTCATTCCCACCCTATCCCGCAATCCATTTGGCCAAAATCATTGAACTGACCTTTCCCGCCATCGAAAGACATGTAAATGCAACATTTTGGACTTTTTCTTCATCAGTAAATGATTAGTATTGGCTTTCTCTATTTCAATCTCATTCTCACTCACAGTTTTATACTCAGTCGAAGTAACAAAGCTAGTGCCTTACTCCACAGTATATATATAGCGTCTGGAAATTTTAGCAGAAAGGAATCCACAATGTCCCTGAGATTTGGTATGAATTGACTCAACTTTCACCAGTTTGCCCGCCCAACAAGCAATAGGTTTCGCATTGTTCTCTTTCATTTGGTCTAAGGCCAATCCATGTATTTTGCAGCCACACCTCCAGTTCATGAAAGCAGTGGTTCTCCTGTCTCCTCTGAGCATCCCATCCCTGCAGTTTATGCAATCCACCAAGGGCCAGAACTTAAGACTATCCCTGCTTGGTGCCAATCGTGAAACCTGAACAAATACATCTTCTCATTTTGAGGGGTTATAGTAATCTCACCCATACCAGCCCAGGCTTTCCTTCAAGCATTAGCTACGCAGCTCGACTCCAGCACTTCTCCAACAAAATCCTTCCAATCAAAACCATCTCAGCTTCCTCATCATCAACTTGCTCCAAAACCAAATGATCCCCCATAAGATAGTCTACCAGAGATGCTTGCGATATCAAGGGAACCACTGCAGGCATCCTGTAATGAGAAAAAAGAATAGATCAGCAGAGAATAAACTCAGAAATGTTGTTGAACAGTTGATAGAGGCAGTGTGCAGTAATAGGAAAACTAATGCGACGAAACAATGCCAAAGAGACTTTCTTACCAAAAAAAACAATGCCAAAGAGACTTAACTAAAATAGAAAGCAAATGGAAATAACTAATGATGATAGAAAGCGAATATGAGGATTATGGATGATCGAGAAGAATGGGGGGTGACGATCATGGAGGAAGGTAGCTGAAAGAAAACATCATTGTGATGTAGGGAAAGCTCTTGACAAAGAGAGAAAAGCACTCACAGAGGGGAAAGAAACAAATCTATGTATACCTTCCCGAAGAGAACTCAATATCCCATTCTTGTTGGAGCATAAATGCTAGAAAGCTAACATATGAAGACAAGAAAAACAGTTCTCGTAATTTCTAGCTTACAGAAGCTCTGTTTGTAAAATCTCCTGATTTAAATTGCATAGATGTACTTACGTGCAATCAATCTTGAGCTTCAGTGGCCAAAAAATCAGTCTGGAACTTCACTCTTAAATGCCAATGATCTTCCATTATTTTTACAGTGTGCTACTGCAACGCAGGGTCACATGATGTCGTGAACATGTCAAATGGTGCTAACAATAACTGCAACAGTGCTTCTATGTTCATAAACTAACCAACAGACTGGCCACCTTTCCCCTCAACAACGCCTGCAAGTATTACTTTGTCTACACCTTTGCTAACAGTGACTGTTGCTCTCGGGGCCAAAAATTAGCTGTCACCGTTAGTGAAACTTCTGCCTCCCTGACCTCCAGTCCAGCTGGATCCCCGTAACTACCAGCGCCAACCACTGGGACCACCACATCTCTGCCACCACCTGGAAGTGATGCTTCATATCTCTGTGTGAAACTGCTGGTCCTGTTCATGTCTATTGTCATAAGCTCATTATATGAGTTCATTATACATGAGGATCATTGTTTCCACTAGATAAAGATGGACTATTGATAGATTGTGCGATGTTGCTCCTCATCACAAAGTGAATATACTCATTAAAATGTTTCTTCTCATAATTCTAGTATGATTCATATAGATAACATTGCTCAAACTTGTAATAGTTCACAAATCTCTTTGGAAAACATATATGATTCTCCTCCCAAATTCTTAAGTTCGGCTCTATTAGTAGTTCCAAAATCATGAAGACCAAGATTATTAGAAAAATTAGAATGCTGCAGGAGACAAAAACTTGCATATACTGGCAAGTCGAAATACAGCATCACTAGAGCAAATCCTCATTGGTGTAGCAAGAAAAACACCACCATTGGAATGATAAATTAGCAAAACAGTAAATCACTTGGAGACAGGAAAAATGGTGTGAATCTTGTTAGGATCAAACTCAACACATAATCGGTTGATTGAGAACTTAAAATGACAATGAAACTATGAACTAACTCTTGCAGCCTTGCAGCATATCAAATTCACACCTGATGATTAGCTTGAAAGAACCTGACAAATTTTGGGGATCCAGAGTGCCACAAGTCCAGCAGCATGACCACTTTCCTTTGCCTGTGTATTTTTATACTTTGCCTCCAGAAGCTTCCTTAATAATCCACATGTCAATCACTGGATTACTTCGAGCAATCAGTGAGAACAGACAAAAGGGAAAATTACAGTTGCAATATCCCAGAACAATAAAAAACCAATTCAAGCAATCAGGAAAAGCAAGCAAATTCACGTCATTCCTGAGTGTGGGATTTCAGTTGTCCACCTTAAGAAACTGAGATGACTATGGTCAAAGGGATTTTCTTAAAGAGCTACTTGTTCTTTCTACGTTTTGTAATTTCTACGGTATCAACATTGCGTATAAAGTTAAACCAGTATGCCTGCCATTAATCAACAGCACAAAAGTTTAACTTGCCATATAAACAAAACAAACACCTTATAGATGACCTGCAAGCGAGCAGAACAACCTTCAAATGCAAAACTTGAAAAAAGATTATTAATCTAAAAGTTCAGTTCCTGGTATCATGTTGAGATTGAAGAATCACAGGGGATGACAAATGACGAATTATTTTCTCAAAAGGCACTCTTATGATCTAGTCCTCCAACAAGGGCTGCCAGCTACATTCCTACCACAATCGAGAGAAAGATTTCATTCCAACTAAGAGGCATGAATCACTCAGTAATGCACAAAAAAGTGTTTCACAGATGATTCACCAGGACTGCCAGCTTCATTCATGATTTAATCAAGTCTAAGGTTTTTGTCTTATTAGGGGACAGGGATCGTCTCGAACTATCACCAAAATGTGATCTCATGAATACCCAATGTAACAACTGCTCATATTCTATGAGGAAAGCTCATGACAATTCAGATATTGGCTTTAGCCACTTGCATTGGGAAATGACTAAAGCTTGTGGAAGCTCCAAGTCTCCAAGCCCTTGAGGCTCAATTAGTTTGTCGCAGTCTCGTGCGACAATTGATGAGCATCATGAAATCTCTATACTTTATAGGTATCTCGATCCTTTGAGCCTTGGGATGTCTGATAGTTCGCAACAAGTTATCACTATCAAGTTCCTTAAATCTTCAAATTTCAACGCATCTGGGAATTTTACAAACTTTTGCAGGATGAAAATATCTCTAGGCTTTCAGTGTCATTTAGCTTCTCACAGTGGTTGATGTTTCAACCTTTTCAGGGTTTTCAAGCACGATAGATCCAATAATCTTCCAAGGGAAGTGCAACCACAGATATCCAATATTACCAAAATATCCAGCCCGTCAAGACCGCATTTCAATTAGATTCTTGCAGCTTGCAACATCAAAGCCCTCAAATTATTTAAACTAGAAAGGTCTGGTTATCTTTCAATGGATGTGCAATTAAAGATATCCAATCTGACCGATAATCAACCTCTCAAGGCCGTGAGTTTCAACTAGATTCCCGTGATGTGCAGCATAGAATCCCTTTAGACATTTTTAACTTGAAAGGTCTGTTTAACTTTTAATGGATTGAAAGGTCTGGTAATCTTTTAATGGACATGCATTTGAAGACATTAAACCTACCCAACAGATTCTTATTAATTAATCAAGGCCTCAAACTTCAATTAGATTCTTGCAATTTGCAGCATGAAATTCGAAGTCTTTAAGCTGGAAAAGTCTGGTAATCTTTTAATAGAAGAGCACCCGGAGATATTCAATCTTGCCAGTAAACCCAACCTGTAAAGACCATGAATTTCAACTAGATTTCGGCAATTTGCAGCATGGACTCTTTCAATGGATGTGCATCCAGAAATACAGAACGTTTCCAGATATTCTATATGGGTCAAAGCCTCAAACTTCAACTAAATTCTCGCAGCTGGCAGCATCTGATTCTTTTAGATTCTTTAAACTTGAAAGGCCAAGTGATTGAATGGACACGCAAACAGAGAAATCCAAACTTACCAGACTCTTGCAGTTTGCAACACATGATAGCCTTAGATGTTTTGAACTCGAAAGGTCCCCTGAATTGCAACCAGATTCTTGCAACTAGCAGCGTTTGTTTCGAAGTTGTAAACCTTCTGCATTCATTTTCTGCACAAGTGCGTCTAAAGAGCAAAAATGATTGTCAATGGCCCAACCGAGGGAACCTTTTGGTGGCTCACCACCTCCTCCCTGCATTACCCAACATATGAGGTCAGAGAGACATAGAGAAACAGCATGGATCAAAATTTGTCAAACATGCATTTACCTGAATTGGAGCAAGATTATTCCAGAACATGGACTGATTAACATGACCTGAACATAGGTTACATCCACAAAATCGTAAGAGGAGCAAAATCAAAAGGATAATAACGGGCTAAGCGGCAAAACTAATCTTTAATAGTTGAATATGCACATAGAGAAAATAAAAAGAAAATTTAAGATTATTGGATAATTTATAAAAACAAGAAGAGGTAATAGAAGGGCCGGTGCAGCCATCAGTGCTCTTAAAAAAAACACGAACTTTCTGCAAATTGTTTTCAAACAGTAGACCTGAATGAAGCGTGTTTCAAAGGTGATGAAGTTCTGTAAGAAAGTTCAATCACAGTCATGGTTCAACATGCCTTTGCAAAACTGCGTGAACTACCACCACAATGCCTATGAAGCTTACTTAAAAATGAATTGATAATATCTGATACAACATTTCACACTTGTTCATCACATGCTGTAAATTATTCATATGAAACAAAATGAAATTCAGAAACCATAATTTCACCTCTTTTCCCCTTTCATTTAGTTGGTAGCAACTGCAATAAGGATGTGATAACAAATAAAGCCTACCGATACAGAGACTAATCTAAGCAACTGTCTTCAGGATGGAAAGACAACCCTCAACAAAATTTTCCTCCTAGTCAGTAAGCACGACACAATCTGAATGTGGTCACATTTGAATGCCACCCATCCTCACTAGTGCCATATAGATCCAAAACTTGTCACTCTGTACATTCTATAGTACTATGGTTCATCAGGAGCACCAGCGCACCATTCACATCAATATGGAAAGAGCTATTGACAACCAATCAGACATTGGTAAGCTATGGCAGACAAACACTAAAAAACCAGGAACTTTGGCTCTAGAGGGGAGCTAACCCATCAAGGATTTGACATGAGCCGTGACTGCAGATAATAGATTTATCTTACCGAGTGCTGGCAAAGCCAGATCAGTCACTGTATATACACTACAACTTCCCTTACGAATGATAGCTCATCTTTCAAATGTGCCGCTTCGTATATTGAATTGTCCATGAGTTAAATTCTCGACCACCTTTCACTCTCAATTTCATTGAATCTAAAGAAGCTTTCATCACAAATAACGCCTTCCTTCAGTCCATTAACCTTAAATGGAACAAAGTTGAGAGCATTTTTCCTTGTTCATCTGTTTCGCTGAGGAATGAGACTATACAAGAGGACAAAACAGAAAAGAATCGAACCTCCGCCATTGAACTTGATAGGCGCTCTGCAGCTTATTAACGACGGCCGGACCGTCGCCCTCGCCCATGGCATCGCGTAGCTGCTCGAGCGCCTCGTTGGAGGCCTGGCGGTGGTGGTGCTTCTTCTGGCGGTGCAGCTGCATGATCTCGCCGGTGATTGCGGGCCGGAGAGCGCCGTAGTCGCAGGGGAGATCGGGGAGAGGGGGAAGAAGGTCTGGAGGCCGCGGAAGCCGCCAATTGGAGCCGAGGCCCGAGGCGGAGGCTAGGGTTTGTTCCGGCCAGCAGCGCGCGGAGAGCCATGGGAGCTGCTGATCTTCAAGCTCAGTCAGATACACACCTGGGCTCGTCACCTCCGGAGAATTTGGGGCTCAGTCAGATATTCAATGACGTAATGGACCCACTGAGAAAAATCCCAGTCCCGTCTGGTGGCTTTTCTTAGCCCGGAGGACTTGTCGCGGATCAATTCGTATAAGCGCGCCTCGCGGGACAAATTAACCTCCCGATTGACAGATGGAAGCCAGAACCTTGGATAGTCGGACGGGAAGCTCGGGGAGACATTCAAGTGGACGGCAATCGAAAAGAGTGAGTTCCTCGAGAAGGGTTAGTTTGGAAAGAAATGGTAACGATGGACTTGGGAAAGTAATGTGCAGAGCTGTTAAGCTGGAGGGCGGTTCCGGTATTCCTCGAAGGTTTTTGCAAAATACAAGGCTGAGATGTTGGAGAGAAGAGAGCTTAGAAATGCTTTCTGGCAAGTCCAAAATGCCCGATCCAGCTAAATAAAGCTCGTTTAGCGAAACCAGTTCGCCTATATTATTAGGCAGTCCTTTTAGATTTTGGCACCATTCTGCATTCAACTTTTTGAGTTTCGCCAGCATTCCAATAGCACTAGGCAATTCCGTCACGGGAATCACCCTAATATCCAAGATCCTCAAATTTTGCAGATTCCCAATGCTTTCAGGTAATTTTGTAATCGATGTCTCTGCTAATCCCAACTCGGTCAATGATGCCAACTTTCCAATTGAGACGGGGATCTCTCTCAACAATGGACATCTCCTTAGGTCAAGGCGAGACAGAGATGCTAGATTGCCTATGGAGCTAGGTATGCGAGCTAATGATTCACACCAAGAGGCATCAAGAGTCTCCAGCGCCTCCATAGAATCAATGGATTCAGGCAATTCTTCAATCCCTGTATAACTTAAGTTCAGCTGAGTTAACGACACAAGGGAGCCCATAGATTCAGGAAGTTGAGCAAATTTATCACAACTTAGGTCATCTAAAGTCTTTGGTTTCATCAGACAACATCTCAAAATAGGATTCTCTTTTATAGTGATGTCATTTATGAGAAGCTCCCTCGATTGTTCCATTCTCCCTACTCTTGCTAGTATCTCCTTCAGTTTCCTGCAATAACGGACATTCAAGGAGACGAGGGTCTTGATATACCAAATAGAAGGATGAATTTCTTCCAAACCCCAACAGTTTGCAAGAATCAAAATCTCCAAGCTTTTGAAAGCAGACAAGTCGGGAGTTCTTCTCAAATGTTTACAATACGAGAGGTCGAGAAATTTCAACTCGGTTGCCATCTGAAAGAAACAAAGGAAAACCTCAGTGAAATTGGGCAGCTGCAACGTGTGATTTTCCACTATTCCTTGTGTTTTTTAGAAGAATCTATAAGATTCTTGAAAAATACCTATGCTCCACTACTCTTTCATAGTTGTTTTATTTGATTTTAAATGTTCTTTAATAGTATTAGGCTACACCACCATATTGATTTTTTTAAACATATCCATTGCAAAAAGATTTGTGTTTATTTTCGAATAAAATTTCAAAGAGAAGATTTATTTAATTTTTAAGAGCTATGGCGATGCCGTTGATTAGACATAAGCAAATGACACTTCAACAATATGAAATTAAAGAGAAACGGGTAGTTTAATCATGAAAAGCAATTTTTTAAGGTTATATGTACAAGATATAAAGGATGTTGTATTCCAAAAAAAATTGATGCCATTGGAAGGATAATTTTATTACTCTCGTAACATTAATAATTTATATTTGTGTTATACAGTGACGACTTCCATAATCAACAATTATAATGAATAAATATTTCGTGCAACAACTCAGAGCAATTCATAAATTATATGCATTACTCTAAGATTAAAATTAATTTAGAATTTTAGTATGTACGTACAACACAAGTCACTGCCTAGGAGTTTTTGTTTCTCCAAGAAAGAAGACTGATATAGAGATATAACAAGAATCACTCAAAAGAACTACTTTTGCATGGGGAGAAATTATCTTAGAAGCCACGAACCAGCTAGATTAACGAAAATCAAAATATGCACAACTATGTAATTATGTTTTTAATAGATGTTAACTAATATAGTTAATTTCTTTTTTAGTATTGTCTAAGGTTAAGCATGACGGGTTGTAGAGTTTTATCAATTAAAGAAATTAAGGGGCAGAAGCTTCTGAATACATAGGTGCCTATAAATGCCACTTATATTTAGATGAAAATCCTAAATTCGAGGAATGATATTAAACCTTTCTATAAGAAAGAAAGGAGAACTTGGTGCGATTAGACCTTCGGTATCACGTAATTATTCACAAGAAATATATCTTCTCAATATCTTACCTTAAGTGGACCCCATCCTCCCCACTTTTCTGAAATCGGACTTCTTGATAGATTGAGCACGACTAATTTTTTCGGATGAAAGTTGGCCACTTTGAAATCCGAGGGACAATTCTCCCACTGAAGCCATCTTAATTGAGGAAGTAAGTTTTGGAAATCTCCGGTGAAATTCACACCGTCCGCTTCAAGGAACCTCAAGTTGGTGAGTTTGCTAAACTGTTCACCTTGGTAGCTTTTCTCGCCACAATGGCCAAGATCAAGGGCCTCAATCTTACTAGTGCCCTGCAATTATAAAACTTTGTGGACTGTAAAATTGACGAAATTGACTGTAATAAGAAAAGATGGACTAATTTCAATTTGATATCATACTATTATGGTATAGGCTTCTTACTTTCAACTTAGTGAAACGACAATTTGTTATTGCATATGATTTATCTAATTCATGTAAAAATGTGAAGCTCACGAAGGTGTTTTCGAACTTTTACTCTTCCATTTATGCCTTTCACAAATTCGCACATTTTGAATTACAAAAAATTGCATCCTTTCAAAATTACAATAGAAGGCCTCTCTTTATGTACAAACTACTTCAAATATATCTATCAAAATTCATGCCCTTTATATGACAACCCTAACTCATATCCTTTATATGTGAAAGAGCATAACTCTTACAGTTCAAGTACATTTATCAAACTTGTCATCAAAGCATGTTTCACAATTAGAGAATTTGAATTGTAGAATACCCCCTATTATTCTGGTGTACCTTGTTTGCAATTCTCACTAGCGAAATGAAATCGAGAATGTCATCTCAAAAAGTATGCTCGTGTTTTACATTCCTTTCTTATCCCGTGTTTCTTTAATGAGTGTTTTGTAATTATACATGGAAGAAAAATCGATTATATATGAAACGTTATATAGATGATCTTTACTCCTCTTTTTATTGGTACAGATGTTTGATGCAACATTTTCATTATCTTGTTTATTTTGTTAAAGTGAAATAGCATAAATTAATGAGATCTTGCTTCCAGAAAGCTTGTACATGAGGATTGATTAAATTGGATACTAAGGGAATTCAAGTCTTTTCCATTTTTCTTTCGTTGTAACCAAATATTTAGGGACCTCAAATTTATTTTGTCTTAGGTGATGAATTGCACAGTGAGCACAAATGATGAGAGTTATAAGACGGATTTGTTTGGTGGTTTGAATATTTCCTTCAAACTTTTATCCTTTCGGATGTGACACTACTTATTTTTCCTTCAATATTTTTTTGTATATTATCGTATTTTCATTAATAACTTCATAGATACCCTTTTTTTCCAGTTCTAAGCAATGTTATATATAGTTGATTACATTTTCATTTGTGCAAAAATGTGTTCGCTGAAATGCATCGGTAGAAAGCTTTTACAAATCTCGTTACTTCATTATATTTAGTGTTTTTTCAATTAAAGATACTCATGACATTTGCACATGCTTGTCTGATACTTGCACAAATCATCCATATGTTGTAATTGCTTTTAGTTGCATACCTTTTAACTTTCATGCTAATAATGAAAATTAATCAAGACACAAAATTCAAAACCATAATTATTTACATCACAAGTATTGGAATGAGCCATTGCTCTGACCACCTCTCTAGGAAGTAATACGTCTGGACCGGAATTTCTCGATTTGCATTTCATCGAGCTCGCGACACTCCCTGCTCCGGTCGAAATGATGCGACGTCCCAGGAACGTCGCCGACCCAACCCAAATATCAGAGTCACATGCGGAAGCAGATATAAAAACCCCGGACAAAAAGATGACGACAACGGGGTAGAACACCACAGCAATCAAACAGCAACATATTTAAACAGTACCAAATATACAAACATCATATTACAGACATAATTAACAATTAAACATCCACAGTCACCGATTTAACAAAAGATCAGGGGTCTGGTTAACCTAACTTCCCTATGGGTCAACCCGATTTACACAACCCCTAAAATGCCCTAGGGAAAATCTAAGGATCGCCTTCCGTTCTGCTTCTGATTCTTCGGGCTTGAGTCTCCGGACACTCGCCTGCAGTTCTACCGGGCATCAAAAGCGATTCCTCGAACGTCCAAAAAGAAAAGGCGCACTTCCCGGGTTTATGGCTGGGGGTCTGAAAGTGGCGGTTATACAACCGTGAGACGAATCTCAATAAGTGTACAACCCCAAACCCCACGTAGGCACTCACGTATCGCCAGACAAAACATGCATAGCACACAACAATCAACCAAACTAGCAGCCACACGCGACCCTACTTGGAGTCCATCATGCACGTTCCTGCACGTTAGTCAACCACACAGCCAGTATGCCACAGAAATACATCACAGCCGCGCGCGTGCCCCGATTATAGAGCAAAATCCACTTGGGCACGTCCCATACCGTGCCTAGCAGTTTTTATTCCATAATCGAGCATCACACCACGCGATACAAACACACTTGCACCCCAACTCACACCACACGTCACTTTCTTAATTTCACTCGTCCCGCCAATTCTTGCTCATTCTCAACCTTTCCACCACTACCGCGCCCGCGTAAAACGCATCAGGCCAACGGTCTTCTGACCTCGTCAGGCATCGTCACCCCGTCGGGCCGGGCATCGTCACCTCGTCAGGGACGGCATCGTCCCGCGTAAACGAACACGCCTCAGGACGGATCCTTTCCAACCAATCCCACATTTCCAAACCTTCGTTCCACACTCTCCACACGTACCACGCCACCACACAAACACACTACCAAACATACACACTTCACGCACATTCCATAATTTCGCATTCTCGTCACACGAACACGCACCACTTAACCACACGCTCTTGACACGCGAATTCAATGCACATCCACATCACCATATCACCACACTTCACGGCTACACAAACACGGCACGCCACCACCCCACATTCAGCCCAATGCACAAACCAAATCAGCCCACAACGATTTCCAAGCCAACCAACAAGCACAATCACATAACCACGCACAATTTTCCATTCAAAGCACAATCCTATTAATTAATCGCACAAATTAATTCCGATCAAACCCCAACATCACAGCCCTAAACCAAACTCCCTAAACCTCAAAATTTCATCGCCTAATCAGTCCGAGAGAGATAAAAACCGAGAGTGAACAAAATCGGGTCCAAAATGGGCTGTTGCGCAGTAACAGAAATTCATTTGAAATAAATAGTAAAACAACTCCAAAAATTCTAAATTTTGGATATGTCATAAAAAACATCTTGTTAAACATTTCTTATGAAGAACACAAAATCCAGTTCAATCTGAAATTATGCCTTTGTGTCCCTTGAAATCAGACCAAAATCAGGTCGCTCATACAGACCGTTTTGTCCTCAAAATACATTTATTTCAACACCCAAATCACCTTGAAAATATTTGAAATTTTTATATGTTATAGCCACGAGTGTCTCCAACAACTTTTGTGAAGAAAGTATTTTGAAAATAGGCCCGGAAAAATTTATAACAATTCAAACAGACCCGAAGGTCGGATGAACAGTAAGTCGGGCAGATCCATTTCGGTCCAAAGATGGACTTCCGAATGGCATCAAATGATCTCCAAAAATTCCCAAATTAAATTATGTTATACTTAAAGATGTTAGGAATAACTTTCATGAAGGACACTTCCTCAAATTCGGACCACACAAGTCACAGTAAAAATAACAAAAACCAGCGACGCAGCAGCAACCTAACCGGGAATCAGCCAACACACACACCCGAGCACATCCAGCCACGAAATTCACCCTAAACCGAGCCCTAAACGAGCCTAACAATACCCGAGGTCTTAGGCGACATTTGGGGAGGTCACTTACCTAAGAAAGGCGAGAAGAACGGGCTGGATCGGTGGCTGGAACGGCGGAACAGCAGCAGCAGCAGCAGCCACGGTGATGATGGGGAACAAAGATGAAGAGAATGAGAGAAAGAGGGAGAGGGAGAGAACGTGGGAGAGGAGAGAGGGAGTGGTCTGATCAGAATGGGAGGAGAGAGAGAGAGCTGGTCAGAAATATCAGCCCCAAAAGTGCCACGTGTCGCGATCCTACGCGATTTCCTATTTTGCCCTTGATCCGACGGTCCTCGTTTGTCTCTATCCAATAATTCAAGGGCAATACGGTAAATCAATAATTCCAATTTCTTTTTCACTTATTTTAGTCCTCAATTATTGTCCAAAATTATCCAAAATTCGGAATTCCCAGTACCGGGTCCAGGGACAAAATGGTAATTTTCCGGTCCCGGGGCGAAATTCCAATTTTCGCACATACGCGTTCCATATATGCGTGGCCAACATAATATGGCGTCCGAATCGCGAAATTCACTTTCTAAGTCCTCGAAAATCGACTGCGAAGTTCCGGGAATAAAATAATATTATTTTTCTAATTTTTGTCGAAATTCCCGTTTTTGTCCAAAACTGTTCCAAATGCGCGTGGCCACCCCAAAATGACCTTGGCCGCGAAAAATAACCTTAAACGGCCTCCGAATCCAGCCTCGGTGCCCACAGGGGCAAAATCGTAATTTTCCCGGTCCTAAATCGAAATCCATTTTTTTGCAGAATTGGGTGGCCCCAAGATTGGCCAAGCCAAAAACGTCATCGGCCGCTCAAAATTGTCACTTTCAAAATTCTCGATTCCCGGGCCCGAATTCCAAGAAATGAGTAGAATCGAACAATCGCGACTTTAGCTTATCTCTGGCTAACGGGTGGCTCATTAGGATTACGCGCTCTCGACCCGTGACCGACACTAAGTCAAATCACGTTTAAGTTTGCTCAAACCAAGGCGACCTCGATTGTCATATAATTGCGAGAGTTTGTCACTAGTGCCCTTCGGACACGATCAATCAAATAGATCGGTCTCGGTTGGCTCAAAACATTCCCTCGTCAATCGATATGGTCGAAGATCGAACCAAGGTCAAGTTCTTTGGTCATGCGAACTCAATCCCGTACTAGCCTTACCCCTAAGGTTAGCATCTCGAGAATGCGCGGGTCCCGGGTGAGATCTCACTATAGTGCATTGATCAATTTCATTTCCTAAATCCCGGGAAAAGGATCGAAAATTCAGACTGTTACACCGGAATTTCTCTTTGCATTTTGAGCGGCGTACCTTCTAGACGACTTTTTTTTTATGGTACATACATAATGTTTTTGCATTAACAGACACTTGGTTTGGAAAACGTTAGTTTGAATAGACACATTTCTACATATTACACATGTTGTTCATGAAACAAAACCATGTAATAACTATTACATAATTTAAACCAATCAACATATAGCTACTACAGCTTTATTACATTACAGTGTAATAGTGATTATATTGTAGCGTTATTCCATTACCGTAACCATACGGGTTGTTAGTGTAATTTGTTGACCACCTCTAGTTTTGTATATTCATTGAATTTGAGTAGAATAGGGAAGATCAAGATCCTGAGACTAAAGTGCATAGCAGAAGTTAACAGTAGTTTTAGTGTTAAAAATCTAAATAAAATATTTATGGCTCTATTGTTCCGTTTATTGTAAAAATTTAACTTTTTTCTTCTAATGTCTTATTTTAATCCATAGATCTTACCAAACGACATAGCATATATATTTTGTAGCAATGGGAACAATTTATGAATTTATCTTTTATTATGTGCGACGGCCTCATTTTTGACAAGTAAAAAATATTAAAAGCATACTTGTCAAATTACAGATCAATATCATATTGGACTCATATTTGACAAATACATAATATTAAAATCAATAAAAAAAGATATCCATCATCACAAGAAAACTTATATTACATGCTTTAGGAATAAATTAATATAATCAAATCACCCATCATGGAAGAAAAAATGTATATGTCTAGAGGAATCTATTTCATGGATGCATATATTTCAACAATAAGTATGACGCAATGTAGCAACAACTGTTATGATTGAAAACGTGTATGGATAACCATTGTGACTAAGAAATATCCATCATCATTGTTTAGCATGCTTTACAAACAAATGAATGTAATAATTTTGTCCAGCATAGAAGGAAAAAGAACATATGTTTAGATGGATCTTTTTACGTGGTTATATATATTTCTACAATAAGTATAACAAAATGCATAATTAGTGATGGCTATTATGATTAAAAAGCTCTATGGATACTCATTATGAGAAAAAAAATTTGTTCTATTTCACAAGCAGATTATATAAAAAAATTATGTAACATGATAGCTCATATTTAACAAATAAATTATGTAAATGTACTAATTATGTGCTATATAACGCTCATTATGAAGATGTAGAAATATCTATTATAACATGGTAGCTAATACTTGAGAAATAAAAAAATCGACAAAAAAGTTATATAACATGGATAGCCCATATTTAACAAATGACCATATAAAGATTAACTAAATCTTTGCTAAATACAATGCTCACTTGGAGTTGAACGATGCAGTCATAATTATTACAACATGAAAGCCTATATTTGACAAATGAATATTATCGGGGGATTAACAGAAAAATTAATCCAATGTCACAGAACTAAAAAAGTATTAGCAAAATTCACGGAAGAAAAGTATATATCCACTATTATGAAAAGTCAATAGAACGAAATAATATATAATTAGAGCATTATACTACACAGTTGCGTATATATTATAAATAAATATGAAAGTGACATTAGCAAATCAACGGTGTTAACTAACGATTGACACAAAAGGACTCAATTGCACAAACTTGGAAAGATAAAGGACTACATTGAGCAAAAAAAAAATAGATAAAAGACTAAATCACACAAACAATAATACTTAGGGGGTACTAAATCTGTACTTAGCCCAACTTAAAAGTTACAGGAACCTTGATAGCCAATTGTGACAAACGAATAGAGGTCTCATTATCATAACAAACAACTCATAAGAAGTCAATAATGAGTAGAAGAAAAAAGAAAGAACCAGACCTAGCAAGAAATCAAAATAAGAATCCAAACATCAAACATGCACGTCAAAATGATATGAGAGAAAAGCATGGCCTCAACAATTTATGCGAGCTTTTCTCTAAAAGTGCTCTGTTAATCATTATGTTTTTGTAGTTTTGTTGTTGCGTTGAAGTTACCAAAAGGAGAGTGTCCTCATCACAATACTACTGGGTAAAGAGATATATCATTTATCAATAACCAAGATATTGCTCCTCAATTATGTCCTAAAACCAGGCAAGAACAACAATTAATTAATCGAAAGAGCTCTTTTGCTGGTAGAAGCAGCAAGTTTTGGGGACTTAGGACTGGCAACAATTTTAATTCAAACAAGAAAGAGAAGATGGGCTCACATTCACTAATTAAGACAAGTAGAGAAAACTCTTACCTTGTTACTCTCGAGCACATTCATGGCTTCCTTACAAATCCATAATCTGCTACGCTTTTGAGGGTTCTTTTGATTTTCTAAACGAACAATTTCCCTTCCAAGATCTCTCAGTTGATCATGCATCATCAGTGTGCCGTATTCATCAACTTTAATGAGGGACATAAGACTCAATACTTCAATCCCCTTCCCAGGGAAAAAATCACAGGCATCCCACATATAAGTCGGATTTTGTTTAGATGCTCCAATAAAAAAACATGCAATATCCAAAAAAATCTGTTGCTCCTCATAATCTAATGCTTTGTAACTTATCCCCAACGTCTCTTGCACCGTCTTATCAGGCACTTTCTTCAATTTCTTTGATGTATCTTTCCATGCTTCCTTTGTCTTTCCACATAAGAATGAACCTATAACTTCAAGAGCTAAAGGAAGCCCCCCAGTAGTAGATACAACCTCATAAGAGATATTCTCATAATCACTAGGAGGAAAATCCTTTCGAAATGCATGTCTACTAAATAAAATCAATGATTGATCCAAAGGCAACTCGTTGAGTTCATACATGTGGCTAGCCCTAGCCTGGTGAAGAATACTCTTGTTTCTAGTTGTGATTATGACTATACTTCCTGCTTTAAACCAACTACCATCTCCCACCAAAGCATTCAACTGAGTATTATCATCCATATCATCAAGAAGAGTGAGAATTTTCTTACTTGTAAATCGAGATTTGAGGACACTGATTCCTTCATCGACATTAGACACCTCACATGAACTTCCTATTATGTCAGAAATGAGCTGCTTTTGTAGGCATTCAATACCCTCGCGCTGAGATGTTTCTCGAATATTAGCTAGAAAGCTACGATCCTCAAAATGACTAGACAGTTTGTTGTATAACACCTTTGCAAGAGTTGTCTTACCAATGCCGCCCATTCCATAAATTCCAATAATCCATGTACCATTGAATTTAGCATCTATCTTACTCATAATTTGTTCCACACGATCATTGGATCCCACTAACTGTTCGGGAACATTTAGCTGAAAAAGTCTTTTTAACTCACTCATAACTCTTCTTACTACCGTTTTGACTAATACCGCTTCATGCCTGTCAAATAACAACATAAAAATTCAATATATGATGGCAATATTTATATGCTTTTTCAAGTAAGATCTATTTATAAAAAACTAAACAATGTTTCGATGGAGAAAAATGTACCCGTTATCAATTTTATCGGATTCCCATCCTTTTAAGTAACTGACTTCTTTGAGTGCATCTTCCCATTCTTTCACAACCATTTGGTCCGAATTTTTTTTATGTGCATTGATAGCATCTCCAAATATCCCTGCAAGATGTCGCACGTTCGAGGGTTCCACTTTGTAAAATATGGGCAACACTATTTGCCTTTTACTTCTCTTGCACTTCAACATCTGAACCAGCTCATGAAGGCACCATTTGCTAGAAGCGTAGTCCTCCGAGATAATGGGGATCGAGATCATAGACTGTGTAATACTACCGAGAAGCTCCGGACCAATCTCCTCACCAACAGGGAGCTCATTGTCGTCTCTGAATACATGAATTCCTGCATCAACAAGACTAGTATAGAGAAAATCGGTAAAGCCTTTGCGAGTGTCTTTTCCTCTAAAGCTCAAGAACACTTCGTAATCATTTTGTTTCGGCTTTTTGGCTCCATCTTCATAATCACCTACATGTGGAGAGGTCGATGAGGAAGACACTCTGTATTGCAGATCTTCTGAATGATTATGTTCTTTTCTTGTCATCTCGAGATTGATGGAGCAGAGCCTCAAAAGAAGGGGAATATGGAAATCCCAGATCTGGGTTGTGCAAAAATATCTCTCAGAACTCAATTCAAAGCTCCATTCAAACAAAAACAAAAGCTCTCGTCCAACTCATTAGAAGAAAATGGAGCGATCAAAGCAAGAAAGAGAGAAGAGGAGAAGAGCAAGTAGTCACCGATTACCTGAGGAGAGTGCTCAAACAACACAATCCACACAGAAAAGAGAGAAGAGGAGAAGAGCAAGTAGTCACCGATTACCTGAGGAGAGTGCTCAAACAACACAATCCACACGCTGCTATGATCTCTACCGATTCTCAGTCCTCGATCTTGGATTACCCAGACGCACCACTCTTTATTGTGCGTGCTTGAACAATGCCGAGTTTTGGCCATCCAACGATCCAAGACTCTTCATGCCAATTGAACCGCTACGATGCATGTTGCACGGAAAGGTCAATTATTGCAGGCGTAATTTCCGCAACACTGCTTGGAAGGTGCACGGAAAGACTTGACTCGACTTGCCTCTTCTGTTAACAATAAAAGTAAAAAAGAAAGCTAACAAGGTATAGTCACATGCTCCTGGTGCTAACGTCGATGAGTCAATGACAAAAACACATCAGTTGTCGGATTAAATCAGATTTTGTTAAAAAAAAATGTCTGTACGACACTTAATATTTAAATAAGGAAAGTTCTTATTCTCAATTATAATCAGATTTTTTTTTCAAGAGAGTTTGCTTTGAAAAGGTAACTCACAAAATATATCTATCCAAGAATAATTTCTCAAACTATATTTCTCCACGTCACCTCAAGCCTAAAGATAATCTAGTCATCATCAACCCCTCACCCAAGTCACTTTTGTCTCGGTCGTTAAATTAATATTTTTTGATGTTTTACATAAAATTTATTCTTTCAGTGTTGGCTAATGGATTCTCCATGATCAAATATTTATTTAGTAATACATTTTTCACTTTTTTATTTCGTTTGTTATTGAACTTTTTTATTGCATGTGGACATTCTTCTTTTGCTTAGCCTTTAAGCCAAGATCATCACTTACAATATCACGACTCTGACCAATTATAATGTTGTGATCTCTACCGTTCTCGGTCTTTGACATTTTATTACCGACGCAAAAACACTCTCTACTACTAAAAAAATTAGAGAGCAATTTCCGCAATTTTCACAGCATTATGTGGAGGGTGTGTGGAAACTACGTAGGTGCTTCTTGACATGACTTGCTTTTTTTATTAATAGAAAATATAAAAGAAAACGCACAACAATACAATACTCATAAGTGATTAGAGAACTGTGTTAGATAGGATGGCAAGTTGGCGTTAGAATAATATAAGGAAAAGTGCCCTTCTTCATAGCTCACTCAATCGGGATTAGCATAAATGAAGTTTCTGTCTAATTTCTCGATTGCTGAAGGGTGACACCAGCTTCATTTCTTTTGCCCTTTTCTATGGTTAAATTGAAGCAACTACTGTTGATTTGTTTTAGCAATGTCTAGAGAAAAGAGATGGTGGCGACTTTTAGGAGGAAAACATTAACAGGAGCATCTTCCACACTCTTTTTAGCATCTAGTCATTTTGTAAAATGTTATGCTGATTTGTCTATTCAATTCAATTTCTTCACAATTAAGTTGCATGATATATGTTTGTGTGTATAGAGAGATATATTTGTACATGTGTCACAGCTTAACAAATAGTGGATCATTACTGCAAAGAAACCTTTTTAATCGGGGAAATTTTTCGATGTCCTTATTACAGAATTCCAACCTCTTGATCAGAGAAATGCTTTGCCACATTTAGAAGAAAGTTCTGTCATGTCTCTTTCTCTCTCTCCCTAACAAGTGAAAGATTAACAAGTACAACATCATAATAGCATAGTAAAATTGTGCTGTGACGTTATAATGTATTATCGTAATCAAGTGCAAAAATGGTGTGAAACAGAAGTGGGCAAGTAAAAATTTTCAAAAGATGAGTGGGTCCGTTGCCTATTGACTTGCTTTTTTTTTCTCACCCACTTTTTGAAGGTTGAACCTTTTTTTAAGCTAAAGGGATTATTCTTTCCAATCCGTAGCTCCAGGAAACTTCAAAGAAATTTCCTGTTCCAGATTTTTTTTCATTGTCCTTTATAAGGTAAGACAAGTTAGTTAAGAAATTCTAATGCTAATAATTAGTAATGATGGGTATATGAATTCCCTTTAATTAGCCAAGAAGAAAAGCATATTGTTATATGACTTCAGTAATTTCTCACTCACTAAGATGATCATCCAGAAATGATTGTTTTAAAAGATTCATTTTGATTAGTGAGATAATTTTTTTTCGTTGCTCTTGTTAACAAACACAAATAGTATATGAAGAGACTGAAGCCTCATTATATAGAAATCTGATATATTGGGAATGAGATATATTATGAAAAACAATAGAAAAATGTAAACTTAAACAGTTTTCATTTTCAATGAACTGAAAATGTTTTCTCGAACCAAATGGGCCATAAGTAAACTTGACTCTAGTTATTTTCAACGAAATCATGTTCACTAAAAAAAGTTTCCATGAAAATTATTTTCCAGTAATGATAATTTACAAAATCATGCCTTTCATCTATCATCACACGAGGGCTACAATCTCCATGGTCGCGGTGATGGGGCTCATCTCCACCGCAGGGGCCATGGAGGTCACGGCCTCCGTCGACTCTTTCCGATGGAGATCTACGGTCACTGGAGGCCACGACTTCCATGGCTGCGGGTTCAAATAAAATATCCTTACGCTCATATGCCCTATTTTTTCTTGGACCATCAGACGGTTTCTGAATCAGCAATAAAGTCACTTTTCTCGTCTCAGCAATTTGTTGTTTTCTTCCTTTTTCCTAAAATGAGGTAAGTTGATGTCGTGGGGAAAGTTCATGTAATGGAATCTTAACTGTTCCCGACATCAATGAACCTTTTTTTCTCATCAACGACCCTCACTGCCACTTAAAAAAGCCTTTATATTTGTGTCTAAGGAAGGAATCAACACAAAGTGAAAAAAAAAAAGAGAGGAAATATCACACGCAATTCATTGTACTTTCAGGGTAAAACTTACAAATTCAAAGTTGTGCAATTTAAAAATGTTTAGCTAATTTATCTATTCAATTCAATTTCTTCATGATCAAGTTGCACGATATACGTGTGCGTATATATAGTGATATATTTGTAGATGAATCCCAGCTTAACAAATATTAGGCCATTAATGTGAAGAAACCTTTTTAATGGGCAAAATTTTTCAATGTCTTTCTTGGAGATTTCCAATCCCTCTATTAAAGTGATGCTATGCCACTTTCATAGGAAACTCCTATTGTATCTCTCTCTCTCTCTCTCTCTCTCTAGCAAGTGAAAGATTGACAAGTATTTTTTGAGTATGCTTTTCAAATAATTCAATTATGGGAATCGTATAAGGTCCCCACATTTTTCAATGGTTGAGATAAACTAACATTTTTGTTTTACCAAAAAAATCATCAAGAATAGCGTGCAACCAAAGTCATGCATTTGATTACTCTTCTTTTCTATATTGTGAGAATCACAGTGTACATGAACAGCAACTCAGAATGAAAGAAAGGAAAAAAGAAAGAAAGATTGATTCAATGGCCTCTCAAAAATATGAGAAGATGGGGCTGCTTCTGGTCCGACGATTTTATGCATAACAATTTTGCCATGTCTGTCAGCCATTCGATGCAAGTATTTGAATGTCATTTGTCCATTTAATTTGCATTGAGTTGTGCAATCAAAACTTTGCCAATGTGAACCATCAGATTGAGCATGGTAAAATTGCCATGTTCAAGGCCACTGGATAGCAGCAAAGACCGAAAGACGAGGAAAACTTTTATGGTACACCTATTATAATGTTACAACATTACAACACATCAGAGTAATTAAGTACAAGAACATAATAAGAGCATATTCTATGACGTAATCAAGTGCAAAAGTGGTGTGAAACAGAAGTGTGTAACTAAAGATTTTCAAAAGATGAATGGAATCAACACTGATGGAAGTTTCGTAGGAACAGTCAAATTGAGATGGTGATCGCTTTGGAGATGGCCATTGTCCTCGTTCCTTTCTCCATAGGGTTCTCTCTCTCCCTAAGATATGAGAAATATTATCTGACCCAACTCGACAACTTTTATTTTGGTCCATATTCACGTTAAGTCTGCATTTTATCACGGTGTGATAACTAAGGTCTACATACAAGCATTTATATTTCTAATCTAATAAAGCCTTCATCTTTATGTGTGTGCATAATCAACAAAAGTTAATAAGAAATTTCCCGCCCATCGCTTACGACATTTGCCTTGCAATGCCTTCCAATTGCATGGGGCCCAACTACTGGACTCAACCTCCACGGCCAAACCCGCCAAAAAGAAAATCGTTGGACCTAGGTAGGCCCATTATAGCCCATGGGCTTGGCCAGGCCTCGGAAAAAAAAAGCAACTCCGCGAATCACCAATGGGCCATGCTTGGGCATGGGCCCAACTACCGGACTCAACCCCAAAGGCAGAATCCAAAAAAAAATGTTAGACATAGGTCGGCCCATTAGGGCCCATGGGCCCAACTGGGCCTGGGCACAGAGCAAGACATGGCCCGCCACCTTATCCATGGCCGTGCTCGGTCGTGCATGGCCCACTATCGATCCCTATCCACAAGAAAAGGAAGTTGCATCCATCCACATTATCATATCCATAAAGTAAATCCATTCATCCAAAGACAACATAATTTACACTTGTCGGTTCACATTTCGTTGATTCAACACTGATCAGCCAAAAAGTTGCTCGAACACGGAACACTCTGGACAGAAAGCGAAAGCAAAATGGAGATAACAACCACACTTCGAAGTAGAAGATTCATGGATTTTCCATGAATTTGAGATCTCAAAAATCTACAATTTGTAGGGACACCGTGGACCCTGATAGCCGAACTTGTCGATCAAAATCAAAATGAATCTTTTCAGAGACGAAAAACTTCAGCTGCACGCTACGACGACTTCCTCCCCCGACATCTTCCCCTGTGGCGACCGATTTGGAGATGCCGACAGCCTCGCCTATAAGTTCCTCATCGGGAACTCTCGGCTCTGCTCGTCCTCGAAGTTAAGCGCATAACTCGTCGGGTCGTACCCAAACTTTGAGGCGGTTGCCGCGGTGGCGACCTGGCCCTACCTCCTCTAGCAGCTCCCGATCCGAGCAATGAGGCTTCGCCACTTGTCCTGGAACTCTTGGGCCATCGAACGGAGCCACGCACAGGGCAATCAAGCCGCCCTGCGATGGCTGCCCTCGTCGTAGCCCGAGGAGGTGGCGGTGTTGTTGCCGCCGTCGTGGAGGCGGCAAAAGAGGAGGCAGGGGGTGGACGATCTGAGCTTGTGGATTAACAACATTTTGGGTGTGCCAGGATGAGGTTGGAGGGTAATTTATAGGGAGGACGGGATAAGGACAGTGGCACGCGGCGGCACGGGTAGCGGAGCGGAGCAGAAAGGCAGTGCGAGTGATGAAGAAAACTGTAGGGATGATGTATCGTGGGCAAGTGGGGACGCGGTTCCTCGAGTTAATCCCGCGTGACGTTACGTTTCGTTTGGGTTTTTTTCCCAACTTCTTTTTTGAGTCAGCTTCGTAATTAAGCAAAAGTCGAGGGACCAGATAAGGGAAAAGCTGCTGCCTGTTTTTTCCTTTTCCGTGTTTACCCAGATTGAATTTTAATAATTTTGGGCAGCAGTAATCCCACTTCTGTGTGATTAAGTCCACCCGATTTTCATCGAAAAGACAAAATTGCCCTCGATCATTAGATTGCAATTTAAAGTGGCGGCCCAAATGATTTTACTTTCCTTTCTTTTTAAGTTTTTCTATTTTATGTAGGATTTAGTTACAAAAAAACAAGATTACCCATGTATATTAAAAGATGCCGTCAAATTTTACTTCCATAAAAATTAGTTTTGTTGAAAAGAGATATTTTCAAAAAATACCTAGTTCTATTCTAGACTATCGATCAAATTTGTGGATACATTATCGATTAGAATCTAGAAATAAATTAACACAGATAATTTTTTAGCACAATCATTTGTTTATAAATTCACTTGTGCATATCATCATCAAATCCCATCTTATCAGTTTTCTTTTATCTTTTATGTATATAATGGGCCGATAAAGCAAAAAAAAAATTCTTTGAAGATTTTCCAAAATAAAATAACGATAACATTCTTCAACGAGAAACTTGTCGGGCCTAGGCCGTGTTAGGCCCTAACCTAGGCACAAAACGTACACGGCCCGCCGTCAGCACAGCCCACAACCGATCCCTATCTACAAGAAAAAGAAGGTAGCATCCACGTCGTCCGTAAAGTAAATCCAATTCATCCGAGACCAGATTTGCTTCTTGTCGGTTCGCATTTCATTGACACAACACTACTTGATCAGCAAATATTGCTCGAACACAGAAAACTCCAGACGAAAAGCCCAAGCAAAATCGAGACGAAGACGACGGCATATGGAAGCGGAATTTCCATGAATTTCAGATCTCAAAATCGACAGCATGTACGGGCAACTTGGATACCTCCAAGGACTGTTGATTGCCCCCAACTTGTCGATCAAAATAAAAAAGACTCTGTTTTTTTTCAGAGGAAACGACTTCAACTACAAGCTACAACTTCCCTTGGCAACTTCACCGGCAGCAACCAATCCGGAGACTCCGGCAGCCTCGCCAAGAAGTTCCTCGCAGGGAACTCCTCGTCCGAATCTGGGCTCCAATGGTCCCCAAAGTTGACCGCGTAGCTCATGGGATCGTACCCGAACTCCGAGGCCGCCGCGGCAGCGTGGCCCTGCCACCACTGGCGACTCCCGATCCGAGCGACGAGGCTGCGGTACCTGTGCCGCATCTCCGGCAGTGGGAGCTCCCGGTCCGTGGGTCGGAGCCACGAGCAGGGCGATCGAGCCGCCTTGTGGCGGTTGCGGTTGCCGTCATCGCAGTCCGAGGAGGCAGCGGCCTCATGGTAGGCGGTGGGGCGGCCGTCGTGGAAGCAGCAGAAGAACAGGCGCGGGGAGGATGACGATTTGAGCCTGCGATGGAACAGCATTTGGGCATGTGGAGAGAGAGAGAGAGAGTGGATGGCGATGGGGAAGGAAGGAGCCGGGGAAGAGGGATGAGGGTGGAGGGATAGGTTCGACGGATAAGGACGCTGTCGTGTCGCGGCCCGAGCAGCAGAGCAGAGATGACGAATTAAAAACCGTGGGATGAATCGTGGACAAGTGGGGACGCGGTCCTCTTCCTAACTTCATTTTTGGGCAGTTTGGTAATTAAGGAAAAGTCGAGGGACCAGATAGCTGCTGATTTTTCCTTTTCCGTGTCTACGAAGGTCGAAGTTAAAATAATTTTCGGCCGCGCTATTTCCAACTCTTATATGATTGTTTTTATTTTTGTCAAAACAACTCCTATATGATTAAATCCACCAATTTTTAATCAAAAAGATAAAATTGCGCTCAATCATTGAGTTGCAATTTATAAGTGCCAGCCCCGAAATTTTACTTTCCCTTTTTCTTTTTTACTTTTTTTTTGTTTTTATTGCCATGTATATTTAAAAGGTACTATGTTTTTTAATTTTAAGATTTTATTTCCATAAAAATTAGTTTTTTCGAAAAGAGAAATTTCCAAAAATGTCTACTTCTTTTCAAAGGTGTCGATCAAATTTATGAATAAATTGTTAGATAGAATCTCGAAACAAATTAACATAGACAATTTTTTAGCACAATCATTTATATAAATTTTCACTTTTGTTGTGCATATCACTATCAAAAAAAATTTTCTTTGAAGATTTTCCAAAATAAAATCACAATTACATCCTCCAACATGAAACTTGTCCAGCCAAAATATAATTCACAAAATAAACTATACTAATTCACAAAAATTCCAAAAAAAAAAAAAAGTCGGGCCCTAGGCTGGCCCATGTGCCTGACCCGACCTAGGCACAAAACACACAAGGCCGACCACCTAACGGGGCCATGCCCTGGCATGGACCCAAGTGTGCCGGGTCGTGCCATGCCCGGGGCGGCACGGCCTACTACCAATCCCTATTCACAAGAAAAGAAGTTGCATCTAAGTCATCTTTAAAGTAAATTCCATTCATCCAAGACTAAAGTTGTTTTGTGTTGGTTCGCATTTTATTTTGTATGTTTTTTGGTCGAAGGTTCGCCTTTCATTGACGGAATGCTGATCAGCAAAAATGCTCGACCGCCAAATACTCCAGACAAAAAACGAAAGCAAAACGGAGACTATGATGTCATATCGATGTAGATCTTCCATAAATTTGAGATCTCGAAGTCTAAAATATGTAACAGGCACTACAGATCGCTCCAAGGACTGTTGATAGCCCCCAACTTGTCAATCAAAATCAAAAAAAGGTTTTCGTTCCAGAGGAAACAACTTCAACTATAAGCTGCAGCTTCCCTCGGCAACTTCCTCGGCAGCAACCGATCTGGAGACGCCGGCAGCCTCGCTGAGAAGTTCCTCGCTGGGAACTCCTCGTCTGACTCCCGGCTACGATCGTCCTCTAAGTTGAGCTCGTAGCTCATTGGATCGCACCCAAACTCAGAGGCGGTGACGTGGCCCTACCTCCGGCACCTTCCGATCCGAGCAACGAGGCTCTGGCAATTGTAACGTATCGAGCTGGGCGATCGAGCTGCCTTGCTGCGGTTGCCATCGTCGCAGTCATCCGAGGAGGCAGCCTCGTGGTAAGCGGTGGCAGCATGGCCGTCGTGGAAGCAGCAGAAGAGGAGGCACGGGGAGGATGATCTGAGCTTGTGATGGAACAACATTTTGACAGAGAGAGCGACTAACTCGTAGTCTTGGTGTGTTCAGTGGAAGACTGTGAAGACTATGAAGAGGGATGAGGTTGGTGGGTTTTATTTATAGGGTGGACCAGATAAGGACGGGGGCGGGAGTGAGGATGAAGAAAACCGAGGGTTGTTCATTGGGGCAAGTGGGATGCGGTTTTTTGCCTTGATCCCGCGTGAGGTCTGGGGCAGTTTGCTAATTAAGCAAAAGTCGAGGGATCACATGGCCGCTGCTTTTTTTTGGGTCTCTTTTTTGTTTTACCAAAGTTGGAATTTAAATAAAAATTTTATGGGTCTTATTAGACCTATCAAATAGGTGAGTCGGGTACAGTAAAAAATGGTTCGAGCCGAATTGACCAATTTCCATACAATACAAATCTAAATAATCATACCCAACACGTACCCGACTAGACTCATTAGTAAAATATTTCTGTATTTAATTCAACCGAGGAAAACTCCTACCCAAACTAAGGTAAGAGCACGTTGTGAGTGAGAGCGATTGAGTGAAGATGAGACAGAGTGAAGAGAGAGTAATAGAGGTGGGTTGGGTCCAGGTAAGTTGTGAACCTATTTAACACTCATATTATTTTGAGCCTTACCATCTATGACCTATTTACTGAATATAACATATAACAACTCAACCTAACACATATGGATTAAGATATAGATTTATGTCCCATTTTGACAAGTATAGGTTTTATCGTACGACCATATGAATAAAGAGAGTAAATTGTGACTTCAATGACATGACTTTCGACCTTAGTCTCCTAAAGTAGCTACAATGCGGGAAAGATTATTTATTTGAAGTTGGACAATCCGTGATCCTGGGTTTAGATTCAAAAAGAAAGTCAATAAGATTTGAAACATCAAAGACTAAACAAGTATAACTTGGAGGCAAGACGACAAAATAGAGGGGATTGATCGGAATGTTCGATTTTTCACGTGATATCTAATAAAAAAACCCGAAGGTTCGAATCACTCTATCACCTCCCACATTACCATCACTTTTTACCTTATTTTTAAAATTTCTAGCCAAATGCTAGCTTCGAGCCAAGTTAATGCATTTTCCTATTGAAGCAGATAGGTGATGTTTAGGCTAGCTAAACCAATGCCTTGTTGGTGTGTTGACGCATCTCTTATACACATGTTGATGCGCAAATCAATCCCAAGCTTGAGAAAGCGTGTTACATAAATCGATGTGCATACACAAATAAATTGTGAATCAGGAGTTCAATCTAGGGTACTGCCAAAATTAAAGTTAGTAAGAATGAATCATTTTGTTCCCTACATGCCCTTGCACTGATCTCCACTTAATATCATTCCCGTGACACTAGCTCTTCGCTTCTAATGGGTGGTTTCATAGATCTCCACGCTGGTTTTCCCACATACCTAGAACTTGCTTGCTCTCTCTCTCTCTCTCTCTAGTTTTAATAAACGAGATTGTCCCGTGGTGCATGAACGAAACGAGAGCATGATGAATGTGTTCCCTAAAACTCGGTAGCTACGACATGATCATTATAATAAATTAATAATTAAGAATGATGGGGGTAGTCATGTTTGGTTTGGATTCTACTTCTAGTCATTTACGAGCCGAGCGACTCGTGTGATTGCAGGGGTCGTGTGGTTCTCGAAGTGCGAGTCTGCATATGAGAGGGCCCCGCGTGGATTGGAGTGAGCGTTCGAGGGAATGCATGGTTCGTGCACCCACCATCGGTGCCCACCACCGGACGCTTGCTCACCCAACACTTGGGAAAATTATCAAAAAAATATTAAATCTATTATATTTGTGTTGATTTAGTTGTAAACATTTTAATTATACTAATTGATTTATAAACCTTTTATATTTTGTTGGAAATCATTGACGTGAACGTCGATATTGCCATGTAGGATGACCAACATTGATATGGACAATTTTTATAATTTTATTTATTTATTTCTTCTTCTTTTATTTTCTTTCTTTATTTTCCTTTTTTTTCTTACAAGCCCGGTGAGGGTTGCTGGCCAACCCTCGTCGGCCACTGGACAACGGTCACAAGACCCTCGGGCATGGAAGAAAAAAAAAAAGGAAAAGCAAGAAAGAAAAGAAAAGATAAGAAAAAAATTTAGAAAAAATTTAGAAATTAAAAAAAAATTATAAAAATTGTCCACGTTAGTACCAGCCATGCCATATAAGACGACCAGCATCCACATCAATTATTTCCTGCTAAAATTGGCCAGATTGACACAATTGATAAAACGTGAAAAGGTTTAGTTTTTAATTGGCACAATTAAAAGGTTTAAGACTAAATTGACACAATTACAATAGATTTAGGACTTTTTTTGGTAATTCCCCCTCCCAAGATAATTCGGTATAACCCACCCATCGGTGGCCGCGATAGTTTGCTCTCAATTCCTTTCACGAGAGGTCCTGAGTTCAGAACTCGTAGGTGCCGGTGATTTAAGTGGAGGGTCGTGGCGGTGGGATGTTGCGCTAGCCTCCCTGAGGACTAGTCGGGCTTCACCGCTGGTTTGAGCGCAAGCTCGCCGGCCGCGCGGACACCTCGATCATAAAAAAAAAAAAACAAAAACAAAAAAAAGATAATTTGGTATAAATAATAGGGAAATTTGGCATTTGTCTCTAGGAGTGTATTCAAGTCGAGTCTCAAGTCGAGTCCAGTCATATACAGTGCCCTCGAGCTCAGTTCTACTCGATCCATATGCACAACATTTACAACTCGACTTGAGCTTAATTGAGTATTAAAATTTAGACTCGAGTTCAATTTGACCAGAAAAATTGCAATACTTGAGCTCGACTCAAATAAATTTGCATCCATGTTATATATAAAGTAAATCCATGTTATCTTATGACCAAAACAAAAAAAAATCCACGTTATCCATAAAGTGAGTTCATTCATGCAAGACAAAATTTACTTCTTGTCGGTTTGTATTTCATAACACCGATCAGCAAAAATGCTCGAGCACATGGACAAAAAGCGCAAGCAAAACGAAGACGATGATGACATATCGGAGCAGATTTTCCACGAATTTCAGATCTCGAAATCTACAGTATGTACAGGCACTGCGGATCGCTCCAAGGACTGTGATATAGCCCAACTTGTGGATCAAAATTAGACGGATCTTTAGAGGGAAAGACTTCCACTACACGCTACGACTTCCCTTGGCATCTTCACCCGCAACAAGTGATCTGGAGACACTGGCAGTCTCGCCGAGAAGTTCCTCGCTGGGAACTCCTCGTCTCACTCCCGGCTCCAATCATCCTCGAAGTTGAGCGCGTAGCTCATAGGATCGTACCCGAACTCTGAGGCTGCCACGTGGCCCTGCCTCTGACACCTCCCTATCCGAGGGACGAGGCCGCGGCACTTGTGCCGGATCTCCCGCAGGGGGAGCTCCTGGGCCTTGCAGCGGAGCCACGAGCTGGGCGATCGAGCAGCCTTGCGGCGGTTGCCATCGTCTTAGCAGTCCGAGGAGGTGGCCTCGTGGTAGGTCGAGGCGGCGGCGTGGCCATGGTGGAAGCAGCAGAAGAGGAGGCACGGGGAGGATGATGATCTGAGCTTGTGATTGAACGACATTTCGACAGAGAGAGCGATGAACTCGGAGTCTTGGACTGGTCTGGTCTGGTCTGCCCTATGCAAGACTGCAAAGAGAGTGAATGGCGATGAGGAAGAAGATGGGGAAGAGGATGAGGTTGGTGGGTCATATTTATAGAACGCGGGCTTGTGGCGGTAGAACAGAGTGGTGTGGTGGGGGTGAGAATGAAGAAAACCGCGGGTTGTTCGTGTGGGTATCCGCGAAGCGGGTTTTTGCGTTAATCCCGCATGAGGTTGGTTTCGTCTTTGCCTTTCTTCATTGTGATTTTGGGCAATTTGGTAATTAATTAAAAGTAGGTGCTGCTTGTTTTTTTTTTTAATCTATCTCTTGTTTTACCAAAGTTGAAATTTAAATAATTTTTTTATGGATTTTATTAGACCTGTCCAACAAGTGAGTCGGGTTGGGTTTGGATCCGGTTAAAATTAGTCCGACCCAAATTGACCAATTTCCATGCAATATAAATATTTTCCGTGCAATACAAATCTAGTGATTTATATCCAAAACATACCCGACCAGACCCATATCCAAACTAAGGTGAGAGTACGGAGTGGCGAGCTCAATCGAGTAAAAGCGAGAGACAGTGAAGAGAGTAATAGAAGTGAGTTAGGTCTAAGTAAGTTATAAATCCTTTTAACGCATATTATTTTGAGCCTTACCATTTAATGACCCATTTATTAATCCAGCCAATCAAATATGGGTAAAGAAATGGGTCTATAACCTATTTTGACATATCTAGATTTTGTCATACGACCATATGAATAGAGAGAGCCAACACCAAGAGCAAAACCGTGACTTCAATGTCATGACTTCTAACCTTAGTCTCCCAAAGCAGCCACAATGCGGGAAAGATGATTTATTTGAAGTTGGAGAATCCGTAATCCTTGGAATGTGAGGGACACGATTAGATACAGAAAGAAAATCAATAAGATGTGAAACATCACAAACTAAATGAGTATAACTTGGAGGCAAGGCGATAGAAGAGAAGGGACTGATCGGGACTGATCGGGACGCTCGATTTTTCACATGATATCGAATGGGATATCTGAGGTTCGAATCCCTCTATCACTTCCTGCATTAGTATTGCTTTTCATTTTCTTTCAATGTCCTGCCATATACTAGCTTTGATACATGTGAATTTCTTTCGAGTGAATAGTCGATGTTTAGACCAGTTAAACCAATCCTACTGGCGAGCTCTGCAATGGCCATGCACCAGATATTGTTGATGGACCAAACCGGAGAAGAACACCAACTCAAAGGATAGCCACTCACCCAAATCGTGGCGACCATTTGAGAAAGGGACTCTCAAGTAGAATATTGACGGATCCTACATTGCAGGTTCAACGGAAGGATCCATAGCTAGTATTTGCTGTGACTTCTCGGAGAAGATTGTGGATGGATTTGCTAAAATTTGAGGGCAAGTTCAGCTATCAATGTGGAAATCCTTGCTTGCCTTGAAACTCTAAAGCTACTTCATGCACGAAGGGAGGAAGACAAAATGAGATACTTGCTAGAATTTGATAACTTGATTTTGGTTAATTGCCTTTTAGGCTTCGATATTTCTCCATGGGAAGCCACTCCACTTATTAGCAAATGCAAACTTCTGCTAGCCCATCTATCTACTGTTCTTTTAGCCCACTGTAATATGGAAGAAAATCAGGTGTTAGACTGAATTGTTAAGACTCAAATATGCAAATCTTTACTCTATAATTGGGTCTTTAACCATTTCGCAACCCTTTGGAATCTTGTATGTGCTAAAGCTCATTTTGATGAAATGAAATGATCTTGTTTCATCTAAAAAAAAAAAACAAATCCTTTGTCGGTGTGTTGATGCATCTCTTAAACATATGTTGATGCGCACATTTATCCCATGCTTTGAGAAAGCGTGTTACATTAATCGATCTGCATGCACAGATAAATTGCGAATCGGGCGTTCAACCTGGTTTACTCCAATAATTAAAGCCAGTAAGAATGATTCATTTCATTCCCTAGATGCCCTTGCACTGATCTCCACTTAATCTCATTCACGTGACACTAGCTCCACTTCTAATGGTGGTTTCATAGATCTCCAAGCTGGCTTTTCCGCATACCTATAATTGCCTGCTCTCTCTCTCTCTCTCTAGTTATAATAAACGAGATTCCCATGGTGCGTGAACGAAACGAGGGTACCATGAATGTTCCTCAATACTCAATAGCTGCGACATAGTCATTGTAATTAACTAATAATTAAGAATGAAAGGGAGTAATGTTGTTTGGCTTGGATTCTAGTCATTTACGAGCCGAGTGACTCACGTGATCGTTGGGCTCGTGTGGTTCTTGAAGTGCGAGTCCACATGTGAGAGCGCTCCACATCGGTGTGGATCGGACTGAGCATCCGAGGAAATGGTCCATGCATCCAACCATCGTGCCCGCCGCCAGACATTTGCTCACCCAACAATTTGGTATAAATAATTGGGGAAATATGGTATTTGTCTCTAGGGGTGTCTTCGAGTCGAGTATGGTCGATATGGTGCCCTCAAGGTCGGTTTGACTTGATCAGTATACATGACATTTAAAAGTCGACTCGAGCTTAATCGAGTATTAACATTTGTGTTCGAGTTCAATTAGATTAGAAAATCAAGATACTTGAGCTCGACTCAAATGAAGTTCTATTCACGTTATTCATAAAGAAAATTCAATCATCCAAGACAAAATTTACTTCTTGTCGGTTTGCTTTTCATTGACGCAACACCAATCAACAAAAATTCTCGAACACGGAACACTGTAGATAGAAAGCGAAAGCAAAACGGAGACGATGATGACATATTGAATGTTGGAGATATAGATATATTTAGAAGATTTTGTGTATTTCTTTTGATTGATTCTAATTGTCACTTCAAAGCTCAAGTAATATCTTAGTCAACTGTTTGAAATGATAGATCTTGGGTGCCTAAGCTTTTACGCTTGGAGGTTCATTCAAATTCTCTGGTTATAATCTTTCCTAAGCCAAGAATGCCACTAATCTTATCTCTTGAGCTGAACACACTAATAACAAGGTCATTACAGCTCCTCTTGAGACAAATGCCAAATTTGATGCCAAAGTTCAGGCTCCTCTTTCGAATCCCACACTCTATCGATAACTAGTCGATAGTCTTATATATCTCATTGTTACTTAACTTGGTATAGCCTAAGCTATCCATATTGTTAGTCAGTACATGACTGCGCTTTGTATGACTCATTTTGCTGCAATCTTTCGAATTCTTCACTACATTAAGGGCATGTTATTTCATGGCCTTCACTTTTCTGCTCAGTTTACCTTGGAGTTGATAGCTTATTCTAATATTGACTATGCTGGTGACCCTCAAGATTGTCGCTCCATTATGGGTTACTGTTTCTTTTTGGGCATCTCACTTCTTTCATGTTGTAGCAGGAATCAAACCACTATCGCTCACTCTAGTATAGAAGCAGAAAATCGAGCTCTTGCTAATACGGAATCATAGTTACTATGGTTAAGACAGTGATGGTTGAAAACATGGGAGTGCATTAACATACAAGAACAGTCATTTATTACAATAATTGAAGTGTTATTCAAATAACACATAATGATGTTTTCCATGAACAAATCAAGCATGTTGAAACAAACTATCATTTCATTCGATATCATGTTTTTCACGGCGTTGTTCGACTTGTCTCTATTCATCCGCTAAACAAACTGATGATATCTTCATTAAGACACATCCACTTGCACGTTTCTGAGATCTTTTCTCCAAACATAGAAATATATACATACATGTATATATTGTATTTCTCTTAATTGATCCTGTAAAGTCTTGTGTACTCTTCATTTGTGAATGACCAGAAATTTACATTTTCTATTATCACAATTCTCAACTTCCAAGCACGTTTTCCGTGAATTTGAGATCTCGAAATCTACAATATGTACAGGCATCGTGGATCCCTCCAAGGACAGTTGGTAGCCCAACTTGTCGATCAAAATCAAGAGGATCTTGAGAGAAAAAGATTTCAACTACACGCTATGACTTCCCTCGGCAACTTCACCGGCAGCAGCCAATCCGGAGACATCGGCAGCCTCGCCGGGAGCTCCTCGTCCGACTCCTGGCTCCAATCGTTCTTGAAGTTGAGCGCGTAGCTCATGGGATTGTACCCAAACTCTGAGGCCGCAACGTGGCCCTGCCTCTCGCACCTCCCGATCCGCGCGATGATTCTCTAGCACTTCCACCGGATCTCCGGCAGCGGGAGCTCCTGAGCCATCGAAAGCAGCCACGAGCGGGGCGATCGAGCAGCCTTGTAGCGGTTGCCGTTGTCACAATCCGAGGCGGCCTCATGGCAGATGGCAGCATGGCCGTCGTGGAAGCAGCAGAAGAGGAGGCGGGGGAAGGATGATGGGAGCTTGTGATGGAACAACATTTTGGGTGTGAGATAGAGAGAGAGATGGCGCGATGGGACTTGGAGTCTTGGTCTGGTCTGTGCAAGTCTGCGAAGAGAGTGAATGGCGATGAGGAAGAAGATGGAGAAGAGGGATGACGTTGGTGGGTATTATTCATAGGGTGGACCGGATAAGGACGGCGGCGGGCAGCAGCGCGAGCAGCGGAGCAGAGGCCGTGCGAGTGACGAAGAAAACCGTGGGAAGTTCGTGGCAAGTGGAGAAGTGGTTTTTTGCGTTGATCCTGTGTAGGTTTTATCGATTTTGTTTTTCTCAACTTCCATTTTTGGGCAGTTTGGTAATTAAGCAAAAGTCGAGGGACCACGTGGCAGCTGCTTTTTCCTTTTCCACGTCAACGATAGTTGAAAGATTAAATAATTTTTATTTATGGGTTATCGTATGACAATATAAATTACAAAGGGGAAAGGCCAAGAACGGAATCGTGACTTGGAAGTCATGACTCCCCGACCTTAGTTTCTTCACGAGTAACAAAAGGATGGCATCCGCTCATATATCGGATCACTACCCAATGCCTTTCACCATTTTTCCTGACACTCCACTTTCCAGGCAAGAGGGGTTTTTTTGACATCCACCGCAACTTTAGCGCGAAGGAATCCATGAGACCCAGAGATTTGGTGCGAATTGACCCAACTTTCACCACTTTGCCCGCCAAAAGAGCAATAGATTTCGTACTGTTTTTATGTCATTCGGTTGAAGGCCAATATATGTATTTGCAGCCACATCTCCAGTTCATCAAAACAGAGGTCCTCCAGTCTCCTCTGAGCATCCCATCTCTGCAGGTTTATGCAATTTCCCCTAATCGACCAAGGTCCAGAACTTAGGACTCTCTCTGCTTGGTGCCAATCGTGAAACCTGAACAAATACATCTTCTCATTTTGAGGGGTTATAGTAATCTCGCCCATACCGGCCAGGCTTTCCTTCAAACATTAGCTACGCAGCTCGACTCAAGCACTTCTCCGACAAGATCCTTCCCATCAAAACCATCTCAGCTTCCTCATCAACAACTTGCTCCAAAACCTAATGATCCCCCAGAAGATTGTCTACCAGAGATGCTTGCGATGTTAAGGGAACCTCTGCGGGCATCCTGTAATGAGAAAAGAGAAATAGAGCAGCAGAGAATAAACTCAGAGACGTCGTCGAATAGTTGATAGGGGCAGAGTGTAGTGATAGGAAAACTAATGCGACGAAACAATGCCAAAAAGAAGTAACTAAAATAGAAAGTAGATGGAAATATCCCATTCTTTTTGGAGCATAAATGCTAGAAAGCTAACATATGAAGATAAGAGAAAAATGGTTGTCGTAATTTCTAGCGTGCAGAGCAATCAACCTTGAGCTTCGCTCTTTAATGCCAATGATCTTCCATTATTTTTGCAGTGTTTGACTTCAACGCAGGGTCATACGACGTTGTGAACATGTCAAATGGTGATAAAATTAACTGCAACAGCACTTCTAAGTTCATACACTAACCAATGGACCAGCCACCTTTTCCCTCATCAACGCCTGCGAGTATTACTTCGTCTACACCTTTTCTAAAAGAGACCATTGCTCTAAAGGCCAAAAATTAGCTGTCACCATCAGTGAAACCTCCACCGCCTTGAACTCTAGTCCAGCTGGATCCCCGTAACTGCCGGGCCCAACCAATTGGGACACACCACATCTCCGCCACCATCCGGAAGTGATGCTTCCTACTTCTGTGTGACACTGCTAGTCCCGTTTATGTCCATTGCCATAAGCTTATCATGTGAGTCCATTATACATGAGGATCATTATTTCTAGTAGATATAGGGGACTATTGATAGATCGTGAGATGTTGCTCCTCGTCATAAAGTGAATAAACTCATTAAAATGCTTCTTCTCATAATTCCAGCATGATTTATATACATAACATTGCTCAAACTTGTAATGGTTTGTAAGTTTCTACAGAATAAATACATGGTTCTCCTCGCAAATTCTGAATTTCGGCTCTATTCGTGGTTCCAATATCATGAAGACCGAGATTATTAGAAAAATTAGAACGCAGCAGGAGACAAAAACTTGCATACTGAAAAGTCGAAATGGAGCATCACTAGAACAAATCCTCATTGGTGAAGCGAAAAAATCTCACCATTGGAATGACAAATGAGCATAACAGTAAATCACATGGTGACAGGAAGAACGGTGTGAATCTTGTTAGGATTAAACTCATCACAAACAATCGATTGAGAACTAAAAATGACAATGAAACTATGAACTCACTCTTGTAGCCTTGCAGCATATCAAATTCACACCTGATGATTATTAGCTTGAAAGAACCCGACAGATTTTGGGGACTCAGAATGCCACAAGTCCAACAGCATGATCGCTCTCTTTGCCTATGTGTTTTTGTACTTTGCCTCCCGAAGCTTCCTTAATAATCCACTCGTCAATCATTAAGTTACTTCTAGTAATCATATGAGAATAGACGAGAGAAAATTACAGTTGCAATATCGCAGAACAATAAAAACCAATTCAAGCAATCAGGAAAAGCAAGCAAATTCACGTCATTCCTTAGTGTGGGATTTCTGTCGTCCAACTTAAGAAGCTGAGATGACTATGGTCAAAGGGATTTTCTTAAAGAGTTGCTTGTTCTTTCAATGTTTTGTAATTTCCACAGCATCAACATTGCGTATAAACCAGTATACCTGCCATTAATCAACAGCATAAAAATTTAACTTGCCATGTAAACAAAACAAACTGGATTTCTATACTGTATCGGCAGTTTTGTTTTGACAAAGATGGGCTATTTTCTTCTCATCCCCACTAGACACTAAATGCCTTGATGTTTTCAAAATTATGATACATCACTTTGGCCGTTCAAATTATGATGCGTCGCTCTGAAAACTAAATAAATGATCCAAATTATTTGCACGATATATATTAGCACATACATCTTTTGCAAACATATGTGTAGTTGTACAAGCAACTATTATTCACTTTACCGGCAAAGTGGCTATCTCATGAAAATTCGAAGTTTTTTTCTTTATTTTGATGGTATGGCATAGAGACCTTAATTAATTTAACTTATTTAATTGGAATGGGTTCAAAAAAGTGCGAGAGGCATTGGCTTTATGTGAGGTCAATGCCTTACCATCGCTAAATCATGCGGGTCTTACATGGGATATGTAACAGCCCGAATTTTGATGTAATTTCTAGGATCAATAAAATTGATATTAATTCGCATTTCATTTTAGTCAGTCTTACCCAGAGCTGATCACTCTCGGGATACTAACCAATAGGGTATGGCTAACTAGAAAACGGTACGTGGACCGGGGACCCTATCGTGAAGCGGACACCAATCACGAGAGATGCTGAGGGAATATTCTGGTCCAACGTGGGCCGATCGTAGAAAAGGGTAATGGATTAGGTTTGGCCAAGGCCAACGATGTATAATAGGGACGCAGGTGATTCTGCAAGACCGAAAGTACACGTGGCCAACCAGTTCTGAGCCTGAACCGAACGATCATGACCCTGGAACTAGCAATAATTTCTCATTCTCTCAATGATCGAGACCATTACGACACGGATAGTCCTAAGTCGATACGCGTAACTTCTAAACAGCCGCTCGTTAGTGAGAGACCCTGAAACTGAAAATTTAGTGAGTTCTATTCACAAAATTGGGCCCGGACTTCGATGTCGATTTTCGAAGGCTTAAGAGACTATTTTTGGAAATCTGACGTCATATTAGACTGACCACGCACATTTGGGGCTAAACTAGCCAAAGATTGAAATTTTGATTGAAATTGGGGAAAATTACAATTTTACCCCCGTGGGTGTCGGTATTTAATTCTGAGGCTATTTGAGGTTATTTTTCGAGTCCGACGCCATTTTTGGGATGCCAGACACACCGGGAATCGTTTTGGACGAAAAGTGGAATTTCGACAAAAATTAGAAAAATAATATTATTTTATTCCCGTAACTTCGCAGTCAATTTTCGAGGGCTTAGAAAATGAATTTTTCGATTCCGACACCGGATTATGTCTACCATGAATATATAGGACCGGTATGGACGAAAATCGGAATTTCGGTTCGGGACCGAAAAATTACAAAAATGCCCTTAGGCCATTTTTGATTAATTCCGAATTTTGGATTTAATTTTGAGATTAACCAAGATAGGTTAGGGCTAAACCAGGTCTGGTCAGTCCTTGGTTAGGGGCAAATGACCATTTTGCCCCTAAATTATTGGATTAGCTCAATTGTGGGCCCTTGGATGAGGGGTAAAAAGGGAAATTGTGTAAGATTTTGATACTTGGCACTTTGGTCTTCAATGTTTGACCAAGATAAACACACACTCTCTCTCTCTCACGCAGAATACTCAGCAACAGATTTTTTTCTTCCCTTTTTCCCCATTTTCTCTCCCGTTCAGCACTGTTTTTGTGCAATTCTGCACTGTTCGGTACTGTTCACGCCGGAACAGTACCGGCCGGAGCTTCCCCCGCCGAGACAGCATCACCAGCAACCCATTCCCCCTCTGTGCAGCCACCTTAGCCCAGGTTTTGGTCCAAAACCAGCTCTGTTTTTTCTCTGTTTCTCTGTTTTTCTTATTTTTTTTAGTCCGCGAACAGTGACGCCGGGGCTTTGTCGGACCTCCGATCGCCAAACCGTCGACACCCGGGCCACCAGAATCCTCATACGTCGCCGTCCAGCCGGTCCGTACAGTGTCCGTACGGAAGTTACTGTTCATCCGTCGGAAAATCGTCTTGATCGTCGCCGGCGAGTCGCCGGCGAGTCGCCGACCACCTTTTTCCGGTCGTTCTGCGTAGTTCGTACGAAATTTACTGTTCACCGATACTGTTCACAAGTTACTGTTCACAGGGTACTATTCACGTCCGTACCGTTGTCGTCGGGAATTCCGCCGCCGGTTTCACTGTTTACCAGTGATCGGCCGCCATTCCCCGTCACCGTGACCTTCGGATTAGGTGAGTAAAATTCCTAAACTTGGATTAGGACTGATAATGCGTTTTTCTGAACTGGGTTAGATATTATCAGTATATTATGGACCGGCTTAGATAATATCAGTGTGAATTTTAGATTGGGTTGAGGATTGACTGATAGAAATTATTATCGGGAGAATTGTGGTAAATCATTGAGGAATTATTGGGGAGAGAAAGTGAATTAATTGATGAATATAGGAGCCCGTTAGAAAATTATCGTGTATGTCCGAACTGATTGGTTATATGTACATTGTGCTTGGTTGTGATTAAATGTTGTTAGTGCTCATGGTGCATTGCATTTCATAACATGGACACGCATTATGTATGCCTAGAGTGTGGCATGTGACGAAATTGTGCGAGAATGCGTGCCTGCCATGAGTGTGTGATCACCTAAATTACCCTGAAGCGTTATACGCTGGGTCCAGATAATAATGAATTGTGTGATCGCCTAAGGACCTACGGGTCGTGACCTTCGGGTCGATACCGTCCTCATGCACTTTGAAGCAGGACGATGCCCGGTACGTCCGGAAGGCGACCATCCTCTTGCACTTTGCAGTAGGCTCTGGTTCGCAAGGAGAACAGTGTTGCGCCTCATGCACTTTGAAGCAGGCTAGAGACACTGGGCCAGATCGGTTGCTGCGCCTCATGCACTTTGAAGCAGGCTAGACGCACCGGGCCGTGATTAATTGTTGACTCGAGTCGTGCTAATAATAAATTGGGCAGTGTGCCAGTGTGCCGGTGTGGGCCAGTGGGCCGGGAATTGCATGTGTCAAGTCCACGACATTTGCATACATGAACATACATAGACTGGCATGCGAGACTGTATGAATCAGTGCATAAGAATGTGATTGACATATATGTGAATATGAATGCCACGCATGTACTGTGAATACTACATATTGATCTGTCTAACCTGCAGGGTCTAAGAATGATTTGGTTAGTATTGATTTGTGATTTTAAATATTTATGTTCCGGTCAGGAGATTGCATGTTAGCCTAGCCTAGGTTTAGGGGTTGAACTCACTGAGATTTATCTCACGGTTGTGTAAACCGAAACATTTTCAGACCCCCAGCAATAGGATGCCGAGGTCACTACCTCTTTTTGGAACACCACATTTTATCCAACAGTCGTCGAGCATGCACCCCGGTGGAGACGGAGCAGAAAGGAGAAGTGGCTGTTTGGTTTTTGTCAGCTGTTGGTGTTTCCTTTTTGGTTGTAGTGAACATTGTAAAAAGGTTTTCGTTAGTAATGCCAGTGTATATATTTTTGAGGTGCTTGGCTGCTATTTGATTGTTCTACCTTGGTCTCATGTATTATATTGTATGGGTGTATATATTTAATTATATACGTGCTTCCGCATGTGTTTGATCTCTGTATGGGTGTGGGTCGGCGACGCTTCCTGGGAGCGTTGCACTATAATCGACCGTGACGGGATGTTGTGTTCTAGTGGGGTACGGGGCGTGACATCCCCTCTTGAATTGGTATCAGAGCAAGGTCAGCTCGGTCCAATCAGGTCGAAGCCTGGAGTGATAAGGAGCGATGAGACCCTGGGTAGCCAGTAGGGTGACCTCGTGTGCTACATGCATCTCCTGATAGTTGTGCATTGATTGTGTGTGTTTATGGGTGTGACCCTTGCAGTGCAGGTGCGGCAGGACCCGAGGTGAGTATATGAATCTTTTGGATGATGTATTGGATAGTTGTTAAGCCGCATGTGGATTGTTTGATTGTTGTTTAATACCTGTCTAGGACTTAGATTGGGATAGAATCGTTTAAGTCTTTAATTCCTTCGTGGAATTATAGCGGGTAGTTGTAAAACCGAGTGGCCAAGATGAGCAGCGAGGGGAGAGGTATAGGAAGAGTTCCCCGGAGGGGTGCAGGAAGAGGATCCCGAGGTGGAGGTCGTGCTAGAGTGAGAGCAATGGACAACCTTGGAGTTAATGAGGGAGCCGCAGTAGACCCCCGAGTCGATGTGAGACCTGTAGAGGATCCGCGCATGGAAGGAGTTCTGCGGGTGTTAGAAAGGATCGGGAATGTTCTGGATAGACAGACTCAGGGGCGAGATAATGCAGCTGCTGCTGCGGTAGATGAGAATCAAGCTAATGCTGGTCAGGCTCAGCCAGCCGGGGTCAGACAGATGCCCCAGTTAGTGGAACAGTTTATGAAATTGAAGCCGCCCAAATTCCATGGTCGTGGTGACCCCGAGGCTGCACCAAGATGGATAGAGGAATTGGAGAAAACTTTCAAAGTTTTGGGGTGTACTGATGAAGAAAAGGTCGCATTGACAGTTTATCAGCTTCAAGAAGGTGCGAATGATTGGTGGAACGCTGTGGAAAGTAGAGTGTTTCCAGTAGGGACGGCCCCGACTTGGGCTGCGTTCGTGGAAAATTTCTATGAAAAATATTTCTCAGAAAATGCGCAGGAGAAGAAGTTGATGGAATTTATGCGCCTGCGCCAGGGACAAATGACTGTTGATCAATACGAGGCGGAGTTTGCAAGATTAGCAAAGTTTGCACCAACTATGGTGGAGAATTTGAGAGATAGAGCGCGGAGATTCCGGGACGGGCTGAAGCCGGATCTTCGAAGTATGATTTTGTCTCATGATATTAAAGAGTACGGAGAAATGCATAGACGGGCGCAAATTATAGAACGGGATCAGCAGGAAAGGGCAGCCGCTTCTGGATCGCGGTTTGCTCAGAACAGAGATAATCGCCGTTTGGGAAAGAGGCCTATGACTGGAAATAGGCGATTTGTCCCGCCAGCTAGACGGAACATCGGGAAACCGAATCCCCCGTTGGGTAGATATGGGGCTTGTTTTAAGTGTGGGAGCATGGGACATCAGATTCGCGATTGCCCACAGATGCAACCATCCGGACCATCCCGAGTGCCGCCACCACGGGTTGGAAATCAAGCCGGACCTCCCCCACCGGCTAATCAGGGGCGACCGCCAGCTCAAGGCAGGATTTATGCAATGGCGCGCAAGGAAGCTGAGAATGCGCCGGGCATGGTCACAGGTACGATTTCTTTGTGTGATCATGCCGCGTATGCACTGTTTGATCCGGGGGCAACCCATTCATTCGTTTCAGAGCAATTTATTGAGTTGGTTGATATGAAACCAGTGCTGCTTGAGCATGTGCTTTGCGTGTCGACACCTGTAAATGATAGGTTGCTAGTTTCGTTTGGATGTCCTAGCTGTAAGATAATTATTGGAGGTAGAGAAGAGAGTATCGACTTGGCAGTAATAGCCATGTTCGATTTTGATGTGATTATTGGAATGGACTGGTTAGTCCGACAGAAAGCTGTAGTGGATTGCAGCGATAGGACGATCCAATTTAATCCAGATGGACGCCCTAGTTTTGTATTTCAGGGAAACCGAGGAGGAACCTTGATCCCTTGGATTTCCTCACTCGAGGTGAGTAAGCTGTTGGATGAAGGGTGTGAAGGATATTTGGTGAATGTTGTGGATCCAACAGTTGTGGAACCTAAGTTGGAAGATATACCCGTAGTAAGCGATTTTCCTGATGTGTTTCCTGAGGAATTGCCGGGTTTACCGCCCGAGCGAGAGGTGGAGTTTGTGATTGAGTTGGCTCCAGGAACAGAGCCGATTTCGAAAGCGTCGTATAGGATGTCATTATCAGAATTGAAAGAGTTAAGGTTCAGATACAGGAATTACTGGACAAAGGCTTTATTCGCCCTAGTGCGTCCCCATGGGGAGCGCCAGTCCTATTTGTCAAGAAGAAAGATGGAACTCTGAGGTTATGTATAGATTATTGACAGTTGAACCAAGTGACAGTGAAGAATAAGTATCCACTGCCGAGGATTGATGATCTGTTTGATCAGTTGCAAGGGGCCTCAGTGTTTTCCAAGATAGATTTGAGGACCGGATACCATCAGCTAAGAATCAGAAATGAGGACATTCCCAAGACTGCTTTTAGGACTCGATACGGGCATTATGAATTTACGGTCATGCCCTTCGGACTGACGAATGCCCCAGCCGCTTTCATGGATTTGATGAATCGTGTGTTCAAGGAATTCCTGGACCAGTTTGTGATAGTTTTCATTGACGATATATTAGTGTACTCCAGGAGCCCCGAGGAGCATGAGGTACACTTGGCTGAGGTGCTACGGACCTTGAGAGATCATGCATTGTATGCTAAGTTCAGCAAATGTGAGTTCTGGCTCAGCAGAGTAGGATTTCTTGGTCACATCGTTTCTGGAGATGGGATTTCTGTAGATCCAGTTAAGATTGAAGCAGTTACCAAGTGGCCTAGACCGACGTCAGTAACTGAGATTCGGAGTTTTCTAGGGTTGGCTGGTTATTACAGGCGATTTGTAGAAGGATTTTCTTCAATAGCCATGCCAATGACAAGGCTACTTAAGAAGGATGTGAAGTTTGAATGGGATGACAAGTGTGAAAGGAGCTTTCAGGAGTTGAAACACCGATTAACGACTGCTCCTGTATTGACTATTCCGTCGGGCCCAGGAGGATTCGAGATTTATAGCGATGCTTCGCTAAGAGGATTGGGCTGTGTCCTGATGCAGCATGGAAAAGTAGTAGCATACGCGTCGCGCCAGTTGAGGCCGCATGAGATGAATTACCCGACGCATGACTTGGAATTAGCTGCTATAGTGTTTGCACTTAAGATCTGGAGGCACTACTTATGTGGGGAGAAGTTCCAGATTTATACTAATCATCAAAGCCTCAAGTACCTATTTTCGCAGAAAGAATTGAATATGAGGCAGCGTCGATGGATGGAGCTACTGAAAGATTATGATTGCGACATTCTGTATCATCCTGGGAAAGCCAATCGAGTGGCAGATGCCTTGAGTCGGAAGTCTAGTTTGGCGCACCTAATGGTCAAGGAGTGGACCCTGTTAGAAAGACTCAGGGATTCCGAGTTCAAGTTCGAGATGAGTCAAGTGTCGAATTTACTAGCCGCCTTGAGGATTGAACCAGAAATTCAGGTCAAAATTAAGGAACTATAGTCTATGGATCAAGAAATCCAAAAGATCATCGAGATGGATGCAGCTAAGAGAAAACCGGACTTTCAACTGTCTGAGGATGGGGTTCTGAGGTTTAGAGGACGACTCTGTGTACTAGATGATGTAAAGCTAAAGGAAGAACTCTTGTCGGAGGCTCATAGGAGCAACTACAGTATCCACCCGGGAAGTACGAAGATGTATCAGAATTTGAGACAACACTACTGGTGGAATGGAATGAAGGTGGATGTGGCCAGGCATGTAGCTAAATGTTTGACGTGCCAACAAGTGAAGGCACAGCATTGTAAGCCTGGAGGATTATTGAGACCATTAGAAATCCCAGAGTGGAAATGGGAACATATTACGATGGATTTCGTGACGGGACTGCCAAGAAGCCAGAGAGGACATGATTCAATCTGGGTAATAGTGGATAGACTGACTACGTCAGCGCACTTTCTGGCAGTACGGAAAGACTTTGAGTTAGAAAGATATGCAGACTTGTATGTGAGGCAGATCGTGAGATTGCATGGAGTACCAGTAACGATCACTTCAGACCGTGATCCCAGATTTACAGCCAATTTCTGGAAAAGTTTGCAAACGGCCTTAGGAACGAAGTTACAGTTCAGTACGGCGTATCATCCACAGACAGACGGTCAGTCTGAAAGGACCATTCAAACCTTAGAGGATATGCTGAGAGCTTGTGTGATAGATTTCCAAGGCAAATGGGAGGAACAATTACACCTGGTGGAGTTTGCTTATAACAACAGCTATCAGCAGAGCATTCAGATGGCACCGTTTGAAGCTTTATATGATAGGGCGTGCAGGACGCCAGTGTGTTGGGATGAAGTGGGTGAGCGGAGTATTACAGGTCCAGAGTTGATACAGCAAACCGTTGAGGCAGTTGAGGTCATTCGAGACAGACTCAGAACGACGCAGAGTCGTCAGAAAAGTTATGCCGATCGAAGACGACGACCTTTGGAGTTCCAAGTTGGAGATCACGTGTTTCTTAAGGTGTTGCCTATGAAGGGATTATCTAGATTTGGCAAGAAGGGGAAGCTGAGTCCTAGGTATGTCGGGCCGTTTGAGATTTTAGAAAAGATTGGTGATATGGCTTATCGACTTGCCTTGCCGCCTAATTTGTCCCAAGTACACAGTGTTTTCCATGTGTCAATACTGAGGAAATATGAACCAGATCCGACCCATGTTCTAAGGTATGAAGAGATAGAAGTAGACAATAAAGTGTCGTATGTAGAAAGACCAGTCAAGATCGAGGATAGAAAAGAACGTGTGCTGAGGAACAAGACGATCCCTATGGTCAAGGTGGTCTGGGAACACCATGGAACAGAAGGCGCCACGTGGGAAGGTGAAGAAACTATGAGACGTCAATACCCCCAGTTGTTTGAGTAGACAAGGGTAGATTGCAAATTTCGAGGACGAAATTTTTGTAAGGGGGGAAGAATTGTAACAGCCCGAATTTTGATGTAATTTCCGGGATCAATAAAATTGATATTAATTCGCATTTCATTTTAGTCAGTCTCACCCAGAGCTGATCACTCTCGGGATACTAACCAATAGGGTATGGCTAACTAGAAAACGGTACGTGGACCGGGGACCCTATCGTGAAGCGGACACCGATCACGAGAGACGCTGAGGGAATATTCTGGTCCAACGTGGGCCGATCGTAGAAAAGGGTAATGGATTAGGTTTGGCCAAGGCCAACGATGTATAATAGGGACGCAGGTGATTATGCAAGACCGAAAGTACATGTGGCCAACCAGTTCTGAGCCTGAACCGAACGATCGTGACCCTGGAACTAGCAATAATTTCTCATTCTCTCAATGATCGAGACCATTACGACACGGATAGTCCTAGGTCGATACGCGTAACTTCTAAACAGCCGCTCGTTAGTGAGAGACCCTGAAACTGAAAATTTAGCGAGTTCTATTCACAAAATTGGGCCCGGACTTCGATGTCGATTTTCGAAGGCTTAAGAGACTATTTTTGGAAATCTGACGTCATATTAGACTGACCACGCACATTTGGGGCTAAACTAGCCAAAGATTGAAATTTTGACTGAAATTGGGGAAAATTACAATTTTACCCCCGTGGGTGTCGGTATTTAATTCTGAGGCCGTTTGAGGTTATTTTTCGAGTCCGACGCCATTTTTGGGATGCCAGACACACCGGGAATCGTTTTGGACGAAAAGTGGAATTTCGACAAAAATTAGAAAAATAATATTATTTTATTCCCGGAACTTCGCAGTCAATTTTCGAGGGCTTAGAAAATGAATTTTTCGATTTCGACACCGGATTATGTCTACCATGAATATATAGGACCGGTATGGACGAAAATTGAAATTTCGGTTCGGGACCGAAAAATTACAAAAATGCCCTTAGGCCATTTTTGATTAATTCCGAATTTTGGATTTAATTTTGAGATTAACCAAGGTTGGTTAGGGCTAAACCAGGTCTGGTCAGTCCTTGGTTAGGGGCAAATGACCATTTTGCCTCTAAATTATTGGATTAGCTCAATTGTGGGCCCTTGGATGAGGGGTAAAAAGGGAAATTGTGTAAGATTTTGATACTTGGCACTTTGGTCTTCAATGTTTGACCAAGATAAACACTCTCTCTCTCTCTCTCTCACGCAGAATACTCAGCAGCAGATTTTTTTCTTCCCTTTTTCCCCATTTTCTCTCCCGTTCAGCACTATTTTTGTGCAATTCTGCACTGTTCGGTACTGTTCACACCGGAACAGTACCGGCCGGAGCTTCCCCCGCCGAGACAGCATCACCAGCAACCCATTCCCCCTCTGTGCAGCCACCTTAGCCCAGGTTTTGGTCCAAAACCAGCTCTGTTTTTTCTCTGTTTCTCTGTTTTTCTTATTTTTTTTAGTCCGCGAACAGTGACGCCGGGGCTTCGTCGGACCTCCGATCGCCGAACCGTCGACACCAGGGCCACCAGAATCCTCATACGTCGCCGTCCAGCCGGTCCGTACAGTGTCCGTACGGAAGTTACTGTTCATCCGTCGGAAAATCGTCTCGGTCGTCGCCGGCGAGTCGCCGGCCACCTTTTTCCGGCCGTTCTGCGTAGTTCGTACGAAATTTACTGTTCACATGTACTGTTCACAAGTTACTGTTCACGGGGTTACTGTTCACAAGGTACTATTCACGTCCGTACCGTTGTCGTCGGGAATTCCGCCGCCGGTTTCACTGTTTACCAGTGATCGGCCGCCATTCCCCGTCACCGTGACCTTCGGATTAGGTGAGTAAAATTCCTAAACTTGGATTAGGACTGATAATGCGTTTTTCTGAACTGGGTTAGATATTATCAGTATATTATGGACCGGCTTAGATAATATCAGTGTGAATTTTAGATTGGGTTGAGGATTGACTGATAGAAATTATTATCGGGAGAATTGTGGTAAATCATTGAGGAATTATTGGGGAGAGAAAGTGAATTAATTGATGAATATAGGAACCCGTTAGAAAATTATCGTGTATGTCCGAACTGATTGGTTATATGTACATTGTGCTTGGTTGTGATTAAATGTTGTTAGTGCTCATGGTGCATTGTATTTCATAACATGGACACGCATTATGTATGCCTAGAGTGTGGCATGTGACGAAATTGTGCGAGAATGCGTGCCTGCCATGAGTGTGTGATCACCTAAATTACCCTGAAGCATTATACGCTGGGTCTAGATAATAATGAATTGTGTGATCGCCTAAGGACCTACGGGTCGTGACCTTCGGGTCGATACCGTCCTCATGCACTTTGAAGCAGGACGATGCCCGGTACGTCCGGAAGGCGACCATCCTCTTGCACTTTGCAGTAGGCTCTGGTTCGTAAGGAGAACAGTGTTGCGCCTCATGCACTTTGAAGCAGGCTAGAGACACTGGGCCAGATCGGTTGCTGCGCCTCATGCACTTTGAAGCAGGCTAGACGCACCGGGCCGTGATTAATTGTTGACTCGAGTCGTGCTAATAATAAATTGGGCAGTGTGCCAGTGTGCCGGTGTGGGCCAGTGGGCCGGGAATTGCATGTGTCAAGTCCACGACATTTGCATACATGAACATACATAGACTGGCATGCGAGACTGTATGAATCAGTGCATAAGAATGTGATTGACATATATGTGAATATGAATGCCACGCATGTACTGTGAATACTACATATTGATCTGTCTAACCTGCAGGGTCTAAGAATGATTTGGTTAGTATTGATTTGTGATTTTAAATATTTATGTTCCGGTCAGGAGATTGCATGTTAGCCTAGCCTAGGTTTAGGGGTTGAACTCACTGAGATTTATCTCACGGTTGTGTAAACCGAAACATTTTCAGACCCCCAGCAATAGGATGCCGAGGTCACTACCTCTTTTTGGAACACCACATTTTATCCAACAGTCGTCGAGCATGCACCCCGGTGGAGATGGAGCAGAAAGGAGAAGTGGCTGTTTGGTTTTTGTCAGCTGTTGGTGTTTCCTTTTTGGTTGTAGTGAACATTGTAAAAAGGTTTTCGTTAGTAATGCCAGTGTATATATTTTTGAGGTGCTTGGCTGCTATTTGATTGTTCTACCTTGGTCTCATGTATTATATTGTATGGGTGTATATATTTAATTATATACGTGCTTCCGCATGTGTTTGATCTCTGTATGGGTGTGGGTCGGCGACGCTTCCTGGGAGCGTTGCACTATAATCGACCGTGACGGGATGTTGTGTTCTAGTGGGGTACGGGGCGTGACAGGATATATCGAAATCAGTTGCATATAAGGAACCAACTGATGTCCTTTGTCCAACTGATGTCATGACTTTGACCAATTATATTGATATATGATATTGCATCATAACCAATTGCAGTATGGACTCTTAGTTTACTGAGTTTGAGTAGAATCTACCCCTTCTCAAGTCTATTTTCCAACTAGATAATACTTAACTCGGCCGCAACTCGAAATTACAATGTGGGGACTTAATCTTCACTAAATTTTAGAGTGAAAAGTGTGGAATCTTGAAATCACTGGCCATAAACAGTTGATTTTAAAATTTGATGTTCTAGATTTTCATTAATGAATTTTTCCTTCTGTTTTTTGGCCAGGTTCATTAATGAAGAAAATTCGAAGATAGTGAACAAAAAATCTTAATGTTTCAACCAAAAAAAAGAAACAAAAAATTTTAATGCCTAAGGTAGACTAAACCCGTTATATTAGTCAGAGGGCAAAAGCCTAACATCAATTTGGGCTTAAACATCAACAAGAAGCCCGTTTTCTTAATTTGTCCAACGCGAGGCTCCCTAGAAATGATGACCCAAAGATTAGATAGCGACCCGGAAGTTTTAGTACGATTGTAATTATTATTTGTACCTTTCTTGGCCTTCTGGCTAAGATCTAAGTGTCGATGATTATTTGGCTCTATGTTTTCTGGTTTTCTCTTTATTCAGAAATGCTTGATTGTTGATTAATTGTATCCGAAGACAATCTCCGAATGATTAAAAATCTTGGTAGATGTAGGGTAAGCAAAAAACTGTTCATATATTTATGTTCAATTGAACCTCTGACAAGACTACTTTCTTAAATAAATGGATCACAAATCAAACAAATTTGGCTTCAATTATTTTGAAACTGACCGAACCACAAATCCATATTATATAACCTATGAGGTTCATAATTACTTTTACCATTTATACATGAAGTAAGGTTTTTTTTGTTTTTTTTTTTATTATGAAGTAGGTTTGATGTTCATTTTCGTAATTTATGAATTTTTGTGTGCGGAGACCTTGACGTTGAAAACACATCAAACTGCATCGGACTCATCCCTAGGTACACATTGATGGTTTAAGACACCTCATCCACTTCTTAAATATAGATCCAGATATAGACGATCATCGGAAATTTCTATCATAAAATTGGCAATCATAAGTCCGAGGATTGAAGGATTATCTCTTTAGGTTCCGAATAGGTAGCAAACCTTGCAAGCTCTTCATACAGTTTTATGTGTTAATACAACAATCGCTTTCTAATTGATAATGATCAATTGACAGATTTTATTATTGCATTTCCTGGTCAAAACATAATTGCTTCCTAACACCTTCACATTCCTTATTACAATATCTGAATTTAAACATTTTGGAGTTATCTTTTACTAAATATTGTTCTTTTCATTGTTCACGTCATGATATACGGCTGGATTTGGTTGGCCTCTTTATTCAGTTTTTCAAAAGATTCACCAGTCCTGGTGCATTGCTTGTGGTTTAATTTGTCAAATGCTTGAATCTTCATACTTAATGGATGACTGAATATGTCATTGTCACTTTCCAATTTCTGTCAAATCAATGGCAGGTTTGGGAGTTTTTGGGATGCTAATTGATCAATGATTTGTATGATCTCTGGACTCCAGAACATTTCCTACTTCTACGACTCTGCATTGTTTGACACTTTCTCTTGATCAAAAATTTTGTTGTTACTATTTTCGGCCTCCAAAATGGCAATTTTCACAAGCATTTATGCGAGTTATCCATGGAATTCGTGAAGAGCATACAGAGGATTGGTGTGATGCAGTACTGATCTCCTCTCAGAGTCAGTTTTTATGTATAGATGCTGAGACTACAGACTGAAACATAGTCTTTTAGTTTTTAAGGTTTAGACACTTGATACAAACAAATTCAGCTGATTCCTGAATTACATCGACCAAAAATGCTCTTCTGAGTCCCGGTTCTTCTCCTTTCTTTGGAAAGACACTTGATACAAACAAGCGATTGAGTTGTGATATGTGCTAATTCAGTTATCCTGCAAAGTTATTGTAGAGTATGAAGTAACAGATACAACATCGTGACATAGAAGCTTGCAAATCTAGATGTAGACTAGCGCAACATGATCTGAACTTTTGGGCGCTTCATCATATATGTTTGATCTGATCAAGTGAATATCGATTAGTCAAATATTACAGTTGGTCGCTGGAATGATCTACAAATTGAATATAATAGAGAGTAAAGAATTTGTGGGATCGCAGTCCATTATCAAATCATCCTCCTCAATCCCATTACAAAGGTTTGAGCGATGTCACATTCATTCCCACCCTATCCCGCAATCCATTTGGCCAAAATCATTGAACTGACCTTTCCCGTCATCGAAAGACATGTAAATGCAACATTTTGGACTTTTTCTTCATCAGTAAATGATTAGTATTGGCTTTCTCTATTTCAATCTCAATCTCACTCACCAACCACTCGGAAAGTTTTATACTCAGTCGAAGTAACAAAGCTAGTGCCTTACTCCACAGTACATATATAGCGTCTGGAAATTTTAGCAGAAAGGAATCCACAATGTCCCCGAGATTTGGTATGAATTGACTCAACTTTCACCAGTTTGCCCGCCCAACAAGCAATAGGTTTCGCATTGTTCTCTTTCATTTGGTCTAAGGCCAATCCATGTATTTTGCAGCCACACCTCCAGTTCATGAAAGCAGTGGTTCTCCTGTCTCCTCTGAGCATCCCATCCCTGCAGTTTATGCAATCCACCAAGGGCTAGAACTTAAGACTATCCCTGCTTGGTGCCAATCGTGAAACCTGAACAAATACATCTTCTCATTTTGAGGGGTTATAGTAATCTCACCCATACCAGCCCAGGCTTTCCTTCAAACATTAGCTACGCAGCTCGACTCAAGCACTTCTCCAACAAAATCCTTCCAATCAAAACCATCTCAGCTTCCTCATCATCAACTTGCTCCAAAACCAAATGATCCCCCATAAGATAGTCTACCAGAGATGCTTGCGATATCAAGGGAACCACTGCAGGCATCCTGTAATGAGAAAAAAGAATAGATCAGCAGAGAATAAACTCAGAAATGTTGTTGAACAGTTGATAGAGGCAGTGTGCAGTAATAGGAAAACTAATGCGACGAAACAATGCCAAAGAGACTTTCTTACCAAAAAAAAAAATGCCAAAGAGACTTAACTAAAATAGAAAGCAGATGGAAATAACTAATGATGATAGAAAGCGAATATGAGGATTATGGATGATCGAGAAGAATGGGGGGTGACGATCATGGAGGAAGGTAGCTGAAAGAAAACATCATTGTGATGTAGGGAAAGCTCTTGACAAAGAGAGAAAAGCACTCACAGAGGGGAAAGAAACAAATCTATGTATACCTTCCCGAAGAGAACTCAATATCCCATTCTTATTGGAGCATAAATGCTAGAAAGCTAACATATGAAGACAAGAAAAACAGTTCTCGTAATTTCTAGCTTACAGAAGCTCTGTTTGTAAAATCTCCTGATTTAAATTGCATAGATGTACTTACGTGCAATCAATCTTGAGCTTCAGTGGCCGAAAAATCAGTCTGGAACTTCACTCTTAAATGCCAATGATCTTCCATTATTTTTACAGTGTGCTACTGCAACGCAGGGTCACATGATGTCGTGAACATGTCAAATGGTGCTAACAATAACTGCAACAGTGCTTCTATGTTCATAAACTAACCAACAGACTGGCCACCTTTCCCCTCAACAACGCCTGCAAGTATTACTTTGTCTACACCTTTGCTAACAGTGACTGTTGCTCTCGGGGCCAAAAATTAGCTGTCACCGTTAGTGAAACTTCTGCCTCCCCGACCTCCAGTCCAGCTGGATCCCCGTAACTACCAGCGCCAACCACTGGGACCACCACATCTCTGCCACCACCTGGAAGTGATGCTTCATATCTCTGTGTGAAACTGCTGGTCCTGTTCATGTCTATTGTCATAAGCTCATTATATGAGTTCATTATACATGAGGATCATTGTTTCCACTAGATAAAGATGGACTATTGATAGATTGTGAGATGTTGCTCCTCATCACAAAGTGAATATACTCATTAAAATGTTTCTTCTCATAATTCCAGCATGATTCATATAGATAACATTGCTCAAACTTGTAATAGTTCATAAATCTCTTTGGAAAACACATATGATTCTCCTCCCAAATTCTTAAGTTTGGCTCTATTAGTAGTTCCAAAATCATGAAGACCAAGATTATTAGAAAAATTAGAATGCGGCAGGAGACAAAAACTTGCATATACTGGCAAGTCGAAATAGAGCATCACTAGAGCAAATCCTCATTGGTGTAGCGAGAAAAACCCCACCATTGGAATGATAAATTAGCAAAACAGTAAATCACTTGGAGACAGGAAAAATGGTGTGAATCTTGTTAGGATCAAACTCAACACATAATCGGTTGATTGAGAACTTAAAATGACAATGAAACTATGAACTAACTCTTGCAGCCTTGCAGCATATCAAATTCACACCTGATGATTAGCTTGAAAGAACCCGACAAATTTTGGGGATCCAGAGTGCCACAAGTCCAGCAGCATGACCACTTTCCTTTGCCTGTGTATTTTTATACTTTGCCTCCAGAAGCTTCCTTAATAATCCACATGTCAATCACTGGATTACTTCGAGCAATCAGTGAGAACAGACAAAAGGGAAAATTACAGTTGCAATATCCCAGAACAATAAAAAACCAATTCAAGCATTCAGGAAAAGCAAGCAAATTCACGTCATTCCTGAGTGTGGGATTTCAGTTGTCCACCTTAAGAAACTGAGATGACTATGGTCAAAGGGATTTTCTTAAAGAGCTACTTGTTCTTTCTACGTTTTGTAATTTCTACAGTATCAACATTGCGTATAAAGTTAAACCAGTATGCCTGCCATTAATCAACAGCACAAAAGTTTAACTCGCCATATAAACAAAACAAACACCTTATAGATGACCTGCAAGCGAGCAGAACAACCTTCAAATGCAAAACTTGAAAAAAGATTATTAATCTAAAAGTTCGGTTCCTGGTATCATGTTGAGATTGAAGAATCACAGGGGATGACAAATGACAAATTATTTTCTCAAAAGGCACTCTTATGATCTAGTCCTCCAACAAGGGCTGCCAGCTACATTCCTACCACGATCGAGAGAAAGATTTCATTCCAACTAAGAGGCATGAATCACTCAGTAATGCACAAAAAAGTGTTTCACAGACGATTCACCAGGACTGCCAGCTTCATTCATGATTTAATCAAGTCTAAGGTTTTTGTCTTATTAGGGGACAGGGATCGTCTCGAACTATCACCAGAATGTGATCTCATGAATACCCAATGTAACAACTGCTCATATTCTATGAGGAAAGCTCATGACAATTCAGATATTGGCTTTAGCCACTTGCATTGGGAAAGGACTAAAGCTTGTGGAAGCTCCAAGTCTCCAAGCCCTTGAGGCTCAATTAGTTTGTCGCAGTCTCGTGCGACAATTGATGAGCATCATGAAATCTCTATACTTTATAGGTATCTCGATCCTTTGAGCCCTGGGATGTCTGATAGTTCGCAACAAGTTATCACTATCAAGTTCCTTAAATCTTCAAATTTCAACGCATCTGGGAATTTTACAAACTTTTGCAGGATGAAAATATCTCTAGGCTTTCAGTGTCATTTAGCTTCTCACAGTGGTTGATGTTTCAACCTTTTCAGGGTTTTCAAGCACGATAGATCCAATAATCTTCCAAGGGAAGTGCAACCACAGATATCCAATATTACCAAAATATCCAGCCCGTCAAGACCGCGTTTCAATTAGACTCTTGCAGCTTGCAACATCAAAGCCCTCAAATTATTTAAACTAGAAAGGTCTGGTTATCTTTCCATGGATGTGCAATTAAAGATATCCAATCTGACCGATAATCAACCTCTCAAGGCCGTGAGTTTCAACTAGATTCCCGTGATGTGCAGCATAGAATCCCTTTAGACATTTTTAACTTGAAAGGTCTGTTTAACTTTTAATGGATTGAAAGGTCTGGTAATCTTTTAATGGACATGCATTTAAAGACATTAAACCTACCCAACAGATTCTTATTAATCAACCAAGGCCTCAAACTTCAATTAGATTCTTGCAATTTGCAGCATGAAATTCGAAGTCTTTAAACTGGAAAAGTCTGGTAATCTTTTAATAGAAGAGCACCCAGAGATATTCAATCTTGCCAGTAAATCCAACCTGCAAAGACCATGAATTTCAACTAGATTTCGGCAATTTGCAGCATGGACTCTTTCAATGGATGTGCATCCAGAAATACAGAACGTTTCCAGATATTCTATATGGGTCAAAGCCTCAAACTTCAACTAAATTCTCGCAGCTGGCAGCATCTGATTCTTTTAGATTCTTTAAACTTGAAAGGCCAAGTGATTGAATGGACACGCAAACAGAGAAATCCAAACTTACCAGACTCTTGCAGTTTGCAACACATGATAGCCTTAGATGTTTTGAACTCGAAAGGTCCCCTGAATTGCAACCAGATTCTTGCAACTAGCAGCGTTTGTTTCGAAGTTGTAAACCTTCTGCATTCATTTTCTGCACAAGTGCATCTAAAGAGCAAAAATGATTGTCAATGGCCCAACCGAGGGAACCTTTTGGTGGCTCACCACCTCCTCCCTGCATTACCCAACATATGAGGTCAGAGAGACATAGAGAAACAGCATGGATCAAAATTTGTCAAACATGCATTTACCTGAATTGGAGCAAGATTATTCCAGAACATGGACTGATTAACATGACCTGAACATAGGTTACATCCACAAAATCGTAAGAGGAGCAAAATCAAAAGGATAATAACGGGCTAAGCGGCAAAACTAATCTTTAATAGTTGAATATGCACATAGAGAAAATAAAAAGAAAATTTAAGATTATTGGATAATTTATAAAAACAAGAAGAGGTAATAGAAGGGCCGGCGCAGCCATCAGTGCTCTTAAAAAAAACACGAACTTTCTGCAAATTGTTTTCAAACAATAGACCTGAATGAAGCGTGTTTCAAAGGTGATGAAGTTCTGTAAGAAAGTTCAATCACAGTCATGGTTCAACATGCCTTTGCAAAACTGTGTGAACTACCACCACAATGCCTATGAAGCTTACTTAAAAATGAATTGATAATATCCGATACAACATTTCACACTTGTTCATCACATGCTGTAAATTATTCATATGAAACAAAATGAAACTCAGAAACCATAATTTCACCTCTTTTCCCCTTTCATTTAGTTGGTAGCAACTGCAATAACGATGTGATAACAAATAAAGCCTACCGATACAGAGACTAATCTAAGCAACAGTCTTCAGGATGGAAAGACAACCCTCAACAAATTTTTCCTCCTAGTCAGTAAGCACGACACAATCTGAATGTGGTCACATTCGAATGCTACCCATCCTCGTTAGTGCCATATAGATCCGAAACTTGTCACTCTGTACATTCTATAGTACTATGGTTCATCAGGAGCACCAGCGCACCATTCACATCAATATGGAAAGAGCTATTGACAACCAATCAGACATTGGTAAGCTATGGCAGACAAACACTAAAAAACCAGGAACTTTGGCTCTAGAGGGGAGCTAACCCATCAAGGATTTGACATGAGCCGCGACTGCAGATAATAGATTTATCTTACCGAGTGCTGGCAAAGCCAGATGAGTCACTTTATATACACTACAAGTTCCCTCGCGAATGATAGCTCATCTTTGAAATGTGCCGCTTCATATATTGAATTGTCCACGAGTTAAATTCTCGACCACCTTTCACTCTCAATTTCATTGAATCTAAAGAAGCTTTCATCACAAAAAATACCTTCCTTCAGTCCATTAACCTTAAATGGAACAAAGTTGAGAGCATTTTTCCTTGTTCATCTGTTTCACTGACAAATAAGACTATATGCTAAATCGTGTTCAGCTACTGTGACCGAAACCTTAACAGCTCTGCCTACTGCCTAGTCCTCATCATTTCTCGAGGGAACACATTAAATCACTAAGGATTGACCCCAAATGAGAAGTCAAGCACCTCCTCAGCAAATTTGACTGTGGCAATTCATTAAGGTCCTGTTTCTATGCAACGGCAGGCAACAGTTAAAGAACAATCCGAACGCTCGTCGAGTCCGCGTTAGACAAGAGAATGCTCCATCAATTGTCGCTCCTGACAAATTTCACCCTCACTTCCATTGAAATTAGAAAGCAAACAACAAAAACTAAATGCCAGACAGAAGGAACGAAAGAAACAAGAGGACAAAACAGAAAAGAATCGAACCTCCGCCATTGAACTTGATAGGCGCTCTGCAGCTTATTAACGACGGCCGGACCGTCGCCCTCGCCCATGGCATCGCGTAGCTGCTCGAGCGCCTCGTTGGAGGCCTGGCGGTGGTGGTGCTTCTTCTGGCGGTGCAGCTGCATGATCTCGCCGGTGATTGCGGGCCGGAGAGCGCCGTAGTCGCAGGGGAGATCGGGGAGAGGGGGAAGAAGGTCTGGAGGCCGCGGAAGCCGCCAATTGGAGCCGAGGCCCGAGGCGGAGGCTAGGGTTTGTTCCGGCCAGCAGCGCGCGGAGAGCCATGGGAGCTGCTGATCTTCAAGCTCAGTCAGATACACACCTGGGCTCGTCACCTCCGGAGAATTTGGGGCTCCTTACCTCTGGACAATCTGGGAATATATGCCTATTCAATGTCGTAAACGTTCCACCCTGTATAATCCCAGTCCCGGCGTCTGGTGGCTTTTCTTAGCCCAAAGGACTTGTCGCGGATCAATTCGCGTAAGCGCGCCTCGCGGGACAAATTAACCTGCCGATTAACAGATGGAAGCCAAACCTTGGATAGTCGGACGGGAAGCTCGGGGAGACATTCAAGTGGACGGCAATCGAAAAGAGTGAGTTCCTCGAGAAGGGTTAGTTTGGAAAGAAATGGTAACGATGGACTTGGAAAATCGATGTGCAGAGCTGTTAAGCTGGAGGGCGGCTCCGGTATTCCTCGAAGGTTTTCGCAAAATTTAAGGCTGAGATGTTGGAGAGAAGAGAGCTTAGAAATGCTTTCTGGCAAGTCCAAAATGCCCGATCCGTCTAAATAAAGCTCGTTTAGCGAAACCAGTTCGCCTATATTATTAGGCAGTCCTTTTAGATTTTCGCACCATTCTGCACTCAACTTTTTGAGTTTCGCCAGCATTCCAATAGCACTAGGCAATTCCGTCACGGGAATCAACCCAATGTCCAAGATCCTCAAATTTTGCAGATTCCCAATGCTTTCGGGTAATTTTGTAATCGATGTCCTTTCTAATCCCAGCTCAGTCAATGATGCCAGCTTTCCAATCGAGTCGGGGATCTCTCTCAACGACACACATCCCCTTAGGTCAAGGCGAGATAGAGATGCTAAATTGCCTACGGAGCTAGGTATGCGAGCTAATGATTCACACCAAGAGGCATCAAGAGTCTCCAGCGCCTCCATAGAACCAATGGATTCAGGCAATTCTTCAATCCCTGTCTGACTTAAGTTCAACTGAGTTAACGACACAAGGGAACCCATAGATTCTGGAAGTTGAGCAAATTTATCACAGCTTAGGTCATCTAAAGTCTTTGGCTTCATCAAACAACATCTCAAAATAGGATTCTCTTTTATAGTGACGTCATTTATGAGAAGCTCCCTTGATTGTTCCATTCTCCCTACTCTTGCTGGTGTCTCCTTCAGTTGCCAGCAATTACGGACAGTCAAGGAGATGAGAGTCTTGATATACCAAATAGAATGATGAATTTCTTCCGGTCTCCAACAGTTTGCAAGAATCAAAATCTCCAAGCTTTTGAAAGCAGACAAGTCGGGAGTTCTTCTCAAATGATTACAATACGAGAGGTCGAGAACTTTCAGCTCAGTTGCCACCTGAAAGAAACAAAGGAAAACCTCGGTGAAATTGGACAGCTGCAATGTGTGATTTTTCACTATTCCTTGCTTTTTTTTAATAAGAATCTATAAGATTCCTAAAAAATACCTATGCTCCACTACTCTTTCACTGTTGTTTTATTTGATTTTAAATGTTCTTTAATAGTATTAGGCTACACCACCATATTGATTTTTTTAAGCATATCCATTGCAAAAAGAATGTTAGGTACATACAACTGCTAACTTTGTTTATTTTCGGATAAAATTTCAAAGAGAAAATATATTCATTTTTTAAGAGCGATGGCGATGCCATTGATTAGACATAAGCAAATTTTATTATCAAAAAGAAAATGACACTTCAATCGTATGAAATTAAAGAGAAACAGGTAGTTTAATTATGAAAAGCAATTTTTTTAATGTTATATGTACAAGATACAAAGAATGTTGTATTCCAAAAAAAATTAATGCCACTAGAAGGATAACTTTATTACTCTCATAACATTAATAATTTATATTTGTGTTATACAGTGACGACTTCCATAATCAACAATTATAATGATTAAATATTTCATGCAAGCAATTCATAAATTATATCAAAACTCTAAGATTAAAATGAATTTAGAATTTCAGTATGAATGTACAACACAAGTCACTGCGTGGGAGTTTCTGTTTCTCCAAGAAAGAAGATTGATATAGAGATATAACAAGAATCGCTCAAAAGACATGCCTTTGCACGGGGAGAAATTATCTTAGAAGCCATAAACCAGCTAGATTAACGAAATACAAAATAGGCACAATTAAGTAATTAAAATTTTCAATAGATGTTAATTAATATAGTAATTTTTTTTTCTTTTTAGTATTGTCTAAGGTTAAGCATGACGGGTTGTTGAGTTTTATCAATTAAACATATTAAGGGGCAGAAGATTCTGAGTATTTAGATAGCTATAAATTCCTCTTATATTTACCTGAAAATCCTAAATCCGAGGAACGATATTAAACCTTTCTAAAAGAAAGAAAGGAGAATTGGGTGCAATTGCACCTTCGGTAACACGTTATTATTCACAACAGATATATCTTCTCAATTTCTTACCTTGAGTGGATCCCATCCTCCCCAGTCCTCTGTAATGCTACTCCGTGTTAGATCGAGCACGACTAATTTTTTCGGATGAAAGTTGGCCACTTCGAAATATGTGGGACAATGGTGCCACCGAAGCCATCTTAATTGAGGAAGCAAGTTTTGAAAATCTCCGGTGAAATTTAGACCATCCACTTGAAGGAACCTCAAGTTGGTGAGTTCATTAAATTGTTCACCTCGGTAGCTTTTTTTGTCCTCAGTCACACGAAACCAGCCATAATGAAGACAAAGGGCCTCAATCTTACTAGTGCCCTACAATTACGAAACATTATGGACCATAAGTTTTAGTTGATGAAATGAGACCGATTGTATATAAAAAGGACTAATTTCAATTTGATATCATACTATCATGGTGTAGGCTTTTTACTTTCATCGAATCTGAGAAGAATAGGAAAGATCAAGGTCTTGAAACTGTAGTGCGCAAGAGAAGTTAAAAGTATTTCGAGTGTTAAAAGATCTAAGTAGAATACTTATGCATTTGTCAATCCCACTTATTGTAAAATCTCAACTTTTTCCTTCAAATGTCTTATTTTAATTCACAGATCTTACCACATAACATGTGTCACTTAGTTGTACACATATATTAGTTCTAGTTACACATATATTTTATAGGAATGGAAACAATTGAGGGATTTATCATTTATTATGTGCAACGGTTCATTTTTGACAAATAAATAATATTAAAATCATATAGTGACTGTAACGAAATGTGCAATAAGTGATGACTGTTACGATTGAAAAGTTGTTTGAATATTCACTATGAGAAAATATTTTCATAAGTAAATGATGTAAAATAAATCAGTAAAAAGTTATAAATCATAATAGCTCATATTTAACACGTAAATGATATAAAAATACTAAATATGTACTAAATAAAATGCTCACTAAGAGTTGACCATTGTAGATATATCTATAATAACGTGGTAGTCAAAATTTGACAATAAATGTTATTAGGGCGTTAATATAAAAATTATCCATCATCGCAAAAAAAATAGTAAATTCATAGAAAAAATTATGTACTACAATGAAAAGTCTATAGAATGAAAACAATAAATGTTTAGAGGGTTAATTACAATGTTGTGCATATATCGTAGATAAATATGAAAGTCACATCAGTAAATTGACGGTATCAACTAGCGGTTGACGATAAAAGACTCGATTGTACAAATTGTGAAAGATAAAAGACTACATTGAGCATAAAAGAAGGGATAGGGAACTAAATCGCCACAAGCGGCGATACTTAGGAGACTCAATCTGTACTTAACCCAGTTTGGAAAATACAGAACAAGGATAGCTAATCATCACAAATGGATGGAGGTCTCATTTATCATAGCAAGCAACTCAAAAGAAGTTTTTTTTTTTGGTAAGGGTAAATGTGTATATAACTTTTCAATAAACCAAATACAAACTAAGCACGAACCTATGCCTGACCCTGTTAGGACACAAATGTCCAGAAAGGGTCAAGGAAGGTCCTGCAAGGCTATACAGACGCCGAGAAGACTAAAGAGAGCCCGGAACTAAACAAAAGACCGGGAAACAAAGAGGATCAGGCCACGTCAAAAATAGAAGGCGGTATGCCCCACTTTCTTTGGAAATGGCGGTTCCTGGGAGTGTCTTGAACTCTTCCCATAGATAAAGCTTTGTCTTTGACCACCTTGAGTAGGTGCTTGCGCATACCTGGGAGGTAGATGCTCTTGTTCCTGAAAATGGCGTTGTTTCTCTCTGACCAGATAATGTGAATCAACGCCCCAAAGGAAAACCGAGAGAGGCAGTGAGCAAAAGAAGTGCCACCACAAACTCTCATAGCCCAAGAGATGTGTTCATACCACGGACGGTTCCGCCAAGGGAGGCTGCACCTGGTAGCCCAAAAGGAGGCTAGTCTTCTGGTGGAGGGGCAGTCGAAGAAGAGATGGTTGATCGAGTCCGGTCTTGCACTGCAGAAAGCGCATAAACCGGCCTCAATCCTGTGATTTTGAAGAAGAAGGACCTGCGTAGGCAGCCGATTGAGGGTGACTAGCCATAGGAGGAAGGCATGGCGGGGAGCAATGTGGTGGTCCCAAACAAAGGAGTGCCAAGGAACGAGGTGGCCTCTGCTTCTGAGGTGGTCCCAAGCTGAGGAGACTGAAAAGGACCCCGATGTTGGGTTCCATATCAGCTTGTCGGGTGCATCCACGAAGCTAGGCGGCGGCTCATTCCAGCTGAGGATAGAGTCTAGAACGGGCGAAGGTTGCCAGATGCCTTCATAAAAATCCCTAACCGAAGTATCCCTGGGAATCCGGGACTGATAAATGTCCACATTAGGAAACATAAGATGAAGGGGTCCTCTGCAATGCCACCAGTCAAACCAAAGGGAGACAGAGCGACCATTGCCTATCCTCCAACGGAAAAGTGTCTGTGCTGAGGGGCGCAGGTCCAGTATCTTCTTCCAGGTCCAGGAACAGAATGTGGGCTTGGAAGCAATCCAAAAGTTAGATTTTAAAAAATTGGAGTGAATCCATTTGCACCATAAGGATTCCTTGTCCGAGAAAAGGAGCCAGATATGCTTTAGTGTCAATGCTCTATTGTATTCAGTCAACCGACGAATACCAAGGCCACCTTCTTCTTTGGGAAGGCAAATATTGTTCCAAGCTACTTTTGCACCGCCTGGGCCAAGATCAGGTCCTTTCCAGAGGAACTGACGCAAGGTGGTCTCAATACTGTTTAAAACAGATTTTGGGAGGGAGAAGATAGAAGCCCAGTAAACCTGAATGGAGTGTAGAACAGACTTGATGAGCTGGAGTCTCCCTGCAAAGGATAGGAAACGTTGAGTCCAAGATCGGGCCCTCGCCGTTATAGAATCAACTAAGATCTTACAATCCTCCTTACGAAGCCTGGAGGAGATAATAGGTACCCCCAAGTATCGGAAGGGGAGAGAGCCCAATTGGAAGCCAAGACAGTGCAGTATTTGGCTATGCAAGGTCGGAGGCCCTCCCGATAAGAAAATATTGCTTTTACTGTTGTTCGGGAAGAGGCCTGACCATCCAGAGAATAAGTCGAGGGATCTCTTAATAATCTCAATAGATTCCAGGTGGCCTTCACAAAAGAGGAGCACATCATCTGCGAAGAAGAGGTGAGATATACGGCTCTTTTTGCAACGCCAGAACCAATGGAAATCCCGGGAGTTCGTATTTGACTTAAGAATACCAGAAAAGACTTCCATAACGAGGATGAAGAGGTATGGCGAGAGCGGGTCCCCTTGCCGGATACCACGGGTACTAGAGAAGTAACCGTGTAATTCCCCATTTAAAGAGACGGAGAATTTTGCTGTAGTTACACATGCCATAATCATCTTAATGAAGGATACCGGAAACCGGAAGGCCTGGAGTGTAGATTCAATAAAGCCCCAATCGACGGTGTCAAAGGCCTTTTGGAAGTCAACTTTAACAGCGCATTTGGGGAGGTAAGCTTCATGATGGAAGTCAGCGAACAGTTCTTGCGCGATCATGATGTTATCACTGATTCGGCGACCTTTGACAAAAGCTGTTTGGGAGGGGCTGATCAAGGTCGGAAGAATATGTGCTATACGCCTCGCCAATATTTTAGAAATGCACTTGTAGAGGGTATTACAACACGCTATCGGACGATAGTCGGCCATGGATGAGGCATTAGGAGACTTCGGCACGAGGGTGAGGATGGTAGAGTTAAGTTCCTTCAGCATGTGACCTGTCTCGAAGAAATGTCTGACCGCCTTAAGAATGGAGGGACCGACAATTTCCCAAGAGGATTTGAAGAAATCCACATTATAACCGTCCGGTCCGGGTGCCTTACCTATAGCCAGCGAGAAGAGAGTGTCCTGGATTTCTCTATCGGTGACTGTTTGGGCTAGGTAGTGACACTGATCATCATCCAGGGTTTGGCCAATGAAGCAGCTTATCTCGCCTATAGATGGATGGGAAAGCAGAGAATGACCATTGAAAAGCCGCTGAAAATGGTGGACAACATGGTTCCTTACCTCTGTCGGGTTTGAGAGTAGGATACCATCGCTAGTGAACACAGAAAGAATATGGTTCTGTGTACACCTTTTACTGACGAAGTGGTGGAAAAAACTGGTGTTTTGATCCCCTTCTTTGAGCCATCGAATTCGAGACTTTTGCCTAAGGAAGGATTCCTCTTGCAATCTCAAAGTCGAGAAGGTCCGGAGTAGATTCACTTCATCATCCATTAAGTTCTGGTCGAAAGGTTGAAGTTCCAAGGCTGACTGTACAGCATAGAGGTCAGATCTGGCCTGCTCTGTTCTTGTGGAAATAGCAGAAAAGGTACTCCTATTCAAGTGTTTTAACTTGGCTTTGAGAAGCCTAAGTTTACAGCAAACCTTGAAAAGAGGAGAACCATCCATCGGAGAGTCCCAGGCTTGGGCTACTAGTTGCAGGAAGCTGGGATGCGTGGCCCAAAAGTTAAAAAACTTGAAGGGTTTCCTGGAACTTTGAGGCGAAGAGATTTTGACGACCATTGGAGAGTGGTCCGATATGCCGGGCGGAAGGAAAGTAGCTTCCGAGAAGGAAAGGTGCTGGCACCATAGGCTATTGATGAGAACCCTGTCGATCTTGCGGAGTTTCCTGTTGGCGCCGGAAGAATGGGACCACGTGTATCTGCATCCCATGTATCTGAGGTCATCTAGTCCTGCTTGGTTGAGACAATCCCCGAACTCATCAAAGACTGGAATCCACGGTGTTGAGCTTCCAAGTCTATCCTGAGGGTCCTTAATAGCGTTAAAATCCCCTGCAACAAGCCAAGGAAGATCACAGGAGGAGAGCCGGATGAGATCAGCCCAAAGCGGACGCCGGCGTGAGAAAGTATGTTCCCCGTAGACAACAGAGAGCAAACAGGTTTTGTTCAAAAGGAGAAGCCTGAGTTGCATGTGGATTAATTGGCCTGAAGTATAGAGCAAATCCATCTCTAAGACATTCGGGTCCCAACCAAACCAAATGCGGCCAAGAGGAGAGAAGTTGTAGTTCGATACCCATCTCCAGTTGTTACACAAGCCCTTTGAAATATCAGCAAAAAAACCTTCCTTGACTTTGGTCTCAAAGATGCCAATGCAAGAGAGACGATTTTTCCTAATGAGAGTACGGATCTCAGCTTGACGGAGGGGGTGAACAAGACCCCTAACGTTCCAAAAACCAAAAAACATATGTGCAAAGGGGGTTATTTTTGAGGTTTCCTAGCCTTCTTCTTCTTGTTTTTCTTCTTTGAGGAAGACGAAGAAGGAGGAATACCAGGGGGGCTCGGGTTGGGGGTGGGCCCAAGAGTAGCTTTTGAGGGGTCCCCGACAGTGTAAGATGCTAGTTTTCTAGATCGGGTGGTAGGGGGAGAAAAAACAGCAGCACCCTCCACCATTTGGCCTTCTGAGTCACTATTCTCCTCCCCGATGTGTGGCCCAGCAGAATCATCAGAAGAGGAGGAGGAGTTGATTGTGAAGTCCTCAGGTTGCTGAACGATGGGTCTTATAGGATCAGGGTCACCAAAGGGGGCCAACGCATTTGGGTCCCCTGATATCACGTCCAAAGAATGGACTAGTGCTGTTCTGTTCTGTTCTGTACTGTTCGCTTCCTCTGCAGGACTGGACGGCCTGGAGCTAAGCTGTTCTGCACCAGTAGAGGCACTTAGCAGACGGTTCTGAGCTTGGGGAGTGGCAAGAACAGGGGCCAGAGGAGTCCCCTCTCTATCATTGACAATGAGAGACTGTGCTGGTGCTGAACGGTTCACTTCCTCTGCAGGTCCAACAGGACTGTTGCTGATCTGTTTAGCATCAGAAGAGGAAATAAGAGGCCTGTTCTTGGCGTGGGGAGAGCCAAGAGCAGGGGCCAGAGGAGCCCCCCCTTTTGAGTTCACGAACAGAGAATGGCCTGGAGAGGGGGAGGGACCGCAGCCAGGAAGGGTCATCTCCCCAGGACTCGGCTCAGCAGGTCGGCTAGGTGCTCCAGACAGGGACATCTTACCTTTACCTTTCTTTCGGTTTACTTGTGTCCAAACCTCAGAATTCTGAGGCCGAGAGGAGGTTATAGGTCTGTCTTTCGCCTGGGATTGGGGATTCTCAGTTCTTTGGCCAGAATGTCCAGTAGCACATAGAAAACCAGGTGAACCAGTCTTGTGCCCGAACAGACCACAGGAGGAACAAGCCAAGGGCCTCCACTCATATTCTATTTGAACCAAGTTGACTTCGCCATCCCATCGAACTTTCACGGTCTCTAGTCTAGGCTTTGCTGCACTAAGTTCGATACAAACCCTCGCATAAGAGATACGAGTCATATTCTCTGTTTGAGAATCCACATAAAGAGGCTTGCCAACACCACTTGCGATCCTTCCAATTCCAGCCGGTGACCACAAGGCGAAGGGGATGTCTCTCAACCTAACCCAAACCGGGATGGAGTCCATGGCGCCCTTTTTGCAACTCAAAAGAAGTTAATACTCAATAAAAGAAAAAAGAGTGAAAAAACCTCACAAGAAATCAAAAGAAGAATCCAAACATCAAACACATGCATCAAACATATATGTGAAAAAAGCATGTGCCCCAACAATTTATAAATGTCAGGTTTTCTCTGAAAGTGCTTTGTCAAACATTATGGTTTTTCTTTGTAGTTTTGTTGTTGCGTTGAAGTTACCAAAAGGAGAGTGTCCTCATCATGTACTACCGGGTAAAGATATAAATAAATCGTCAATGATCAAGAAATTTCTCCTCAGTTATGTCCTAGAATTAGGCAAAAACAGTTTCTAACTGAAAGAGCTCTTTTGCTGGTAAAAGTGAAAAGTTTTGGAGACCGACAATAATCTTATCTCAAACAAGAAAGAGAAGGACTCACGTTGACTAACCAAGACAAGTAGAGATAGCTCTTACCTTGTTGTTGTGAAGCACATCCGAGGCTTCCTCACAAATCCATAATCTGCTGCGCTTTTGAGGCTCCTTTGGATGTTCTAGACGAACAATTTCCCTTCCAAGATCTCTCAATTGATCATGCATCATTAGATTGCCATCTTCATCAATTTTAATTAGTGACATAAGGCTCAATACTTCAATTCCATTCTCCGGGAAAAATTCACAGGCATCCCACATATAAGTTGCCCTTTGTTTAGATGATCCAATGCAAAAACATGCTATATCCAAAAATATCTGTTTCGTCTCATAATCTAATGATTCGTAACTTATCATCAACGTATCTTGCACTTTCTTGTCAGGCACTTTCTTTAATTTCTTTAATGTATCTTTCCATGTTTTATTTTTCTTTTCACGTAAGAAAGAACCTATAACCTCAAGAGCTAAGGGAAGGCCCCCAGTAGTAGACACGATACTACGAGAGATAACCTCATAATCACTGTGAGGAGAATCCTTTCGAAATGCATGTCTACTAAATAAAATCAATGATGGATCCAAAGGCAACTTCTCGAGTTCATACATGTAGGCTGCCCTAGCCTCGTCAAGAATACTCTTGTTTCTAGTGGTTATGATAACTATACTTCCAGATTTAAACCAACTACTATCTCCAGCCAAAGCATTCAAGTGAGCCTTATCATCCATATCATCAAGAAGAATCAGGACTTTCTTACTTGTAAATCGAGATTTGATAATACGTATTCCATCATCGACATTATACACATCATCTGGACTTCTTAGTATATCGCGAATGAGCTGCTTTTGTAGCCATTCAATACCCTTGCGTAGAGATGTTTCTCGAATATTTGCCACGAAGCTAAGATGTTCGAAACGACCGGAGAGATTGTTGTACAAGACCCTTGCAAGAGTTGTCTTACCGATACCGCCCATTCCATAAATTCCAATAATCCTTGTATCATTAAATTTAGCATCTATGAAGCTCATAATTTCTTCTACACGATTATCAATTCCGACCAACTCTTTGGGAACAATTAGTTGAAAAGGTCTTTTTAACTCGCCTATGACTTCTCTGACAACAATTTTAACTAATGCTCCTTCATGCCTGTCAAATAACACCGAATTTCAGTATGGGATGGCAATATTTATATTCTTTTTATAAGTAAGATCTAGTTATGAGAAACCAAACAATGTTTTAATGGAGGATAACGTACCCATTATCAATTTTCTCCGATTCCCATCCTTTCAAAGAACTGACTTCTTTGAGCGCTTCTTCCCATTCCTTCACAACCATTTCGTCCAAATTCTCTTTATGTGCATTGATAGCATCTCCAAATTTTTCTGTCAAATGTCGCACCTGTGAGGGCTCCACTTTGTAAAATATGGGCAACACTACTTGCCCTCTGCTTCTCCTACACTTCAACATCTGAACAAGCTCGCAAAGGCACCATTTGCTGGAAGCATAATCCTCAGATATAATCGGGATCGAGATCTTAGATTGCGTAATACTACAGAGAAGCTCTGGACCAATCTCCTCACCAACACGGAGCTCATTGTCATCTCTGAACACTCGAATTCCTGCATCAACAAGGCTAGTATAGAGATAATCGGTGAAGCCTTTACGAGTGTCTTTCCCTCTAAAGCTCAAAAACACTTCGTAGTCATTTCCTTTCGGCTTTTTGATTCCGCCGCCTTCATAATCACCTACATGTGGAGAGGTCGATGAGGAAGACGCTCCGTATATCGGATCTTCAGAATGAGTAGATTCTTTTCTTTTCATCTCGATACTGACGGAGCAAAGCCTCAAAAGAAGACGAATATGAAATCCCAGATCTAAGAATTGCAGAAATGTCTCTCAAAACTCAATTGAGAGCTACATTAAAGAAAAAAACAAAAGTTCTCATACAACTCATCAAAAAATATGGAGCGATCAAAAGAAGGAAGAGAGAAGAGGAGGAGCAAGGAGTCACCGATTACCTAAGGAGTGCTCAAACGACACGATCCACACACTGCTGTGATCTCCGCCGATTCTCAGCCTTCGACATTGCATAACCCACGCGCAACCCTCTTTATTCTGCGTGCTTGAAGAAAAGCTGGGTTCTGGCCATCCAATGATCCAGGACTCATCATGCCAATTGAACCGCTGCGATGCATGCGGCACGGAAAAGTCAATTATTGCAGGCGTGCTTTCCGTAGAACTGCGCGGGAGGTGCGAGGAACTTAATGAGCAATACTGACGTGCAATGCTTTGGTGCTTTTATTGAAATGTCAGATCCAGCAAGGCTTGACTTGACTTGCTTTTTTTATTAACAAATAAAAGTGGAAAAGAAAGCTAACTAGCTATAATCACTTGCTCCTGGTGCTAAGGTAGATGAGTCGATGACAGAAACATATCAATCGTCGGATTGAATCAGAATTTGATTAAAAAAACGTCTGTATGACACTTAATATTCAAATAAGGAAAGTTTATTGTTCTCAATCTATAATCTGACTTGTTTTTTTTTAAAGAGATTTGTCTGAAAAAGTAACGTACAAACTAAATCTCTCCTCTTTACTAAAAAAAAAGAAAAACTAAATCTCTCTCAAAATAATTTGAGTTCCTCAAACTAGATATATCTATGCCACGTCAAGCCTAAAGACTATCTAGTCATCATTTACCTCTAGCCCAAGGCACTTTTGTCTTTGTCCTTAAATTAATATTTTTTCTGACCAAAAAAAAATTAATGATTTTTGATGTTGTACATAAATTTTTTTTTTTCAGTGTCGGCCAACGTATTCTCCACAATTAAATATTTATTCAATAATATATTTTTACTTTTTTATTTCGTTTTTTGTCAAACTTTTTTTTATTTCATGGGGACATTCTTCTTTTGCTTAGCTTTTAAGCCAAGATCATCACCTACGATATCTAGACTTTGACCAATTATATTGTTGTGGTCTCCACCATTCTCAGCCTTCAACGTTTTGTTACCAATGCACAGCACTTTCTGCTATTAAAAAAAATTATAGAGCAATTTCCGCAGCATTATGCGAAGGGTGCGTGGAAACTACGCAGGTGCTTCTTGACACGACTTGCTTTTTTTATTAATAGAAAATATATAAGAAAACACACCAACAATACAATACTCATAAGTGGTTAGAGAACTGTATAACTGTGTTACGTATGTTCATGTTGGCAAATTGGTGATAGAATAATCTAAAGAAAAGTGCCCATTTTTACAGCTCATTCAATTGGGATTAGCGTAAACAAAATTCCTATCTAATTTCTCGGCTGCTGAAGGGTGACATCAACTTCATTTCTTTTTCCCTTTTATGTGGTTTAGTAGACGCAGATTAAGTTGAAGTAGCCACTATCGATTTTTTTAGCAATGTATCGAGAAAGAGATGGTGGCAATTTTTAGGAGTAAAACGTTAACAGGAGTATCTTACGCACTCTTTTTAGCATCTGGTCATTTTGTAAAATGTTATGTTGATTTGTCTATTCAATTCGATTTCTTTACAATCAAGTTGCATGATATATGTGTATATAGAGAGAGATATTTGTACATGTATCATAGCTTAACAACTAGTGGACCATTACTGTGAAGAAACCTTTTTAATTGGTGAAATTTTTCAATATCTTTCTTACATAATTCTAACTACTTGATTAGAGAAATGCGATGCCACATTCATTAAAAACTCCTATCCTATCTCCTTCTCTCTCAAATCAGTGAAAAATTAACAAATATAACATCATAATAGCATAGTAATGTATGACATTATGATACGTCAAAGTAATTAAGTACAAGAACATCATAATAGCACGGTAAAATTGTTATATGGCGTTATGATATATTATCGTAATCAAGTACGAAAGTGGTATGAAACAGAAGCGTGCACCTAAGAATTTTCAAAAGATGAGTGGGTGCCTTGCCAAGTGACTTGCTTTTTTTTTTTCCTCACCCACTTTTTTTAAGGTTGAAGCTATTTTTAAGCTAAAGGGATTATTCTTTTCAATCCGTAGCTCCAGGAAGCTTCAAAGAAATTTCCAGTTTCAGATTTTTTTTCATTTTAAGACAAGTTAGTTAAGAAATTCTAATGCTATTATATACTAATGATGGGTATATGAATTCCCTTTAATTAGCCAAGAAGAAAAGCATATTGTTGGATGACTTCAGTAATTTCTCGCTTGCTAAGATGATCATCCAGAAAGGAATGTCTTAAAAGGTTCAATTTGATTAGTGAGATAATTTTTTCCATAGCTCTTGTTAACAAACATAAATAGTATAAAGAGAGACTAAAGCCTCACTTTATATTAATATGATGTATTGCGAATGGGAAATATTATCAAGGGGAGAAGAACATTAAAAGTACCAAAAGTTGTGTACAGCACTCACTTTAGTGTCAAAAGTTTTTTTTGAATCCCTTAAGTGCCAAATCGGGGAACAAACGATCACCTAAGTACCAAATCGAAGAAAAAACGATCACTTAAATGCTAATTCCGGCCAAATTGATTACTTGGCATTTATAATTAAAATTTTTAATATTACTTGGCAATTTTTTTAAAAAAATCTAGTCCACATGGACATAAAAAACGACATCGTACAATCCAATCAGTACTGAAGTGATCACTTTAAACAAAATTTGGCGCTTAAATTTTCACTATTTACAACTTTCAGACAATGTCGTTTATGGATTATATGCTAACTAAGCATGTCGGCGAGCCACGTAGGACTAATAAATTAATAAAATATCACCATGTTGGATTTTTGATTACCCGGACCGGAATTGGCACTTAAATAATCATTTTTTTAAGTGACATATAAGTGATCCGAAAAAAGACTTTTAGCACTAAAATAAGTGTCATACATAATTTTTGGCACTTCTAGTATCGTTCTCCATATTATCAAGAAACAAAGCAAACATGTATTGCTAGTTATAATTTCTATGGAAAAGTTTCCTACCAGACGTGTTTTCGCGAAGATGGAAAATTAAAAACAAAAATAGTTTTCATTTTCAATGAACTGATAATGACTTCTTGAGCCAAATGGGCCATAACGCATAGTGAACTTGACTCTAGTTATCTTCCGTGAAATTGTTTTCGCTAAAAGAAACTTTCCATGAAAAATATTTTTCAAGAATAATAATCTGTAAAATCGTCCTTTTTTATCTATGGTCACGCGAGGGCTACAACCTCCATGGTCGTGGTGACGAGCTCATCTCCACCGCGTGGATTGATTTAGACAGAGAGAGATGCGGCTATGGAGGTAGCGACCTCCGTCGATTCGCTCCAATGGAGATCTGTAGCCACACTAGGCCACGACCTCCATGACATGTTCAGGTAAAATATCCTTGCCCCTTTTTTTCATTAAATGGTTTCTGGATCAGCACTCCTTTTAAAATTCAATTTTCTCGTCTCAGCAATTTGCCCTTTCCTTCTTTTTGTCCTAAAAAGAAAAGGGTTAATACCACGAAAAACCCTAAACTGGTACATTTGTGACAATTTTACCCTAAACTATTTTTTTGACCATAAAAAACCCCAAACTGGTACACTTGTGACAATTTTACCCCGAACTATTTTTTTGACCACCAAAAACCCCAAACTGGTACACTTATGACAATTTTGCCCCGAACTATTTTTTTGACCACCAAAAACCCCAAACTGGTATACATGTGACAATTTTACTCCGAACTAATTTTTTAATATTATTTTTTATTTTTCGAATTTTTTTATTAATTTTTTATTTTTTCTTTACTTTTTCTTTTCTTTTCTCTTTAATCTCCGGCCGGTCGCCGGACCGGCGATCGGCCGCCGGACCGGCGGTCGGCCGAAGACCGAAGCCGGCAAGGTCGGCCCCGCCGGTCGCTGGCGAGGCTCGACCTCGCCGGCGTTGGGCGAGGTCGGCCTCGCCCTACAACGGCGAGGTTGAGCCTCACCAGATCTGGCGAGGGCCTGGCCCCGTTGGTCGCTGGCGAGGCACGACCTCGCCGGCGTTGGGCAAGGTCGGCCTCGCCTGGGCGAGGCTCAACCTCGCCGTTGCAAGGCGAGGCCAACCTCGCCCAACGCCGGCAAGGTCGAGCCTTGCCAGCGGCTGACGGGGCCAACCTCGCTGGCTTCGGCCTTTGGCTGGTCGCCGATCCGGTGACCGAGGCGTATCAATAATACTGTCTTGAAGATGGCGATTTTCTCTCTAGGATTCACGCAATCCGATACAGTCAGCTCCAATGTATATCTTGTCACCTAATGCAATGCCCAGACCCTAACCTTCCTCACTGTGAGAAAATATTGGGTGAGTTTAACACTCCACGTAGGATTTGCAAAAAACCATCCATAAATTGACACGTGGCAATCAGGGCCCACATGTTAGGGAAAAATCTCGTCTCTCTCCTCTCTCTCACGCACTTTGCTCTCTATCTCTCTGCGACCTCACGCTCAACCCCCCTCTCTCTCTCTCTCTAACACCTTCACTCATGTTCTGAGAAGCCTTCTTCAATTCATCTCTCCTTTGAACTCAAGTCCTTCAAGCTTCCTAGCAAAAAAAAAAATGTCCTTCAAGCTTGACTCCGCCATCTCCACCCGCACCCTATCCATGCCTCACCTCTCCGACTGTCATGCCTTCCCTCTCTTCCTTCGCGGCCGCAACCTGCGACCTCGACGACGGCGAAGAAGCACTCCCGAATCTCGTGGTCGATCCAGAAGCTGCTGCGTTCGGTCTTCAAGCCGAAGACGAGCTCTACCTCGGCGTTCGGCATTGCGGTCTGTACTCACCTGTCGTCGGCGAGGATGATGGGTTTTACGTTGGGTACGACAAGTCCGGCGCGTTGACCACGATGCCGGAGTCTCCGGAGGTTGAATATCTCGGGAAGTTGTTGCCGGAGATGGATCGGAGGCGATGGCGACTAGAAAGAGCAGAGCTAGTCGTGCATCGGGCATGAGCGAAGGTGTTAGAGAGAGAGAGAGGGGGTTGAGCGTGGGGTTGCAGAGAGATGGAGGGCAGAGCGCGTGAGAGAGAGAGGAGAGAGGCAAGTTTTTTCCGTGACATGTGGGCCCCGATTGCCACGTGCCAATTTGTGAGTGGTTTTCTGCAAATCCTACGTGGAGTGTTAAACTCACCTAATATCTTCTCGGCTTAATCTACGTAGCAAGCAAAAGATGAACAAGATTCAAGCTTTTAAGTGATATCCAATATAGAGAAAGCGTGAAAGAGACAGAGGAGAAAAGGAACAAATGATAGAGTAATGTTAACGATGATCTCTTAGTTTGTGTTTTTTCTACAAGATGCCTTTGGATATATAAATAAAAGAAACGACACATGGGAGAATTCTATTTACAAAAAGTAATTGAATTTGCAAACTTTATCTTCTTGACCAATTTCTATATAGCCTTCCTGTTATAAATATAAGTTTCTTCATTTAAATCGCTATTTAGAAAGGGAATTTTAACGTCCATTTGATGAATTACCGAATTATGTATAGAAGCTAAAGCCATTAATCTAGTTGTTGTAAGCCTTGTTATCGGAAAATAAACATAAAAGTAATCAAGTCCTTTTTTACTATACCTTTTAGCCACTAATCTTACCTCACATTTATCTAAGGAAAATTTCAAAAAAGGGCCCAAAATGGATGAGTTTTCTTAAAAGAAGGCCTGAAATGAGCGTTATCTCAAGTAAGGATCTAAAATGACAATTTAGTCTCAAATAATGACTTAAGCTTGACAGCCGGTTAAATCTTCGGTCAGCTAGCTAGCACATGCGTATTTCGACGGCATAGCCAGGGACATAATTGTCCAAAGACATTTCTTTTTTTCTTTTTATATCTCATTACTTTTTTTCTCTTCTTCCTCCTTTACTCACGTTTCTCTGCAGATTTGGCCATCTTCCATGGTCATTGGCCAGCGTTTAAGCGTCTTCTTGGTCAGCTCTTCAGATTTGGTCGTCCATGGCCACTGGTGTCAAAAGAGCCATCGTTGCTCGTGGCCATCTTGAGCCAATCTTCAGAGACAAAAAAACTTCAGTTGCGCGCTACTACGACTTCCTCCCCCGCCATCTTCCCTGGCGGTGACCGATCCGGAGACGCCGGCAGCCTCTCCGAGAAGTTCCTTGCCGGGAACTCCCTGTCCCACTCCCGGCTCCGGTCGTCCTCAAAGTTCAGAGCGTAGCTCGTCGGGTCGTACCCGAACTCCGAGGAGGTGGCCGCGGTGGTGACTTGGCCCCGCCTCCTCCGGCGGCTCCTGATCCGAGCGACGAGGGTCCGCCACTTGTCCCGGATCTCCCGGGCCGTCGAGCGGAGCCACACACAGGGCGATCGAGCCTCCCCGTGGCGGCCTCCCTTGTCGCGGCCCGAGGAGGCGGCGGTGGCGTTGCTGCCGTCGTGGAGGTGGGTGATTTATGGGGCGGATGGGATAAGGACGGTGGCGGGCGGCGGCGCAAGTGGCGGAGTGGAGCGGAGGCAGTGCTGAGTGATGTATCGCGGGCAAGTGGAGACGCGGTTTCTCGAGTTTATCCCGCGTGATGTTACCCTTCGTATCGGATTTTCCCCCACTACTTCATTTTTGGGGCAGCTTCGTAATTAAGCAAAATTCGAGGGACCGGATAAGGGATAAGCTGCTGCCTTTTTTTCCTTTTCCGTGTTTGCCAAGATTGAATTTAAATAATTTTTGGGCAGCACTAGTTCCGCTTCTGTGCGATTAAGTCCGCCCGACTTTCGTCGGAAAGATAAAATTGCCCTCAATCATTAGATTGCAATTTAAAGTAGCGGCCCCAAACGATTTTACTTTCTTTTCTTTTTAAGCTTTTCTATTTTATGTAGGATTTAGTTACCAAAAAAACAAAATTCCCATGTATATTAAAAGATGATGTTTTTTCTTTACTTGTTATATTTTACTTCCATAAAAATTAGTTTTGATGAAAAGAGATATTGCCAAAAAAAAAAGTAATTCTTTTCCAGGCGATCGATCAAATTTATGGATAAGTTGTCATGGAATCGAATTAAACTAACATAGATAATTTTTTAGCACAACCATTTATTTATAAATTTTCACTTTTCTTATGCATATTACCGTCACACCTAGTATTATCAGTTTTCTTGGGATGATGAGATGAATTACAAAAAAAAATCTTCGAAAATTTTCCAAGATAAAATCACAATTATATTCTCGAACGTCGAGCCTAGCATGGCCCTGACCTAGCCCAAGCACAAAACGGACACGGCCCGCCACCTAATGAGCCATGCCATGGCATGGGCCCAAGCGTGCCGTTCCCTCGTCGGCACGCTCCACTATCGATCCCTATCCACAAGAAAAGAAGGTTTTTTTTTTGTCGACCCAAGAAAAGAAGTTAGCATCCACGTGATCCTTAAAGTAAATCCCATTCATCCAGTACTAATTTGCTTCTCGTCGGTTCGCATTTCGTTGACACAACGCTACTTGATCAGCAAAATTTGATCGAACACGAAAAACTCCAGACGAAAAGCCAAAGCAAAATGGAGACGATGACGACGCATCGAAGCAGAACTTCTCATGAATTTCAGATCTCGAAATCTACAATATGTACAGGCAACTTGGATCCCTCCAAGGATTGTTGATAGCCCCCACCCAACTTGTCGATCAAAATAAAAAAGATGCATTTTTTTTACAGAGGAAACGACTTCAACTACAAGCTACGACTTCCCCAGGTAACTTCCCCGGCAGCAACCCATCCGGAGATGCCGGCAGCCTCGCCGAGAAGTTCCTAGCCGGGAACTCCTCGTCCGACTCCCGGCTCCGTTCGTCCTCGAAGTTGAGCACGTAGCTCATGGGATCGTACCCGAACTCCGAGGCCGCCCCGGCGACATGGCCCTGCCTCCACCGGCACCTCCCAATCCTAGCGACGAGGCTCCGGCACTTGTAACGGATCGAGCAGGGCGACCGAGCCGCCTCGTGAGGGTTGCTGCCGTCGTCGCAGTCGTTCGATGAGGAGGCGGCCTCGTGGTAGGTGGCGGCGGCGGCGTGGCCGTCCTGGAAGCAGCAGAAGAGGAGGCACGGGGCGGACGGTGATCGGAGCTTGTGATTGAGCAACATTTCGACAGACAGAGCGACGAACTCGTAGCCTTGGCGTGATCGGTGGAAGACTGAAGAGAGGGAATGGCGATGAGGAAGAAGATGGAGAAGAGGATGAGGTTGGTTGGGTTTTATTTTATTTATAGGACGCGGCAGAACAGAGTGGAAAGTCCACGTGGGAGTGACGATGAAGAAAACCACGGGTTTGTTCGCGGGGGCAAGTGGAAAGCGGTTTTTTTGCGTTAATCCCGCGTGAGGTTTGGGGCGGTTTGGTAATTAAGCAAAAGCCGAGGGACCACATAGCTGCTGCCGCTTCTTGTTTTTGTTTTATCTCTCTTTTGTTTTGCCAAAGTTGGAATTTAAATATCTTTTTAATGGATTTTATTAGACCTATCAAATAGGTGGGTCAAGTCCGATAAAAAATAGTTCGAGCCGAATTGACCCATTTCCATGAAATATAAATCTAATAAATCGTACCCAACACATACCCGACTAAACTCATATTAATAAAACACTTATATATTTAACCCAATTTAGAAAAATCATATCTAAACTAAGGTGAGAGCACGATGTGAGCAAGCGCCATCGAGTGAAGGATAGAAAGAGTGAAGAAGAAGTAATAGAGGTGGGTTAAGTCTAAGCAAGCTATGAACCCATTTAACATTTATATCATTCTAAACCCATTCATGATCCGTTTATTGAATATCTAATTAACCTATATAACAATCCAGCTTAATATATATGGGTTAAAAAATATGTTCCTGTCCCATTTTGACAGGTTTGGATTTCATCATACGACCATATGAATAGAGAGAGTAACCGTAACTTCAATCTCATGACTTTCGACCTTAGTCTCCTAAAGCATCTATGATGCAGGAAAGATGATTTATTTGAAGTTGGAGAATCCATAATCCTGGGTTTAGATCAAAAAAGAAAATCCATAAGATTTGAAACACCAAAGACTAAACGAGTATAACTTGGAGGCAAGACGATAAAAGAGAGGGCATTGATCGGAACGTTTGATTTTTCATGTGATATCAAATCATATATCCGAAGGTTCAAGTCACTCTATCACCTCCCACGTTACTATCACTTTTCACCTTATTTTTTTAATGTCTAGCCAAATACTAGCTTCGAGCCAAGTTAATACATTTTCTTTTTGAAGCGGATAGGTGATGTTTAGGCTGGCTAAACCAATACCTTGTTGGTGTGTTGATGCATCTCTTACACACATGCTGACGCGCAAATTGATCCCAAGCTTGAGAAAGCGTGTAACATAAATCGATCTGCATACACAAATAAATTGTGAATCTAGGGTTCTACCCGAGTTACTCTCAAAATTAAAGTTAGTAAGAATGAATCATTTCATTCCCTACATGCCCTTGCACTAATCTCCACTTAATCTCATTCACGTGACACAGCTCTCCACTTCTAATGGGGGTTTCATAGATCTCCAAGCTGGTTTTCCCACATTCCCAGAATTTGCTTTCTCTCTCTCTCTCTCAAGTTATAATAAACGAGATGTCCCGTGGTGCATGAACGAAACAAAAGCACAATGAACGTTCCCTAATACTCAGTAGCTATGACATAATCATTATAATCAATTAATATATTAGAATGATGAGGTAGTCACTAGTCATGTTTGGTTTGGATTCTAGTCATTTACGACTCGCGTGATCGTGGGGCTCATGTGGTTCTCGAAGCGCGAGTCCGCATATGAGAGGGCTCCACGTCAGCGTGGATGGGAGTGAGCGTTCGAGGGAATGGTTCATGCACCCAATCATTGATGCGCGCTGCCGGACGCTTGCTCACCTGATAATTGGAAAAATTATTGAAAATGTCTTAAATTTATTACATTTGTACCAATTCAATTTTAAACCTTTTACTCGTACCAATTGAGTCGAAAATATTTTTGTGTTTTGCCAATTGAATCTATTCTGCCAAATTTAATCAAAAATTGCTGACGTAGATGCTAGTAGTGCCACGTAGGATGATCGGCGCTGAAGTGAATAATTTTTATAAATTAAAAAAAAAAGTTCAAACTTTTATAAAGTTTTTAATTTTTTTTTCTTTTCTTTCTTTTCTTTTACAAGCCTAATGAGAAGGCCTCGCTGGGCTTGGAAGAAAAGAAAAAGAAAAAAAAAAGAAGAAAATAATAAAAATAATAAAAAATTATCTATGTCAGTGCGAATCGTGCCACATAAAACGTTCAACGTCCACGTTAGTGATTTCTAACTAAAATTAGCCGGATACTCAATTAACAAATCATGAAAATGTTTAGAGAAAAAGATTTCAACTACACGCTACGACTTCCCTCGGCAACTTCACCGGCAGCAGCCAATCCGAAGACACTGGCAGCCTGGCCGAGAAGTTCCTCTCTGGGAACTCTTCATCCGACTCCTGGCTCTAATCGTCCTCGAACTCTATGGCCGCGACATGGCCCTGCCTCCTGCACCTCCTGATCTGCGTGATGATTCTCCGGCACTTGTACCGGATCTCCGGCAATGGGAGCTCCTGAGCCGTCAAAAGCTGCCACGAGCGTGGCGATCAAGCCACCTTGTAGCGGTTGCCGTTGTCACAGTCCGAGGAGGCCTCATGGCAAACGGCAGCATGGCCGTCGTGGAAGCAGCAGAAGAGGAGGCGGGGGGGAGGATGATGGGAGATTGCGATGGAACAATATTTTGGGTGTGAGATAGAGAGAGAGAGAGAGAGAGAGAGAGAGAGAGAGAGAGAGCGCAATGGACTCGGAGTCTTGGTCTGGTCTGTGCAAGAGAGTGAAGAGGGTGAATGGCGATGAGGAAGAAGATGGAGAAGAGAGGTGAGGTTGGTGGCTATTATTTATAGGGTGGACCGGATAAGGATGGCAGCGCGCGGCGGCGTGAGCAGCGGAGCAGAGGCAGTGAGAGTGATGAAGAAAACCGTGGGAAGTTCGTGGGCAAGTGGAGAAGTGGTTTTTTGCGTTGATCCCGCGAGGGTTTTATCGATTTTGTTTTTCTTAACTTCCATTTTTGGGCAGTTTGGTAATTAAGCAAAAGTTGAGGGACCACGTAGCAGCTGCTTTTTTCCTTTTCCGCGTTTACGAAAAGTTCAAAGATGAAATAATTTTTATTTATGGGTTATCGTATGACAATATAAATTACAGAGGGGAAAGGCCAAGAACGGAATCGTGACTTGGAAGTCATGACTCCCGGACCTTAGTTTCTACCACGAGTAACAAAAGGATGGCATTCGCTCATATCGCATCTCTAACCCAATGCCTTTCACCATTATCCCTGACACTCCACTTTCCAGGTAAGAGGGGTTTGTTAACATCCACTGCAACTTTAGCGCGAAGGAATCCATGAGACCTAGAGATTTGGTGCGAATTGACCCAACTTTCACCACTTTGCCCGCCAAAGGAGCAATAGATTTCGTACATTTTTCATGTCATTCGGTTGAAGGCCAATATATGTATTTGCAGCCACATATCCAGTTCATCAGAACAGAGGTCCTCCAGTCTCCTCTGAGCGTCCCATCTCTGCAGGTTTATGCAATTTCCCCTAATCGACCGAGGTCCAGTAACTTAGGACTCTCCCTGCTTGGTGCCAGTCGTGAAACCTGAACGAATACATCTTCTCATTTTGAGGGGTTATAGTAATCTTGCCCATACCGGCCCGGGCTTTCCTTCAAACATTAGCTATGCAGCTCGAGTCAAGCACTTCTCCGACAAGATCCTTCCCATCAAAACCATCTCAGCTTCCTCATCATCAACTTGCTCCAAAACCAAATGATCCCCCAGAAGATTGTCTACCAGAGATGCTTGCGATGTTAAGGGAACCTCCGCGGGCATCCTGTAATGAGAAAAAAGAAATAGAGCAGCAGAGAATAAACTCAGAGATGTCGTTGAACAGTTGATAGGGGCAGTGTGTAGTGATAGGAAAACTAATGCGACGAAACAATGCCAAAGAGACTTGACTAAAATAGAAAGCAGATGGAAATATCCCATTCTTTTTGGTGCACAAATGCTGGAAAGCTAACATATGAAGATGAGAGAAAATCGGTTCTCGTAATTTTTAGTTTACAGAAGCTCTGTTAGTAAAATCTCCAGATTTAAATTGCATACACACTTATGTGCAATCGATCTTGAGCTTCAGTGGCTGAAAAATCGATCTTGAGCTCCACTCTTTAATGCCAATGATCTTCCACTATTTTTGCAGTGCTCTACTTCAACACAGGGTCACACGACGTCGTGAACTTGTCAAATGGTGATAACAATAACTGCAACAGTGCTTCTATATTCATACGCTAACCAACCGACCAACCACCTGCTCCCTCAACAAAGCCTGCGAGTATTACACCTTTGCTAACGGTGACTGTTGCACTCAGGACCAAAAATTAGCTGTCACCTTCAGTGAAACTTCCACAGCCCCGAACTCCAGTTCAGCTGGATCCCTGTAACTGCTGGCCCCAACCACTGGGACCACCACATCTCAGCCACCACTTGGAAGTGATGCTTCATATCTCTGTGGGAAACTGCTAGTCCTGTTTATGTCCATTGCCATAAGCTTATCATGTGAGTTCATTATACATGAGGATCATTATTTCTACTAGATATAGGTGGACTATGGATAGATCGTGAGATGTTGCTCCTTGTCATAAAGTGAATAAACTCGTTAAAATGCTTCTTCTCATAATTCCAGCATGATTTATATACATAACATTGCTCAAACTTGTAATGGTTCATAATTTTCTTCAGAATAAATATATGGTTCTCCTCGCAAATTCTGAATTTCGGCTTTATTCGCAGTTCCAATATCATGAAGACTGAGATTATTAGAAAAATTAGAACGCGGCAGGAGACAAAAACTTGCATACTGGAAAATTGGAATGGAGCATCACTAGAACAAATCCTCATTGGTGAAGCGAAAAAATCTCAACATTGGAATGACAAATGCGCTGAACAGTGAATCACATGGTGATAGGAAAAACGGTGTGAATCTTGTTACGACCAAACACATCACAGACAATTGATCGAGAACTAAAAATGACAATGAAACTATGAACTCACTCTTGTAGCCTTGCAGCATATTAAATTCACACCCGATGATTATTAGCTTGAAAGAACCCAACGCATTTTGGGGACTCAGAGTGCCATAAGTCCAGCAGCATGATCGATTGAGAACAATGACAGGAAAAACGGTGTGAATCTTGTTAGGATCAACCTCATCACAAACAATCGATTGAGAACAATGACAATGAAACTATGAACTCATTCTTGCAGCCTTGCAGCATATCAAATTCACACCTGATGATTATTAGCTTGAAAGAACCCGACGAATTTTGGGGACTCAGAATGCCACAAGTCCAGCAGCATGATCGCTCTCTTTGCCTATGTGTTTTTGTACTTTGCCTCCAGATGCTTCCTTAATAATCCACATGTCAATCATTAAATTACTTCTAGTAATCATATGAGAATAGACAAGAGAGAAAATTACAGTTGCAATATCGCAGAACAATAAAAACCAATTCAAGCAATCAGGAAAAGCAAGCAAATTCACGTCATTCCTAAGTGTGGGATTTTTGTCGTCCAACTTAAGAAACTGAGATGACTATGGTCAAAGGGATTTTCTTAAAGAGTTGCTTGTTCTTTCAATGTTTTGTAATTTCCACAGCATCAACATCACGTACAAACCAGTATACCTGCCATTAAGCAACAGCATAAAAATTTAACTTGCCATGTAAACAAAACAAATTGGATTTCTATACTGTATCGGCGGTTTTGTTTCGACTAAGATGGGCTATTTTCTTCTCATCCCCCCTAGAAACTAAATGCCTTGATGTTTTCAAAATTATGATACATCACTTTGGCCATTCAAATTATGATGCATCGCTCTAAAAACTAAATAAATGATCCAAATTATTTGCACGATATATGTTAGCACATACATCTTTTGCAAACATATTGTAGTTGTACGAGCAACTATTATTCACTTTACCGGCAAAGTGGCTATCTCATGGAAATTCGAAGTGTTTTTCCTTATTTTGATGGTATGGCATAGAGACCTTGATTAATTTAACTTATTTAATTGGAATGGGTTCAAAAAAGTGCGAGAGGCATTGGCTTTATGTGAGCTCAATGCCTTACCATCGCTAAATCATGCGGGTCTTGCATATGCTGAAATTAGTTGCATATAAGGAGCCAACTGATGTCCTATATCCAACTGATGTCATGACTTGACCAATTATATTGATATATGATATTGCATCATAACCAATTGCAGTATGAACTCCTAGTTTACTAAGTTTGCATAGAATCTACCCCTTCTCAAGTCTATTTTCCAACTAGATGATACTTAACTCAGCTGCAACTCGAAATTACAATGTGTGGACTTAGTCTTTGCGAAATTTCAGAGTAAGAAGTGTGGAATTTTGAAATCACTGGCCATAAAGAGTTGATTTTAAAATTTGATGTTCTAGATTTTCATTAATGAATTTTTCCTTCTGTTTTTTGGCAAGGTTCATTAATGAAGAAAATTCGAAGATAGTGAACAAAAAATCTTAATGTTTCGACCAAAAAACCAAGAAACAAAAAATTTTAATGCCTAAGATAGACTGAACCTGTTATATTAGTCAGAGGGCAAAAGCCTAACATCAATTTGGGCTTAAACAAAAACAAGAAGCCCATTTTTTGAATTTGTCCAACGCGAGGCTCCTTAGAAATGATGACCCAAAGATTAGATAGCGACCCGGAAGTTTTAGTACGATTTTAATTATTATTTGTACCTTTCTCGGCCTTTTGGCTAAGATCTAAGTGTCGATGATTATTTGGCTCTATGTTTTCTGGTTTTCTCTTTATTCAGAAATGCCTAATTGTCAATTAATTGTATCCGAAGACAATCTCCGAATGATTAAAAATCTCGGTAGATGTAGGGTATGCAAAAAACTGTTCATACCTTTATGTTCAATTGAACCTCTGACAAGACTACTTTCTTAAATAAATGGATCACAAATCAAACAAATTTGGCTTCAATTATTTTGAAACTAACCGAACCACGAATCCATATTGTATAACCTATGAGGTTCATAATTACTTTTACCATTTATACATGAAGTAAGGTTTTTTTTTGTTTTTTTTTAATTATGAAGTATGTTTGATGTTTTTATTTTTTTTGGTAAGGTAAGAAATTGTATAACTTTTCAAATCACCAAATACAAACTAAGCTCAAACCGGCTCCTGACCATAGGAGGACCTAGTAGTGTCCAACCAGGGTCAAGAGGGTTCAGCAGAAACTATACAAGAAGTCGAAGACCGACACCAAAACAAAGGAAAGCAAGAGACAAGCTAGGTCCCAAAGGGACTGAACAAGGGAACACAGTCACCTCGGAAAAAGGGACCAAAGACAAGAAGAAAGACTAGACAGGACTCCTAGAACAATCCAACTAAGAAAAGATAGAAGGTGAAAACCCCCAACTCCTCTGGAGTCTTCTATTCAAAGGCGTGTCTGGAACTCTTCCAAAGGTTGCAACTTTGTCCTTTACCACTTTGATAATATGATTCCGCATACCCGGAATGAAGATACTCTTGTTTCGGAAGATAGAGTTATTTCTTTCCGTCCAAATTATGTGACAAAGGGCACCAAAAGAGAACCTGGAGAGACGGTGGACGAAAGAAGGTCCTCCACAAACCTTCATTGTCCATACTAATATGCTCGTGCCACGGCCGATTACGCCATGGAAGATGGCAATTTGTTGCCCAAAAGAACGCCAGTCTTCTTGTTGAGGAGCACTCAAAAAAGAGATGATTAATTGAGTCTGGGATAGAACCACAAAACGCACATGTAGCCGGATCAATCCTGCTATTATGGAAGAGAGCAGTCTGAGTAGGTAACCGGTTAAGGGTGATTATCCATAGAAGAAAGGAGTGCCGTGGGGCAATATGGTGGTCCCATATAAATGAATGCCAATGAACCGGAGGACCTTTTCTTCTAATGTGATTCCACGCCATTGCCACTGAAAAGATAGAAGAAGGTTGGGGAGCCCAAGTGAGCTCATCTTCAATATCTTCCTCAAAAATAGGGGTAGGTTCTGTCCAGTGTAGATATAGTGTCCAAGGTATGTGAATGTTGCCATACCGAGTCATAAAAAGTCCGAACAGACGTGTCCCGTGGAATACGAGACTGGTAGATGTCCATATTACTGAACAAAAGATAGAGGGGGCCTTTGTCATGCCACCAGTCAAACCAAAAGGAGACTAAACGACCATTACCAATTTTCCACCGGAGAACAGATCGAGCCGTATCTCGCAAGTTGAGGACTTTCTTCCACGTCCAGGAACAAAAGGTGGGCTTAGAGACAACCCAGAAATTAGAGTTTTTAAGGAAGTTGGAATGAATCCACTTGCACCACAGGGACTCCTTATCGGTGAAAAGAAGCCATATGTGCTTGAGTATCATAGCTCTGTTATATTCAGTGAGTCTTCGGATCCCAAGACCGCCTTCTTCTTTAGGTAAGCATACCGATTCCCATGCAACTTTAGCGCCACCCGTACCTAAATCCGGTCCCTTCCAAAGAAACTGTCGCAAAATAACCTCAATACCATACAGCACCGATTTGGGTAGAGAGAAGATGGTGGCCCAGTGGACTTGAATAGAGTACAGGACCGACCTAATAAGTTGCAACCGGCCCGCAAAAGACAAGAACCGATGAGTCCAAGATCGAACACGCGACGTTATGGAATCAATCAAGCATTTACAGTCCTCTTTACGAAGTCTCGAAGATATAACAGGCACGCCTAGGTATCGAAAAGGAAGAAAGCCTTGTTGAAACCCAAGGCAAAGGAGAATGTCCCTATGTAACTCCGAGTTCCCTCCCGAGAGGTAAACATTGCTTTTTCTCGCATTCGGTTTTAGGCCCGACCAATTCGAGAACAAATCAATCGCTTCCTTGATAAGTTGAATCAATCTCAAGTGCGCTCGTGCAAAGATGAGGACGTCATCGGCGAAGAAAAGATGGGAGATGCTCGCTTTCTTACACCGCCAGAACCAATGAAAGTCCGATTTATCAGTTTTTTGCCTCAGCAAACCGGAGAAGACTTCCATAGCTAAGACAAATAAGTATGGCGAGAGTGGATCTCCCTGCCGTATACCCCGAGTACTGGCAAAGAAGCCATGCAGATCCCCATTTATTGCAACTGAAAATTTGGCGGTAGAGATGCACGCCAAAACTAGCTGAGTAAAGTTTTCTGGAAATTTAAAGGCTGATAGCACGTTTTGAATGAAGCTCCAGTCGATCGTATCGTAAGCTTTTTGGAAATCTACCTTGATGGCGCACTTGGGAAGGTAAGCCTCATGGTGGAAGTCCGCAAACAACTCCTGGGCGATCAGAATGTTGTCACTTATCCTACGACCTTTGACAAATGCCGTTTGAGTTGGCCCAATTATCGAGGGTAAGATGTGCGCGATACGCCTTGCAAGGATTTTGGAGATGCATTTGTACAAGGTATTGCAGCACGCAATTGGCCGGAAATCATTCATACTCGACGCATTGGGGTTCTTCGGTACCAATGTTAGTATGGTATTGTTAATCTCTTTGAGTAGGCGGCCAGTTTCAAAGAAGTTCTTGATCGCCTTCAAACACGAAGGGCCAGTAATCCCCCAAGTGAGTTTGAAAAATTCAACGTTGTAGCCATCTGGACCTGGAGCCTTACCCTTGGCAAGCAAAAAAAGTGTAGTTTGGATTTCCTCATCGGTTACTGGTTGTGCAAGGAACAGCCTTTGATTCTCATCTAAAGTCTTTCCAATAAAACCATTCAGATCCGGAGCTGGGGCCTGAAGGGTAGTTGAAGTACCAGAGAGAAGTTGCTGAAAGTGAGATACAATATGGTTTCTGACCGCCAAAGGTTCAGTAATAATCTCCCCACCCTCTGTTGTAACAGATAAGATTCTATTATGGAGGCGTCTATGGTTGACATGATGATGAAAGAAAGCGGTATTCATGTCTCCTTCCTTTATCCAGCGGATTCTGGATTTTTGTCTGTAGAAGGATTCTTCTTGCAGTCTCAAATCAAAGAATATTCTTTGAAGCTCTACTTCTCTTGCAAGAAGGTTCTGGTCAAAAGGGGTCGAATCCAAGGCCGTCTGAACATGGAATAAGTCTGATCTAGCCTGTTCTGTTCTTGTGGAGATCTCCGAGAAGGAACTACGGTTCAACTGCTTCAGCTTAGCCTTTAGAGCTTTAAGTTTGCAGCATACTTGGAACATAGATGTACCCACGAACTGTGTTTCCCAAGCTTGATGTAACTAACTCCATAAACAATGGATGGGAAGCCCAGAAGTTGAAAAACTTGAAAGGCTTGTTCGAAGAAGTCGGAGGAACAATCTTAACCACCATAGGAGAATGATCAGAGATGCCAGGTGGAAGGAAGTTAGCTTCGGAGAAGGAGAAACTTTGAGTCCAGCTATCATTGATAAGTACTCGGTCAATCTTTCGCATTTTCCGGTTTGCAACTGAAGAGTTCGACCAAGTGTATCTACAACCAATATAACGGAGATCCTCCAGTCCCGTATTGTTGAGGCAATCCCTACAATCATCAAAAGCTGGAATCCACGGAGTGGAGCTGCCCACTCTATCCTCTGGGTCCCTAATCGCATTGAAATCCCCAGCGACAAGCCATGGAAGGTCACATGAGGAGAGCCGAATTAGGTCAGCCCACAATTGTCTTCGATTCACGAAAGTGTGTTCTCCATATACTACTGTAAGCATACAAGTATCCTGCATATGTATCAACCTTGTTCGAGCATGAATTAGTTGAGACGAAGAGTACAGAAGATCCATCTCAATCTCATTTGGATCCCAGCCAATCCATATTCTTCCTAGGGGAGAGTATTCATAGTTAGAAAACCAATTCCAGTTTGCAAAAAGACCTTTAGAAATGTCAATAAAACGAGAACTTTTGACTTTAGTTTCTAATATACCAATACAACAAAGGTGATTCTTACTAATAAAGGAACGAATTTCCGCTTGTCTGAGGGGTGCAACTAGTCCCCTTATATTCCAAAAGCCAAAAAACATTTGGGGAAAAGGAAAGTTATCTCCGAGCTCTCGTGGATCTCCTCTTCTTATTCTTCTTCGAGGAGGACGGACCAGAAGTCGTATCGGGGCAACTCAAACTAGGAACAGGCCCCAAAGAGGCCTTGGCTGGATCTTCGACAGTATAGGAAGCTAATGTTCGCGAACGTGTAGTCGGAGGGGAAATAATAGTATGTTCACCCATGATTTGCTCTTCGGAGTCACTAATTTCCCCCCCATCGTGTGCACTAGAAGAGGCTTCAGAGGATGTGTGAGAATTAGTCTCAAAGTCCTCTATTTGCTGATGAAGACTTCCTTGTAGTTCGGAGGCATTCAGGGGAAGTGTCTCAGTATTTTGTTCTACCGAGGAACTCAGCACAGCCCTTGGCGTGTCCTGATCATGGCCGGGTTTCAATTCAGGCGCCAAAGGAGCCGCCCCTCTTGATTTCGGTTCCAAGGGAAGAACAGAAGATCCAGTCTGCCCAGTATTGGAAGTCAGAAACCGGTTCTGATCAGGTGTTTTCGTTCTATCCAGATTAGCAGTAGCTGCCTTTGAGGGGTTCTTCGCTGGAGCAGGAGCAAGGGAAGAGATTATTGCAGGTCTGGCCAGTCCAGCAGAGGAACTCTGTGGACAATTCTGAGTATGAAAAGAGACATGAGCAGGAGGCAGAGGAGCACCCCCCCTGTGTTCACGCCCAGAGAGTGGACTCGTGCTGTTCTGTTCACTTCCTCTGCAGGTCTGGCCGGTGCAAGAGAGGAGCTCCAAGGGCAGTTCTGGCCATGGGAAGAGGCCTGAGCAGGTGGCGGAGGGGCGCCCCCCCTGTGTTCACGTCCAGAGGAAGGGCTGATGCTGTTCTGTTCTCTTCCTCTGCAGGTTTGGCCAGTCCAGCAGATAGACTAGGTGGTCTGTTCTGAGCATGGGGAGAGCCAATAGCAGGAGGCAGAGGAGCCCCCCCTCTTGTATTCACTTTCAGAGACTGAGCAGGTGCAGGGGAAGGGGCGCGGGCAGATTGCTGAATGGTCTCCTCCCCTGGATTCGCTTCCACAGTTCGGTAAGGTGCTGGTCTGGTCGAGTTCATATGGCCTTTACCTTTCTTCCGGTTGACTTGGGTCCAACCTTCAGATTCACGGGCTTGAAGGGAGGTTTCAGGTCTGTCCTTAGGTTGAGATTGGAGAGTTGTCTCAGTCCTTTGATGTTTATTTTTGTAATTTATGAATTTTTGTGTGTGGAGACCTTGACGTTGAAATCACATCAAACTGTATCAGACTCATCCCTAGGTACACATTAATGGTTTAAGACACCTCAGCTACTTCTTCAATATGGATCCAGATATAGACGATCATCGGAAATTTCTATCATAAATTTGGCAATCATAAGTCTGAGGATTGAAGAATTATCTCTTTAGGTTTCGAATAGGTAGCAAACATTGCAGGCTCTTCATACAGTCTTATGTATTAATACAACGATCGGTTTCTAATTGATAGCGATCAACTGACAGATTTTATTATTGCATTTCCTGGTCAAACCATAATTGCTTCCTAACACCTTCACATTCCTTATGACGATATCTGAATTTAAACATTTTGGAGTTATCTTTTACTAAATATTGTTCTTTTCATTGTTCACGTCATGATATACGGCTAGATTTGGTTTGGCCTCTTTAATCAGTTTTTCAAAAGATTCACCTGTCCTGGTGCATTGCTTGTGGTTTAATTTGTCAAATGCTTGAATCTTCACACTTAATGGATAACTAAATATGTCATTGTCACTTTCTAATTTCTGTCTAATCAGTGGCAAGTTTGGGAGTTTTTGGGATGCTACTTGATCAATGATTTGTATGATCTCTGGACTCCAGAACATTTCCTACTTCTAGGACTCTGCATTGTTTGACAGTCTGTTGATCAAAAGTTCTGTTGTTACTATTTTCGGCCTCCAAAATGGCATTTTTCAAAAGCATTTATGCGGGTTATCCATGGAATTCGCGAAGAGCATACAGAGGATTGGTGTGATGCAGCACTGATCTCCTCTCAGCGTCAGTTTTTATGTGAAAATGCTGAGACTACAGACTGAAACAGTCTTTTAGTTTTTAAGGTTTAGACACTAGATACAAACAAATTCAGCTGATTCCTGAATGACATCGACCAAAAATGCTCTGCTGAGTCCCGGTTCTTCTCCTTTCTTTGGAAAGACACTTGATACAAACAAGCGATTGAGTTGAGATATGTGCTAATTCAGTCATCCTGCAAAATTATTGTAGAGTATGAAGTAACAGATACAACATCGTGACATAGAAGCTTGCAAATCTAGATGTAGATTAGAGTAACATGATCTGAACTTTTGGGCGCTTCATCATATATGTTTGATCTGATCAAGTGAATATCGATTAGTCAAACATTACAGTTGGTCGCTGGAATGATCTACAAATTGAATATAATAGAGAGTAAAGAATTTGTGGGATCGCAGTCCATTATCAAATCTTCCTCCTCAATCCCATTACAAAGGTTTGAGCGATGTCACATTCATTCCCACCCTATCCCGCAATCCATTTGGCCAAAATCATTGAACTGACCTTTCCCGCCATCGAAAGACATGTAAATGCAACATTTTGGACTTTTTCTTCATCAGTAAATGATTAGTATTGGCTTTCTCTATGTCAATCTCAATCTCACTCACCAACCACTCAGAAAGTTTTATACTCAGTCGAAGTAACAAAAGCTAGTGCCTTACTCCATAGTACATATATAGCGTCTGGAAATTTTAGCAGAAAGGAATCCACAATGTCCCTGAGATTTGGTATGAATTGACTCAACTTTCACCAGTTTGCCCGCCCAACAAGCAATAGGTTTCGCATTGTTCTCTTTCATTTGGTCTAAGGCCAATCCATGTATTTTGCAGCCACACCTCCAGTTCATGAAAGCAATGGTTCTCCTGTCTCCTCTAAGCATCCCATCCCTGCAGTTTATGCAATCCACCAAGGGCCAGAACTTAAGACTATCCCTGCTTGGTGCCAATCGTGAAACCTGAACAAATACATCTTCTCATTTTGAGGGGTTATAGTAACCTCACCCATACCAGCCCAGGCTTTCCTTCAAACATTAGCTACGCAGCTCGACTCAAGCACTTCTCCAACAAAATCCTTCCAATCAAAACCATCTCAGCTTCCTCATCATCAACTTGCTCCAAAACCAAATGATCCCCCATAAGATAGTCTACCAGAGATGCTTGCGATATCAAGGGAACCACTGCAGGCATCCTGTAATGAGAAAAAAGAATAGATCAGCAGAGAATAAACTCATAAATGTTGTTGAACAGTTGATAGAGGCAGTGTGCAGTAATAGGAAAACTAATGCGACGAAACAATGCCAAAGAGACTTTCTTACCAAAAAAAAACAATGCCAAAGAGACTTAACTAAAATAGAAAGCAGATGGAAATAACTAATGATGATAGAAAGTGAATATGAGGATTATGGATGATCGAGAAGAATGGGGGGTGACGATCATGGAGGAAGGTAGCTGAAAGAAAACATCATTGTGATGTAGGGAAAGCTCTTGACAAAGAGAGAAAAGCACTCACAGAGGGGAAAGAAACAAATCTATGTGTACGCGATCTAAAATTTGCTCTCAGGCTAATGGATTATTAAGATTAAACTTAACTCGGGCCCTCCCAAGCCCTACCAATTCGCAACTTAGGGTTTAAGTTCTTAACGTGCAAATATTTTCATGCTTGGAGTCGCCACTAATTTATTTGTGGTAGGTCGATTAGAAACCTAAATAAAACATAGGGAGATATGTTTTATTTCTACGAACCAGAAATTCTAAGTTCGGGGACTTGATTACGTTAGATCTAGTCTAACGCCCTTTCGGTACCTTTTCTTTTCAAAAAATGTTTTGCATGCAGTCTGGATCCATTTTATAGCCTAATCACTAACATGTGAGGTGTTCATGCGGGTGCGCAAACCACCAAAGTAACACCCAATAATCAAAACATTAAATAAATTACAAGATTGAGAGAATTACTTACCTCGAAGTAACGTAAGCATCTGCATGGTTAGCTAGAAAATCACATCAACAATCCTAATATGATTTCTAATTAACAAGCAATTCACTCAATTTTTTTTTGGATTTTCACTTATTTAAATGAAAACTAACCTATATGTAATGACGTGCAAAAATTAACATGCGATTAATGCAACCTAACATGCAAACTATATGTCATGCGACGACGTGACCTAATTCTAATGACGGACAAATGATTTATTTTTGGTATTTTGAAATTCGGAATTAAAAATTACTCAAATTAATATGCAATCTATCCTAGAGAAAATGATTTGATCTACCCTAAAATGATTCTTTTTGGGATTTTTATTAAAATTCGAAATTATTAAATGTCCTAAATAATCCACTAAGATTAAAATAATCTTTAATTTAAACTAGGAAATATGCAATCATAAATCCCAATTTAAATCAATTAATTATCTTATCTTTTGGATATATTTAGGATTCTCTAAACATGCAAAAATTTCTAATGTAAATCCTATCTACTATTTTTGGACTTTCTTTATTTTAAAAAAAAGCAGTCAAATAAAGATAACCACATTCAAACAATCCACGCAATCCGTAAGATTCTTCAAATTCAGATAAGGCAAATAAATCAAACTAAAGGTCATATCTATAGGGTTATAGATATCGACAGAAAGTCGATTGTTCAAATTTGAAAAGCAAATAAAATCTATTATCGTGTCCAAGTAATTATGGACAAGATAATGATTTTCCGTAGCGCCGCATATCATACCTTAGGGATAAGGTCGGATAGTCGTCCAGATACGTTGCTAAATTAGGCAAAATTCCTAATTTTAAGTGTTTCAAATATTGCGAATATCACAAATATTATCCTAAGGCATCTAATCAATCACGCAATATTCACGGAATATTCAAAATATTCAAACTAAGAATTTAAATATTTTGAAAATATACCGGATAGATTTTTACCTGATTTGCGGATTTCTTTCCAAATTTGAATTTGTGGCAGGATCGGATTTGCGGATCATGGCAACGGGAACGGCGGCGCGGTGTCGGGAGCGGCGACTTGACTCGGGCTGTCACGCCCCGTATCCCACTAGAACATAACATCCTGTCACGGTCGATTCTGGTGCAACGCTCCCAGGAAGCGTCGCCGACCCACACCCATACAAAGATCAAACACATGCGGAAGCAACGTATATAATTAAATATATACACCCGTACAATGAGACAAATGAGACCTAGGTAGAACAACCAGCAATTAAACAATTCTAAAAATATAAATATTTACATTGCCATAGAAAACCTTTTTACATAGTATCATTTACAAGCCAAACAAAATAAACAAATACAGTAGGTCACGCTGTCAACTGCCACCGGTCAAAAAGGGTCGAGTGGCTGGGGTAAGTGGGTCATCTACAGGGAAGACTACAGACAAAAAGGTACGTGCTTCCCTATGGCTAGGACCTAGAACCTAGGCTAAGGTTCCCAGTCTGGATCCGAGGACTCAGTAGGATCCTCTGAACTTTCCTCTGCAATGTCATCGCTTGATTCTGATTCCTCAGATATCATCGGTTGGGCTGCCATCCTCTCTTCTTCAGAATCTAACTCCAAGTCAGGATCTAGGTACCAACCTAAATCCTCGTTCTCGCCAATCTCCATGTCTTCACCTACTTCAGCTACTTCTCCATGATCTTCTGCGTCCTGCTCCATGGCCTCGAGTTCACCATTCTAGTCCTCCTCCATCGGCTCAGGGTCCTCTGCCATCACATTGGGCTCCTCATGTACCTCCTCCTCCTGCATCATCTCCTCAGGTGCGACCTCAGGATCTATCACCTCACCAGCGGCTATGATTGGTTGCATCATCTCATTATCATCGATGGCGATATCAAAAGTCCTAAGGGGATCTCCCTCAATCCCATTGGCTTCTCGATGACACCATGCCACATATTCCTGCTTCTGATAATAATCTGCTCCTATATCCACAACTACCTGAGAATAATGTCTCACAAAAGCCTTCCCATTTCCTGAAGGGTAGGTGGTAGTATACGACCGGATCTCCAGAGGGATCCCAAAAAGAGACGGTGGCCACTCCATCCTCACGGCCGGGGGTCTGAAAAGTATCGGTTTACAACAACCGTGAGACGAATCTCAGTGAGTTTAACCCCTAAACCTAGGCTAGGCTAACATGCAATCTCCTGACCGGAAAATAGATATTTAAATCACAATTCAACAATAACAAATTATTCTTAGATCCTGCAGGTTAGACAGATCAATATATAATAATCACAGTACATACGTGGCACTCATATTCACATATATGCCAATCACATTCTCGCATGCCAGTCTATGTATGTTCATGTATGCAAATGTCATGGACTTGACACATGAAATTCCTGGCCTACTGGCCCACACTGGCACACTGGCACACTGCCCAATTTATTACTAATACGACTCGAGTCAACAATTATTCACAGCCCGGTGCGTCTAGCCTGCTTCAAAGTGCATGAGGCGCAGCAACCGATCTGGCCCAGTGTCTCTAGCCTGCTTCAAAGTGCATGAGGCGCAACACTGTTCTCCTTACGAACCAGAGCCTGCTTCAAAGTGCATGAGAATGGTCGCCTTCCGGACGTACCGGGCATCGTCCTGCTTCAAAGTGCATGAGGACGGTATCGACCCGAAGGTCACGACCCGTAGGTCCTTAGATGATCACACAATTCATTATTATATAAACCCAGCGTATAACGCTTCAGGGTAATTTAGGTGATCACACACTCATGGCAGGCACGCATTCTCGCACAATTTCCCTACATGCCACACTCTAGGCATACATAATGCGTGTCCATGTTATGCAATGCAATGTACCATGAGCACCACTGAAATTCAATCACAACCAAGCACAATGTACGTATAACGAAGCAACCCGAACCTACTCGGTAATTTTCTAACGGGCTCCTAAATTTATCAATTAATTCAATTTCTCTTCCCAATAATTCCATAATGATTTACCATAATTTCCCGACACTAATTTTCACCCGTCAATTCTCAACCCAGTCTAAAATTGACACTGACACTATCTAATCCAGTCCAGAAAAACGCACAATTAGTCCTAATCTGGGTTTAGGAATTTTACTCACATAATCCGAAGGTCACGATGACGGGGAATGGCGGCCGATCACTAGTGAACAGTGAAACCGGCGGCGGAATTCCCGGCGATGACGGTACGGACGCGAACAGTGCCGGATGAACAGTAACCGTGAACAGTAATCTGTACGGAACTGTACAGACAGGGCTGGGACAGCTTCCGGGGAGGCGCCGGTCACGGCTGCGACGGTCCGGCGTGAACAATGATTTTCGTACGGACGTGAACAATAACTTTCGTACGGACACTGTACGGACAAGGTGCGCCGGCGATGTATGAGGATGCTGGAGGCCCGGGTGTCGACGGTTCGGCGATCGGAGGTCCGGCGAAGCTCCGGCGTCACTATTCACAAACTGAAAAATAAGAAAAACAGAGAAAACAGAGAAAAACAGAGTTGGTTTTGGACTAAAACCTGGGCTATGGTGGCTGCATAGGGGTGGAATTAGTTGCTGGTGGTGCTGGCTTGCCGGGGTTAGCTCCGGTCTGTACTGTTCCGGCGTGAACAGTACCGAAAATAGCATAAACGGTGATGCAGAACAGAAAACAGCAGAGGAGAAGGGGATTTCTGGAAAATTTCTGGCCGAATACCCTATACGTGAGAGAGAGAAATATATGTCTGGTCAAAGGGGGTCAAAAGTGGAGTCCAAGTGTCAATTTTTAGGGCTATTGGACAATTTTACCCCTAATCTAATGGCCCAAATTTAATCTAATCCAATAATTTAGGGGCAAAATGGTCATTTGCCCCTAACCAAGGGCTGACCAGACCTGAGTTAAGCTAACTCACCTTGGTTAATCCCAAAATTAAATCCAAATTTTCGGAATTAATCAAAAATGGCCTAGGAGCATTTTCGTAATTTTCCGGTCCCGAACTGAAATTCCAATTTTCATCCATACTGGTCCTATATATTCATGGTAGACATAATCCAGTGTCGGAATCAAAAAATTCATCCTTTAAGCCCTCGAAAATCGACTGCGAAGTTCCGGGAATAAAATAATATTATTTTTTCAATTTTTGTCGAAATTCCACTTTTCGTCCGAAATGACTCCCAGTATGTGTGGCTACTCAAAAATGGTGTTGGGCTCGAAAAATAACCTCAAACGGCCTCAGAATTAAATACCGACACCCACAGGGGCAAAATTGTAATTTTCCCCAATTTCAGTCAAAATTTCAATCTTTGGCTAGTTTAGCCCCAAATGTGCATGGTCAGTCTAATATGACGTCAGATTTCCAAAAATAGTCTTTTAAGCCTTCGAAAACCGACATCAAAATTCAGGCCCAATTTTGTGAATAGAACTCGCTAAACTTTCAGTTTCAGGATCTCTCACTAACGGGCGGCTGTTTAGAAGTTACGCGTATCAACCTAGGGCTATCCATGTCGTAATGGTCTCGATCATTGAGAGAATGAGAAATTATTACTAGTTCCAGGGTCACGATCGTTCGGTTCAGGTTCAGGACTGGTTGGCCACGTGTACTTTCGGTCTTGCAGAATCATCTGCGTCCCTATTATACATCGTTGGCCTTGGCCAAACCCAATCCATTACCCTTTTCTACGATCGGCCCACGTTAGCCCAGAATATTCCCTCAGCGTCTCTCGTGATTGGTGTCCGTTTCACGATAGGGTCCCCGGTCCATGTACCGTTTTCTAGTTAGCCATGCCCCCATTGGTTAGTATCCCGAGAATGATCAGCTCTGGGCGAGACTGGCTAAAATGAAATGCGAATTAATATCAGTTTTATTGATCTCGGAAGTTAAATCAAAATTCGGGCTGTTACACGGGCTGCTCGCAATGGCGAGATTGTTGGGTCTCCGACTTGCAAAGAGGGCGGATGGACAGAAAGAAAGCCTGCGGCCGCGAGAGTACGGCCTACGACGGACGATGTTTTTTTCCGATCACGTACTGTGACTAAACGATAGAGAACCCTGACATAACGTTGATGCTGTTGGTGCGGTGGGGGCTCTCCCGGGAAACCTGCAAGGGTACGTGGCTTCACTGGAAGACCTGCTGGACTGACTAAGTGGAACTACCGGCGATCTACTGCACACGGCCAGAAACTGCTGTAGATCGCTAGGGTTGCTTCGAGATCGCCCACGTGTTTTGCTTGTTGGTCTCCCCCTGCAGGAAAACCCAGAACTCCTCTCTCTTCCTCTCTTAGCGTGGCTGCTCTTCTTTTTGACCGAGTCTTCCCTTCTGGCTTTTCTTTTTGTCCAGAACGTGGACCTTTCTCACTTTTTCGTTCTCTGCTTCCCCCAGACTAGAACGTGAAGACCTCCCTCTTCTTTTATATTGTTTTCCCCTTGCTAAAAGGAAGCCCCCAAAGAAGGACCCCTTTTGTTGACCCTTCCCACGACTTTTGTGTTCTTTTCTTCCTTCTGTACGTGATGAACATTACAGAGAAGGAGAGCTCTTTTGGCCGTGAATGAATTGTGTGCTCTGAAAATTGTGTGAGCTCCCTCCTCCCCCAAAGACATAAACATATATTTATAGTGTAAACCTAGGTCAATTAGCCGGATTTTCTAGTCCTAATGGGCTTAGGTTTGGGCTTTAATTAATTCTAAGTGGGCTGAATTAATTCGGGCTTTTCTTTAATTAAGCATAATGGGCTAATTAAGCTCAAATTAAGACAACCAAGCCCTTTTGCGCGTGATTTTCGGCCCATGCTTCCCGAGTGAACCAAGTCTCGTTCGATGCCCGAGCTCGATTTACATGATGAATTTTTAAGCCCGCTTATCACCACCGATCCGATATGGAATGCAGTTAATCTATATGATCCTAAACTATATGCTATGCCATTTTAATATTTTTGTTTAGGGGTTAAAATTTAATCCCTAATTTTCTATGTAATTAACCACTAAATGATGCGCCGAAATTTAGGTGTCAAGATCTATGTATACCTTCCCGAAGAGAACTCAATATCCCATTCTTGTTGGAGCATAAATGCTAGAAAGCTAACATATGAAGACAAGAAAAACAGTTCTCGTAATTTCTAGCTTACAGAAGCTCTGTTTGTAAAATCTCCTGATTTAAATTGCATAGATGTACTTACGTGCAATCAATCTTGAGCTTCAGTGGCCGAAAAATCAGTCTGGAACTTCACTCTTAAATGCCAATGATCTTCCATTATTTTTACAGTGTGCTACTGCAACGCAGGGTCACATGATGTCGTGAACATGTCAAATGGTGCTAACAATAACTGCAACAGTGCTTCTATGTTCATAAACTAACCAACAGACTGGCCACCTTTCCCCTCAACAACGCCTGCAAGTATTACTTTGTCTACACCTTTGCTCACAGTGACTGTTGCTCTCGGGGCCAAAAATTAGCTGTCACCGTTAGTGAAACTTCTGCCTCCCCGACTTCCAGTCCAGCTGGATCCCCGTAACTACCAGCGCCAACCACTGGGACCACCACATCTCTGCCACCACCTCGAAGTGATGCTTCATATCTCTGTGTGAAACTGCTGGTCCTGTCCATGTCTATTGTCATAAGCTCATTATATGAGTTCATTATACATGAGGATCATTGTTTCCACTAGATAAAGATGGACTATTGATAGATTGTGAGATGTTGCTCCTCATCACAAAGTGAATATACTCATTAAAATGTTTCTTCTCATAATTTCAGCATGATTCATATAGATAACATTGCTCAAACTTGTAATAATTCACAAATCTCTTTGGAAAACACATATGATTCTCCTCCCAAATTCTTAAGTTTGGCTCTATTAGTAGTTCCAAAATCATGAAGACCAAGATTATTAGAAAGATTAGAATGCGGCAGGAGACAAAAACTTGCATATACTGGCAAGTCGAAATAGAGCATCACTAGAGCAAATCCTCATTGGAATGATAAATTAGCAAAACAGTAAATCACTTGGAGACAGGAAAAATGGTGTGAATCTTGTTAGGATCAAACTCAACACATAATCGGTTGATTGAGAACTTAAAATGACAATGAAACTATGAACTAACTCTTGCAGCCTTGCAGCATATCAAATTCACACCTGATGATTAGCTTGAAAGAACCTCACAAATTTTGGGGATCCAGAGTGCCACAAGTCCAGCAGCATGACCACTTTCCTTTGCCTGTGTATTTTTATAGTTTGCCACCAGAAGCTTCCTTAATAATCCATATGTCAATCACTGGATTACTTCGAGCAATCAGTGAGAACAGACAAAAGGGAAAATTACAGTTGCAATATCCCAGAACAATAAAAAACCAATTCAAGCAATCAGGAAAAGCAAGCAAATTCACGTCATTCCTAAGTGTGGGATTTCAGTTGTCCACCTTAAGAAACTGAGATGACTATGGTCAAAGGGATTTTCTTAAAGAGCTACTTGTTCTTTCTACGTTTTGTAATTTCTACAGTATCAACATTGCGTATAAAGTTAAACCAGTATGCCTGCCATTAATCAACAGCACAAAAGTTTAACTCGCCATATAAACAAAACAAACACCTTATAGATGACCTGCAAGCGAGCAGATCAACCTTCAAATGCAAAACTTGAAAAAGATTATTAATCTAAAAGTTCGGTTCCTGGTATCATGTTGAGATTGAAGAATCACAGGGGATGACAAATGACGAATTATTTTCTCAAAAGGCACTCTTATGATCTAGTCCTCCAACAAGGGCTGCCAGCTACATTCCTACCACGATCGAGAGAAAGATTTCATTCCAACTAAGAGGCATGAATCACTCAGTAATGCACAAAAAAGTGTTTCACAGATGATTCACCAGGACTGCCAGCTTCATTCATGATTTTATTAAGTCTAAGGTTTTTGTCTTATTAGGGGACAGGGATCGTCTCGAACTATCACCAGAATGTGATCTCATGAATACCCAATGTAACAACTGCTCATATTCTATGAGGAAAGCTCATGACAATTCAGATATTGGCTTTAGCCACTTGCATTGGGAAAGGACTAAAGCTTGTGGAAGCTCCAAGTCTCCAAGCCCTTGAGGCTCAATTAGTTTGTCGCAGTCTCGTGCGACAATTGATGAGCATCATGAAATCTCTATACTTTATAGGTATCTCGATCCTTTGAGCCCTGGGATGTCTGATAGTTCCCAACAAGTTATCACTATCAAGTTCCTTAAATCTTCAAATTTCAACGCATCTGGGAATTTTACAAACTTTTGCAGGATGAAAATATCTCTAGGCTTTCAGTGTCATTTAGCTTCTCACAGTGGTTGATGTTTCAACCTTTTCAGGGTTTTCAAGCACGATAGATCCAATAATCTTCCAAGGGAAGTGCAACCACAGATATCCAATATTACCAAAATATCCAGCCCGTCAAGACCGCGTTTCAATTAGACTCTTGCAGCTTGCAACATCAAAGCCCTCAAATTATTTAAACTAGAAAGGTCTGGTTATCTTACGCCCCGAATCCTATCGAGCTCGCGACATCCTCCTCTGGTTGATTCAAGCGATGTCCCAGGAATGTCGCTTGACCTCAAAACACCATTAGAGATTCACTACCACAACGGATATTAACAAATAAACCCGGACAATTAAAAACTAGGGAGAACAATAAGGGAGAATGTACATATCTTTTTCATTTCCTTCTTATACCATAATATTTACATTTATAAACTGTCTCATACATGTATATGCACACCGCCTTTCTCAAAAACCGATACTCAAAGGATGAAGACCTGGGTTTACTACTACTCCAAAAATGGTGCTCGCCAAAAACCCACTCTGAGTCTGATTCCTTGTCCTCTGAGTCTGAGTCTCCTTATATCATCCCATCTACTGAGGACTCCAAAACGTTCTGGTGACGGTGGCGGAAGATTCATGAGTCCTGTCGGGGTTCTGAAATTGTTTGGTTGAAAACAACCGTGAGACACTTCTCAGTAAGTACACCCCTAAACCCAACCTAGGCTATCACGTACCTCCAGACAATTTCGCAAAACACACAAACATACACATTTGCACGCATCAAATCATCACATAGCAGGCACATCAGTCACTCTTGCCAGACTCAATCATGCGTTCAACCTGTACTCAATCACAATAATGTCGTATGCAAACACGCGCATGTTCAATTCTCATTCCACGTATCCATTCCGTTCTCATTTCCTCTTTCCCACATCACTCGCCAGTGACCCGCGTAAACGTACACGCCTCAGGTACACTGCGACCACACTCGGCCCACGTAAACACGTCTCGGCCCTCGATCGCGCCCCGAGCATCACACGCCTCGGTCCGATCCCACTTTCACACTATCCTCAGCCCACGCCAAATGCGAAAGGCCTACATGATCGGAACCCGAGCTTATAATGTCTCGGTCCAATCCCGGTCTCACCCGAGCTGATCGTGCCTCGGACCGAACTCAATCATGCTCTTTCGAGCCTCAGCCTGTGCCAAATGCAACAGACCTACGTGATCGTTGCCCGAGTTTATGATACTCGGCCCGATCCCAACTCACTTTCTTATGTCATTGCCTCAAATTCCGTGCACACACTTGCACCCGACACTTCACCACATCACCATTCTTTCTTTCTCAAGTACACGCTCAACACACGTTTACCACACGCAAATGACCCAACACACGGGGTTCGTGCACACATCATTTCGCACATAAAACATGCTCACTCAACAATTCGCACGACCAATGTCAATAAATAATTCAGTTTAGCTCATGTGTGCACCAAACAAGCATATTCAGTCACTTAATTACACAACAACATGCTCAATTTGTTCACTACCATTTATTTATAATTAGCTAAACATCAAACATGTAAATTCTCATTTTTCTCCGACTAATTGGCGTCGGATTAATTCCGAGCCTTCACGGAACTTTCTCCCCATCATTTCTAGGTTCCAAAAATTCAACTCGCGTCTCAATCGGACCCTCGTAGCCTCGGGAACAGTAATTTACAGCTAGTGAACAGTGTTTCAAGGCATATGAACAGTGTTTCGAGGCAAATGAACAGTAACTCGCAGCCCCAATTTTCTGAATTTCTTAAAAATATTGTCCGAATTAATTCCCGATGCCCGCCATAAAATTTTCACTCCCTACCCATGTAATTCCGCACCTAATTCCATACTGATTTCGCCCAAAGGCCCATCACGGCCCCGTGAACAGTAAATCACAGCCACTGTTATTTTCTAATTTCCAATAATTAATACTCGAATTAAATCCTAAGGTTCGCCATAAAATTTCCACTACTTATTCATACAATTCCGCACCTAATTCCATACTGATTTCGCCCAAAATCGCCCGTCGATACCCGAAGTCTTAAATTGGGCTTAGAGCGCGACTTATCTGCGTCCTAGAAATATAGAAATCGTTATTTTTCTCTGACCAAACGACATCAAATTGATTCCGGTCCTTCACGGGACTTTCTCACCATAAATTCTCGGTTCCAAAAATCCAACTTGCGTCCCGAACCGAGCATCACAGCCTCGTGAATAGTGATTTACAGCTCGTGAACAGTGATTCACAGCTTGAAATTTCCTCAAATCGTCCTCCAAAAATTCCAAATTAATTCCTCAAGGCCCGCCTTACATTCCCGGTCTAAAGCCCCAACATTTCACACCCGCACAAGTCCAATTTCACCCAAAATCAAATTGTTCGGCGATACCCAAAATCCTAAATCGGGATTAGAGTATGACTTACCGCGTTCTAGGCTAAAACGGCTAGAACGGAGAGCGGCGGCCCTTAATCGGGGATAACGGCGACAACGTACAACTCCCGGGTGGCGGCGATCGGCTTAGACGGCGACGACGTGGCTTGCGCGTGGCCGTGGGTCTCACGGCCAAGAGAGAGAGAAGGAAACCGAGAGAGAGAGATGGCGTGTCACGCCCCGTACCCTTCTGGAACGCAATATCCCGTCATGGTCGATTATGGTGCAACGCTCCCAGGAAGCATTGCCGACCCAACACCCAATCAGAGATCAAACACATGCGGAAGCAACGTATATAATTAAATATATACACCCGTACAATATAATACATGAGACCAAGGTAGTACAACCATCAAACAACTGATTTGAAAATATATATACTGGTATTGCCGAAGAAAACTTTTTACATGATCACTACAACCAAAAAGGAAACACCAACAGCTGGGAAAAACCAAACAGTCACTTTTCCTTTCTGCTCCGTCTCCACCAGGGTGCATGCTCGACGAATGCTGGATAAAGTATGGTATTCCAAAAAGAGATGGTGACCTCGGCATCCTACTGCTGGGGGTCTGAAAATGTTTCGGTTTACACAACCGTGAGATAAATCTCAGTGAGTTCAACCCCTAAACCTAGGCTAGGCTAACATGCAATCTCCTGACCGGAAAATAAATACTTAAATCACCAATCAATACCAACCAAGTCATTTTTAGACCCTGCAGGTTAGACAGATCAATATATAATATTCACAGTACATACGTGACATTCATAATCACATATATGCCAATCACATGCTTATGCACTGATTCTCACATTCTCGCATGCCAGTCTATGCATGTTCATGTATGCAAATGTCATGGACTTGACACGTGCAATTCTCGGCCCACTGGCCCACACTGGCACACTGGCACACTTGCCCAATTCATTATTATTACGACTCGAGTCCTCAATTTTTCACGGCCCGGTGCGTCTAGCCTGCTTCAAAGTGCATGAGGCGCAGCAACCGATCTGGCCCAGTGTCTCTAGCCTGCTTCAAAGTGCATGAGGCGCAACACTGTTCTCCTTGCGAACCAGAGCCTGCTCCAAAGTGCATGAGGATGGTCGCCTTCCGGATGTACCGGGCATCGTCCTGCTTCAAAGTGCATGAGGACGGTATCGATCCGAAGGTCACGACCCGTAGGTCCTTAGGTGATCACACAATTCATTATTATCTGGACCCCGCGTATAACGCTTCAGGGTAATTTAGGTGATCACACACTCATGGCAGGCACGCATTCTCGCACAAATTCACCACATGCCACACTCTAGGCATACATAATGCGTGTCCATGTTATGCAATGCAATGCACCATGATCACCAATGAAATTCAATTACAACCAAGCACAATGTACGTACCATCAATCAGTCCGGACATACCCGGTAATTTTCTAACGGGTTCCTATATTAATCAATTTATTCATTTTCGCTCCCCAATAAAATCTCAATTATTTACCACAAATTTCCCGATAATAGATTCTACCAGTCAATTCTCAATCCAGTCTCAAACACGTACTGACACTATCCAAGCCAGTCTAAAATATACTGATAGTACCTAAACCAGTCCAGAAAAACGCACGACTAGTCCTAATCCGGGTTTAGGAATTTTACTCACCTAATTCGAAGGTCACGATGACGGGGAATGGCGGCCGATCACTGGTGAACAGTGAAACCGGCGGCGGAATTCCCGGCGACGACGATACGGACGTGAACAGTGCCGGATGAACAGTACCGTGAACAGTAATCTGTACGGACAGGCTGGGAAGGCTGGAAAACGGTGGCCGGCGACGTGCCGACGACGGCCGAAACGATTTTTCCGGCAATAAACAGTAAAATCCGTACGGAGTGAACAGTACTTCCGTACGGACACTGTACGGACAGGGTGCGCCGGCGACGTATGAGGATGCTGGTGGCCCGGGTGTCGACGGTTCGGCGATCGGAGGTCCAGCGAAGCTCCGGCGTCACTATTCACGGACTGAAAATCAATGAAAATAAAGAAAAACAGAGAAAAAAGAGGGAAAAAGGGGAGAAAAGAGGGCGGAACCGGGGCTGAGTTGAGGCGGGGGACTAAGGGGGTTGACGGCGAGGCACGGCGGTCGGCGGCGTGCTCCGGCGAAGCTCCGGCGAGTGCGATTCGCGACTAGAATTTTTCTGTACAAGCTGGAAATGGCTGTTGTGGTGGCTGTTTAGGGGCGAAGAGGGCTGAGGTGGTGCAGGATGGTGGCTGAGGACGTCCAGCAGCTCCGGCCGGTACTGTTCCGGCGTGAACAGTACCAGAATGGACAGAAACGCACAAAAACAGTGCAGAAACGGGAGAGAAAGAGGGGAAAATGGGAAGAAAACGTTGCTGCAGCTGGTCTGATCCGTAGGGGAGAGAGAGAGGAGAGAGAGAGGGTTTAATCATGGTCAAACACTTTTGACTAGGGGTGCCAAGTGTCAAAATTATACAATAATGACCAAAATACCCCTAAATACTAGGTTTATAATTATCCTTATCCATAAAGGAAGGGGCAAAAGGGTCCATTGTCCTCAAAATTTACAGCAGATAATTATCCTTAATATCCCAAATTTTTTTCCAAAATTTTCGGACCAAAAATTAGCCCGGGGGCAAAATTGTCATTTTTCCGGCCCCGGGGCGAAATTCCAATTTTTGCACATACGCGTTCCATATATGCGTGGCCAACATAATATGGCGTCGGAATCGAAAAATTCACCTTCTAAGCCCTCGAAAATCAACTGCGAAGTTCCGGGAATAAAATAATATTATTTTTCCAATTTTTGTCGAAATTCCACTTTTTGTCCGAAACGACTCCCGGTATGCGTGGCCACTCAAAAATGGTGTCGGCCTCGAAAAATAACCTCAAACGACCCCAGAATTAATTACCGACACCCATAGGGGCAAAATTATAATTTTCCCTAATTTCAGTCAAAATTTCAATCTTTGGCTAGATTAGCCCCAAATGTGCGTGGCCAGTATAATATGACGTCAGATTTCCAAAATTAGTCTCTTAAGCCTTCGAAAATCGACATCGAAATCCGGGCCCAATATCGCGAATAAAACTCGCTAAATTTTCAGTTTCAGGGTCTCTCACTAACAGGCGGCTGTTTAGAAGTTACGCGTATCGACCTAGGGTTATCTGTGTCGTAACGGTCTCGATCATTGAGAGAATGAGAAATTATTATTAGTTCCAAGGATCACGATCGTTCGGTTCAGGTTCAGGACTGGTTGGCCACGTGTATTTTCGGTCTTGCAGAATCACCTGCGTCCCTATTATACATCGTTGGCCTTGGCCAAACTCAATCCATTACCCTTTTCTACAATCGGCCCACGTTGGCCCAGAATATTCCCTCAGCGTCTCTCGTGATCGGTGTCCGTTTCACGATAGGGTCCCCGGTCCACGTACCGTTTTCTAGTTAGCCATGCCCCATTGGTTAGTATCCCGAGAGTGATCAGCTCTGGGCGAGACTGGCTAAAATGAAATGCGAATTAATATCAATTTTATTGATCCCGGAAATTACATCAAAATTCGGGCTGTTACAATTCTTCCCCCCTTACAAAAATTTCGTCCTCGAAATTTGCAATCTACCCTTGTCTATTCAAATAACTGGGGGTGCTGACGTCTCATAGCTTCTTCACTTTCCCACGTTGCACCTTCTGTTCCATGGTGTTCCCAGACCACCTTGACCATAGGGATCGTCTTGTTCCGCAGCACACGCTCTTTTCTATCCTCGATCCTGACTGGTCTTTCTATATACGACACTTTATCGTCTACTTCTATCTCCTCGTACCTCAGAATGTGAGTCGGGTCTGGTTCATACTTCCTTAACATCGACACGTGGAAAACATTATGTACTTGAGACAGATTAGGCGGCAAAGCAAGTCGATAAGCCATATCTCCAATCTTTTCCAAAATTTCAAATGGCCCGACATATCTAGGACTCAGTTTTCCTTTCTTGCCGAATCTAGATAATCCCTTCATAGGCGACACCTTAAGAAACACGTGATCTCCAACTTGAAACTCTAAAGGTCGTCGTCTCCGATCGGCACAACTTTTCTGACGGCTCTGCGCCGTTCTGAGTCTGTCTCGAATGACCTCAACTGCCTCAACGGTCTGCTGTATCAACTCTGGACCTGTAATACTCTGTTCACCCACTTCATCCCAACATACTGGCGTCCTGCACGCTCTACCATATAAAGCTTCAAACGGTGCCATCTGTATGCTCTGCTGATAGCTGTTGTTATAAGCAAACTCCACCAAGTGTAATTGTTCCTCCCATTTGCCTTGGAAATCTATCACACAAGCTCTCAGCATGTCCTCCAAGGTTTGAATGGTCCTTTCAGACTGACCATCTGTCTGTGGATGATATGTCGTACTGAACTGTAACTTCGTTCCTAAAGCCACTTGTAAACTTTTCCAGAAATTGGCCGTAAATCTGGGATCACGGTCTGAAGTGATCGTGACTGGCACTCCATGCAACCTCACGATCTGCCTCACATACAAGTCTGCATATCTTTCCAACTCGAAGTCTTTCCGTACTGCCAGAAAGTGCGCTGACTTAGTCAGTCTATCCACTATTACCCAGATTGAATCATGTCCTCTCTGGCTTCTTGGCAGTCCCGTCACGAAATCCATCGTAATATGTTTCCATTTCCACTCTGGGATTTCTAATGGTCTCAACAATCCTCCAGGCTTACAATGCTGTGCCTTTACTTGTTGGCACGTCAAACACTTAGCTACATGCCTGGCCACATCCGCCTTCATTCCATTCCACCAGTAGTGTTGTCTCAAATTCTGATACATCTTCGTACTTCCCGGGTGAATACTGTAGTTGCTCCTATGAGCCTCCGATAATATTTCTTCCTTTAGCTTTACATCATTTGGTACACAGAGTCGCCCTCTAAACTTCAGAACTCCATCCCCGGACAGTTGAAAGTCCGGTTTCCTCTCAGCTGCATCCATCTCGATAATCTTTTGGATTTCTCGATCCGTAGTCTGTAGTTCCTTGATCTTGACTTGAATTTCTGGCTCAATCCTCAAGGCGGCTAGTAAATTGGACACTCGACTCATCTCGAACTTGAACTCAGAATCCCTGAGTCTTTCCAACAGGGTCCACTCCTTGACCATTAGGTGCGCCAGACTAGACTTCCGACTCAAGGCATCTGCCACTCGATTGGCCTTGCCAGGATGATATAGAATGTCGCAATCATAATCCTTCAGAAGCTCCATCCATCGGCGCTGCCTCATGTTCAACTCTTTCTACGAAAATAGGTACTTGAGGCTTTGATGATCAGTATAAATCTGGAACTTCTCCCCACATAAGTAGTGCCTCCAGATCTTAAGTGCAAACACTATGGCAGCTAATTCCAAGTCATGCGTCGGGTAATTCATCTCATGCGGTCTCAACTGACGCGACGCATATGCGACCACTTTTCCATGCTGCATCAGCACACAGCCTAATCCTCTTAGCGAAGCATCGCTATAAATCTCAAATCCTCCTGGGCCCGACGGAATAGTCAATACAGGAGCAGTTGTTAAACGGTGTTTCAACTCCTGAAAGCTCCTTTCACACTTGTCATCCCACTCAAACTTCACATCCTTCTTAAGTAGCCTTGTCATTGGCATGGCTATTGATGAAAATCCTTCTACGAATCGTCTGTAATAACCAGCCAATCCTAGAAAACTTCGAATCTCAGTTACTGATGTCGGTCTAGGCCACTTGGTAACTGCTTCAATCTTAGTTGGATCCACAGAAATCCCATCTCCAGAAACGATGTGACCAAGAAATCCTACTCTGCTGAGCCAGAACTCACACTTGCTGAACTTAGCATACAATGCATGCTCTCTCAAGGTCCGTAGCACCTCAGCCAAGTGTACCTCATGCTCCTCGAGACTCCTGGAATACACTAGTATATCGTCAATGAAAACTATCACAAACTGGTCCAGGAATTCCTTGAACACACGATTCATCAAATCCATGAAAGTGGCTGGAGCATTCGTCAGTCCGAAGGGCATGACCGTAAATTCATAATGCCCGTATCGAGTCCTAAAAGCAGTCTTGGGAATGTCCTCATTTCTGATTCTTAGCTGATGATACCCGGTCCTCAAATCTATCTTGGAAAACACTGAGGCCCCTTGCAACTGATCAAACAGATCATCAATCCTCGGCAGTGGATACTTATTCTTCACTGTCACTTGATTCAATTGTCGATAATCTATACACAACCTCAGAGTCCCATCCTTCTTCTTAACAAACAGAACTGGCGCTCCCCATGGAGACGCACTAGGGCGGATAAAGCCTTTGTCCAGTAATTCCTGTATCTGAACCTTTAACTCTTTCAATTCTGATAATGACATCCTATACGGCGCTTTCGAAATCGGCTCTGTTCCTGGCGCCAATTCAATCACAAATTCCACCTCTCGCTCGGGCGGTAAACCCGGCAATTCCTCAGGAAACACATCAGGAAAATTGCTTACTACGAGTATATCTTCCAATTTAGGTTCCACGACTGTTGGGTCCACAACATTCACCAAATATCCTTCACACCCTTCGTCTAACAGCTTATTCACCTCAAGTGAGGAAATCCAAGGGATCGAGGTTCCTCCTCGGTTTCCCTGAAATACAAAACTAGGGCGTCCATCTGGATTAAATTGGATCGTCCTATCGCTGCAATCCACTACAGCTTTCTGTCGGACTAACCAGTCCATTCCAATAATCACATCAAAATCGAACATGGCTATTACTGCCAAGTCGATACTCTCTTCTCTACCTCCAATAATTATCTTACAGCTAGGACATCCAAAAGAAACTAGCAATCTATCATTCACAGGTGTCGACACGCAAAGCACATGCTCAAGCAACACTGGTTTCATACCAACCAACTTAACAAATTGCTCTGAAACGAATGAATGGGTTGCCCCCGGATCAAACAGTGCATACGCGGCATGATCACATAAAGAAATCGTACCTGTGACCACGCCCGGCGCATTCTCAGCTTCCTTGCGTGCCATTGCATAAATCCTTCCTTGGGCTGGTGGTCGTCCCTGATTAGCCGGTGGGGGAGGTCCGGCCTGATTTCCAACTCGAGGTGGCAGCACTCTGGATGGTCCTGATGGCTGCATCTGCGGGCAATCACGAATCTGATGTCCCCTACTCCCGCACTTAAAACACGCCCCAAATCTACCCAACGGGGGATTCGGTTTCCCGATGTTCCGCCTAGCTGGCGGAACAAATCGCCTATTTCCAGTCATAGGCCTCTTTCCCAAACGGCGATTATCTCTGTTCTGAGCAAACCGCGATCCAGAAGCGGCTGCCCTTTCCTGCTGATCCCGTTCTATAATCTGCGCCCGTCTATGCATTTCTCCGTACTCTTTAATATCATGAGACAAAATCATACTTCGAAGATCCGGCTTTAGCCCGTCCCGGAATCTCCGCGCTCTATCTCTCGGATTCTCCACCATAGTTGGTGCAAACTTAGCCAATCTTGCAAACTCTGCCTCATATTGATCAACAGTCATTTGTCCCTGGCGCAGGCGCATAAATTCCATTAACTTCTTCTCTTGCGCATTCTCCGAGAAATATTTTTCATAAAAATTCTCCACAAACACAGTCCAAGTTGGGGCCGTTCCTACTGGAAACACTCTGTTTTCCACGGCATTCCACCAATCGTTCGCGCCTTCTTGAAGCTGATAAACCGCCAGTGTCACCTTTTCCTGATCAGTGCACCCCAAAACTTTGAAGGTTTTCTCCAGTTCCTCTATCCATCTTGGCGCAGCCTCGGGGTCACCACGACCATGAAATTTGGGCGGCTTCAATTTCATAAACTGTTCTACTAACTGGGGCATTTGTCTAACCCCAGCTGGCTGAGCTTGACCAGCATGAGCTTGATTCTCTTCTACCGCAGCAGCAGCTGCATTATCTCGCCCTTGAGCCTGCCTATCCAATACGTTCCCGATCCTTTCTAATACCCGTAAAACTCCTTCCATACGTGGATCTTCTGCAGGTCTCACATCGACTTGAGGGTCTACTGCAGCTCCTACATTAACTCCTAGGTTGTCCACTGCTCTCACTCGAGCACGACCTCCACCTCGGGATCCTCTCCCTGCACCTCTTCTGGGAGCTCTTCCTATACCTCTCCCTTCGCTGCTCATCTTGGCCACTCGATTCTACAACTACCTGCTATAATTCCATTAAGGAATTAAAGACTTAAACGAATCTATTCCAGTCTAAGTCCTAGGCAGGTATTAAGCAACAATCAAACAATCCACATGCGGCTTAACAATTATCCAATACATCATCCAAGGGATTCGTATACTCACCTCGGGTCCTGCCGCACCTGCACTTACGGGTCACACAATCACAATTCAATACAATCACAACTGTCAGGAGATGCATGTAGCACACGAGGTCACCCTACTGGCTACCCAGGGTCTCATCGCTCCTTATCACTCCAGGCTTCGACCTAATTGGACCGAGCTAACCTTGCTCTGATACCAATTCAAGAGGGGATGTCACGCCCCGTACCCTTCTGGAACGCAATATCCCGTCATGGTCAATTATGGTGCAACGCTCCCAGGAAGCATTGCCGACCCAACACCCAATCAGAGATCAAACACATGCGGAAGCAACGTATATAATTAAATATATACACCCGTACAATATAATACATGAGACCAAGGTAGTACAACCATCAAACAACTGATTTGAAAATATATATATACTGGTATTGCCGAAGAAAACTTTTTACATGATCACTACAACCAAAAAGGAAACACCAACAGCTGGGAAAAACCAAACAGTCACTTTTCCTTTCTGCTCCGTCTCCACCAGGGTGCATGCTCGACGAATGCTGGATAAAGTATGGTATTCCAAAAAGAGATGGTGACCTCGGCATCCTACTGCTGGGGGTCTGAAAATGTTTCGGTTTACACAACCGTGAGATAAATCTCAGTGAGTTCAACCCCTAAACCTAGGCTAGGCTAACATGCAATCTCCTGACCGGAAAATAAATACTTAAATCACCAATCAATACCAACCAAGTCATTTTTAGACCCTGCAGGTTAGACAGATCAATATATAATATTCACAGTACATACGTGACATTCATAATCACATATATGCCAATCACATGCTTATGCACTGATTCTCACATTCTCGCATGCCAGTCTATGCATGTTCATGTATGCAAATGTCATGGACTTGACACGTGCAATTCTCGGCCCACTGGCCCACACTGGCACACTGGCACACTTGCCCAATTCATTATTATTACGACTCGAGTCCTCAATTTTTCACGGCCCGGTGCGTCTAGCCTGCTTCAAAGTGCATGAGGCGCAGCAACCGATCTGGCCCAGTGTCTCTAGCCTGCTTGAAAGTGCATGAGGCGCAACACTGTTCTCCTTGCGAACCAGAGCCTGCTCCAAAGTGCATGAGGATGGTCGCCTTCCGGATGTACCGGGCATCGTCCTGCTTCGAAGTGCATGAGGACGGTATCGACCCGAAGGTCACGACCCGTAGGTCCTTAGGTGATCACACAATTCATTATTATCTGGACCCCGCGTATAACGCTTCAGGATAATTTAGGTGATCACACACTCATGGCAGGCACGCATTCTCGCACAAATTCACCACATGCCACACTCTAGGCATACATAATGCGTGTCCATGTTATGCAATGCAATGCACCATGATCACCAATGAAATTCAATTACAACCAAGCACAATGTACGTACCATCAATCAGTCCGGACATACCCGGTAATTTTCTAACGGGTTCCTATATTAATCAATTTATTCATTTTCGCTCCCCAATAAAATCTCAATTATTTACCACAAATTTCCCGATAATAGATTCTACCAGTCAATTCTCAATCCAGTCTCAAACACGTACTGACACTATCCAAGCCAGTCTAAAATATACTGATAGTACCTAAATCAGTCCAGAAAAACGCACGACTAGTCCTAATCCGGGTTTAGGAATTTTACTCACCTAATTCGAAGGTCACGATGACGGGGAATGGCGGCCGATCACTGGTGAACAGTGAAACCGGCGGCGGAATTCCCGGCGACGACGATACGGACGTGAACAGTGCCGGATGAACAGTACCGTGAACAGTAATCTGTACGGACAGGCTGGGAAGGCTGGAAAACGGTGGCCGGCGACGTGCCGACGACGGCCGAAACGATTTTTCCGGCAATAAACAGTAAAATCCGTACGGAGTGAACAGTACTTCCGTACGGACACTGTACGGACAGGGTGCGCCGGCGACGTATGAGGATGCTGGTGGCCCGGGTGTCGACGGTTCGGCGATCGGAGGTCCGGCGAAGCTCCGGCGTCACTATTCACGGACTGAAAATCAATGAAAATAAAGAAAAACAGAGAAAAAAGAGGGAAAAAGGGGAGAAAAGAGGGCGGAACCGGGGCTGAGTTGAGGCGGGGGACTAAGGGGGTTGACGGCGAGGCACGGCGGTCGGCGGCGTGCTCCGGCGAAGCTCCGGCGAGTGCGATTCGCGACTAGAATTTTTCTGTACAAGCTGGAAATGGCTGTTGTGGTGGCTGTTTAGGGGCGAAGAGGGCTGAGGTGGTGCAGGATGGTGGCTGAGGACGTCCAGCAGCTCCGGCCGGTACTGTTCCGGCGTGAACAGTACCAGAATGGACAGAAACGCACAAAAACAGTGCAGAAACGGGAGAGAAAGAGGGGAAAATGGGAAGAAAACGTTGCTGCAGCTGGTCTGATCCGTAGGGGAGAGAGAGAGGAGAGAGAGAGGGTTTAATCATGGTCAAACACTTTTGACTAGGGGTGCCAAGTGTCAAAATTATACAATAATGACCAAAATACCCCTAAATACTAGGTTTATAATTATCCTTATCCATAAAGGAAGGGGCAAAAGGGTCCATTGTCCTCAAAATTTACAGCAGATAATTATCCTTAATATCCCAAATTTTTTTCCAAAATTTTCGGACCAAAAATTAGCCCGGGGGCAAAATTGTCATTTTTCCGGTCCCGGGGCGAAATTCCAATTTTTGCACATACGCGTTCCATATATGCGTGGCCAACATAATATGGCGTCGAAATCGAAAAATTCACCTTCTAAGCCCTCGAAAATCAACTGCGAAGTTTCGGGAATAAAATAATATTATTTTTCCAATTTTTGTCGAAATTCCACTTTTTGTCCGAAACGACTCCCGGTATGCGTGGCCACTCAAAAATGTTGTCGGCCTCGAAAAATAACCTCAAACGACCCCAGAATTAATTACCGACACCCATAGGGGCAAAATTGTAATTTTCCCTAATTTCAGTCAAAATTTCAATCTTTGGCTAGATTAGCCCCAAATGTGCGTGGCCAGTATAATATGACGTAAGATTTCCAAAATTAGTCTCTTAAGCCTTCGAAAATCGACATCGAAATCCGGGCCCAATATCGCGAATAAAACTCGCTAAATTTTCAGTTTCAGGGTCTCTCACTAACAGGCGGCTGTTTAGAAGTTACGCGTATCGACCTAGGGTTATCTGTGTCGTAACGGTCTCGATCATTGAGAGAATGAGAAATTATTATTAGTTCCAAGGATCACGATCGTTCGGTTCAGGTTCAGGACTGGTTGGCCACGTGTATTTTCGGTCTTGCAGAATCACCTGCGTCCCTATTATACATCGTTGGCCTTGGCCAAACTCAATCCATTACCCTTTTCTACAATCGGCCCACGTTGGCCCAGAATATTCCCTCAGCGTCTCTCGTGATCGGTGTCCGTTTCACGATAGGGTCCCCGGTCCACGTACCGTTTTCTAGTTAGCCATGCCCCATTGGTTAGTATCCCGAGAGTGATCAGCTCTGGGCGAGACTGGCTAAAATGAAATGCGAATTAATATCAATTTTATTGATCCCGGAAATTACATCAAAATTCGGGCTGTTACAATTCTTCCCCCCTTACAAAAATTTCGTCCTCGAAATTTGCAATCTACCCTTGTCTATTCAAATAACTGGGGGTGCTGACGTCTCATAGCTTCTTCACTTTCCCACGTTGCACCTTCTGTTCCATGGTGTTCCCAGACCACCTTGACCATAGGGATCGTCTTGTTCCGTAGCACACGCTCTTTTCTATCCTCGATCCTGACTGGTCTTTCTATATACGACACTTTATCGTCTACTTCTATCTCCTCGTACCTCAGAATGTGAGTCGGGTCTGGTTCATACTTCCTTAACATCGACACGTGGAAAACATTATGTACTTGAGACAGATTAGGCGGCAAAGCAAGTCGATAAGCCATATCTCCAATCTTTTCCAAAATTTCAAATGGCCCGACATATCTAGGACTCAGTTTTCCTTTCTTGCCGAATCTAGATAATCCCTTCATAGGCGACACCTTAAGAAACACGTGATCTCCAACTTGAAACTCTAAAGGTCGTCGTCTCCGATCGGCACAACTTTTCTGACGGCTCTACGCCGTTCTGAGTCTGTCTCGAATGACCTCAACTGCCTCAACGGTCTGCTGTATCAACTCTGGACCTGTAATACTCTGTTCACCCACTTCATCCCAACATACTGGCGTCCTGCACGCTCTACCATATAAAGCTTCAAACGGTGCCATCTGTATGCTCTGCTGATAGCTGTTGTTATAAGCAAACTCCACCAAGTGTAATTGTTCCTCCCATTTGCCTTGGAAATCTATCACACAAGCTCTCAGCATGTCCTCCAAGGTTTGAATGGTCCTTTCAGACTGACCATCTGTTTGTGGATGATATGCCGTACTGAACTGTAACTTCGTTCCTAAAGCCACTTGTAAACTTTTCCAGAAATTGGCCGTAAATCTGGGATCACGGTCTGAAGTGATCGTGACTGGCACTCCATGCAACCTCACGATCTGCCTCACATACAAGTCTGCATATCTTTCCAACTCGAAGTCTTTCCGTACTGCCAGAAAGTGCGCTGACTTAGTCAGTCTATCCACTATTACCCAGATTGAATCATGTCCTCTCTGGCTTCTTGGCAGTCCCGTCACGAAATCCATCGTAATATGTTTCCATTTCCACTCTGGGATTTCTAATGGTCTCAACAATCCTCCAGGCTTACAATGCTGTGCCTTTACTTGTTGGCACGTCAAACACTTAGCTACATGCCTGGCCACATCCGCCTTCATTCCATTCCACCAGTAGTGTTGTCTCAAATTCTGATACATCTTCGTACTTCCCGGGTGAATACTGTAGTTGCTCCTATGAGCCTTCGATAATATTTCTTCCTTTAGCTTTACATCATCTGGTACACAGAGTCGCCCTCTAAACTTCAGAACTCCATCCCCGGACAGTTGAAAGTCCGGTTTCCTCTTAGCTGCATCCATCTCGATAATCTTTTGGATTTCTCGATCCGTAGTCTGTAGTTCCTTGATCTTGACTTGAATTTCTGGCTCAATCCTCAAGGCGGCTAGTAAATTGGACACTCGACTCATCTCGAACTTGAACTCAGAATCCCTGAGTCTTTCCAACAGGGTCCACTCCTTGACCATTAGGTGCGCCAGACTAGACTTCCGACTCAAGGCATCTGCCACTCGATTGGCCTTGCCAGGATGATACAGAATGTCGCAATCATAATCCTTCAGAAGCTCCATCCATCGGCGCTGCCTCATGTTCAACTCTTTCTACGAAAATAGGTACTTGAGGCTTTGATGATCAGTATAAATCTGGAACTTCTCCCCACATAAGTAGTGCCTCCAGATCTTAAGTGCAAACACTATGGCAGCTAATTCCAAGTCATGCGTCGGGTAATTCATCTCATGCGGTCTCAACTGACGCGACGCATATGCGACCACTTTTCCATGCTGCATCAGCACACAGCCTAATCCTCTTAGCGAAGCATCGCTATAAATCTCAAATCCTCCTGGGCCCGACGGAATAGTCAATACAGGAGCAGTTGTTAAACGGTGTTTCAACTCCTGAAAGCTCCTTTCACACTTGTCATCCCACTCAAACTTCACATCCTTCTTAAGTAGCCTTGTCATTGGCATGGCTATTGATGAAAATCCTTCTACGAATCGTCTGTAATAACCAGCCAATCCTAGAAAACTTCGAATCTCAGTTACTGATGTCGGTCTAGGCCACTTGGTAACTGCTTCAATCTTAGTTGGATCCACAGAAATCCCATCTCCAGAAACGATGTGACCAAGAAATCCTACTCTGCTGAGCCAGAACTCACACTTGCTGAACTTAGCATACAATGCATGCTCTCTCAAGGTCCGTAGCACCTCAGCCAAGTGTACCTCATGCTCCTCGAGACTCCTGGAATACACTAGTATATCGTCAATGAAAACTATCACAAACTGGTCCAGGAATTCCTTGAACACACGATTCATCAAATCCATGAAAGTGGCTGGAGCATTCGTCAGTCCGAAGGGCATGACCGTAAATTCATAATGCCCGTATCGAGTCCTAAAAGCAGTCTTGGGAATGTCTTCATTTCTGATTCTTAGCTGATGATACCCGGTCCTCAAATCTATCTTGGAAAACACTGAGGCCCCTTGCAACTGATCAAACAAATCATCAATCCTCGGCAGTGGATACTTATTCTTCACTGTCACTTGATTCAATTGTCGATAATCTATACACAACCTCAGAGTCCCATCCTTCTTCTTAACAAACAGAACTGGCGCTCCCCATGGAGACGCACTAGGGCGGATAAAGCCTTTGTCCAGTAATTCCTGTATCTGAACCTTTAACTCTTTCAATTCTGATAATGACATCCTATACGGCGCTTTCGAAATCGGCTCTGTTCCTGGCGCCAATTCAATCACAAATTCCACCTCTCGCTCGGGCGGTAAACCCGGCAATTCCTCAGGAAACACATCAGGAAAATTGCTTACTACGAGTATATCTTCCAATTTAGGTTCCACGACTGTTGGGTCCACAACATTCACCAAATATCCTTCACACCCTTCGTCTAACAGCTTATTCACCTCAAGTGAGGAAATCCAAGGGATCGAGGTTCCTCCTCGGTTTCCCTGAAATACAAAACTAGGGCGTCCATCTGGATTAAATTGGATCGTCCTATCGCTGCAATCCACTACAGCTTTCTGTCGGACTAACCAGTCCATTCCAATAATCACATCAAAATCGAACATGGCTATTACTGCCAAGTCGATACTCTCTTCTCTACCTCCAATAATTATCTTACAGCTAGGACATCCAAAAGAAACTAGCAATCTATCATTCACAGGTGTCGACACGCAAAGCACATGCTCAAGCAACACTGGTTTCATACCAACCAACTCAACAAATTGCTCTGAAACGAATGAATGGGTTGCCCCCGGATCAAACAGTGCATACGCGGCATGATCACATAAAGAAATCGTACCTGTGACCACGCCCGGCGCATTCTCAGCTTCCTTGCGTGCCATTGCATAAATCCTTCCTTGGGCTGGTGGTCGTCCCTGATTAGCCGGTGGGGGAGGTCCGGCCTGATTTCCAACTCGAGGTGGCAGCACTCTGGATGGTCCTGATGGCTGCATCTGCGGGCAATCACGAATCTGATGTCCCCTACTCCCGCACTTAAAACACGCCCCAAATCTACCCAACGGGGGATTCGGTTTCCCGATGTTCCGCCTAGCTGGCGGAACAAATCGCCTATTTCCAGTCATAGGCCTCTTTCCCAAACGGCGATTATCTCTGTTCTGAGCAAACCGCGATCCAGAAGCGGCTGCCCTTTCCTGCTGATCCCGTTCTATAATCTGCGCCCGTCTATGCATTTCTCCGTACTCTTTAATATCATGAGACAAAATCATACTTCGAAGATCTGGCTTTAGCCCGTCCCGGAATCTCCGCGCTCTATCTCTCGGATTCTCCACCATAGTTGGTGCAAACTTAGCCAATCTTGCAAACTCTGCCTCATATTGATCAATAGTCATTTGTCCCTGGCGCAGGCGCATAAATTCCATTAACTTCTTCTCTTGCGCATTCTCCGAGAAATATTTTTCATAAAAATTCTCCACAAACACAGTCCAAGTTGGGGCCGTTCCTACTGGAAACACTCTGTTTTCCACGGCATTCCACCAATCGTTCGCGCCTTCTTGAAGCTGATAAACCGCCAGTGTCACCTTTTCCTGATCAGTGCACCCCAAAACTTTGAAGGTTTTCTCCAGTTCCTCTATCCATCTTGGCGCAGCCTCGGGGTCACCACGACCATGAAATTTGGGCGGCTTCAATTTCATAAACTGTTCTACTAACTGGGGCATTTGTCTAACCCCAGCTGGCTGAGCTTGACCAGCATGAGCTTGATTCTCTTCTACCGCAGCAGCAGCTGCATTATCTCGCCCTTGAGCCTGCCTATCCAATACGTTCCCGATCCTTTCTAATACCCGTAAAACTCCTTCCATACGTGGATCTTCTGCAGGTCTCACATCGACTTGAGGGTCTACTGCAGCTCCTACATTAACTCCTAGGTTGTCCACTGCTCTCACTCGAGCACGACCTCCACCTCGGGATCCTCTCCCTGCACCTCTTCTGGGAGCTCTTCCTATACCTCTCCCTTCGCTGCTCATCTTGGCCACTCGATTCTACAACTACCTGCTATAATTCCATTAAGGAATTAAAGACTTAAACGAATCTATCCCAGTCTAAGTCCTAGGCAGGTATTAAGCAACAATCAAACAATCCACATGCGGCTTAACAACTGTCCAATACATCACCCAAGGGATTCGTATACTCACCTCGGGTCCTGCCGCACCTGCACTTACGGGTCACACAATCACAATTCAATACAATCATAACTGTCAGGAGATGCATGTAGCACACGAGGTCACCCTACTGGCTACCCAGGGTCTCATCGCTCCTTATCACTCCAGGCTTCGACCTAATTGGACCGAGCTAACCTTGCTCTGATACCAATTCAAGAGGGGATGTCACGCCCCGTACCCTTCTGGAACGCAATATCCCGTCATGGTCGATTATGGTGCAACGCTCCCAGGAAGCATTGCCGACCCAACACCCAATCAGAGATCAAACACATGCGGAAGCAACGTATATAATTAAATATATACACCCGTACAATATAATACATGAGACCAAGGTAGTACAACCATCAAACAACTGATTTGAAAATATATATATACTGGTATTGCCGAAGAAAACTTTTTACATGATCACTACAACCAAAAAGGAAACACCAACAGCTGGGAAAAACCAAACAGTCACTTTTCCTTTCTGCTCCGTCTCCACCAGGGTGCATGCTCGACGAATGCTGGATAAAATATGGTATTCCAAAAAGAGATGGTGACCTCGGCATCCTACTGCTGGGGGTCTGAAAATGTTTCGGTTTACACAACCGTGAGATAAATCTCAGTGAGTTTAACCCCTAAACCTAGGCTAGGCTAACATGCAATCTCCTGACCGGAAAATAAATACTTAAATCACCAATCAATACCAACCAAGTCATTTTTAGACCCTGCAGGTTAGACAGATCAATATATAATATTCACAGTACATACGTGACATTCATAATCACATATATGCCAATCACATGCTTATGCACTGATTCTCACATTCTCGCATGCCAGTCTATGCATGTTCATGTATGCAAATGTCATGGACTTGACACGTGCAATTCTCGGCCCACTGGCCCACACTGGCACACTGGCACACTTGCCCAATTCATTATTATTACGACTCGAGTCCTCAATTTTTCACGGCCCGGTGCGTCTAGCCTGCTTCAAAGTGCATGAGGCGCAGCAACCGATCTGGCCCAGTGTCTCTAGCCTGCTTCAAAGTGCATGAGGCGCAACACTGTTCTCCTTGCGAACCAGAGCCTGCTCCAAAGTGCATGAGGATGGTCGCCTTCCGGATGTACCGGGCATCGTCCTGCTTCGAAGTGCATGAGGACGGTATCGACCCGAAGGTCACGACCCGTAGGTCCTTAGGTGATCACACAATTCATTATTATCTGGACCCCGCGTATAACGCTTCAGGATAATTTAGGTGATCACACACTCATGGCAGGCACGCATTCTCGCACAAATTCACCACATGCCACACTCTAGGCATACATAATGCGTGTCCATGTTATGCAATGCAATGCACCATGATCACCAATGAAATTCAATTACAACCAAGCACAATGTACGTACCATCAATCAGTCCGGACATACCCGGTAATTTTCTAACGGGTTCCTATATTAATCAATTTATTCATTTTCGCTCCCCAATAAAATCTCAATTATTTACCACAAATTTCCCGATAATAGATTCTACCAGTCAATTCTCAATCCAGTCTCAAACACGTACTGACACTATCCAAGCCAGTCTAAAATATACTGATAGTACCTAAATCAGTCCAGAAAAACGCACGACTAGTCCTAATCCGGGTTTAGGAATTTTACTCACCTAATTCGAAGGTCACGATGACGGGGAATGGCGGCCGATCACTGGTGAACAGTGAAACCGGCGGCGGAATTCCCGGCGACGACGGTACGGACGTGAACAGTGCCGGATGAACAGTACCGTGAACAGTAATCTGTACGGACAGGCTGGGAAGGCTGGAAAACGGTGGCCGGCGACGTGCCGACGACGGCCGAAACGATTTTTCCGGCAATAAACAGTAAAATCCGTACGGAGTGAACAGTACTTCCGTACGGACACTGTACGGACAGGGTGCGCCGGCGACGTATGAGGATGCTGGTGGCCCGGGTGTCGACGGTTCGGCGATCGGAGGTCCGGCGAAGCTCCAGCGTCACTATTCACGGACTGAAAATCAATGAAAATAAAGAAAAACAGAGAAAAAAGAGGGAAAAAGGGGAGAAAAGAGGGCGGAACCGGGGCTGAGTTGAGGCGGGGGACTAAGGGGGTTGACGGCGAGGCACGGCGGTCGGCGGCGTGCTCCGGCGAAGCTCCGGCGAGTGCGATTCGCGACTAGAATTTTTCTGTACAAGCTGGAAATGGCTGTTGTGGTGGCTGTTTAGGGGCGAAGAGGGCTGAGGTGGTGCAGGATGGTGGCTGAGGACGTCCAGCAGCTCCGGCCGGTACTGTTCCGGCGTGAACAGTACCAGAATGGACAGAAACGCACAAAAACAGTGCAGAAACGGGAGAGAAAGAGGGGAAAATGGGAAGAAAACGTTGCTGCAGCTGGTCTGATCCGTAGGGGAGAGAGAGAGGAGAGAGAGAGGGTTTAATCATGGTCAAACACTTTTGACTAGGGGTGCCAAGTGTCAAAATTATACAATAATGACCAAAATACCCCTAAATACTAGGTTTATAATTATCCTTATCCATAAAGGAAGGGGCAAAAGGGTCCATTGTCCTCAAAATTTACAGCAGATAATTATCCTTAATATCCCAAATTTTTTTCCAAAATTTTCGGACCAAAAATTAGCCCGGGGGCAAAATTGTCATTTTTCCGGCCCCGGGGCGAAATTCCAATTTTTGCACATACGCGTTCCATATATGCGTGGCCAACATAATATGGCGTCGGAATCGAAAAATTCACCTTCTAAGCCCTCGAAAATCAACTGCGAAGTTCCGGGAATAAAATAATATTATTTTTTCAATTTTTGTCCGAAACGACTCCCGGTATGCGTGGCCACTCAAAAATGGTGTCGGCCTCGAAAAATAACCTCAAACGACCCCAGAATTAATTACCGACACCCATAGGGGCAAAATTGTAATTTTCCCCAATTTCAGTCAAAATTTCAATCTTTGGCTAGATTAGCCCCAAATGTGCGTGGCCAGTATAATATGACGTCAGATTTCCAAAATTAGTCTCTTAAGCCTTCGAAAATCGACATCGAAATCCGGGCCCAATATCGCGAATAAAACTCGCTAAATTTTCAGTTTCAGGGTCTCTCACTAACAGGCGGCTGTTTAGAAGTTACGCGTATCGACCTAGGGTTATCTGTGTCGTAACGGTCTCGATCATTGAGAGAATGAGAAATTACTATTAGTTCCAAGGATCACGATCGTTCGGTTCAGGTTCAGGACTGGTTGGCCACGTGTATTTTCGGTCTTGCAGAATCACCTGCGTCCCTATTATACATCGTTGGCCTTGGCCAAACTCAATCCATTACCCTTTTCTACAATCGGCCCACGTTGGCCCAGAATATTCCCTCAGCGTCTCTCGTGATCGGTGTCCGTTTCACGATAGGGTCCCCGGTCCACGTACCGTTTTCTGGTTAGCCATGCCCCATTGGTTAGTATCCCGAGAGTGATCAGCTCTGGGCGAGACTGGCTAAAATGAAATGCGAATTAATATCAATTTTATTGATCCCGGAAATTACATCAAAATTCGGGCTGTTACATGGCGTGAGGGGGTGATGGTGGTGGTGCGGTATGGCGGCTTGAGGGCGATCCGGGCGGTGGTGGCGAGCGGTGGTGTTGGCGGTGAGCTTCCGGCGTCTTCACGGTGGAGAGAAAAGAGAAAGGGAGAGTGAAAGAAAGAGGGGAGGGGTTCACGGCCAAAAAGAAAAAGGGGGGGCTTTCACGAAGGAAAAAGGGAGAAGAGAGAGAAAGAGGTCTTGCCATGAATAGTAACTTTGACCCAAAAATATCCAAGGGCCAAAATGACCAAAATGCCCCTTGCCCCTAGAACTAACTCTTTATAAATCCTTAAGGGCAAAATCGTCACTTTCTCCATTTCTCATCGAAATCAAATTTTTCCGAAGGATTTAAGCGCACCAAAAATTCACACGTGACACGTGCAACGTCGTCCTAACGTTCCGGCGTGATTTTCTAATTTTCCGGTGTCCAATTTGGGCAAAAATTCCATAATTAAATTCTATTAAACGCGACTCGAGCGTTTCTCGAGCTAACGGGCGGCTTGCTGAGAAAATTCGCGAAATCGACTCATGACTGATACTAAATCGAGTCACGTACAAGTCCATCCGGTGCGTGATGACCTCAATTGTCATTAAAATCGCGAAGATCAATCACTTGATCCGAGGGGTACGATCATTCGGTATAATTTCAGAATCATTCGTCAAGTCGTTCCGTGGTCCAATGGAATCACCCGCGATCCACTACTAGGACAGTGACGAATTGACCCATAACTATCCTTGGATTAACTATCCTTGGATCGGCCAACAGTGGCTCAAAATATCACTTACGCGATTTAATGGTCGAAATCCATTCACGATCGAATTTCCTTTAGTCGCGCGAATTTAATTCCCCTATTAGCCTTTCCCTAATGGTTAGCATTCCCAGGAATGATCAGTTCCGGGCGAGAATTTACTACGAGCACATCTCATAAAACTCAATTATTCAATAAATTCCAATTGGTGGAATTTCGGAATGTCACAGGTTATCTTTCCATGGATGTGCAATTAAAGATATCCAATCTGACCGATAATCAACCTCTCAAGGCCATGAGTTTCAACTAGATTCCCGTGATGTGCAGCATAAAATCCCTTTAGACATTTTTAACTTGAAAGGTCTGTTTAACTTTTAATGGATTGAAAGGTCTGGTAATCTTTTAATGGACATGCATTTAAAGACATTAAACCTACCCAACAGATTCTTATTAATCAATCAAGGCCTCAAACTTCAATTAGATTCTTGCAATTTGCAGCATGAAATTCGAAGTCTTTAAACTGGAAAAGTCTGGTAATCTTTTAATAGAAGAGCACCCAGAGATATTCAATCTTGCCAGTAAATCCAACCTGCAAAGACCATGAATTTCAACTAGATTTCGGCAATTTGCAGCATGGAATCTTTCAATGGATGTGCATCCAGAAATACAGAACGTTTCCAGATATTCTATATGGGTCAAAGCCTCAAACTTCAACTAAATTCTCGCAGCTGGCAGCATCTGATTCTTTTAGATTCTTTAAACTTGAAAGGCCAAGTGATTGAATGGACACGCAAACAGAGAAATCCAAACTTACCAGACTCTTGCAGTTTGCAACACATGATAGCCTTAGATGTTTTGAACTCGAAAGGTCCCCTGAATTGCAACCAGATTCTTGCAACTAGCAGCGTTTGTTTCGAAGTTGTAAACCTTCTGCATTCATTTTCTGCACAAGTGCGTCTAAAGAGCAAAAATGATTGTCAATGGCCCAACCGAGGGAACCTTTTGGTGGCTCACCACCTCCTCCCTGCATTACCCAACATATGAGGTCAGAGAGACAAAGAGAAACAGCATGGATCAAAATTTGTCAAACATGCATTTACCTGAATTGGAGCAAGATTATTCCAGAACATGGACTGATTAACATGACCTGAACATAGGTTACATCCACAAAATCGTAAGAGGAGCAAAATCAAAAGGATAATAATGGGCTAAGCGGCAAAAGCTAATCTTTAATAGTTGAATATGCACATAGAGAAAATAAAAAGAAAATTTAAGATTATTGGATAATTTATAAAAACAAGAAGAGGTAATAGAAGGGCCGGCGCAGCCATCAGTGCTCTTAAAAAAAACACGAACTTTCTGCAAATTGTTTTCAAACAATAGACCTGAATGAAGCGTGTTTCAAAGGTGATGAAGTTCTGTAAGAAAGTTCAATCACAGTCATGGTTCAACATGCCTTTGCAAAATTGCGTGAACTACCACCACAATGCCTATGAAGCTTACTTAAAAATGAATTGATAATATCTGATACAACATTTCACACTTGTTCATCACATGCTGTAAATTATTCATATGAAACAAAATGAAACTCAGAAACCATAATTTCACCTCTTTTCCCCTTTCATTTAGTTGGTAGCAACTGCAATAAGGATGTGATAACAAATAAAGCCTACCGATACAGAGACTAATCTAAGCAACTGTCTTCAGGATGGAAAGACAACCCTCAACAAAATTTTCCTCCTAGTCAGTAAGCACGACACAATCTGAATGTGGTCACATTTGAATGCCACCCATCCTCGTTAGTGCCATATAGATCCAAAACTTGTCACTCTGTACATTCTATAGTACTATGGTTCATCAGGAGCACCAGCGCACCATTCACATCAATATGGAAAGAGCTATTGACAACCAATCAGACATTGGTAAGCTATGGCAGACAAACACTAAAAAACCAGGAACTTTGGCTCTAGAGGGGAGCTAACCCATCAAGGATTTGACATGAGCCACGACTGCAGATAATAGATTTATCTTACCGAGTGCTGGCAAAGCCAGATGAGTCACTTTATATACACTACAAGTTCCCTCGCGAATGATAGCTCATCTTTGAAATGTGCCGCTTCGTATATTGAATTGTCCATGAGTTAAATTCTCAACCACCTTTCACTCTCAATTTCATTGAATCTAAAGAAGCTTTCATCACAAAAAATACCTTCCTTCAGTCCATTAACCTTAAATGGAACAAAGTTGAGAGCATTTTTCCTTGTTCATCTGTTTCGCTGACAAATAAGACTATATGCTAAATTGTGTTCAGCTACCGTGACCAAAACCTTAACAGCTCTGCCTACTGCCTAGTCCTCATCATTTCTCGAGGGAACACATTAAATCACTAAGGATTGACCCCAAACGAGAAGTCAAGCACCTCCTCAGCAAATTTGACTGTGGCAATTCATTAAGGTCCTGTTTCTACGCAACGGCAGGCAACAGTTAAAGAACAATCCGAACGCTCGTCGAGTCCGCGTTAGACAAGAGAATGCTCCATCAATTGTCGCTCCTGACAAATTTCACCCTCACTTCCATTGAACTTAGAAAGCAAACAACAAAAACTAAATCCCAGACAGAAGGAACGAAAGAAACAAGAGGACAAAACAGAAAAGAATCGAACCTCCGCCATTGAACTTGATAGGCGCTCTGCAACTTATTAATAACGACGGCCGGACCGTCGCCCTCGCCCATGGCATCGTGGAGCTGCTCGAGCGCCTCGTTGGAGGCCTGGCGGTGGTGGTGCTTCTTCTGACGGTGCAGCTGCATGATCTCGCCGCTGATTGCGGGCTGGAGAGCGCCGTAGTCGCAGGGGAGATCGGGGAGAGGGGGAAGAAGGTCTGGAGGCCGCGGAAGCCGCCAATTGGAGCCGAGGCCCGAGGCGGAGGCTAGGGTTTGTTCCGGCCAGCAGCGCGCGGAGAGCCATGGGAGCTGATCTTCAAGCTCAGTCAGATACACACTTGGGCTCGTCACCTCCGGAGAATTTGGGCTCCTTACCTCTGGACAATCTGGGAATATATGCCCATTCAATTTCGTAAGCGACCCACACAGAATAATCCCAGTCCCGGCGTCTGGTGGCTTTTCTGAGCCCAAAGGATTTGTCGCGGATCAAATCAACCTCCCCAAACAACCTAACACGTGGAAGCCAAACCCTGGATAGTCGGACGGGAAGCTCGGGGAGACATTCAAGTGGACGGCAATCGAAAAGAGTGAGTTCCTCGAGAAGGGTTAGTTTGGAAAGAAATGGTAACGATGGACTTGGAAAATCGATGTGCAGAGCTGTTAAGCTGGAGGGCGGTTCCGGTATTCCTCGAAGGTTTTTGCAACATCGAACGTCGAGACGTTGGAGGGAAGAGAGCTTAGAAATGCTTTCTGGCAAGTCCAAAATGCCCGATCTAGCTAAATAAAGCTCGTTTAGCGAAATCAGTTCGCCTATATTATTAGGCAGTCCTTTTAGATTTTGGCACCATTCTGCATTCAACTTTTTGAGTTTCGCCAACATTCCGATGGCACTAGGCAATTCCGTCACGAGAATCGCCCTAATGTCCAAGATCCTCAAATTTTGCAGATTCCCAATACTTTCAGGTAATTTTGTAATCGATGTCTCTACTAATTCCAGCTCGGTCAATGATGCCAACTTTCCAATCGAGTCAGGGATCTCTCTCAAGGACACACATCCCCTTAGGTCAAGGCAAGACAGAGATGCTAGATTGCCCATGGAGCTAGGTATGCGAGCTAATGATTCACACCAAGAGGCATCAAGAGTCTCCAGCGCCTCCATAGAACCAATGGATTCAGGCAATTCTTCAATCCCTGTCTGACTTAAGTTCAACTGAGTTAACGACACAAGGGAACCCATGGATTCTGGAAGTTGAGCAAATTTATCACAATTAAGGACACCTAGAGTCTTTGGCTTCATCAGACAACCTCTCGAAATAGGATTCTCGTTTATAGTGATGTCATTTATGAGAAGCTCCCTTGATTCTTCCATTCTCCCTACTCTTGCTGATACCTCCTTCAGTCTCACACAACTATTGACATTCAAGGAGACGAGGGTCTTGATATACCAGATAGAAGGATGAATTTCTTCCAGACTCTCACAGTCTTCAAGAATCAAAATCTCCAAGCTTTTGAAAGCAGACAAGTCGGGAGTTCTTCTCAAATGTCCACAATATGAGAGGTCGAGAACTTTCAGCTCAGTTGCCATCTAAAAGAAACAAAGGAAAACCTCAGTGAAATTGGACAGCTACAATGTGTGATTTTCCACTATTCCTTGCTTTTTTTTTATAAGAATCTATAAGATTCCTAAAAAATACCTATACTTCACTACTCTTTCACGGTTGTTTTATTTGATTTTAAATGTTCTTTAATAGTATTAGGCTACGCCACCATATTGATTTTTTTAAACATATCCATTGCAAAAAGATTTGTGTTTATTTTCGAATAAAATTTCAAAGAGAAAATATATTTAATTTTTAAGAGCTATGGCGATGCCGTTGATTAGACATAAGCAAATGACTCTTCAACAATATGAAATTAAAGAGAAACGGGTAGTTTAATTATGAAAAGCAATTTTTTAAGGTTATATGTACAAGATATAAAGGATGTTGTATTCCAAAAAAATTTGATGCCATTGGAAGGATAATTTTATTACTCTCGTAACATTAATAATTTATATTTGTGTTATACAGTGACGACTTCCATAATCAACAATTATAATGAATAAATATTTCGTGCAACAAGTCAGAGCAATTCATAAATTATATGCATTACTCTAAGATTAAAATTAATTTAGAATTTTAGTATGTACGTACAACACAAGTCATTGCCTGGGAGTTTTTGTTTCTCCAAGAAAGAAGACTGATATAGAGATATAACAAGAATCACTCAAAAGAACTACTTTTGCATGGGGAGAAATTATCTTAGAAGCCACGAACCAGCTAGATTAGCGAAAATCAAAATATGCACAACTATGTAATTATGTTTTTAATAGATGTTAACTAATATAGTTAATTTCTTTTTTAGTATTGTCTAAGGTTAAGCATGACGGGTTGTAGAGTTTTATCAATTAAAGAAATTAAGGGGCAGAAGCTTCTGAATACATAGGTGCCTATAAATGCCACTTATATTTAGATGAAAATCCTAAATTCGAGGAATGATGTTAAACCTTTCTATAAGAAAGAAAGGAGAACTTGGTGCGATTAGACCTTCGGTATCACGTAATTATTCACAAGAAATATATCTTCTCAATATCTTACCTTAAGTGGACCCCATCCTCCCCACTTTTCTGAAATCGGACTTCTTGATAGATTGAGCACGACTAATTTTTTCGGATGAAAGTTGGCCACTTTGAAATCCGAGGGACAATTCTCCCACTGAAGCCATCTTAATTGAGGAAGTAAGTTTTGGAAATCTCCGGTGAAATTCACACCGTACGCTTCAAGGAACCTCAAGTTGGTGAGTTTGCTAAACTGTTCACCTTGGTAGCTTTTCTCGCCATAATAACCAAGATCAAGGGCCTCAATCTTACTAGTGCCCTGCAATTATAAAACTTTGTGGACTGTAAAATTGATGAAATTGACTGTAATAAGAAAAGATGGACTAATTTCAATTTGATATCATACTATTATGGTGTAGGCTTCTTACTTTCAACTTAGTGAAATGACAATTTGTTATTGCATATGATTTATCTAATTCATGTAAAAATGTGAAGCTCACGAAGGTGTTTTCGAACTTTTACTCTTCCATTTATGCCTTTCACAAATTCGCACTTTTGAATTACAAAAAATTGCATCCTTTCAAAATTACAATAGAAGGCCTCTCTTTATGTACAAACTACTTCAAATATATCTATCAAAATTCATGCCCTTTATATGACAACCCTAACTCATATCCTTTATATGTGAAAGAGCATAACTCTTACAGTTCAAGTACATTTATCAAACTTGTCATCAAAACATGTTTCACAATTAGAGAATTTGAATTGTAGAATACCCCCTATTATTCTGGTGTACCTTGTTTGCAATTCTCACTAGCAAAATGAAATCGAGAATGTCATCTCAAAAAGTATGCTCGTGTTTTACATTCCTTTCATATCCCGTGTTTCTTTAACGAGTGTTTTTTAATTATACATGGAAGAAAAATCGATTATATATGAAACGTTATATAGATGATCTTTACTCCTCTTTTTATTGGTACAGATGTTTGATGCAACATTTTCATTATCTTGTTTATTTTGTTAAAGTGAAATAGCATAAATTAATGAGATCTTGCTTCCAGAAAGATTGTACATGAGGATTGATTAAATTGGATACTAAGGGAATTCAAGTCTTTTCCATTTTTCTTTCGTTGTAACCAAATATTTAGGGAACTCAAATTTATTTTGTCTTAGGTGATGAATTGCACAGTGAGCACAAATCATGAGAGTTATAAGACGGATTTGTTTGGTGGTTTGAATATTTCCTTCAAACTTTTATCCTTTCGGATGTGACACTACTTATTTTTCCTTCAATTGTTTTTTGTATATTATCGTATTTTCATTAATAACTTCATAGATACCCTTTTTTTTTCAGTTCTAAGCAATGTTATATATAGTTGATTACATTTTCATTTGTGCAAAAATGTGTTCGCTGAAATGCATCGGTAGAAAGCTTTTACAAATCTCGTTACTTCATTATATTTAGTGTTTCTTCAATTAAAGATACTCATGACATTTGCACATGCTTGTCTGATACTTGCACAAATCATCCATATGTTGTAATTGCTTTTAGTTGCATACCTTTTAACTTTCATGCTAATAATGAAAATTAATCAAGACACAAAATTCAAAACCATAATTATTTACATCACAAGTATTGGAATGAGCCATTGCTCTGACCACCTCTCTAGGAAGTAATACGTCTGGACCGGAATTTCTCTTTGCATTTTGAGTGGCGTAGCTTCTAGACGACTTTTTTTTTATGGTACATACATAATGTTTTTGCATTAACAGACACTTGGTTTGGAAAACGTTAGTTTGAATAGACACATTTCTACATATTACACATGTTGTTCATGAAACAAAACCATGTAATAACTATTACATAATTTAAACCAATCAACATATAGCTACTACAGCTTTATTACATTACAGTGTAATAGTGATTATATTGTAGCCTTATTCCATTACCGTAACCATACGGGTTGTTAGTGTAATTTGTTGACCACCTCTAGTTTTGTATATTCATTGAATTTGAGTAGAACAGGGAAGATCAAGATCCTGAGACTAAAGTGCATAGCAGAAGTTAACAGTATTTTTAGTGTTAAAAATCTAAATAAAATATTTATGGCTCTATTGTTCCGTTTATTGTAAAAATTTAACTTTTTTCTTCTAATGTCTTATTTTAATCCATAGATCTTACCAAACAACATAGCATATATATTTTGTAGCATTGGGAACAATTTATGAATTTATCTTTTATTATGTGCGACGGCCTCATATTTGACAAGTAAATAATATTAAAAGCATACTTGTCAAATTACAGATCAATATCATATTGGAATCATATTTGACAAATACATAATATTAAAATCAATAAAAAAAAATATCCATCATCACAAGAAAACTTATATTACATGCTTTAGGAATAAATTAATATAATCAAATTACCCATCATGGAAGAAAAAATGTATATGTTTAGAGGAATCTATTACATGGATGCATATATTTCAACAATAAGTATGACGTAATGTAGCAACAACTGTTATGATTGAAAACATGTATTGATAACCATTGTGACTAAGAAATATCCATCATCATTGTTTAGCATGCTTTACAAACAAATGAATGTAATAAATTTGTCCATCATAGAAGGAAAAAGAACATATGTTTAGACGGATCTTTTTACGTGGTTATATATATTTCTACAATAAGTATAACAAAATGCATAATTAGTGATGGCTATTATGATTAAAAAGTTCTATGGATACTCATTATGAGAAAAAAATTTTGTTCTATTTCACAAGCAGATTATATAAAAAAAATTATGTAACATGATAGCTCATATTTAACAAATAAATTATGTAAATGTACTAATTATGTGCTATAAAACGCTCATTATGAAGATGTAGAAATATCTATTATAACATGGTAGCTAATACTTGAGAAATAAAAAATCGACAAAAAAGTTATATAACACGGATAGCCCATATTTAACAAATGATGATATAAAGATCAACTAAATCTTTGCTAAATACAATGCTCACTTGGAGTTGAACGATGTAGTCATAATTATTACAACATGAAAGCCTATATTTGACAAATGAATATTATCAGGGGATTAACAGAAAAATTAATCCAATGTCACAGAACTAAAAAAGTATTAGCAAATTCACGGAAGAAAAGTATATATCCACTATTATGAAAAGTCAATAGAACGAAATAATAAATAATTAGAGCGTTATACTACACAGTTGCGTATATATTATAAATAAATATGAAAGTGACATTAGCAAATCAACAGTGTTAACTAACGATTGACACAAAAGGACTCAATTGCACAAACTTGGAAAGATAAAGGACTACATTGAGCAAAAAAAATAGATAAAAGACTAAATCACACAAACAATAACACTTAGGGGGTACTAAATCTGTACTTAGCCCAACTTAAAAATTACAGGAACCTTGATAGCCAATTGTGACAAATGAATAGAGGTCTCATTATCATAACAAACAACTCATAAGAAGTCAATACTGAGTAGAAGAAAAAAGAAAGAACCAAACCTAGCAAGAAATCAAAATAAGAATCCAAACATCAAACATGCACGTCAAAATGATATGAGAGAAAAGCATGGCCTCAACAATTTATGCGAGCTTTTCTCTAAAAGTGCTCTGTTAATCATTATGTTTTTGTAGTTTTGTTGTTGCGTTGAAGTTACCGAAAGGAGAGTGTCCTCATCACAATACTACTGGGTAAAGAGATATATCATTTATCAATAACCAAGATATTGCTCCTCAATTATGTCCTAAAACCAGGCAAGAACAACAATTAATCGAAAGAGCTCTTTTGCTTGTAGAAGCAGCAAGTTTTGGGGACTTAGGACCAGCAACAATTTTAATTCAAACAAGAAAGAGAAGATGGGCTCACATTCACTAATTAAGACAAGTAGAGAAAACTCTTACCTTGTTACTCTCGAGCACATCCGTGGCTTCCTCACGAATCCATAATCTGCTACGCTTTTGAGGCTTCTTTTGATTTTCTAGACGAACAATTTCCCTTCCAAGATCTCTCAGTTGATCATGCATCATTAGTGTGCCTTTTTCATCAACTTTAATGAGGGACATAAGACTTAACACTTCAATCCCCTTCCCGGGGAAAAAATCACAGGCATCCCACATATAAGTCGGATTTTGTTTAGATGCTCCAATAAAAAAACATGCAATATCCAAAAAAATCTGTTGCTCCTCATAATCTAATGCTTTGTAACTTATCCCCAACGTCTCTTGCACCTTCTTATCAGGCACTTTCTTTAATTTCTTTGATGTATCTTTCCATGCTTCCTTTGTCTTTCCACATAAGAATGAACCTATAACTTCAAGAGCTAAAGGAAGCCCCCCAGTAGTAGATACAACCTCATAAGAGATATCCTTATAATCACTAGGAGGAAAATCCTTTCGAAATGCATGTCTACTAAATAAAATCAATGATTGATCCGAAGGCAACTCGTTGAGTTCATACATGTGGCTAGCCCTAGCCTTGTCAAGAATACTCTTGTTTCTAGTTGTGATTATGACTATACTTCCTGCTTTAAACCAACTACCATCTCTGATCAAAGCATTCAATTGAGTATTATCATCCATATCATCAAGAAGAGTGAGAATTTTCTTACTTGTAAATCGAGATTTGAGGACACTGATTCCTTCATCGACATTAGACACCTCACATGAACTTCCTATTATGTCAGAAATGAGCTGCTTTTGTAGGCATTTAATACCCTCGCTCTGAGATGTTTCTCGAATATTAGCTAGAAAGCTACGATCCTCAAAATGACTGGACAATTTGTTGTACAACACCTTTGCAAGAGTTGTCTTACCAATGCCGCCCATTCCATAAATTCCAATAATCCATGTACCATTGAATTTAGCATCTATCTTACTCATAATTTGTTCCACATGATCATTGGTTCCCACCAACTGTTCGGGAACATTTAGCTGAAAAAGTCTTTTTAACTCACTCATAACTCTTCTTACTACCGTTTTGACTAATTCTTCTTTATGCCTATCAAATAACAATATAAAATTTCAATATATGATGGCAATGTTTATATGCTTTTTCAAGTAAGATCTATTTATAAAAAAACTAAACAATGTTTCGATGGAGAAAAATGTACCCGTTATCAATTTTCTCGGATTCCCATCCTTTTAAGTAACTGACTTCTTTGAGTGCATCTTCCCATTCTTTCACAACCGTTTGGTCCGAATTCTTTTTATGTGCATTGATAGCATCTCCAAATCTCCCCGCAAGATGTCGCACATGCAAGGGTTCCACTTTGTAAAATATGGGCAACACTATTTGCCCTCTGCTTTTCTTGCACTTCAACATTTGAGCCAGCTCATGAAGGCACCATTTGCTAAAAGCGTAATCCTTCGAGATGATGGGGATCGAGATCCTAGACTGTGCAATACTCCAGAGAAGCTCCAGACCAATCTCCTCACCGACACGGAGCTCATTGTCGTCTCTGAATACATGAATTCCTGCATCGACAAGACTAGTATAGAGATAATCGGTGAAACTTTTGCGAGTGTCTTTCCCTCTAAAGCTCAAGAACACTTCATAGTCATTTCCTTTCGGCTTTTTGGTTCCACCTTCATAATCACCTACATGTGGAGAGGTCGATGAGGAAGACGCTCCGTATATAGGATCTTCTAAATGAGTAGGTTCTTTTATTTTCATCTCGAGATTGATGGAGTGGAGCCCCAAAATAAGAGGAATATGGAATCCTAGATCTGGGATGTGCAAAAATGTCTCTTAGAACTCAATTCAGAGCTACATTCAAACAAAAACAAAAGCTCTTGTCCAACTCATCAGAAGAAAATGGAGCGATCAAAGCAGGAAAGAGAGAAGAGGAGAAGAGCAAGTAGCCACCGATTACCTGAGGAGTGCTCGAACAACACAATCCACACACTGCTATGATCTCCACCGATTCTCAGTCTTCGATCTTGGATTACCCACACGCACCGCTCGTTATCGTGCGTACTTGAACAATGCTGAGTTCTGGCCATCCAACGATCCAAGACTCTTCATGCCAATTGAACTGCTGCGATGCATGTTGCACGGAAAGGTCAATTATTGCGGGCGTAATTTCCGGAACACTGCTTGGAAGGTGCATGGAAAGACTTGACTTGACTTGCCTTTTCTGTTAACAATAAAAATAAAAAAGAAAGCTAACAAGGTAAAGTAACATGCTCGCGGCGCTAACGTCGATGAGTCAATGACAAAAACACATCAGTTGTCGGATTAAATCAGATTTTGTTAAAAAAAAATGTATGTACGACACTCAATATTTAAATAAGGAAAATTATTATTTTCAATCTATAATCAGATTTTTTCTTCAAAAGAGATTCCTTTGGAAAGGTAACTCACAAAATAAATCTCTCCAAGAACAATTTCTCAAACTATATTTCTCCACGTCACCTCAAGTCTAAAGACAATCTAGTCATCATCAATCCCTCACCCAAGTCACTTTTGTCTCGATCCTTAAATTAATAATTTTTGACATTTTACATAAAATTTATACATTTTCACTTTTTTATTTTGTTTGTTATCGATTCATGTGGCCATTCTTCTTTTGCTTAGCTCTTAAGCCAAGATCATCACTTACAATATCACGAATCTGACCAATTATATTGTTGTGATCTCCACCATTCTCAGTCTTTGACATTTTATTACCGACGCAAAAACACTCTCTACCATTAAAAAAATTAGAGAGCAATTCCGCAATTTCCACAACATTATGCGGAGGGTGCGTGGAAACTACGCAAGTGTTTTTTGACATGACTTGCTTTTTTTATTAATAGAAAATATAAAAGAAAATGCACCAACAATACAAATACTCATAAGTGATTAAAGAACTGTGTTGGATAAGATGGCAAATTGGCGTTAGAATAATGTAAAGAAAAGTGCCCTTCTTTATAGCTCATTCGATTGGGATTAGCGTAAATGAAGTTTCTGTCTAATTTCTCAGTTGCTAAAGGGTGATACCAGCTTAAGACTCCTCACAAAATTAGAAATTTTATTTGGAGTATATGCTAAAATGCTCTCCCGACAAAGGAAAATTTATATAGACGGAAGGTAGTACCCGATCCCATTTGCCCAATTTGCCAAGCGCATGCTGCAACCCCAAAACATCTATTCCTTCTCTGCAAGTGGACAAGAGAAGTTTGGGATGATCCTGCACTAAATATCCAAATCTCTATGCATCAAACCTCCAGAATTGATGAATGGATGCTAAATTACATATCCAGCGGAAAGAACAAACCAAAATTTGAACTAGTCTCGATTGTGCTCTAGAAAATCTGGAAAGAAAGAAATGGCCTCGTATTTACAAGGTGCCTTCCAAATCTGAAGTCGCTGGTCGAAGGAGGACTACAGATGCTCAGAAACTTCACCAAATGGAGCAATTTTGACAAAAACAGGGCATCGGCAAACAAGGACGAGAACGAATTATGGGTTCCTCCAGAAAGGGGAGAAACAAAAGTGAATATTGACGCTGTGCATGAACCTGGATCATTTGAAGGATCAATTGCCTGCGTGTGCCGCAACTCTTCTGGAATTCTGATTGATGGTTTCGCCAAGATCGTCCTCGCCTCCTCCGCCGAACAAGCAAAAAGCGAAGCTATGGTGGAAACGCTAAAATTCCTCTCTCCACATGCGGGGGAAAGACTTATTCTGGAGTCTGATTGTCTTGGTTTAGTGAGAAGTGTCAATTCTGTAGAAAAACTATCATGAGAACAGCACGCGCTAATAAGTGAAGCCCGCGACCTGGTTTCCAGCTTTTCTAATATTAAGCTTATTTTTTGTAATAGGGCTAAAAATAGTGTAGCTGACTGGGTAGCTAAGACCCACAGAAAAAAAAAAAAGCACTCACCGAAAATTGGTTGACTCGCCCTCCGCAGGCCCTTAGAAATTTGCTCTGTTTTGAGACCCGGCCTATGGGTTATTTTTTTACATGTTATCAATGAGCAGTTTATATTTCTGACCAAAAAAAAATTTCTTTTGCCCTTTTCTGTGGTTAAATTGAAGCAACTGCTATTGATTTGTTTGAGCAATGTCTAGAGAAAGGAGATGGTGGGAACTTTTAGGAGGAAAACGTTAATAGGAGTATCTTACACACTCTTTTTAGCATCTAGTCATTTTGTAAAATGTTATGCTGATTTGTCTATTCAATCCAATTTCTTCACAAATAAGTTGCATGATATATGTTTGTGTGTATAGAGAGATATGTTTGTGCATGTGTCACAGCTTAACAAATAGTGTATCATTACTGCAAAGAAACCTTTTTAATCAGTGAAATTTTTCAATGTCCTTCTTGCAGAATTCCAGCCTCTTGATCAGAGAAATGCTATGCCACATTCATAAGAAATTTCTATCGTGCCTCTTTCTCTCTCTCCCTAACAAGTGAAAGATTAACAAGTACAACATCATAATAGCATAGTAATGTGCACCTATTGTGATGTACAACATTACGACACGTTAAAGTAATTAAGTACAAGAACATCATAATAGCATAGTAAAATTGTTCTGTGACGTTATGATGTATTATTGTAATCAAGTGCAAAAATGGTGTGAAACAGAAGTGTGCACCTAAAAATTTTCAAAAGATGAGTGGGTCCGTTGCCTATTGACTTGCTCTTTTTCCCTCACCCACTTTTTGAAGGTTGAACCTTTTTTTTAAGCTAATGGGATTATTCTTTTCAATCCGTAGCTCCAGGAAACTTCAAAGAAATTTCCTGTTCCAGATTTTTTTTCATTGCCTTTATAAGGTAAGACAAGTTAGTTAAGAAATTATAATGCTAATAATTAGTAACGATGGGTATATGAATTCCCTTTAATTAGCCAAGAAGAAAAGCATATTGTTATATGACTTCAGTAATTTCTCACTCACTAAGATGATCATCCGGAAACGATTGTTTTAAAAGGTTCATGTGAGATAATTTTTTTTCGCTGCTCTTGTTAACTAACACAAATAGTATATGAAGAGACTGAAGCCTCATTATATAGAAATCTGATATTTTGGGAATGAGATATACTATGAAAAACAATAGAAAAATGGAAACTTAAACAGTTTTCATTTTCAATGAACTGGAAATGTTTTCTCGAACCAAATGGGCCGTAAGGAAACTTGACTCTAGTTTTTTTCAACGAAATCATGTTCACTTAAAAAAGTTTCCATGAAAATTATTTTCCAGTAATGATAATTTACGAAATCATGCCTTTCGTCTATCGTCACGAGAGGGCTGCAATCTCCATGGTCGCGGTGATGGGGCTCATCTCCACCGCGGGGATTGATTTTCACGGAGAGATAGACGTGGCCATGGAGGTCACGGCCTCCGTCAACTCTTTCCGATGGAGATCTACGGTCACTGGAGGCCACGACTTCCATGGCTGCGGCCCGCAGCCTGCGGGTTCAAATAAAATATCCTTGCGCTCATATGCCCTATTTTTTCTTGGACCATTAGACGGTTTCTGAATCAGCAATAAAGTCACTTTTCTCGTCTCAGCAATTTGTTCTTTTCTTCTTTTTTCCTAAAAAGAGGTAAGTTGATGTCGTGGGGAAAGTTCATGTAATGGAATCTTAACTGTTCACGACATCAATGAACCTTTTTTTCTCGTCAACGACCCTCGCTGCCACTTAAAAAAGCCTTCATATTTGTGTCTAAGGAAGGAATCAACACAAAGTAAAAAAAAAAAAAAAGAGAGGAAATATCACACGCAATTCATTGTACTTTCAGGGTAAAACTTACAAATTCAAAGTTGTGCAATTTAAAAATGTTTAGCTAATTTATCTATTCAATTCAATTTCTTCATGATCAAGTTGCACAATATACATGTGCGTATATATAGAGATATATTTGTAGATGAATCCCAGCTTAACAAATATTGGGCCATTAATGTGAAGAAACCTTTTTAATGGGCAAAATTTTTCAATGTCTCTCTTGGAGATTTCCAATCCCTCTATTAAAGTGATGCTATGCCACTTTCATAGGAAACTCCTATTGTATCTCTCTCTCTCTCTCTCTCTCTCTCTCTCTCTCTCTCTCTAGCAAGTGAAAGATTGACAAGTATTTTTTGAGTATGCTTTTTAAATAATTCAATTATGGGAATCGTATAAGGTCCCCACATTTTTCAATGGTTGAGATAAACTAACATTTTTGTTTTACCAAAAAAATCATCAAGAATAGCGTGCAACCAAAGTCATTGCATTTGATTACTCTTCTTTTCTATATTGTGAGAATCACAGTGTACATGAACAGCAACTCAGAATGAAAGAAAGGAAAAAAGAAAGAAAGATTGATTCAATGGCCTCTCAAAAATATGAGAAGATGGGGCTGCTTCTGGTCCGACGATTTTATGCATAACAATTTTGCCATGTCTGTCAGCCATTCGATGCAAGTATTTGAATGTCATTTGTCCATTTAATTTGCATTGAGTTGTGCAATCAAAACTTTGCCAATGTGAACCATCAGATTGAGCATGGTAAAATTGCCATGTTCAAGGCCACTGGATAGCAGCAAAGACCGAAAGACGAGGAAAACTTTTATGGTACACCTATTATAATGTTACAACATTACAACACATCAGAGTAATTAAGTACAAGAACATAATAAGAGCATATTCTATGACGTAATCAAGTGCAAAAGTGGTGTGAAACAGAAGTGTGTAACTAAAGATTTTCAAAAGATGAATGGAATCAACACTGATGGAAGTTTCGCAGGAAAAATATGAGCTGACTAAGACATGGGACCTGTGGTATCCGTCGCCTTGTGACTTGCTTTTCTTTACTCACCCACTTTGATGGCAAAAAATTTGCCTTAATCCTGCTTTTTATCAACAGGGAGAAAAGAAACAATAAAGTGAGAGCATTTACACTTCTTGTGGACCTCCAATTGATTATTTTCCTGAGTGGGTTGGAAATTGGAATCTAAAAGAAACTAAATATATTTGTTCATCTCTCTAATAAAAAATTGCTCTTTGTGACCCAAAAGAAGAAATAATTATTGAAAAAGATATATGATTTGTCAAATAATATAGAATGTGACACGAAAGTTAAATGTATTTTGGGTCTCATGATTAGCGTAGTTGGTTAGCAAATCAGAAATTTTCTTCTTATAAACTAGAGTCAGATGTCCAAATCTCATCAAAACGACTCTAAGTCAAAGCCACCTACGTACAGTCCAAAGGTCTGAACTTAACCAGTTTATAAGTTTAGCAAGGTATTTCATGTGCTTTCAAATAACCAACTTATATGCTGGTGTGTATGAGTTATCTTAAGTTTGCTCTTCTAGACATTGAAACTAAAATTGGTTTGAAAAAATTCTTCAAATTTTCATTCTCACTATCATTTGACTGAGCAAGTGAAGTCTCTCTCTCTCTCTCTCTCTGAATACCCAGTTAATTCTTCAAAGCTCCAAAATATCAGCCTGAACTTTATCTTGAGTGACAATTCTTGCCTAAAATTTTTTTTGTTTCAATAAAAAGCCCAAACTTTTACTCGAGTCCCAAATATGGCCCTCATGATGTAAACTTTTCAGATTGTTGGGGTCAGATATGGGATTTAAGTAAAAATTGGTGATTTTTTATGAGACAAAAAAAAAGTTCGGGTCAAAATTGTCACTCAAGGTAAAGTTGGTCCTTTTTTTTGGAATTAGGCCCACAAATTTATCAATAATTGAAGCATTTCCGTGATTTTTTTTAAGGTTGAAGCTTTTTTTAAGCTAAAGGGATTATTCTTTTCAATCCGTAGCTCCAGGAAGCTTCAAAGAAATGTCCTGTTCAACATTTTTTTTCATTGTAAGACAAGTTAGTTAAGATATTCTAATGCTATTAAATAATAATGATGGGTATAGGAATTCCCTTTAATTAGCCAAGGAAAAAAGCATATTGTCATATGACTTCAGTAATTTCCCACTTGCTAAGATGATCATCTAGGAAGGATTGTCTTAAAAGATAGATTAATGCCATGAAAAATCCAAACTGGTACACATGTGATAAATTTACTTCAAACTAATTTTTGGACCACCAAAAACCTCAAACTGGTACACCTGTGATAAATTTACCCCAAGCTAATCTTTTGACCGCAAAAACCTCAAACTTCTTCATTTGTGATAAATTTACCCTCCGTTTACTTGGATTAATACCACGAAAAATCGCAAACTTGTACATTTGTGACAAACAAAGGATAAAGTACCAAATTGGTACACCCGTCAACTACCACGTGTCTTTGAACTCAGAAATTTGACAGTAAATTTAATGAAAACTAACAGAGGGTAAAATTATCATATGTATACCAGTTTGGGGTGAATTTATCACAGGTGCACCAGTTTGGAGTTTTTTTTTATGGTATTAACCCTTAAAAGATTCATTTTCATTAGTGAGATAATTAATTTTTCCATTACTCATAGTAACAAACACAAATAGTATATAAAGAGACTGAAGCCCCACAATATAGAAATATGATATATTAGGAATGGGATATATTATGAAAAATTAAACCAAACGTGTATTGTTAGTTCCAATTTCTACAGAAAATTTTCATACCAAACGTTTTTCGGTGAAAAGTAGAAAATGTAAACCAAAACAATTTCCGTTTTCAATGAACTGAAAATGTTTTTCCGAACCAAATGAGCCGTAAGTAGACTTGACTCTAGTTATTTTCAACGAAATTATGTTTGCGTGAAAAAGTTTCCATGAAATTTATTTTTCAGGAATGATAATTTATAAAATTATGCCTTTCATTTGCGGTCACAGGAGGGCTACAACCTCCGTGGTCGCGGTGATGGGGCTCGTCTCCATCGCATGTATTGATATTCGCAGAGAGAGAAAAAGAGACGTGGCCATGGAGGTTGCGACCTCCATCAATTCCCTCCATTGGAGATCAGCAGTCGCAAGAGGCCTCGACCTCCATTGCTGTGGGTTCAGATGAAATATTCTTGCATTCACATGCCTTTTTTTATTTTTGCCGCTAGATGGTTTCTGAATCAGCAATATTTTTTAAAGTTCAATTTTCACATCTCAGCAATTTGTCCTTTTGTTCTTCTTGTCCTAAAAAATAAGGTACGTTGATGTCGTGGGCAAAGTTTATGTGATGGAATCTTAACTGTTCAGTTGGTAGTGTCAAATTTGGGTCATCAACGACAGCAACGACCCCCGCTGTCACCTAAGAAAGCCTTTATTTTTGTGTCTACCGAATCAACACAAAGTTATAAAAAAAAGAAGAAGCAAATTTCATACGCAATTCATTGTACTTTCATGATAAAACTTACAAATTCAAAATCGTGCAATTTAGAATGTTGCTTAGAATTTCAATCATATTCTTTTGAGCAAATGACATTGTAAGAGGTATCTGGTTCGGTATTTTTATGATGAGAAAGCCCACATAATATAGATAAGCCAACCTAAGCTGCCAACTAGTGCCCAAATAGATGAACCAAATATGTGTCATGGGGATTCAAAAAAATTAGATGAAAATAGAGAACTAGGTTTATCAATAAGACTGTCTTCAAAGACAGTGATTTTCTCGATAGGATTCGAGATCCAATAGAGTCAGCTCCAATGGATATCTTGTCCCCTAATACAATGCCCAGACCCTAATCTTCCTCACTTAGTCTATGTAGCAAGCAAAAATGAATATGATTCAAGCTTAGAAGTGCTAGCCAATACACAAAAAGCATGAAAGAGACGAAGAGGAGAAGAAGGAACAAAGGATAGAGTAATGTTAATGGTGATCTTTTAGTTTGTGTTTTTTCTAGAAGAATATATAGATGAAGGAAACGACACATGGGAGATTTCTATTACAAAGAGTAATTCAATTTACAAACTTTATCTTCTTGACCAATTTCTATATAACCTTCCTGTTGAAATATAAGTTTCTTCATCTAAATTGCCAATTTTTTTGTCGAAATAAAGCCTTTCATTCATTTACGAAAAAACCCGGAATCAAATATAGCAGCTTCGGAACATTAACTATTCCACAAAAACCCCGGGGGTTTAGTCATCCAGTCAGGAGAAAGACCATTTCGACGGAAGGCTTTAGCAACCCAATCGGCAGTAGAATTGGCTTCACGAGAGCAATGAGGGACTTTAACGGATCTCAACTTGGCCCACATCAGCTTGCAATCGTCCACAATTGGAGACAAGGCCCATGGATTTTCTTCTTTGCTCAAGAAAAACTCTGCAACACATCTGCAGTTTGTCTCTAGCAGAACCTCCATATCTATCAGCCGGAGGAGATCTACTTTTTCCATCAAGTACAGCAGAGCTCGGTTGAGGGCTAGGGTTTCTGTGGTCAAGTCAGAGTCCGTGGCTAGAATCAGTCAATGTAGTTTTCTTTAGAATCAGTCAAAGTTGTATAGTTTACTAGAATTTTATTGTTACGGTCTTAGAGTATAGGACTTGGTTTCTTTTGTTGCTTTCTTGTAGTTATCCCGTTTGTATCAGATTAATGCAAGCACTGAAGCACTTTCCTCTGAGTGTCTCTTTCTTTATTCGCTTCAGTGCCTCTTATTGCATAAGTGGTATTAGAGCCTATTTTAGTTGAGAGTGTTGAGAGTTCAAACACGTGAGAAAATGTGAGCCACAAAAGGTTGAGAGCAAAAAAGAAAGAGAGTCCGTGAGAATGCAGCAGTAGCTCTATTCCATTTTTACTCTTGCAGCAGCAGTTGAAATCGAAGGCCTTGGAAACATTTGTGCAACCAGCTATCCCGCGTTTTGATGGTCATTATGACCATTGGAGCATGCTGATGGAAAATTTCCTCGGGTCCAAGGAGTATTGGCAAGTAGTTACCTTTGGACTTGCAGAACCAGAGGAAGGAGCTATGTTGTCGGCAACACAAATAGCATATCTGAATGCATTCAAGCTGAAAGATCTCAAGGCCAAAAATGATATTTCCAAGCTATTGAGAGATCAATCTTGGAAACAATTCTTTGCAAGGATACCTCCAAGAAAATTTGGAACTCCATGAAGAAGAAATATCAAGGATAAACAAGAGCAAAGATTTAGACCCAAAAAAAAAACGCAAGATTAAAGAGGCAGCAGCTTCAAACACTTCGTTTGTAGTTCGAAATCCTACAAATGAAATCGAGAGGGTCGGTCATAGACCATTTTTCCCAAACAATGGCAATTGTCAACAAGATGCGGATTCATGGCGACAAGACGGATGTTGTCACCATAATTGAGAAAATTCTTCAATCCTTGATACCAAAATTCAACTTTGTTGTTTGTTCCATAAAGGAAGCTAAGGATATCGAAGAACTTTCAATTGATGAATTGCAGGGATCCTTATTAGTTCATGAACAAAAATTTCAATAGCAAGAGATGGAGGAGCAAGCGGCTTCAACTGAAAACCACTTTTCATCATCAGCTAAAGCAAATAAAGATAGATGGTGGGTGAGCATGGAAGAGGCGAAGGCAAAAGAAACAATGATTGCTGTAGCTCGAATAAAAATTCTGACAATAATCAGTTTCATAATCCTCAAGTGAAAGGAAGAGGTCGTGGAGGTCGGCATTCAACTGGTTAGGGAGCAAAGTTAGTAGACAAATCTCATGTAGGGTGTTTCAAATGTCATAGGTATGGCCATTACAGATCAGAATGTCAAACTAATTTGAATAGACAAGTTGGAGAAAGAACTAACTTTGCGGAAAAAGAAGAAGTGTCTCTATTGATGGTGTGTCACGTGAAGGAAGAAACTCAACCAAACATGTGGTATTTAGACAATGGTTGTAGTAACCACATGAATGGAGATAAAAAAGGTGTTCTCTAATTTGGATCAATCTTTCCACAACACTGTGAAGTTTGGAGATAGTTCCACTATTTTTGTTATAGGAAAAGGGAAGGTAACAATTCGCATGAAGGGAAATTCTATGCAGACCATCTCAAATGTTTTTTATGTCCTTGAGTTAAAGACCAATTTGCTAAGTGCTGGCCAACTACAAGAGAAAGGATATGAAATCTCTATTAAAGGAGGCATTTGCATAATACAAGATGAAAAATTGGGCTTAATTGCCCAAGTCTGTATGACGGAGAAATGAATGTTTCCGCTGTATCTCCACAATACTACCTATTCATGCTTCTCTATGAGATCAAAAGATGTGGCTTGGTTATGGCATTTTCGTTATGGACATCTCAATTTTGGCGCGTTAAGAACACTATGTCACGCCCCGTACCCCACTGGAACACAACATCCCATCACGGTCGATTATGGTGCAACGCTCCCAGGAAGCGTCGCCGACCCACACCCATACAGAGATGAAACACATGCGGAAGCAACGTATATAATTAATTATATACACCCGTACAATAATACACATGAGACCAAGGTAGGACAACCAACAATTAAACAACTCTGAAAATATAAATATTTACATTACCATAGAAAACCTTTTTACATAGTATCATTTACAAGCCAAACAAAATAAACAAATACAGTAGGTCACGCTATCAACTGCCACCGGTTAAAAAGGGGTCAAGTGGCTGGGTAAGTGGGTCATCTACAGGGAAGGCTACAGACAAAAAGGTACGTGCTTCCCTATCCCTATGGTTAGGACCTAGAACCTAAGCTAAGGTTCCCAGTCGGGATCCGAGGAATCAGTGGAATCATCTGATAAGTCCTCATGTGCGTCCTCGCTAGACCTCGACTCGTCCGACTCCATGGCCTGAGCTCGCTCGTCCTCAGAGTCCATCTCCAACTCAGGGTCTAGGTACCAACCTAAGTCCTCGTCCTCGCCAATCTCCACGTCTGCACCTACTTCATCTACTTCTCCATGCTCTTCTGCGTCCTGCTACATGCCTCAAGGTCGCCGTTCTGGTCCTCCTCCATCGGCTCAGGGTCCTCTGCCATCACATCGGGCTCCTCCTGCAACTCCTCCTCCTGCATCATCTCCTCAGGTGCGACTTCAGGATCTATCACCTCACCGGCAGCGATGATTGGTTGCATCATCTCATCATCATCGATGGCGATATCAAAAGTCCTAAGGGGATCTCCCTCAATCCCATGGGCATCTCGATGACACCACGCCACGTATTCCTGCTTCTGATAAAAGTCCGCTCCTATATCCACAACTACTTGAGACTGATGTCTCACAAAAGCCTCCCCATTTCCTGAGGGGTAGGTGGTAGTATATGACCGGATCTCCAGAGGGATCCCAAAAAGAGGCGGTGGCCACTCCATCCTCACGGCCGGGGGTCTGAAAAGTGTCGGTTTACAACAACCGTGAGACGAATCTCAGTGAGTTCAACCCCTAAACCTAGGCTAGGCTAACATGCAATCTCCTGACCGGAACATAAATATTTAGAATCACAAATCAATACTAACTAAATCATTCTTAGACCCTGCAGGTTAGACAGATCAATAGATAGTATTCACAGTACATGCGTGGCACTCATATTCACATATATGCTAATCACAATCTTATGCACTGATTCACACAGTCTCGCATGCCAGTCTATGTATGTTCATGTATGCAAATGTCGTGGACTTGACACATGCAATTCCCGGCCCACTGGCCCACACCGGCACACTGGCACACTGGCAATTTATTATTAGCACAACTCGAGTCAACAATTAATCACGGCCCGGTGCGTCTAGCCTGCTTCAAAGTGCATGAGGCGCAGCAACCGATCTGGCCCAGTGTCTCTAGCCTGCTTCAAAGTGCATGAGGCGCAACACTGTTCTCCTTGCGAACCAGAGCCTACTGTAAAGTGCAAGAGGATGGTCGTCTTCCGGACGTACCGGGTATCGTCCTGCTTCAAAGTGCATGAGGACGGTATCGACCCGAAGGTCACGACCCGTAGGTCCTTAGGTGATCACACAATTCATTATTATCTGGACCCCGCGTATAACGCTTCAGGGTAATTTAGGTGATCACACACTCATGGCAGGCACGCATTCTCACACAATTTCGCCACATGCCACACTCTAGGCATACATAATGCGTGTCCATGTTATGAAATACAATGCACCATGATCACTAACAACATTTAATCACAACCAAGCACAATGTACATATAACCAATCAGTTCGGACATACACGATAATTTTCTAACGGGTTCCTATATTCATCAATTAATTCATTTCCTCTCCCCAATAAAATCTCAATTATTTACCACAAATTTCCCGATAATAGATTCTACCAGTCAATTCCCAATCCGGTCTCAAACACGTACTGACACTATCCAAGCCAGTCTAAAATATACTGATAGTATCTAAACCAGTCCAGAAAAACGCACGACTAGTCCTAATCTGGGTTTAGGAATTTTACTCACTTAATTAAGGGTCACGACGACGGGGAATGGCGGCCAATCACTGACGAACAGTGCAATAGGCGGCGGAATTCCCGGCGACGACGGTACGGACGTGAATAGTACCCTGTGAACAGTAACCCGTGAACAGTAACTTGTGAACAGTACTGTGAACAGTACGGTGAACAGTACTTCGTACGGGGCTGCGCAGAACGGCCGGAAAAAGGTGGCCGGCGACGGCCGAGACGATTTTCTGACGGATGAACAGTAAATCCGTACGGGCGTGAACAGTAATACGTACGGACACTGTACGGACTGGGCTAGACGGCGACGTATGAGGGTGCTGGAGGCCCGGGTGTCGACGGTTCGGCGATCGGAGGTCCGGCGAAGCCCCGGCGTCACTGTTCGCGGACTGAAAAATAAGAAAAAACAAAGAAACAAAGAAAAAACAGAGCTGGTTTTGGACTAAAACCTGGGCTAAGGTGGCTGCACAGAGGGGGAATGGGTTGCTGGTGATGCTGGCTCGGCGGGGGAAGCTCCGGCCGGTACTGTTCCGGCGTGAACAGTACCGAACAGTGCAGAATTGCACAAAAACAGTGCAGAAACGGAGAGAAAATGGGAAGAAAAAGGAAGAAAAAAACTTTGCTGCTGATGTTCTGCGTAGGAGAGAGAGAGAGAGTGTTTATCTTGGTCAAACATTGAAGACCAAAGTGCCAAGTGTCAAGATCTTGCACCATTTCCCTTTTTACCCCTTATCCAAAGGCCCAAATTCAATCTAATCCAATAATTCAAGGGCACTTTAGTCATTTGCCCTTAACCATGGGCTGACCAGACCTGAGTTGAGCTAACTCACCTTGGTTAATCCCAAAATTAAGTCCAAAAATTCGGAATTAATTAAATAAAGCCTAGGGGTATTTTTGTAATTTTTCGGTCCCGAAACGAAATTCCAATTTTCGTCCATACCGGTCCTATATATTCATGGTAGACATAATCCGGTGTCGGAATCGAAAAATTCACTTTCTAAGCCCTCGAAAATCGACTGCAAAGTTCCGGGAATAAAATAATATTATTTTTCCAATTTTGTCGAAATTCCACTTTTTGTCCAAAACGATTCCCGGTGTGTCTGGCATCCCAAAAATGGTGTCGGATTCGAAAAATAATCTCAAACGGCCCCAGAATTAATTACCGACACCCACAGGGGCAAAATTGTAATTTTCCCCAATTTCAGTCAAAATTTCAATCTTTGGCTAGTTTAGCCCCAAATGTGCGTGGTCAGTCTAATATGACGTCAGATTTCCAAAAATAGTCCCTTAAGCCTTCGAAAATCGACATCGAAATCCGGGCCTAATTCTGTGAATAGAACTCGCTAAATTTTCAGTTTCAGGGTCTCTCACTAACGGGCGGCTGTTTAGAAGTTACGCGTATCGACCTAGGGCTATCCGTGTCGTAATGGTCTCGATCATTGAGAGAATGAGAAATTATTACTAGTTCCAGGGTCACGATCGTTCGGTTCAGGTTCAGGACTGGTTGGCCACGTGTACTTTCGGTCTTGCAGAATCACCTGCGTCCCTATTATACATCGTTGGCCTTGGCCAAACCCAATCCATTACCCTTTTCCACGATCGGCCCACGTTGGACCAGAATATTCCCTCAGCGTCTCTCGTGATCGGTGTCCGCTTCACGATAGGGTCCCCGGTCCACGTACCGTTTTCTAGTTAGCCTTGCCCTATTGGTTAGTATCCCGAGAGTGATCAGCTCTGGGCGAGACTGGCTAAAATGAAATGCGAATTAATATCATTTTTATTGATCCCGGAAATTACATCAAAATTCGGGCTGTTACACACTACATCAAAAGAACATGATGACGTGTCTTCCTCAAATTACAGCTCCTTATCAAATTTGTGAAGAATGTGTTGTTAGTAAACAACACCATAGTCAATTTCCACAAGGAAAGTCATGGAGAGCAAGGAGGACATTGGAACTTGTTCATTCGAACATCTATAGGCCAATAAATCTATCTTCTAATGGAGGTAAAAGATACATAATTACCTTCATTGATGATTATAGCCGAAAAATTTGGATTTAGTTTTTGCAGGAAAAAATCTGAAGCTTTTGTAGCCTTTAAAAGCCATAAAGCACTTGTTGAAAAAAAAAATTGGCAACCCAATAAAAGTTTTTCGCACTAATCGTGGTAGAGAATACAACTCACATGAATTTGTAAATTTTTGTGAGATGCACAGAATCAAGAGGCAACTTACAATAGTCTATATGCCACAACAAAATGGTATGTGTGAAAGGAAGAATTGCACTATTTTGAATATGGTACAATGCCTTTTGACAATAAGTGGCATTCCGGAAAGCTTTTGCCCGAAGCATTCAATTGGTGCATTCATATTTTAAACAAAAGTCCCACTCTTGATGTTCAAAATATGACACTAGAGGAAGCATGGAGCGGCTGAAGACTAGTAGTAAACCATTTCAAAATTTTTGGGTGTGTTGCTTATGCCTATGTTCCAAACTAGAAGAGGAAAAAGCTAGATGACGGGAGAAAAATGCATCTTTCTTGGCATTAGTGATCAATAAAAGGCTTATAAGGTTTATGATCCTATCACCAAGAAAATCATTATCAGTCGTGATGCAGTCTTTGATTAAGATTGAACCTGGCCATAGAGTGAGAATAGTGTTGGAGACCATATTCCAGCAAACTTTGATAATGATGAGGAAACACAGCAACCCATGGAGCATATGTAGCAAACAACAATCACTCAAACTTTCCCAAAAGATGCTCAAAGTCCACTTGTAGCTAAACAATAGCCACAATGTGTTAGAAGGAGGCCCACATGGATGACTAATTATAAGGTAATTGAAATTGATCAATCTAATGACCCACTTACACATTTTGCTCTATTTTCTGTGATCCTACGACTTTTGATGTCGCTGTAAAACAATCAAGTTGGCGGAAGGCGATGGATGAAGAAATTGTAGCCATTGAAAGAAACAATACTTGTGAGTTGACAGATCTTCCTAGATGACACAAAACAATTGGTGTCAAGTGGGTGTACAAGACCAAGTTGAAAGCAAATGGTGAAGTTGGCAAGTACAAGGCATGCTTAGTAGCTAAAGGGTATAAGCAAGAGTTTGGCGTAGATTATAAAGAAGTCTTTGCACCTATTACACGACATGATATAATCAAATTGGTGATTGCATTGGCAGCTCAAAATTCATGGCCTATCTTCTAATTGGACGTGAAATCAGCATTTTTGCATGGTGACCTGCAAGAATAGGTATTGTTGATTAGCCTACTGGATATGTGAAGCATGGTAGTTAACATAAGGTATATAAACTAAAAGATGCATTACATGGGCTAAAACAAGCTCCACGGGTTTGGTATAGTCACATTGATGCTTATTTTTTTAAAGAAGATTTTAAAAAATGTCCATATGAGCATACACTTTTTATTAAAATAGGTGATGGAGGAAAGCTACTTATTGTGTGCTTCTATGTGGATGATCTTATATTTATTGGAAATGATCATGCCATGTTTGACAAGTTTAAGAAGTTTATGATGGTGGAATTTGATATGATTGATCTAAGGATGATGCATTACTTTATGGGTATTGAAGTGACTCAATCAGCTGCAAGGATTTTTATTTCTCAAAAGAAATATGTTCAAGAAATTTTAGACAAGTTTCAGATGAAGAATTGCAATTCTATGAGTACACCAACTAAAGTTGGCTTCGAGCTTATGAAAGATTCCAAAGGAAGAAAGGTGGACAGAACTCTCTACAAGCAAATTGTGGGAAGCTTGATGTACTTGACTCCAGTACGACCTGATATAATGCATGCTACTCATTAGTAGGTACATGGAATGCCCAAAGAGATGTATCCTAATGGTGCAAAAAGAATTTTTTGTTACTTGCAAGGTACTACTGCTTATGGGTTGTTTTATACGAAGGAAGAGAAGTCATATCTATTTGGCTTTACAAACAGTGATTATACTGGAGATCTAGATAATAGAAGAAGCACTTACGGATATGTTTTTATGCTCGGGTCAAAATGTCACGCCCCGAACCCTACGGTACGCGACAACCCTATCGAGGTCGATTCAGTGCGACATCCCAGGACGCGTCGCCGACCCAAAACCCAAAACAGATAACAATACACATGCGGAAGCAAACAAACATCCGTACAAATTAAAACCACATGACCAAGGATAGCAATAAATACAACTTGCATTAATAACCAGGATTTACAATATCCATTACAACAAAGATAAACATACAATCCAAAACAAGTCAGCAGCCACTAACATCAAAAAGGGTATGTAGCTTAGGCGGTCAGACACTATCTAGAGGGCTCTTTAAAAAAAAAGTGTCAGCCATACCTAACTAAGGTCAAGACTAAACCCTAAGGCAACCAGTCCGAGTTAGATCCTGAGGACTTAGATGAATCGTCAGATGACTCAGACTCAGAATCCATCGAATTTGGCTTGGACTCGGCCGCCACTGGCTCCACCCCAGAATCATCCTCCGGTTCCAGCTCCTACTCCTGCTCCATCGGCTCTGGCTCGGGATTGGACTCCCACTCCATCGGCTCCTCTTCCTCGGACTCGATATCGGGATGTACTAACTCCCCATCAGCTGGAGGTGGGTCCCACTGGCCCAACTCGTCAAACGGGATGTCGAAGGTCCTAAGGGGCCTATAGAACCCAGTCTCATCCGGGTAGCACTAACCGAAATAGGGATGGGCCTTGAGCTGTGGCTTGCTCTCATCGACCTAAACTATAGCGTAATATCTAATATATACCTTCTCGTTCCAACCAGGGTATTCGGTCACCGAACGTTCTATGCGGTTCGGGATCCTAAAACAAAGTGGTGCATCTACCATCTTCAGGGTCGGTGTCTGAAAAGATGGGTTTAAACAACAATGAGAATAAATCTCAGTGAGTATGTCCCCTAAACCTAAACTAGGCTAACATACACCTTCCGATAAGTACTAAATAAACACATAGTCCATAACACAAATGACTTAGGCCCTCGGCCCAAATCCAACACATATACAACCCTGCAGGTTAGGCACATAATAATAGCAATATTGTCACACAACCCAACCATAGCACATAAATAATATCACTCGGCCATGATGTATGCCATGCACATGCTCGTGCTCATACTCATGCTCATGTTCATTGATGCACACTTGCACACGTGCCATTTCTCAATTTTCCTCCAACCCGCGTAAAACGCATTAGGTCATCATTTCGATCGATCTCTGGCCCGTGTAAAATGCATCGGGCTCATGACACAAAACCCATGTAAAATGCATCAGGTTGGCCACCTTGCGGTAGTCCAGACATCGTCCCGCGTAACACACCTAAGGACAGGTTCAATACCCCGCGTAACACACATCAGGGCTTTATGTGATCACACGTACACAATCCACCGATTATTATCTGAATCTCGCGTAAAACGTATTAGGGCATTTAGGTGATCACATGCTTGTGCCAATCGTGCATACTCACATAATGCATATGTTATGCCAATGCTCGATAACATTCAATGCTCGAGCATTCGTTAAATTTTACAATGAGCATTCAATTTCACATAGCCACATGCTCAATTTACACCACACATATTCAATTTAATAAAATCAATATGCCCAATCAATTAATTAATTCAAATTAGCCATGGTACATCATAGACACACGAAACTCACGCAATTAAGCCATTAAACTTACAAAAGCCTAAGATCCACCAAGCTCATCCTTTCTCAGCCACATAAGTACTTAATCCTGGCATCACATAATCATTACCAAGCCATATACAATCAGCCAATCAATGGACAAATCAAGCGCACACGGCCATTTCACAAATAAATCCTCAATTTTGCCGAACAAGGCCCGATAAATTTCACTATGGCCAACTCCTAATCAATCCACTCTAGGCCTCAAATCCACCTCTAAATCATCACATAAGTCTCCCAAATTCATCACATAAACAGCCACTACACAGCCCAATCGTTGCACCCATTATAATCCGCATTTAGACCACGATTAATCAACATAATAATCCGATCGAGCCTACACTAATCGGTTACCAACTAGATCACCTTAGGCCACTAAATCACCATCAAATCACCACATTAGCCCATCCAAATCATCACATTCCCAGCCCTAATCCTCCTCCACAATTTAACTCCTAAAATACCCTAAATTAACCCCTAAAACTTGTCTAAAGTACACATAATCTTAATTAAGGATTAGGGTTGTACTCACTAGGTTACAAGCTCTAAATGTGGCTGAACAAGGAGGAGAAATGGGTTGCTCGGTGGCTGGTTCAAGCCGGTTCCACGGCTGCGCTCCGGGGATCCTCACGGCGGCAGATGGTGGCAAGGTTGGTGGCACTCTGGCTAATCACGGTTGAAACAGGGGATGATGGTGCTGGTAGTGGAATGGAATAGGAGTGAGAGGTGAGATCGTCTGAGGTGGTGGCGAGACGGGCGGTGGTTTTCGGCGAGCGGTGGTGGCGGCGTGGGGCTGCTCCGGCGAGTTGGCTTTCTCGCGGCCAAGGTGAGGCTGGACGGCTAGTGTTGACAGTGAGAATGAGAGAGGGAGGAGGACAGAGTGAGATGAGGGGAAGGTGATGATGGTGAGCTGGTCGAACGGCATGAGCGGCATCGACGGGCGGCGGCAGCTTGGGAGCTGCTCTGGCAATTCCTCACAGCCAAGGAAGGGGAGGAATGGAGAGAGTGAGGAGTGAGGGAGGGGAGAGTGGCCGGTGGTGCTGGTGAGAGTGAGAGGAGAGAGAGAGAGATTGAGGGAGAGTTTAGTGGTTGAACCACTTCCCCTAAAAATGACCATCTTGTCCCACCATCAAAGGCCTGGATTGAATCAAACTAAAATATCTAAAGGAAATTTGGTCCACCATTTCCAGCATTATTGAGGGCTGATTAGTCCATATTAATCCCCAAAATTCGGAATTAGCACTTAGGGATCCAAGGGCAAAATGGTAATTTTCCGTTCTCGAGCCAAATTTTCAATTTTTGACTCTACCGACCCCAAATATATTTGGCTACACTTATACGATGTTGTCCTTGAAAAATAGTCGAGTACGTCTGCAAAATTCGACACCGAAGTCCGGATTCAATTCCACGATCAATTTTATTCAAATGCAATTTTAGCACCTCTCACTAATGAGCGGCTGTTTAGGGGTTACGCGTATCGACTTAGGATTACTTGAGTCGTGACAGTCTCGATTTTCAAGATAACGTGAGGATCATAGCTAGTTTCGGAGGTTGCAATCGTTCGGAATAAGTTCGGGATTGTTCGCCACGGGTACTCTCGGTTGTGCGGAGTCACCCGCTACCCGATCGTACGTCAGTAGTCAAACCAAACCCGTCACCCTCCTTGGATCGGCCCACATTGGCCCAAAATATTCCTTCAATGTTCCTCGGAATCAAACTCAATTCACGGTTGAGTTCTTGGGTTCACGTACCATTTTTCTAGTTAGCCATTCCCTATTGGTCAGTATCCCGAGAACGATCAGTTCGGGGCGAGACTTACTAAAATATAATGAGAAATAAATATCCATATCATTAATTCCGGAAGTGGGTCGAATTCAAGATGTTACACAAGAGCTGTCTCATGGTCCTCAAAGTAGCAACTAATTGTTACTTTATCAACAATCGAAGCTGAGTCATAGCCTAAGTAGCATCGACACGCGACACGACACGACACGACACGACACGACACGACACGACACGACACGACACGACATGTGACACGTTATTTCTCAAAAATAGAGAATTTCGATACGTTGGGACACTTTGTATATTATATATTTATATATACACATGATAAATTATCATTTTTTAATTTGATTTAAATAAGTAAATAAATAATAAAAATCCTAGAATGAATTTACCCTAAACAAAAATTATACACGTAAGTTTTCAAAAAATAATTATGTATAGATAAATATATTAATTAAGAAACTAAAAATAAATAATTAAATTTGAAAAAAAAGAAAGTACAAATGCTGCCTTCTCCTTCACGTCTCCACCCCATTCTCTCTCCTCTCTCTCCCTCCTCCAAAGCCTTCTCTTTTAAGTTTTCACACTTTTTCTCTACACGCTCCTCGATGCCCGCGAGGGAGAAGACATGCCTTCGGACACGAGCGACCGCAGGCTGGCCCAGCCTCAGGCCTCCGCCGCTGCCGTGGGGGGAGGAGCCGGCCTGCACCATCCGCCTCCGCAGCCTCAGGCGGAGGTGCTGCTCTCCTTGCGCTATGACTCCACCGACACCAAGTTTTGCTACTACAACAACTACAACCTTTCCCAAACTCGCCACTTCTGCAAGTCCTGCTACCGCTACTGGACCCAGGGCGGCACCCTCCGCAACATCCCCATCGGCGGTGGCTCCCACAAGTCGGTGACGGCAGCGTCGGCGTTGGCCTCCGCCTTGTCGAAGAGGCCCCGCCTCCGTCCTTGTCTCCTTTCTGCAACTCCTTCATGACCCATGACCTTCGGCGCCGGACATGCGTGTCGCTGGCGTGTCCGGCACGTTGACCACATTTCGGATCTCCGACACGCGTTGACCACGTGTCGGCCGCGTGCCCGAGCATGTTGGAGCATGTCAGTCGTGTGACACGTGTCCGACACCGACTCGGACGCCTCCTAAGCATGTCGGTGCTACTTAGGTCATAGCTACAACTTCATGTGCCTGTCAAGCTATTTGGCTAAAGAAGATTTTTAAAGAACTTCAGTTGAAGCAACAAGGAGCAACTTCAATTTATTGTGAGAACAGTTCAACCATTAAACTATCCAAAAATCATGTTCTACATGGTAGACAATATCACTTGTTCAGGGATCTTATGAAGGATAAACTAATTGATCTTATTTTTTGCAGAAGTGAAGACCAAGTTGCGGACATATATACTAAACTCCTCAAGTTGCCTACGTTTTCTAAAGCTAAGAAAATTGCTTGGTGTTTGCTCGATGGATAATCCAATTTGAGGGGGGTAACAATTGTTTTTTCTTTTTAAGGGAAGGAATGTTGGCTAGAATCAATCAAGATTGCTGAGTGTATATAACATTAATTTAAGGGAAGGACTGTTGGCTTGAATCAATCAATGTAGTTTTCTTTAGAATCAGTCAAAGTTGTTTAGTTTGTTAGGATTATATTGTTAGAGTCCTAGATTAGGAGTTGATTTCTTTTATTGCTGTCTTGTAGTTATCATGTTGGTATAAGTGGCCTAGTTAAAGATCTATTGTCAGATGAATAATTAATGCAAGAAGTGAAGCATTTTCCTCTGAGTCTCTTTCTTTATTCGTTTAGTGCCTCCTATTGCATCAAAGTCAGCCTGAACGGATTCGGCGAAGCCAGCTACCAGAGCTCCAGTGGAGTCGCAATACACGCCAGCCATCGATCCTGTCGAAGCACCTTCCCCCCACGAACAGTCGATGTTGAATTTAAGCTTTCCTCTGACCGGCGGTTTCCATCTTTTAGGTACGGTCGCTCAAGCTTTGCTCTGCTTTCCTGAGCGTGGGTTCCATCTCATATAACTCTTGTGCTGGGTAAGGGCGTTTTGCACAATCGTTGGCAGGTCAAGTATTCGGCCTTGAAAGATCCAGGCATTTCTCTATTTCCAGATCATCCACAGTATTTCAATAGTGAGCTCTCCCGACGGTGAGTCCCGGCTTGAACTTAGTACTTCCATTAACCATTTATCCATCCTCGTCATGCCCAAAGAGCTAATTGTGAGGTTGATGCATGGGTTTCCTTTTATCTAAATCGCCATTTAAAAAGGCAATTTTAACGTCCATTTGACGAATTACCAGATTATGTATAGAAGCTGAAATCATCATTACTCTAATCATTGTAAGCCTTGTTACCGGAGAACAAACATCGAAGTAATCAAGCCCTTTTTTACTATACCTTTTTGCCACTAATCTTGTCTTACAATTATCTAGGGAAAATTTCAAATAATGGCCCAAAGTAAATGAGTTTTCTCAAAAGAGGGCCCGGAATGAATATTGTCTCAAGCATGAATCTAAAGTGGCTATTTAGTCTCAAATAAGGGCCTAAACTTATTGCCCATCAATCTTCGCCAGCTAGCAAGCACGTGCTTATTCTGACAACACAACCAGGGACATAATCGTCCAAAAACATTTACTTTCTATTTTTTATTTATCTTTCACTTTTTTCTCTTCTTCCTCCTTCACCCACGTTTCTCTCCAGATATGGCCGTCTTCTATGGCCGTTGGCAAGCGCTTAAGCATCTTCTTGGCTGGCTCTTCAGATATGGCCATCCATGGCCATCGGCATCGAACGAGCCATCATCGCTCATGGCCACGGCTTGTCGATCTTCTCTTGTCATGAACTCCTTCATGAGCAGGTAGTCCTTGATCCACTCTCGCTTCAGCAATCGGAGCTTGTACTTAGTCAGTGACGTGATGATTGGGCCTCGCAGCGGGCCGCAACCCTTTTTACTTCTAGTCAAAGTGCGAAGGCGGCGTCACCGTTGGCTCAAACTTCTTCTTTTTTTATCGAAGCCGTTCTGCTTGCAATCGCTGAACTAGCAGTTGAGGGTTTTCTTGTTGGAGCTATCCCATGGCTCTTTGGAGGTCTTTTAGGGGAAAAATCAAGGTGTTGAGAGAGAAATCAGAGGTGATTTTATCATAAACTGGCTTTGGGAACAAGTTAAATATATGCTTTATAGTGAAGAGAGAGACGACGGCTCGTTCGGTGTCGGCAACAATGGACTGCCAGATTTGAAGAGCGAACCAAGCCGATGCTTGAATGTGATGCCAATGGCCTTGGAAGACAGCCAGATCTGGAGGTGGGCTTGAGACCTACAACTTCCCTCCAGGTATGAAGAAGATGAACAGTGAAAAGATAGGGAAAGAAAAGGAAACAAAAGAAAAAATGTCACTGCACAAAAATGTCCATGCTCATGCTGTCGGAATAAGCATGTGCTCATCAACTGGTGAGTTCATACCCCTGTTAAGACCAAATGGACACTTCATGCCATAATTTGAAATTAAATAGCCACTTTAGCCCTTATTTGAAACAACGTTAACTATGGGCCCTCTTTTCAGAAAGCACATTTACATCGAGTCCTTATTTGGACTTTTCCGATTTATCTTTGGTATCGTGCAATTTTAATTTTTTTCTTCAACACCCATTTAGAACCTATAATTCTAGTGTTAGGAGGAAGATTAGCCAATGACCATGTATTATTTTGCTTAATAGACTTTACCTCAACATCCATTGCCATTTTCCACATATGTGCATCCGGTCTAGACTTAGCATCATTATAACTCTTTGGATAATTTTCTAAATCAATAACAGAAGTGAAGAAATTGGGACCAAAGACTTTTCTTATTCTTTTTACTGTTAAATGCTGAACATGCTTCGACAACTAAAAATGCTTAATAAGATTTGGCCAACAAAATTTTGCTTAAAAAGTTGATGTGGCAAATTCCTCTTAAGTGATTACTGGATGCTTAAATAAGCCTGCTTAAATAACTTTTGAATTCTAACGTTTGTCAAACTAACTAATAGACAAGAGATAAAAAAAAAAAAAGACCCAGATAACTACTAGATAATTTAAAAATCTCGATCTAATAAATTAAACGAATCAATAATTTTTTTTTAGAATTTGAAATTATTTACATTCGATGAACTTATGTTGTGTGTCTAATCGACACACAAATATATTCCTTAATCACCAAATACGGAGAAAATTACCAAAAAACTTATAAACCTATTGTACAACTCCTAATTCAGTCTTAAACTTTTCATTTGTGCTAATTTAGTCCAAAACTTTTCGACGATTTGTCAATATAGTCATTTTCATCAATTTTCATAAAAAAATCATTGATACGGTGGTCCAATCAACACCATCCGTCCTATGTGGCATAAACGGCACTAGCATGGACAATTTTTTAAAATATTATGATTTTTTCCTTTTTTTCCTTTTTGCTAGTGGCCAGTCTCAAGCAATGGCAAGGATCATGACTATTTAGGCACTTGCCACAGTCAAATCGAGATGGTGATTGCTTTGGAGATGGCCATTGTCCTCGTTCCTTTCTCCATAGGGTTCTCTCTCTCCCTAAGATACGAGAAATATTATCTGACCCAACTCAACAACTTTTATTTTGGTCCATATTCACGTTAAGTCTGCATTTTATCACGGTGTGATAACTAAGGTCTACATACAAGCTTTTATATTTCTAATCTAATAAAGCCTTCATCTTTATGTGTGTGCATAATCAACAGTGAACAAGAAATTTCCCGCCCATCGCTTATGACATTCGCCTTGCAATCCCTTCTAATTACATGGGGCCCAACTACTGGACTCAACCTCCACGGCCAAACCCCCCAAAAAGAAAATTGTCGGACCTAGGTAGGCCCATTATGGCCCATGGGCTTGGCCAGGCCTAGGAAAAAAAAAAGTGACTCCGCGAATCACCAATGGGCCATGCTTGGGCATGGGCCCAACTACCGGACTCAACCCCAAAGGCAGAATCCAAAAAAAATGTCAGACATAGGTCGGCCCATTAGGGCCCATGGGCCCAACCGGGCCTAGGCACAGAGCAAGATGCAGCCCGCCACCTTGTCCATGGCCGTGCTCGGCCGTCCATGGCCCACTACCGATCCCTATCCACAAGAAAAGGAAGTTGCATCCATCCACATTATCATATCCATAAAGTAAATCCATTCATTCAAAGACAACATAATTTACACTTGTCAGTTCACATTTCGTTGATTTAACACTGATCAGCCAAAAAGTTGCTCGAACACGGAACACTCTGGACAGAAAGCGAAAGCAAAACGGAGACAACAACCATACTTCGAAGTAGAAGATCCATGGATTTTCCATGAATTTGAGATCTCAAAAATCAACAATTTGTAGGGGCACTGTGTACCTTGATAGCCAAACTTGTCGATCAAAATCAAAATGAATCTTTTCAGAGACGAAAAACTTCAGCTGCATGCTACGACGACTTCCTCCCCCGACATCTTCCCCTATGGCGACCGATTTGGAGATGCCCGCAGCCTCGCCAAGAAGTTCCTTGTTGAGAACTCCCGGCTCTGGTTGTCCTCGAAGTTGAGTGCATAGCTCGTCGGGTCGTACCCAAACTCCGAGGCGGTGACCGCGGCGGCGACCTGGCACTACCTCCTCCGGCTGCTCCCAATCCGAGCGACAAGGCTCCGCCACTTGTCCCGGATCTCTTGGGCTATCAAGCGGAGCCATGCGCAAGGCGATCGAGCCGCCCTGCTGCGGCTGCCCTTGTTGCAGCCCGAGGAGGCGGCGGCGTTGTTGCCGCCGTCATGGAGGCGGCAAAAGAGGAGGCAGGAGGTGGACGATCTGAGCTTGTGGATTAACAGCATTTTGGGTGTGCGAGGATGAGGGCGGTGGCACGAGGCGGTGCGGGCAGCGGAGCGGAGCAGAGAGGCAGTGCGAGTGATGAAGAAAACCGTAGGGATGATGTATCGTGGGCAAGTGGGGACGCAATTCCTCGAGTTAATCCCGCGTGACGTTACATTTCGTTTGGGTTTTTTTCCCCAACTTCCCTTTTGAGGTAGCTTCATAATTAAGCAAAAGTCGAGGGACCAGATAAGGGATAAGCTGCTGCCTGTTTTTTCCTTTTCCGTGTTTACCGAGATTGAATTTTAATAATTTTGGGGCAGTGGTAATCCCGCTTCTGTGCGATTAACTCCACCCGATTTTCATCGAAAAGACAAAATTGCCGTCCATCATTAGATTGCAATTTAAAGTGGCAGCCCAAATGATTTTACTTTCCTTTCTTTTTAAGTTTTTCTATTTTATGTAGGATTTAGTTACCAGAAAAACAAATTTCCCACGTATATTAAAAGATGCCGTCAGATTTTACTTCCATAAAAATTAATTTTATCAGAAAAAGATATTTTCAAAAAATACCTAGTTCTATTCTAGACTGTCGATCAAATTTATGGATACATTATCGATTAGAATCTAGAAATAAATTAACACAAACAATTTTTTAGCACAATCATTTGTTTATAATTTTCACTTGTGCATATCATCATCAAATCCCGTCTTATGAGTTTTCTTTTATGTATATAATGGGCTGACAAAGCAAAAAAAAAAAAAAATTCTTAGAAGGTTTTCCAAAATAAAATAACGATAACATTCTTCAACGAGAAACTTGTCGGGCCTAGGTTGCGTTAGGCCCTAGCCTAGGCACAAAACGGACACGGCCCGCCGTCGGCACAGCCCACAACCGATCCCTATCTACAAAACAAGAAGCTAGCATCCACGTCATCTGTAAAGTAAATCCAATTCATCCGAGACCAGATTTACTTCTTGTCGGTTCACATTTCATCGACACAACACTACTTGATCAGCAAATATTGCTTGGACATAGAAAACTTCCAGACGAAAAGCCCAAGCAAAACAGAGACGACGACGACGGCATATGGAAGCAGAATATCCATGAATTTCAGATCTCAAAATCGACAGCATGTACAGGCAACTTGGATCCCTCCAAGGACAGTTGATTGCCCCCAACTTGTCGATCAAAATAAAAAAAGATGTGTTTTTTTACAGTGGAAACAACTTCAACTACAAGCTACAACTTCCCTCGGCAACTTCCCCGGTAGCAACCAATCCCAAGACTCCGGCAGCCTCGCCAAGAAGTTCCTCGCGGGGAACTCCTTGTCCGAATCCAGGCTCCGATGGTCCCCGAAGTTGAGCGCGCAGCTCATGGGATCGTACCCGAACTTCGAGGCCGCCGCGGCAGCGTGGCCCTGCCTCCACTGGCGACTCCCGATCCGAGCGACGAGGCCGCGGTACCTGTGCCGCATCTCCGGCAGCGGGAGCTCTCGGTCCGCGGATCGGAGCCACGAGCAGGGCGATCAAGCCGCCTCGTGGTGTTTGCGGTTGCCGTCATCGCAATCCGAGGAGGCGGCGGCCTAGCGGTAGGCGGCGGCGCGGCCGTCGTGGAAGCAGCAGAAGAGCAGGCGCGGGGAGGATGATGATTTGAGCCTGCGATGGAGCAGCATTTGGGCATGCGGAGAGAGAGAGAGAGAGAGAGAGAGAGAGAGAGAGAGAGAGAGAGAGAGAGAGCGGATGGCGATGGGGAAGGAAGGAGCCGGGGAAAGAGGGATGAGAGCAATAAACCGTGGGATGAATCGTGGACACGTGTCGACGCGGTTCTCTTCCTAACTTCATTTTTGGGCGGTTTGGTAATTAAGTAAAAGCCGAGGGACCAAATAGCTGCTGATTTTTCCTTTTCCGTGTCTACGAAGGTCGAAGTTAAAATAATTTTCGGCCGTGCTATTTCCAACTCTTATGTGATTTATTTTTGTTTTGTCAGACCAACTCCTATATGATTAAATCCGCCCATTTTTAATCAAAAAGATAAAATTGCGCTCAATCATTGAGTTGCAATTTATAAGTGGCGGCCCCGAAATTTTACTTTCCTTTTTTTTTTACTTCTTTTCTGTTTTTATTGCCTATATATATTTAAAAGGTACTATGTTTTCTAATTGTGAGATTTTAATTTCATAAAAATTAGTTTTTTCGAAAAGAGAAATTTCCAAAAAATCTACTTCTTGTCAAAGGTGTCAATCAAATTTATGAATAAATTGTTGGATAGAATCTCGAAAAAAATTAACATGGACAATTTTTTAGCACGATCATTTATATAAGTTTTCGCTTTTGTTGTGCATATCACTAGACATGGCCACGGGCCGGTTTGGGCCCGGAACCGGACCGGAACCGGCCCAGTCAAACCCGGACTCGGCCCGTTGACCGGGCCCGCGGTTCGGAACCGGAACCGGCCCATGCCCTACGGGCCCGGTTCCGGTTCCCGAAATTTAGGAACCGGCGGTTTCGGGCCCGGTTCCACCAAAAAAAAAAAAGAGCCTGCAGTGCAGCCTGCAAGTGCAGGCCCTGCACATCCGGCCGGCGAGGCCGGCCTTGCCCGACGCCGGCGAGGTCGAGCCTCGCCAGATCTGGCGAGGCTCGACCTCGCCGGCCTCACCTGCAACTGGCGAGGTCGAGCCTCGCCCAGCCCAGGCGAGGCTGGCCCTCGCCCAGCCCAGGCGAGGCCGGCCCTCGCCTGATGCCGGCGATGGCGGCCTCATCGGCAATGGCGGCCGTTGGCCTTGGCCAGTTGGCCACCCGTTGCCGGCATTGGCAACGGGAAAAAAAAAATAAAAAAATAATTGCCCCGCAGCAGCGGGCCCCGCTTGCGGGCCCGTTCCCAACGGGCAAAAGCCCCAACCTAACGCCCAACAGGCAAAAGCCCCAATGGGCAAGAAAGTAAAAAAAAAAAACGGAGATAACCGTTGCAATTGCAACGGGCAAAAGCCCCAACGGGCAAAACGTAAAAGCCTCAATTTTTTCCTATAAATTCTCCCAAATTCTCTCAATACTCACACAATTCTCTCAAATTCTCTTAATTCTCAAATTCTCTTCTCTCAAGTCTCAAATTTTCTAAATACTCGAAATTCTCTTAAATTCTCTCAATTTTCTCAATTCACACAATTCTTTCTTAATTCTCCCAATTAGTTCACTCAATTCTCTCAATTCTCTTAATCCACTCAAAAAATGGCAAGTGGAAGTCGAGTGCCATCTGGATCTGGCAAAGGTAAGAATATCGCGACGGAATCCCATCATTCTTTTGATCCTCGTGAATATGCAGATTTTCAAGATGATGAAATCAACATTTTTCCCGATGTGGAGCGCATCCCGACTCAAGAAAGTTTTCATCCTCCTGCCGATATATCTACAACAAAGGAAGCGGAACGAGAATTTACATCTGACATTTGGAATCACTTCGCGAAAATGGAAAGGTTTGGTATTGGTGAAAAAATGTATGATATAATTTGTAAATATTGTGGGAAAATATATAAATATACAGGTGGACAAGGATATGGAATATTTAAACAACATCTTAGGAGCAAACATCCAACCGAAACGGGAATCGATATTGGGCAACAGCAAATTTCCAGGTACGTCAATCCTAACACTTCCCCTTTATTTCGTTATAATGACAAAACTTATAAGGAAGAATTAGCCAAATTTATTTCCATTGAGCATTTAGCATTTAATTTTGGAGAAAGATTTGGTTTTAATGAATTTGTACAAAAAGCATGTGCTCCACAAGCAAAACGTGTTCCTAAAAATACAACTAAGCGAGTAATTAAAGATCTTTACAGAAAAGGAAAAAAAGATTTACAAAATTTTTTTATGCAATTTAATGGATGCATGCATATAGGTAGTGATATTTGGAGTGATCCTTGGCAAGATCATTCTTACATGGGCATAACATGTCATTGGATAGATGACGAGTGGAGTATTCAAAAAAGAGTTATTGCATTTAGAGTTTTCGATGATAATCATACGGCAAATAATATTTATAGAATAATTAGGCAAATTTTAGAAGAATATTATTTGCTTAACAAAATTTTTTCAATTGGTTTTGATAATGCTGCAGCAAATATCGCTTCAATTGGCCAGTTAGAAAATATTTGTAAACCCGCTTTTGACGGAAAATTTTTTCACGTTAGATGTGCTTGTCATGTTTTAAATTTATGTGTACAAGATGGTTTGAGAACTCTCGATATTTTTCTTCAACCAATAAAAACGGCGATTCAATTTTTATGGAAACATCCTTAAAAAATGAAAGAATGGGGTAGATTTTGTAGAGAAAATGGCAAAAAGCCAAAAAGATTTCCAAAAGATGTTCTAACTCGTTGGAATTCTACTTTCCACTTGCTTGCTGAATCTTTAGCATATAAAGATTTATTATGTGCATTCATTTCTAATAATATACCTCAGGTTAATTTATACCCACAAGAGTGGGATATTTGCCAAAATATTTTAGATGTTTTAAAGGTTTTTAATGATGCAACTTATACTTTGTCCGACGTTTATTATCGTACTACACATTTATTTTTAGTAGAGTGTACTAATATTATCGGAATTTTTGATGAATGTGAAAATGATGTTGAATTACAACATACTATAGTTACAATGAAAATGAAGTGGCTATATTATTATAGGGAAATTCCTATTATTTATTTAGTTGCTTGTGTTTTTTATCCGCGTTGCAAATTAGATGGCTTAAATGATTTTTTGCGTGTGTATTATCAATGTTTACGTTGTGATGAGATAAATGTTACAGCCATAGTACGTAATGTTAAAAACGTAGTAATAGAATTATATAATGAATTTTATACTAAATATAATTTAGGTGATATTGGATCTTCTCAATCTATGGAGATACAAAATGACAGTACAGGTAAAATTAGTAGAGGGTACCAACTTTTATTACATAGACAAAAAAAACAAAAGGGAGTAATAGGAAATATTTCTGAATTAGAGAGTTATCTAAGCGTTTCATTTGAGTTTACTGAATCCGAAGGTGATACAAATTTTTTAATTTTGGATTGGTGGAAGAGGCACGTAAGCCGATACCCAATCTTTTCTCTTATTGCAAAACAGATTTTTTCAACCCCTTGTTCCACAGTTGCGGTCGAACAAGTATTTAGTGCCGGAAGTAATAATTTGGATGAACATCGTTCAAGATTAAATCCAATATCAGTGGAGATGCAAGCTTGTGTTGCTGATTGGACGATGGCTCAATACCGACAACAAGAGATAGATCGCAATACTGAATCTGAATTCTTTAACGATGGAGATACTGGTACTACCGCTACCGGTACTGGAACGGATAGTGACGATTGAGGGTAAAAGAACTATTGGAGTTGGCAAATATTTCAGGAACCCTTGTTTCTCATATCGAGTACGCCCACATGAGCTTAGGGAAACTCGAGTATAATCTGACGACATGTGACCTCTGATCCCCTCTGCATGGAATGTTTAGGTTTTTGGATCATTTTAGAGCATATATATTGTGCTCCCTTTTTTTGTAGATCGTTGTAACAAATTGTAACGTGCTTAATGATAATTTATTAAGTTCAAGCCCTGTCTTGTCTTTTTGTCCTCAAATTTAATTACAATTTATATTGAATAATATTTCGTTACCGGAACAATAATTTTTTAATTTTATTTTATTTTCTTTTCTGTTTTTTCTTTTTGGTCTTCCTCCGCCGGCCTCAGGCGAGGCCGCCCTCACCGGCATCGGGCAAGGGCGAGCCTCGCCGGACGCCGGCGAGGCTGGCCCTCGCCTGGGCGAGCCTCGCCCGACGCCGGCGAGGCTCGCCATCGCTGGCCCAGGCGAGGGCGAGGCTCGCCCTCGCCTAGATCTGGCGAGGGCGAGCCTCGCCGGCGTCGGGCGAGCCTCGCCCTCGCTCGCCCAGGCGAGGGCGAGCCTCGCCAGCGTCCGGCGAGGCTCGCCATCGCTGGCCCAGGCGAGGGCGAGCCTCGCCGGCGTCGGGCGAGCCTCGCCCTCGCTCGCCCAGGCGAGGGCGAGGCTCGCCCTCGCTCGCCCAGGCTCGCCCTCGCTCGCCCAGGCGAGGGCGAGGCTCGCCCGACGCCGGCGAGGCTCGCCTGAGGCCGGTGACCTCCGCCCGCAGCTCCGCCGGGCTGGCCCTGAGAAGTTAGAACTCAAAAGAATCAGAAGAGAAGACTCAGAAGTCATAAGACTAGAAGAGAACCGAAGGAAAAAAAAAAGAAAATGTTCCGGTTCCGGTTCATTCTTGGCCACGAACCGGAACCAGTCGGTTCCGAATCGTGGCCATCTCTACATATCACTATCGAAAAGAAATTTCTTTGAATATTTTTCAAATTAAAATCACAATTACATCCTCCAACATGAAACTTGTCCAGCCAAAATATAATTCACAAAATAAACTATACTAATTCACAAAAATTCAAAAAAAAAAAGCCGGGCCTAGGTTGGCCCATGTGCCTGACCCGACCTAGGCACAAAACGGACAAGGACTGCCACCTAACGGGGCCATGCCCTGGCACGGACCCAAGTGTGCCGGGTCGTGCCATGCCCGGGTCCGCACAACCCACTACCAAACTCTATCCACAAGAAAAAAAGTTGCATCCGGGTCATCTTTAAAGTAAATCCCATTCATCCAAGACTAAAGTTGCTTCGTGTCAGTTCGCATTTCATTTTGTATGCTTTTTGTTCGAAGGTTCGCATTTCATTGACGGAACACTGATCAGCAAAAATGCTCGACCGCGGAATACTCCAGACAAAATACGAAAGCAAAACGGAGACTATGATGTCATATCGAATCCATAAATTTGAGATCTCGAAGTCTAAAATATGTACAGGCACTGCGGATCGCTCCAAGGACTGTTGATAGCCCCCGACTTTGTCGATCAAAGTAAAAAAAAAATGGTTTTTGTTTCCAAAGGAAACAACTTCAACCACAACTTCCCTCGGCAACTTCCCCCGGCAACTTCCCCAGCAGCAACCGACCTGGAGACATCGGCAGCCTCGTCAAGAAGTTCCTCGCCGGGAACTCCTCGTCTAACTCCCGCCTCCGATCGTCCTCAAAGTTGAGCGCATAGCTCATTGGGTCGTATCCAAACTTCGAGGCGGCAACGTGGCCCTGCCTCCGGCACCTCCTGATTCGAGCAGCAGGGCTCCAGCACTCGCAACGTATCGAGTGGGGCGATCGAACCGCCTCACGGCGGTTGCCATCGTCGCAGTCGTCCGAGGATCCGGCCTCGTGGTAAGCGGCGGCAGTGTGGCCGTCGTGGAAGTAGCAGAAGAGGAGGCACGGGTAGGATGGTGATCGGAGCTTGTGATTGAACGACATTTCGACAGAGAGAGTGACGAGCTCGTAGTCTTGGTCTGGTATGTGCATGTTTGCGAAGAGAGTGAATGGCTATGATGAAGAAGATGGAGAAGAGGGATGAGGTTGGTGGGCTTTATTTATAGGCTGGACCGGACAAGGACGGGGTTGGGAGTGAGGATGAAGAAAACCGAAGGTTGTTCGTTCGGGGCAAGTGAGAAGCGGTTTTTTTGTCTTGATCCCGCGTAAGCTTGGGGCAGTTTGGTAATTGAGCAAAAGTCCAGGGACCACATGGCCGCTGCCCTTTTTTCTCTCTTTTTTGTTTTACCAAAGTTGGAATTTAAATAAAAATTTTATGGATTTTATTAGAACTATCAAATAGGTGGGTCAGGTTCAGTCGAAAATGGTTCGAGCCGAATTGATCAATTTCCATACAATACAAATCCAACGAATCGTACCCGACTAGACTCATATTAGTAAAATATTTCTATATTTAATCAAATATAGGAAAACTCATACCCAAACTAAGGTGAGAGCACGATATGAGCGAGGGCGATTGAGTGAAGGTGAGAGAGAGTAAAGAGAGAGTAATAAATGTGGGTTGAGTCTAGGTAAGTTGTGAACTCATTTAATATTCATATTATTTTGAGCCTTACCATCTATGACCTATTTACCGAATATATAACTAACACATATAACAACCTAACCTAACATATATGGGTTAAAGATAGAGATTTACGTCCCATTTTGACAGGTATAGATTTCATCGTACGGCCATATGAATAGAGAGAGTAAATTCTTTACCAAAAAAAAAAAATAGAGAGAGTAAATTGTGACTTCAATGTCATGACTTTCAACCTTAGTCCCCTAAAGTAGCCACAATGCGGGAAAGATGATTTATTTGAAGTTAGAGAATCCGTAATCCTGGGTTTAGATCCAAAAAGAAAATCAATGAGATTTGAAACATCAAAGACTAAACAAGTATAACTTGGAGGCAAGACGACAAAATAGAAGGGATTGATCGGAATGTTCGATTTTTCACATGATATCGAATAAAAAACCCGAAGATTCGAATCACTCTATCACCTCCCACATTATTATCACTTTTCAGCTTATTTTTTTAAATTTCTAGCCAAATACAAGCTTCGAGCCAAGTTAATGCATTTTCTTTTTGAAGCAGATAGGTGATGTTTAGGCTAGCTAAACCAATACCTTGTTGGTGTGTTGACGCATCTCTTCTACACATGTTGATGCGCAAATCAATCCCAAGCTTGAGAAAGCGTGTTACATAAATCAATCTGCATACACAAATAAATTGTGAATCGGGAGTTCAACTTGGGTTACTCCCGAAATTAAAGTTGGTAAGAATGAATCATTCTGTTCCCTACATGCCGTTGCACTAATCTCCACTTAAATCTCATTCATGTGAACACAAGCTCTTCACTTCTAATGGTGGTTTCATAGACTCCAAGCTGGTTTTGCACATACCTAGAATTTGCTTGCTCTCTCTCTCTCTCTCTCTCTCTCTCTCTCTCTCTCTCTCTCTCTCTCTCTAGTTATTATAATAAACGAGATGTCCCCTGGTGCACGATGAATGCTTTCCCTAATACTCAGTAGCTACGACATGATCGTTATAATTAATTAATGATTAAGAATGATGGGGTAGTCGTGTTTGGTTAGGATTCTACTTCTAGTAATTTACGAGCCAAGCAACTAGAGTGATGGTAGGGGTCATGTGGTTCTTGAAGTTCGAGTCTGCATATGAGAGGGCTCCATGTCAGTGTGGATTGGAGTGAGTGCTCAAGGGAATGGTTCATGCACCCAATGCCGGACGCTTGCCCACCCGGGAAAATTATGAAAAAATATTAAATCTATTGTATTTGTATCGATTTAGTTTTAAACTTTTCAGTTATACTAATTATGTCATAAAAATTTTTATATTTTTTCGAAAATCGTCGCCGTGGACATCGATATTGTCAAGTAGGATGATCAATATTGATGTGAACAATTTTTATTTTTTTAATTTTTTCTTCTTTTCTTTTCTTTCTTTCTTTTCCTTTTTCTTTACAAGCCCGGCAAGGGCCGCTGGCTAACCCTTGCCAGCCAATGGACAAAAGTAACAAAAAAAAGGAAAAGTGAGAAAGAAAAGAAAAAAATTCAGAAATTTAAAAAAAATTATTAAAATTGTCCATGTCACGTTAGCTATACCACATAAGATAGCCGACGTCTACGTCAACTATTTCTGGCTAAAATTAGTCGGATGGACTTAATTGACAAAACGTGAAAATGTTTATAACTCAATTAACACAATTAAAAGGTTTTAGATTAAATTGACACAATTGTAATAGATTTAAGACTTTTTTGGTAATTCTCCCTCCCCAGATGATTTGGTATAAATAATAGGGAAATGTGGCATTTGTCTCTAGGAGTGTATTCAAGTCGAGTTCGGTCATATACAGTGCCCTCGAGCTCAGTTAGACTTGATTTGTGTGCACAACATTTACAACTCGACTCGAGCTTAATCAAGTATTAAAATTTATGCTCGAGTTCAATTCGTCCAGAAAAATTGCGATACTCGAGCTCGACTCAAATAAAGTTGGATCCCTATTAATCATAAAGTAAATCCACATTATCCATAAAGTAAGTTCATTCATCCAAGACAAAATTTACTTCTTGTCGGTTCCTATTTCATAACACTAATCAGCAAAAATGCTCAATCGCATGGACAAAAAGCGTAAGCAAAACGGAGACGATGATCAAAGCAGATTTTCCATGAATTTCAGATCTCGAAATCTACAATATGTATAGGCATTGTGGATCGCTCCAAGGACTGTGATATAGCCCAACTTGTCAATCAAAATTAGAAGGATCTTTAGAGAAAATGGCTTCAGCTACACGCTACGACTTCCCTCGGCATCTTCGCCAGCAGCAGGCGATCCGGATACACCGGCAGCCTCGCTAAGAAGTTCCTCACTGGGAACTCCTCGTCCGACTCCTGGCTCTGATCATCCTCGAAGTTGAGCGCGTAGCTCATTGGATCGTACCCGAACTCCGAGGCCGCTGTGACGTACCCGTGCCTCCACTGGCACCTCCTGATCTGAGTGACAAGGCTGCAGCACCAATGCTGGATCTCCAGCAGGGGGAGCTCCTGAGCCGTGGAGCGAAGCCACGAGCAGGGCGATCGAGCCGCCTTGCGGCGGTTGTGGTCATTGTTGCAGTCCGAGGAGGCGGCCTCGTGGTAGGCGGCAGCATGACCGTCGTGGAAGCAGCAGAAGAGGAGGCACGGGGAGGATGGTGATCTGAGCTTGTGATTGAACAACATTTCGACAGAGAGCGATGAACTCATAGTCTTGGTGCAGTCTGTGGAAGACTGTGGAAAGAGTGAAGAGAGGGAATGGCGATGAGGACGAAGGTGGAGAAGAGGAGGAAGTTGGAGGGTATTATTTATAGGTCGAACGGATAAGGACGGGGGTCGTGTGGCGGCAGAACAGATATATCCAATACGTATCCGCCTAGACCCATATTACTAAAATACTTCTATCTTTATACCAATATAGGAAAACTCATATCCAAGCTAAGGTGAGAACACGGAGTAATCGAGCGTGATCGAGTGAAGGCGAGAAAGAGTGAAGAGAGTAATAGATGTGAGTTGGATCTAAGCAAGTTGTGAACATATTTAACGCTCATATCATTTTGAGCCTTACAATTCTAAATCCATTTATGACCTCATTTATTGAATATAGCTAATCCATATAACAATCCAACCTATCAAATACGGGTTAAAAAATGGGTCTATGACCCATTTTGACAGATCTAGTTTTTGTGGTACGACCATATGAATAGAGAGAGTAAACGCCAAGAACAAAATCGTGACTTCAATGTCATGACTTCTGACCTTAGTCTCCTGAAGCAGCTGCAGTGCGGGAAAGTTGATTTATTTCAAGTTAGAGAATCCATAATCCTAGGAATGTGATGGACCCGATTAGATACAGAAAGAAAATCAATAAGCTGTGAAACATCTTAGACTAAATGAGTATAACTTGGAGGCAAGGCGACCAAAGAGAGGAGATCGATCGGGACGTTCGATTTTTCATGCGATATCAAATCAGATATTCAAAAGTTCGAATCCCTCTATCACCTCCCACATTACCATCACTTTAAATTTTCTTTCAATGTCCCGGCATATACTAGCATTGAGTCGAGTTAATGCAGCTTCTTTTGAGCGAATAGGTGATGTTTAGACCAGCTAAACCATTACTTTGTCGGTGTGTTGATGCATCTCTCAAACATATGTTGATGCACAAATTGATCCCAAGCTTGAGAAAGCGTGTTACATTAATCAATATGCATGCACAGATAAATTGCAAATCGGGTATTCAACCTAGGTTACTCCAATAATTAAAGTCAGTAAGAATGAATCACTTCATTCCAGACGCCCTTGCACTGATCTCCACTTAGTCTCCTTCACGCGACACTAGCTCCACTTCTAATGGTGGTTTCATAGATCTCCTAGCTGGCTTTCCCAAATATCTAGGATTGCTCTCTCTCTCTCTCTCTCTCTCTCTCTCTCTCTCTCTCTCTCTCTCTCTAGTTAAAATAAATGAGATGTCCCATGGTGCATGAACGAAACAAGGGTACTCAGTATCTACGACATAATCATTGTAATTAACTAATAATTAAAAACGATGGGGGGGTGTCATGTCGTTTGGCTTGGATTCTAGTCATTTACGAACCTTGCGACTCACGTGATCGTTGGGCTCGTGTAGTTCTTGAACTGTGAGTACACATGTGGGAGTGCTCCACGTCGATGTGGCTCAGACTGAGCATCCGAGGAAATGATCCATGCATCCAACCATCGGTGCCCACCGCCGGACACCTGCTCACCCGACAATTTGGCATAAATAATTAGGGAAATATGGCATTTGTCTCTATGGGTGTATTCGAGTCGAGTATGGTCGATACGGTGCCCTCACGGTCGGTTCGACTTGATCCATATATACAACATTTAAAAGTCGATGCGAACTTAATCGAGTAATAAAATTTGTGCTCGAGTTCAATTTGATTAGAAAATCGAGATACTTGAGCTCGACTCGAACGAAGTTGCATCGCCGTTATTCATAAAGAAAATTCATTCATCCAAGACAAAATTTACTGCTTGTCGGTTCTCATTTCATTGACGCAACACTGATCAGCAAAAGTGCTTGAACATGGAATACTCTAGTCAGAAGCGAAAGCAAAACGAAGATAATGATGACATATCAAATGTTGGAGATATAGATATATTTAGGAATTTTGTGTATTTCTGTTGATTGATTCTGATTAATTTTGATTGGTATTTCAAAACTCAAGTAATATCTCAGTTAACGGTTTGAAATTAGATCTTGGTCAACTAAACTTTTAGACTTGGAGGTTTATTCAGATTCTCTGGTTATAATCTTTCCCAAGCCAAGTATATGCCACTATTCTTATTTCTCGAGTTACAACTCCTCTTGAGACAAATGGCAAATTTTGTCACGCCCCGAATCCTATCGAGCTCGCGACATCCTCCTCTGGTCGATTCAAGCGACGTCCCAGGAATGTCGCTGACCTCAAAACACCATCAGAGATTCACTACCACAGCGGATATTAACAAATAAACCCGGACAATTAAAAACTGGGGAGAACAATAAGGGAGAATGTACATATCTTTTTCATTTCCTTCTTATACCATAATATTTACATTTATAAACTGTCTCATACATGTATATGCACACCGCCTTTCTCAAAAACTGATACTCAAAGGATGAAGACCTGGGTTTACTACTACTCCAAAAATGGTGCTCGCCAAAAACCCACTCTGAGTCTGATTCCTTGTCCTCTGAGTCTGAGTCTCCTTATATCATCCCATCCACTGAGGACTCCAAAACGTTCTGGTGGCGGTGGCGGAAGATTCATGAGTCCTGTCGAGGTTCTGAAATTGTTTGGTTGAAAACAACCGTGAGACACTTCTCAGTAAGTACACCGCTAAACCCAACCTAGGCTATCACGTATCTCCAGACAATTTCGCAAAACACACTAACATACACATTTGCCCGCATCAAATCATCACATAGCAGGCACATCAGTCACTCTTGCCAGACTCAATCATGCGTTCAACCTGTACTCAATCACAATAATGTCGTATGCAAACACGCGCATGTTCAATTCTCATTCCACGTATCCATTTCGTTCTCATTTCCTCTTTCCCACATCACTCGCCAGTGACCCGCGTAAACGTACACGCCTCAGGTACACTGCGACCACTCATCACTTCCCACATCACTCGCCAGTGACCCGCGTAAACGTACACGCCTCAGGTACACTGCGACCACACTCGGCCCACGTAAACACGTCTCGGCCCTCGATCGCGCCCCGAGCATCCCACGCCTCGGTCCGATCCCACTTTCACACTATCCTTAGCCCACGCCAAATGCGAAAGGCCTACATGATCGGAACCCGAGCTTATAATGCCTCGGTCCAATCCCGGTCTCACCCGAGCTGATCGTGCCTCGGACCGAACTCAATCATGCTCTTTCGAGCCTCAGCCTGTGTCAAATGCAATAGACCTACGTGATCGCTGCCCGAGTTTATGATACTCGGCTCGATCCCAACTCATTTTCTTATGCAATTGCCTCAAATTCCGTGCACACACTTGCACCTGACACTTCACCACATCATCATTCCTTCTTTCTCAAGTACACGCTCAACACACGTTTACCACACGCAAATGACCCAACACACGGGGTTCGTGCACACATCATTTCGCACATAAAACATGCTCACTCAATAATTCGCACGACCAATGTCAATAAATAATTCAGTTTAGCTCATGTGTGCACCAAACAAGCATATTCAGTCACTTAATTACACAACAACATGCTCAATTTGTTCACTACCATTTATTTATAATTAACTAAGCATCCAACACGTAAATTTCCATTTTTCTCCGACTAATTGGCGTCGGATTAATTCCGAGCCTTCACGGAACTTTCTCCCCATCATTTCTAGGTTCCAAAAATTCAACTCGCGTCTCAATCGGACCCTCGTAGCCTCGGGAACAGTAATTTACAGCTAGTGAACAGTGTTTCAAGGCATATGAACAGTGTTTCGAGGCAAATGAACAGTAACTCGCAGCCCCAATTTTCTGAATTTCTTAAAAATATTGTCCGAATTAATTCCCGATACCCGCCATAAAATTTCCACTCCCTACCCATGTAATTCCACACCTAATTCCATACTGATTTCGCCCAAAGGCCCATCACGGCCCCGTGAACAGTAAATCACAGCCACTGTTATTTTCTAATTTCCAATAATTAATACTCGAATTAAATCCTAAGGTTCGCCATAAAATTTCCACCACTTATTCATACAATTCCGCACCTAATTCCATACTGATTTCGCCCAAAATCGCCCGTCGATACCCGAAGTCTTAAATTGGGCTTAGAGCGCGACTTATCCGCGTCCTAGAAATATAGAATCGTTATTTTTCTCTGACCAAACGACATCAAATTGATTCCGGTCCTTCACGGGACTTTCTCACCATAAATTCTCAGTTCCAAAAATCCAACTTGCGTCCCGAACCGAGCATCACAGCCTCGTGAACAGTGATTTACAGCTCGTGAACAGTGATTCACAGCTTGAAACTTCCTCAAATCGTCCTCCAAGAATTCCAAATTAATTCCTCAAGGCCCGCCTTACATTCCCGGTCTAAAGCCCCAACATTTCACACCCGCACAAGTCCAATTTCACCCAAAATCAAATTGTTCGGCGATACCCAAAATCCTAAATCGGGATTAGAGTATGACTTACCGCGTTCTAGGCTAAAACGGCTAGAACGGAGAGCGGCGGCCCTTAATCGGGGATAACGGCGACAACGTACAACTCCCGGGTGGCGGCGATCGGCTTAGACGGCGACGACGTGGCTTGCGCATGGCCGTGGGTCTCATGGCCAAGAGAGAGAGAGGGAAACTGAGAGAGAGAGATGGCGTGAGGGGGTGATGGTGGTGGTGCGGTATGGCGGCTTGAGGGCGATCCGGGCGGTGGTGGCGAGCGGTGGTGTTGGCGGTGAGCTTCCGGCGTCTTCACGGTGGAGAGAAAAGAGAAAGGGAGAGTGAAAGAAAGAGGGGAGGGGTTCATGGCCAAAAAGAAAAAGGGGGGGCTTTCACGAAGGAAAAAGGGAGAAGAGAGAGAAAGAGGTCTTGCCATGAATAGTAACTTTGACCCAAAAATATCCAAGGGCCAAAATGACCAAAATGTCCCTTGCCCCTAAAACTAACTCTTTATAAATCCTTAAGGGCAAAATCGTCACTTTCTCCATTTCTCATCGAAATCAAATTTTTCCGAAGGATTTAAGCACACCAAAAATTCACACGTGACACGTGCAACGTCGTCCTAACGTTCCGGCGTGATTTCCTAATTTTCCGGTGTCCAATTTGGGCAAAAATTCCATAATTAAATTCTATTAAACGCGACTCAAGCGTTTCTCGAGCTAACGGGCGGCTTACTGGGGAAATTCACGAAATCGACTCATGGCTGATACTAAATCGAGTCACGTGCAAGTCCGTTCGGTGCGTGACGACCTCGGTTGTCATTAAAATCGCGAAGATCAATCACTTGATCCGAGGGGTACGATCGTTCGGTATAATTTCGGAATCATTCGTCAAATCGTTTCGTGGTCCAACGGAATCACCCGCGATCCACTACTAGGACAGTGGCGAACTGACCCCTAACTATCCTTGGATCGGCCAACAATGGCTCAAAATATCACTTACGCGATTTAATGGTCGAAATCCATTCACGATCGAATTTCCTTTAGTCGCGCGAATTTAATTCCCCTATTAGCCTTTCCCTAATGGTTAGCATTCCCAGGAATGATCAGTTCCGGGCGAGAATTTAATACGAGCACACCTCATAAAACTCAATTATTCAATAAATTCCAATTAGTGGAATTTCGGAATGTCACAAATTTGATGCCAAAGATGGGACTCCTCTTTTGAATCTTACACTCTATCGATAACTAGTCGGTAGTATTATATATATATATATATATATATATATATATCACTGTTACTCAACTTGGTAGCCTATGCTATCCATATTGTTAGTCAAGTCCTTCGAATTCGTTGCTACATCAAGGGTACGCTCCACTATGGGTTACTGCTTCTTTTTGGGCATCTCACTTCTCTCATGTTATAGCAAGAATCAAACCACAGTAGCTCGCTCTAATAAAGGAGCAGAAAATCAAGCTCTTGCTAATACAAGATCATAGTTACTATGGTTACGATGGCGCTGTTTGAAAACTTGGGAGTGCTATCATTTATTACGATAATCGAAGTGTTATTCAAATAACACATAATAATGTTTTCCATGAACAAATCAAGCACGTTGAAATAGATTATCATTTCATTCGATATCATGTTTTTTGCATCGTTGTTCGACTTGTCTCTATTCATCCGCTGAACAAACCGATGATATCTTCATTAAGACACATCCACTTGCACGTTTCTGAGATCGTTTCTCCAAACTTAGGGATGTTAGAAATATATATATGTTGTATTTCTCTTAATTGATCTTGTAAAGTCTTGTGTACTCTTCATTCGTGAACGACCAGAAATTAACATTTTTCTATTATCACAATTCTCAACTTCCAAGCACATTTTCCGTGAATTTGAGATCTTGAAATCTACAATATGTACGGGCAGCGTGGATCCCTCCAAGGACAGTTGCCAACTTGTCGATCAAAATCAAGAGGATCTTGAGAGAAAAAGATTTCAACTACACACTAGGACTTCCCTTGGCAACTTCACCGGCGGCGGCAGCCGATCTAGAGATACCGGCAGCCTTGCTGGGAACTCCTCGTCCGACTCCCGGCTCCGATCGTCCTTGAAGTTGAGCGCATAGCTCATGGGATCGTACCCGAACTTTGAGGCCGCGATGTGGCCCAGCCTTCTGCACCTCCCGATCCGCGCGATGATTCTCTAGCACTTCCACCAGATCTCCAGCAACGGGAGCTCCTGAGTCGTCGAAAGCAACCACGAGCGGGGCGATTGAGCCACCTTGTAGTGGTTGCCGTTGTCACAATCCGAGGCGCCCTCATGGCAGACGGTAGCATGGCCGTCGTGGAAGCAGCAGAAGAGTAGGCGGGGAGAGGCTGATGGGATCTTGTGATGGAACAACATTTTGGGTGTGAGATAGAGAGAGAGATAGCGCGATGGGACTCGGAGTCTTGGTCTGGTCTGTGCAAGTCTGCGAAGAGAGTGAATGGCGATGAGGAAGAAGATGGAGAAGAGGGATGAGGTTGGTGGGTATTATTCATAGGGTGGACCGGATAAGGACGGCGGCGTGCGGCGGCGCTAGCAGCAGAGCAGAGGCCGTGCGAGTGATGAAGAAAACCGTGGGAAGTTCGTGGCAAGTGAAGAAGTGGTTTTTTGCGTTAATCCCGCGAGGGTTTTATCAATTTTGTTTATCTTAACTTCCGTTTTTGGGCAGTTTGGTAATTAAGCAAAAGTCGAGGGACCCCGTAGCAGCTGCTTTTTCCTTTTCCGCGTCTACGAAAAGTTGAAATATTAAATAATTTTATTTATGGGTTATCGTATGACAATATAAATTACAGAGGGAAAAGGCCAAGAACGGAATCGTGACTTGGAAGTCATGACTCCCCGACCTCAGTTTCAACCACGGGTAACAAAAGGATGGCATCCGCTCATATCGGATCACTACCCAATGCCTTTCACCATTATCCCTGACACTCCACTTTCCAGGCAAGAGGGGTTCTTTCGACATCCACCGCAACTTTAGCGCGAAGGAATCCATGAGACCCAGAGATTTGGTGCGAATTGACCCAACTTTCACCACTTTTCCCGCCAAAAGAGCGATAGATTTCATACTGTTTTTATGTCATTCGGTTGAAGGCCAATATATGTATTTGCAGCCACATCTCCAGTTCATCAAAACAGATGTCCTCCAGTCTCCTCTGAGCATCCCATCTCTGCAGGTTTATGCAATTTCCCCTAATCGACCAAGGTCCAGTAACTTAGGACTCTCTCTGCTTGGTGCCAATCGTGAAACCTGAACAAGTACATCTTCTCATTTTGAGGGGTTATAGTAATCTCGCCCATACCGGCCCAGGCTTTCCTTCAAACATTAGCTATGCAGCTCGAGTCAAGCACTTCTCCGACAAGATCCTTCCCATCAAAACCATCTCAGCGTCCTCATCATCAACTTGCTCCAAAACCAAATGATCCCCCAGAAGATTGTCTACCAGAGATGCTTGCGATGTTAAGGGAACCTCTGCAGGCATCCTGTAATGAGAAAAAAGAAATAGATTAGCAGAGAATAAACTCAGAGATGTCGTTGAACAATTGATAGGGGCAGTGTGTAGTGATAGGAAAACTAATGCGACGAAACAATGCCAAAAACACGTAACTAAAATAGAAAGCAGATGGAAATATCCCGTTCTTTTTGGAGCACAAATGCTGGAAGCTAACATATGAAGATAAGAGAAAAACAGTTCTCCTAATTTTTAGCTTACAGAAGCTCTGTTAGTAAAATCTCCTGATTTAAATTGCATATGCGCACTTATGTGCAATCGATCTTGAGCTTCAGTGGCCGAAAAATCGATCTTGAGCTCCACTCTTTTAATGTCAATGATCTTCCACTATTTTTGCAGTGTTCTACTTCAACTCAGGGTCACACGACGTCGTGAACGTGTCAAATGGTGATAACAATAACTGCAACAGTGCTTCTATATTCATACGCTAACCAACCGACCAACCACCTTCTCCCTCAACAAAGCCTGCGAGTATTACACCTTTGCTAACAGTGACTGTTGCACTCAGGGCCAAAAATTAGCTGTCACCTTCAGTGAAACTTCCACCGCCCCGAACTCCAGTCCAGCTGGATCCCCGTAACTGCCGGCCCCAACCACTGGGACCACCACATCTCAGCCACCACTTGGAAGTGATGCTTCATATCTCTGTGGGACACTGCTAGTCCTGTTCATGTCCATTGCCATAAGCTTATCGTGCGAGTTCATTATACATGAGGATCATTTTTTCTACTAGATATAGACTATTAATAGATCGTGAGATGTTGCTCCCCGTCATAAAGTGAATAAACTCGTTAAAATGCTTCTTCTCATTATTCCAGCATTATTCATATACATAACATTGCTCAAACTTGTAATGGTTCGTAAGTTTCTTTGGAATAAATATATGGTTCTCCTCACAAATTCTGAATTTCGGCTCTATTCGCAATTTCGATATCATGAAAACCGAGATTATTAGAAAAATTAGAACACGGCAGGAGACAAAACCTTGCATACTAGAAAGTAGAAATGGAGCATCACTAGAACAAATCCTCACTGGTGAAGCGAAAAAATCCCACCATTGGAATGACAAATGAGCAGAACGGTAAATCACATGGTGATAGGAAAAACGGTGTGAATCTTGTTAGGACCAAACTCATCACAAACAATCGATTGAGAACTAAAAATGACAATGAAACTATGAACTCATTCTTTCAGCCTTGCAGCATATCAAATTCACACCTGATGATTATTAGCTTGAAAGAACCCAACGAATTTTGGGGACTCAGAATGCCACAAGTCCAACAGCATGATCGCTCTCTTTGCCTACGTGTTTTTGTACTTTGCCTCCCGAAGCTTCCTTAATAACCCACATGTCAATCACTAGATTACTTTGAGCAATCAGTGAGAACAGACAAAAGAGAAAATTACAGTTGCAATATCCCAGAACAATAAAAACCAATTCAAGCAATCAGGAAAAGCAAGCAAATTCATGTCATTCCCAAGTGTGGGATTTCTGTCGTCCACCTTACGAAACTGAGATGACTATGGTCAAAGGGATTTTCTTAAAGAGTTGCTTGTTCTTTCAATGTTTTGTAATTACCCATTCTGGAATCCTTCCAATCAAAACCATCTCAGCTTCCTCATCATCAACTTGCTCCAAACCCAAATGATCCCCCATAAGATAGTCTACCAGAGATGCTTGCAATATCAAGGGAACCACTGCAGGCATCCTGTAATGAGAAAAAAGAATAGATCAGTAGAGAATAAACTCATAAATGTTGTTGAACAGTTGATAGAGGCTGTGACATTCCGGAATTTTCTGCCAATTTAAATTTATTGAATAATTGAGTTTTATGAGATGTGCTCGCAGTAAATTCTCGCCCGGAACTGATCATTCCTGGGAATGCTAACCGTTAGGGAGAGGCTAATAGGGGAATTAAATTCGCGCGACTAAAGGAAATTCGACCGTGAATGGACTTCGACCATTAAATCGCATAAGTGATATTTTGAGCCTCTGTTGGCCGATCCAAGGATAGTTAGGGGTCAGTTCGTCACTGTCCTAGTAGTGGATCGCGGGTGATTCCGTTGGACCATGAATCGACTTGACGAATGATTCCGAAATTATACCGAACGATCGTACCCCTCGGATCAAGTGATTGATCTTCGCGATTTTAATGACAACCGAGGTCGTCGCGCACCGAATGGACTTGCACGTGACTCGATTCGGTATTGGTCATGAGTCGATTTTGCGGATTTCCCCAGCAAGCCGCCCGTTAGCTCGAGAAACGCTCGAGTCGCGTTTAATAGAATTTAATTATGGAAGTTTTGCCCAAATTGGACACCGGAAAATTAGGAAATCACACCAGAACGTTAGGACGACGTTGCACGTGTCACGTGTGAATTTTTGGTGTGCTCAATTTCTACGGAAAAACTCAATTTGGACAAGAAATGGAGAAAGTGACGATTTTGCCCTTGATGATTTATGAGAGGTTAGTTATAAGAGCAAGGGGCATTTTGGTCATTTTGGCCCTTAGATATTTTGGGTCAAAATTACTATTTAGTCAAAAAAAAAAAACTTTCCCTTTCACTTTCTTTTTCCCCCATCGTGAGAACCCCCCCCAAACCAAACATACACACACACACACACACACTCTCTCTCTCTCTCTCTCTCTCTCTCTCTCTCTCTCTCTCTCTCTCTCTCTCTCTCTCTCTCCCTTTCTCTCTCGTCGATCATCTTGCCGGACCGCCGATCGCCGCCGGTCAAGCCACCGCCGAGCCATCGCCGTCCCCGCCACCATCACCCCTCCCGCCGTTCTTCTCCCTCTCTATTTCCCTCTCTTTCTCTCTTGGCCGTGAGCCCCAAATCGCCGTTCAAGCCGCGTCGTCGCCGTCTAAGCCGATCGCCGCCACCCGGGAGTTGTATGTTGTCGCCGTGATCCCCGATTGAGGGCCGCCGCTTTCTGTTCTAGCCGCGAAAGTCTAGAACGCGGGTAAGTCACGTCTAAATCTAATTTAGGATTTCGGGTATCGCGGATGATTTTGGACAAAATCAGTATGGAATTAGGTGCGGAATGGCCTAAATAGGGAGTGGAAATTTTATGGCGGTCATCGGGAATTAATTCGGACATTATTTATAAGAAATTCAGAAAATTGGGGCTGCGAGTTACTGTTCATTTGCCTCGAAACACTGTTCATATGCATTGAAACACTGTTCACTAGCTGTATATTACTGTTCCCGAGGCTACAAGGGTCCGATTGAGACGCGAGTTGAATTTTTGGAACCTAGAAATGATGGGGAGAAAGTTCCGTGAAGGCTCGGAATTAATCCGACGCCAATTAGTCGGAGAAAAATGAGAATTTACATGTTTGATGTTTAGCTAATTATAAATAAATGGTAGTGAACAAATTGAGCATGTTGTTGTGTAATTAAGTGACTGAATATGCTTGTTTGGTGCGCACATGAGCTAAACTGAATTAATTTATTGACATTGGTCGTGCGCATTGTTGAGTGAGCATGTTTTATGTGCGAAATGATGTGTGCACGAACCCCGTGTGTTGGGTCATTTGCGTGTGGTAAACGTGTGTTGAGCGTGTACTTGAGAAAGAAGGAATGGTGATGTGGTGAAGTGTCGGGTGCAAGTGTGTGCACGGAATTTGAGGCAATGGCATAAGAAAGTGAGTTGGGATCGGGCCGAGTATCATAAACTCGGGCAACGATCACGTAGGTCTGTTGCATTTGGCACAGGCTGAGGCTCGAAAGAGCATGATTGAGTTCGGTCCGAGGCACGATCAGCTCGGGTGAGACCGGGATTGGACCGAGGCATTATAAGCTCGGGTTCCGATCATGTAGGCCCTTCGCATTTGGCGTGGGCTGAGGATAGTGTGAAAGTGGGATCGGACCGAGGCGTGTGATACTCGGGGCGCGATCGAGGGCCGAGACGTGTTTACGTGGGCCGAGTGTGGTCGCAGTGTACCTGAGGCGTGTATGTTTACGCGGGTCACTGGCGAGTGATGTGGGGAAGAGGAAATGAGAACGGAATGGATACGTGAAATGAGAATTGAACATGCGTGTGTTTGCATACGACATTATTGTGTTTGAGTGTAGATTGAACGCATGATTGAGTCTGACAAGAGTGACTGATGTACCTGCTATGTGATGATTTGATGCGTGCAAATGTGTATGTTTGTGTGTTTTGCGAAATTGTCTGGAGGTACGTGATAGCCTAGGTTGGGTTTAGGGGTGTACTTACTGAGAAGTGTCTCACGGTTGTTTTCAACCAAACAATTTCAGAACCCCGACAGGATCCATGAATCTTCCGTCACCGCCACCAGAACGTTTTGGAGTCCTTAGTGGATGGGACGGTATAAGGGGACTCCGACTCAAAGGACAAGGAATCAGACTCAGAGTGGGTTTTTGGCGAGCACCATTTTTGGAGTAGTAGTAAACCCAGGTCTTCATCCTGGGAGTACCAATCTTTGAAAAAGGCGGTGTGTCTGTACATGTATGGGACAGTTTATAATGTAAATATTATGGTATAAGAAGGAAATGAAAAAGACATGTACATTCTCCCTGATTATTCTCCCCAGTTAAAAATTTTGTCCGGGTGTTTTATGGTTTCCGTATGCGATATTAAATCTCTGATGGCATTCTAAGGTCAGCGACATTCCTGGGACATCGCTTGAATCGACCAGGGGCGGATGTCGCGTGCCCGTTCAGGTTCGGGGCGTGACATCCCAGTTGGAATTGGTATCAGAGCCAAGTCAGCTCGATCTAAGATTGGTCGAAACTTGGAGTGATAAGGAGCAGAAACTTTGGGGGTAGAAATTAGGGAGACTTTAGTGAACCCTGGATATACCTAGTGCTACACGTACTCCAGATTGTTTGTAGTGATTATTTGCGTAAGTCGATTGTTGTGTGATAATTAAATTGCAGGTGCGTCAGGACCTGAGGTAAGCGTTCAGACCTTGGTGATTTTGATTTCGTGATGGATAGTGGGAATTGTTTGTTGAGTTAATTTTCGTGTTGATTCGCTGCTTAGAATCAAATTGAGCTAGTTGGTTTAGATCGCTAATTCCTGAGTGGAATTACGACAGGTAGTAGAGCGATAGAATCGTGACGATGAGCAGCGAAGGAAGAGGAGTAGGAAGAGTCCCAAGAAGGGGCACTGGTAGAGGAACGAGAGGTCAAGGTCGTGCTCGAGCTAGGGCTATCGAGGACCTCGGAATGGGTGCTAGAGCAGTAGAGAATCCTAGAGTGGATATTGGTGTTGCAGTAGACCCTAGAGTGGAAGTTAGACCCGTTGAGGATCCTCGAATGGACGTCATTATGAGGACGTTGGAACGAATTGGAAATCTATTAGAACAGCAGACTCAGGAAAGAGCTGCTCCGATTGCCCAAGCTGCCGGGGCCGCTGAGGCCGCTGTTGTTGATGATGAGAATCAAGGGCAAGGACAAGTGGTTGCTAATAGACCTATGCATCAGTTGGTAGAGCAATTTATTAAGCTGAAACCACCCAAGTTCTCTGGGAAAGGTGACCCGGAGGCTGCACCTAGATGGGTCGAGGAACTTGATAAGGCTTTTGAGGTGCTGGAGTGTAATGATCATGAGAAGGTGACCTTGACAGTCTATCAGCTGCAGGAGAATGCGAATGATTGGTGGAAGGCCACCAAGGATAGGATTTTTCCTGAAGGTACTGCCAAAACTTGGGCTATTTTTACTGAGAGATTTTATGAGAAATACTTTTCAGCTAGTGCTAGAGAAAGAAAACTCGCGGAATTTATGAGACTCCGCCAGGGTCAGATGACAGTAGATCAGTATGAGGCGGAATTCGCGAGATTATCTAAGTTTGCGCCGAGAATGGTGGAACATCCTGAGGATAAGGCGCGAAGATTTCTGGATGGATTGAGGGCTGATATCCGCAGCCAGTTGTTACTAGTAAATTTGGGAACATATGAACAGATATTTGATAGAGCCCAGATCCTTGAACGGGACCAGGTAGATAGAGCCACCGCATCTGGATCAAGATTTGTCCCGAGTTGGAATAATCGTAATCCTGGGAAGAGGCCGATGGTGGATAATAGGCGTTTCACTCCACCAGTAAAAAGGAATATTGGAAAGCCTATCCGGATTGGGAATGGCCCATGTAGAATTTGTGGAGGTCGTCATGGAAACGGGCCATGTCCAAACAGAGGTGGAGCATGCTTTGGATGTGGAGGATTTGGGCATCATATAAAGAATTGCCCCAATTCTAGGCAGAATAGACCGCCTGCATTGCCGCCACCTCGCAATGGGAATCAGACTGGAGCGGCCCAGACAGCAAATCTAAATCAGAATAGACCTCAAGCACAAGGACGAGTTTATGCGATGGCCAGACGAGAGGCTAAGAACGCACCAGGGGTTGTCACAGGTACGATTTCTCTGTGCAACCATGCTGCATATGCTTTATTTGATCCTGGAGCGTCGCATTCCTTTATATCGAAACAGTTTGTTGAGTTGGTTGGGATAGAACCGCAAATGCTTGATGTTGTGCTATGTGTGACGACTCCTTTGAATGATAGAATGTTGATTTCGTTGAGGTGTCCAAACTGTAAGATTATGATTGGGGATAGGGAAGAATTGATTGATCTAGCGGTTCTAGATATGTACGACTTTGATGTGATAGTAGGAATGGACTGGCTGTCTAAACAGAGGGCTATTATGGATTGCAACAGTAAGGTGATCCAATTTAACCCTGTTGGACATCCGGAATTTAAATTTGTGGGAAGTCGAGGAGGACCCTCGATTCCATTGATATCCTCGGTGGAAATGACAAAATTGTTGAATGAAGGATGTCGAGGATTTTTAGCTACAGTAGTGGATTCAACGGCTGAAGAGCCAAGAATTGAGGATATAGCAGTAGCATGTGAATATCCCGATGTGTTTCCTCGAGAATTACCGGGATTACCGCCGGAAAGGGACGTAGAATTTGTGATCGAGTTGGCACCGGGAACTAAGCCAATCTCGAAAGCACCCTATAGGATGTCATTGTCGGAGTTGAAGGAGTTAAAGGTGCAGATACAAGAGTTGTTAGATAAGGGGTTTATTCGTCCCAGTGCATCTTCGTGGGGAGCACTAGTGTTATTTGTTAGAAAGAAAGATGGATCATTGAGGTTATGCATTGATTACAGGCAACTGAATCAGGTGACAGTTAAAAATAAGTATCCCTTACCGAGAATTGATGATTTGTTTGATCAATTACAAGGGGCTTCGGTATTCTCAAAAATTGATTTGAGAACGGGATATCATCAGTTGAGAATTAGGAAGGAGGACATACCGAAGACAGCATTTAGGACGAGATATGGACATTTTGAATTTACTGTGATGCCATTTGGATTAACAAACGCCCCTGCTGCCTTTATGGATCTGATGAATCGGGTGTTTAAGGAATTCTTAGATCAGTTCGTGATTGTTTTTATTGATGATATATTGGTGTATTCAAAAAGTTCTGAGGAACATGAATTCCATTTGAGAAAGGTGTTGCAGACTTTAAGGGAGAACGCGTTGTATGCTAAGCTTAGCAAATGCGAATTTTGGCTCAGTCGAGTAGCGTTTCTAGGGCATGTGATTTCCGGAGAAGGCATTTCTGTGGATCTATCGAAAGTTGAAGCTGTGATGAAGTGGCCTAGACCAACGACGGTAACGGAAGTCCGGAGTTTTCTGGGTTTAGCGGGGTATTATCGTCGTTTCGTAGAGGGGTTTTCATCAATAGCAACACCGTTGACGCATTTGTTGAAAAAGGAAACGAAGTTTGAGTGAACTGATAAGTGTGAAAGAAGTTTTCAGGAGTTGAAGCAGAGGTTGACGACGGCACCAGTGTTGACAATCCCATCAGGACCTGGAGGGTATGAAATATATAATGACGCATCATTGAAGGGATTAGGGTGTGTGCTGATGCAACATGGACGAGTGGTAGCCTACGCATCTAGGCAATTGAGGCCACATGAATTGAATTATCCGACGCATGACTTGGAATTAGCTGCAATAGTGTTCGCCCTGAAAATTTGGCGACATTATTTATGTGGGGAGAGATTCCAGATTTATACTGACCATCAGAGTCTCAAGTATTTATTTTCGCAGAAAGAGTTGAATATGAGGCAGCGACGTTGGATGGAATTATTAAAGGACTATGATTGTGATATTCTATATCACCCTGGAAAAGCAAATCGAGTAGCGGATGCGTTGAGCCGGAAATCAAGCATCGCGCATTTGATGGTCAAGGAGTGGACTTTATTGGAGAAAGTGCGAGATTCAGAGTTCAAGTTGGAAGTAGGTCGAGTCTCGAACCTATTAGCGACGTTGAGAATTGAACCAGAGATTCAGGCTAAAGTTAAAGCTTTGCAGTCTACGGACCCGGTGATACAGAAGATTATTGAGATGGATATTATTAAGAGGAAGCCGAATTTTCAGGTATCTGAGGACGGTGTATTGAAATTTCGTGGAAGGTTGTGTGTGCCTAATGATGTGAGAATTAAGGAAGAAATTTTGACTGAAGCGCATCGTAGCCAGTATAGTATTCACCCCGGCAGTACCAAAATGTACAGGAATTTGAGACCATTTTATTGGTGGAATGGTATGAAGTCGGATATTGCTAAACACGTGGCTAAGTGCCTGACGTGTCAGCAGGTGAAAGCGCAACATTGTAAGCCTGGAGGATTGTTGCGACCGTTGGAAATCCCAGAGTGGAAATGGGAGCATATAACCATGGATTTTGTATCGGGATTGCCGAGAAGTCAAAGAGGTCATGACACCATTTGGGTGATTGTCGACAGATTAACTAAGTCGGCACACTTTCTGGCAGTGCGAAAGGATTTTGCGTTGGAACGATATGCAGAATTATACGTACAGCAGATAGTTCGTTTGCATGGGGTACCAGTGTCTATAACATCGGATCGTGATCCTAGGTTTACCGCCAATTTTTGGAAAAGTCTGCAGACGGCGTTAGGATCTAAATTGCAGTTCAGTACAGCGTATCATCCTCAGACAGATGGCCAGTCTGAGAGGACGATTCAAACTCTGGAAGATATGCTCAGGGCATGCGTGCTGGATTTTCAGGGTAAATGGGAAGAGCAACTGCCCTTAGTGGAGTTTGCTTACAATAATAGTTTTCAGCAGAGCATTGGAATGGCGCCTTTTGAAGAGCTATATGGTAAGGTTTGTAGAACGCCCGTGTGTTGGGATGAAGTGGGAGAACGAGCTATAACAGGACCAGAATTGGTTGAGCAGTCAATTGAAGCGGTTAAGATCATTCGTGAAAGGCTGAGGACAGCCCAGACTCGTCAAAAGAGTTATGCAGACAGAAGGCGAAGACCTCTGGAATTCCAAATAGGGGATCACGTGTTTTTAAAAGTATCTCCCATGCGAGGATTATCCCGGTTTGGTAAGAAGGGCAAATTGAGTCCGAGGTACGTGGGACCCTTCGAAGTATTAGAAAGGATTGGAGACGTGGCGTATCGCCTTGCGTTACCTCCAAATTTATCGCAAGTGCATAACGTGTTCCACGTATCAATGTTAAGGAAGTATGAACCGGACCCTGCGCACGTATTGAATTTCGAAGAAATTGAAATAGATGACAAAGTGTCATATGTTGAAAGACCGGTTAGAATTGAAGACAGAAAGGAGCGGGTTTTAAGGAACAAGACAATCCCGATGGTCAAGGTTATCTGGGAGCACCACGGGACTGAGGGCGCAACCTGGGAAAGCGAAGAAATGATGCAACGTCAATACCCCCAGTTGTTTGAGTAGCAGTAATAGTTGTAATTTTTAAGTAGTAGTAAGACTGTAAATTTCGAGGACGAAATTTCATAAAGGGGGGAAGATTGTGACATTCCGGAATTTTCTGCCAATTTAAATTTATTGAATAATTGAGTTTTATGAGATATGCTCGCAATAAATTCTCGCTCGGAACTGATCATTCCTGGGAATGCTAACCGTTAGGAAGAGGCTAATAGGGGAATTAAATTCGCGCGACTAAAGGAAATTCGACCGTGAATGGACTTCGACCATTAAATCGCGTAAGTGATATTTTGAGCCTCTGTTGGCCGATCCAAGGATAGTTAGGGGTCAGTTCGTCACTGTCCTAGTAGTGGATCGCGGGTGATTCCGTTGGACCATGAATCGACTTGACGAATGATTCCGAAATTATACCGAACGATCGTACCCCTCGGATCAAGTGATTGATCTTCGCGATTTTAATGACAACCGAGGTCGTCGCGCACCGAATGGACTTGCACGTGACTCGATTCGGTATTGGTCATGAGTCGATTTTGCGGATTTCCCTAGCAAGCCGCCCGTTAGCTCGAGAAACGCTCGAGTCGCGTTTAATAGAATTTAATTATGGAAGTTTTGCCCAAATTGGACACCGGAAAATTAGGAAATCACACCGGAACGTTAGGACGACGTTGCACGTGTCACGTGTGAATTTTTGGTGTGCTCAATTTCTACGGAAAAACTCAATTTGGACAAGAAATGGAGAAAGTGACGATTTTGCCCTTGATGATTTATGAGAGGTTAGTTATAAGAGCAAGGGGCATTTTGGTCATTTTGGCCCTTAGATATTTTGGGTCAAAATTACTATTTAGTCAAAAAAAAAAAACTTTCCCTTTCACTTTCTTTTTCCCCCATCGTGAGAACCCCCCCCAAACCAAACATACACACACACACACACACTCTCTCTCTCTCTCTCTCTCTCTCTCTCTCCCTTTCTCTCTCGTCGATCATCTTGCCGGACCGCCGATCGCCGCCGGTCAAGCCACCGCCGAGCCATCGCCGTCCCCGCCACCATCACCCCTCCCGCCGTTCTTCTCCCTCTCTATTTCCCTCTCTTTCTCTCTTGGCCGTGAGCCCCAAATCGCCGTTCAAGCCGCGTCGTCGCCGTCTAAGCCGATCGCCGCCACCCGGGAGTTGTATGTTGTCGCCGTGATCCCCGATTGAGGGCCGCTGCTTTCTGTTCTAGCCGCGAAAGTCTAGAACGCGGGTAAGTCACGTCTAAATCTAATTTAGGATTTCGGGTATCGCGGATGATTTTGGACAAAATCAGTATGGAATTAGGTGCGGAATGGCCTAAATAGGGAGTGGAAATTTTATGGCGGTCATCGGGAATTAATTCGGACATTATTTATAAGAAATTCAGAAAATTGGGGCTGCGAGTTACTGTTCATTTGCCTCGAAACACTGTTCATATGCCTTGAAACACTGTTCACTAGCTGTAAATTACTGTTCCCGAGGCTACGAGGGTCCGATTGAGACGCGAGTTGAATTTTTGGAACCTAGAAATGATGGGGAGAAAGTTCCGTGAAGGCTCGGAATTAATCCGACGCCAATTAGTCGGAGAAAAATGAGAATTTACATGTTTGATGTTTAGCTAATTATAAATAAATGGTAGTGAACAAATTGAGCATGTTGTTGTGTAATTAAGTGACTGAATATGCTTGTTTGGTGCGCACATGAGCTAAACTGAATTAATTTATTGAAATTGATCGTGCGAATTGTTGAGTGAGCATGTTTTATGTGCGAAATGATGTGTGCACGAACCCCGTGTGTTGGGTCATTTGCGTGTGGTAAACGTGTGTTGAGCGTGTACTTGAGAAAGAAGGAATGGTGATGTGGTGAAGTGTCGGGTGCAAGTGTGTGCACGGAATTTAAGGCAATGGCATAAGAAAGTGAGTTGGGATCGGGCCGAGTATCATAAACTCGGGCAACGATCACGTAGGTCTGTTGCATTTGGCACAGGCTGAGGCTCGAAAGAGCATGATTGAGTTCGGTCCGAGGCACGATCAGCTCGGGTGAGACCGGGATTGGACCGAGGCATTATAAGCTCGGGTTCCGATCATGTAGGCCCTTCGCATTTGGCGTGGGCTGAGGATAGTGTGAAAGTGGGATCGGACCGAGGCGTGTAATGCTCGGGGCGCGATCGAGGGCCGAGACGTGTTTACGTGGGCCGAGTGTGGTCGCAGTGTACCTGAGGCGTGTATGTTTACGCGGGTCACTGGCGAGTGATGTGGGGAAGAGGAAATGAGAACGGAATGGATACGTGAAATGAGAATTGAACATGCGTGTGTTTGCATAGGACATTATTGTGTTTGAGTGTAGATTGAACGCATGATTGAGTCTGACAAGAGTGACTGATGTGCCTGCTATGTGATGATTTGATGCGTGCAAATGTGTATGTTTGTGTGTTTTGCGAAATTGTCTGGAGGTACGTGATAGCCTAGGTTGGGTTTAGGGGTGTACTTACTGAGAAGTGTCTCACGGTTGTTTTCAACCAAACAATTTCAGAACCCCGACAGGATCCATGAATCTTCCGTCACCGCCACCAGAACGTTTTGGAGTCCTTAGTGGATGGGACGGTATAGGGGGACTCCGACTCAAAGGACAAGGAATCAGACTCAGAGTGGGTTTTTGGCGAGCACCATTTTTGGAGTAGTAGTAAACCCAGGTCTTCATCCTGGGAGTACCAATCTTTGAAAAAGGCGGTGTGTCTGTACATGTATGGGACAGTTTATAATGTAAATATTATGGTATAAGAAGAAAATGAAAAAGACATATACATTCTCCCTGATTATTCTCCCCAGTTAAAAATTTTGTCCGGGTGTTTTATGGTTTCCGTATGCGATATTAAATCTCTGATGGCATTCTAAGGTCAGCGACATTCCTGGGACATCGCTTGAATCGACCAGGGGTGGATGTCGTGTGCCCGTTCAGGTTCAGGGCGTGACAGAGGCAGTGTGCAGTAATAGGAAAACTAATGTGACGAAACACTGCCAAAGAGACTTAACTAAAATAGAAAGCAGATGGAAATACCTAATGATGATAGAAAGCGAATATGAGGATTATGGATGATCGAGAAGAATGAGGGGTGATGATCATGGAGGAAGGTAGCTGAAAGAAAACATCATTGTGATGTAGGGAAAGCTCTTGACAAAGAGAGAAAAGCACTCACAGAGGGGAGAGAAACAAATCTATGTATACCTTCCTGAAGAGAACTCAATATCCCATTCTTATTGGAGCATAAATGCTAGAAAGCTAACATATGAAGACAAGAAAAACAGTTCTCGTAATTTCTAGCTTACAGAGGCTCTGTTAGTAAAATCTCCTGATTTAAATTGCATAGATGTACTTACGTGCAATCAATCTTGAGCTTCAGTGGCCGAAAAATCAGTCTGGAACTTCACTCTTAAATGCCAATGATCTTCCATTATTTTTACAGTGTGCTACTGCAACGTAGGGCCACATGATGTCGTGAACATGTCAAATGGTGCTAACAATAACTGCAACATTGCTTCTATGTTCATAAACTAAGCGACAGACTGGCCACCTTTTCCCTCAACAATGCCTGCAAGTATTACTTTGTCTACACCTTTGCTAACAGTGACTGTTGCTCTCGGGGCCAAAAATTAGCTGTCACCGTTAGTGAAACTTCCGCCTCCCCGACCTCCAGTCCAGCTGGATCTCCGTAACTACCAGCGCCAACCACTGGGACCACCACATCTCTGCCACCACCTGGAAGTGATGCTTCGTATCTCTGTGTGAAACTGCTGGTCCTGTTCATGTCTATTGTCATAAGCTCATTTTATGAGTTCATTATACATGAGGATCGTTGTTTCTACTAGATAAAGATGGACTATTGATAGATTGTGAGATGTTGCTACTCATCACAAAGTGAATATACTCATTAAAATGCTTCTTCTCATAATTCCAGCATGATTCATATAGATAACATTGCTCAAACTTGTAATAGTTCATAAATTTCTTTGGATAACATATATGATTCTCCTCCCAAATTCTTAAGTTCGGCTCTATTAGTAGTTCCAAAATCATGAAGACCAAGATTATTAGAAAAATTAGAATGCGGCAGGAGACAAAAACTTGCATATACTGGCAAGTCGAAATAGAGCATCACTAGAGCAAATCCTCATTGGCGTAGCAAGAAAAACCCCACCATTGGAATGACAAATGAGCAAAACAGTAAATCACTTGGAGACAGGAAAAATGGTGTGAATCTTGTTAGGATCAAACTCAACACATAATCGGTTGATTGAGAACTTAAAATGACAATGAAACTATGAACTAACTCTTGCAGCCTTGCAGCATATCAAATTCACACCTGATGATTAGCTTGAAAGAACCCGGCAAATTTTGGGGATCCAGAGCGCCACAAGTCCAACAGCATGACCGCTCTCCTTTGCCTGTGTGTTTTTATACTTTGGCTCCAGAAGCTTCCTTAATAATCCACATGTCAATCACTAGATTACTTCGAGCAATCAGTGAGAACAGACAAAAGAGAAAATTACAGTTGCAATATCCCAGAACAATAAAAAACCAATTCAAGCAATCAGGAAAAGCAAGCAAATTCACGTCATTCCTGAGTGTGGGATTTCAGTCGTCCACCTTAAGAAACTGAGATGACTATGGTCAAAGGGATTTTCTTAAAGAGTTGCTTGTTCTTTCAATGTTTTGTAATTTCCACAGCATCAACATCGCGTATAATCCAGTATACCTGCCATTAATCAACAGCATAAAAGTTTAACTTGCCATGTAAACAAAACAAACTGGATTTCTATACTGTAATGGCGGTTTTGTTTCGACTAAGTGGGCTATTTTCTTCTCATCCCCACTAGAGACTAAATGCCTTGATGTTTTCAAAATTATGATACATCACTTTGGCCGTTCAAATTATGATGCATCGCTCCAAAAACTAAATAAATGATCCAAATTATTTGCATGATATATGTTAGCACATACATCTTTTGCAAACATATGTGTAGTCGCACAAGCAACTATTATTCACTTTACCGGCAAAGTGGCTCTCTCATGAAAATTTGAAGTTTTTTTTGTTTATTTTGATGGTATGGCATAGAGACCTTAATTAATTTAACTTATTTAATTGGAATGGGTTCAAAAAAGTGCGAGAGGCATTGGCTTTATGTGAGGTCAATGCCTTACCATCGCTAAATCATGCGGGTCTTACATGGGATATGTCGAAATCAGTCGCATATAAGGAGCCAACTGATGTCCTTTATCCAACTGATGTCATGACTTTGACCAATTATACTGATATATGATATTGCATCATAACCAATTGCAGTATGGACTCTTATTTTACTAAGTTTGAGTAGAATCTACCCCTTCTCAAGTCTATTTTCCAACTACATGATACTTAACTCAGCTGCAACTTGAAATTACAATGTGTGGACTTAATCTTCACTAAATTTCAGAGTGAAAAGTGTGGAATCTTGAAATCACTGACCGTAAAGAGTTGATTTTAAAATTTGATGTCCTAGATTTTCATTAATGAATTTTTCCTTCTGTTTTTTGACCAAGTTCATTAATGAAGAAAATTCGAAGATAGTGAACAAAAAATCTTAATGTTTCGACCAAAAAAAAGAAACAAAAAATTTTAATGCCTAAGGTAGACTGAACCGGTTATATTAGTCAGAGGGCAAAAGCCTAACATCAATTTGGGCTTAAACAAAAACAAGAAGCCCGTTTTTTGAATTTGTCCAACGCGAGGCTCCTTAGAAATGATGACCCAAAGATTAGATAGCGACCCGGAAGATTTAGTACAATTGTAATTATTATTTGTACCTTTCTCGGCCTTCTGGCTAAGATCTAAGTGTCGATGATTATTTGGCTCTATGTTTTCTGGTTTTCTCTTTATTCAGAAATGCTTGATTGTCAATTAATTGTATCCGAAGACAATCTCCGAATGATTAAAAATCTCGGTAGATGTAGGGTAAGCAAAAAACTGTTCATACCTTTATGTTCAATTGAACAATCTGACAAGATTACTTTCTTAAATAGATGGATCACAATTCAAACAAATTTGGCTTCAATTATTTTGAAACTAACTGAACCACAAATCCATATTGTATAACCTATGAGGTTCATAATTACTTTTACCATTTATACAGGAAGTAAGTTTTTTTTTTATTTATTATGAAGTAGGTCTGATGTTCATTTTCGTAATTTATGAATTTTTGTGTGTGGAGACCTTGACGTTGAAACCACATCAAACTGCATCGGACTTATCCCTAGCTACACATTGATGGTTTAAGACACCTCAGCCACTTCTTAAATATAGATCCGGATGTAAATGATCATCAGAAATTTCTATCATAAAATTGGCAATCATAAGTCCGAGGATTGAAGGATTATCTCTTTAGGTTCCGAATAGGTAGCAAACCTTGCAGGCTCTTCATACAGTCTTATGTGTTAATACAACAATCGCTTTCTAATTGATAGCGATCAACTGACAGATTTTATTATTGCATTTCCTGGTCAAAACATAATTGCTTCCTAACACCTTCACATTCCTTATGACGATATCTGAATTTAAACATTTTGGAGTTATCTTTTACTAAATATTGTTCTTTTCATTGTTCACGTCATGATATGATTTGGTTTGGCCTCTTTAATCAGTTTTTCAAAAGATTCACCAGTCCTGGTGCATTGCTTGTGGTTTAATTTGACAAATGCTTGAATCTTCACACTTAATGGATGGGTGAATATGTCATTGTCACTTTCCAATTTCTGTCAAATCAATGGCAGGTTTGGGAGTTTTTGGGATGCTACTTGATCAATGATTTGTACGATCTCTGCACTCCAGAACATTTCCTACTTCTAGGACTCTGGATTGTTTGGCACTTTCTCTTGATCAAAAGTTCAGTTGTTACTATTTTCGGCCTCCAAAATGGCATTTTTCACAAGCATTTATGCGAGTTATCCATGGAATTCACGAAGAGCATACAGAGGATTGGTGTGATGCAGTACTGATCTCCTCTCAGAGTCAGTTTTTATGTATAGATGCTGAGACTACAGACTGAAACATAGTCTTCTAGTTTTTAAGGTTTAGACACTTGATACAAACAAATTCAGCTGATTCCTGAATGACATCGACCAAAAATGCTCTTCTGAGTACCGGTTCTTCTCCTCTCTTTGGAAAGACACTTGATACAAACAAGCCATTGAGTTGTGATATGTGCTAATTCAGTTATCCTGCAAAGTTATTGTAGAGTATGAAGTAACGGATACAACATCGTGACATAGAAGCTTGCAAATCTAGATGTAGACTAGCGTAACACGATCTGAACTTTTGGCCGCTTCACCATATATGTTTGATCTGATCAAGTGAATATCGATTAGTCAAATATTACAGTTGGTCGCTGGAATGATCTACAAATCGAATATAATAGAGAGTAAAGAATTTGTGGGATCACAGTCCATTATCAAATCTTCCTCCTCAATCCCATTACAAAGGTTTGAGCGATGTCACATTCATTCCCACCCTATCCCGCAATCCATTTGGCCAATATCATTGAACTGACCTTTCCCACCATCGAAAGACATGTAAATGCATCATTTTGGACTTTTTCTTCATCAGTGAATGATTAGTATTGGCTTTCTCTATTTCAATCTCAATCTCACTCACCAACCACTTGGAAAGTTTTATACTCGGTCGAAGTTACAAAGCTAGTGCCTTACTCCACAGTACATATATAGCATCTGGAAATTTTAGCAGAAAGGAATCCACAATGTCCCCGAGATTTGGTATGAATTGACTCAACTTTCACCAGTTTGCCCGCCCAACAAGCAATAAATTTCGCATTGTTCTCTTTCATTTGGTCTAGGGCCAATCCATGTATTTTGCAGCCACACCTCCAGTTCATGAAAACAGCGGTTCTCCTGTCTCCTCTGAGCATCGCATCCCTGCAGTTTATGCAATCCACCAAGGGCCAGAACTTAAGACTATCTCTGCTTGGTGCCAATCGTGAAACCTGAACAAATACATCTTCTCATCTTGAGGGGTTATAGTAATCTCACCCATACCAGCCCAGGCTTTCCTTCAAACATTAGCTACGCAGCTCGACTCAAGCAATTCTCCAACAAAATCCTTCCAATCAAAACCATCTCAGCTTCCTCATCATCAACTTGCTCCAAAACCAAATGATCCCCCATAAGATAGTCTACCAGAGATGCTTGCAATATCAAGGGAACCACTGCAGGCATCCTGTAATGAGAAAAAAGAATAGATCAGCAGAGAATAAACTCAGAAATGTTGTTGAACAGTTGATAGAGGCAGTGTGCAGTAATAGGAAAACTAATGCGATGAAACAATGCCAAAGAGACTTAACAAAAATAGAAAGCAGACGGAAATAACTAATGATGATAGAAAGCGAATATGAGGACTATGGATGATCGAGAAGAATGGGGGGTGACGGTCATGGAGGAAGGTAGCTGAAAGAAAACAACATTGTGACGTAGGGAAAGCTCTTGACAAAGAGAGAAAAGCACTCACAGAGGGGAGAGAAACAAATCTATGTATACCTTCCTGAAGAGAACTCAATATCCCATTTTTATTGGAGCATAAATGCTAGAAAGCTAACATATGAAGACAAGAAAAACAGTTCTCGTAATTTCTAGCTTACAGAGGCTCTGTTAGTAAAATCTCCTGATTTAAATTGCATAGATGTACTTACGTGCAATCAATCTTGAGCTTCAGTGGCCGAAAAATCAGTCTGGAACTGCACCTTAAATGACAATGATCTTCCATTATTTTTACAGTGTGCTACTGCAACGCAGGGTCACATGATGTTGTGAACATGTCAAATGGTGCTAACAATAACTGCAACAGTGCTTCTATGTTCATAAACTAAGCAACAGACTGGCCACCTTTTCCCTCAACGACGCCTGCAAGTATTACTTTGTCTACACCTTTGCTAACAGTGACTGTTGCTCTCGGGGCCAAAAATTAGCTGTCACCGTTAGTGAAACTTCCGCCTCCCCGATCTCCAGTCGAGCTGGATCCCCGTAACTACCAGCACCAACCATTGGGACCACCACATCTCTGCCACCACTTGGAAGTGATGCTTCATATCTCTGTGTGAAACTGCTGGTCCTGTTCATGTCGACTGTCATAAGCTCATTATATGAGTTCATTATACATGAGGATCATTGTTTCTACTAGATAAAGATGGACTATTGATAGATTGTGAGATGTTGCTCCTCATCACAAAGTGAATATACTCATTAAAATGCTTCTTCTCATAATTCCAGCATGATTCATATAGATAACATTGCTCAAACTTGTAATAGTTCATAAATTTCTTTGGAAAACATACATGATTCTCCTCCCAAATTCTTAAGTTCGGCTCTATTAGTAGTTCCAAAATCATGAAGACAGTAAATCACTAGAGCATCACTAGAGCAAATCCTTATTGGTGTAGCGAGAAAAACCCCACCATTGGAATGACAAATGAGCAAAACAGTAAATCACTTGGAGACAAGAAAAATGGTGTGAATCTTGTTAGGATCAAACTCAACACATAATCGGTTGATTGAGAACTTAAAATGACAATGAAACTATGAACTAACTCTTGCAGCCTTGCAGCATATCAAATTCACACCTGATGATTAGCTTGAAAGAACCCGGCAAATTTTGGGGATCCAGAGCGCCACAAGTCCAACAGCATGACCGCTCTCCTTTGCCTGTGTGTTTTTATACTTTGGCTCCAGAAGCTTCCTTAATAATCCACATGTCAATCACTAGATTACTTCGAGCAATCAGTGAGAACAGACAAAAGAGAAAATTACAGTTGCAATATCCCAGAACAATAAAAAACCAATTCAAGCAATCAGGAAAAGCAAGCAAATTCACGTCATTCCTGAGTGTGGGATTTCAGTTGTCCACCTTAAGAAACTGAGCTGACTGGTCAAAGGGATTTTCTTAAAGAGCTGCTTGCTCTTTCTACATTTTGTAATTTCTACAGTATCAACATTGCGTATAAAGTTAAACCAGTATGCCTGCCATTAATCAACAGCATAAAAGTTTAACTTGCCATATAAACAAAGCAAACACCTTATAGATGACCTGCAAGCGAGCAGAACAACCTTCAAATGCAAAACTTGAAAAAAGATTATTAATCTAAAAGTCTGGTTCCTGGTATCATGTTGAGATTGAAGAATCACAGGGGATGACAAACGACGAATTATTTTCTCAAAAGGCACTCTTATGATCTAGTCCTCCAACAAGGGCTGCCAGCTACATCCCTACCACGATCGAGAGAAAGATTTCATTCCAACTAAGAGGCATGAATCACTCAGTAATGCACAAAAAAGAGTTTCACGGATGATTCACCAGGATTGCCAGCTTCATTCATGATTTTATCAAGTCTAAGGTTTTGTCTTATTAGGGGACAGGGATCATCTCGAACTATCACCAGAATGTGATCTCATGAATACCCAAGTAACAACTGCTCATATTCTATATGAGGAAAGCTCATGACAATTCAGATATTGGCTTTAGCCACTTGCATTGGGAAATGAATAAAGCTTGTGGAAGCTCCAAGTCTCCAAGCCGTCAAGGCTCAATTAGTTTGTCGCAGTCTCATGCGACAATTGATGAGCATCATGAAATCTCTATACTTTATAGGTATCTCGATCCTTTGAGCCCTGGGATGTTTGATAGTTCGCAACAAGCTATCACTATCAAGTTCCTTAAATCTTCAAATTTCAACGCATCTGGGAATTTAACAAACTTTTGCAGGATGAAAATATCTCTAGGCTTTCAGTGTCATTTAGCTTCTCACAGTGGTTGATGTTTCAACCTTTTCAGGGTTTTCAATCACGATAGATCCAATAATCTTCCAAGGGAAGTGCAACCACAGATATCCCATATTACCAAAATATCCAGCCCGTCAAGACCGCGTTTCAATTAGACTCTTGCAGCTTGCAACATCAAAGCCCTCAAATTATTTAAACTAGAAAGGTCTGGTTATCTTTCGATGGATGTGCAATTAAAGATATCCAATCTTACCAATAATCAACCTCTCGAGGCCGTGAGTTTCAACTAGATTCCCGCAGTCTGCAGCATAGTATCCCTTTAGACATTTTTAACTTGAAAGGTCTGTTTAACTTTCAATGGATTGAAAGGTCTGGTCATTTAGTAATGGACATGCATTTAAAGACATTAAACCTACCCAACAGATTCTTATTAATCAATCAAGACCTCGAACTTCAACTAGATTCTTGCAATTTGCAGTGTCAAATTCGAAGTCTTTAAACTGGAAAAGTCTGGTAATCTTTTAATAGAAGAGCACCCAGAGATATTCAATCTTGCCAGTAAATCCAATCTGTAAAGACCATGAATTTCAACTAGATTTCGGTAATTTGCAGCATGGAATCTTTCAATGGATGCGCATCCAGAGATACAGAACGTTTCCAGATATTCTATATGGGTCAAAGCCTCAAACTTCAACTAAATTCTCGCAGCTGGCAGCATCTGATTCTTTTAGATTCTTTAAACTTGAAAGGCCAAGTGATTGAATGGACACGCAAATAGAGAAATCCAAACTTACCAGACTCTTGCAGTTTGCAACACATGATAGCCTTAGATGTTTTGAACTCGAAAGGTCCCCTGAATTGCAACCAGATTCTTGCAACTAGCAGCGTTTGTTTCGAAGTTGTAAACCTTCTGCATTCATTTTCTTCTAAACGAAACTCAGAAACCCTAATTTCACCTCTTTTCCCCTTCCATTTAGTTGGTAGCGACTGCAATAAGGATGTGATAACAAATAAAACCTACCGATACAAAGACTAATCTAAGCAACAGTCTTCAGGATGGAAAGACAACCCTCAACAAATTTTTCCTCCTAGTCAGTAAGCACGACACAATCTGAATGTGGTCACATTTGAATGCCACCCATCCTCGCTAGTGCCATATAGATCCAAAACTTGTCACTCTGTACATTCTATAGTACTATGGTTCATCAGGAGCACCAGTGCACCATTCGCATCAATATGGAAAAAACTATTGACAACCAATCAGACATTGGTGAGCTATCGCAGACAAATACTGAAAAACCAGGACCTTTGGCTCTAGAGGGGACCTAACCCATCAAGGATTTGACGTGAGCCGCAACTGCAGATAATAGATTTATCTTACCGAGTGCTGGCAAAGCCAGATCAGTCACATTATATACACTACAAATTTCCTCGCAAAGGATAGCTCATCTTTGAAATGTGCCGCTTTGTATATTGAAATGTCCATGAGTTAAATTCTCGACCACCTTTCACTCTCAATTTCATTGACTCTCAAGAAGCTTTCATCACAAATAACGCCTTCCTTCAGTGCACTAACCTTAAATGGAACAAAGCTGAGAGCATTTTTCCTTGTTCATCTGTTTCGCTGACAAATAAGACTATATGCTAAATTGTGTTCAGCTACCGTGACCGAAACCTTAACAGCTCTGCCTACTGCCTAGTCCTCATCATTTCTCAGAGGGAACAAATTAAATCACCAAGGATTGACCCCAAACGAGAAGTGAAGTACCTCCTCAGCAAATTTGACTCTGGCAATTCATTAAGGTCCTGTCTCTATGCAACGGCAGGCAACAGTTAAAGAACAATCCGAACACTTGTCGAGTCCGCATTAGACAAGAGAATGCTCGATCAATTATCGCTCCTGACAAATTTCGCCCTCACTTCCATTGAACTTAGAAAGCAAACAGAAAAAACTAAATCCCAGACAGAAGGAACAAAAGAAACAAGAGGACAAAACAGAAGAGAATCGAACCTCCGCCTTTGAACTTGATAGGCGCTCTGCAACTTATTGACGACGGCCGGAGCGTCGCCCTCGCCCATGGCATCGTGGAGCTGCTCGAGCGCCTTGTTGGAGGCCTGGCGGTGGTGGTGCTTCTTCTGGCGGTGCAGCTGCATGATCTCGCCGCTGATTGCGGGCTGGAGAGCAAGAGGCGTAGGGGAGATCAAGCCGCCATTGGAGTCGAGGCCAGAGGCGGAGGCGGAGAGCCATGGGAGCTGATCTTCAAGCTCAGTCAGATACACACTTGGGCTCGTCACCTCCGGAGAATTTGGGGCTCCTTACCTCTGGAGAATTCGGGGAATATGCCCATTCAATGTCGTATTGTGTGCAATACTCAGACTTCCCAAACAAATTAAACCACCCCCAATGCGAGCGTCTGGCGACTTTTCTTCGCCCAAAGGACTTGTCGCGGATCAATTCGCATAGGCGCGCCTCGCTGGACAAATTAACCTTCCCATCAACAGACGGAAGACAAACCTCGGATAGTCGGACGGGAAGCTCGGGGAGACATTCAAGTGGACGGCAATCGAAAAGAATGAGTTCCTCGAGAAGGGTTAGTTTGGAAAGAAATGGTAACGATGGACTTGGGAAACTGATGTACAGAGCTGTTAAGCTGGAGGGCGGTTCCGGTATTCCCCGAAGGTTTTCGCAAAATAGGACGCTGAGACGTTGGAGAGAAGAGAGCTTAGAAATGCTTTCTGGCAAGCTCAAAATACCCGATCCGTCTAAATAAAGCTCATTTAGCGAAATCAGTTCGCCTATATTATTAGGCAATCCTTCCAGATATTTGCACCCTAATGCATTCAACTTTTGGAGTTTCACCAGCGTTCCAATGGTTCTAGGCAATTCCATCACAAGAGTTCCACCAATGTCCAAGATCCTCAAATTTTGCAAATCCCCAATACTTTCAGGTAATTTTGTAATCGATGTCCACGCTAATCTCAGCTCAGTCAATGATGCTAACTTTCCAATCGAGTCGGGGATCTCTCTCAACGATTGGCATTCCCATAGGCTAAGGCAAGACAGAGACGCTAGATTGCCTATGGAGCTCGGTATGCGAGCTAATGATCTACACACAGAGGCATCAAGAGTCTCCAGTGCCTCCGTAGAACCAATGGATTCAGGTAATTCTTCAATCCCTGTCTCATATAAGTTCAAATGAGTTAACGACACAAGGGAGCTCATGGATTCTGGAAGTTGAGCAAATTTATCACAACTCAAGGCACCTAGAGTCTTTGGCTTCATTAGACAACCTCTTGAAATAGGATTCTCTTTTATAGTGATGTCATTTACGAGAAGCTCCCTCGATTCTTCCGTTCTCCCTACTCTTGCCGGTAGCTCCTTCAGTGTCATACAACGCTTGACATTCAAGGAGACGAGAGTCTTGATATAGCAGATAGAATGATGAATTTCTTCCAGACTACAACAGTTTTCAAGAATCAAAATCTCCAAGCTTTTGAAAACAGACAAGTCGAGAGTTCTTCTCAACTGTTTACAAAATGAGAGGTTGAGAACTTTAAGCTCGGTTACCTTCTGAAAGAAACAAAGGAAAACCGCAGTGAAATTGCACAGCTGCAATGTGCAATTTTCCACTATTCCTTGTTTTTTTTTATAAGAATCTATAAGATTCCTGAAATACACCTATGCTCCACTACTCTTTCACATTTATTTTAATTGATTTTAAATGTTCTTTAATAGTATTAGGCTACACCACCATATTGATTTTTTTCAACATATACATTGCAAAAAGAATGTTAGGGACATACAAGTGCTAACCATGTTTATTTTCGGACAAATTTCAAAAAGAAAATATATTCAGTTTTTAAGAGCTATGGCGATGCCGTTGATTAGACACATGCAAATTTTATTATCAAAAAGCAGATGACACTTCAATAACGGGTAGTTTAATTATGAAAAGCAATTTTTTTAATGTTATATGTACAAGATATAAAGAATGTTGTATTCCAAAAAAAATTAATGCCAGTAGATGAATAACTTTATTACTCTCATAACATTAATAATTTATATTTGTGTTATACAGTGACGACTTCCATAATCAACAATTATAATGATTAAATATGTCGTGCAACAAGTCAGAGCAATTAATAAATTATATCCATTACTCTAAGATTAAAATGAATTTAGAATTTTAGTATGAATGTACAACACAAGTCAGTGTGTGGGAGTTTTTGTTTCTCCAAGAAAGAAGATTGATATAGAGATACAACAAGAATCGCTCAAAAGACATGCTTTTGCATGGGGAGAAATTATCTTAGAAGCCATAAACCAGCTAGATTAACGAAATGCAAAATAGGCACGATTAAGTAATTAAAATTTTTAATAGATGTTAATTAATATAGTATTTTTTTTCTTTTTAGTATTGTCTAAGGTTAAGCATGACGTGTTGTTGAGTTTTATCAATTAAACATATTAAAGGGCAGAAGATTTGGAGTATTTGGATAGCTCTAAATTACTCTTATATTTACTTGAAAATCGTGAATCCAAGGAACGATATTAAACCTTTCTAAAAGAAAGAAAGGGGAACTGGGTGCAACTGCACCTTCGGTAACACGTTATTATTCACAACAGATATATCTTTTCAATTTCTTACCTTGAGTGGCTTCCATCCTCCCCAGTCCTCTGTAATGTCACTATTTGATAGATCGAGCACGACTAATTTTTTTGGATGAAAGTTGGCCACTTCGAAATTTGAGGGACATTTCCGCCACTGAAGCCATCTCAATTGAGGAAGCAAGTTTTGGAAATCTCCAATGAAATTCACACCATCCACATGAAGGAACCTCAAGTTGTTGAGTTCATTAAATTGTTCACCTTGGTAGCTTTTTCCGCCACAATCGCCAAGAATAAGGGCCTTAGTATCAATAAGACAAAGGGCCTCAATCTTACTAGTGCCCTGCAATTGTGAAACATTATTGACCGTAAGTTTTAATTGATGAAATGAAGCCAGCAGTATATAAGAAAAATGGACTAATTCAATTTGATATCATACTATTATGATGTAGGCTTGTTACTTTCAACTTGGTGAAATGACAAGTCGTCATTGCATACGATATATCTAATTTATGTAAAAACGTGAAGCTCAAGAAGGTGTTTTCGAACTTTTCCTCTTCCAATTATGCCTTTTGCAAATTTACACCTTCTAAATTACCAAAAATTGCATCCTTTATATCAATCAAAATTCTTGCCCTTTATATGTGAAACAACTCAATCCTAACTTACATCCTTTATAGGTGAAATAACATTACTCTTACAGTCCAATTACATCTATCAAACTTGTCATCAAAACAGTATCAAAATTAGAGAATATGAATTGTAGAATCCCCCTATTATTCTGGTGCACCTTGTTTGCAATTCTCAATAGCAAAATGAAAATGAGAATGTCATCTCAAAAAGTATGTACATGTTTTAGGTTCCTTTATTATTATGTATTTTTTTAATGAGTTTTTTTAATTATACATGGAAGAAAAATCGATTATATATCAAACGTTATATAGATGATCTTTACTCCTCTTTTTGTTAGTACAGATGTTTGATGCAGCAGTTTCATTATCTTGTTTATTCTGTTACAGTGAAATAGTGTAAATTAATGAGATCTCATGAGAGTTATAAGACGGATTTGTTTGGTGATTTGAATATTTCCTTCAAACTTTTATTCTTTTGGATGTGATACTACTTATTTTTCCTTCAAATTTTTTTTTTGTATATTATCGTATTTTCGTCAATAACTTTATAGATACCCTTTGTTTCAGTTCTAAGCAATGTTATATTCAGTTGATTACATTTTCATTTGTGCAAAAATATGGTCGCTGAAATGCATAGGTAGAAAGTTTTTTTTTACAAATCTCGTAACTTCATTATATTTTGTGTTTTTTTAATTAAAGATACTCATGACATTTGCACATGCTTGTCTGATGCTTGCACAAATCATCCATATGTTGTAATTGCTTTTAGTTGTATACCTTTTAAGTTTCATGCTAATAATGAAAATTAATCAAGACACAAAATTCAAAACCATAATTATTTATATCGCTAGTATTGGAATGAGCCATTGCTTTGACCACCTCTCTAGGAAGTAATACGTCCGGACTGGAATTTCTCTGTGCATTTTGAATGGCGTAGCTTGTAGACGAGTTTTTTTTTATGGTAAATACATAATGTTTTGCATTAACCGACACTTGATTTGGATAACGTAAGTTTGAATAGACACATTTCTACATATTACACATGTTGTTCATGAAACAAAACCATGTAATAACTATTACATAACTTAAACCAATCAACATATAGCTACTTCGGCTTTTATTACATTACAGTGTAATAGCGATTATATTGTAGCCTTATTCCATTACCGCAACCATACGGTTGTTAGTGTAATTTGTTGACCACCTCTAGTTTTGTATATTCATTGAATTTGAGAAGGATAGGGAAGATCAAGATCTTGAGACTAGAGTGCGAAGCAGAAGTTAAAAGTATTTTGAGTATTAAAATCTAATTAAAATATTTATGGCTCTATTGTTCCGTTTATTGTAAAAATTTAACTTTTTTCTTCTAATGTCTTATTTTAATCCACAGATCATACCAAACAACATAACATATATATTTTGTAGCAATGAGAACAATTTATAAATTTATCTTTTATTATGTGCGAGGGGCTCATATTTGACAAATAAATAATATTAAAAGCATACTTGTTAAATTACAGATCAATATCATGTTCGACTCATATTTGACAAATAAATAATATTAAAAAATCAATAAAAGAGATAACTATCATCACAAGAAAAATTATATAACATGCTTTAGGAATAAAATAATATAATCAAATTACCCATCATAAGAAAAACTGCATATGTTTAGAGGAAACTATTACATGGAGGCATATATGTCACGTCCCGAACCCTATCGAGCACGCGACATCCCTCTTCGATCGAATTAGTATGACGTCCCAGGAAACGTCGTCAACCCAAGCGATGACATCAGAGTTATAAAGCACTAGCGAAAGCCACAAACAACCAGACTATAATTGACCAGGGGCACAAGGGAGAATAAACATCAATTACTTATTCAAGCTTATACAATATTCACCACCATTTACAAACCACACGTATACATGCACACCGAACTTCTAGTCTATTCACCACCGATATCAAAAACATCAACTGTCTGGGTATGCCCTATCTCCAAAAATGGGTCACTTCAAAAAGGTTTACTTAACCCCTAGGACTAGCCCCTACGCCCTCTAGAAGGCGTCCACTCTGAGTCTGACTTCTCAGAACTCTAGTCCGAATCCCTCTGAGCCACCTGTTCCTTTGAGGACTCCGAATCAGCCTCGATCTCTATCGGGTTTCCTCCTCCTCACTCGGCTCTAATGGAACCTTAATTTGCTCCACCTCATCAGACTCCTCTTTGGGCTCTTCCTCTGACTCGTTCTCTAGCTCATCCTCTGGTGTGTCCTCTAGTTCCACCTCAGGGTATTCTTCTAGCTCGTCCTCGGATTCTTCTTATGCTACTTCTTCAAGCTCTTCTTCGGGGTCTTCTTCCTTCCTCTGGGATCACACCTAGATCTACTTCCATAGGATCATACCCCGCCTGTGATTCTTCCAGCTCTGGATTTGGTACGGCCACTAAAGGTTCAAGTGCTGTAGGTACATGCCGATGCCCTGACTGGGCTAGATTAGTCTCCAAACTAGTCATCTTGCTATCGGGTGGGGGTATAGTTGACGGGTCCCAATCCCCCACTCCGTTGAAGGGGACATCAAAGCCACAGACTGGGCTAAACTCATCCATCCCATCCTTGAATATCCAGGCGGTATAGATGTGGGCCTGCTAGAGGGGTAACCCTACATCTACTCAGACTACGGTAGCATGTTTTACCCAGGTCATGTTTTCATCTATCGGGTACTCTATAACATCATGGTCGGTGTGCATACAAATCCCAAAACGCTGCAGTGGCGGCGGCGGCGGAAGGTTCATAATTCATGCCGGGGTTCTGAAATGGTTTGGCTGAAATAACCATGAGACACATCTCAATAAGTTAATAGCTTAAACCCCACTTAAGCTACCGCATATCTCCAGACAGGTTCAAACACACAATCATTCAATACACACATAAGTATACAAAAATGCACTTATTTGGACTCTTAGTGCACACAACCTGCACGTTAGTCTCAAATTCACAAATTTCAATCCACGTGCACATTTCAAGCCATTCTCATGCCCACAAGCACACATCGTACACATGACATTTCCGAACTCCACATCTCACGCTCATTCATGCACTGCCATGCCATTTTCATTTAACTTGCCAATGACCTGCGTAAACACACCTCAGGTCCGATCTTACTTCCCACTTGCCATATCACACATTCCTATAGCGACCCACGTAGACACGCCTCTTGCCCAATCTCAATTTCCACTTTCCACATCACACATTCCAATCGCGACCCGCGTAAACACGCCTCAAACCCGATCACATGCTCACTTTCCATCTCTTTCCATGGCCCACGCAAACATGTCTCAGGCTCCACAGTCGTATCACGACCCACGTAAACACGCCTCAGGCCCGATCATATTCTCACTTGCCACATCACACATTCCTATCGCGACCTGCATAAATACACCTCAGGCCCAATCACATTCTCACTTTCAATCACTTTGCACGCCCCACATAAACACGCCTCAGGCCCCACGTTCGTATCACGATCCACGTAAACACGCCTCAGGCTGATTCAATTCCCCACATAAACACGCCTTAGGGATTGGTGATCACACGAACATGCCAACACACCGTATTTTAGCTCTACCCTGCGTAAACATGCCTTAGGGCTTTTTAGTGATCACACGCACATCGTACACCTCAAATCTCACACATTCACATACTCAGGCATTAAATACGTGCACTCAAACGTACCCAAATCGACCGTCACAATTCAGCCCACATACATACATACAACCATCATATAATACGATATTTTTCACTACAAAAACCACGGTATAACACGGCAATTTCACGCAATTAACTGCTGAACCAAAACACCCAATCTACGCGCCGAATAGAAATTTCCAGCAATCAAACCAGCCATTTATAGCCCTTATTTGGCCTCTAAATTTCCCCCAAAATGTCACAAATTCATCCCTAAGGCCCCACATCTAAATTAGTCCCGAAACTATACTAAATCGTGTCTAAACTAGTCCGTTAATATCCGATATCCTAAATGAGGTTTAGATTAGAACTTACCCGAAGTTCTAGGCTAGCTCGGGCAGAAAAAGAGGGGCGGCGGTCCGGCGGCCACACAACAGGCGGACGGCGACGGCGAGCGGCGGTACGGCGGGCAGCGACGATGGCTCCCTTGGCCGCTGCTCACGACCACGAGGGGATAGAGAGAAAGAGAGAGATCACTGAGAGAGAGAGAGAGAGAGAGAGAGAGAGAGAGAGAGAGAGACGGCGGCGGTGGCGTGAGGGTGAGGCACGGCTCGGCGATGGGTAGACGGCAGCTGGACAACGGCGCGACAAAGGGGAGGGGGCGGCGATCGATGAGGGAAAGAGAGAGAGTGAACCGAATGGGCGGGGAGAGAATGAGAAGAGAGAGAGAGAAAAATTGGGATTAAATACCCATGGCCAATAATTGGTGTCCCTTTTGGAAAAATGACCATCTTGCCCCTCTCTCACAATTCCAATCGATGGCCGAGATTCATTCTTATCCTAAGATCAACGGTCGAGATCAAATCTTTTTCGATAATATCTGAGGGTAAAATGGGAATTTCATAAAAATCCAAGGGAAAAATTGTCCAAAAATTGTCTTTTCTAAAGTTAGGGCGAAATGACCAAAATGCCCTTCCCCATTTACACTTGGCCTTAACAAAGTCAAAAGGGTAAAACAGTCATTTTCCATTTCTCGCCAGAATTTGATTTTTTTGAAGGATTCAGACAATTCCGAGGCTGACTAGGCCAATAACAACGTCGTCCAACTATCCTGTCGTGACATTCAAATTTCTGAGGCCCAATCTGGATCATTAATTAATGAATAAAGCTAATTAACGTAACTTGAGTATATCTCGAACTAACGGGTGGCTTTTGGGGAAATTCGCACATTTGACCCGTGGCCGATACTAAATCAAGCCACATTCAAGTTCACTTGGGTCGTGACGACTTCGATTGTCACTTAATCGTGAGGATCGATCGCTAGTTCCAACTGGCGCGATTGTTTGGTATAGGTTTAGGATTGTTCGTCAGTTCATTTTGTGGTCAAGCGGAATCACCTGCAATCCACTAATATGATAGCAGTGAATTGATCCCTGACTATCCTTGGATCGCCCTACACTGGCTCAAAATGTTACTTCGACAATTTTATGGTCGAAAGTTGGTTCACGATCGAGTTTCTTTGGTCGTGCAAATTTAAATTCCTAATTAGTCTTTCCCTAATAGTTAGTATTCCCAAAGTGATTAATTCTGGGCGAGATCTAGCTACAAGTACATCCATAAACCATTCATTTAATAAATCCCAAGTAGGTCAGATTTCAGAATGTCATAACTCTTCCCTCCTTATAAAAATTTCGTCTTCGAAATTTACAATCCAATCTAGCTACTCAAACAAGTGGGGGTATTGACATTGCATTAGCTCTTCACTTTCCCATATCGCGCCTTCTATCCCGTGATGTTCCCAAATAACTTTGACTATCGGGATCGTCTTGTTCCTTAGAACTCGTTTTTTCCGATCCTTGATCCTTATTGGTCTCTCGACATACGACACCCTATCGTCAACTTCTATCTCTTCGTAATTCAACACATAAGTTGGGTTCGACTCATATTTTCTCAACATTGATAAGTGGAACACATTATGCACTTGCGACAAATTTGACTGTAACGCAAGGCAATAAGCTAAATCTCCAATCTTTTCCAAAATCTCAAAGGGTCCCGCATACCTCGGACTCAACTTCCCTTTCTTACCAAATCGGGGCAATCCTTTCATGGGCGATACCTTAAGGAATACGTGATCCCCTACTTGAAATTCCAAAGGTCTTCTCTTTCTGTCTGTATAACTCTTTTGACGACTTTGAGCTGTTTTCAGCGTTTTGCGTATGATCTTAATTGTCTCGACCGACTGTTGAACTAATTCCAGCCCGGTGATACTCCTTTCCCCAACTTCATCCCAACATACGAGTGTTCTACAAGCCCTACCATATATCGCTTCAAATGGCGCTATTCTGATGCTCTGCTGAAAACTATTATTATATGCAAATTCTACTAAAGGCAGTTGTTCTTCGCACTTGCCCTGAAAGTCCAATATACATGCCCGAAGCATATCCTCCAATGTCTGAATCGTCCTCTCAGACTGAACTGCAACTTTGATCATAATGCCGTCTGCAGACTTTTCCAAAAGTTAACCATAAACCTGGGAGCACAGTCCAAAGTTATTATCACTGGCACCCCATGCAAATAAACAATCTGTTGTACATACAATTCAGCATACCGATCCCATGCAAAGTCCTTTTGCATGGCCAAGAAGTGCGGCGACTTTATCAATCTATCAACAATTACCCCAATAGAATCATGGTCTCTTTGGCTCCTTGGCAATCTCATTACAAAATCCATAGTAATATATTCCCATTTCCATTCTAGGATTTTCAAAGGTTGTAACAACCCTCCGGACTTACAATGTTGCGCTTTCACTTACTGGCACGTCCGATATTTAGTCACATGCCTGGCTATGTCCATCTTCATGCCATTCCACCAGTAGTACTGTCTCAACTTCTGATACATTTTCATACTACCGGGATGGATACTATAACTACTACGATGCGCTTCTAACAAAATTTCCTCCTTAAGTTCCGCATCGTCAGGCGCACACAATCGTTCACGAAACTTCAAGATCTCATCTTCGGATACTTGAAAGTCCGACTTCCTCTTGGTAACATCCATTTTCAGAATCTTTTGAATTTCTTGATCCGTAGACTGTAAAGCCTTGATCTTAGTCTCGACTTCTGGTTCGATCCTTAGCGTGGCTAGCGAACTCGAGACTTGACTTACTTCAAATCTAAATTCCGAGTCTCGCACTTTTTCCAACAAAATCCATTCCTTGACTATCAAGTGTGCGATGCTTGATTTCCGACTCAATACATCGACTACCCGGTTGGCCTTTTTGGGGTGATATAAAATATTACAATCGTAATCCTTAAGCAATTCCATCCAACGACGCTGCCTCATATTAAGTTCCTTTTGAGAAAACAAATACTTGAGGCTCTGATGATCAGTATATATCTAAAATTTCTCCCCGCATAGATAATGTCATCAAATCTTAAGGGCGAATATAATAGCGGCTAATTCTAAATCATGCGTCGGGTAGTTCAACTCATGCGGTCTTAATTGTCTCGATGCGTAGGCCACTACTCGTCCATTTTGCATGAGTATACACCCGAGTCCTTTTAATGACATGTCGCTATAAATTTCATATCCTGCGAATCCTGATGGAATAATCAACACCAGTGCCATCGTCAATCTATGTTTTAATTCTTGATAACTCCTTTCACATTTGTCAGTCCATTCAAATCTTGTTTCCTTTTCAACAAATGTGTCAACGGTGTTGCTATTACCAAAAACCCTTTCACGAAGCGTCGATAATATCTTGCCAAATCCATAAAACTCCGAACCTCTGTTACCGTCGTTGGTCTCGGCCACTTCATTACCGCCTCAATCTTTATTGGATCTACTGAGATTCCTTCCCTAGAGATCACGTGCTCAAGAAACGCTACTCGATTAAGCTAGAACTCACACTTACTAAACTTAACATACAATATGTTTTCTCTTAAAGTCTGCAAAATTTTACTCAAATGAAACTCATGCTCCTCAAGGTTCTTCGAGTACACCAATATGTCATCTATAAAGACTATCACAAATTGATCTAAAAACTCCTTAAACACCCAATTCATTAAGTCCATAAAGGCAGCAGGGGCATTCGTCAATCCGAACGGCATCACTGTAAATTCATAATGTCCATATCTTGTCTTGAATGCTGTTTTCGAGATATCTTTCTTCCTTATCATCAACTGATGATATCTCGTTCTCAAATCAATTTTAGAAAACACCGAAACCCCTTGTAACTGATCAAACAGATCATTTATCCTCGGCAAGGGATATTTATTCTTAATTGTCATTTGATTTAGCCGCTTGTAATCAATACACAACCTTAATGACCCATCTTTCTTCCTCACAAATAAAACTGGTGCTCCCCATGAAGACGCACTTGGACGGATGAATCCTTTGTCCAATAATTCTTACATTTGCACCTTTAACTCCTTCAACTCCGACAACAACATTTTATAAGGTGCCTTTAAGATTGGCTCAGTCCCAAGAACCAACTCGATCACAAACTCCACTTCTTTTTTCTGGTGGCAATCCCAGCAATTCCTGAGGAAAGACATCGAGATAATCATACACCACGGCTATATCCTCTAGTCTCAGCTTATTAGCCATCGAGTCAACCACAGCCGCTAGAAATCCTTGAAATCCGTCATTCAACAACTTAGTCATTTCTAGCGACGAGATCCATGGGATCGAGGTTCCCCCTTGATTTCCCACAAATTTGAATTACGGTTATTCAACAAGATTAAATTGGATCACCCCGCTACTACAATCCATTATAGTCCTCTGCTTAGTCAACCAATCCATTCTCACTATCACATCAAAATCATACATCGCTAGAATCGCTAAATCTATCTTTTCCTCCTTATCGCCAATTATAATCTTACAATTTGGGTATCCCAATGAGACTAGAACCTTATCGTTCAAGGGAGTTGTAACACACAATGTAACATCAAGCAACTACGATTCTATGCCAATCAATTTAACAAATTGCTCAGACACAAACGAATGCGACGCCCTCGGATTGAATAAAGCAAATGCAGCATGATCACAGAGAGAGACTATACCTGTGACCATGCCTAGCGCATTCTCAGCTTCCCTTCTAGCCATCGCATAAACTCGCCCTTGAGCTGGTGGTCTATTCTGATTCGTTAGCAAGGGAGTTCCAACTTGATTTCCAATTCGGGGCGGTTATGGTAGCACAGACGACCTAGCTTGTTTGTTATTAGGACAATTCCTTACTTGGTGTCCTACTCCCCCACACCTATAACATATAATGCTCATACTTGGACAAGGTCCAGTCCCATACCTTCCACCACACAACTGGCACATTGTGCCTTGATAACGGTTCGGCTTTCCGATCTTCCTCTTAGCGGAAGGAATAAAATGATGATTCCCCAACATCTGTCTCTTCCCAAGATTACGATTGTCCTTAGTCGGAGCGTATCTCGATCCAGAAGTAACGGCTCTATCCGCTAAGTCACACTTAATCGCTTGAGCCCGCTCATAGATCTCGTTATAATCCCTCAAATTTAACGAAATCATTTGGCTATAAAGGTTTGGCTTTAAGCCGTCTTGGAACCTTCGAGCCCTATCCTATGGGTCCTCCACCTTCCTCAGGGCAAACTTAAATAATCGAGTGAACTCAGCCTCATACTGATCTGCAGTCCTCAGCCCCTGACGAAGCCTCATAAACTCATCTAACTTTTGTTCCTAGGCACTCTCAGAAAAGTACTTGCCATTAAAGGTTTCCACAAACATCGCCCAAGTATGGGCGATACCAGCCTGGGAACACCCTTTCTCTGGTGGTTTTCCACCAATCGCTTGCATTTTCTTGCAATTGATACACTGCTAACGTTACTTTCTCTTCATCTGTACATCTCAATACCTCAAAAGCCTTTTTTAATTCCTCTATCCACAGCGATGCAACCTCAAGATCGCCTCTACCATCAAATTTAAGGGGTTTTAACTTCAGAAACTGCTCGACTAGTTAATGCATTGGCCTATTCACATTTACTTGTCCCTACCCTTGATTTCCATTGTTGACATTGATGGCAACAGCTGTGGTGGCCTTAACTGCTTGGACAATAGTGGCAGCTTGCTCCTGAGTCCGCCTACCCATCAGAGTTCCGACTTCCTCAAGTGCCCTTAAAATTCCATCAACTCTGGGGTCTACAGCAACTCTAACATTAGCTCCGAGGTCCTCTATAGCTCTAGCTCGAGCACCATCTCGACCTCTTATTCCTCTTCCTGCACCCTTTCCTATACCTCTTCCTGTTCCTCTTCCTACACCTTTTCCTTGGCTGCTCATTTTCACAATTTCTATCACTCTCCTACCTGCTATAATTCCATAAAGGAATCGGAGACCTAGGCCAACTATATCAGTCTAGTCCTAGGCAATGAATTACATCAATAATTCACTTAGCAGGCAATCAACCATCACCACACAATATCACAATCAATAAGTTTCGTATACTTACCTTAGGTCTAGACGCACCTGCATTTCAACCATTAGAACACTCAATTCACTCAGCAATCATGACAAATAGTCTAGAGGCACGCGTAGCTCGTCCAACACCTATAACTCACTAAGGTCTCCCTAAATGACTACTCCAGGATCTCCACTTCTTATCACTTCAAGTTTCGACCAACTTGCATTGAGTTGTCCTTGCTCTTATACCAATTAAACTGGGTTGTCACGTCCCGAACCCTATCGAGCACGCAACATCCCTCTTCGGTTGCATTAGTACGACGTCCCAGGAAATGTCCTCGACCCAAGCGATCACATCAGAGTTGTAAAGCACTAGCGAAAGCCACAAACACCCGGACTAGAATTGACCAGGGGCATAAGGGAGAATAAACATCCATTACTTATTTAAGCTTATACAATATTCACCACCATTTACAAACCACACATATACATGCACACCGAACTTCTAGTCTATTCACCACCGATATAAAAAAGATCAGCTGTCTGGGTATATCCTATTTCCAAAAATGGATCACTTCAAAAAGGTTTACTTAACCCCTAGGACTAGCCCCTACGCCCTCTAGAAGGCGTCCACTCCGAGTCTGACTCCTCGGAACTCGAGTCCGAATCCCTCTGAGCCACCTATTCCTCTGAGGACTTCAAATCAGCCTCAATCTCTATCGAGTTGTCCTCCTCCTCACCCGGTTCTAACGGAACCTCAATTTGCCCCACCTCATCAGACTCCTCTTCTGGCTCTTCCTCCGGTTCGTTCTCTAGCTCATCCTCTAGTGCGTCCTCTAGTTCCACCTCAGGGTATTCTTCTGGCTCGTCCTCGGGTTCTTCTTCTGGTACTTCTTCATGCTCTTCTTTGGGGTCTTCTTCTCCAAGTTCTTCCTCTGGGATCACACCTAGATTCACTTTCATAGGATCATATCCCGCCTGTGATTCTTCCGGCTTTGGATCTGGTACGGCCACTCAAGGTTCAGGTGCTGCAGGTACATGCTGATGCCCTAACTACGCAAGACTAGTCTCCAAACTAGTCATCTTGCCATCGGGTGGGGGTATAGTTAACGAGTCCCAATCCCCCACTCCATCGAAGGGGACATTAAAGCCATGAATGGGGCCAAATTCATCCATCCCGTCCCTGAATATCCAGGCGGTGTAGGTATAGGCCTGTTAGAGGGGTAACCGTACATATACCCAGACTACGGTAGTATGTTTTACCCAGGTCATATTTTCATCTATCGGGTACTCTATAATATCATGGTTGGTGTGCATACGAATCCCAAAACGCTGCGACGGCAGCGGTGGAAGGTTCATGGCTCAGGCTGGGATTCTGAAATGGTTTGGTTGAAACAATCATGAGACACGTCTCAAAAAGTTAACAGCCTAAACCCCACTTAAGCTACCGTGTATCTCCAGACAGGTTCAAAACACAATCATTCAATACACACATAAGTACATAGAAATGGACTTATTTGGACTCTTAGTGCACACAACCTGCACGTTAGTCTCAAATTCACAAATTTCAACCCACGTGCACATTTCAATCCATTCTCATGCCCACAAGCACACGTCTTACACACGACATTTCCAAACTCCACATCTCACGCTCATTCATGCACTGCCACGCCATTTTCATTTAACTTGCCAACGACCTGCGTAAACACACCTCAGGTCCGATCTTACTCTCCACTTGTCACATCACACATTCCTATAGCGACCCGCGTAGACACACCTCTGGCCCGATCTCACTTTCCACTTTCCACATCACACATTCCAATCGCGACCCGCGTAAACACGCCTCAGGCCCGATCACATGCTCACTTTCCATCTCTTTCCATGGCCCGCATAAACATGCCTCAGGCCCCACAGTCGTATCACGACCCACGTAAACACGGCTCAGGCCCGATCATATTCTCACTTGCCACATCACACATTCCTATCGCGATCCTCGTAAACATGCCTCATGCCCAATCACATTCTCACTTTCTATCACTTTCCACGGCCCGCGTAAACACGCCTCAGGCCCCACGTTCATATCACGACCCACGTAAACACGTCTCAAGCTGGTTTAATTCCCCACATAAACATGCCTCAGGGCTTTTTAGTGATCACACGCACATCGCACACCACAAATCTCACACATTCACATACTCGGGCATTAAATACGTGCACTCAAACGTACCCAAATTGACCATCACAATTCAGCCCGCATACATATATACAACCATCATATAATACGCTATTTTTCACTACAAAAATCATGGCACAACAATCACGGCATAACACTGCAATTTCACGTAACTAACTGCCGAACCAAAACACCCAATCTACACGCTGAACAGAAATTTCCAGCCATCAAACCAGCCATTCACAGCCCTTATTTGGCCTCTAAATTTCCCCCGAAATGTCACAAATTCATCCCTAAGGCTCCACATCTAAATCAGTCCCGAAACTACATTAAATCGTGTCTAAACTAGTCCGTTAATACTCGATCTCTTTAATGAGGTTTGGATTGTAACTTACCCAAAGTCCTAGGCTAGCTTGAGCAGAAAAAGAGAGGCGGCGGTCCGGCGGCCACACGACGGGCGGACGGCAGTGGCAAGCGGTGGTATGGCTGGCGGCAGCGACGACTCCCTTGGCCGCGGCTCACGGCCACGAGGGGATAGAGAGAGAGAGAGAGAGACGAGAGAGAGAGAGAGAGAGAGAGAGACGATGATGACGACGACGAGCGAGCGAGCGAGCGAGCGGTGGCGATGGCGATGGCGTGATAGTGAGGCGCGGCTTGGCGACGGGCGGACGGCGGCCGGACAACGTCTCGGCAAGGGGGAGGCGGCGGCGATCAGTGAGGGAAAGAGAGAGAGAGTGAGCCGAATGGGTGGGGGAGAGACTGAGGAGAGAGAGAGAAAAATTGGGATTAAATAACCCATGGCCAATAATTGGTGTCCCTTTTGGCAAAATGACCATCTTGCCCCTCTCTCACAATTCCAATCGATGGCCGAGATTCATTCTTATCCTAAGATCAACGGCCGAGATCAAATCTTTTTTGATAATATCTGAGGGTAAAATGGGAATTTCATAAAAATCCAAGGGAAAAATTGTCCAAAAATTGTCTTTTCTAAAGTTAGGGCGAAATGACCAAAATGCCCTTCCCCATTTACTTTTGGCCTTAACAAAGTCAAAAGGGTAAAACAGTCATTTTCCATTTCTCGCCAGAATTTGATTTTTTTGAAGGATTCAGACAATTCCGAGGCTGACTAGGCCAATAACAACGTCGTCCAACTATCCTGTCGTGACATTCAAATTTCTGAGGCCCAATCTTGATCGTTAATTAATGAATAAAGCTAATTAACGTAACTTGAGTATATCTCGAACTAACGGGTGGCTTTTGGGGAAATTTGCACATTTGACCCGTGGCCGATACTAAATCAAGCCACATTCAAGTTCACTTGGGTCGTGATGACATCGGTTGTCACTTAATCGTGAGGATTAATCGCTAGTTCCGACGGGCGCGATCGTTTGGTATAGGTTTAAGATCGTTCATCAGTTCATTTTGTGGTCAAGCGGAATCATCTGTGATCTACTAATATGACAGTAATGAATTGATCCCTGACTATTTTTGGATAGCCCTACACTGGCTCTAAATGTCACCTTGATAATTTTATGGTCGAAAGTCGGTTCACGATCGAGTTTCTTTGGTCGTGCGAATTTAAATTCCTAATTAGCCTTTCCCTAACGGTTAGTATTTCCGAAGTGATCAATTCCGGGCGAGATCTAGCTACAAGTATATCCATAAATAATTCATTTCATAAATCCCAAATGGGTTGGATTTCAGAATGTCACAATATATTTCAATAATAAGTATGACGCAATGTAGCGACAACTACTAGGATTCCCATTGTGACTAAGAAACATCCATCATCATTATTTAACATGCTTTACAAATAAATGAATGTACTAAAATTGTCCATCACAGAAGGAAAAAGAACATATGTTTAGACGGATCTTTTTACATGATTATATACATTTCTACAATAAGTATAAAAAAATGCATAATTAGTGATGGCTATTATGATTAAAAAGTTCTATGGATACTCATTATGAGAAAATATTTTGTTGTATTTCACAAGCGGATTATATACAAAAAAATTATCTAACGCGATAGCTCATATTTAACAAATAAATGATATAAAGGTACTAATTATGTGCTATAAAATGCTCATTATGAAATTTAGAAATATCTATTATAACAATGGTAGCTAATACTTGAGAAATAAAAAATCGACAAAAAAATTATATAACATGGATGGCCCATATTTAACAAATGACGATATAAACATTAACTAAATCTTTGCTAAATACAATGCTCACTTGGAGTTGAACGACGCAGTCATAATTATAACCACATGAGAGCCTATATTTGACAAATGAATGTCGTCGGGGGATCAATAGAAAAATGATCCAACTTCACAAAACAAAAAAAGTATTAGCAAATTCACGGAAGAAAATTATCCACTATTATGAAAAGCCAATAGAACGAAATAATATATAATTAGAGGGTTCTACTACACAATTGTGTATACATCATAAATAAATATGAAAGTCACATTTACAAATTGATGGTGTTAACTAACGGTTGACAACAAAGGACTCAATTGCACAAACTTGAAAAAGACAAAAGACTACATTGGGCAAAAAAAATAGATAAAAGTCTAAATCACACAAACAGCATTACTTAGGGGTACTAAATCTGTACTTAACCCAACTTAATAATTACAGGAACCACGATAGTCAATCATCACAAATGAATAGAGGTCTCATTTATCATAGCAAACAGCTCAATAAGAAGTCAATACTGAGTAGAAGAAAAAAGAAAGAAAGAGACCTCACAAGAAATCAAAAGAAGAATCCAAACATCAAACGTGCAGGTCAAAACGATATGTGAGAAAAGCATGGCCCCCAACAATTTATGCAAGGTTTTCTCTAAAAATGCTCTATCAATCATTATGTTTATGTAGTTTTGTTGTTGCATTGAATTTACCAAAATGAGAGTGCCCTCGTCACAATACTATCAGGTAAAGAGATATATCATTTATCAATAACCAAGATATTGCTCCTCAATTATGTCCTAAAACCAGGCAAGAACAACAATTAATCGAAAGATCTCTTTTGCTGGTAGAAGCGACATGTTTTGGGGACTCAAGACTGGTAACAATTTTAATTCAAACAAGAAAGAGAAGATGGGCTCACATTCACTAACTAAGACAAGTAGACAAAACTCTTACCTTGTTGCTCTCGAGCACATCTCTGGCTTCCTCATAAAACCATAATCTGCTACGCTTTTGAGGCTTCTTTTGATTTTCTAGACGAACAATTTCCCTTCCAAGATCTCTCAATTGATCATGCATCATCAGTTTGCCGTATTCATCAACTTTAATGAGGGACATAAGACTCAATACTTCAATCCCCTTCTCGGGGAAAAATTCACAAGCATCCCACATATAAGTCGGATTTTGTTTAGATGTTCCAATAAAAAAACATGCGATATCAAAAAAAAGCTGTTTCTCCTCATAATCTAATGCTTCGTAGCTTATCCCCAACGTCTCTTGCACCTTCTTATCAGGCACTTTCTTTAATTTCTTTAATGTACCTTTCCATGCTTCCTTTGTCTTTCCACATAAGAATGAACCTATAACTTCAAGAGCTAAAGGAAGCCCCCCAGTAGTAGATACAACCTCATAAGAGATATCTTTATAATCACTAGGAGGAAAATCCTTTCAAAACGCATGTCTACTAAATAAAATCAATGATTGATCCAAAGGCAACTCGTTGAGTTCATACATGTGGCTAGCCCTAGCCTTGTCAAGAATACTCTTGTCTCTAGTTGTGATGATGACTATACTTCCTGCTTTAAACCAACTACCATCTCCAACCAAAGCATTCAACTGAGTATTATCATTTATATCATCAAGAAGAGTGAGTATTTTCTTATTTGAGAATCGAGATTTGAGGACACCAATTCCATCATCAACATTAGACACCTCCCACGAACTTCCTATTGTGTCAGAAATGAGTTGCTTTTGTAGGCATTTAATACCCTCGCGCTGAGATGTTTCTCGAATGTTTGCTAGAAAGCTACGATCCTCAAAATGACTAGACAGTTTGTTGTATAAACACCTTTGCAAGAGTTGTCTTACCAATGCCGCCCATTCCATGAATTTCAATAATCCATGTACCATTAAATTTGGCATCTATCTTACTCATAATTTGTTCCACACGATCATTGGTTCCCACCAACTGTTCAGGAATATTTAGTTGAAAAAGTCTTTTTAACTCATTCATAACTCTTCTTACGACCATTTTGACTAATACCGCTTCATGCCTATCAAATAACAATACAAAATTTCATTTTATGATGGCAATGTTTATATGCTTTTTCAAGTAAGATCTATTTATAAAAAACTAAACAATGTTTCGAAGGAGAAAAATGTACCCATTATCAATTTTCTCGGATTCCCATCCTTTTAAGTAACTGACTTTTTTGAGTGCATCTTCCCATTCTTTCACAACCATTTGGTCTGAATTCTTTTTATGTGCATTGATAGCATCTCCAAATCTCCCTGCAAGATGTCGCACATGCGAGGGTTCCACTTTGTAAAATATGGGCAACACTATTTGCCCTCTTCTTCTCTTGCACTTTAACATCTGGGCTAGCTCATGGAGGCACCATTTGCTAGAAGCGTACTCCTCTGAGATAATAGGGATCGAGATCATAGACTGTGTAATATTGCAGAGAAGCTCCGGGCCAATCTCCTCACCAACACGAAGCTCATTGTCGTCTCTGAACACGTGAATTCCTGCATCGACAAGGATAGTATAGAGATAATCGGTGAAGCCTTTGCGAGTGTTTTTCCCTCTAAAGCTCAAGAACACTTCATAGTCGTTTCCTTTCAGCTTTTTGGTTCCACCTTCATAATCAGCTACATGTGGAGAGGTCGATGAGGAAGACGCTCCGTATATCGGATCTTCTGAATGAGCAGGTTCTTTTCTTTTCATCTCGAGATTGATGAAGTGGAGTCCCAAAAGAAGAGTATCTGGGAATTGCATAAATGTCTCTCAGAACTCAATTCGGAGCTACATTCAAACAAAAACAAAAGCTCTCACACAACTCATTAGAGGAAAATGAAGCGATCAAAACGAGAAAGAGAGAAGAGGAGAAGAGCAAGCAATCACCGATTACCTGAGGAGTGCTAAAACAACACAATCCTGCACACTGCTGTGATCTTCACTGTTTCTCAGCCTTCGACGTTGGATTACCCACACGCAATACGCTTTATTAATCGTGCTTAAACGATGCTGAGTTCTGGCCATGCAACGGTCCAAGACTCTTTATGCTGATTGAACCGCTGCGATGGACCCTGCAGAAAAAGGTCAATTATTGCGGGCGTAATTTCCGCAGAACAGTGTGGAAGGTACGTGGAAAGACTTGACTTGACTTGCCTTTTCTACTGACAATAAAAATAAAAAAGAAAGCTAACAAGGTTTGGTCACTGGTGCTAATGTCAATGAGTCAATGACAAAAACATATCAGTTGTCGGATTAAATCAGATTTTGTTAAAAAAAAATGTCTTTACAACACGCAATATTTAAATAAGGAAAGTTTTTATTTTCAATATATAATCAGATATTTTTTTTCAAAAGAGATTCCACAAAATAAATCTCTCCATAAACAATTTCTCAAACAATATTTCTCCAAATCACCTCAACCCTAAAGATAATCTAGTCATCATCAATCCCTCACTCTCACTCAAATCACTTTTGTCTCGGTCCTTCACGTTTTACATAAAATTTATTCTTTCGGTGTCGGCCAACAGATTCTCCACGATCAAATATTTTATTCACTATTACATTTTCACTTTTTTGTTTCGTTTTTTGTTGAACATTTTTATTTCATGTGGACATTCTTCTTTTGCTTAGCTTTTAAGCCAAGACCATCACTTACAATATCACGACTCTGACCAATTATGTTGTTGTGATCTCCACCGTTCTCAGTCTTTGACGTTTTATTACCGACACAAAAACACTCTCTGCTAGTAAACAAATTAGAAAGCAATTTCCGCAATTTCCGCAGCATTATGCAGAGGGTGCGTGGAAACTACGCAAGTGCTTCTTGACATGACTTGCTTTTTTTATTAATAGAAAATATAAAAGAAACGCACCAACAATACAATACTCATAGGTGATTACAGAACTGTGTTAGATAGGATGGCCAATTATGACTCTGACCAATTATGTTGTTGTGATCTCCACCGTTCTCAGTCTTTGACGTTTTATTACCGACACAAAAACACTCTTTGCTAGTAAACAAATTAGAAAGCAATTTCCGTAATTTCCGCAGCATTATGTAGAGGTTGCGTGGAAACTACGCAAGTGCTTCTTGACATGACTTGCTTTTTTATTAATAGAAAATATAAAAGAAAACGCACCAACAATACAATACTCATAGGTGATTACAGAACTGTGTTAGATAGGATGGCCAATTATGACTCTGACCAATTATGTTGTTGTGATCTCCACCGTTCTTAGTCTCTGACGTTTTATTACCGACACAAAAACACTCTTTGCTAGTAAACAAATTAGAAAGCAATTTCCGTAATTTCCGCAGCATTATGCAAAGGGTGCGTGGAAACTACGCAAGTGCTTCTTGACATGACTTGCTTTTTTATTAATAGAAAATATAAAAGAAAACGCACCAACAATACAATACTCATAGGTGATTACAGAACTGTGTTAGATAGGATGGCAAATTGGCGTTAGAGTAATATAAAGAAAAGTGCCCTTTTTTATAACTCATTCCATTGGGATTAGCGTAAACGAAGTTTCTATTTAATTCCTAGGCTCCTGAAGGGTGACACTAGCTTCATTTCTTTTGCCCTTTTTTATGGTTAAGTTGAAGCAGCTGCTGTTGATTTGTTTTAGTAATGTCTAGAGAAAAGAGATGGCGGCAATTTTTAGGAGGAAAACGTTAACAAGAGTATCTTACACACTCTTTTCAGCATCTAGTCATTTTGTAAAATGTTATGCTAATTTGTTTACTCAGTTCAATTTCTTCACAATTAAGTTGCATGATATATGTTTGTGTGTATAGAGAGATATTTGTACATTTGTCATAGCTTAACAAATAGTTGACCATTACTATGAAGAAACCTTTTTAATCAGTGAAATTTTTCGTTGTCCTTCTTAGAGAATTCCAACCTCTTGATCAGAGAAATGCTATGTCATATTCATAAGAAAGTCCTATTGCGTCTCTTTCTCTCTCTCCCTAACAAGTGAAAGATTAACAAGTACAACATCATAATAGCATAGTAAAATTGTTCTGTGACGTTATGATGTATTATAGTAATCAAGTGCAAAAGTGGTGGGAAACAGAAGTGTGCACCTAAAAATTTTCAAAAGATGAGTGTGTCCGTTGCCTAGTGACTTGCTTTTTTTTTCTCAGCCACTTTTTTGAAGCTTGAACCTTTTTTTAAGCTAAAGGGATTATTCTTCTCACTCCGTAGGTCCAGGAAGCTTCATAGAAATTTCCTGGTCAAGATTTTTTTTCATTGTCCTTTATAAGGTAAGACAAGTTAAGAAATTCTAATGCTATTAATTAATGATGATGGGTATATGAATTCCCTTTAATTAGCCAAGAAGGAAAGCATATTGTTGTATGACTTCAGTAATTTTTCACTTGCTAAGATGATCATCCAGAAAGGATTGTCTTAAAAGGTTCATTTTGATTAGTGAGATAGTTTTTTTTCATTGCTCTTATTAACAAACACAAAATAGTATACGAAGAGACTGAAGCCTCACATTATAGAAATCCGATCCATTGGGAATGAGATATATTATGAAAAACAAACCAAACATGTATTCTTTCCAATTTCTACAGAAAATATTCATACCAAACGTTTTTTCGTGAAAAATAGAAAAATGTAAACTAAAACAGTTTTCATTTTCAAGGAACTGAAAATGTTTACTCAAACCAATTGGGTCGTAAATAAACTTGACTCTAGTTATTTTGAATAAAATTGTGTCCGCTAAAAAAAGTTTCCATGAAAGTTATTTTCCAGTAATGGTAATTTACAAAATCATGCCTTTCATCTATGGTCACGCAAGGGCTACAACCACCGCGGTCGCAATGATGGGGCTCATCTCCACCGCATGGATTGATTTTCACAGAGAGATAGACGTGGCCATGGACGTCACGGCCTCCGTCCATTCCCTCCGATGGAGATCTGCAGTCGTAGGAGGCCAAGAACTCCATGACTGCAGGTTCAGATAAAATATCCTTGCGCTCAATTGCCCTATTTTTTTCTTGGACCATTAGATGGTTGCTGAATCAGCAATAAAGTCACTTTTCTCGTCTCAGCAATTTGTTCTTTTCTTCTTTTTTCCTAAAAAAAGGTATGTTGATGTCGTGGGGAAAGTTCATGTAATGGAATCTTAACTGTTCATGACATCAACAAACCTTTTTTTCTCATCAACGACCCTCGCTGCCACCTAAGCAAGCCTTTCTATTTGTGTCTAAGGAAGGAATCGACACAAAGTGATAAAAAAGAAGGAAATATCACATAGAATTCATTGTACTTTCACGGTAAAACTTACAAATTCAAAATTGTGCAATTTAATAATGTTTAGCTAATTTGTCTATTCAATTCAATTTCTTCACGATCAAGTTGCATGATATACATGTGTGTGTGTATATAGAGATATATATGTAGATGTATCACAGCTTAACAAATATTGGACCATTAATGTGAAGAAACCTTTTTGATGGGCGAAATTTTTCAATGTCTTTCTTGGAGAGGTCCAACCCATCTATTAAAGTGATGCTATGCCACTTTCATAGGAAACTCCTCTTGTATCTCTCTCTCTCTCCAACAAGTGAAAGATTGACAAGTATTTTTTGAGTATGCTTTTCAAAAAATTCAATTATGTGAATCACAAAGGTCTCCAAATTTTTCAGTGGTTGAGATAAACTAACATTTTTGTTTTGCCAAAAAAATCATCAAGAATAGCGTGCAACCAAAGTCATGCATTTGATTACTCTTCTTTTCTATCCCGTGAGAATCACGGTGTACATGAATAGCAACTCAGAATTAAAGAAAGGAAAAGAGAAAGAAAGATTGATTCAATGGCCTCTCAAAAATATGAGAAAGATGGGGCCACTTCTGGTCCGGCGCTTTTATGCATAACAATTTTGCCATGTCGGTCAACCATTCGATGCAAGTATTTGAATGTCATCTATCCATTTAATTTGAGTTGAGCTGTGCAATCAAAACTTTGCTAGTGTGAACCATCGGATTAAGCATGGTAAAATTGCCATGTTCAAGGCACTGGGTCGCAACAAAGACCGAAAGACGAGTAAAACTTTTATGGTATACCTATTGTAATGTTACAACATTACGACACATCAGAGTAATTAAGTACAAGAACATCATAAGAGCATATTCTATATGATGTTATGGTAATCAAGTGCAAAAGTGGTGTGAAACATAAGTGTGTAACTAAAGATTGTCAAAAGATGAATGGAATCAACACCGATGGAAGTTTCCCAGGAAAAATATGAGCTGACTAAGACATTGGACCTGTGGTATCCGTAGCCTAGTGACTTGCTTTTCTTTACTCACCCACTTTGATGACCAAAAATTAGCCTTAATCCTACTTTTTTATCAACAGGAAAAAAAAAAGAAACAAGAAAGTGAGAGCATTTACACTTCTTATGGACCTCCAATTGATTGTGTCGCTGGGTGGGTTGGAAATTGGAATCTAAAAGAAAACTAAATATATTGGTTCATCTCTCTAATAAAAAATTGCTCTGTGACCCAAAAGATGAAATAATTATTGAAAGATATATATGATTTGTCAAATAATATAGAATGTGACACGAAAGTTAAATGTATTTTGGGTCTCATGCTAATTATGTGTACAAAAATTGTAGGTTCAACCTCTCATGATTAGCGCAGTTGGTTAGAAATCAGAAATTTTCATCATAAAAACTAGAGTCACATGTCCAAATCTCATGAAAACAACTCTGAGTCGAAACCACCCGCGCACAGTCCAAAAGTCTAAACTTAATTGGTTTATAAGTTTTGCAAGGTATTTCATGTGCTTTCAAATTGCCAGCTTATACACCGATGCCTATGAGTTTCAAAAAGTTATTGTAAGTTCGCTCTTGTTGCAGATGCACCCAGTGAAACTAAAATTGGTTTGAGAAAATTCTTCAAATTTTCGTTCTCACTATCATTTGACTGAGCAGGTGAAGTCTCTCTCTCTCTGAATACCTAGTTAATTCTCCGGAGCTCCAAAATATCAGCCCGATCAAATTTCCGTTTTTATGATGAGGGGAGATTGGATACTTTGGACACAAATTTATCAATAATTGAAGCATTTCCATGACTTTTTTGAAGGTTGAAGCTTTTCTTTTAAGCTAAAGGGATTATTCTTTTCAATCCGTAGCTCCAGGAAGCTTCAAAGAAATTTCCTCTTCAAGAATTTCTTCATTGTAAGACAAGTTAGTTAAGATATTCTAATGCTATTAAATAATAATGATGGGTATAGGAATTCTCTTTAATTAGCCAAGGACAAAGCATATTGTCATATGACTTCAGTAATTTCCCACTCGCTAAGATGATCATCCAGGAAGGATTATTTTAAAAGATTCATTTTGATTGGTGAGATAATTTTTTCCATTGCTCTTATTAACAAACACAAATAGTATATAAGGAGACTGAAGCCTCACAATATAGAAATCTGATATATTGAGAATGGGATATATTATGAAAAATTAAACCAAACATGTATTCTTTCCAATTGCTACAGAAAATTTTCAATCATAAACGTTTTTCGTAAAAACGAACTGGACATGTTTTCTCGAACTAAATGGGCCGTAAATAAACTTAACTCTAGTTATTTTCAATGAAATTGTGTTCTCTTAAACAAAGTTTCCATGAAATTTATTTTCCAATTTACAAACTCATGCCTTTCATCTATGGTCTCGAGAGGGCTACAACCTCCATGGTCGCCGTGATGGGGCTCATCTCCACCGCGTGGATTGATTTTCACAGAGCGATAGACGTGGCCATGGACGTGGCGGCCTTCGTCAATTCCCTCCGATGGAGATCTGCATTCGCAGGAGGGCAAGACCTCCATGGCTGCGGGTTCAGATAAAATATCCTTGCGGTCAAATGCCCTTTTTTTTGTGTGGCCATTAGATGGTTTCTGAAACAGCTATCTTTTTAAAAGTCAATTTTCTCGTCTCAACAATTTGTCCTTTTTCTACTTTTTGTCCTAACATAGAAGGTACGTTGATGTTGTGGCAAAGTTTGTGTAATGGAATCTTAAGTGTTCACGACATCAACGCACCTTTTTTTCTCGTCAATGATCCTTGCTGTCACCTAAGAAAGCCTTTATATTTGGTCTAATGAAGAAATCAACACAAAGTGACAAAAAAAAAGAAAAGAAAAGGAAATATCACGTGCAATTTATTGTACTTTCACAGTGAAACTTACAAATTCAAAGTCGTACAATTTAAAATGTCGTAATTTTTTCAATCATATTTTTTTGAGCAAACGACATTGTAAGGGTATATGGTTTGATATTTTTATGATGAGAAAACCCACCTAACATGTACTGTCTTGAAGATGGTGATTTTCTTGATAGGATTTCGCGTGATCCGATACAGTTGGCTCCAATGGATATCTTGTCCCCTAATACAATGAGCAGACCCTAATCTTTGTCACTTAGTCTATGTAGCAAGCAAATGATGAACAAGATTCAAGCTTTTAAGTGATATCCAATACAGAGAAAGCGTGAAAGAGACGAAGAGGAGAAGAAGGAACAAAGGATAGAGTAATGTTAATGAGACGAAGAGGAGAAGAAGGAACAAAGGATAGAGTAATGTTAATGGTGATCTCTCAGTTTGTGTTTTTTCTAGAAGATGCCTCCGGATATACAGATAAAGGAAAGACACATGCGATAATTCTATTTACAAAGAGTAATTGAATTTACGAACTTTATCTTCTTGATCAATTTCTATATAGCCTTCCTATTGAAATATAAGTTTCTTCATCTAAATCGCCATTTAGAAAGGGAATTTTAATGTCCATTTGACAAATTACCAAATTATGTATAGAAGCTAAAACCATCATCAATCTAATTGTTGTAAGCCTTGTTACCGAAGAATAAGCATCAAAGTAATCAAGTCCTTTTTTATATACCTTTTAGCCACTAATCTTGCCTTACATTTATCTAGGAAAAATTTCAAATGAGGACCCTAAGTGGATGAGTTTTCTCAAAAGAGGGTCCGAAGTGAATATTATTTCGAGTAAGGATATAAAGTGACCATTTGGTCTCAAACAAGGGCCTAAACTCGCCGATCGGTCAAATCTTCACCAGCTAGCAAGCACATGCTTATTCTGACACTAAGAACAAATTGTCCAAAGACATTTCTTTTTTTCTTTTATTGTCTTTTCACTTTTTTCTCTTCTTCCTCCACCCACGTGTATCTTCAGATCTCGCTGTCTTCCATGCTCGTTGCCCAAAGTTTAAGCATATTCTTGGCCAGCTCTTTAGATCTGGCCATCCATGGCCACCGGCGCCGAACAAGCCGGCGTCGCTCGTCGCCATGGCTTGAGTTGATCTTTGTTTGTAATGAACTCCTCCTTGAGTAGGTAGTCCTTCATCCACTCCCGCTTCAGCAGCCGAAGCTTGCACTTGTTCAACAGCGTGACGATTGGGCCTCACAACGGCTTGCGGCCCTTTTTGCTTCTGCTGCTTCCGGCCAATGCTCAAACTTCTTCTTATTGTCGATGCCGTGTTGCTTGCGATCGCTGGATTGGTAGTTGAGGGTCTTCTTGTCGGAGCTGTCCCATGGCTCTTTGAAGGTTTTTTGGGAACAAAATCAAAGTATTGAGAGAGAAATCAGAGGTGATTTTATCAGAAACTGACTTTGGGAACAAGTTAAATATATGCTTTTAAGTGTAGAGAGAGATCATAGCTCGTTCAACACTAGCGGCCATGGATGGCCAGATTTGAAGAGCCAACCAAGGCAATGCTTGAACGCGGTGCCAATGGCCATGGAAGACAACCAGATCTGGAGGTGAGCTTGAGACCTACAACTTCCCTCCAAGCACGAAGAAGATTAGTGAAAAAATAAGAAAAGAAAAAGAAATGTCTCTAACAAAAAGGCCTCTGTTCATGCTACCGTAATAACCATGTGCTCATCGACCAGTGAGCTCATATTCTTGTTTGAGACCAAGTGGCCACTTCTGGCCATTATTTCAAATTAAATAGTTACTTCATACATTTATCTGAGACAACGTTCACTCTAGACCCTCTTTTGAGAAAATGCATCTACATTGGGTCCTTATTTGGAATTTTCCGATTTGTCTATGGTATCATCCGGTTTTTAATTTTTTTCGTCAACGCCCATTTAGAACCTATAGTTCTGGTGTTAGGAGGAAGATTAGCTAATGACCCTTTATTATTTGGCTTAATCAATTTTACCTCAACATCCATTGCCATTTTCCACATATGTGCATCCGGTCTAGACTTAGCATCATTATAACTCTTTGAATCATCTACTAAATCAATCACATAAGTGAAGAAATCAGGTCCAAAGACTTTTCTTATTCTTTTTACTGTTAAATGCTAAGCATACTTCGCCAACTAAATTTGCTTAATAAGTTGATGTGGCAAATTATTCTTAAGTGAAGCCTGCTTAAAAAACTTTTGAATTCCAACTAACTAATATATAAGAGCTGGCAAAAGGACACTATTGGCGCCATAACTTGTGTACGGAGATCACTTTGGTGCCATAACTTTTTTTCGGATCACTTTGGTGCCAAAATCGGAGAAAATAGATCATTTTAGTGACTCCGGCTAAAATTCCGGCAAAAAAAAGAGCCACGTCAGATTTCCGGCGAGCCACGTCAGATTTCCGGTGAGCCATGTCAGCATTGGAAATTAATAAAAAAAGAACCACGTCAAATTTCCAACGGCCATGTCAGCATTGGCACTAAAGTGATCGTTTTTCAAAAAAGTTGGCACCAAAGTGATCCGAAAAAAAGTTATGACACCAAAGTGATCTCCGTACACAAGTTATGGCACAAATAATGTCTTTTTGCTGATAAGAGCTAAAAAAACGAGATAACTACTAGATAATTCAAAACTCTCGGTCTAATAAATTAAACGAACCAATAAATTTTTTTTAGAATATGAAAATATTTACATTCGATGAACTGATGTTGTGTGTCTAATCGACACACAAATATATTCCATAACCGCCAAATACAGGGAAAATTATTTAAAAAGTTCTAAACCTATTGTACAACGACCAATTTAGTCCTTAATTTTTCAATTGTGTCAATTTAGTCATAAACTTTTGGACTATTTGCCAATGTAGTTATTTCGGTCAATTTTAATAAGAAATCACTGACATGATGGTCCTGTCAATGCCATCCATTTTATGTGGCGTAAACAACACTGATGTGAATAATTTTTTAAAAATTTTACGAACCTTTTTTTTTCCTTTTTGCCATTGGCTAGTCTCAACCAATGGCAATGATCATGACTATGTAGGCGCTTGCCATTGTCAAATCAATTTGCTTTGGAGATAACAATTGCCCTCATTCCTTTTTCCATAGGGTTCTTTCTCTCCCCCTTGAATACAAGAAATATTATCTGACCCAATGTGATAATTTTTATTTAGGTCCATGTTCACTCTGCATTTTTCATGGTGTGATAACTAAGGACTTGATACAAACTTTTCTATTTTCTAATCTAATAAAGCTTTCATCTTCATGTGTTTAAAAAATCAACAAAAGTGAACAAGAAATTTCCCGCCCATCCCTTCTGACATTCGCCTTGCAATTCCTTCCAATCACATGGGCCCAACCACTGACTCAACCGCCAAGGCCAAATCCCAAAAAATTAGAAGTTGGACTAAGTTAGGCCCATTAGGGCCCATGGGAGTGACCAGGCCTAGGCAAAAAAAAGCGACACAGTGAGTCACCTAACGGGCCATGCTTGGGCATAGGACCAATCACCGAATGGGGATGATCGGTTCCACGGTGGAACGGATCCCACCCTAGAACTGAAAACCAGACTAGAAGGATTTGTTTCTAATTTGTGGAACCAGGAACTGGCCACTTGGTCTTGGACCCACTCGAGAACCGGATTGACCGGTTCGGTTCGATTCCCGAGTGGATCCAAGAATAGGTCATATAAGTTTTTACTAATAAACAAACCCAAGATAAGTAATAAAGAGAAACATCAAATTCCAACGACCATTCATTGTCAATCGATCAGCACAGATTAAGGTTTCCGTGTCCTAGAAAAGTTCAAAACATTCAACCATAAACAGTTGCAGATCTGAAACTCCAGCAAGTTATAGCAATGTAGCCAAAGAAGGAAAAAACAAAACCCGAAACCTAATCCACAGCTAGGATCCAATGAGCTCGATACAACCAACCAAAGCGGAGAACGAAAAAAGAAAACTCAGAGACGCAGCAGAAAACAAAACCCAAAAAGGCTGAAAACTTCAAGGAGCGAGCTAGAATGGAAATGGTACATGAAAAACCGTCGCTTTTCTTCAAATGTTCAGTGTAAGAGTCGGAGAGTGAGCATGACTGATAGAGAGCGTCGAGTGTCCTAAGCGAGGCGTGACTGAGAGTGTGAGAATGAGCCTCGTGAGCAAGAGAGAGAGAGAGATGCATGAGTGAAGAAATGGGCAATAAGAGTTTTCACTTTTCAGTGAGAGTGAACTGTGTGAAGAATGAGCAATTAGTAATTAGGATCTTTTATTTTGTAATAATAAGAACTATATATATTAGGGGTGTCAATGGGTCGGGTCGAGTTTTCATGATACGTGACCCGATCCGAAACAATGAATATATGTGCTTCGCCCGACCCGAAACAAGACCCGAACATTATATAGCCGCACAATCGGGTTGTGTTCGGGTGGGGTCGTGTTCGGTTCGGGTTCGTGTTTAGAGGTTTACTAATCATTTAAAAGTTCAGTATCCATGAGAATTAAGCAAGAAGGATATGAAAGAAGCCATCTGAAAGAGTACTCCAGTTACATAGACCCCAAAAGACATCCACAAAGAACACCTCTAAAGATAAAAGCACGAATACCTGCAAAAGGCACCATAGTTGCTGGATCAACTTTTCACAAAAAGAGGCGGTTGGTAAGTAGTGTTTACAAGAAGAATGAGCATCTATATTGTGTAATCTTTCGCCACGGCCTGAAACAGCAGTTAGTGCTACTATAGGATTTAACATGACTTTCCAATACAGTTCTTGGCATTGTAAGTAAATGTATCATTAACTGCTCTAGAAAGGTATAAAGCTTTTCCAGTCTATGTTATTACCCCATAGCAATTAATGTGGGAAACATAAATGCATGTACTTCTTAATCAATAACTTAATTCAAACAAGCGATCCTTGTTTGGACATGTACGTAATTACCTACAACTCCATTGTTCGAAAGATTAATCCTGGGTCGTATAATTTGAAGTGAAAAAGCACGACGTTGTAATGATAATGCAGAGTTTGTAGAGTCAGAACAGATCACGATGACCCAAGGAGGAAACAGGGGAGAACAAAAAAGAGAAAGAAGGTCCATTTTGGTAGTCAACTCATCAAAACGCCAACCACCTCCGCTCTGCTCCATCTTCCACAGATAAAATTTTTAATAATATCTAACCTCCTGGCGCCAAAAAAAAAATTCAGCTTACCAGAAAAGGAAGGTGGGCATGAGTTGCAGAGCCTTGATCAATGGAACAGATGCCAGCGTCCATTGCAAATTACTCGTCTGCTCTAGGATGAAAACAGACAAACGGAATTCAAGTGCATTAGATTGGTGTTGCATGCGTCGTTAGAATCCATCGCCATCTTTCTGTCCAAAGCCTCTGAAAGTCTTCTTCTTGCCGATGATGTCGCGTTGGGCTGCTCAAATGGTCGTCGGTTTAGTTTGGGTTTTACCGCGTCTTGTTGGTGAGCTTGAGGACGCCACGGCCATCGATCTCAGTGACGCCATTGAGGGTGATGTTGCCGGCGGCGGCGGCGCGACAGAACCCGGGGAAGAAGAAGTCGGCAGCAAGGTCCAGGGAGAAGGAGCGATCTTAAGAGTTTTGGTTATTGTTTGGGTTGGCTTATTGTTTATGTTGGACTTGGGTACCCAAGCCCGATAGATCCAAACAATACCCAATTCTTTTTATTGTTACCAAAACAAATTGAGATCCAACCCGACCCAATAAGAAAATTTCATGTTCAGGTCGGGTCGGTTCGTGTTTCGATTCGGGTATTGTATTTGGTTTTGACACCCCTAATATATATATGTATATGTGGTCTAGATGAGTGGGTCCACACTTGAAATTGAGAACCGGATTGATATTCACCAATTCCAATTTTTAGGAATCGGAAACCAACCAAAATCGGCTGGTTTAGTCTAGCTTGGGTGGTTCTTAGTTTGGTCCAATTCTTATGCTCACCCCTACCACTTGACTCGACCCCCAAGGCCAAATCCAAAAAAAAAAAATTGTTGGACCTACGTCAGCCCATTAGGGCCCATCGGTCCGACCAGGCCTAGGCCTAAAGCAAGACGCGGCCCGCCATCTCATCCATGGCCCACTACCGATCCCTATCCACAAGAAAAAGAAGTTGCACCCACGTTATCCATAAAGTAAATCCCATTCATCCATGACATAATTTACACTTCTTGTATGTTCGCATTTCATTGACCTAACACTGATCAACAAAACGGAGAGGACGATGACATATTGAAGCAAATTTTCCAAGAATTTGAGATCTCAAAAATCTACAACATGTACAGGCACTATGGATCCTGATTGCCGAACTTGTCAATCAAAATTAAAATGAATCTTTTCAGAGATGAAAAACTTCAGCTGCGCGCTACTACGACTTCCTCCCCCGGCATCTTTCCCGGCAACGACTGATCCGGAGATGCCGGCAGCCTCGCCGAGAAGTTCCTCGCCAGGAACTCCCCATCCCACTCCCTACTCAGGTCATCCTTGAAGTTGAGCACGTAGCTCGTTGGGTCGTACCCGAACTCGGAGGCGGCGGCAGCGGCGGCGACCTGGCCTTGTCTCCTCCGGCTGCTCCCAATCTGAGCAACGAGTCTCCACCACTTGTCCCGGATCTCCTGGGCTGTCGAGCGGAGCCACGCCCAGGGTGATCAAGCCGCTCTGCGGCGGCTGCCCTCGTCGCAGCCCGAGGAGACGGTGGCGTTGTTGCCGTTCTGGAGGTGGCAGAAGAGGAGGCGCGGGGAGGACGATCTGAGCTTGTGGATGAACTGCATTTTGGGTGTGCGAGGATGAGGTCGTAGGGGTAATTTATAGGGCGGACGGGATAAGGACGGTGGCATGCGGCGGCGCAAGCGGCGGAGCGGAGGCAGTGCGAAGGATGAAGAAAACCATGGGAATGATGTATTGTGGGCAAGTGGGGACGCGGTTCTTCGAGTTTATCCGGCGTGACGACATGAATTTGAGATCTGGAAATCTTAGGGCGCGTTTGGTAACGTTTCTATTTCTGGGAACAATTTCTTTTCAGAAATAGTTTTTTCTATTTCTATTTCCTAGAAGAGTTTCTGAGCAAAATAATGCGTTTGGTAACTGCACAAAATTTCTATTTCTAGAACAGAAATGCGTTTGGTAATTGTATAAAATTTCTATTCCCAATTTTTTGCATTCAAATCTATATCTTTTATTTAATTATAAGTGCAAGTTATAAGTGAAAAAAAAAACAATAAGCATAATTTATTGGTTTGTCTAATCCTTTTTAGGGGTTTAAAACCCCTTTTAATCCCTAAACTAAGGAATCTTCAAAAATACTACTTGGGCACCTCAAAAATTTAAATTTCATTCAAAGTGGATAGCCACAGGTATTCTAAGCCATTATGTAAATTGTTTTATATTTTTTTGTGGTAAAATTTATTAGAATTTTTTACTTTCCCTAAATTTGATTCTTTTTATTTTTCCGAAAATTTTTTATGAAATTTTTTTAATTTTTTCAATTTCCGAATTTTGCAAATATTTAAGGGTTTTCTGAGTTTTTCTGATTTTTATGGATCTTCTGAGAATTTTTTTTGATTTATATGAATTTTGGGAATTTTTTAATTTTCTAATTTTTTATGGGATTTTTCTGAAATTTTTCTAATTTTTATGAATTTTCAGAATTTTTTAATTTATTCTAAGCCATTATGTGAATTTTTTATTTTTTATTTTTTGAGGAAAATTTTATTAAAACTTTTTACTTTCCCGAAATTTGTCTCCTTTTATTTTCGAGAAAGCTTTTTATGAATTTTTTAATTTTTTCAATTTCGAAATTTTACAAATTTTTATGGGTTTTCTGAGTATTTCTGATTTTTATGGATTTTATGAGAATTTTTCTGATTTTTATGAATTTTTAGAATTTTTGGAATTTTTGGAATTTTTTATAATTTAATTAATTTTTTAAATTTTTTTATTATTTCTACCGAGAATGGATCGAACCGGTGCTTTGAGACGGTTTGCAGACGACGGAGGATAGAGGAGGAGCTAAGGTTGCGGCTTGAGGACCGGACCTTTCTATTTCTATTTCTATTTCTAGGAACAAAGAAGTAGATTTTTTTTACTTCTTATTTCTGCTTCAAATCTATTTCTTGGCCACTATTCTATTCCAGGAAATAGAAAAATAAAATGCGTTACCAAACGGAATTCTGTTCTTTTTTTGTTCCAGGGAACAGAAAAATAGAAAAATAGAGAAACAGAAGCGTTACCAAACGCTCCCTTAAGTGATGAAAAGCAAGTGAGAAGAGAGAGAGAGAGAGAGAGAGAGAGAGAGAGAGAGAGAGAATATTCTCACCTCTATTTTGGGTCGAATAGTATATCCTCACTTTAGGCTCCCAAAATCAAGTACCCATTATTGGCAGGAATATTTGGGTATAGCAATTATTAGATATAATTCTCAGGGGGAGCCGGACGGAAATTCGCAATTTCATATAAAATCCGGGGGCCGAAACGGAAATAAGAAAGAGGGGCTTCTTTTGCACCTCGTAGAAAACGGAGAAATTACATATATATAATTCCTTTTTTTTTGGGGGGGTGTTTTGTTCGTAATTCTCGACTGGGATTTTCTTCTCCTTCCTTTTTTTTTGGCATTTTTCCAGCGAAGGGGGAGAGAGAGAAAGAGAGAGAGAGACGAGGGGTGTACGCGTCACCGAAATTCAACCGCTTTCCAATTCCGTCCACGCTTTGCTCCGCTTCTCTCTCTGAGACGTCGCCAGCTGACCTCGGCCGCGTCACCTCGGCATCACTCTCTCTCTCTCTCTCTCTCCCTCTCTCTTCTCCGTCCTCCGTCACGGCGGACCCACTCGTAGCGACCTTCGAGGGGGGCGTCCATGGCGACGTTATAGTTGTACCTGCGAGAATTTGGGAAGAAGACGACAACGATGACGAGGACGAAGGTGAAGAAGAAGAAGAAGAAGAATCACTTAGGGTGACTTTCCCACTTGCCGTCATCACTTAGGTGAGGAAAAGCAAACGCGTTGATTCGTCTCCGTCTGTGCTCCTTTTTTTGACGATTGAATTGGAGTTTGAACCGACGACGAGGAGGGGGAGCAGCAGCAGGAAGATACCACCACACCCCACCACCCCCAAAAAACATTTGAAAACATTCGTATTTTGCATTTATTATTATTAATGCCTTCGCTTTGCTTTGCTTCCCTTCCCTTCCCTTGGAGAGAGAGAGAGAGAGAGACCCATTCAAACAAACCGAATTGTTATAGTTGCCAAAAATAATAAAAATAAAAAAGAAGAAATTCTCTCTCCCTCTCCCCTTCTCGCCTCCTTCGCAATTTGCCAATTCGTACCGGCTAAATGAAACGGTAACGATGGAAGTGCCCCCACTCACCTCCACTATTTGACATTATTTGGAACGGTGTACTTATTCAATTTCAAAAAATTCCCTTATTATTCAGTTAGACTCTCGAAGAAGAAGAAGAAGAAGCATCATTCCCATGTGGCTTTCCTTTTACACCAAATCTGATCAAATCTAGCTGACTTGGCAGTTGAACTATGCTGTAGTGCAAGGTGGATAAAATTTTTCTAACGCGAATGTCTACATTGGCTGTGCACATATTTTGTTTGATGGCCGTACCGATTGAAATGGTTAGAAAAATTGTAAAAGTAAAAGGATTAGATTGTACAACTTAAAAGTGTAATGACTTCATTAGAAAATACCAAAAAGCATAGGAATGAAAAGTAGAATTTTTCCTATTTATAAAATCTTGACCGTTTGAGTATTGTAACTCTGGCGTGCAACACTAAACATACGCCGAAAACGAATTAGCAAAATACTGTAGTCACTTCAGATTCGGCCATGATAGAACAAAGAAGAAATAGTGCAGCAATAGAGTAGCCACTGTCTCCGCTCGTATCCACTGCTACATTACGAGGAGACCGAAACTCCTTTAAAATTGGCTACATAAAAAGTCCATAATTTCAATAGGAACTTCATCAAAAGTCCCCCATTCCTTACTATCGGTGTCAACCATCGTGACAATGCCCTACATTGGAATATAATAGGAGTCGGCATATAATTTTCACTCGAATCTCGCATGGCAACAGTTATCAACACCTGATCATCAGATTCGATTTCAAGATTTCTAGTGTTGCTTTCGGGAACCAGTCCCGCCTCGTCGGAGAGGATGACAACATATCGAAGCAGATTTTCCATGAATTTGAGATCTAGAAATCTACAGTATGTATAGGCACTGCGGATCCCTCCAAGGACTGTTGATAGGCCCCAACTTGTTGATCAAAATCAAAAAGATGCTTTTTTTTTTTATAGAGAAAACAACTTCAGCTACAAGCTACAACTCCCCTCGGCAACTTGGCCGGCAGCAATCGATCCGGAGACGCCGGCAGCCTCGCCGAGAAGTTCCTCGCCGGGAACTCCTCATCCGACTCCCAGCTCCGGTCATCCTCGAGGTTGAGCGCGTAGCTCATGGGATCGTACCCGAAATCGGAGGCCGTGGCGACGTGGCCCTGCCTCCACCGGCACCTCCCGATCTGAGCAACGAGGCCGCGGCACCTGTAACAGATCGAGCAGGGCGATCGAGCCGCCTCGCGGAGGTTGCCGTCGTCGTAGTCTGAGGAGGAGGCAGCCTCGTGGTAGGCGGAGGCGGCGGCGTGGCCCTCGTGGAAGCAGAAGAAGAGGAGGCATGGGGAGGATGGTGATCGGAGCTTGTGATTGAACGACATTTCGACAGAGAGAGCGATGGACAAGACTGTAATAGAGTGAAGAGAGGGGATGGCGGCGAGGAAGAAGATTGCAATTTAAAGTAGCGGCCCCAAACGATTTTACTTTCCTTTCTTTTTAAGTTTTTCTATTTTATGTAGGATTTAGTTACCAAAAACACAAAATTCCCATGTATATTAAAAGATGATGTTTTTCCTTTAATTGTTAGATTTTACTTCCATAAAAATTAGTTTTGATGAAGAGAGATATTGGCAAAAAAAAAGTAATTCTTTTCTAGGGTATCGATCAAATTTATGGATAAGTTGTCGTGGAATCGAATTAAATTAACATAGATAATTTTTTAGCACAATCATTTATTTATAAATTTTCACTTTTTTATGCATATCACCATCAAACCCACTCTTATCAGTTTTCTTGGGATGACGAGATGAATTAAAAAAAATTCTTCTAAAATTTTTCAAGATAAAATCACAATTATATTCTCAAATGTCGAGCCTAGCATGGCCCTGACCTGGCCCAAGTACAAAACGGACACGGCCCGCCACCTAACAAGCCATGCCCTGGCATGGGCCCAAGCGTGCCGTTCCTGTGTCGGCACGGTCCATTACCGATCTCTATCCACAAGAAAAGAAGGTTTATTTTTTTGTCAACCCAAGAAAAGACGTTAGCATCCACGATATCCTCAAAGTAAATCCCATTCATCCAGTACTAAATTTGCTTCTTGTCGGTTCGCATTTCGTTGATGCAATGCTACTTGATCAGCAAAATTTGCTCGAACACGGAAAACTCCGGACGAAAAGTGAAAGCAAAACGGAGACAACGGTGACATATGGAAGCAGAATTTCCATGAATTTTAGAATTTCCATGAGGTTGGTGGGTTTTATCTATAGGACGCGGCAGAAAAAAGTGGAAAGTCCACGTGGGAGTGACGATGAAGAAAACCGCGGGTTTGTTTGCGGGGGCAAGTGGGAAGCGGTTTTTTTGCGTTAATCCCGTGTGAGGTTTGGGGCGGTTTGGTAATTAAGCAAAAGTCGAGGGACCCCATAGGTCCTGCTTTTTTTTTGTTTTAAATCTTTCTTTTGTTTTACCAAAGTTGGAATTTAAATAACATATTTATGGGTTTTATTCGAACTATCAAATAGGTGGGTCAAGTTCAATTGAAAATGATTCGAGCCGAATTGACCTATTTCCATACAATACAAATTTAATAACCCGTGCTCAACACGTACCCGATCAGACCCATATTGCTAAAATATTTCTATTTTTAACCCAATCTATGAAAACTTCTATCCAAACTAAGATGATAGCACAGAGTGAACGAGCACGATCGAGTGAAGGCAAGAGGGAGCGAAGAGAGAGTAATAGAGATGAGTTAGGTCTAAGTAAGTTGTTAACCCATTTAACACTTACATTATTTTGAGCTTTATCATTCTAAATTCATTTATGATTTATTTACTGAATATAACTAATCCGTAAAACAACTCAGGCTATCGGATATGAGTGAAGAAGTAGATTTATGTCCCATTTTGATATATCTAGATTTTAGCATACAACCACATGAATAGAGAGAATAAATGCGAAGACCATAATTGTGACTTCAAAGTCATGACTCTGACCATGGTCTCCTCAAGCAGCTACAGCGTGGGGAAGATGATTTATTAGAAGTTGGAGAATCCGTAATCATGGGAATGAGGTGGACACCATTAAATCCAGAAAGAAAATCAATAAAATTTGGAATATCGTAATCTAAGCGAGTATAACTTGGAGGCAAGACGACAAAGGAAAGGGGATTAATCAGGATTTTTCCCGTGATATCAAATCAAATATCCGAACGTTCGAATCCCTCTATCACCTCCAAATTACTATCACTTTTTTATTTTCTTTCAATGTCTTGAGAAAGCATATTATATAAATCGATCTACACACACAAATAAATTATTAAAATTGAGGATTCCAATTGGGTTACTCCAATAATTTTTTTTTGTTCAAAAATGAATATTTTTTTATATCTTAAAATGATATATTAAGGGTTCAAAACGAAACAAATCTCAATAGCAAAAACAATAACATCACGAACCGTCGTGAGGAGCACATTTGCATACCATAAGAATGAATACGTCTTGGCATCAATATAGAACTAATGACGGCCAATTATTAAAGTTAGTAAGAATGAACATTCCCTAATACTTACCACCCGCCTGGGTGGCGCTGCTGGAGCGCGCACTCTTCCTCTCGCAAAAGGTTAAGTGTTCGAATCCTGGGCGCCGCAGGGTGACTTAACCGGTGGCACGTGTGTGGTGGCTAGCACGTGTCGCCCCCAGGGTTTACTCCCCAGCTATCGGCCGTGCAGGAGTTCCCTGGGTTATAAAAAAAAAAACATTCCCTAATACTCCCTCACCAAATGCTCCCTTACCCAAAAAAAAAAAACATTCCCTAATACTCTCTTTACCAAAAAAAAAAAACATTCCCTAATACTCAGTAGCTACGACATGATCATTGTAATTAACTATTAATTACGAATGATGGGGGGTCATGCTGTTTTGGTTTGGATTCTAGTTATTTTACGAGCCAAGCGTCACGCATGACTGTTGGGCTCGTGTGGTTCTCAAAGTACAAGTACGCATGTGAGAGGGCTCCACGTCAGTGTGGATTTGAGTGAGCATGCCCGCCGCCTGACGCTTTCTCACTCGACAATCGAGAAAATTATTGAAAAAGTCTTAAATATATTATATTTGTGCCAATTTAAATTGTGCTAATTGAATTTTAAATATTTTCACATTTTACCGATTAAGTTTGTCTAAGTAATTTTAGTTGGAAATTGCAGACCATATAAGACGGTCCTAGAAGCCCAACGAGTGCTCGGTCAACTCTCGCCAACCCCGGCCAGAAAAATCGAGATACTCGAGCTCAACTCGAATAAAGTTGCATCCACATTATATATAAAGTATGTTCATTCATCCAACACAAAATTTACTTCTTGTTAGTTGGTATTTCATAACACCGATCAGCAAAAATGTTCAAACACTGAGCACTCCAGACGAAAAAGCGCAAGCAAAACGGAGACAATGAAGAGATATCGAAGCAGATTTTCCATGAATTTCAGATCTTGAAATCTACAGTATGTATAGGCACTGCGGATCGCTCCAAGGACTGTGATATAGCCCAACTTGTCGATCAAAATTAGAAGGATCTTTAGAGAAAAAAACTTCAACTACACGCTACGACTTCCCTTGGCATCTTCGCCGGCAGCAACCGATCCGAGACACCGGCAGCCTCGCTGAGAAGTTCCTCGCTGGGAACTCCTAATCCGACTCCCGGCTCTGATTGTCCTCGAAGTTGAGCGCGTAGCTCATCGGATCGTACCCGAACTCCGAGGCTGCGACATGGTCCTGCCTCCAATACCTCCCGATCCGCATGATGATTCTCCGGCACTTGTACCGGATCTCTGGCAGCGGGAGCTCCTGAGCCGTGGAGCGGAGCCACAAGCGGGGCGATCGAGCCGCCTTGCAGTGGTTGCTGTCGTTGCAGTCCGAGCAGGCGGCCTCATGGTAGGCAGCGTCGTGGAAGCAGAAGAAGAGGAGGCAAGGGGAGGATGGTGATCTGAGCTTGTGATTGAACAACATTTCGACGGAGAGAGCGATGAACTCGGAGTCTTGGTCTGGTCTGTATGTGCAAGAGAGTGAAGCGAGTGAATGGCGATGAGGAAGAAGATGGAGAAGAGGGATGAGGTTGGTGGGTTTTATTTTTAGGGTGGACCGGATAAGGACGTGATCGTGCGGCGGCGTCAGCAGCAGAGTAGTGCGAGTGATGAAGAAAACCGTGGGACGTTCGTGGCCAACTGGGGAAAGCGGTTTTTTGCGTCAATCCCGCGTGGGTTTTTTCACTTTGTTTTTCTCAACTTCCACTTTTGGATAGTTTGGTAATTAAGCAAAATGCGAGGGACCACGTAGCAGCTGCTTTTCTTTTTTTTTAATCTCTCTTTTGTTTTACCAAGAAATTGAAATGGCTTTTTCATGGGTTTTGTTATACCTATCAAACCGCTAGCTCAAGTCGAAGATGGTCAAACCTAAATCAACTCATTTTCATGCAAGATCAGTACCCAACACATATCCGATCAGACTCATATTGCTACAACACTTTTATATTTAACCCAATTTAGAAAAACTCATACCTAAATTAAGGTGAGAACACGGAGTAAGCAAGTAACGATCGAGTGAAGGCGAGAGAGAGAGAGAGTGAAAAGAGAGTTATTGTGAATTCATTTAATACTCATGAATAAAGAGAATAAATGGCTAGAACAAAATCATGACTTCGATGTCATGACTTCTGACCTTAGTCTCCTGAAGCAACTACGGTGCGGCAAAGTTGATTCATTTGAAGTTGGAGAATCTGCAATCCTGGGAATGTGGTTGACACGATTAGATCCAAAAATAAAATCATTAAAATGTAAAACATCGCAGGCTAAATGAGTATAACTTGGAGGCAAGGCGATAGAAGAGAGGGAATTGATCGGGACGTTCAATTTTTCACGTGATATCGAATTAGATATATGAAGATTCGAATCCCTCTATCACCTCCCACATTACTATCACCTTTCATTTTCTTTCAATGTCCCGCGCAATACTAGCTTTGAGTCGTGTTAATGCAGCTTCTTTTGAGCGAAATAGTTAATGTTTAGAACACTTAAACCAATGCTTTCTTGGTGTGTTGATGCATCTCTTAAACATGTGTTGATGCGAAAATCGATCCCAAGCTTGAGAAAGCGTGTTACATTAATCAATCTGTATGCACAGATAAATTGTGAATTGGGAGTTCCACCTGAGTTACTCCAATAATTAAAGTTAGTTAGAATGAATCATTTCATTCCCTAAGATGCCCTTGCACTAATTTCCGCTTAATCTCATTCATGTGACACTAGCTCCACTTCTAATGGTGATTTCATAGATCTCCAAGCTAGTTTTGCACATACCTAGAATTTGCTTGCTCTCTCTCTAGTTATAATAAACGAGATGTCCCTTGGTGCATGAACGAAACGTGGGTACAGTGAATGTTCCTCAATACTCTATAGCTACGACATAATCATTGTAATTAACTAATAATTAAGAACGATGGGGCGAGTCATGTCGTTTGGCTTGGATTCTAGTCATTCACGAACCGAGCGACTCGCATGATCATTGGGCTTGTGTGGTTCTCGAAGTGCGAGTCCGCATGTGAGAGCGCTCCACGTCGGTGTGGATTGGACCGAGCATCCGAGGAAATGGTCCATGCACCCAACCATTGGTGCCTGCCGCCGGACACTTGGTCACCCGACAATTTGGTATAAATAATTGGGAAAATATGGTATTTGTCTCTCGGGTGTCTTCAAGTCGAGTCCGGTCAATACGGTGGCCTCGAGGTCGGTTTGACTCGATCCATATACGCAACATTTAAAAGTCGACTTGAGCTTAATCAAGTAATAAAATTTATGCTCGAGTTCGATTTGACCAGAAAAATCGCGATACTCGAGCTCAACTCAAATAAAGTTGCATCCACATTATCCATAAAGTAAGTACATTCATCCAAGACAAAATTTACTTCTTATTGGTTCGCGTTTAATTCACGCAACACTAATCAGTAAAAATGCTCGAACACGAAACACTCCAGACAGAAAAGCGAAAGCAAAACGGAGACGATAATTACATATCAAATGTTGGAGATATAGATATATTTAGGAGATATATCTAGAGAGAGAGCGAGAGAGAGAGAGAGAGAGAGAGAGAGAGAGAGAGAGAGAGAGAGAGAGAGTAAAATGGAGACTATACGGAGACTATAATGAGGCCGTGTATTTCTCTTGATTGATTTTGATTGTCATTTCAAAACTCAAGTAATATTTCAGTCAACAGTTTGAAATGATAAATCTTGGACGACTAAGCTTTTAGGTTTAGAGGTTCATTCAGATTCTTTGGTTATAATATTTCCCAAGCCAAGTATGCCACCAATTAATCTTATCTCTCAAGCCGAACACACAAATAATAAGATCATTACAACTCCTCTTAAAACAAATGCCAAATTTGATGCTCCTTTTTCAAATGCTATACTATATCAGCAACTAATCGGTAGTCTTATATATCTCACTATTACTCAATTTGGTATAGCCTATGTTATTTATATTGTTAGTTAGTACATAACTACGCCTTGTATGACTCTATTTCATGGCTAGTAACCCTCAAGACCGTCGCTCCACTATGAGTTACTATTTCTTCTTTGGCATCTCACTTCTCTCATGTCATAGCAGGAATCAAATCACTATCGCTCACTCTGTTATAGAAATAGAAAATCAAGTTCTTGCTAAAATTGGATCATGAGTTACGTAGACCTAGGATGTTAGAATATATATATATATATATATATATATATATAGTATTTCTCTTAATTGATCCTATAAAGTCTCGTGTACTTTTCGTTAATGAATGACCAGAAAATTACATTTTTCTATTATCGCAATTCTCAACTTCCAAACATATTTTCCATGCATTCGAGATCTCGAAATCTACAATATGTACAGGCACCTTGGATCCCTCAAAGGACTGTTGGTAGCCCAACTTGTCGATCAAAATCAAAAAGATCTTTAGAGAAAAAGATTTCAACTACACACTACGACTTCCCTCGGCAACTTCACCGGCAACAGCCGATCCGGAGACACCAACAGCCCCGCCGAGAAGTTCCTCGCCAGTAAATCCTCGTCCAATCCCGGCTCCGATCGTCCTCAAAGTTAAGCGCGTAGCTCATCGGATCGTGCCCGAACTCTCTGGCCGCAAAGTGGCCCTGCCTCCTGCACCTCCCGATCCGTGTGATGATTCTCCGGCACTTGTATCAGATCTCCGGCAGCGGGAGCTCCTGAGCCGTCGAAAACAGCCACGAGCAGGGTGATCGAGCTGCCTTGTAGCGGTTGCCGTTGTCACAGGCAGCCTCATGGCAAACGGCAACATGGCCGTCGTGGAAGCATCAGAAGAGAAGGCTGGGGGAGGATGATGGGAGCTTGTGATGGAACAACATTTTGGGTGTGAGATAGAGAGAGAGATAGCGCGATGGGACTCGGAGTCTTGGTCTGGTCTGTGCAAGTCTGCGAAGAGAGTGAATGGCGATGAGGAAGAAGATGGAGAAGAGGGATTGTTGATCTCGAAATCTACAATATGTACAGGCAACTTGGATCCCTCCGAGGATTGTTGATAGCCCCCACCCAACTTGTCGATCAAAATCAAAAGGATGTATTTTTTTTACAGAGGAAACAACTTCAACTACAAGCTACGACTTCCCCAGGTAACTTCCCCGGCAGCAACCCATCCGGAGATGCCGGCAGCCTCGTCGAGAAGTTCCTAGCCGGAAACTCCTCGTCCGACTCCCGGCTCCGTTCGTCCTCGAAGTTGAGCGCGTAGCTCATCGGATCGTACCCGAACTCCGAGGCCGCCCCGGCGACATGGCCCTGCCTCCACCGGCACCTCCCGATCCTAGCGACGAGGCTCCGGCACTTGTAACGGATCGAGCAGGGTGACCGAGCCGCCTCGTGAGGGTTGCTGCCGTCGTCGCAGTCGTCCGATGAGGAGGCGGCCTCGTGGTAGGCGGCGGCGGCGATGTGGCCGTCCTGGAAGCAGCAGAAGAGGAGGCACGGGGAGGACGGTGATCGGAGCTTGTGATTGAGCGACATTTCGACAGACTGAGCGACGAACTCGTAGCCTTGGCGTGATCGGTGGAAGACTGAAGAGAGGGAATGGCGATGAGGAAGAAGATGGAGAAGAGGATGATGTTGGTGGGTTTTATCTATAGGACGTGGCAGAACAGAGTGGAAAGTCCACGTGGAAGTGACGATGAAGAAAACCGAGGGTTTGTTCGCGGGGGCAAGTGGGAAGCGGTTTTTTTGCGTTAATCCCGCGTGAGGTTTGGGGCGGTTTGGTAATTAAGCAAAAGTCGAGGGACCACATAGCTGCTGCCGCTTTTTGTTTTTGTTTTATCTCTCTTTTGTTTTGCCAAAGTTGGAATTTAAATATCTTTTTAATGGATTTTATTAGATCTATCAAATAGGTGGGTCAAGTCCGATAAAAAATAGTTCGAGCCGAATTGACCCATTTCCATGAAATATAAATCTAATAAATCGTACCCAACACATACCCGACTAAACTCATATTAATAAAATACTTTTATATTTAACCCAATTTAGAAAAATCATATCTAAACTAAGGTGAGAGCACGATGTGAGCAAGCGCCATCGAGTGAAGGTTAGAGAGAGTGAAGAAGAAGTAATAGAGGTGGGTTAGGTCTAAGCAAACTATGAACCCATTTAACATTTATACCATTCTAAATCCATTCATGATCCATTTATTAAATATCTAATTAACCTATATAACAATCCAGCCTAATATATATGGGTTAAAAAATATGTTCATGTCCCATTTTGACAGGTCTGGATTTCATCATATGACCATATGAATAGAGAGAGTAAACCATGACTTCAATCTCATGACTTTCGACCTTAGTCTCCTAAAGCATCTATGATGCAGGAAAGATGATTTATTTGAAGTTGGAGAATCCATAATCCTGGGTTTAGATCAAAAAAGAAAATCAATAAGATTTGAAACACCAAAGACTAAACGAGTATAACTGGGAGGCAAGACGATAAAAGAGAGGGCACTGATCGGAACGTTTGATTTTTCATGTGATATCGAATCATATATCCGAAGTTTCAAGTCACTCTATCACCTCCCACGTACTATCACTTTTCACCTTATTTTTTTAATGTCTAGCCAAATACTAGCTTCGAGCCAAGTTAATGCATTTTTTTTAAGCAGATAGGTGATGTTTAGGCTGGCTAAACCAATACCTTGTTGGTGTGTTGATGCATCTCTTACACACATGCTGACGCGCAAATTGATCCCAAGCTTGAGAAAGCATGTAACATAAATCGATCTGCATACACAAATAAATTGTGAATCTAGGGTTCTACCAGAGTTACTCTCAAAATTAAAGTTAGTAAGAATGAATCATTTCATTCCCTACATGCCCTTGCACTAATTTCCACTTAATCTCATTCACGTGACACAGCTCTCCACTTCTAATGGGGGTTTCATAGATCTCCAAGCTGGTTTTCCCACATTCCCAGAATTTGCTTTCTCTCTCTCTCTCTCTCTCTCTCGTTATAATAAACGAGATGTCCCGTGGTGCATGAGCGAAACAAAAGCACAATGAGCGTTCCCTAATACTCAGTAGCTATGACATAATCATTATAATCAATTAATATATTAGAATGATGAGGTAGTCACTAGTCATGTTTGGTTTGGATTCTAGTCATTTACGACTCGCGTGATCGTGGGGCTCATGTGGTTCTCGAAGCGCGAGTCCGCATATGAGAGGGCTCCACGTCAGCATGGATGGGAGTGAGCGTTCGAGGGAATGGTTCATGTTCATGCACCCAATCATTGATGCGCGCTGCCGAACGCTTGCTCACCTGATAATTGGAAAAATTATTGAAAATGTCTTAAATTTATTACATTTGTACCAATTCAATGTTAAACCTTTCACTCGTACCAATTAAGTCGAGAATATTTTTGTGTTTTGCCAATTGAATCTATTCTGTCAAATTTAATCAAAAATTGCTGACGTAGATGCTAGTAGTGCCACGTAGGATGATCGTCGCTGAAGTGAATAATTTTTATAAATTTTAAAAAAAAGTTCAAATTTTTATAAAGTTTTTAATTTTTTTTTCTTTTCTTTCTTTTCTTTTACAAGCCCAACGAGAAGGCCTCGTTGGGCTTGGAAGAAAAGAAAAAGAAAAAAAAAGAAGAAAATAATAAAAATAATGAAAAATTATCTATGTCAGTGCGAATCGTGCCACGTAAGACGGTCGGTGTCCACGTTAGTGATTTCTAATTAAAATTAGCCGGATACTCAATTAACAAATCATGAAAATGTTTAGAGAAAAAGACTTCAACTACACTCTACGACTTCCCTCAGCAACTTCACCGGCAGCAGCCGATCCGAAGACATTGGCAGCCTGGCCGAGAAGTTCCTCTCTGGGAACTCTTCATCTGACTCCTGGCTCCAATCGTCCTCGAAGTTGAGTGCGTAGCTCATCGGATTGTACCCGAACTCTATGGCCGCGACATGGCCCTGCCTCCTGCACCTCCTGATCTGCGTGATGATTCTCCGGCACTTGTACCGGATCTCCGGCAGTGGGAGCTCCTGAGCCATCGAAAGCTGCCACGAGCGTGGCGATCAAGCCACCTTGTAGCGGTCGCCGTTGTCACAGTCCGAGGAGGCCTCATGGCAAACGGCAGCATGGCCGTCGTGGAAGCAGCAGAAGAGGAGGCGGGGGGGAGGATGATGGGAGATTGCGATGGAACAATATTTTGGGTGTGAGATAGAGAGAGAGATAGCGCAATGGACTCGGAGTCTTGGTCTGGTCTGTGCAAGAGAGTGAAGAGGGTGAATGGCGATGAGGAAGAAGATGGAGAAGAGAGGTGAGGTTGGTGGCTATTATTTATAGGGCGGACCGGATAAGGACGGCAGCGCACGGCGGCGCGAGTAGCGGAGCAGAGGCACTGCGAGTGATGAAGAAAACCGTGGGAAGTTCGTGGGCAAGTGGAGAAGTGGTTTTTTGCGTTAATCCCGAGTGGGTTTTATCAATTTTGTTTTTCTTAACTGCCATTTATGGGGCAGTTTGGTAATTAAGCAAAAGTCGAGGGATCGCGTAGCCGCTGCTTTTAACTTTTCCGTGTTTAATAAAGTTGAAAGATTAAATAATTTTATTTATGGGTTATCGTATGACAATATAAATTACAGAGGGGAAAGGCCGAGAACGGAATCGTGACTTGCAAGTCATGACTCCCCGACCTTGGTTTCTACCCCGAGTAACGAAAGGATGGCATCCGCTCATATCGGATCTCTAACCCAACGCCTTTCACCATTATCCCTGGCACTCCACTTTCCAGGTAAGAGGGGTTTGTTAACATCCACTGCAACTTTAGCGCGAAGGAATCCACGAGACCCAGAGATTTGGTGCGAATTGACCCAACTTTCACCACTTTGCCCGCCAAAGGAACAATAGATTTCGTACTGTTTTTATGTCATTCGGTTGAAGGCCAATATATTTATTTGCACCAAGCAGAGAGATTGGAAAAAAGAAACAATAAAGCAGAAATGTCATCGAACAGTTGATAGGGGCAGTGTGTAGTGATAGGAAAACTAATGCGACGAAACAATTCCAAAGAGACATAACTAAAATAGAAAGCAGATGGAAATAACTAATGATGATAGAGCGCAAATATGAGGATATTGGATGATCGAGAAGAATGGGGGTGACGATCATGGAGAATAATAGCTGAAAGAAAACATCATTTTGATGTAGGGAAAGCTCTCAACAAAGAGAGAACCTCTCACAGAGGGGAGAGACAAATCTATGTATACCATCCTGAAGAGAACTCAATATCCCATTCTTTTGGGAGCATATATGCAAGAAAGCTTACATATGAAATTAAGAGAAAAACGGTTCTCGTAATTTCTAGCTTACAAAAGCTCTGTTTATAAAATCTCATGATTTAAATTGCATACATGTACTTATGTGCAATCAATCTTGAGCTTCAGTGGCCGAAAAATCAAACTTGAGCGTCACTCTTTTAATGCCAATGATCTTCCATTATTTTTGCAGTGTTCTAATTCAACGCAGGGTCACACATCGTCGTGAACATGTCAAATGGTGAAAATAATAACTGCAACAGTGCTTCTACATTCACACACCAATCAACGGACCAGCCACCTTTTCCCTCAACAAAGCCAGCAAGTATTACTTCGTCTACACCTTTGCTAACAGTGACCGTTGGGCTCAGGGCCAAAAATTAACTGTCACCGTCAATGAAACTTCCACCACCCCGACCTCCAGTCCAGCTGGATCCCTGAAACTGCCGGCACCAACCACTGGGACCACCACATCTCCGCCTCCACCTGGAAGTGATGCTTCATATCTGTGTGACACTGCTAGTCCTGTTCATGTCCATTGCCATAAGCTTATTATGTGAGCTCATTATACAGGAGGATCATTATTTCTACCAGATATAGGTGAACTATTGATAGATCATGAGATGTTGCTCCTCATCATAAAGCGAATATACTCGTTAAAATGCTTCTATAATTCCAGCATGATTCATATAGATAACATTGCTCAAACTTGCACTAGTTCATTAGTTTCTTTGAAATACATGTATGGTTCTCCTCCCAAATTCTGAAGTTAGGCTCTATTGGCAGCTCCAATATCATGAAGACAAAGATTATTAGAAATGTTAGCACGCAGCAGGAGACAAAAACTTGCATACTAGAAAGTCAAAATAGAGCATCACTAGAACAAATCCTCATTGGCATAGTGAAAAAATCCCACCATTGGAATGACAGAGCAGAAGAGTAAATCACGTGGTGACAGGAAAAATGGTGTGAATCTTGTTAGGATCAAATTCAACACAAATGGTTGATCGAGAACTTAAAATGACAATGAAACTATGAACTCACTTTTGCAGCCTTGCAGCATATAAAATTCACACCTGATGGATTATCTTGAAAAAACCCGACGAATTTTGGGGATCCAGAGCACCACAAGTCCAGCAGCATGATTGCTCTCCTTTGCCTATGTGTTTTTGCACTTTGCCTCCAGAAGCTTCCTTAATAATCCACATGTCAATCATTAAATTACTTCGAGCAATCATATGAGAACACACAGAAGAAAATTACAGTTGCAATATCACAGAACAATAAAAAAACCAATTCAAGCAATCAGGATAAGCAAGCAAATTCACGTCATTTCTGAGAAAGGGATTTCAGTTGTCCACCTTAAGAAACTGAGATGACTATGGTTAAAGGGATTTTTCTTAAAGAGCTGCTTGTTCTTTCAATGTTTTGTAATTTCCACCATAACAACATCACGTATAAGCCAGTATGCCTGCCATTATAAGAATCAACAGAAGATAAAGTTTAACTCACCATGTAAACAAAACAAACACGTTATAGATGACCTGCAAGCAAGCAGAACAACGTTCAATACAAAACTTATGATCTAGTCCTCCAACAAGGGCTGCCAGTTACATTCCTACTATGATCAAGAGAAAGATTTCATTCCAACTGAGGAACATGAATCACTCAGTAATGTTCAAAAAATAATCACTCACGGATGATTCACCAGGACTGCCAGCTTCATTCATGATTTTATCAAGTCTAAGATTTTGCCTTATTAGGGGACAAGGATCAGTTTCAAATATCGAACTATCACCAGAATGTGATCTCATGAATACCCGACGTAACAACCGCTCATATTCCATATGAGGAAAGCTCAAGACAATTCAGATATTGGCTGTAGCAACTTGCATCTAGAAATGTTGTAAGCTTGTGGAAGCTCGAAGTCTCCAAGCCCTCAAGGCTCAATTAGTTTGTCACAGTCTTGTGCAACAATTGACGAGCATCGTCAAATCTCTATACTTTATAGGTGGCTCGATCCTTTGAGCCCTGAGATGTCTGATAATTTCCCACGAGCTGTCACCATCAAGTTTCTTAAATCTTCCAATTTTGAAACATCTGGGAATTTCGCTAACAACTTGCAACCTTGAATACACAAACTTTTGCAGGATGAGAATATCTCTAGGCTTTGAATGTAATCACAGTGGTTGATTTTCAACCTGTTCAGGGTTTTCAATCACAATAGATCTGATAGTCTCCCAAGGGAAGTGCAACAACAGATATCCAATATTACCAAAAAATCCAGCCCGTCAAGGTTGCGTTTCAATTAGACTTTTGCAGCTTGCAACATGAAAGCCCTCAAATTCTTTAAACTGGAAAGGTGTGGTTATCCTTCGATGGATGTGCAATTAGAGATATCCAATCTTACCAATAACAACCTCTCAAGACCGTGAATTTCAACTAGATTCCTGCAGTCTGCAGCATAGAATCCCTTTAGACATTTTTAACTTGAAAGGTCTGTTTATCTTTTAATGGATTGAAAGGTCTGGTAATATTTTAATGGACATGCATCTAAAGACATTAAAACAACCCAAAGATTATAATTAATCAATCAAGGCCTCAAACTTCAACTAGATTCTCGCAATTTGCAGGTGAAATTCGAAGTCTTTAAACTGGAAAAGTCTGGTAATCTTTTAATAGAAGATCACCCAGAGATATTCAATCTTGCCAGTAAATCCAACCTGTAAAGACCATGAATTTCAACTAGATTTCGGCAATTTGCAGCATGGAATCTTTCAATGGACGCGCATCCAGAGATACAGAACGTTTCCAGATATTCTATATGGGTCAAAGCCTCAAACTTCAACTAAATTCTCGCAGTTGGCAGCATCTGATTCTTTTAGATTCTTTAAAATTGAAAGGCCAAGTGATGGAATGGACATGCAAACAGAGATGTCCAAACTTACCAGACTCTTGCAGTTTGCAACACACGATAGCCTTAGATGTTTCGAACTCGAAAGGTCCCCTGAATCTCAACTAGATTCTCGCAACTCGCAGCGTTTGTTTCGAAGTTGTAAAGCAGCACCTTCTTCATTCATTTTCTGCACGAGTGCATCTCGAGAGCCGAGCCAAAATGATTGTCAATGGCCCAACCGAGGGAACCTTTTGGTGGCTCACCACCTCCGGCCTGCTTTACCCAACATATGAGGTCAGAGAGACATAGAGCGACCGCAAGGATCAAAATTTGTCAAACATGCATTTACCTGAATTGGAGCAAGATTATTCCAGACTATGGAGTGATTAACATGACCTGAACATAGGTTACATCCACAAAATCGTAAGAGGAGCAAAATCAAAAGGATAATAACGGGCTAAGCGGCAAAAGCTAATCTTTAATAGTTGAATAAGCACATAGAGAAAATAAAAAGAAAATTTAAGATTGTTGGATAATTTATAAAAACAAGAAGAGGTAATAGAAGGGCCGGCGCAGCCATCAGTGCTCTTAAAAAAACACGAAATTTCTGAAATTGTTTTCAAACAATAGACCTGAATGAAGCGTGTTTCAAAGGTGATGAAGTTCTGTAAGAAAGTTCAATCACAGTTGTGGTTCAACATGCCTTTGCCAAACTGCGTGAACTACCACTACAATGCCTATGAAGCTTGCTTAAAAATGAATTGATAATATCTGATACAACATTTCACACTTATTCATCACATGCTGTAAATTATTCATATGAAACAAAACGAAACTCATAAACCCTAATTTCACCTCTTTTCCCCTTTCATTTAGTTGGTAGCAACTGCAATAAGAATGTGATAACAAATAAAACCTACCAATACAGAGACTAATCTAAGCAACAGTCTTCAGGATGGAAAGACAACCCTCAACAAATTTTTCCTCCTAGTCAGTAAGCACGACACAATCTGCATGCGGTCACATTCGAACACCACCCATCCTCGCTAGTGCCATATAGATCCAAAACTTGTCGCTCTGTACATTCTATAGTACTATGGTTCATCAGGAGCACCAGCGCACCATTCACATCAATATGGAAAAAGCTATTGACAACCAATCAGACATTGGTGAGCAATGGCAGACAAATACTGAAAAACCAGGAACTTTGGCTCTAGAGGGGAGCTAACCCATCAAGGATTTGACATGAGCCGCGACTGCAGATAATAGATTTGTCTTACCGAGTGCTGGCAAAGCCAGATCAGTCACTTTATATACACTACGTGTTTCCTCGCAAAGGATAGCTCATCTTTGAAATGTGCCGCTTCCTATATTCAATTGTCCATGAGTTAAATTCTCGACCACCTTTCACTCTCAATTTCATTGAATCTCAAGAAGCTTTCATCACAAAAAACGCCTTCCTACAGTTCACTAACCTTAAATGGAACAAAGTGGAGAGCATTTTTCCTGTTCATCTGTTTCGCTGACAAATAAGACTATATGCTAAATCATGTTCAGCTACTGTGACCGAAACCTTAACAGCTCTGCCTACTGCCTAGTCCTCATCATTTCTCAGAGGGAACACATTAAGTCACTAAGGATTGGCCCCAAACGAGAAGTCAAGCACCTCCTCAGCAAATTTGACTCTGGCAGTTCATTAAGGTCCTGTTTCTATGCAACGGCAGGCAACAGTTAAAGAACAATCCGAACACTTGTCGAGTCCGCGTCAGACAAGAGAATGCTCGATCAATTGTCGCTCCTGACAAATTTCACCCTCACTTCCTTTGAACTTAGAAAGCAAACAACAAAAACTAAATCCTGGACAGAAGGAACGAAAGAAACAAGAGGACAAAACAGAAGAGAATCGAACCTCCGCCATTGAACTTGATAGGCGCTCTGCAACTTATTAACGACGGCCGGAGCGTCGCCCTCGCCCATGGCATTGTGGAGCTGCTTGAGCGCCTCGTTGGAGGCCTGGCGGTGGTGGTGCTTCTTCTGGAAGACAAACCTTGGATAGTCGGACGGGAAGCTCGGGGAGACATTCAAGTGGACGGCAATCGAAAAGAGCGAGTTCCTCGAGAAGGGTTAGTTTGGAAAGAACTGGTAACGATGGACTTGGAAAATCGATGTGCAGCGCTGTTAAGCTGGAGGGCGGTTCCGGTATTCCTCGAAGGTTTTCGCAAAATAGAAGGTTGAGATGTTGGAGAGAAGAGAGCTTAGAAATGCTTTCTGGCAAGTCCAAAATGCCCGATCCAGCTAAACGAAGCTCGTTTAGCGAAACCAGTTTGCCTATATTATTAGGCAGTCCTTTTAGATTTTCGCACCATTCTGCACTCAACTGTTCGAGTTTCGCCAGCATTCCAATAACACTAGGCAATTCCGTAACTAGAGTTCCTTCAATGTCCAAGATCCTCAAATTTTGCAGATTCCCAATGCTTTCGGGTAACTTTGTAATCGATGTCCACTTTAATCCCAGCTCATCCAAAGATGCCAACTTTCCAATCGAGTCGGGGATCTCTCTCAACAATCGACATCCCGTTAGGTCAAGGCGAGACAGAGATGCTAGATTGCCTATGGAGCTAGGTATGCGAGCTAATGATTCACACCGAGAGGCATCAAGAGTCTCCAGCGCCTCCATAGAACCAATGGCTTCAGGCAATTCTTCAATCCCCGTCTCATGTAAGTTCAGCTGAGTTAACGACACAAGAGAGCCCATGGATTCTGGAAATTGAGCAACAATATCACAGCTTAGGTCATCTAAAGTCTTTGGCTTCATCAGACAACATCTCAAAATAGAATTCTCTTTTATAGCGGTGTCATTTATGAGAAGCTCCCTCGATTCTTCCGTTCTCCCTACTCTTGCTGATACCTCCTTCAATTTCTTACAACACTTGACATTCAAGGAGACGAGGGTCTTGATGTACCAGATAGAAGGATGAATTGCTTCCAGACTCCAACAGCTTTCAAGAATCAAAATCTCCAAGCTTTTGAAAGCAGACAAGTCGGGAGTTCTTCTCAAATGTCCACAATACGAGAGGTCGAGAACTTTCAGCTCGGTTGCCATCTGAAAGAAACAAAGGAAAACCTCAGTGAAATTGGACAGCCACAATGTGTCATTTTCCATTATTCCTTGCTTTTTTTTTATAAGAATCTATAAGATTTCTGAAAAATACCTATGCTCCACTACTCTTTCACTGTTGTTTTATTTGATTTTAAATGTTCTTTAATAGTATTAGGCTACACCACCATATTGATTTTTTTTAACATATCCATTGCAAAAAAGATTTGTGTTTATTTTCGAATAAAATTTCAAAGAGAAAATATATTTAATTTTTAAGAGCTATGGCGATGCCGTTGATTAGACACAAGCAAATGACACTTCAACAGTATGAAATTAAAGAGAAACGGATAGTTTAATTATGAAAAGCAATTTTTTAAGGTTATATGTACAAGATATAAAGGATGTTGTATTCCAAAAAAATTTGATGCCATTGGAAGGATAATTTTATTACTCTCGTAACATTAATAATTTATATTTGTGTTATACAGTGATGACTTCCATAATCAACAATTATAATGAATAAAAATTTTGTGCAACAAGTCAGAGCAATTCATAAATTATATGCATTACTCTAAGATTAAAATTAATTTAGAATTTTAGTATTTACGTACAACACAAGTCATTGCCTGGGAGTTTTTGTTTCTCCAAGAAAGAAGACTGATATAGAGATATAACAAGAATCACTCAAACGAACTACTTTTGCATGGGGAGAAATTATCTTAGAAGCCACGAACCAGCTAGATTAACGAAAATCAAAATATGCACAACTATGTAATTATGTTTTTAATAGATGTTAACTAATATAGTTAATTTCTTTTTTAGTATTGTCTAAGGTTAAGCATGACGGGTTGTAGAGTTTTATCAATTAAAGAAATTAAGGGGCAGAAGCTTCTGAATACATAGGTGCCTATAAATGCCACTTATATTCAGATGAAAATCCTAAATTCGAGGAATGATATTAAACCTTTCTATAAGAAAGAAAGGAGAACTTGGTGCGATTAGACCTTCGGTATCACGTAATTATTCACAAGAAATATATCTTCTCAATATCTTACCTTAAGTGGACCCCATCCTCCCCACTTTTCTGAAAACCAACTTCCTGATAGATTGAGCACGACTAATTTTTTCGGATGAAAGTTGGCCACTTTGAAATCCAAGGGACAATTCTCCCACTGAAGCCATCTTAATTGAGGAAGTAAGTTTTGGAAATCTCCGGTGAAATTCACACCGTTCGCTTCAAGGAACCTCAAGTTGATGAGTTTGCTATACTGTTCACCTTGGTAGCTTTTCTCGCCACAATAGCCAAGATCAAGGGCCTCAATCTTACTAGTGCCCTGCAATTATAAAACTTTGTGGACTGTAAAATTGACGAAATTGACTGTAATAAGAAAAGATGGACTAATTTCAATTTGATATCATACTATTATGGTGTAGGCTTCTTACTTTCAACTTAGTGAAACGACAATTTGTTATTGCATATGATTTATCTAATTCATGTAAAAATGTGAAGCTCACGAAGGTGTTTTCGAACTTTTACTCTTCCATTTATGCCTTTCACAAATTCGCACATTTTGAATTACAAAAAATTGCATCCTTTCAAAATTACAATAGAAGGCCTCTCTTTATGTACAAACTACTTCAAAAATATCTATCAAAATTCATGCCCTTTATATGACAACCCTAACTCATATCCTTTATATGTGAAAGAGCATAACTCTTACAGTTCAAGTACATTTATCAAACTTGTCATCAAAGCATGTTTCACAATTAGAGAATTTGAATTGTAGAATACCCCCTATTATTCTGGTGTACCTTGTTTGCAATTCTCACTAGCAAAATGAAATCGAGAATGTCATCTCAAAAAGTATGCTCGTGTTTTACATTCCTTTCTTATCCCATGTTTCTTTAATGAGTGTTTTGTAATTATACATGGAAGAAAAATCGATTATATATGAAACATTATATAGATGATCTTTACTCCTCTTTTTATTGGTACAGATGTTTGATGCAACATTATGCAACATTTTCATTATCTTGTTTATTTTGTTAAAGTGAAATAGCATAAATTAATGAGATCTTGCTTCCAGAAAGATTGTACATGAGGATTGATTAAATTGGATACTAAGGGAATTCAAGTCTTTTCCATTTTTCTTTCGTTGTAACCAAATATTTAGGGACCTCAAATTTATTTTGTCTTAGGTGATGAATTGCACAGTGAGCACAAATGATGAGAGTTATAAGACGGATTTGTTTGGTGGTTTGAATATTTCCTTCAAACTTTTATCCTTTCGGATGTGACACTACTTATTTTTCCTTCAATATTTTTTTGTATATTATCGTATTTTCATTAATAACTTCATAGATACCCTTTTTTTTCAGTTCTAAGCAATGTTATATATAGTTGATTACATTTTCATTTGTGCAAAAATGTGTTCGCTGAAATGCATCGGTAGAAAGCTTTTACAAATCTCGTTACTTCATTATATTTAGTGTTTTTTCAATTAAAGATACTCATGACATTTGCACATGCTTGTCTGATACTTGCACAAATCATCCATATGTTGTAATTGCTTTTAGTTGCATACCTTTTAACTTTCATGCTAATAATGAAAATTAATCAAGACACAAAATTCAAAACCATAATTATTTACATCACAAGTATTGGAATGAGCCATTGCTCTGACCACCTCTCTAGGAAGTAATACGTCTGGACCGGAATTTCTCTTTGCATTTTGAGTGGCGTAGCTTCTAGACGACTTTTTTTTTATGGTACATACATAATGTTTTTGCATTAACAGACACTTGGTTTGGAAAACGTTAGTTTGAATAGACACATTTCTACATATTACACATGTTGTTCATGAAACAAAACCATGTAATAACTATTACATAATTTAAACCAATCAACATATAGCTACTACAGCTTTATTACATTACAGTGTAATAGTGATTATATTGCAGTGTTATTCCATTACCGTAACTGTAACAGTCCGGATTTTGGCCCATTTTTGAGAATTATAAAACGCGTAATTCGTCAGTGCACTTATAATAGAATTTCGCCCGGGAACTGATCACTCTCGGGTTCTTATTTTTAAAAATAGAAATTTTGCTAGAATCGCACTCGATCGAATTTGGCCGTTATTTATACTCTAAACTTGGCAATCGATTTCTGGGAGTTTCGGGACGAAATAAATTGGACGGTATTGGTATTATTGTGGCCAGCGTCAAAATTATCAGGAATAGTGGAAAAGTGGATTTTTGAACCGGGTGCGAATTTGGACTAGTAGACCTCTCTCGTAGTGTGGTTTGAGTTATTTTATTTTGGCTGTATGCCCTAGAATATTGTTGGGATTTATCATGGCTGTTAGGCCATTTTCTGAATTTAAATCGGGACCGATAGGTTGATTTTTAGTTTGGACCGTGTCCGTTGGTTCGCGCTTAAATTTAAAATTTTAAACTTTTCTCTCTCTCTTTCTCTCTCCTCTCTCTCTCGACCGACCCCCCTCTCCCGCGCGTGTCCCCCTCTCTCTCTCTCCCTTTTCCCTCTCTCTCTTCCTCTCTCTCTCTCTCTCTCTCTCTCTCTCTCTCTCTCCCCTCCCCCTTTTTCCCCGTGCACGCTACCCCCTGCGCGCACGTCCCCTCCCCCCTGCATGCTGCCCCCCTGCTGACCTGACACTCTCCCTCTCTCTCCTCTCTCCTCTTTCTTCTCTTCTTCTTCTTCCCTTCTCTTCTTCTCTTCTTTCTCTTCTTCTGGTTTTGTCTCCCCCGCGTCCCCTTGCTCGTCGGTTCTGCTCCGCCCGACCAGGCCACGCCACCGAGCTCGCCGCCGTCGCAGCCCGACCGCCGTGCCGCGCCAACGACCAGCTCCATCGCGTCACCCGCCAGGCACCCCGGCCGCCTCGGCTGCTTCCCCCTCTCTCTCGCGTGCGCGGCAGCGAGCTCGTCGCCACTGCCCGCCGTGCCCGGAGCCAGCCCAGCCCGCCGATGTGTCGCCCGGCCGCCGCCTCCGCCCCGTCGCCGTCGCCGTCGCCGCCACCCCCTACCTCTCCCCCTCCTCGGCCTTTTTCCCCCTTGTCCAGCTGCACCCAAGTCCGAGCCAGCCCCGTCGCCATCGTAGTTGCGGCTTGCTGACTCGCCCTGCTCGGTCCGGTCCCGCGCCGCCGCCTTGCCGCACCGCCGCCTTGCCGCACCGCCGCCGGCCCGTCCGCCCGTCCAGCCGCCCTTAGCCCCACCCTCTCCTTCCCCTCTCCCTTTCACCCGCCCGCCCAACCTCACCCTCCCCGTGCCCTGTTCAGCCGCCGGTCGCCGCCGTCGGCTGCAGCTCCGGCCAGCCGCCGCCGACTGCAGCTCTGGCCAGCCACCGCCGGCCAGCCCAACAAGGTCAGCCCGGCCGGCCAAGCTAGTTCCCGTGCCGTGCTTGTCGCCCGTGCCCGTTGCCCGCGCCCATTGCCCGCGCCGTGCCCTTGCCCGTGCCCCATCGCCCGAGCGCGTTGCCTATTTGCGCGCTCGTGCGCCCCGGGCACACCGTGCGTTCGCCGCGCCAGCGCACTAGGCACGCCGATCGGCCATTGTGCCCACTTTGGCCGGTCAGCGCGCCCGTGTGGCCCACGCCCGCGCCCAGTCAGAACTTCTCACCCGGGCAATTTTGGGCCCGAGCCGACTTTTCCCGGGCCAAAATTTGGTAAGTGACTTCCTAGACCCTGCTTAGTCTTTTGGGTAATTCATTGACTAGTCTCGGGTTAGAACGGTTAGGGCGTGCATTAATTTAGTGATGTTGTGATTTAATTATGCAATTTGAATTGGATTAGACAATATGCTTGATTTGGAGAAAATCGTGTGTGACCGACTTGTACGTCGGGTTTATGGATTGAGGTAGCGAAGTGTGAATTGAACCGAGTTGAATTGAGTGTGGTGGCATGTCAGTGTGACATTGGTGGAATGTAATGTGGTGAGCATGATTAAGTTTGATTTGTACGATGTGTTGATTAGCGAATTGTGTTATGGTGCATATGCATGAGAAAAGCTCGGATCGATCGGAAGGCTGCCAACCTGAGGCGTAGGTTACGCGGGTGTGGCGAATAAGGCATGATTGGACCTGAGGCGTGTTTACGTGGGTCATTGGAAAGAAAGTTGAGCCTGAGGCGTATTTACGCGGGCTATGAAAGGAAGGTTGGACCTGAGGCGTGTTTACGCGGGTCATTGGAAAGAAAGTTGGGCCTGAGGTGTGTTTACGCGGACAGTGAAAATGAGCCTAAGGCGTGTTTACGCGGGCTGTGAGAACGAGCCTAAGGTGTGTTGACGCGGGCAGTGAGAAATGACCTGAGGAGTGTTGACGCGAGCAGTGAGAAAGGACCTGAGGGGTGTTGACCCGGGTTGTGAGAAAGTTAGATGGATGCGCATGTGATTTGAGTGTGATTGAAATGGTTGGTTGAGCGTGTGACTGGATTGGTTGGTTGAGCGTGTGACTGAATTCGCTGGTGGAGCGTGTGGATGTTAATCGAATTGACTGATGGTGCGTGTGGATTGATTGATTTCGAGTGGAAGTGTGTGTGCTGGTGATTGTGATGTGGCGGTGATTTATTCTTGCATTGTCATGCTTGAACTAATATGCAGGATTGACACGTGGTTCGAGGCGAGGTAAGCCTTTGTATGTAATTGATTGTACTGACTGGTAGTTCGTATGTTAGATTGGTCTGGGTACGCATTAGCCTAGGTTAGGTTTAGGTTGTTGCTTATTGAGACTTGTTCTCACGGTTATTACATAACCACTTTCAGATCCGCGACCGTAATCAATTCAGAGAGGCTGCCAGGGTACCACAGGGATTGAAGGATAGATCAACTTACCCTGTATTTTTGAGTACCTGTTTGTAGAGAAGATAGGCTTGTCGACCACCGCCCCCTTTTGAAAAATTGTGGTTTGATTTTGGAAGCCGGGTCACCTTTTTGTAATATTAAAGGCTTTATAATGTTGGGTGTTTATTAAATTTCGATGTCTATTCCTTAGTCATGTTTTTATTGTCTGGGTTATTTTATATGCTTCCGCTTGCGTAATTTCTTTTGGGTCGGCGACGCGTCCTGGGATGTCGCTAGGGGTGTCAAAACCGAACCGAAAAACCGAACCGAGATACGAACCGAACTGAAAATTTCGTGCATTTCGGTTCGGTTTCGGTTTCGGTTCGGATCATCAAAATAAACCAATTTTTCTTTTCGGTTCGGTTCATTTCGGTTCGGTTCGGATCGAACCGAACTAAAATAAACACTTTGGTTTAGGGCTCTTTTGCCCTCTCTCTCTCCTCTTCTCTCTCCTCTTTCCTCTCTCTTTATGCTTAATGAACTTGAAACCGAAAATTGATCCGAACCAAACCGAACCAAATCGATTTTTTGGTTCGGTTCAAATTCGGTTCGGTTCAAGAGGCATCCTTAATGGTTCGGTTCGGTTCGGTTTTTTTGAAAAACCGAACCGAACCGAACCATTTACACCCCTAGACGTCGCGTTCATATAATCGACCGTGGTCGGGATGTCGCGAGTTTGGTGGGATCCGGGGCGTGACATCCCCCAGTTGAATTGGTATCAGAGCAAAGTCAGCTCGATCCAAGTCGGTCGAAGCCTGGAGTGATAAGGAGCGATGACTTTGGGGTAGATAGTTAGGGAGACTCGCATGCTATGTGTACCCCAGATAGTGTGATTGGTATTGCTAAGTGATTTTTTTATGCAATATATGTGAGGTGCAGGTGCGTCGGGACTTGAGGTAAGTGCACGAACTTGTTGGTTGTGATTTGGTGTGATTTGTAATTGGCTGCCTACTGAATGAATTGTGTTGTGATTCATTGCCTAGGGCTTAGACTAGTATAGTTGGCCTAGGTTTCTAATTCCTGTGTGGAACTTAGCAAGTGGGCATTTGTGAGAATCAGTAAGATGAGTGATCGAGGTCGAGGTCGAGGTAGAGGTCGAGGTCGTGTAGCCCCGCAAGCTGGAGTCGTGGAGAATCCTAGATTTGATGAAATGTGGAGGGTACTTGAGGAAACGGGATTTTTATCGGGTAGACAGACGGGAGAAAGGAGTGCCACAGTCCCTGCTGCAGCTGCCAGTGAAATCATCGGGAATAATGGGGATCAGGGAAATAATGTGAATGGCGGAAATCCGGGTGTGATGCAAGTAAATAAGGTCAGGCCGATGTCCAAGCTAGTAGAACAGTTCCTGAGGCTGAAACCCCCGAAATTTGATGGGAAGGGTGACCCCGAGGCTGCACCAAGATGGGTAGAGGAGCTAGAGAAGGCTTTTGAGGTGCTGGGGTGCACTGAGGAAGAGAAGGTGACACTAGCAGTCTACCAGCTTCAGAACAATGCAAGTGATTGGTGGAGGGCCACCAGGGGTCAAGTGTTCCCCACTGGTATTGCTCCAAATTGGACTGTCTTTACTGAGACCTTCAATGGTAAATATTTCTCGGAAAGTGCCCGAGAGCAGAAACTGGCTGAATTTATGAGGCTGCGACAGGGTCAGTCGTCAGTGGACCAGTATGAGGCCAAATTTGCAAGACTATCCAAATTTACCCCCAGGATGGTAGAGGACCTAGTGGACAAAGCTAGAAGGTTTCGGGATGGGCTGAAGCCGGACCTTCGTAGTCAGATGATTTCTTTGAACTTGAGGAGCTATAATGAAATATATGAAAGGGCTCAAGCAATCGAGCGAGATCAGACGGATCGGGCTGCCGCTTCTAGATCGCGGTATGCCCCGGCTAGAGACAACCGTCAATTCGGGAAGAGACCCATGATGGGGAACAGTCGCTTCGTCCCGCCAGTTCGAGGGGCTATCGGGAAGCCGGCTCACCATTCGAGTTCGACTTGTCGACTTTGTGGGGGGAGACATGGAAATGGACCTTGCCCGAATAAGGGTGGAGTATGCTTTGGATGTGGCGGGTGAGGTCACCAAGTGAGAAACTGCCCCAACAACAGACAAACTGGGCAGCCTGCACTACACCAGAATAGAAATCAATTCAGAGCTATCCAGTCGGCAAATCAGAATAGGCCGCTAGCCCAAGGACGAGTGTATGCAATGGCAAGGAGGGAGGCGCAGGACGCGCCGGGCGTGGTCACAGGTACGGTTTCTCTCTGTGATCATGCTGCATATGCCTTGTTTGATCCGGGGGCGTCGCATTCGTTTATTTCTGAGCAGTTCGTTGAATTATCTGGGATTGAGCCAAAATTGCTTGATGTTATGATGTGTGTTACTACCCCGTTGAATGATAAGGTGCTGATTTCGTTAGGATGTCCCGATTGTAAGATAGTGATTGGCGATAGGGAAGGAATGATAGATTTGGCGGTATTATGTATGCATGACTTTGACGTGATTATCGGTATGGACTGATTGGTCAAACAGAAAGCTGTTATGGACTGCAGTAGCAGGGTGATCCAGTTTAATCCGGCTGGACATCTTAGATTTGAGTTTGTGGGAAACCGAAGAGGAACCTCGATCCCTTGGATTTCGTCGCTCGAGGTATCGAAGCTGTTAGATGAGGGGTGCCAAGGATTTCTGGCAAATGTAGTTGATTCAACGGTTGGGGAGCCGAGGCTAGAGGACATAGCCGTGGTGTGCAATTTCCCCGATGTCTTTCCTCAGGAATTGCCGAGACTGTAACTTGAAAGAGAAGTAGAATTCGTTATCGAGTTGGCCCCTGGAACTGAGCCAATCTCGAAGCCGCCTTATAAGATGTCATTGTCAGAACTGAAGGAATTAAAGGTCCAGATGCAGGAATTACTAGACAAAGGTTTTATCCGACCGAGTACGTCTCCATGGGGAGCGCCAGTATTATTCGTCAGAAAGAAGGATGGGTCGCTAAGGTTATGTATTGACTACCGTCAACTGAGCTAAGTGACGGTCAAGAATAAGTATCCCCTGCCAAGGATTGACGACCTGTTCGACCAGTTACAAGGAGCATCGGTATTTCTAAGATTGACCTGAGGACAGGGTATCATCAGTTAAAGATCCAAAATGAGGATATTCCGAAGACAGCGTTCAGGACTAGATATGGGCACTATGAGTTTACAGTGATGCCGTTTGGACTAACTAATGCCCCTGCTACTTTTATGGACTTAATGAACCGGGTATTCAAGGAATTCTTAGACCAGTTTGTCATTATCTTCATCGATGATATTTTAGTATACTCGAAGAGTCCCGAGGAACATGAGGTGCATTTGGAAAAGGTTCTACAGGTGTTAAGGGAGTACGCACTGTATGCTAAGTTTAGCAAGTGCGAGTTTTGGCTGAACCGAGTAGCGTTTCTTGGGCACATAATTTCCGGAGAAGGAATCTCCGTGGATCCGGCAAAGATTGAAGCAGTAATGGACTGGCCGAGATCGATGACAGTTACTGAGGTTCGCAGCTTTCTAGGGTTGGCGGGTTATTACCGGAGATTTGTGGAACGATTCTCAGCGATAGCCACTCCACTGACGAGGTTGCTTAAGAAGGAGACTAAATTTGAGTGGACCGAAAAGTGCGAAGAAAGTTTTCGGGAGCTGAAACAGAGGTTGACGGCAGCGCCAGTGTTAACGATTCCTTTAGGACCGAGCGGGTACGAGATTTATAGTGATGCTTCACTTAGAGGATTGGGATGCGTGCTAATGCAATATGGAAGAGTGGTTGCTTATGCATCGCAGCAGTTAAGGCCTCATGAAATGAACTACCCGACCCACGACTTGGAACTGGCAGCAATTATTTTCGCGCTTAAAATTTGGAGGCATTATTTATGTGGAGAAAGGTTCCAGATCTACACGGACCATCAGAGCCTCAAGTATTTATTTTCGCAGAAAGAATTGAATATGAGGCAGAGGCGTTGGATGGAATTGTTAAAAGATTATGATTGCGACATATTGTATCACCCCGAAAAGGCCAACCGGGTAGCGGATGCCTTGAGCAGGAAATCGAGCATTGCGCAATTGTTGGTTAAAGAGTGGATTCTATTGGAAGGAGCGCGGGACTCGGAATTTAAGTTCGAGGTAGGACACCTCTCTAGTTTGATGGCGACATTAAGGATTGAGCCGGAAGTGCAAGCTAAGATCAAAGCGTTGCAGTTTACGGACCTTGAGATTCAGAAAATAGTGAGTATGGATGACACTAAGAGGAAGCCGGACTTTCAGGTATCCGAGGATGGAATTCTTAAGTTTCGAGGACGTTTGTGTGTGTCTGATGATTTGGGACTTAAGGAAGAGATTTTGTTGGAGGCTCATAGGAGCAATTAGAGTATCCATCTGGGCAGCACTAAGATGTATCGGAACCTTCGTCAGCATTACTGGTGGAATGGAATGAAAGTGGACGTAGCCAAGCATGTGGCTAAGTGTTTGACGTGTCAACAAGTGAAGGCACAGCATTGTAAGCCTGGTGGAATGTTGCAGCCGCTGGAAATCCCAGAATGGAAATGGAAGCACATCACAATGGACTTTATAACGGGACTGCCAAGAAGCCAGAAGGGACACGACTCTATTTGGGTAATAGTGGACAGATTGACCAAGTCAGCACACTTTCTGGCAGTGCGAAAAGACTTCGAGCTAGAAAGGCTAGCAGAATTATATGTGCGTCAGATAATTCGTCTTCATGGAGTACCGGTATCGATCACTTCGGACCGTGATCCCCGGTTTACTGCGAACTTTTGGAAAAGTCTACAATCAGCCATGGGAACTAAGTTGTAATTCAGTACGGCCTATCACCCGCAGACGGATGGCCAGTCTGAAAGGACTATTCAGACTTTGGAGGATATGCTGAGGGCATGTGTGCTAGATTTTCAGGGCAAGTGGGAAGAACAGTTGCATTTGGTAGAATTTGCCTACAATAACAGTTTTCAGCAGAGTATCAGGATGGCGCCATTTGAAGCATTATATGGCAGGGCTTGCAGAACACCGCTGTGTTGGGATGAGGTAGGAGAGAGGAGCATAACAAGTCCAGAGTTGGTTCAGCAGTCGGTGGAAACGGTAAAGATTATCCGGGAAAGGTTAAGGACCGCTTAGAGCCATTAGAAGAGTTATGCGGACCGGAGACGTAGGCCATTGGAATTCCAAGTGGGAGACCACGTATTCCTCAAGGTGTCACCGATGAGAGGATTGTCGCGGTTTGGTAAGAAAGGAAAATTGAGCTCGAGGTATGTGGGTCCATTCGAGGTCTTCGAGAGAATAGGCACCTTGGCTTATCGTCTCGCGCTACTGCCTAATTTATCTCATGTTCATAATGTGTTCCACGTGTCTATGTTGAGAAAGTACGAACCGGACCCGACACACGTACTGAATTTTGAGCAAGTAGACGTGGACGACAGGGTGTCGTACGTGGAAAGGCCAGTGCGGATCGAGGACAGAATAGAAAGAGTGTTGCGGAACAAGAAAATTTCAATGGTCAAAGTAATTTGGGAGCACCATGGGACCGAAGGTGCGACGTGGGAAAGTGAAGAATTGATGTGACACCAGTATCCCCATTTGTTTGAATAGTTGGGTTGGATTGTAAATTTCGAGGACGAAATTTTTGTAAGGGGGAAGAATTGTAACAGTCCAGATTTTGGCCCATTTTTGGGAATTATAAAATGTGTAATTCGTCAGTGCGCTTATAATAGAATTTCGCCCGGGAACTGATCACTCTCGGGTTCTTATTTTTAAAAATAAAAATTTTGCTAGAATCGCACTCGATCGAATTTGGCCGTTATTTATACCCTGAACTTGGCAGTCGATTTTCGGGAGTTTCGGGACGAAATAAATTGGACGGTGTTGATATTATTGTGGCCAGCGTCGAAATTATCAGGAATAGTGGAAAAGTGGATTTTTGAACCGGGTGCGAATTTGGACTAGCAGACCTCCCTCGTAGTGTGGTTTGAGTTATTTTATTTTGGCCGTATGCCCTAGAATATTGTTGGGATTTATCGTGGCTGTTAGGCCATTTTTCGAATTTCAATTGGGACCGATAGGTCGATTTTTAATTTGGACGGTGTCCGTTGGTTCGCACTTAAATTTAAAATTTTAAACTTTTTTCTCTCTCTTTCTCTCTCCTCTCTCTCTCTCTCTCGGCCGACCCCCTTCCCTCGCGCGTGTCCCCCTCTCTCTCTCTCTCTCTCTCTCTCTCTCTCTCTCTCTCTCTCTCTCCCTCCCCCTTTTTCCCCGTGCACGCTACCCCCTGCGCGCACGTCCCCTCCCCCTGCATGCATGCCCCCCCTGCTGACCTGACACTCTCCCTCTCTCTCCTCTCTCCTCTTTCTTCTCTTCTTCTTCTTCCCTTCTCTTATTCTCTTCTTTCTCTTCTTCTAGTTTTGTCTCCCCCGTGTCCCCTTGCTCGTCGGTTCTGCTCCACCAGACCAGGCCACACCACCGAGCATGCCGCCGTCGCAGCCCGACCGCCGCGCCACACCACCAACCAGCTCCACTACGTCGCTCGCCAGGCACCCTGGCCGCCTCGGCTGCTTCCCCCTCTCTCTCGCGTGCGCGATAGCGAGCTCGTCGCCGCTGCCCGCTACGCCCGGAGCCGGCCCAGCCCACCAGCGTGTCGCCCGGCTGCCGCCTCCGCTCTGTCGCCGTCGCCGCCACCCCCTGTCTCTCCCCCTCCTTGGCTTTTTTCCCCCCTGTCCAGCTGCACCCGAGCCCAAGCCAGCCCCGTCGCCGTCGCAGTCGCCGCTCACCGACTCACCCCGCCCGGTTCGGTCTGGTCCCGCGCCGCCGCCTTGCCGCACCGCCGTCGGCCCATTTGCCCGTCCAGCCGCCCTCAGCCCCGCCCTCTCCTTCCTCTCTCCCCTTCACCTGCCCGGCCAACCTCACCCTCCTCTTGCCCTGTTCAGCCGCTGGTCGCCGCTGCCGCCGGCCGCAGCTCCGGCCAGCCGCCGCCGGCTAGCCCAGCAAGGTCAGCCCGATCGGCCAAGCTCGTGCCCGTGCCGTGCCCATCGCCCGTGCCCATTGCCCGCGTCGTGCCTGTGCCCGTGCCCGTGCCTGTGCCCCGTCGCCCGAGCGCATTGCCCATCAGCGCGCTCGTGCGGCCCGGGCACACCGCGCGTTCGCCGCGCCAGCACACTACGCACGCCGATCGGCCATTGTGCCCACTTTGGCCGGTCAGCGCGCCCGTGTGGCCCACGCCCGCGCCCAGTCAGAACTTCTCATCCGGGCAATTTTGGGCTCGAGCCGACTTTTCCCAGGCCAAAATTTGGTAAGTGACTTCCTAGACCCTACTTAGTCTTTTAGGAAATTCATTGACTAGTCTCGGGTTAGAACGGTTAGGGCGTGCATTAATTTAGTGATGTTGTGATTTAATTATGCAATTTGAATTGGATTAGATAGTATGATTGATTTGGGGAAAATCGTGTGTGACCGACTTATACGTTGGGTTTATGGATTGAGGTGGCGAAGTGTGAATTGAACTGAGTTGAATTGAGTGTGGTGGCATGTCAGTGTGACATTGGTGGAATGTAATGTGGTGAGCATGATTAAGTTTGATTTGTACGATGTGTTGATTGGCGAATTGTGTTATGGTGCATGTGCATGAGAAAAGCTCGGATCGATCGGAGGGCTGCCAACCTGAGGCGTAGATTACGCGGGTGTGGCGAATAAGGCATGATTGGACCTGAGGCGTGTTTACGCGAGTCATTGGAAAGAAAGTTGAGCTTGAGGCGTGTTTACGCGGGCTGTGAAAGGAAGGTTGGACCTGAGGCGTGTTTACGCGGGTCATTGGAAAGAAAGTTGGGCCTGAGGCGTGTTTACGCGGGCAGTGAAAATGAGCCTAAGGCGTGTTTACGCGGGCTGTGAGAATGGGCCTGAGGTGTGTTGACGCGGGCAGTGAGAAATGACCTGAGGCGTGTTGACGCGAGCAGTGAGAAAGGACCTGAGGGGTGTTGACCCGAGTTGTGAGAAAGTTAGATGGATGCGCATGTGATTTGAGTGTGATTGAAATGGTTGGTTGAGCGTGTGACTGGATTGGTTGGTTGAGCGTGTGACTGAATTCTCTGGTGGAGCGTGTGGATGTTAATCGAATTGACTGATGGTGCGTGTGGATTGATTGATTTCGAGTGGAAGTGTGTGTGCTGGTGATTGTGATGTGGCGGTGATTTATTCTTGCATTGTCATGCTTGAACTAATATGCAGGATTGACACGTGGTTCGAGGCGAGATAAGCCTTTGTATGTAATTGATTGTACTGACTGGTAGTTCGTATGTTAGATTGGTCTGGGTACGCATTAGCCTAGGTTAGATTTAGGTTGTTGCTTATTGAGACTTGTTCTCACGGTTATTACATAACCACTTTCAGATCCGCGACCGTGATCAATTCAGAGAGGCTGCCAGGGTACCACAGGAATTGAAGGATAGATCAACTTACCCTGTATTTTTGAGTACCTATTTGTAGAGAAGATAGGCTTGTCGACCACCGCCCCCTTTTGAAAAATTGTGGTTTGATTTTGGAAGCCGGGTCACCTTTTTGTAATATTAAAGGCTTTATAATGTTGGGTGTTTATTAAATTTCGATGTCTATTCCTTAGTCATGTTTTTATTGTCTGGGTTATTTTATATGCTTCCGCTTGCGTAATTTCTTTTGAGTCGGCGACGCGTCCTGGGACGTCGCGTTCATATAATCGACCGTGGTCGGGATGTCGTGAGTTCGGTGGGGTCCGGGGCGTGACAGTAACCATACGGGTTGTTAGTGTAATTTGTTGACCACCTCTAGTTTTGTATATTCATTGAATTTGAGTAGAATAGGGAAGATCAAGATCCTGAGACTAAAGTGCATAGCAGAAGTTAACAGTATTTTTAGTGTTAAAAATCTAAATAAAATAGTTATGGCTCTATTGTTCCGTTTATTGTAAAAAAATTAACTTTTTTCTTCTAATGTCTTATTTTAATCCATAGATCTTACCAAACAACATAGCATATATATTTTGTAGCAATGGGAACAATTTATGAATTTATCTTTTATTATGTGCGACGGCCTCATATTTGACAAGTAAATAATATTAAAAGCACACTTGTCAAATTACAGATCAATATCATATTGGACTCATATTTGACAAATACATAATATTAAAATCAATAAAAAAAGATATCCATCATCACAAGAAAACTTATATTACATGCTTTAGGAATAAATTAATATAATCAAATCACCCATCATGGAAGAAAAAATGTATATGTTTCGAGGAATCTATTACATGGATGCATATATTTCAACAATAAGTATGACGCAATGTAGCAACAACTGTTATGATTGAAAACGTGTATGGATAACCATTGTGACTAAGAAATATCCATCATCATTGTTTAGCATGCTTTATAAACAAATGAATGTAATAAATTTGTCCAGCATAGAAGGAAAAAGAACATATGTTTAGACGGATCTTTTTACGTGGTTATATATATTTCTACAATAAGTATAACAAAATGCATAATTACTGATGGCTATTATGATTAAAAAGTTCTATGGATACTCATTATGAGAAAAAAAAATTTTGTTCTATTTCACAAGCAGATTATATAAAAAAAATTATGTAACATGATAGCTCATATTTAACAAATAAATTATGTAAATGTACTAATTATGTGCTATATAACGCTCATTATGAAGATGTAGAAATATCTATTATAACATGGTAGCTAATACTTGAGAAATAAAAAATCGACAAAAAAGTTATATAACATGGATAGCCCATATTTAACAAATGACGATATAAAGATTAACTAAATCTTTGCTAAATACAATGCTCACTTGGAGTTGAACGATGCAGTCATAATTATTACAACATGAAAGCCTATATTTGACAAATGAATATTATCGGGCGATTAACAGAAAAATTAATCCAATGTCACAGAACTAAAAAAGTATTAGCAAAATTCACGGAAGAAAAGTATATATCCACTATTATGAAAAGTCAATAGAACGAAATAATATATAATTAGAGCATTATACTACACAGTTGCGTATATATTATAAATAAATATGAAAGTGACATTAGCAAATCAACGGTGTTAACTAACGATTGACACAAAAGGACTCAATTGCACAAACTTGGAAAGATAAAGGACTACATTGAGCAAAACAAAAATAGATAAAAGACTAAATCACACAAACAATAATACTTAGGGGGTACTAAATCTGTACTTAGCCCAACTTAAAAGTTACAGGAACCTTGATAGCCAATTGTGACAAACGAATAGAGGTCTCATTATCATAACAAACAACTCATAAGAAGTCAATAATGAGTAGAAGAAAAAAGAAAGAACCAGACCTAGCAAGAAATCAAAATAAGAATCCAAACATCAAACATGCACGTCAAAATGATATGAGAAAAAAGCATGGCCTCAACAATTTATGCGAGCTTTTCTCTAAAAGTGCTCTGTTAATCATTATGTTTTTGTAGTTTTGTTGTTGCGTTGAAGTTACCAAAAGGAGAGTGTCCTCATCACAATACTACTGGGTAAAGAGATATATCATTTATCAATAACCAAGATATTGCTCCTCAATTATGTCCTAAAACCAGGCAAGAACAACAATTAATTAATCGAAAGAGCTCTTTTGCTGGTAGAAGCAGCAAGTTTTGGGGATTTAGGACTGGCAACAATTTTAATTCAAACAAGAAAGAGAAGATGGGCTCACATTCACTAATTAAGACAAGTAGAGAAAACTCTTACCTTGTTACTCTCGAGCACATTCGTGGCTTCTTTACAAATCCATAATCTGCTACGCTTTTGAGGGTTCTTTTGATTTTCTAAACGAACAATTTCCCTTCCAAGATCTCTCACTTGATCATGCATCATCAGTGTGCCGTATTCATCAACTTTAATGAGGGACATAAGACTCAATACTTCAATTCCCTTCCCAGGGAAAAAATCACAGGCATCCCACATATAAGTCGGATTTTGTTTAGATGCTCCAATAAAAAAACATGCAATATCCAAAAAAATCTGTTGCTCCTCATAATCTAATGCTTTGTAACTTATCCCCAACGTCTCTTGCACCTTCTTATCAGGCACTTTCTTTAATTTCTTTGATGTATCTTTCCATGCTTCCTTTGTCTTTCCACATAAGAATGAACCTATAACTTCAAGAGCTAAAGGAAGCCCCCCAGTAGTAGATACAACCTCATAAGAGATATTCTCATAATCACTAGGAGGAAAATCCTTTCGAAACGCATGTCTACTAAATAAAATCAATGATTGATCCAAAGGCAACTCGTTGAGTTCATACATGTGGCTAGCCCTAGCCTTGTGAAGAATACTCTTGTTTCTAGTTGTGATTATGACTATACTTCCTGCTTTAAACCAACTACCATCTCCCACCAAAGCATTCAACTGAGTATTATCATCCATATCATCAAGAAGAGTGAGAATTTTCTTACTTGTAAATCGAGATTTGAGGACACTGATTCCTTCATCGACATTAGACACCTCACATGAACTTCCTATTATGTCAGAAATGAGCTGCTTTTGTAGGCATTCAATACCCTCGCGCTGAGATGTTTCTCGAATATTAGCTAGAAAGCTACGATCCTCAAAATGACTAGACAGTTTGTTGTATAACACCTTTGCAAGAGTTGTCTTACCAATACCGCCCATTCCATAAATTCCAATAATCCATGTACCATTGAATTTAGCATCTATCTTACTCATAATTTGTTCCACACGATCATTGGATCCCACTAACTGTTCGGGAACATTTAGCTGAAAAAGTCTTTTTAACTCACTCATAACTCTTCTTACTACCGTTTTGACTAGTACCACTTCATGCCTGTCAAATAACAACATAAAATTTCAATATATGATGGCTATATTTATATGCTTTTTCAAGTAAGATCTATTTCTAAAAAAATAAACAATGTTTTGATGGAGAAAAATGTACCCGTTATCAATTTTATCGGATTCCCATCCTTTTAAGTAACTGACTTCTTTGAGTGCATCTTCCCATTCTTTCACAACCATTTGGTCCGAATTTTTTTTATGTGCATTGATAGCATCTCCAAATATCCCTGCAAGATGTCGCATGTTCGAGGGTTCCACTTTGTAAAATATGGGCAACACTATTTTCCCTTTACTTCTCTTGCACTTCAACATCTGAACCAGCTCATGAAGGCACCATTTGCTAGAAAGCGTAGTCCTCCGAGATAATGGGGATCGAGATCATAGATTGTGTAATACTACCGAGAAGCTCCCGACCAATCTCCTCACCAACAGGGAGCTCATTGTCGTCTCTGAATACATGAATTCCTGCATCAACAAGACTAGTATAGAGATAATCGGTGAAGCCTTTGCGAGTGTTTTTTCCTCTAAAGCTCAAGAACACTTCGTAATCATTTCGTTTCGGCTTTTTGGCTCCGTCTTCATAATCACCTACATGTGGAGAGGTCGATGAGGAAGACACTCCGTATGGCAGATCTTCTGAATGAGTATATTCTTTTCTTGTCATCTCGAGATTGATGGAGCAGAGCCTCAAAAGAAGAGGAATGTGGAAATCCCAGATTTGGGATGCGCAAAAATGTCTCTTAGAACTCAATTCAGAGCTACATTCAAACAAAAACAAAAGCTCTCGTCCAACTCATCAGAAGAAAATGGAGCGATCAAAGCAGGACAGAGAGAAGAGAAGAAGAGCAAGTAGTCACCGATTACCTGAGGAGTGCTCAAACAACACAATCCACACACTGCTATGATCTCCACCGATTCTCAGTCTTCGATCTTGGATTACCCACACGCACCGCTCTTTATTGTGCGTGCTTGAACAATGCTGAGTTCTGGCCATTTAACGATCCAAGACTCTTCATGCCAATTGAACCGCTGCGATGCATGTTGCACGGAAAGGTCAATTATTGCAGGTGTAATTTCCGGAACACTGCTTGGAAGGTGCATGGAAAGACTTGACTTGACTTGCCTTTTCTGTTAACAATAAAAATAAAAAAGAAAGCTAACAAGGTAAAGTAACATGCTCCTGGCGCTAACGTCGATGAGTCAATGACAAAAACACATCAGTTGTCGGATTAAATCAGATTTTGTTAAAAAAAATGTCTGTACGACACTCAATATTTAAATAAGGAAAATTGTTATTTTCAATCTATAATCAGATTTTTTCTTCAAAAGAGATTCCTTTGAAAAGGTAACTCACAAAATAAATCTCTCCAAGAACAATTTCTCAAACTATATTTCTCCACGTCACCTCAAGTCTAAAGATAATCTAGTCATCATCAATCCCTCACCCAAGTCACTTTTGTCTCAATCCTTAAATTAATAATTTTTGACATTTTACATAAAATTTATACATTTTCACTTTTTTATTTTGTTTGTTATCGATTCATGTGGCCATTCTTCTTTTGCTTAGCTCTTAAGCCAAGATCATCACTTACAATATCACGAATCTGACCAATTATATTGTTGTGATCTTCACCGTTCTCAGTCTTTGACATTTTATTACCGACGCAAAAACGCTCTTTGCCATTAAAAAAATTAGAGAGCAATTCCACAATTTCCACAACATTATGTGGAGGGTGCGTGGAAACTACGCAAGTGTTTCTTGACATGACTTGCTTTTTTTATTAATAGAAAATATAAAAGAAAATGCACCAACAATACAAATACTCATAAGTGATTAAAGAACTGTGTTGGATAAGATGGCAAATTGGTGTTACAATAATATAAAGAAAAGTGCCCTTCTTTATAGCTCATTCGATTGGAATTAGCGTAAATGAAGTTTCTGTCTAATTTCTCAGTTGCTAAAGGGTGATACCAGCTTAAGACTCCTCACAAAATTAGAAATTTTATTTGGAGTATATGCTAAAATGCTCTCCCGACAAAGGAAAATTTATATAGACGGAAGGTAGTACCCGATCCCATTTGCCCAATTTGCCGAGCGCATGCTGCAACCCCAAAACATCTATTCCTTCTCTGCAAGTGGACAAGAGAAGTTTGGGATGATCCTACACTAAATATCCAAATCTCTATGCATCAAACCTCCATAATTGATGAATGGATGCTAAATTACATATCCAGTGGAAAGAACAAACCAAAATTTGAACTGGTCTCAGTTGTGCTCTAGAAAATCTGGAAAGAAAGAAATGGCCTCATATTTACAAGGTGCCTTCCGAATCTGAAGTCGCTGGTCGAAGGAGGACTACAGATGCTCAGAAACTTCACCAAATGGAGCAATTTCGACAAAAACAGGGCATCGGCAAGCAAGGATGAGAACGAATTATGGGTTCCTCCAGAAAGGGGAGAAACAAAAGTGAATATTGACGCTGCGCATGAACCTGGATCATTTGAAGGATCAATTGCCTGCGTGTGCTGCAACTCTTCTGGAATTCCGATTGATTGTTTCGCCAAGATTGTCCTCGCCTCCTCCGCCGAACAAGCAAAAAGCGAAGCTATGGTGGAAATGCTAAAATTCCTCTCTCCACATGCGGGGGAAAGACTTATTTTGGAGTCTGGTTGTCTTGGTTTAGTGAGAAGTGTCAATTCTGTAGAAAAACTATCATGAGAACAGCGCGCGCTGATAAGTGAAGCCCGTGACCTGGTTTCCAGCTTTTCTAATATTAAGCTTATTTTTTGTAATAGGGCTAAAAATAGTGTAGCTGACTGGTTAGCTAAGACCCAAAGAAAAAAAAAAAACACTCACCGAAAATTGGTTGACTCGCCCTCCGCAGGCCCTTAGAAATTTGCTCTGTTTTGAGACCCGGCCTATGGGTTATTTTTTTACAAGTTATCAATGAGCAGTTTATATTTCTGACCAAAAAAAAATTTCTTTTGCCCTTTTCTGTGGTTAAATTGAAGCAACTGCTGTTGATTTGTTTTAGCAATGTCTAGAGAAAGAAGATGGTAGGAACTTTTAGGAGGAAAACGTTAACAAGAGTATCTTACACACTCTTTTTAGCATCTAGTCATTTTGTAAAATGTTATGCTGATTTGTCTATTCAATCCAATTTCTTCACAATTAAGTTGCATGATATATGTTTGTGTGTATAGAGAGATATATTTGTGCATGTGTCACAGCTTAACAAATAGTGGATCATTACTGCGAAGAAACCTTTTTAATCAGTGAAATTTTTCAATGTCCTTCTTGCAGAATTGCAGCCTCTTGATCAGAGAAATGCTATGCCACATTCATAAGAAATTTCTAGCGTGTTTCTTTCTCTCTCTCCCTAACAAGTGAAAGATTAACAAGTACAACATCATAATAGCATAGTAATGTGCACCTATTGTGATGTACAACATTACGACACGTTAAAGTAATTAAGTACAAGAACATCATAATAGCATAGTAAAATTGTTCTGTGACGTTATGATGTATTATTGTAATCAAGTGCAAAAATGGTGTGAAACAGAAGTGTGCACCTAAAAATTTTCAAAAGATGAGTGGGTCCGTTGCCTATTGACTTGCTCTTTTTTCCTCACCCACTTTTTGAAGGTTGAACCTTTTTTTTAAGCTAATGGGATTATTCTTTTCAATCCGTAGCTCCAGGAAACTTCAAAGAAATTTCCTGTTCCAGATTTTTTTTCATTGCCTTTATAAGGTAAGACAAGTTAGTTAAGAAATTATAATGCTAATAATTAGTAATGATGGGTATATGCATTCCCTTTAATTAGCCAAGAAGAAAAGCATATTGTTATATGACTTCAGTAATTTCTCACTCACTAAGATGATCATCCAGAAACGATTGTTTTAAAAGATTCATTTTGATTAGTGAGATAATTTTTTTTCGCTTCTCTTGTTAACTAACACAAATAGTATATGAAGAGACTGAAGCCTCATTATATAGAAATCTGATATTTTGGGAATGAGATATACTATGAAAAACAATAGAAAAATGGAAACTTAAACAGTTTTCATTTTCAATGAACTGGAAATGATTTCTCGAACCAAATGGGCCGTAAGTAAACTTGACTCTAGTTTTTTTCAACGAAATCATGTTCACTAAAAAAAGTTTCCATGAAAATTATTTTCCAGTAATGATAATTTACAAAATCATGCCTTTCATCTATCGTCACGCGAGGGCTACAATCTCCATGGTCGCGGTGATGGGGCTCATCTCCACCGCGGGGATTGATTTTCACAGAGAGATAGACGTGGCCATGGAGGTCACGGCCTCTGTCGACTCTTTCCGATAGAGATCTGCAGTCATTGGAGGCCACGACTTCCATGGCTGCGGGTTCAAATAAAATATCCTTGCGCTCATATGCCCTATTTTTTCTTGGACCATTAGACGGTTTCTGAATTAGCAATAAAGTCACTTTTCTCGTCTCAACAATTTGTTCTTTTCTTCTTTTTTCCTAAAAAAAGGTAAGTTGATGTCGTGGGGAAAGTTCGTGTAATGGAATCTTAACTGTTCACGACATCAATGAACCTTTTTTTCTCGTCAATGACCCTCGCTGCCACTTAAAAAAGCCTTTATATTTGTGTGTAAGGAAGGAATCAACACAAAGTGATAAAAAAAAAGAGAGGAAATATCACATGCAATTCATTGTACTTTCAGGGTAAAACTTACAAATTCAAAGTAGTGCAATTTTAAAATGTTTAGCTAATTTGTCTATTCAATTCAATTTCTTCGCAATCAAGTTGCATGATGTACGTGTGCATATATATAGAGATATATTTGTAGATGTATCCCAGCTTAACAAATGTTGGGCCATTAATGTGAAGAAACCTTTTTAATGGGCAAAATTTTTCAATGTCTTTCCTGGAGAATTCCAACCCCTCTATTAAAGTGATGCTATGCCACTTTCATAGGAAACTCCTATTGTATCTCTCTCTCTCTCTCTCTCTCTAGCAAGTGAAAGATTGACAAGTATTTTTTGAGTATGCTTTTCAAATAATTCAATTATGTGAATCGTATAAGGTCCCCACATTTTTCAATGGTTGAGATAAACTAACATTTTTGTTTTGCCAAAAAAATCATCAAGAATAGCGTGCAACCAAAGTCATGCATTTGATTACTCTTCTTTTCTATCTCATGAGAATCGCAATGTACATGAACAGCAACTCAGAATGAAAGAAAGGAAAAAAGAAAGAAAGATTGATTCAATGACCTCTCAAAAATATGAGAAAGAAGGGACTGCTTCTGGTCCGGCGCTTTTATGCATAACGATTTTGCCATGTCTGTCAGCCATTCGATGCAAGTATTTGAATGTCATTTGTCCATTTAATTTGTGTTGAGCTGTGCAATCAAAACTTTGCCAGTGTGAATCGTCAGATTGAGCATGGTAAAATTGCCATGTTTAAGGCCACTGGATTGCAGCAAGGACCAAAAGACGAGGAAAACTTTTATGGTATACCTATTGTAATGTTACAACATTACAACACATCAGAGTAATTAAGTACAAGAACATCATAAGAGCATATTCTATGGCGTAATCAAGTGCAAAAGTGGTGTGAAACAGAAGTGTGTAACTAAGGATTTTCAAAAGATGAACGGAATCAACGCTGATGGAAGTTTCGCAGGAAAAATATGAGCTGACTAAGACATGGGACCTGTGGTATCCGTCGCCTAGTGACTTGCTTTTCTTTACTCACCCACTTTTTATCAACAGGGAAAAAAGAAACAATAAAGTGAGAGCATTTACACTTCTTGTGGACCTCCAATTGATTGTGTTCCTGAGTGGGCTGGAAATTGGAATCTAAATGAAACTAAATATATTTGTTCATCCCTCTAATAAAAAATTGCTCTTTGTGACCCAAAAGAATAAATAATTATTGAAAAAGATATATGATTTGTCAAATAATATAGAATGTGACACGAAAGATAAATGTATTTTGGGTCTCATGCTAATTATGTGTACAAAGATTGTAGGTTCAACCTCTCATGATTAGCGCAGTTGGTTAGCAAGTCAGAAATTTTCATCTTAAACTAGAGTCAAATGTCCAAATCTCATCAAAACGACTCTAAGTCAAAGCTACCTGCGCACAGTCCAAAGGTCTGAACTTAACTGGTTTATAAGTTTAGCAAGGTATTTCATGTGTTTTCAAATAGCCAGCTTATATGTCGGTGCGTATGAGTTATCGTAAGTTTGCTCTTGCAGACACTGAAACTAAAATTGGTTTGAAAAAATTCTTCAAATTTTCATTCTCACTATCATTTGACTGAGCAGGTGAAGTCTCTCTCTCTCTCTCTCTCTCTCTCTCTCTCTCTCTCTCTCTCTCTCTCTTTGAATACGCAGTTAATTCTTTAGAGCTCCAAAATATCAGCCTGAACTTTACCTTAAGTGACAATTCTTACCTAAACTTTTTTTTTGTCTCAATAAAAAGCACCAACTTTTACTTGAGTCCTAAATATGGCTCCTGTGATGTAAAATTTTCAGATTGTTCAGGTCAGATGTGGAATTTAAGTAAAAATTTGTGATTTTTTATGAGACAAAAAAAAGTTCGGATCAAAATTGTCACTCAAAGTAAAGTTGGTGCTTTTTTTTGAAATTAGGCCCACAAATTTATCAATATTTGAAGCATTTCTGTGATTTTTTTGAAGGTTGAAGCTTTTTTAAGCTAAAGGGATTATTCTTTTCAATCCGTAGCTCCGGGAAGCTTCAAAGAAATTTCCTGTTCAACATTTTTTTTCATTGTAAGACAAGTTAGTTAAGATATTCTAATGCTATTAAATAATAATGATGGGTATAGGAATTCCCTTTAATTAGCCAGGGAAAAAAGCATATTGTCATATGACTTCAGTAATTTCCCACTTGCTAAGATGATCATCTAGGAGGGATTGTCTTAAAAGATTGATTATGTAACAGTCTGAATTTTCGATCATTTTCCCGGGATTTAAGAAATGAAATTGATCAATGCACTATAGTAAGATCTCATCCGGGACCCGCGCATTCTCAGGATGCTAACCTTAGGGGTAAGGCCAGTATGGAATTGAGTTCGCATGACCAAAGAACTTGACCTTGGTTCGATCTTCGACCATATCGATTGACGAGGGAATGTTTTGAGTCAACCGAGACCGGTCTATTTGATTGATTATGTCCAAAGGGCACTAGTGACAGACCCTCGCAATTATATGACAATCAATGTCTCCTTGGTTCGAGCAAACTTAAACGTGATTTGACTTAGTGTCGGTCACGGGTCGAGAGCGCGTAATCCTAATGAGCCACCTGTTAGTTAGAGATAAGCTAAAGTCGCGATTAGTTAATTTTAGTCATTTCTTGGAATTCGGGCCCGGGAATCGAGAATTTTGAAAGTGATAATTTTGGGCGGCCGATGACGTTTTTGGCTTGGCCAACCTTGGGGCCACCCATTTCTGCAAAAAAAATGGATTTCAGTCCGGGGCTGGAAAAATTACGATTTTGCCCATGTGGATATCGAGGCTGGATTCGGAGGCCGTTTGAGGTTATTTTTCGCGGCCAAGGTCATTTTGGGGTGGCCACGGACATTTAGAGTGGTTTTGGACAAAAACAGGAATTTCGACAAAAATTGAAAAAATAATATTATTTTATTCCTGGAACTTCGCAATCGATTTTCGAGGACTTAGAAAGTGAATTTCGCGAATCCGACGCCATATTATGTTGGCCACGCATATATGGAACGCGTATGTGTGAAAATTGGAATTTCGTCCCAGGACCGGAAAATTACGAAAATGCCCTTAGGCCATTTTTGATTAATTCCAAATTTAGAAAAAAATTTTGGGGTTCTAACCAAGGTGAGTTAGCTTAACTCAGGTCTGGTCAACCATGGTTAGGGGCAAATGACCATTTTGCCCCTAAATTATTGGATATGGATCAATATTAGCCCTTGGATCAAGGGCAAAAGTGTCAAATGGCCCTAAATTTTGACACTTGGACTCCACTTAGGCAAACTTTGACCCCTTTGACCTGATATCTCTCTCTCCCTCTCACGTGCAGACCATTCAGCCACTGTTTTTCCTAGAATTCTTCCTCTTCTTCTCTGTTTTTTGGTTCTGCAGTCCCGTTTCTGCAATTTTCGGTACTGTTCACGTCAGAACAGTACCGGCCGGAGCTGTCCCCGCCAAGCCAGCACCACCAGCAACTATTTCCATCTCTGTGCAGCCACCATCAGCCCTAGTTTCAGCCAAAACAGAACCCAAAATAGCCTTTTTTCCTCTTTTTCTCTCTCTCGGGTCTGCAAACAGTACTGCCGGAGCTCCGATTGCTGTTCCGTCGACACACGGCCATCCAGCACCTCTATACATCGTTGTCTAGCCCCTGCTGTATAGTGTCTGTACAATTTACTGTTCACGCCCCCCGTACGGTTTTACTTTTCATCGATCGTACGGGACCGTCTTGCCGTCGCCGGCACCTCGCCGGCCACCTTTTTTCCGGCCGTCTGTACAGTCCGTACGAAAGTACTGTTCATAGTACTGTTCATCCCGTTCCGTACAGTGCACTGTTCATCCCCTGTCCGTACGCCGGCGACGCCGCCGCCGCCGCCGCTGCTGTTCTGTTCTGGCCCCGTTCTGTCTTGCTTTTTAGGGTAAGTGTTTTCCCCAAATGTCATTTAGTACCTCGGGTATTTCTAGGCTCGTTTAGGACCCAGTTTATACGAATTTGTGAATATTTTGTGACTGATTTGGTGGCTGTTTAGGACTGAATTAGGGACTGGATAATTGATGGTTATGGACTGATTGACGAGGGAAATTCGAGGTTTAGGACGCTCGGTTAGGACTGTGATATTGAGGATCGATCGGGGTTGAATGGTATGATTAATTTGAATTATATTGGCTTAATTGGGTTTATTGGATTAAATGTTTTGTGTGCTGTGGTTGGTTGGTTATGAATTGTGCATTGGACTGAATGTAATGCGTGGTGTGCCGTGTGTGTGGCCGTGAGGTGTGGTGGCGTGGAAATGTGAATGTGCATTGAATTCATGTGATAAGCGTATGTGAGTCGTGGAATGTGTTCGTGTGATGAGAATATGTGCATTTGTTATGTGTATGGGAGGTATGAGATTGTGTGTGATAGCGTGTTTGAGTGGCCGTGTGGTACGTGTGGAATGAGTGGAATGAAGGTACGGATGTGTAGGATTGGTTGGCAAAGTGGATCCGTCCTAAGGCGTGTACGATTACGCGGGACGATGCCGTCCCTGACGAGGTGACGATGCCCGGCCTGACGAGGTGACGATGCCTGATGTGGTTAGAAGATCGTTGGCCTGATGCGTTTTACGCGGGCGCGGTAGAAGGAAAGTGTGTGTAGGATCCCCTCCTAAGGCGTGTACGTTTACGCGGGACGATGCCGTCCCTGACGAGGTGATGATGCCCGGCCCGACGGGGTGACGATGCCTGACGAGGTCAGAAGACCGTTGGCCTGACGCGTTTTATGCGGGCGCGGTAGGGGTGGAAAGGTTGAGAATGAGCAAAAATTGGCAGGACGAGTGAAATTAAAAAAGTAACGTGTGGTGTGAGTTCGTGTGCGAGTGCGTTTGTATCGCGTGATGTGATGCTTAATTATGGGGTAAAAACTGCTAGGCACGGTGTGGGACGTGCCCAAGTGGGTTTTATTTTATAATTGAGACACGTGCGCGTCTGTGATTCATTGCTGCAATATGTTGGCTGTTTTATTGTCTAACATGCAGGGGCGTGTTTGTTGGATTCCAGGTAGGGTCGTGTATGGTTGTTAGTTTAATTGCTAGTCGTATGTTACGCGTGTTTTCGTCTGGCGATACGTAAGTGCCTACGTGGGGTTTGGGGTTGTACACTTATTGAGATTCGTCTCACGGTTGTATAACCGCCACTTTCAGACCCCCAGCTATAAACCCAGAGAATCGCATCCTCCTTTTGAAGTGCTAAGAGTCACCTATGGTACCCGGTGGATTCGCAGGCGATGCCCAAGAGATCTCCGGAGGATTGAGCCAGATGAATTAGGGGCAGAATGGAGAAGGGCGACTCTTAGATTTTCCCCTAGGGCATTTTAGCGGTTGTATAGCTTGGGTTATCCCATAGTGAAGTTAAGATAACCAAGCCCCTGATATTTTGTTAACGGTGGTTTCTGATGCTAGTTTGCTAAATATGTCTGTAATATAATGTTTGTATATATTTGGTGTAGTGGCTGTATAAGATGTTGTAGTTGGTGTTTGATTGCTTTGGTGTTCTACCCTGTTGTTGTCATCTTTTTGTTCGGGGTTTTGTTATTCGTTTCCGCATGTGGCTCTGATGTTTGGGTTGGGTCGGTGACATTCCTGGGACGTCGCACAAATTCAACCAGAGCAGGGAGTGTCGCGAGCTCGTAGGGGTTCGGGACGTGACAGATTAATACCATGAAAAACCCAAACTAGTACACATATGGCAAATTTACTCCAAACTAATTTTTTGACCATCAAAAATCTCAAACCGGTACACCTGTGATAAATTTACCCCAAGCTAATCTTTTGACTGCCAAAAACCCCAAGCTTGTTCATTTGTGATAAATTTACCCTCCATTTACTTGAATTAATACCACAAAAAATCGTAAACTGGTACATTTATGACAAATAAAGGATAAAATCCCAAACTGGTACACCCGTTAGCTACCACATGTTCTCGAACTCAAAAATTTGACAGTAAATCTAACGGAAACTAACAGAGAGTAAAATTGTCATAGGTATACTAATTTGGGGTGAATTTATCACAAGTGTACCAATTTGAGATTTTTCATGGTATTAATCCTGCAAAGATTCATTTTTATTAGTGAGATAATTTTTCCATTACTCATATTAATAAACACAAATAGTATATAAAGAGACTGAAGCCTCACAATATAGAAATATGATATATTGGGAATGGGATATATTATGAAAAATTAAACCAAACGTGTATTGTTAGTTCCAATTTCTACAGAAAATTTTCATACCAAACGTTTTTCGGTGAAAAAGAGAAAATGTAAACTAAATCAATTTCCGTTTTCAATGAACTGCAAATGTTTTTCCGAACCAAGTGAGCCGTAAGTAAACTTGACTCTAGTTATTTTCAACGAAATTATGTTTGCTTGAAAAGTTTCCATGAAAATTATTTTCCAGGAATGATAATTTATAAAATCATGCCTTTCATTTGCGGTCACACGAGGGCTACAACCTCCATGGTCGCGGTGATGGGGCTCGTCTCCATCGCATGCATTGATATTCGCAGAGTGAGAAAGAGAGACGTGGCCATGGAGGTTGCGACCTCCGTCAATTCCCACCGATGGAGATCAGCAGTCGCAAGAGGCCTCGACCTCCATTGCTGTGGGTTCAGATGAAATATTCTTGCATTCACATGCCTTTTTTTTCTTTTTGCCGCTAGATGGTTTCTGAATCAGCAATATTTTTTAAAGTTCAATTTTCACGTCTCAGCAATTTGTCCTTTTGTTCTTCTTGTCCTAAAAAATAAGGTACGTTGATGTCGTGGGCAAAGTTTATGTGATGGAATCTTAACTGTTCAGTTGGTAGTGTCAAATTTGGGTCATCAACGACAGCAACGACCACCGCTGTCACCTAAGAAAGCCTTTATTTTTGTGTCTACCGAATCAACACAAAGTTATAAAAAAAAGAAGAAGCAAATTTCATACGCAATTCATTGTATTTTCACAATAAAACTTACAAATTCAAAATCGTGCAATTTAGAATGTTGCTTAGAATTTCAATCATATTCTTTTGAGCAAATGACATTGTAAGAGGTATCCGGTTCGGTATTTTTATGATGAGAAAGCCCACATAATATAGATAAGCCAACCTAAGCTGCCAACTAGTGCCCAAATAGATGAACCAAATATGTGTCATGGGGATTCAAAAAAATTAGATGAAAATAGAGAACTAGGTTTATCAATAAGACTATCTTCAAAGACAGTGATTTTCTCGATAGGATTCGAGATCCAATAGAGTCGGTTCCAATGGATATCTTGTCCCCTAATACAATGCCCAAACCCTAATTTTCCTCACTTAGTCTATGTAGCAAGCAAAACTGAACCCGATTCAAGCTTAGAAGTGCTAGCCAATACACAGAAAGCATGAAAGAGACGAAGAGGAGAAGAAGGAACAAAGGATAGAGTAATGTTAATGTTGATCTTTTAGTTTGTGTTTTTTCTAGAAGATGCCTTTGGATATATAGATAAAGGAAACGACACACGGGAGATTTCTATTACAAAGAGTAATTCAATTTACAAACTTTATCTTCTTGACCAATTTCTATGTAGCCTTCCTGTTGAAATATAAGTTTCTTCATCTAAATTGCCAATTTTTTTGTCGAAATAAAGCCTTTCATTCATTTACGAAAAAACCCGGAATCAAATATAGCAGCTTCGGAGCATTAACTATTCCACAAAAACCCCGGGGGTTTAGTCATCCAGTCAGGAGATAGAGCATTTCGACGGAAGGCTTTAGCAACCCAATCGGCAGTAGAATTGGCTTCACGAGAGCAATGAGGGACTTTAACGGATCTCAACTTGACCCACATCAGCTTGCAATCGTCCACAATTGGAGACAAGGCCCATGGATTTTCTTCTTTGCCCAAGAAAAACTCTGCAACACATCTGCAGTTTGTCTCTAGCAGAACTTCCATATCTATCAGCCGGAGGAGATCTACTTTTTCCATCAAGTACAGCAGAGCTCGGTGGAGGGTTAGGGTTTCCGTGGTCAAGTCAGAGTCTGTTGGCTAGAATCAGTCAATGTAGTTTTCTTTAGAATCAGTCAAAGTTGTATAGTTTGTTAGAATTTTATTGTTACAGTCTTAGAGTATAGGACTTGGTTTCTTTTGTTGCTTTCTTGTAGTTATCCCGTTTGTATCAGATTAATGCAAGCACTGAAGCACTTTCCTCTGAGTGTCTCTTTCTTTATTCGCTTCAGTGCCTCTTATTGCATAAGTGGTATTAGAGCCTATTTTAGTTGAGAGTGTTGAGAATTCAAATACGTGAGAAAATGTGAGCCACAAAAGGTTGAGAGCAAAAAAGAAAGAGAGTCCGTGAGAATGCAGCAGTAGCTCTATTCCATTTTTACTCTTGCAGTAGCAGTTGAAATCGAAGGCCTTGGAAACATTTGTGCAACCAGCTATCCCGTGTTTTGATGGTCATTATGACCATTGGAGCATGCTGATGGAAAATTTCCTCAGGTCCAAGGAGTATTGGCAAGTAGTTACCTTTGGACTTGCAGAACTAGAAGAAGGAGCTATGTTGTCGGCAACACAAATAGCATATCTGGATGCATTCAAGCTGAAAGATCTCAAGGCCAAAAATGATATTTCCAAGCTGTTGAGAGATCAATCTTGGAAACAATTCTTTGCAAGGATACCTCCAAGCAAATTTGGAACTCCATGAAGAAGAAATATCAAGGATAAACAAGAGCAAAGATTTAGACCCAAAAAAAAAAGCGAGATTAAAGAGGCAGCAGCTTCAAACACTTCGTTTGTAGTTCGAAATCCTACAAATGAAATCGAGAGGGTCGGTCATAGACCATTTTTCCCAAACAATGGCAATTGTCAACAAGATGCGGATTCATAGCGACAAGACGGATCATGTCACCATAATTGAGAAAATTCTTCAATCCTTGATACCAAAATTCAACTTTGTTGTTTGTTCCATAAAGGAAGCCAAGGATATCGAAGAACTTTCAATTGATGAATTGCAGGGATCCTTATTAGTTCATGAACAAAAATTTCAATAGCAAGAGATGGAGGAGCAAGCGGCTTCAACTGAAGACCACTTTTCATCATCAGCTAAAGCAAATAAAGATAGATGGTGGGTGAGCATGGAAGAGGCAAAGGCAAAAGAAACAATGATTGTTGTAGCTCGAATAAAAATTCTGACAATAATCAGTTTCATAATCCTCAAGGGCAAGGAAGAGGTCATGGAGGTCGGCATTCAATTGGTTAGGGAGCAAAGTTAGCAGACAAATCTCATGTAGGGTGTTTCAAATGTCATAGGTATGGCCATTACAGATCAGAGTGTCGAACTAATTTGAATAGACAAGTTGGAGAAAGAACAACTTTGCAGAAAAAGAAGAAGTATCTCTATTGATGGTGTGTCACGTGAAGGAAGAAACTCAACCAAACATGTGGTATTTAGACAATGGCTGTAGTAACCACATGAATGGAGATAAAAAAGGTGTTCTCTAATTTAGATGAATCTTTCCACAACACTGTGAAGTTTGGAGATAATTCCACTATTTTTGTTATAGGAAAAGGAAAGGTAACAATTCGCATGAAGGGAAATTCTATGCAGACCATCTCAAATGTTTTTTTATGTCCTTGAGTTAAAGACCAATTTGCTGAGTGCTGGCCAACTACAAGAGAAAGGATATGAAATCTCTATTAAAGGTGGCATTTGCATAATACAAGATGAAAATTGGGCTTAATTGCCCAAGTTTGTATGACGGAGAAATGACTGTTTCCGCTGTATCTCCACAATACTACCTATTCATGCTTCTCTATGAGATCAAAAGATGTGGCTTGGTTATGGCATTTTCGTTATGGACATCTCAATTTTGGCTCGTTAAGAACACTACATCAAGAGAACATAATGACGTGTCTTCCTCAAATTACAGCTCCTTATCAAATTTGTGAAGAATGTGTTGTTAGTAAACAACACTGCAGTCAATTTCCACAAGGAAAGTCATGGAGAGCAAGGAGGACATTGGAACTTGTTCATTCGAACATCTACAGGCCAATAAATCTATCTTCTAATGGAGGTAAAAGATACATAATTACCTTCATTGATGACTATAGCCGAAAAATTTGGATTTATTTTTTGTAGGAAAAAATATGAAGCTTTTGTAGCCTTTAAAAGCCATAAAGCACTTGTTGAAAAAAAAAATTGGCAACCCAATAAAAGTTTTTCGCACTAATCGTGGTGGAGAATACAACTCACATGAATTTGTAAATTTTTGTGAGATGCACAGAATCAAGAGGCAACTTACAATAGTCTATATGCCACAACAAAATGGTATTTGTGAAAGGAAGAATTGCACTATTTTGAATATGGTACAATGCCTTTTGACAATAAGTGCATTCCGGAAAGCTTTTGCCCAAAGCATTCAATTGGTACATTCATATTTTAAACAAAAGTCCCACTCTTGATGTTCAAAATATGACACTAGAGGAAGCATGGAGCGGCCGAAGACCAGTAGTAAACCATTTCAAAATTTTTGGGTGTGTTGCTTATGCCTATGTTCCAAACTAGAAGAGGAAAAAGCTAGATGACAGGGGAGAAAAATGCATCTTTCTTGGCATTAGTGATCAACAAAAGGCTTATAAGGTTTATGATCTTATCACCAAGAAAATCATTATCAGTCGTGATGCAGTCTTTGATTAAGATTGAACCTGGCCATAGAGCGAGAATAGTGTTGGAGACCATATTCTAGCAAACTTTGATAATGATGAGAAAAGATAGCAACCCATGGAGCATATGCAGGAAACAACAATCACTCAAACTTTCCCAAAAGATGCTCAAAGTCCACTTGTAGCTGAACAACAGCCACAATGTGTTAGAAGGAGGCCCACATGGATGACTAATTATTAGGTAACTGAAATTGATCAATCTAATGACCCACTTACACATTTTGCTCTATTTTTTGTGATCCTACAACTTTTGATGTCGCTATAAAACAATCAAGTTGGCGGAATGCAATGGATGAAGAAATTGTAGCCATTGAAAGAAAAAATACTTGTGAGTTGACAGATCTTCCTAGATGACACAAAACAATTGGTGTCAAGTGGGCGTACAAGACCAAGTTGAAAGCAAATGGTGAAGTTGGCAAGTACAAGGCATGCTTAGTAGCTAAAGGGTATAAGCAAGAGTTTGGCGTAGATTATAAAGAAGTCTTTGCACCTATTGCACGGCAAGATATAATCAAATTGGTGATTGCATTGTCAGCTCAAAATTCATGGCCTATCTTCTAATTGGACGTGAAATCAGCATTTTTGCATGGTGACCTGCAAGAATAGGTATTGTTGATTAGCCTACTGGATATGTGAAGCTTGGTAGTTAACATAAGGTATATAAACTAAAAAATGCATTACATGGGCTAAAACAAGCTCCACGGGTTTGTTATAGTCGCATTGATGCTTATTTTTTGAAAGAAGGTTTTAAAAAATGTCCATATGAGCATACACTTTTTATTAAAATAGGTGATGGAGGAAAGCTACTTATTGTGTGCTTATATGTGGATGATCTTATATTTGTTGGAAATGATCATGCCATGTTTGACAAGTTTAAGAAGTTTATGATGGTTGAATTTGATATGATTGATCTAAGGATGATGCATTACTTTATGGGTATTGAAGTGACTCAATCAGCTGCAAGGATTTTTATTTCTCAAAAGAAATATGTTCAAGAAATTTTAGACAAGTTTCGGATGAAGAATTGCAATTCTATGAGTACACCAACTAAAGTTGGTTTCAAGCTTATGAAAGATTCCAAAGGAAGAAAGGTGGACAGCACTCTCTCCAAGCAAATTGTGGGAAGCTTGATGTACTTGACTCCAGCACGACCTGATATAATGCATGCTACTCATTAGTATGTACATGGAATGCCCAAAGAGATGTATCTTAATGCTGCAAAATGAAATTTTTGTTACTTGCAAGGTACTGCTGCTTATGGGTTGTTTTATAAGAAGGAAGAGAAGTCATATCTATTTGGCTTTACAGACAGTGATTATACTGGAGATCTAGATAATAGAAGAAGCACTTAAGGATATGTTTTTATGCTCGCTTCAAGATGTCACGCCCTGTGACGCCCCGATCTCGGGGTCATTCTTGTGACGTCCCGTTCATTATTATCTTTCTTTAAACACAAGCAGAAGCATATTTCGGGACAATCACATTTAAAAACAAACAGCGGGATTAAGACAAACAACATCATGAGCAAACTTTGTATTTACAGGACACGCAAACATATTTCACAAGTCAACTTATCCAATTTTAGCTATTTACACAACAAACGTTATGGCTTGGGTGTCTTAAGCCCACTACTTCTCCTCACTCCTCGCTTTCCCCGAACTCTAACATGGCTCAAACTGCTCCTGTTGCCGCCGTCCGTTCGACCATCCTATGGACTTGAGGGGGCGAAATGGGGGATGAGTCGAGGAGACTCAGCAAGTGAAAACACTAATATCAAGCGAGGATATATCAATCGCCGTTAACATAAGTCGGCCCTTACCGCACCCGCATCGACGGTAGATCAATAGCAAAGTTCAAACAAGAGAACATCACGCATGACCATATCGTGCACACTTTACAAACCACGGCTCAGTTCTATCTCAAAACAACATCCAACATAAAACATGGTCAAATCGAGAAATGGACCAACTGCTATGTTTATATGGAAACTCACTTGTAAATGCATATCCTGGCACACATATAGAATTCATTTATCACATACCAGCACATATATAAGAATCATTTACTGTCATCCTAGCTCAACCAGGGCATCCCGGCTCAACCGAGGCATCCCGGGGCTAGCTCACCCGAGACATCCGGGCTCAACCAAGGCATCCTAGCTCAACTAGGGCATCCCGGCACTAGTTTACCGAGGCATCCAAGCTCAACTCAGGCATCCTAGCTTAACTAAGGCATCTCGGTGCTAGTTTACTGAGGCATCGCCGCTAGCGCGACGGTCTTCTTCTTTTAATAGTAGTCACATGAGCACTTGAGCATTCAAGCCAATTCTTATATTTTCATTAGCCCATGTAAACATGATTTGTGCTCATAACAATGCCACAACACAATTTTGTGTGATCATTTATGCAAACAGCCGCTCGATTTTGCAAGGACATCATTTCAAAACATATTTTCCTTCTCAAGGCATCGAAATCTTTTTGTAAACATAGCAATGAAATTAATCCATTTTCAAAGGACTTTGTAAAAACATCATTTCAAAAATGCTTTCCTTATCAAGACATCGAAGTCAATTCTTAAGCAAAATTCTTTTCCAAAAATGCATAATCTTTCTTTAAAATCAGCTAGTCCAATGACCGAATATAATTCAAGCAAACTACATCACCTCAAATATGACATATAAGCAAGTCATGAAAAGAACCAACTACGACCAATCAAACGACCGAGAAACGGTCCAAGCAAACCACGTCACAACGCATCTCAACATCCTTTCCCGATATTAAGGAATTCACTTACCCTAAATGAAACCAGAACTAGAGAGTAGAAAATGGATGGGAAAGACGACGGCCTCGGGATCTCGGCAACTCACGGTGTCGACCCCTTTCTTTTCTTTCCCTTGGCTTTCTCTCTCTCAGTTTTCTCTCTCTTTCTCTTTCTCTCTCTATTTCGGCTCTCTCTCTCTCTCTCTCTCTCTCTCTCTCTCTCTCTCTCTCTTGGCCGGTTTGTGTGTGTGAGAACTAAAGGGGGACTAAGCCTATTTATAGGCAAGCCAACCTTGCTCACCAAGTTTAGGAGATCAATGAGATAAGCGCACATGTCATCGGGTGCGTGAGGTAAGCGCACGTGTCATCATGGAGCATGAGGTCATCGCTCACCTCGCAGCTTCATAATAACAAGGGACAAAATAGCATCGTTACCAAATCTTATTAAAATCTTTGCATTAATGAATATAAGCCAAAAGTCATGATGAAATGCCATTAATAAAAGATTCTGAAAATCTTGGCATTAATGAATAAGAGTCAAAATATCATGATGTAATATCTCCAAAGTCAAATGTCATGATTATAAGGATTCTGAAAATCATGGTATTAATGAATAAGAGTCAAAAAGTCATGATGAAGACGATCTAGCAAATCTTGTGCATTAATGAAAATGAGCCAAAAGTCATAATGAGAAAGATCTTAGCATATCTAAGCCATTAATGTATGTCATCATGGAGGGGCCCTAAAGTCCAAGCAATTAATACAAGCAATAATGAAAGGAATAAGGCTTGACTTTATCAACTTTCTAGGATTTTCTACCAATTTCCAGACTGTGGACTCCCTAGAGTCTTCTGGATTTACTGAATTCTCACACAAATGACTCGGGCCAATCGGGTCACACAAAATGTACCAATTGGCACAAAAATCACAACTCGTGCCATACTTTAGCACGAGATTTTCTAAAGGTTTTCCGCAATAAACACGCATAATAATTCCATCCAGCTAGAGATTCGACACGAATATGTCCTCAAATATCACAAAAAGACCTCAAGTCGAGATTCCAACGTTCTCAAATAGAAATTGATAAATCTTTGAAATCTTATAAAACCAAATAGCTTTGCACTATTCACGAAATCGAGCTTGAAAATATAGTAAATGGATTCTGAAAATTCTCAAATTCGGATATGTCATAAACAAAGCTTTAACAAATATTTTTTTATGAAGAACACGAAATCTGAATCTCTCTATAAATACCATTTTTAGTAGCTCAAAGACAGACTAAAAACAGTTCACTGGAACAGCATTTTTGTTTCTCAAAATAAGCTCTTTCCAGAGTTCAAATCATCTTGGAAAATTCTCAAATTTATACACGTTATAGAAAAGGAAGTTCTCCACAACTTTCATGAAGGAATCTTTTCCAAAATCGGCCCAGAAAAACTTGTAGAAAATCAAGACGGTGTAAACATCACCGAAATACCCATTCTGGGCAGTTTCACACGGTCCAAAAATCAAGCCATCGTACCACTCATATCAACTCCAAAAATTATGAAATTAAAACATGTAAAACTTCAAGATGTTTGGAACAACTTTCAAAAACAAAGTGTTTGGAAATTCGGATCACAAAAGTCTCTCCAAAAATAACAAAATGAAGAGATACAAAGGATCCAAAACTGGGTTTTCCAAAACAATAGAAAACAATTTAATTCCGATTGGAAAATCATCAAACTTAAACTATAATCATTTCCCAGGGATTGAAACTAAGGATATTACCATTTACCTGCGGCTTCCCAGGCCCAAAAATCGGGATGTGACACGCCCCGAACCCTACGGTACGCGACAACCCTATCGATGTCGATTCAGTGCGATGTTCCAGGACGCGTCGCCGATCCAAAACCCAAAACAGAAAACAATGCACATGCGAAAGCAAACAAACACTCATACAAATTAAAACCACATGACCAAGGATAGCAATAAATACAACTTGCATTAATAACGGGGATTCACAATATCCATTACAACAAAGATAAACATACAATTCAAAACGAGTCAGCAGCCACTAACATCAAAAAGGGTATGTAGCTTGGGCGGTTAGGCACTATCTAGAGGGCTCTTTCAAAAAAAAGTGTCAGCCATACCTAACTAAGGTCAAGACTAAACCCCAGGGCAACCAGTCCGGGTCAGATCCTGAGAACTTAGACGAATTGTCAGACGACTCGGACTCAGAATCCATCGAATCCGGCTCGGACTCAGCCGCCACTGGCTCCACCCCAGAATCATCCTCCGGTTCTGACTCCTGCCCCTGCTCCATCGGCTCCGGCTCGGGGTTGGACTCCCACTCCATCGGCTCCTCTTCCTCGGATGTCAAAGGTCCTAAGGGGCCTATAGAACCCAATCTCATCCCGGTAGCACTAACTGAGATAGGGATGGGCCTTGAGCTGTGGCCCGCCCTCATCGACCTAAACTATAGCGTAATATCTAATATATATCTCCCCGTTCCAACAGGGGTATTCGGTCGCCGAACGGTCTATGAGGTTCGAGATCCTAAAACGAAGTGGTGCATCTACCATCTTCAGGATCAGTATCTGAAAAGATGGGTTTAAACAACAATAAGAATAAATTTTAGCAAGTATGCCCCCTAAACCTAAATTAGGCTAACATACACCTCCCGATAAGTATTAAACAAACACATAGTCCGTAACACAAATGACTTAGGCCCTCGGCCCAAGTCCAACACATATACAGCCCTAAGGGTTAGGCACATAATAATAGCAATATTGTCACAAAACCCAACCATGGCACATAAATAATATAACTCGGCCACGATGTATGCCATGCACATGCTCGTGCTCATGCTCATGCTCATGCTCATGCTCATGTTCATTGATGCACACTTGCGCACGTACCATTTTTCAATTCTCCTCCATCTCGCATAAAACGCATCAGGTCATCATTTCGATCAATCTCTGGCTCGCGTAAAACGCATAAGGCTCATGACACAAAACCGGTGTAAAACGCATCAGGTTGGCCACCTTCCGGTAGTCTGGGCATCGTCCCACATAACTCACCTCAGGACGGGTTCAATACCTCACATAAAACGCGTCAGGGTTTTATGTGATCACACGTACACAATCCATCGATTATTATTTGAACCCCGCGTAAAACATATCTGGGTATTTAGGTGATCACATGCTTATGCCAATTGTGCATACTCACGTAATGCACATATTATGCCAATGCTCGATATGTACATTCATGGCCATAACATCCAATGCTCGAGCATTCGTTAAATTTTACAATGAGCATTCGATTTCACATAGCCACATGCTCAATTTACACCACACATATTCAATTTAATAAAATTAATATGCCCAATCAATTAATTAATTCAAATCAACCATAGTACATCATCGGCACACGAAGATCACGCAATTAAGCCATTAAACTTGCACAAGCCTAAGATCCACCAAGCCCATCCTTTCTCGGCCACATAAGTACTCAATCCTGGCATCACATAATTATTACCAAGCCATATATACAATCAGCTAATCAATGGACAAATCAAGCACACACGGCCATTTCACAAATAAATCCTCAATTTTGCCGAACAAGGCCCGATAAATTCCACTATGGCCAGCTACTAATCAATCCACTCTAGGCCTCAAATCCACCTCCAAATCAACACATTAGTCTCCCAAATTCATCACATAAACAGCCACTACACAGTCCAATCATTGCACCCATTATAATCCGCATTTAGACCACGATTAATCAACATAATAATCCGATCGAGCCTACACTAATCGATCACCAACCAGATCATCTTAGGCCACTAAATTGCCATCAAATCACCACATTAGGCCATCCAAATCATCACATTACCAGCCCTAATCCTCCTCCACAATTTAACTCCTAAAATACCCTAAATTAACCCTTAAAACTTGTCTAAAGTGCACATAATCCTAATTAAGGATTAGGGTTGTATTCACTAGGTTACAAGCTCTAAATGTGGTTGAACAAGGAGGAGAAATGGGCTGCTCGGTGGCTGATTCAAGCTGGTTCCGCGGCGGCACTCCGGCGATCCTCACGGTGGCAGACGACGGCAAGGTTGGTGGCGCTCCGGCTGATCACGGTTGAAACAGGGGATGATGGTGATGGTAGTGGAATGGAATGGGAGTGAGAGGTGAGATCGGCTGAGGTGGTGGCGAGACGGGCGGTGGTTTCCGGTGAGCGGTGGTGGCGGCGTGGGGCTGCTCTGGCGAGTTGGCTTTCCCGCGGCCAAGGTGAGGTTGGACGGCTAGTGTTGACGGCGAGAATGAGAGAGGGAGGAGGAGAGAGTGAGATGAGGGGAAGGTGATGATGGTGAGCTGGTCGGACGGCGTGAGCAACACTGGTGGGCGGCGGCGGCTTGGGAGCTGCTCCGGCGGTTCCTCACGGCCAAGGAAGGGGAGGAATGGAGAGAATGAGGCGTGAGGGAGGGGAGAGTGGCCGGTGGTGCTAGTGAGAGTGAGAGGAGAGAGAGAGAGAGAGAGATTGAGGGAGAGTTTAGTGCAACAAGATGAATGGGGTGGTTGAACCACTTCCCCCAAAAATGACCATCTTGTCCTACCATCAAGGGCCTGGATTGAGTCAAACTAAAATATCTAGAGGCAATTTGGTCCACCATTTCCAGCATCATTGGGGGCTGATTAGTCCATATTAATTCCCAAAATTATGAATTAGCACTTAGGGGTCCAAGGGCAAAATGGTAATTTTTCGTTCCTGGGCCAAATTTCCAATTTTTTAATCTACCGACCCCAAATATATTTGGCCACACCTATACGATGTTGTCCTTGCAAAATAGTCACGTACGTTCGCGAAATTCGACACCGAAGTCCGGATTTAATTCCATGATCAATTTTATTCAAATGCAATTTTAGCGTCTCTCACTAACGAGCGGTTGTTTAGGGGTTACGCGTATCGACTTAGGATTACTTGAGTCGTGACGGTCTCAATTTTCAAGATAACGTGAGGATCATAGCTAGTTCCAGAGATCGCGATTGATGAGGAAAACTCCTACTAGTTTTTGAAGTTGACAAAACCTTCCATGATATTTGTAAAATCTGATAATTATTTTGAATCTTCTCATTTCAGGAATATATGTTCTGGAAGCTTAGAAGGAAGTTTTTTTTTTTCAAATTTTACAAGATAGAAGAATTATCTAAGTTCTGAGATATTTTTCAGATGCAGAAATAATTCAGACTCTATAAGTTCTTGAAGACCCACTAAACCTAAAGTTCTGAGTTTCAGATTGAGAAAATTCAGAAGCAGTCTCAGAAGATGAAATATTTCAGAAGCAGACGCAGAAAATGAAATTTTCAGAAGCAGACGAAGATGCAGTAATTCTTCAGAAGCAAAACTCAGAACAAAGAATAATAGCTAGTGATCTGGCATGGATTTCACAGAAGGAAAGTTTTGATTAGTTCAATTTTAATCAAATTGATTGACAATCAAATACTATGACAAGAATGCATTACAATGGACAAAACTCTACTTATGGAAACCAAGATTCTGATTGTATGGGCGACCAGAATTAGCGGGATTCAGATCTTGTCATCCAACGGCTACTCAATCCTTATTATACAAATCTGTCCAAGGTGAAGATTGGAAGATGATCCTCTGCAAATTGTCTAACGGCTAGTGTGGATGTAGAGGAATATTTAAGGAGATCGCAAGTAGCAGAAGATGTACAGATTCAAGAATCAACAAGTCCAAAGTCTGAGCATACTCCATTCTGTTCTCTTGTCATTCTGCACTTAAGATCAAGATCTTGAGGATTACTTTGTATTGAGTGATTGTGTGAGATAGAGAGTCCTATCATACACAATAGTTCTAAGACTCAGAATCTGTAAATTCCTCTTGATTACATAGTGAAATCCAGCCGGTAGGCTGTAAGCGTGGGAGAGTGGACGTAGACTTGCTATAAGCCGAACCACTATAAACTCGTGTGCAGATTCTCTTTTCCTTATCTCTTACTTTACATTCTACACTTCAGAACCTTTTTCATTTGATCTAACTTGAATCTGAATTTTATTCAGACTCTTTTATTATTCGTTTTAATTCCGCGCAAATATCAAAGATTTGTTTAGGATTACTTATTCACCCCCCCTCTAAGTGACCCGTGCTAGCTACTTCAGCGATCATTCGGAATAAGTTCGGGATTGTTCGCCATGGGTACTCTCGGTTGTGCGGAATCATCCGCTACCCGATTGTACGTCATTAGTTAGACCAAACCCGTCACCCTCCTTGGATTGGCCTACATTGGCCCAAAATATTCCTTCGTCATTCCTCGGAATTAGACTCAATTTACGATTGAGTTCTTGGGTCCACGTACCGTTTTCCTAGTTAGTCATTCCCTATTGGTCAGTATCCCGAGAATGATCAGTTCCAGACGAGACTTACTAAAATATAATGATAAATAAATATCCATATCATTAATTCCAGAAGTGGATCGAATTCAGAATGTTACACAAGAGCTATCTCCTGGTCCTCAAAGTAGCAACTAATTGTTACTTTATCAACAATTGAAGCTGAGTCATAGCCTAAGTAGCACCGACATGGGACACGCGACACAACACGACACGACATGCGACACGTTATTTCTCAAAAATAGAGAATTCCGATACGTTGGCACACTTTGTATATTATATATTTATATATATAAATGATAAATTATCATTTTTTAATTTGATTCAAATAAGTAAATAAATAATACTAAAAATCCTAGAATGAATTTACCCTAAAAAAATTATACATGTAAGTTTTCAAAAAATAATTATGTATAAATAAATATATTAATTAAGAAACTAAAAATAAATAATTAAATTTGAAAAAAAGGAAAGTAAAAACGCTACCTTCTCCTTCACGTCTCCACCCCATCCTCTCTCTTCTCTCTCTCCCTCCTCCAAAGCTTTCTCTTTTAAGTTTTCACACTTTTTCTCGGCACGCTCCTCGACGCCCGCGAGGGAGAAGACATGCCTTCGGACACGAGCGAGCGTAGGCCAGCCCGGCCTTAGGCCTCCGCCGCCCCCGCGGGGGGAGGAGCCGGCCTGAACCATCTGCCTCCGCAGCCTCAGGCGGAGGCGCTGCTCTGCTTGCACTATGACTCCACCAACACCAAGTTTTGCTACTACAACAACTACAACCTTTCCCAGACTCGCCACTTCTGCAAGTCCTGCTACCGCTACTGGACCCAGGGCGGCACCCTCCACAACGTCCCCATCGGTGGTGGCTCCCAAAAGTAGGTGACAGCGGCGTCGGTGTTGGCCTTCGCCTTGTTGAAGAGGCCCCGCCTCCGTCCTCGTCTTCTTTCTGCAACTCCTCCGTGACCCATGACCTTCGGCGCCGGACATGCGTGTCGCCGGCATGTTCGGCACGTTGACCGCATTTCGGATCTCCGACACGCGTTGACCACGTGTCGAAGCATGTCGGTCGCGTGTCTGAGCATGTCGGAGCATGTCAGCCGCGTGATACGTGTCCGACACCGACTCGGACGCCTCCCAAGCGTGTCGATGCTACTTAGGTCATAGCTGCAACTTCATGTGCCCGTCAAGCTATTTGGCTAAAGAAGATTTTTAAAGAACTTCAGTTGAAGCAACAAGGAGCAACTTCAATTTATTGTGAGAACAGTTCAACCATTAAACTATCCAAAAATCATGTTCTGCATGGTAGACAATATCACTTGTTCAGGATCTTATGAAGGATAAACTAATTGATCTTATTTTTTGCAGAAGTAAAGACCAAGTTGCGGACATATATACTAAACTCCTCAAGTTGCCTACGTTTTCTAAAGCTAAGTAGATTGCTTGGTGTTTGCTCGATGGATAATCCAATTTGAGGGGGGTATCAATTGTTTTTTTTTTTAAGGGAAGGAATGTTGGCTAGAATCAATCAAGATTTCTGAGTGTATATAACATTAATTTAAGGGAAGGAATGTTGGCTTGAATCAATCAATGTAGTTTGCTTTAGAATCAGTCAAAGTTGTTTAGTTTGTTAGGATTATATTGTTAGAGTCCTCGATTAGGAGTTGATTTCTTTTGTTGCTAACTTGTAGTTATCATGTTGGTATAAGTGACCTAGTTAAAGATCTGTTGTCAGATGAATAATTAATGCAAGAAGTGAAGCATTTTCCTCTGAGTCTCTTTCTTTATTCGCTTTAGTGCCTCCTATTGCATCAAAGTCAGCCTGAACGGATTCGGCAAAGCCAGCTACCAGAGCTCCAGTGGAGTCGCAATACACGCCAGCCACCGATCCTGTCGAAGCATCTTCCACCCACGAACCGTCGATGTTGAATTTAAGCTTTCCTCTGACCGGCGGTTTCCATCTTTTAGGTACGGTCGCTCAAGCTTTGCTCTGTTTTCCTGAGCGTGTGGGTTCCATCTCATATAACTCTTGTGCTGGGTAAGGGCGTTCTGCACAATCGTTGGCAGGTCAAGTATCCAGCCTCGAAAGATCCAGGCATTTCTCTATTTCCAGATCATCCACAGTATTTCAGTAGCGAGCTCTCCCGATGGTGAGTCCCGGCTTGAACTTAGCACTTCCATTAACCATTTATCCATCCTCGTCATGCCCAAAGAGCTAATTGTGAGGTTGATGCATGGGTTTCCTTTTATCTAAATCATTGTAAGCCTTGTTACCGGAGAACAAACATCGAAGTAATCAAGCCCTTTTTTACTATACCTTTTTGCCACTAATCTTGTCTTACAATTATCTAAGGAAAATTTCAAATAATGGCCAAAAGCAAATGAGTTTTCTCAAAAGAGGGCCCGGAATGAATATTGTCCGTTGGCAAGCGCTTAAGCATCTTCTTGGCTGGCTCTTCAGATATGGCCATCCATGGCCATCGGCATCAAACGAGCCATCATCGCTCATGGCCATGGCTTGTTGATCTTCTTTTGTCATGAACTCCTTCATGAGCAGGTAGTCTTTGATCCACTCTCGCTTCAGCAATCGGAGCTTGTACTTAGTCAGTGACGTGATGGTTGGGCCTCGCAGTGGCCCGCAACCCTTTTTACTTCTAGTCAAAGTGCGAAGGCAGCGCCACCATTGGCTCAAACTTCTTTTTTTATCGAAGCCGTTCTGCTTGCAATCGCCGAACTAGCAGTTGAGGGTTTTCTTGTTGGAGCTATCCCATGGCTCTTTGGAGGTCTTTTAGCGGAAAAATCAAGGTGTTGAGAGAGAAATTAGAGGTGATTTTATCATAAACTGGCTTTGGGAACAAGTTAAATATATGCTTTATAGTGTAGAAAGAGACGATGGCTCGTTCGGTGTCGGCGGCAATGGACTGCCAGATTTGAAGAGTGAACCAAGCCGATGCTTGAATGTGATGCCAATGGCCTTGGAAGACAGCCAGATCTGGAGGTGAGCTTGAGACCTACAACTTCCCTCTAGGTATGAAGAAGATGAACAGTGAAAAGATAGGGAAAGAAAAGGAAACAAAAGAAAAAATGTCACTGCACAAAAATTTCCATGCTCATGCTGCCGGAATAAGCACGTGCTCATCAACAGGTGAGTTCATACCCTTGTTAAGACCAAATGGACACTTCATGCCATAATTTGAAATTAAATAGCCACTTTAGCCCTTATTTGAAACAACGTTAATTATGGGCCCTCTTTTCAAAAAGCATATTTACATCGAGTCCTTATTTGGACTTTTCCGATTTATCTTTGGTATCGTACGATTTTAATTTTTTTTCTTCAACACCCATTTAGAACCTATAATTCTAGTGTTAGGAGGAAGATTAGCCAATGACCATGTATTATTTTGCTTAATAGACTTTACCTCAACATCCATTGCCATTTTCCACATATGTGCATCCGGTCTAGACTTAGCATCATTATACCTCTTTGGATCATTTTCTAAATCAATAACAGAAGTGAAGAAATTGGGACCAAAGACTTTTCTTATTCTTTTTACTGTTAAATGCTGAACATGCTTCGCCAACTAAAAATGCTTAATAAGATTTGGCCAACAAAATTTTGCTTAAAAAGTTGATGCGGCAAATTCCTCTTAAGTGATTACTGGGTGCTTAAATAAGCCTGCTTAAATAACTTTTGAATTCTAACGTCTGTCAAACTAACTAATAGATAAGAGATAAAAAAAAAAACCCAGACAACTACTAGATAATTTAAAAATCTCGATCCAATAAATTAAACGAATCAATAATTTTTTTTTAGAATTTGAAATTATTTACATTCGATGAACTTATGTTGTGTGTCTAATCGACACACAAATATATTCCTTAATCACCAAATACGAAGAAAATTACCAAAAAACTTATAAACCTATTGTACAACTCCTAATTCAGTCTTAAACTTTTCATTTGTGCTAATTTAGTCCAAAAATTTTCAACAATTTGTTAATATAGTCATTTTCATCAATTTTCATAAAAAAATCATTGATACGGTGGTCCAATCAACACCATCCATCTTATGTGGCATAAACGGCACTAGCATGGATAATTTCTTAAAATATTATGATTTTTTAAAATTTTTTTCCTTTTTGCTAGTGGCCGGTCTCAAGCAATGGCAAGGATCGTGACTATTTAGACGCTTGCCACCGTCAAATCGAGATGGTGATCGCTTTGGAGATGGCTATTGTCCTCGTTCCTTTCTCCACAGGGTTCTTTCTCTCCCTAAGATATAAGAAATATTATCTGACCCAACTCAACAACTTTTATTTTGGTCCATATTCACGTTAAGTCTGCATTTTATCACGGTGTGATAACTAAGGTCTACATACAAGCATTTATATTTCTAACCTAATAAAGCCTTCATCTTTATGTGTGTGCATAATCAACAAAAGTGAACAAGAAATTTCCTGCCCATAGCTTACGACATTCACCTTGCAATCCCTTCCAATTACATGGGGCCCAACTACTGGACTCAACCTCCACGGCCAAACCCCCCAAAAAGAAAATCGTCGGACCTAGGTAGGCCCATTATGGCCCATGGGCTTGGCCAGGCCTAGGAAAAAAAAATCGACTCCGCGAATCACTAATGGGCCATGCTTGGGCATGGGCCCAACTACCGGACTCAACCCCAAAGGCAGAATCCAAAAAAAAATGTTAGACATAGGTCGGCCCATTAGGGCCCATGGGCCCAACCGGGCCTAGGCACAGAGCAAGATGCAGGCCGCCACCTTGTCCATGGCCGTGCTCGGCCATCCATGGCCCACTACCGATCCCTATCTACAAGAAAAGGAAGTTGCATCCATCCACATTATCATATCCATAAAGTAAATCCATTCATTCAAAGACAACATAATTTACACTTGTCAGTTCACATTTCGTTGATTTAACACTGATCAGCCAAAAAGTTGCTCGAACACGGAACACTCTGGACAGAAAGCGAAAGCAAAACGGAGACGATAACCATACTTCGAAGTAGAAGATCCATGGATTTTCCATGAATTTGAGATCTCAAAAATCAACAATTTGTAGGGGCGCTGTGTACCTTGACAGCCAAACTCGTCGATCAAAATCAAAATGAATCTTTTCAGAGATGAAAAACTTCAGCTGCACGCTACGACGACTTCCTCGCCCGACATCTTCCCCTGTGGCGACCAATTTGGAGATGCCCGCAGCCTCGCCAAGAAGTTCCTTGTTGAGAACTCCCGGCTCTGGTTGTCCTCGAAGTTGAGCGCATAGCTCGTCGGGTCATACCCAAACTCCGAGGCGGTGGCCGCAGCGGCGACCTGGCCCTACCTCTTCCGGCTGCTCCCAATCCGAGCGACGAGGCTTCGCCACTTGTCCCGGATCTCCTGGGCTATCAAGCGGAGCCACATGCAGGGCGATCGAGCCGCCCTGTGACAGCTGCCCTCGTCGCAGCCCGAGGAGGCAACAGCATTGTTGCCGCTGTCGTGGAGGTGGCAAAAGAGGAGGCAGGAGGTGGACGATCTGAGCTTGTGGATTAACAGCATTTTGGGTGTGCGAGGATGAGGGCGGTGGCACGCGGCGGCGCGGGCAGCGGAGCGGAGCAGAGAGGCAGTGCAAGTGATGAAGAAAACCGTAGGGATGATGTATCGTGGGCAAGTGGGGACGCAGTTCCTCGACTTAATCCCGCGTGACGTTACATTCCGTTTGGGTTTTTTTCCCCAACTTCCTTTTTGAGGCAGCTTCGTAATTAAGCAAAAGTCGAAGGACCAGATAAGGGATAAGCTGCTGCCTGTTATTTTCTTTTCCGTGTTTACCGAGATTGAATTTTAATAATTTTGGGGCAGCGGTAATCCCGCTTCTGTGCGATTAACTCCACCCGATTTTCATCCAAAAGACAAAATTGCCGTCCATCATTAGATTGCAATTTAAAGTGGCGGCCCAAATGATTTTACTTTCCTTTCTTTTTAAGTTTTTCTATTTTATGTAGGATTTAGTTATCAGTTTTCTTTTATGTATATAATGGGCTGATAAAGAAAAAAAAAATTTCTTTGAAGGTTTTCCAAAATAAAATAACCATAACATTCTTCAACGAGAAACTTGTTGGGCCTAGGCTGGGTTAGGCCCTAGCCTAGGCACAAAACGGACATGGCCCGCCGTCGGCACAGCCCACAACCGATCCCTATCTACAAGAAAAAGAAGTTAGCATCGACGTCGTCCACAAACTTGAGACCAGATTTGCTTCTTGCCGGTTCGCATATCATTGACACAACACTACTCGATCAGCAAATATTGCTCGAACACAGAAAACTTCCAGACAAAAAGCCCAAGCAAAACGGACACATGTGGAAGCAGAAATTCCATGAATTTTAGATCTCAAAATCGACAGTATGTACAGGCAACTTGGATTCCTCCAAGGACTGTTGATTGCCCCCAACTTGTCGATCAAAATAAAAAAAGATGTGTTTTTTTACGGTGGAAACGACTTCAACTGCAAGCTACACCTTCCCTTGGCAACTTCCCCCGCAGCAACCAATCCGGAGACTCCGGCAGCCTCGCCAAGAAGTTCCTCGCGGGGAACTCCTCATCCGAATCTGGGCTCCGTTCGTCCCTGAAGTCGAGCGCGTAGCTCATGGGATCGGAGCCGAACTCCGAGGCCGCGGCGGCAGCATAGCCCTGCCTCCACCAGCGACTCCCGATCCGAGCGACGAGGCTGCGGCGGCAGCATGGCCCTGCCTCCACCAGCGACTCCCGATCCGAGCGACGAGGCTGCGGCACCTGTGCTGCATCTCCGGCAGCAGGAGCTCCCGGGCCGTGGATTGGAACCACGAGCAGGGCGATCGAGCCGCCTCGCGGCAGTTGCGGTTGCCGTCATCGCAGGCCGAGGAGGCGACGGCCTCATGGTAGGCGGCGGCGCGGCCGTCGTGGAAGCACAAGAAGAGCAGGCGCGGGGAGGATGACAATTCAAGCTTGCGATGGAACAGCATTTGGGCAAGTGGAGAGAGAGAGAGAGAGTGTGTGTGGATGGCGATGGGGAAGGAAGGAGCCGGGGAAGAGGGATGAGGGTGGAGGGTATTGATAGGTTTGACGGATAAGGACGCCGTCGTGTCGCGGCGCGAGCAGAGCAGAGCAGAGTGACGAAGAAAAAACCGTGGGATGAATCGTGGACACGTGGCAACGCGGTTCTCTTCCTAACTTCATTTTTGGGCGGTTTGGTAATTAAGCAAAAGCCGAGGGACCAGATAGCTGCTGATTTTTCCTTTTCCGTGTCTACGAAGGTCGAAGTTAAAATAATTTTCAGCCGCCCTATTTCCAACTCTTATGTGATTTATTTTTTTTGTCAGACCAACCCCTATATGATTAAACCCACCCATTTTTAATCAAAAAGATAAAATTGCGCTCAATCATTGAGTTGCAATTTATATGTGGCGGCCCCGAAATTTTACTTTCTTTTTTTTTTCTGTTTTTATTGCCATATATATTTAAAAGGTACTATGTTTTTTAATTGTAAGATTTTATTTCCATAAAAATTAGTTTTTTCGAAAGGAGAAATTTCCAAAAAAAATCTACTTCTTTTCAAAGGTGTCGATAAAATTTATGAATAAATTGTTAGATAGAATCTCAAAACAAATTAACATAGACAGTTTTTTAGCACAATCATTTATATGAATTTTCACTTTTGTTGTGCATATCACCATTGAAAAGAAATTTCTTTGAAGATTTTCCAAAATAAAATCTCAATTACATCCTCCAACATGAAACTTGTCCAGCCAAAATATAATTCACAAAATAAACTATACTAATTCACAAAAACTCCAAAAAAAAAAAAAGAAAAGTAGGGCCCTAGGCTGGCCCATGTGCCTGACCCGACCTATGCACAAAACAGACAAGGCCCGCCACCTAACGGGGCCATGCCCTGGCACGGACCCAAGTGTGCCGGGTCGTGCCATGCCTGGGGCGGTACGGCCCACTACCAATCCCTATTCACAAGAAAAGAAGTTGCATCCAGGTCATCTTTAAAGTAAATTCCATTTATCCAAGACTAAAGTTGTTTCGTGTTGGTTCGCATTTTATTTTGTATGTTTTTTGGTCGAAGGTTCGCATTTCATTGACGGAATGCTGATCAGCAAAAATGCTCGACCGCCTAATACTCCAGGCAAAAAACGAAAGCAAAACGGAGACTATGATGTCGTATCGATGTAGATCTTCCATAAATTTGAGATCTCGAAGTCTAAAATATGTAACAGGCACTGCGGATTGCTCCAAGGACTGTTGATAGCCCCCAACTTGTCGATCAAAATCAAAAAAAGGTTTTCGTTCCAGAGGAAAACCGAGGGTTGCTCGTGGTCTTGGTGCGGTCGGTGGAAGATTGTGAAGACTATGAAGAGGGATGAGGTTGGTGGGTATTATTTATAGGGTGGACCGGACAAGGACGGGGTGGGAGTGAGGATGAAGAAAACCGAGGGTTGCTCGTTGGGGCAAGTGGGAAGCGGTTTTTTGCCTTGATGCCGCGTGAGGTTTGGGGCAGTTTGGTAACTAAGCAAAAGTCGAGGGACCACATGGCCGCTGCTTTTTTTTCTCATCTCTTTTTTGTTTTACCAAAGTTGGAATTTAAATAAAAATATTATGGATTTTATTAGACCTATCAAATAGGTGGGTCAGGTTCAGTCGAAAATGATTTGAGCCGATTGACCAATTTCCATACAATACAAATCCAATGAATTGTAACCAACACGTACTCGATTAAACTCGTATTAGTAAAATATTTCTATATTTAACAAAATATATGAAAACTCATACTCAAACTAAGATGAGAGCATGATATGAGCAAGGGCGATTGAGTAAAGGTGAGAGAGAGTGAAGAGAGAATAATAAAGGTGGGTTGAATCTAGGTAAGTTGTAAACCCATTTAACACTCATATTATTTTGAGCATTACCATCTATGACCTATTTACCGAATATATAACTAACACGTATAACAACCCAGCCTAATACATATGGGTTAAAGATATAGACTTACGTCCCATTTTGACAGATATAGGTTTCATTGTACGACCATATGCATAGAGAGATTAAATTGTGACTTCAATATCATGACTTTCGACCTTAGTCTCCTAAAGTAGCTACAATGCGGGAAAGATGATTTATTTGAAGTTGGAGAATCCGTAATCCTGGGTTTAGATCCAAAAAGAAAATCAATTAGATTTGAAATATCAAAGACTAAACAAGTATAACTTGGAGGCAAGACGACAAAATAGAGGGATTGATCGGAACGTTCGATTTTTCACATGATATCGAATAAAAAACCCAAAGGTTCGAATCACTCTATCACCTCCCACATTACTATCACTTTTCACCTTATTTTTTAAATTTCTAGCCAAATACTAGCTTCGAGCCAAGTTAATGCATTTTCTTTTTGAAGCATATAGGTGATGTTTAGGCTAGCTAAACCAATACCTTGTTGGTGTGTTGACGCATCTCTCCTACACATGTTGATGCGCAAATCAATCCCAAGCTTGAGAAAGCGTGTTACATAAATCAATCTGCATACACAAATAAATTGTGAATCGGGAGTTCAATCTAGGTTACTGTCAAAATTAAAGTTAGTAAGAATGAATCATTTTGTTCCCTACATGCCCTTGCACTGATCTCCACTTAATATCATTCCCGTGACACTAGCTTTTCGCTTCTAATGGGTGGTTTCATAGATCTCCAAGCTGGTTTTCCCACATACCTAGAACTTGCTTGCTCTTTCTCTGTCTAGTTTTAATAAACGAGATTGTCCCGTGGTGCATGAACGAAACGAGAGCACGATGAATGTGTTCCCTAATACTCAGTAGCTACGACATCATCATTATAATAAATTAATAATTAAGAATGATGGGGGTAGTCATGTTTGGTTTGGATTCTACTTCTAGTCATTTACGAGCCGAGCGACTCGCGTGATTGCAGGGGTCGAGTGGTTCTCGAAGTGCGAGTCTACATATGAGAGGGCTCCATGTCACTGTGGATTGGAGTGAGCGTTTGAGGGAATGGTTCGTGCACCCACCATCGGTGCCCGCCGCCGGACGCTTGCTCACCCAACACTTGGGAAAATTATCAACAAAAATATTAAATTTATTATATTTGTGTCAATTTAGTTCTAAACATTTTAATTGTACCAATTGATTTATAAACCTTTTTATATATTGTTGGTAATCGTTGACGTGGATGCCAGTATTGCCATGTAGGATGACCCGCATTGATGTGGACAAGTTTTATAATTTTATTTATTTTTTCTTCTTTTTTTCTTTTCTTTCTTTATTTCCCTTTTTTTTCTTACAAGCCCGGTGAGGGTCGCTGGCCAACACTCATCGGCCACTGGACAATGGTCACAAGGCCCTCGGGCATGGTAGGAAAAAAAAGGAAGAGCAAGAAAGAAAAGAAAAGAAAAGATAGGAAAAAAATTTAGAAGTTTTAAAAAAAATTATAAAAATTATCAACGTCAGTACCGGCCATATCATATAGGATGGCTAGTGTCCACATCAATTATTTCCAGCTAAAATTGACCAGATGGACTCAATTGACAAAACATGAAAGGTTTAGTCTTCAATTGGCACAATTGAAAGGTTTATGATTAAATTGGCACAATTGCAATATATTTAAGACTTTTTTGATAATTCCCCCTCCCAAGATAATTTGGTATAAATAATAGGGAAATTTGGCATTTGTCTCTAGGAGTGTATTCAAGTCGAGTCCAGTCATATAACAGTGCCCTCGAGCTCGGTTCTACTCTATCCATATGCATGACATTTACAACTCCACTCGAGCTTAATTGAGTATTAAAATTTATGCTTGAGTTCAATTCGACCAGAAAAATCGCAATACTCGAGCTTGACTCAAATAAATTTGCATCCATGTTATCCTATGACCAAAACAAAAAAAATCCACGTTATCCATAAAGTGAGTTCATTCATGCAAGACAAAATTTACTTCTTGTCGGTTTGTATTTCATAACACCGATCAGCAAAAATGCTCAAGCACGTGGACAAAAAGCGCAAGCAAAATGAATTTCGAAATCTACAGTATGTACAGGCACTGCGGATCGCTCCGAGGACTGTGATATAGCCCAACTTGTCCATCAAAATTAGAAGGATCTTTAGAGGAAAAGACTTCAACTACACGCTAGGACTTCCCTTGGCATCTTCACCGGCAGCAAGCGATCCGGAGACACCGGCGGTCTTGCCGAGAAGTTCCTCGCCGGGAACTCCTCGTCTGACTCCCGGCTTCAATCGTCCTCGAAGTTGAGTGTGTAGCTCATAGGATCGTTTCCGAACTCCGAGGCTGCCACGTGACCCTGCCTCTGGCACCTCCCGATCCGAGCGACGAGGCTGTGGCACTTGTGCCAGATCTCCGGCAGGGGGAGCTCCTGGGCCTTGGAGTGGAGCCACGAACAGGGCGATCGAGCAACCTTGCGGCGGTTGCCGTCATCGTAGCAGTCCGAGGAGGCGGTCTCGTGGTAGGCGGAGGCAGCGGCGTGGCCGGCTTGGAAGCAGCAGAAGAGGAGGCACGGGGAGGATGATGATCTGAGCTTGTGATTGAACCACATTTCGACAGAGAGAGCGATGAACTCGGAGTCTTGGTCTGGTCTGGCCTGGCCTATGCAAGACTGCAAAGAGAGTGAATGGCGATGAGGAAGAAGATGGGGAAGAGGATGAGGTTGGTGGGTTTTTTTCATGGAAGCGGGCTTGTGGCGGCAGAACGGAGTGGTGTGGTGGGGGTGAGGATGAAGAAAACCGCGGGTTGTTAGTGGGGGCAACTGGGAAGCGGTTTTTCGCGTTAATCCCGCGTGAGGTTGGTTTCGTCTTTACTTTTCTTCATTGTGATTTTGGGCAATTTGGTAATTAAGCAAAAGTAGCTGCTGCTTGCTTTTTTTTTCTATCTATCTTTTGTTTCACCAAAGTTGAAATTCAAATAATTTTTTTATGGATTTCATTAGACCTGTCTAATAGTTGAGTTAGGTCGGGTATGGATCCAATCGAAAATAGTCCGACCCAAATTGACCAATTTCTATGCAATATAAATATTTTCCGTGCAATACAAATCTAGTGACCTAGATCCAATACATACTCGACCATACCCATATCCAAACTAAGGTGAGAACAAGAAGTGAGCGAGCTCATTTGAGTGAACGTGAGAGACAGTGAAGAGAGTAATAGAGATGAGTTAGGCCTAAATAAGTTGTAAATCCTTTTAACACATATTATTTTGAGCCTTACCATTTAATGACCCATTTATTAATTCAGCCCATCAAATATGGGTAAAGAAATGGGTCTATAATCCATTTTGACATATCTAAATTTTGTCATACGACCATATGAATAGAGAGAGCCAACACCAAGAGCAAAACCGTGACTTCAATGTCATGACTTCTAACCTTAGCCTCCTAAAGCAGCCACAGTGCGGGAAAGATGATTTATTTGAAGTTGGATAATCCGTAATCCTAGGAATGTGAGGGACACAATTAGATACAGAAAGAAAATCAATAAGATGTGAAACATCGCAAACTAAATGAGTATAACTTGGAGGCAAGGCGACAGAAGAGAAGGGATTGATTGGGATGTTCGAATTTTCACGTGATATCGAATCAGATATATGAAGGATCGAATCCCTCTATCACTTCTTGCATTACTATCGCTTTTCATTTTCTTTCAATGTCCCGCCATATGCTAGCTTTGATTCGTGTGAATTTCTTTTGAGCGAAAAGGCGATGTTTAGACCAGTTAAACCATATTTTGATGCGCACATTGATCCCAGGCTTTGAGAAAGCGTGTTACATTAACCTCAAACTTATTCTAATGTTGACTATGCTAGCGACCCTCAAGATTGTCACTCCACTATGGCTTACTATTTCTTTATGGGCATCTCACTTCTCTCATGTTGTAGCAGGAATCAAATCACTGTCGCTCACTCTAGTATAGAAGCAGAACATAGAGTTCTTGCTAATACGATATCATAGTTACTATGGTTACGATGGCGCTACTTGAAAACATGAAAGTGCATTAACATACAAGAACAATCATTTATTTTGATAACCAAAGTATTATTCAAATAACACAAAATGATATTTTTCATGAACAAATCAAGCATGTTGAAATAGACTGTCATTTCATTCAATATCATGTTTTTCATGGCGCCATTCGACTTGTCTCTATTCATCCGCTGAACAAACTGATGATATCTTCATTAAGATACATCCACTTGCACGTTTCCTAGATTTTTTCTCCAAACTCAGGGATGTTTGAAATATGTGTGTGTGTGTGTATATATATATATATATATATATATATATATTGTATTTCTCTTAATTGATCCTGTAAAGTCTCGTGTACTCTTCATTTGTGAATGACCAGAAAATTAAAATTTTCTATTATCACAATACTCAACTTCCAAGCATATTTTCCATGTATTTGAGATCTCGAAATCTATAATATGTACAGGCACCGTGGATCCCTCCAAGGACTGTTGGTAGCCCAACTTGTCGATCAAAACCAAAAAGATCTTTAGAGAAAAAGATTTCAACTACACGCAACGAGTTCCCTGGGCAACTTCACCTGCAGCAGCCAATCCGGAGACACCAGCAGCCCCGCCGAGAAGTTCTTCGCTGGGAACTCCTCGTCCAACTCCCAGCTCCGATCGTCCTCGAAGTTGAGCATGTAGCTCATGGGATCGTACCCGAACTCTCTGGCCGCGACGTGGCCCTGCCTCCTGCACCTCCCAATCCGCGTGATGATTCCCTGGCACTTGTACCGGATCTCTGGCAGCGGAAACTCCTGAGCCGTAGAAAGCAGCCACGAGCGGGGCGATCGAGCCGCCTTGCAGTGGCAGTTGCCGTCGTTGCAGCCCGAGGAGGCGGCCTCATGGTAGACGGTAGCGTGGCCGTCGTGGAAGCAACAGAAGAGGAGGCGGGGGAAGGATGATGGGAGCTTCTGATGGAACAAAATTTTGTGGGTAAGAAAGAGAGAGAGAGATAGCACGATGGACTCGGAGTCTTGGTCTGGTCTGTGCAAGTCTGCGAAGAGAGTGAATGGCGATAAGGAAGAAGATGGAGATGAGAGATGAGGTTAGTGGGTATTATTTACAGGGTGGACCGGAAAAGGACGGCGGTGTGCGTCGGCGCAAGCAGCGGAGCAGGGGCAGTGCGAGCGATGAAGAAAACGGTGGGAAGTTCGTGGCATGTGGAGAAGTGGTTTTTTGCGTTAATCCCGCGTGGGTTTGATCAATTTTGTTTTTCTTAACTTCCGTTTTTGGACAGTTTGGTAATTAAGCAAAAGCCGAGGGACCACGTGGCAGCTGCTTTTTCCTTTTCCACGTCAACGATAGTTGAAAGATTAAATAATTTTTATTTATGGGTTATTGTATGACGATACAAATTACAGAGGGGAAAGGCCAAGAACGGAATCGTGACTTGGAAGTCATGACTCCCCGACCTTAATTTCTTCACGAGTAACAAAAGGAGGGCATTCGCTCATATCGCATCTCTAACCAATGCCTTTCACCATTATCCCTGACACTCCACTTTCCAGGTAAGGGGGTTTGTTAACATCCACTGCAACTTTAGCGCGAAGGAATCCATGAGACCCAGAGATTTGGTGCGAATTGACCCAACTTTCACCACTTTGCCCGCAAAAGGAGCAATAGATTTCGTCCTGTTTTTATGTCATTCGGTTGAAGACCAATTATATGTATTTGCAGCCACATCTCCAGTTCATCAAAACAGAGGTCCTCCAGTCTCCTCTGAGCATCCCATCTCTGCAGGTTTATGCAATTTCCCCTAATCGACCAAGGTCCAGAACTTAGGACTCTCTCTGCTTGGTGCCAATCGTGAAACCTGAACAAATACATCTTCTCATTTTGAGGGGTTATAGTAATCTCGTCCATATCAGCCCAGGCTTTCCTCCAAACATTAGCTATACAGCTCGAGTCAAGCACTTCTCCGACAAGATCCTTCCCATCAAAACCATCTCAGCTTCCTCATCATCAACTTGCTCCAAAACCAAATGATTCCCCAGAAGATTGTCTACCAGAGATGCTTGCGATGTTAAGGAAACCTCCGCGGGCATCCTGTAATGAGAAAATAGAAATAGAGCAGCAGAGAATAAACTCAGAGATGTCGTTGAACAGTTGATAGGGGCAGTGTGTAGTGATAGGAAAACTAATGCGACGAAACAATGCCAAAAAGACATAACTAAAATAGAAAGCAGATGGAAATATCCCATTCTTTTTGGTGCACAAATGCTAGAAAGCTAACAAATGAAGATGAGAGAAAATCGGTGCTCGTAATTTTTAGTTTACAGAAGCTCTGTTAGTAAAATCTCCACATTTAAATTGCATACACACACTTATGTGCAATCGATCTTGAGCTTCAGTGACTGAAAAATCGATCTTGAGCTCCACTCTTTAATGCCAATGATCTTCCACTATTTTTGCAGTGCTCTACTTCAACACAGGGTCACACGACGTCGTGAACTTGTCAAATGGTGATAACAATAACTGCAACAGTGCTTCTATATTCATACGCTAACCAACCGACCAACCACCTGCTCCCTCAACAAAGCCTGCGAGTATTACACCTTTGCTAACAGTGACTGTTGCACTCAGGACCAAAAATTAGCTGTCACCTTCAGTGAAACTTCCACAGCCCCGAACTCCAGTTCAGCTGGATCCTTGTAACTGCTGGCCCCAACCGCTGGGACCACCACATCTCAGCCACCACTTGGAAGTGATGCTTCATATCTCTGTGGGAAACTGCTAGTCTTGTTTATGTCCATTGCCATAAGCTTATCATGTGAGTTCATTATACATGAGGATCATTATTTCTACTAGATATAGGTGGACTATGGATAGATCGTGAGATGTTGCTCCTTGTCATAAAGTGAATAAACTCGTTAAAATGCTTCTTCTCATAATTCCAGCATGATTTATATACATAACATTGCTCAAACTTGTAATGGTTCATAATTTTCTTCGGAATAAATATATGGTTCTCCTCGCAAATTCTGAATTTCGGCTTTATTCGCAGTTCCAATATCATGAAGACTGAGATTATTAGAAAAATTAGAACGCGGCAGGAGACAAAAACTTGCATACTGGAAAATTGAAATGGAGCATCACTAGAACAAATCCTCATTGGTGAAGCGAAAAAATCTCAACATTGGAATGACAAATGCGCAGAACAGTGAATCACATGGTGACAGGAAAAACGGTGTGAATCTTGTTAGGACCAAACTCATCACAAACAATCGATCGAGAACTAAAAATGACAATGAAACTATTGAATATATGTCTCGAGTTTAAGCCCAAAGAGAAATCTAAATATTCTGAATTGGATATTTTGCGAATCTCCGAAACCGAGCAAAAAGGAAATATTTGAAATTCACTTTCCTAATGTATGTTGGAGTCCTTGTTCTCAAACTGGAAAGTCCACGTGGACTTTATGTTGAACTTTGACTCTGTCAACATGTCAGAGAAAGAATAAGAAGAAATAAAAGATAAGGTTTCCTGCAGAAGTCAGTTTGGGTTGTTTGGGATTTATATCCTTATATATTCTTGAACTTGGCCGCAAGAAGAAGAAGAAGTCTTGATGCACCGTTGTTGATAAAAGAAGTCTTGAAGCGCCGCGGTTGACGTGAAGACGTTCGTGAGTGCTTGGCAGTGGGTGTTTCTATGGATTCTCGTTCGTGAATTATATCCAAGAAGAATTAGTGTTCAAGCGTAAATCTTGTGATAAGATTTGTGTACAATTCTTTGCGAGATTGAGAGATTATTTCGTGAGGAATTGTGGGGCTAAACACTGTGTGAGTTATTGGATGTAATTGGGGCTTAGGAAATACTGAGAGTGTTTGAGTGACTCGAGTGTGGTTGTAATCTCCGTTGTATCGCTTGATCTATAGTGGAATTCCGTGCTGCTCTCCCCGTGGACGTAGGTCACTACGACCGAACCACGTAAATCTGGTGTTCGATTATTTTCTTATTCTGTCAAATTTATTGGTCGATCGCTTGGTTTCCGCAACAATTGGTATCAGAGCTTGGCTTGACTAAGTTAAAGCGAATCGATGGCGATAGAAGAAGGAAAAGTGAGAATCGACAGATTTGATGGGAAGGATTTTGATTTCTGGAAGATGCAGATTGAGGATCAACTATATCAGATGAAACTGCACGTGCCCTTGTCTGGGGAGAAGCCAGAGACGATGAAGCAAGCTGATTGGGAATTGCTGGATAGACGAGCTTTGGGTGTTATTCGGCTGACGTTGGCTCGTAACGTCGCGTTTAACATTGTGAATGAGAAGACCACTGCGGGTTTGATGAAAGCCCTGTCGGACATGTACGAGAAGCCCTCTGCGATCAACAAAGTCTACTTGATGCGACGTCTGTTTAATTTGAAGATGAGCGAAGGTGCATCAGTTGCTGATCATATTAATGAATTCAATGTGATCGTGAGTCAATTGAGTTCAGTTGATATTGACTTTGAAGATGAGGTACGTGCTTTGATTCTATTATCCTCATTGCCTGATAGTTGGAATACTACTGTTACTGCTGTTAGTAATTCCTCTGGGTCAACAAGTTTGACGTTTCATGGTGTTCGAGATTTAATTCTGAGAGAAGACATCCGTAGAAGAGAATCTAGCGAACATGTATCTGCTGCTTTAGTAGGTGAAAATAGAGGAAGAACTGGTACACGTGTTAGCAGAAATAGTATGAACTCGAATAGACGAAGTCAGTCTAGAACTGGTGGTGTTGTCTGTTGGAGCTGTGGCAAGAGGGGGCATCTTAGAAGGGATTGCCTTAAGCTGAAAAACGACAAAGGTAAGGGAATTAGAGTTGATCCTGCGGATGATATTGCAGCTATAGCTGATGGTAATTCGGATGATGCTGATTATGTCTTGTCTGTCACTAATGATTCATCGTTTGATGGATGGATTATGGATTCTAGTTGTTCTTTTCATGCTACACCAAACAGGAACTGGTTTACTACTTATCAGTGCACGGATAATAGTAAAGTGCAGTTGGGGAACAATTATGAATGCGATGTTATTGGTGTTGGTGATGTCAAAATCAGAATGCATAATGGTATTGTGTGGACATTGACTGGAGTGAGGCATGTTCCAGAATTGAAGAAAAATCTGATTTCCTTGAGTACCCTAGATTCAGCTGGGTGTCGGTATTCTTCAGAATGTGGAGTTCTGAAAGTTGTTCGAGGTGCCTTGGTGATAATGAAAGGAATCAAGCATAGTGGCCCATATGAGCTTCAAGGAGAGACAGTGACGGAATTTGCTGCGGAGACGTCGAATGCATCTGTTCGAGAGTCTGAATTGTGGCATATGCGTTTGGGGCACATTAGCGAGAGAAGCCTGAAGGTTCTAAGTGAAAGAAATTTGCTATGTGGTTATGTGGCTAACGAACTGAATGTATGCAGGTGCTGTGATTTAGATCAACAGCGGAAAGTGCAGTTTAGTATGGTTGTCAGAGAAACCACGGATATTGCAGAATTAATTCACTTGGATATTCGCAGGTTGTCGCGATTTCCTTCGAGAAAGAGTGCCAGATTTATGTTAACAGTTGTTGATGACTACTCGAGGAAGACGTGGGTGTTTGTGCTTAGGCACAAGTTTGATGCTGTTGTCAGGATCAGGCAGTTAAAAGCTTTGATCGAAAAGGAGACTGGTAAAACGATCAATCAGGTGCGGACTGACAGTAGTATGGAATTTTGCTCAGAGCTGTTAAACAAATTCTGCATGAAGGAAGGCATAGCGAGACACCGCACTAGTGTCAATGAACCACAGCAGGTTGCAGAGTTGATGAGCAAAATATTACTAGAGACGGCCTATAAAATGCTCTCTAGTGCTGGTATGGCTAGAAGATTTCTAGCGGATGCGCTTAGTACGGCGAGCTACCTGAAGAATAGATCCCCATCGACTGCGATTGAATATCGGACTCCCGAAGAAGTGTGGTCAGGTAACGTTGCTGATTATTCTGTTATTAGAATATTTGGTTATCCATGTTATGTTCGAGTTAGTGATGGTAAGCTCGATGGAAGGACAAGAAAGTGCATGTTCCTAGGTTATGCACAAGGTGAGCGGGGCTATAAGTTGTGGTGCGCGGAATTAAATTCACTTGTTATCAGCAAAGAAGTTATATTTGACGAGTCTCCAGTACTTCTGGCTAGGAGTGTTAATAGCAGTGTTCATACGGATCTGAACGGTGTTCAGCTTGAGGTGGAGTTGCAACCAGAAACTCCTGAGGTAGCGGGCACTAGCGAAATAATCGACACGGATGGTGCTTGTAGCGAGGTGGAGCCTATTAAGCCAACAGTTGCTGTAACTGCTGAACTTGACAAGGTGCGTATTCGATCTCCGAACAGATATGGATGCAATGATGGTTTTGCTTTATCTGCGATTAAAGAGATTGTATCGGAAAATCCTTATGGAGCGGTTAAAGGTGCATGTGGAGTTGGTGTTCTGATGAGGTCCATGGCTATAGCGAAGTTCAAGCGAGGCTTGGACTTGAAAGACGTCTGTGGCGGTTGAGCCCATTGGGGCTGTGGGAGAGTAGTAGCGAAATTCGAATTTCTATCAAAGCGATTGTAACTTGGGTCAAACGTCGAGCCAAGGTGGAGATTGTTGAATATATGTCTCGAGTTTAAGCCCAAAGAGAAATCTAAATATTCTGAATTGGATATTTTGCGAATCTCCGAAACCGAGCAAAAAGGAAATATTTGAAATTCACTTTCCTAATGTATGTTGGAGTCCTTGTTCTCAAACTGGAAAGTCCACGTGGACTTTATGTTGAACTTTGACTCTGTCAACATGTCAGAGAAAGAATAAGAAGAAATAAAAGATAAGGTTTCCTGCAGAAGTCAGTTTGGGTTGTTTGGGATTTATATCCTTATATATTCTTGAACTTGGCCGCAAGAAGAAGAAGAAGTCTTGATGCACCGTTGTTGATAAAAGAAGTCTTGAAGCGCCGCGGTTGACGTGAAGACGTTCGTGAGTGCTTGGCGGTGGGTGTTTCCATGGATTCTCGTTCGTGAATTATATCCAAGAAGAATTAGTGTTCAAGTGTAAATCTTGTGATAAGATTTGTGTACAATTCTTTGCGAGATTGAGAGATTATTTCGTGAGGAATTGTGGGGCTAAACACTGTGTGAGTTATTGGATGTAATTGGGGCTTGACAAATACTGAGAGTGTTTGAGTGACTCGAGTGTGGTTGTAATCTCTGTTGTATCGCTTGATCTATAGTGGAATTCCGTGCTGCTCTCCCCGTGGACGTAGGTCACTACGACCGAACCACGTAAATCTGGTGTTCGATTATTTTCTTATTCTGTCAAATTTATTGTTCGATCGCTTGGCTTCCGCAACAGAAACTATGAACTCACTCTTGCAGCATATTAAATTCACACCCGATGATTATTAGCTTGAAAGAACCCAACGCATTTTGGGGACTCAGAGTGCCACAAGTCCAGCAGCATGATCAATTGAGAACAATGACAGGAAAAACGGTGTGAATCTTATTAGGATCAACCTCATCGCAAACAATCGATTGAGAACAATGACAATGAAACTATGAACTCATTCTTGCAGCCTTGCAGCATATCAAATTCACACCTGATGATTATTAGCTTGAAAGAACCCGACGAATTTTGGGGACTCAGAATGCCACAAGTCCAACAACATGATCGCTCTCTTTGCCTATGTGTTTTTGTACTTTGCCTCCAGATGCTTCCTTAATAATCCACACGTCAATCATTAAATTACTTCTAGTAATCATATGAGAACAGACAAGAGAGAAAATTACAGTTGCAATATCGCAGAACAATAAAAACCAATTCAAGCAATCAGGAAAAGCAAGCAAATTCACGTCATTCCTAAGTGTGGGATTTTTGTCGTCCAACTTAAGAAACTGAGATGACTATGGTCAAAGGGATTTTCTTAAAGAGTTGCTTGTTCTTTCAATGTTATGTAATTTCCACAGCATCAACATCGCGTATAAACCAGTATACCTGCCATTAAGCAACAGCATAAAAATTTAACTTGCCATGTAAACAAAACAAACTGGATTTCTATACTGTATCGGCGGTTTTGTTTCGACTAAGATGGGCTATTTTCTTCTCATCCCCCCTAGAAACTAAATGCCTTGATGTTTTCAAAATTATGATACATCACTTTGGCCATTCAAATTATGATGCATCGCTCTAAAAACTAAATAAATGATCCAAATTATTTGCACGATATATGTTAGCACATACATCTTTTGCAAACATATTGTAGTTGTATGAGCAACTATTATTCACTTTACCGGCAAAGTGGCTATCTCATGAAAATTCGAAGTGTTTTTCTTTATTTTGATGGTATGGCATAGAGACCTTGATTAATTTAACTTATTTAATTGGAATGGGTTCAAAAAAGTGCGAGAGGCATTGGCTTTATGTGAGCTCAATGCCTTACCATCGCTAAATCATGCGGGTCTTACATGGGATACGCCGAAATCAGTTGCATATAAGGAGCCAACTGATGTCCTATATCCAACTGATGTCATGACTTGACCAATTATATTGATATATGATATTGCATCATAACCAATTGCAGTATGAACTCCTAGTTTACTAAGTTTGCATAGAATCTACCCCTTCTCAAGTCTATTTTCCAACTAGATGATACTTAACTCAGCCGCAACTCGAAATTACAACGTGTGGACTTAGTCTTTGCGAAATTTCAGAGTAAGAAGTGTAGAATTTTGAAATCACTAGCCATAAAGAGTTGATTTTAAAATTTGATGTTCTAGATTTTCATTAATAAATTTTTCCTTCTGTTTTTTGGCAAGGTTCATTAATGAAGAAAATTCGAAGATAGTGAACAAAAAATCTTAATGTTTTGACCAAAAAACCAAGAAACAAAAAATTTTAATGCCTAAGATAGACTGAATCCGTTATATTAGTCAGAGGGCATAGAGATGGCCACGGTTCGGAACCGACCGGTTCCAATTCGGAACCGGCGGTTCCGGTTCGTGGCCAATAATGAACCGGAACCGTCCGGTTCAGAACCGGTTCAAAATCGGTTTGGAACCGGCTGGCCCTCGCCTAGACGATGGGCGAGCGAGGGCAAGCCTCGCCCGACGCTGGCGAGGCTCGCCCTCGCCTGGGCGAGCGATGGCGTGGCCGTGGCGAGCCTCGCCCAGTCGCCCGACGCCGGCGAGGCTCGCCTGAGGCCGGCGACCTCCGCCGGCCCTAGCCGGCGCCGGCGGAGGAAGACAAAAAAAAAAACAGAAAAGGAAAAACAGAAAAGAAAAAAAAATTAAATATAAATTGTAATTAAAATGTAAATTGTAATTAAATTTGGGGATAAAAAGACATGACTTAAACTTAATAAATTATCATTAAGCGCATTATAATTCGTTACAACGATCTATAAAAAAAAAGGAGCACAATATATATGTCCTAAAATGATCCCAAAACCTAAACATTCCGTGCACACTGCACAGGGGATCAGAGGTCACATGTCGTCGGATTATACTTGGGTTTCCCTAAGCTCATGTGGACGTACCCGATATGAGAAACAAGGGTTCCCGAAATATTTGCCAACTCCAATAGTTCTTTTACCCTCAATCGTCACTACCCGTTCCAGTACCGGTAGCGGTAGTATCTCCATCGTTAAAGAATTCGGATTCAATATTGCGATCTATCTCTTATTGCCGGTATTGAACCTTCGTCCAATCAGCAACACAAGCTTGCATCTGCACTGATTCTGGATCTAATCTTGAACGATGTTCATCCAAAATATTACCTCCGGCACTAAATGCTTGTTCGACCGCAACTGTGGAACAAGGGGTTGAAAAAATCTGTTTTGCAATAAGAGAAAGGATTGGGTATCGGCTTGCGTGCCCCTTCCACCAATCCAAAATTAAAAAATCTGTACCACATTCAGTAATCTCAAATGAAACGCTTAGATAACTCTCTAATTCAGAAATATTTCCTATTACTCCCTTTTGTTTTTTTTGTCTATGTAAAAAAAGTTGATACCCTCTACTAATTTTACTTGTACCGTCATTTTGTATCTCCATAGATTGAGAAAATCCAGTATCATCTAAATTATATTTAGTATAAAATTCATTATATAATTCTATTACTACGTTTTTAACATTATGTACTATAGTTGTAACATTTATCTCATCACAATGTAAACATTGATAATACACACGCAAAAAATCACTTAAGCCATCAAATTTGCAACACGGATCAAAAACACAAGCAACTAAATAAATAATGGGAATTTCCCTATAATAATGTAGCCACTTCATTTTCATTGCAAGTATAGTATGTTGTAATTCAACATCATTTTTACATTCATCAAAAATTCCGACAATATTAATACACTCTACTAAAAATAAATGTGTAGTAGGATAATAAACACCGGACAAAGTATAAGTTGCATCATTAAAAACCTTTAAAACATCTAAAATTTTTTGGCAAATATCCCACTCTTGTGGGTATAAATTAATCTAAGGTATATTATTAGAAATGAATGCACATAATAAATCTTTATATGCTAAAGATTCAGTAAGCAAGTGGAAAGTAGAATTTCAACAAGTTGGAACATCTTTTGGAAATCTTTTTGACCTTATGCCATTTTCTCTACAAAATTTACTCCATTCTCTCATTTTTTGGGGATGTTTCCATAAAAATTGAATCGCTATTTTTATTGGTTGAAGAAAAATATCGAGAGTTTTCAAACCATCTTGTACACATAAATTTAAAACATGACAAGCACATCTAACGTGAAAAAATTTTCCGCCAAAAGCGGGTTTACAAATATTTTCTAACTCGACAATTGAAGCGGTATTTGCTGCAGCATTATCAAAACCAATTGAAAAAATTTTGTTAAGCAAATAATATTCTTCTAAAATTTTCCTAATTAATCTATAAATATTATTTGCCGTATGATTATCATCGAAAACTCTAAATGCAATGACTCTTTTTTGAATACTCCACTCGTCATCTATCCAATGACATGTTATGCCCATGTAAGAATGACTTTGCCAAGGATCACTCCAAATGTCACTACCTATATGCACGCATCCATTAAATTGCATAAAAAAGTTTTGTAAATCTTTTTTTCCTTTTTTGTAAAGATCTTTAATTATTCGTTTAACTGAATTTCTAGAAACACGTTTTGCTTGTGGAGCACATGCATTTTGTACAAATTCATTAAAACCAAATCTTTCTCCAAAATTAAATGCTAAATGCTCAACGGAAATAAATTTGCCTAATTCTTCCTTATAAGTTTTGTCATTAAAACGAAATAAAGGGGAAGCGTTAAGATTGACGTACCCGGAAATTTATTGTTGCCCGATATCGATTCCCGTTTCGGTTGGATGTTTGCTTCTAAGATGTCGTTTAAATGTTCCATATCCTTGTCCACCTGTATATTTATATATTTTCCCACAATATTTACAAATTATATCATACCTTTTTTCGCCAATATCAAACCTTTCCATTTTCGTGAAGTGATTCCAAATGTCAGATGTAAATTCTCGTTCCGCTTCCTTTATTGTAGATATTTCTCCAGGAGGATTAAAACTTTCTTGAGTCGGGACGCGCTCCATATCGGGAAAAATGTTGATTTCATCATCTTGAAAATCTGCATATTCACGAGGATCAAAAGAATGATGGGATTCCGTCGCGATATTCTTACCTTTGCCAGATGGCACTCGACTTCCACTTGCCATTTTTCGAGTGGATTGAGAGAATTGAGCGGATTAATAGGGAGAATTAAGAAAGAATTGCGTGGATTGAGAATTGGAAGAATTTAAGAGAATTGGCAATTGGAGAGAATTTCGAGTATTGAGAAAATTTAAGACTTGAGAGAAGAGAATTTGAGAGAATTGTGTGAGTATTTATAAGAAAAAATTGAGAAGAAAATTTTTTTTAAAAAAAAGAAGATAATAACCGTTGCAATTTTGCAACGGTTATTATTTTTGTACGTTTTTGCCCGTTGGCCTGTTGCCAAACGGGCAAAAGTGAAATTTGCCCGTTTGGCAACGGGCCGCAAGGCGGGCCCGCTGGGGCGCTGCCCGCAGCAGGGCCTGCAGACGTGCAGGCCCTGCTGCCCTGCAGTGCAAATTTTTTTTTTTCCCGTTGGGCCGTCGTTGCCCAACGGGCGCCGGGCGCCGACCGAGGACGGCGAGGAGGCGCTCGCCGCTTGCAGCAGACGACCGACCAGAGGTGGCCGGCCGCCGGCCTCAGGCGAGGCCGCCCTCGCCGGCGTCAGGCGAGGGCCGCCCTCGCCTGGGCTGGGCGAGGCCGGCCTCGCCCGATGCCGGCGAGGGTCGACCTCGCCTGCAACTGGCGAGGGTTCGACCTCGCCGGCGTCGGGCGAGGCCGGCCTCGCCAGTTGCAGGCGAGGTCGAACCCTCGCCAGATCTGGCGAGGCTCGACCTCGCCGGCATCGGGCGAGGCCGGCCTCGCCCGACGCTGGCGACGCCTCCGCGCTCCGCCTTTCTTTTTTTTTTTGTTTTGTTTTGTTTTGTTTTTTTGGAACCGAGCCCGTAGGGCACGGGCCGGTTCCGATTCAGAACCGCGGGCCCGGGTTTGACCGGGCCGGTTCCGGGCCAAAACCGGCCCGTGGCCATGTCTAAGAGGGCAAAAGCCTAACATCAATTTGGGCTTAAACAAAAACAAGAAGCCCGTTTTTTGAATTTGTCCAACGCGAGGCTCCTTAGAAATGATGACCCAAAGATTAGATAGCGACCCGGAAGTTTTAGTACGATTTTAATTATTATTTGTACCTTTCTCGGCCTTCTGGCTAAGATCTAAGTGTCGATGATTATTTGGCTCTATGTTTTCTAGTTTTCTCTTTATTCAGAAATGCCTAATTGTCAATTAATTGTATCCAAAGACAATTTCCGAATGATTAAAAATCTCGGTAGATGTAGGGTATGCAAAAAACTGTTCATACCTTTATGTTCTATTGAACCTCTGACAAGACTACTTTCTTAAATAAATGGATCACAAATCAAACAAATTTGGCTTCAATTATTTTGAAACTGACCAAACCACAAATCCATATTGTATAACCTATGAGATTCATAATTACTTTTACCATTTATACATGAAGTAAGTTTTTTTTTGTTTTTTTTTAATTATGAAGTAGGCTTGATGTTTATTTTCGTAATTTATGAATTTTTGTGTGTGGAGACCTTGACGTTGAAATCACATCAAACTGCATCGGACTCATCCCTAGGTACACATTAATGGTTTAAGACACCTCAGCTACTTCTTTAATATGGATCCAGATATATATGATCATCGGAAATTTCTATCATAAAATTGGCAATCATAAGTCCAAGGATTGAAGAATTATCTCTTTAGGTTTCGAATAGGTAGCAACCTTGCAGGCTCTTCATACAATCTTATGTATTAGTACAACGATCGGTTTCTAATTGATAGCGATCAACTGACAGATTTTATTATTGCATTTCCTGGTCAAACCATAATTGCTTCCTAACACCTTCACATTCCTTATGACGATATCTGAATTTAAACATTTTGGAGTTATCTTTTACTAAATATTGTTCTTTTCATTGTTCACGTCATGATATATGGCTAGATTTGGTTTGGCCTCTTTAATCAGTTTTTCAAAAGATTCACCTGTCCTGGTGCATTGCTTGTGGTTTAATTTGTCAAATGCTTGAATCTTCACACTTAATGGATGACTAAATATGTCATTGTCACTTTCCAATTTCTGTCTAATCAGTGGCAAGTTTGGGAGTTTTTGGGATGCTACTTGATCAATGATTTGTATGATCTCTGGACTCCAGAACATTTCCTACTTCTAGGACTCTGCATTGTTTGACACTTTCTCTTGATCAAAAGTTCTGTTGTTACTATTTTCGGCCTCCAAAATGGCATTTTTCAAAAGCATTTATGCGGGTTATCCATGGAATTCGCGAAGAGCATACAGAGGGTTGGTGTGATGCAGCACTGATCTCCTCTCAGAGTCAGTTTTTAAGGTTTAGACACTAGATACAAACAAATTCAGCTGATTCCTGAATGACATCGACCAAAAATGCTCTGCTGAGTCCCGGTTCTTCTCCTTTCTTTGGAAAGACACTTGATACAAACAAGCGATTGACTTGAGATATGTGCTAATTCAGTCATCCTGCAAAGTTATTGTAGAGTATGAAGTTAACAGATACAACATTGTGACATAGAAACTTGCAAATCTAGATGTAGATTAGCGTAACATGATCTGAACTTTTGGGCGCTTCAACATATATGTTTGATCTGATCAAGTGAATATCGATTAGTCAAATATTACAGTTGGTCGCTGGAATGATCTACAAATTGAATATAATAGAGAGTAAAGAATTTGTGGGATCGCAGTCCATTATCAAATCTTCCTCCGCAATCCCATTACAAAGGTTTGAGCGATGTCACATTCATTCCCACCCTATCCCACAATCCATTTGGCCAAAATCATTGAACTGACCTTTCCCGCCATCGAAAGACATGTAAATGCAACATTTTGGACTTTTTCTTCATCAGTAAATGATTAGTATTGGCTTTCTCTATTTCAATCTCAATCTCACTCACCAACCACTCGGAAAGTTTTATACTCAGTCGAAGTAACAAAGCTAGTGCCTTACTCCACAGTACATATATAGCATCTGGAAATTTTAGCAGAAAGGAATCCACAATGTCCCCGAGATTTGGTATGAATTGACTCAACTTTCACCACTTCGCCCGCCCAACAAGCAATAGGTTTCGCATTGTTCTCTTTCATTTGGTCTAAGGCCAATCCGTGTATTTTGCAGCCACACCTCCAGTTCATGAAAGCAGTGGTTCTCCTGTCTCCTCTGAGCATCCCATCCCTGCAGTTTATGCAATCCACCAAGGGCCAGAACTTAAGACTATCCCTGCTTGGTGCCAATCGTGAAACCTGAACAAATACATCTTCTCATTTTGAGGGGTTATAGTAATCTCACCCATACCAGCCCAGGCTTTCCTTCAAACATTAGCTACGCAGCTCGACTCAAGCACTTCTCCAACAAAATCCTTCCAATCAAAACCATCTCAGCTTCCTCATCATCAACTTGCTCCAAAACCAAATGATCCCCCATAAGATAGTCTACCAGAGATGCTTGTGATATCAAGGGAAAGACTGCAGGCATCCTGTAATGAGAAAAAAGAATAGATCAGCAGAGAATAAACTCAGAAATGTTGTTGAACAGTTGATAGAGGCAGTGTGCAGTAATAGGAAAACTAATGCGATGAAACAATGCCAAAGAGACTTTCTTACCAAAAAAAACAATGCCAAAGAGACTTAACTAAAATAGAAAGCAGATGGAAATAACTAATGATGATAGAAAGCGAATATGAGGATTATGGATGATCAAGAAGAATGAGGGGTGACGATCATGGAGGAAGGTAGCTGAAAGAAAACGTCATTGTGGTGTAGGGAAAGCTCTTGACAAAGACAGAAAAGCACTCACGGAGGGGAGAGAAACAAATCTATGTATACCTTCCTGAAGAGAACTCAACATCCCATTCTTATTGGAGCATAAATGCTAGAAAGCTAACATATGAAGACAAGAAAAACAGTTCTTGTAATTTCTAGCTTACAGAAGCTCTTCTAGTAAAATCTCCTGATTTAAATTGCATAGATGTACTGACGTGCAATCAATCTTGAGCTTCAGTGGCTGAAAAATCAGTCTGGAACTTCACTCTTAAATGCCAATGATCTTCCATTATTTTTACAGTATGCTACCGCAACGCAGGTCACATGACGTCGTGAACATGTCAAATGGTGCTAACAATAACCGCAACAGTGTTTCTATGTTCATAAACTAACCAACGGACTGGCCACCTTTTCCCTAAACAATGCCTGCAAGTATTACTTTGTCTACACCTTTGCTAACAGTGACTGTTGCTCTCAGGGCCAAAAATTAGCTGTCACAGTTAGTGAAACTTCCGCCTCCCCGACCTCCAGTCCAGCTGGATCCCCCTAACTACCAGCACCAACCACTGGGACCACCACATCTCTGCCACCACCTGGAAGTGATGCTTCATATCTCTGTGTGAAACTGCTGGTCCTGTTCATGTCTATTGTCATAAGCTCATTATATGAGTTCATTATACATGAGGATCATTGTTTCCACTAGATAAAGATGGACTATTGATAGATTGTGAGATGTTGCTCCTCATCACAAAGTGAATATACTCATTAAAATGCTTCTTCTCATAATTCCAGCATGATTCATATAGATAACATTGCTCAAACTTGTAATAGTTCATCAATCTCTTTGGAAAACACATATGATTCTCCTCCCAAATTCTTAAGTTCGGCTCTATTAGTAGTTCCAAAATCATGAAGACCAAGATTATTAGAAAAATTAGAATGCGGCAGGAGACAAAAACTTGCATATACTGGAAAGTCGAAATAGAGCATCACTAGAGCAAATCCTCATTGGCGTAGCGATAAAAACCCCACCATTGGAATGACAAATGACCAAAACAGTAAATCACTTGGAGACAGGAAAAATGGTGTGAATCTTGTTAGGATCAAACTCAACACATAATCGGTTGATTGAGAACTTAAAATGACAATGAAACTATGAACTAACTCTTGCAGCCTTGCAGCATATCAAATTCACACCTGATGCTTAGCTTGAAAGAACCCGACAAATTTTGGGGATCCAGAGCGCCACAAGTCCAGCAGCATGACCGCTCTCCTTTGCCTGTGTGTTTTTATACTTTGCCTCCAGAAGCTTCCTTAATAATCCGCATGTCAATCACTAGATTACTTCGAGCAATCAGTGAGAACAGACAAAAGAGAAAATTACAGTTGCAATATCCCAGAACAATAAAAAACCAATTCAAGCAATCAGGAAAAGCAAGCAAATTCACGTCATTCCTGAGTGTGGGATTTCAGTCGTCCACCTTAAGAAACTGAGATGACCATGGTCAAAGGGATTTTCTTAAAGAGCTGCTTGTTCTTTCTACGTTTTGTAATTTTTACAGTATCAACATTGTGTATAAAGTTAAACCAGTATGCCTGGCATTAATCAACAGCATAAAAGTTTAACTCGCCCTATAAACAAAACAAACACCTTATAGATGACCAGCGAGCGAGCAGAACAACCTTCAAATGCAAAACTTGGAAAAAGATTATTAATCTAAAAGTCCGGTTCCTGGTATCATGTTGAGATTGAAGTATCATAGGGGATGACAAATGACGAATTATTTTCTCAAAAGGCACTCTTATGATCTAGTCCTCCAACAAGGGCTGCCAGTTACATTCCTACCACGATTGAGAGAAAGATTTCATTCCAACCAAGAGGCATGAATCACTCAGTAAAGTACAAAAAAGAGTTTCACGGATGATTCACCAGGACTGCCAGCTTCATTCATGATTTTATCAAGTCTAAGGTTTTGTCTTATTAGGGGACAGGGATCGCCTCGAACTATCACCAGAATGTGATCTCATGAATACCCAACGTAACAACTGCTCATATTCTATATGAGGAAAGCTCATGACAATTCAGATATTGGCTTTAGCCACTTGCATTGGGAAATGACTAAAGCTTGTGGAAGCTCCAAGTCTCCAAGCCCTCGAGGCTCAATTAGTTTGTCGCAGTCTCGTGCGACAATTGATGAGCATCATGAAATCTCTATACTTTATAGGTATCTCGATCCTTTGAGCCTTGGGATGTCTAACAGTTCGCACCAAGCTATCACTATCAAGTTCCTTAAATCTTCAAATTTCAACGCATCTGGGAATTTTGCAAACTTTTGCAGGATGAAAATTTCTCTAGGCTTTCAGTGTCATTTAGCTTCTCACAGCGGTTGATGTTTCAACCTTTTCAGGGTTTTCAAGCACGATAGATCCAATAATCTTCCAAGGGAAGTGCAACCACAGATATCCAATATTACCAAAATATCCAGCCCGTCAAGACTGCATTTCAATTAGACTCTTGCAACTTGCAACTTGCAACATCAAAGCCCTCAAATTATTTAAACTAGAAAGGTCTGGTTATCTTTCCATGGATGTGCAATTAAAGATATCCAATCTGACCGATAATCAAACTCTCAAGGCTGTGAGTTTCAAATAGATTCCCGTGATTTGCAGCATAGAATCCCTTTAGACATTTTTAACTTGAAAGGTCTGTTTTACTTTTAATGGATTGAAAGGTCTGGTAATCTTTTAATGGACATGCATTTAAAGACATTAAACCTAACCAACAGATTCTCATTAATCAATCAAGGCCTCAAACTTCAATTAGATTCTTGCAATTTGCAGTGTGAAATTCGAAGTCTTTAAACTGGAAAAGTCTGGTAATCTTTTAATAGAAGAGCACCCAGAGATATTCAATCTTGCCAGTAAATCCAACCTGTAAAGAACATGAATTTCAACTAGATTTCGGCAATTTGCAGCATGGAATCTTTCAATGGACGCGCATCCAGAAATACAGAACGTTTCCAGATATTCTATATGGGTCAAAGCCTCAAACTTCAACTAAATTCTTGCAGTTGGCAGCATCTGATTCTTTTAGATTCTTTAAACTTGAAAGGCCAAGTGATTGAATGGACATGCAAACAGAGATATCCAAACTTACCAGACTCTTGCAGTTTGCAACACATGATAGCCTTAGATGTTTCGAACTCGAAAGGTCCCCTGAATCTCAACTAGATTCTCGCAACTCGCAGCATTTGTTTCGAAGTTGTAAAGCAGCACCTTCTGCATCCATTCTCTGCACGAGTGCGTCTAAAGAGCCGAGCCAAAATGATTGTCAATGGCCCAACCGAGGGAACCTTTTGGTGGCTCACCACCTCCTCCCTGCATTACCCGACATATGAGGTCAGAGAGACATAGAGCAACTGCATGGATCAAAATTTGTCAAACATGCATTTACCTGAATTGGAGCAAGATTATTCCAGAACATGTAGTGATTAACATGACCTGAACATAGGTTACATCCACAAAATCGTAAGAGGAGCAAAATCAAAAGGATAATAACGGGCTAAGCGGCAAAAGCTAATCTTTAATAGTTGAATATGCACATAGAGAAAATAAAAAGAAAATTTAAGATTGTTGGATAATTTATAAAAACAAGAAGAGGTAATAGAAGGGCCGGCTCAGCCATCAGTGCTTTAAAAAAAACACGAAATTTCTGCAAATTGTTTTCAAACAATAGACCTGAATGAAGCGTGTTTCAAAGGTGATGAAGTTCTGTAAGAAAGTTCAATCACAGTCATGGTTCAACATGCCTTTGCCAAACTGCGTGAACTACCACCACAATGCCTATGAAGCTTACTTAAAAATGAATTGATATTATCTGATACAACATTTCACACTTGTTCATCACACACGGTAAATTATTCATATGAAACAAAACGAAACTCAGAAACCCTAATTTCACATCTTTTCCCCTTTTCATTTAGTTGGTAGCAACTGCAATAAGAATGTGATAACAAATAAAACCTACCAATACAGAGACTAATCTAAGCAACAGTCATCAGGATGAAAAGACAACCCTCAACAAATTTTTCCTCCTAGTCAGTAAGCACGACACAATCTGCATGTGGTCACATTCGAACACCACCCATCCTCGCTAGTGCCATATATAGATCCAAAACTTGTCACTCTGTACATTCTATAATACTATGGTTCATCGAGAGCACCAGCGCACCATTCACATCAATATGGAAAAAGCTATTGACAACCAATCAGACATTGGTGAGCTATGGCAGACAAATACTGAAAAACCAGGAACTTTGGCTCTAGAGGGGAGCTAACGCATCAAGGATTTGACATGAGCCACGACTGCAGATAATAGATTTATCTTACCGAGTGCTGGCAAAGCCAGATCAGTCACTTTATATACACTACAAGTTCCCTCGCGAATGATAGCTCAACTTTGAAATGTGCTGCTTCGTATATTGAATTGTCCATGAGTTAAATTCTCAACCACCTTTCACTCTCAATTTCATTGAATCTAAAGAAGCTTTCATCACAGAAAATACCTTCCTTCAGTCCATTAACCTTAAATGGAACAAAGTTGAGAGCATTTTTCCTTGTTCATCTGTTTCACTGACAAATAAGACTATATGCTAAATTGTGTTCAGCTACCGTGACCAAAACCTTAACAGCTCTGCCTACTGCCTAGTCCTCATCATTTCTCAAGGGAACACATTAAATCACTAAGGATTGACCCCAAATGAGAAGTCAAGCACCTCCTCCGAAAATTTGACTCTGGCAATTCATTAAGGTCCTGTCTCTATGCAACGGCAGGCAACAGTTAAAGAACAATCCGAACGCTCGTCGAGTCCGCGTTAGACAAGAGAATGCTCCATCAATTGTCGCTCCTGACAAATTTCACCCTCACTTCCATTGAAATTAGAAAGCAAACAACAAAAACTAAATCCCAGACAGAAGGAACGAAAGAAACAAGAGGACAAAACAGAAAAGAATCGAACCTCCGCCACTGAACTTGATAGGCGCTCTGCAACTTATTAATAACGACGGCCGGACCGTCGCCCTCGCCCATGGCATCGTGGAGCTGCTCGAGCGCCTCGTTGGAGGCCTGGCGGTGGTGGTGCTTCTTCTGACGGTGCAGCTGCATGATCTCGCCGCTGATTGCGGGCTGGAGAGCGCCGTAGTCGCGGGGGAGATCGGGGAAGGGGGAGAGAAGGTCTGGAGGCCGCGGATGCTCGTGGCGACGCCGCCAATTGGAGCCGAGGCCCGAGGCGGAGGCTAGGGCTTTTTCCGGCCATCAGCGTGCGGAGAGCCATGGGAGCTGATCTTCAAGCTCAGTCAGAATCTGGGCTCGTCACCTCCGGAGAATCTGGGCTCGTGACCTCTGGACAATCTGGATAAACAGGTCCCACTAAAAACAGAGCCTATTCAATGTCGTAGAGCATCCATGAACCAACCTCGCGGCTGGTGGCTTTTCTTAGCCCAAAGGACTTGTCGCGGATCAATTCGCATAAGCGCGCCTCGTCGGTACCAAATGGAAGCCGAACCTTGGATAGTCGGACGGGAAGCTCGGGGAGACATTCAAGTGGACGGCAATCGAAAAGAGTGAGTTCCTCGAGAAGGGTTAGCTTGGAAAGAAATGGTAACGATGGACTTGGGAAAGTGATGTGCAGAGCTGTTAAGCTGGAGGGCGGTTCCGGTATTCCTCGAAGGTTTTTGCAAAATCGAAGGCAGAGATGTTGGAGAGAAGAGAGCTTAGAAATGCTTTCCGGCAAGCCCAAAATGCCCGATCCAGCTAAATAAAGCTCGTTTAGCGAAACCAGTTCGCCTATATTATTAGGCAGTCCTTTTAGATTTTCGCACCATTCTGCACTCAATTTTTTGAGTTTCGCCAGCATTCCAATAGCACTAGGCAATTCCGTCACGGGAATTGCCCTAATGTCCAAGATCCTCAAATTTTGCAGATTCCCAATGCTTTCAGGTAATTTTGTAATCGATGTCTCTGCTAATCCCAGCTCGGTCAATGATACCAACTTTCCAATCGAGTCGGGAATCTCTCTCAACGACACACATCCCCTTAGGTCAAGGCGAGACAGAGATGCTAGATTGCCTATGGAGCTAGGTATGCGAGCTAATGATTTACACCGAGAGGCATCAAGAGTCTCCAACGCCTCCATAGAACGAATGAATTCAGGCAATTCTTCAATCCCTGTCCGACATAAGTTCAGCTGATTTAACGACACAAGGGAACTCATAGATTCTGGAAGTTGAGCAAATTTATCACAACTTAGGTCATCCAAAGTCTTTGGCTTCATCAAACATCTCAAAATAGGATTCTCTTTTATAGTGATGTCATTTATGAGAAGCTCCCTCAATTGTTCCATTCTCCCTACTCTTGCTGGTATCTCCTTCAGTTTCCAGCAAAAATAGACAGTCAAGGAGACGAGAGTCTTGATATACCAAATAGAAGGATGAATTGCTTCCAGACTCCAACAATTTTCAAGAATCAAAATCTCCAAGCTTTTGAAAGCAGACAAGTCGGGAGTTCTTATCAAATGTTCACAATACGAGAGGTCCAGAACTTTCAGCTTGGTTGCCACCTGAAAGAAACAAAGGAAAACCTCAGTGAAATTGGACAGCTACAATGTGTGATTTTTCCACTATTCCTTGCTTTTTTTTATAACAATCTATAAGATTCCTGAAAAATACCTATGCTCCACTACTCTTTCACTGTTGTTTTATTTGATTTTAAATGTTCTTTAATAGTATTAGGCTACACCACCATATTGATTTTTTTTAAGCATATCCATTGCAAAAAGAATGTTAGGTACATACAACTGCTAACTGTGTTTATTTTTGGATAAAATTTCAAAGAGAAAATATATTCATTTTTTAAGAGCGATGGCGATGCCATTGATTAGACATAAGCAAATTTTATTATCAAAAAGAAAATGACACTTCAATCGTATGAAATTAAAGAGAAACGGGTAGTTTAATTATAAAAAGCAATTTTTTTAATGTTATATGTACAAGCTACAAAGAATGTTGTATTCCAAAAAAAATTAATGCCACTAGAAGGATAACTTTATTACTCTCATCACATTAATAATTTATATTTGTGTTATACATTGACGACTTCCATAATCAATAATTATAATGATTAAATATTTCGTGCAATAAGTCAGAGCAATTCATAAATTATATCCATTACTCTAAGATTAAAATGAATTTAGAATTTTAGTATGAATGTACAACACAAGTCACTACGTGGGAGTTTTTGTTTCTCCAAGAAAGAAGATTGATATAGATATATAACAAGAATCGCTCAAAAGACATGCTTTTGCACGGGGAGAAATTATCTTAGAAGCCACAAACCAACTAGATTAATGAAATACAAAATAGGCACAATTAAGTAATTAAATTTTTGATAGATTTTAATTAATATAGTTAGTTTTTTTTCTAGCATTGTCTAAGGTTAAGCATGCCGGGTTGTTGAGTTTGATCAATTAAACATATTAAGGGGAAGAAGATTCTGAGTATTTAGATAGCTATAAATTCCTCTTATATTTACCCAAAAATCCTGAATCCGAGGAACGATATTAAACCTTTCTAAAAGAAAGAAGGGAGAACTGGGGACGATTGCACCTTCGGAAACACGTTATTATTCACAATAGATATATCTTCTCAATTTCTTACCTTGAGTGGATCCCATCCTCCCCAATCCTCTGTAATGTCACTACTTGATAGATCGAGCACGACTAATTTTTTCGGATGAAAGTTGGTCACTTCGAAATATGAGGGACAATTTTGCCACCGAAGCCATCTTAATTGAGGAAGCAAGTTTTGGAAATCTCCGATGAATTTCGCACCGTTTGCAGCTTGAAGGAACCTCAAGTTGGTGAGTTCCTTAAATTGCTCACCTTGGTAATTTTTCCAGCCATAATAGCCAAGATCAAGGGCCTCAATCTTACTAGTGCCCTACAATTATAAAACATTGTGGACCATTAAAATTGACGAAATTAACTGTATATAAGAAAAGATGGACTAATTTCAATTTGATATCATATGGTGTAGGCTTCTTACTTTCAACTTAATGAAATAACAAGTTGTTATTGCATATGATTTATCTAATTCATGTAAAAATGTGAAGCTCACGAAGGTGTTTTCGAACTTTTCCTCTTCCAATTATGCCTTTCGCAAATTTGCACCTTTTGAATTACCAAAAATTGCATCCTTTCAAAATTACTATAGAAGATCTCTCTTTTTGTACAAACTACTTCAAATATAACTAGCAAAATTCATGCCCTTTATATGTGAAACAGCACAACCCTAACTCATATCCTTTATATGTGAAAAAGCATAACTCTTACAGTTCAAGTACATTTATCAAACTTGTCATCAAAACATGTTTCACAATTAGAGAATTTGAATTATAGAATCCCCCCTATTATTCTGGGGTACCTTGTTTGCAATTCTCACTAGCAAAATGAAATCGAGAATGTCATCTCAAAAAGTATGCTCGTGTTTTACATTCCTTTCTTATCATATGTTTCTTTAATGAGTGTTTTTAATTATACATGGAAGAAAAATCGATTATATATGAAACGTTATATAGATGATCTTTACTCCTCTTTTTGTTGGTACAGATGTTTGATGCAACATTTTCATTATCTTGATTATTTTTTTTAAAGTGAAATAGCATAAATTAATGAGATCTTGCTTCCAGAAAGATTGTACATGAGGATTGATTAAATTGGATACTAAGGGAATTCAAGTCTTTTCCATTTTTCTTTCGTTGTAACCAAAAATTTTAGGGACCTCAAATTTATTTTGTCTTAGGTGATGAATTGCACAGTGAGCACAAATCATGAGAGTTATAAGACGGATTTGTTTGGTGGTTTGAATATTTCCTTCAAACTTTTATTCTTTCGGATGTGACACTACTTATTTGTCCTTCAATTTTTTTTTGTATATTATCGTATTTTCGTTAATAACTTCATAGATACCCCTTTTTTCAATTCTAAGCAATGTTATATTTAGTTGATTACATTTTCATTTGTGCAAAAATATGTTCGCTGAAATGCATTGGTAGAAATTTTTTTACAAATCTCGTAACTTCATTATATTTAGAGTTTTTTTAATTAAAGATACTCGTGGCATTTGCACATGCTTGTCTGATACTTGCACAAATCATCCATACGTTGTAATTGCTTTTAGTTGCATACCTTTTAACTTTCATGGTAATAATGAAAATTAATCAAGACACAAAATTCAAAACCATAATTATTTACATCACAAGTATTGGAATGAGCCATTGCTTTGACCACCTCTCTAGGAAGTAATACGTCTGGAACGGAATTTCTCTTTGCATTTTGAGTGGTGTAGCTTCTAGACGACTTTTTTTTTTTTTATGGTACATACATAATGCTTTTGCATTAACAGACACTTGGTTTGGAAAACGTAAGTTTGAATAGACACATTTCTACGCATTACACATGTTGTTCATGAAACAAAACCATGTAATAACTATTACATAACTTAAACCAATCAACATATAGCTACTACAGCTTTATTACGTTACAATTTAATAGTGATTATATTGTAGCCTTATTCCATTTCCGTAACCATACGGGTTGTTAGTGTAATTTGTTGACCACCTCTAGTTTTGTAAATTCATTGAATTTGTGAAGAATAGGGAAGATCAAGATCCTGAGACTAGAGTGCAAAGCAGAAGTTAAAAGTGTTTTGAGTGTTAAAAATCTAAGTAAAATATTTATGGCTCTATTGTTCCGTTTATTGTAAAGATTTTAACTTTTTTCTTCGAATGTCTTATTTTAATCCATAAATCTTACCAAACAACATAACATATTTATTTTGTAGCAATGGGAACAATTTATGAATTTATCTTTTATTATGTGCGACCGCTTCATATTTGACAGGTAAATAATATTAAAAGCATACTTGTCAAATTACAGATCAATATCATATTGGACTCATATTTGACAAATACATAATATTAAAAAATCAATAAAAAAGATATCCATCATCACGAGAAAACTTATATTACATGCTTTAGGAATAAATTAATATAATCAAATTACCCATCATGGAAGAAAAAATGTATATGTTTAGAGGAATCTATTCCATGGATGCATATATTTTAACAATAAGTATGATGCAATATAGCAACGACTGTTATGATTGAAAACGTGTATGGATAACCATTGTGACTAAGAAATATCCATCATCATTGTTTAGCATGCTTTACAAACAAATGAATGTAATAAATTTGTCCATCATAGAAGGAAAAAGAACATATGTTTAGACGGATCTTTTTACGTGGTTATATATATTTCTACAATAAGCATAACAAAATGCATTATTAGCGATGGCTATTATGATTAAAAAGTTCTATGGATACTCATTATGAGAAAAAATTTTGTTCTATTTCACAAGCAGATTATATAAAAAAATTATGTAACATGATAGCTCATATTTAACAAATAAATTATGTAAAGGTACTAATTATGTGCTATAAAATGCTCATTATGAAGATGTAGAAATATCTATTATAACATGGTAGCTAATACTTGAGAAATAAAAAATCGACAAAAAAGTTATATAACATGGATAGCCCATATTTAACAAATGACGATATAAAGATTAACTAAATCTTTGCTAAATACAATGCTCACTTGGAGTTGAACGATGCAATTATTACAACATGAAAGCCTATATTTGACAAATGAATATTATCGGGGGATTAACAGAAAAAATAATCCAACGTCACAGAACTAAAAAAGTATTAGCAAATTCACGGAAGAAAATTATCCACTATTATGAAAAGTCAATAGAACGAAATAATATATAATTAGAGCGTTATACTACACAGTTGCGTATATATCATAAATAAATATGAAAGTGACATTAACAAATCAACGGTGTTAACTAACGATTGACAACAAAGGACTCAATTGCACAAACTTGGAAAGATAAAGGACTACATTGAGCATAAAAAATAGATAAAAGACTAAATCACACAAACAATAATACTTAGGGGGTACTAAATCTGTGCTTAGCCCAACTTAAAAATTACAGGAACCTTGATAGCCAATTGTCACAAATGAATAGAGGTCTCATTATCATAACAAACAACTCATAAGAAGTCAATACTGAGTAGAAGAAAAAAGAAAGAACCAGACCTAGCAAGAAATCAAAATAAGAATCCAAACATCAAACATGCACGTCAAAATGATATGAGAGAAAAGCATGGCCTCAACAATTTATGCGAGCTTTTCTCTAAAAGTGCTCTGTTAATCATTATGTTTTTGTAGTTTTGTTGTTGCGTTGAAGTTACCAAAAGGAGAGTGTCCTCATCACAATACTACTGGGTAAAGAGATATATCATTTATCAATAACCAAGATATTGCTCCTCAATTATGTCCTAAAACCAGGCAAGAACAACAATTAATTAATCGAAAGAGCTCTTTTGCTGGTAGAAGCAGCAAGTTTTGGGGATTTAGGACTGGCAACAATTTTAATTCAAACAAGAAAGAGAAGATGGACTCACATTCACTAATTAAGACAAGTAGAGAAAACTCTTACCTTGTTGCTCTCGAGCACATCTCTAGCTTCCTCATGAATCCATAATCTGCTACGCTTTTGAGGCTTCTTTTGATTTTCTAGACGAACAATTTCCCTTCCAAGATCTCTCAGTTGATCATGCATCATCAGTTTGCCGTTTTCATCAACTTTAATGAGGGACATAAGCCTCAATACTTCAATCCCCCTCCCGGGGAAAAAATCACAAGCATCCCACATATAAGTCGGATTTTGTTTAGATGCTCCAATAAAAAAACATGCAATATCCAAAAAAATCTGTTGCTCCTCATATTCTAATGCTTTGTAACTTATCCCCAACGTCTCTTGCACCTTCTTATCAGGCACTTTCTTTAATTTCTTTGATGTATCTTTCCATACTTCCTTTGTCTTTCCACATAAGAATGAACCTATAACTTCAAGCGTTAAAGGAAGCCCCCCAGTAGTAGATACAACCTCATAAGAGATATCCTTATAATCACTAGGAGGAAAATCCTTTCGAAACGCATGCCTACTAAATAAAATCAATGATTGATCCAAAGGCAACTCGTTGAGTTCATACATGTGGCTAGCCCTAGCCTCGTCAAGAATACTCTTGTTTCTAGTTGTGATTATGACAATACTTCCTGCTTTAAACCAGCTACCATCTCTGACCAAAGCATTCAACTGAGTATTATCATCCATATCATCAAGAAGAGTGAGAATTTTCTTACTTGTAAATCGAGATTTGAGGACACTGATTCCTTCATCGACATTAAACACCTCACATGAACTTCCTATTATGTCAGAAATGAGCTGCTTTTGTAGGCATTTAATACCCTCGCGCTGAGACGTTTCTCGAATGTTAGCTAGAAAGCTACGATCCTCAAAATGACTAGACAGTTTGTTGTATAACACCTTTGCAAGAGTTGTCTTACCAATGCCGCCCATTCCATAAATTCCAATAATCCATGTACCATTGAATTTAGCATCTATCTTACTCATAATTTGTTCCACACGATCATCGGTTCCCACCAACTGTTCGGGAACATTTAGCTGAAAAAGTCTTTTTAACTCACTCATAACTCTTCTTATGACCGTTTTGACTAATACCGCTTTATGCCTGTCAAATAACATTATAAAATTTCAATATATGATGGCAATGTTTATATGCTTTTTCAAGTAAGATTTATTTATAAAAAATTAAACAATGTTTCGATGGAGAAAAATGTACCCGTTATCAATTTTCTCGGATTCCCATCCTTTTAAGTAACTGACTTCTTTGAGTGCATCTTCCCATTCTTTCACAACCGTTTGGTCCGAATTCTTTTTATGTGCATTGATAGCATCTCCAAATCTCCCTGCAAGATGTCGCACATGCGAGGGTTCCACTTTGTAAAATATGGGTAACACTATTTGTAACATTCCGGATTTTTGATCCATTTTGGGGTTTATAGAACGCATAATTTGTCAGTGCGCTTATGGTAAAATCTCGCCCGGGAACTGATCACTCCCGGTTATTATTTTAAACTAGAGATTTCGCTAGAATCGCACTCGATCGAATTTTCGTCGTTATTTGGACCCTGAACTTGGCAGTCGATTTTCGGGTGTTTCAGGACGCAATAAATTGGACGGTGTCAGTATTAAGGTTGCCGGTATCGAGATTGTCAGGAATCATGAAAAAGTTTGGGTTTTTGGACTAAGTGCGAATTTGGACTAGTAGACCCCCTTGTTAAATTTTGGTCAAATTAATTTGGCCTTTGTCCCTTATTAAGTGCGAGGTTCACTCAGGATTAGCGAGTAATTTTCGGTTTTTAAATTGGACCCCCGGTTTGAGTTTAATAATTTAATTAGTATAAGTTTTTCAAATTCTCTCCCTCTCTCTTTCTCTCTCTCTCTCTCTCCCTCGGATTCCCGCACCCCCCTCTGCCCGGACCTGTCCCGTCCGTCCCCTCTCTCCCCCACCTGCTCCCTCTCTCTCTCCTCTTTCTTTTTCTCTTTTCTTTTCTTCTCCCTTTTCTCTTCTTCTTCCTTCCTCCTTCGCTACTTCCCGACCTGCTTCTGCTTCTGCTCCGTTCGCCGACCACCGCGCGGCCGCCCGTCCAGCTCCGCCCGCCGCCGCCGGAGCCGCCGCTGCTCGCCGTCGCCGCCGTCGCCCTAGCCGCGTCGACCGTTGCCGTCACCGGCCGGCCCGCGAGGCGCGCGCGCAGCAGCGAGGCGCACGCGCGGCGCGAGCTCGCCGCCGCGGCTCGCCCAGCCGTCGCCGCCCCCGCCCAACGCTGCTCCGCCACTCGCCGCGGCCAGCAAGCCCAGTCGCAGCCGTGCCGACCGCCGTCCTCCGCCCCGGCCGTTCTCTCTCTCTCTCTCCTTCGTGGTTCTCCGCGGACGAGCAGCGAACTCGTCGCTGCTGCCGCCGCGCCCGGCCGTCGCTGTCCGCCGCGCCGTCGGCCCCTCTGCCTCAGCCCGACCACCAGTCGCCGCCCCGTCAGCCCCCCCTCACTCTCTCTCTCCCGGTTCCCCTCTCTCTCTCCCGACCAAATCTGCCCCTCTCCGCCCGGACCGCCGCCTCACCCCGCCGCTCGGCCCAGCTCCGTCCGGCCGACCAGCCGCTCGCCGTCTCGCTGAGCCGCCCCCAAGCTCGCCTCGTCGCCGCCGTTCCCGTCGCTGTGCATTTTCCGGCGGGGGTACTGTTCATCCCGGAGCACTATTCATTTCCGGCGCCGGCGACACTGTTCCGGCGACACTGTTCCGACGGGTACTGTTCACCCGAACCCGAATCGGCCCGTTTTAAGCGTAGGACACCCGGTGAGTTCGACCCTAAACCCTAATTAGGCTAATTTACATTTCTAGACCGGTTTAGGGATTAATTAGGGTTATTTAGGGGTTAAATTGTAGAATTTATCAGGGGTTTTGATTGTGGCCAATTTGATGGATTAGTTTGATAAATTAATGGAGGATTAGTGGCCCGAGAGGCGCGATAAATGGGTTAGTCAGTTCGGATTAATTTGGCTCGAGTTCGGATTTTATTTGTGGATTATTTGCGCGCCGTATATTAACTTTTGGTGGTGGTCAATTAGACTGATATTTGGGGAGTATAATAGAATATTTTGGCGATAATTATTGGCCCAGAAATTACGGTTTGATGGTCGCCCACGGCGGGATTAAATTTGGGCGCGACGCGATTAATTTGAGGACTAGGCGTGTGAATACTGAGATTGGTTGATTTGTGCAATTGATTGGCCAATTGAGCCTCAATTCTGATTAATTTGACGGTGCCTAGTTGCATATCCAGTGAGACCAAGAATAGATTAGCTTGGTGGGCTTCGGGTGCATAAATTTCATGTTGATCCAATTGGGTGTTTTATATGCATAATTTATGTGTCGAAATTGTGCCATGACTGTGTGGGGTGAATTGATTTACTTGGGCTCGTGATTCATTGAACTAAATGCCATTGTGAAATTTATGAATGCCCAAGTGTGGTTATTGCAGTCATGAATGTGTATCATGAACATTGGCACGACATATGCATATACGAGTATGCCCGAGTGACATGTGCATTGTGATCACCTAAATTGCCCTGATGCGTCTAACGCGGGGTTCAGATAAAATTGAGGTTTGTGAATGTGTGATCACAATAAACCCTGATGCGTGTTACGCGGGGTAGTGAATGCCGTCCTGATGCGTGTTACGCGGGACGATGCCCGGTACGCCCGGAAGACGACCAACCTGATGCGTTTTACGCGGGCTCTGGTTCGTGAGGAGATCGGTGTTGCGCCTGATGCGTTTTGACGCGGGCTAGAGACACTGGGCCAGTGATGCGTTTTAACGCGGGCCACGGAGTGTTGTGATTAAAGAAAGAGACCAACCTGATGCGTTTTACGCGGGCTCTGGTTCGTGAGGAGATCGGTGTTGCGCCTGATGCGTTTTGACGCGGGCTAGAGACACTGGGCCAGTTGAGGCGTTTTAACGCGGGCCACGGAGTGTTGTGATTAAAGAAATAGACCTGATGCGTGTTACGCGGGTCAGACCTGATACGTTTAACGCGGGTCGGATGAGAAATTGAGAAATGGCTGAGTGCTAGTGTGCAAGTATGCGGTAATGCATTGATGAGGCATGAGCATGAGTGCGAGCACTGGCATATGCATAACATGCGTGGTGACATGGGAATGCGTGTACATGTACTGTGATCAAGTTCTGTTGCGTGTTGGTTATTATTCATGGAATGCCTAATCTGCAGGGTCATGTGATTTCTAGATTCGGGCCGAGGGCCTGAGTCATGTACTGTCTAGTTTGTGTGCTGTCTGTCTAGTACTTGTCAGGAGGTGCATGTTAGCCTAGTTTAGGTTTAGGGAATTACTCGCTGAGATTTATTCTCACGGTTGTTGTAAAACCGACATTTTCAGATCCCCGGCCTTGAGGATGACAGGTGTCCGGATGCATTTTTGGGAGAAGACCCCGGCTAGTTGTAGTGCTTGAGCCCGAGCCACTTATTCCCTTTTTGTTAGTAGTGGCCTTGAACTGCTTTTGATTTTTGGTAGTTGGGCTGTATATGAATATTGTAAATGAATTCCGGTTTTAGTGCAAGTGTTGATCTTGGAGGATACCCTTGGTCATGTATTGATGTATGTACGGGTAGTTTTAATTGCTTCCGCATGTGTTGTTTATCTCTGTGTTGGGTGTTGGGTCGGCGACGCGTCCTGGGACGTCGCACACAAATCGACCTCTGCGAGGGATGTGGCGCACCGAGAAGTGCGGGGCGTGACACTATTTGCCCTTTACTTCTCTTGCACTTCAACATTTGAACCAACTCATGAAGGCACCATTTGCTAGAAGCGTAGTCCTCCGAGATAATGGGGATCGAGATCATAGACTGTGTAATACTACAGAGAAGCTCCAGACCAATCTCCTCACCAACAGGGAGCTCATTGTCGTCTCTGAATACATGAATTCCTGCATCAACAAGACTAGTATAGAGATAATCGGTGAAGCCTTTGCGAGTGTCTTTTCCTCTAAAGCTCAAGAACACTTCGTAATCATTTCGTTTCAGCTTTTTGGCTCCATCTTCATAATCACCTACATGTGGAGAGGTCGATGAGGAACACACTCCGTATAGCAGATCTTCTGAATGAGTATGTTCTTTTCGTTTCATCTCGAGATTGATGGAGCAGAGCCTCAAAAGAAGGGGAATATGGAAATCCCAGATCTGGGATGTGCAAAAATATCTCTCAGAACTCAATTTAGAGCTACATTCAAACAAAAACAAAAGCTCTCGTCCAACTCTTCAGAAGAAAATGGAGCGATCAAAGCAGGAAAGAGAGAAGAGGAGAAGAGCAAGTAGCCACCGATTACCTGAGGAGTGCTCAAACAACACAATCCACACGCTGCTATGATCTCCAACGATCCAAGACTCTTCACGCCAATTGAACCGCTACGATGCATGTTGCACGGAAAGGTCAATTATTGCAGGCGTAATTTCCGGAGCACTGCTTGGAAGGTGCATGGAAAGACTTGACTTGACTTGCCTTTTCTGTTAACAATAAAAATAAAAAAGAAAGCTAACAAGGTAAAGTAACATGCTCCTGGCGCTAACGATGAGTCGATGACAAAAACACATCAGTTGTCGGATTAAATCAGATTTTGTTTAAAAAAAATGTCTGTACGACACTCAATATTTAAATAAGGAAAATTGTTATTTTCAATCTATAATCAGATTTTTTCTTCAAAAGAGATTCCTTTGAAAAGGTAACTCACAAAATAAATCTCTCCACAAATAATTTCTCAAACTATATTTCTCCACGTCACCTCAAGTCTAAAGATAATCTAGTCATCATCAATCCCTCACCCAAGTCACTTTTGTCTCGATCCTTAAATTAATAATTTTTGACATTTTACATAAAATTTATTCTTTCAGTGTTAGCTAACGGATTCTCCATGATCAAATATTTATTTAGTAATACATTTTCACTTTTTTATTTCGTTTGTTATTGAACTTTTTTATTGCATGTGGACATTCTTCTTTTGCTTAGCCTTTAAGCCAAGATCATCACTTACAATATCACGACTCTGACCAATTGTATTGTTGTGATCTCCACCATTCTCAGTCTTTGACATTTTATTACCGACGCAAAAACACTCTTTGCGATTAAAAAAATTAGAGAGCAATTTCCACAATTTCCATAGCATTATGCGGAGGGTGCATGGAAACTACGTAGGTGCTGCTTGACATGACTTACTTTTTTTATTAATAGAAAATATAAAAGAAAACGCACCAACAATACAATACTCATAAGTGATTGGAGAACTATGTTAGATAGGATGGCAAATTGGCGTTAGAATAATATAAAGAAAAGTCCCCTTCTTTTTAGCTCATTCAATTGGGATTAGCATAAATGAAGTTTCTATCTAATTTCTCGGCTGCTGAAAGGTGACACCAGCTTCATTTCTTTTGCCCTTTTCTGTGGTTAAATTGAAGTAGCTGCTATTGATTTGTTTTAGCAATGTCTAGAGAAAAGAGATGGTGGCAACTTTTAGGAGGAAAACGTTAAGAGGAGTGTTTTCCACACTCTTTTTAGCATCTAGTCATTTTGTAAAATGTTATGCTAATTTGTCTATTCAATTCAATTTCTTCACAATTAAGTTGCATGATATATGTTTGTGTGTATAGAGAGATATATCTGTACGTGTGTCATAGCTTACCAAATAGTGGATCATTACTGTTAAGAAACCTTTTTAATCGGTGAAATTTTTTGATGTGCTTCTTACAAAATTCCAACCTCTTGATCAGAGAAATGCTAGGCCACAGTCATAAGAAAGTTTTGCCATGTCTCTTTCTCTCTCTCCCTAACAAGTGAAAGATTAACAAGTACTACATCATAATAGCATAGTAATGTGCACCTATTGTGATGTACAACATTACGAAACGTTAAAGTAATTAAGTACAAGAACATCATAATAGCATAGTAAAATTTTTCTGTGACGTTATGATGTATTATCGTAATCAAGTGCAAAAATGGTGTGAAACAGAAGTGTGCACGTAAAAATTTTCAAAAGATGAGTGGGTCCATTGCCTATTGACTTGCTTTTTTTTTTCTCACCCACTTTTTGAAGGTTGAACCTTTTTTTAAGCTAAAGGGATTATTCTTTTTAATCCGTAGCTCCAGGAAACTTCAAAGAAATTTCCTGTTCCAGATTTTTTTTCATTGTCCATTATGAGGTAAGACAAGTTAGTCAAGAAATTCTAATGCTAATAATAAGTAATGATGGGTATATGAATTCCCTTTAATTAGCCAAGAAGAAAAGCATATTGTTATATGACTTCAGTAATTTCTCACTCACTAAGATGATCATCCAGAGAGGATTGTTTTTTAAAAGATTCATTTTGATTAGTGAGATAATTTTTTTTCGTTGCTCTTGTCAACAAACACAGAGTCTTTACCCAAAAAAAAAAAACACAAAGAGACTGAAGCCTCATTATATAGAAATCTGATATATTGGGAATGAGATATATTATGAAAAACAATAGAAAAATGTAAACTTAAACAGTTTTCATTTTCAATGAACTGGAAATGTTTTCTCAAACCAAATGGGCCGTAAGTAAGCTTGACTCTAGTTATTTTCAACGAAATCATGTTCACTAAAAAAAGTTTCCATGAAAATTATTTCCCGGTAATGATAATTTACAAAATCATGCCTTTCATCTATCATCACGTGAGGGCTTACAATCTCCATGGTCGTGGTGATGGGGCTCATCTCCACCGCGGGGATTGATTTTCACAGAGAGATAGACGTGGCCATGGAGGTCACGGCCTCTGTCGACTCTTTCCGATGGAGATCTGCAGTCACTGGAGGCCACGACTTCCATGGCTGCGGGTTCAAATAAAATATCCTTGCGCTCATATGTCCTATTTTTTCTTGGACCATTAGACGGTTTCTGAATCAGCAATAAATTCACTTTTCTCGTCTCAGCAATTTGTTCTTTTCTTCTTTTTTCCTAAAAAGAGGTAAGTTGATGTCGTGGGGAAAGTTCATGTAATGGAATCTTAACTGTTCATGACATCAATGAACCTTTTTTTCTCATCAACGACCCTCACTACCACTTAAAAAAGCCTTTATATTTGTGTCTAAGGAAGGAATCAACACAAAGTGATAAAAAAGAAAAGAGAGAGGAAATATCACATGCAATTCATTGTACTTTCAGGGTAAAACTTACAAATTCAAAGTTGTGCAATTTAAAAATGTTTAGCTAATTTGTCTATTCAATTCAATTTCTTCATGATCAAGTTGCATGATATACGTGTGCGTATATATAGAGATATATTTGTAGATGTATCCCAGCTTAACAAATATTGGGCCATTATTGTGAAGAAACCTTTTTAATGGGCAAAATTTTTCAATGTCTTTCTTGGAGAGTTCCAATCCCTCTATTAAAGTGATGCTATGCCACTTTCATAGGAGACTCCTATTGTCTCTCTCTCTCTCTCTCTCTCTCTCTCTCTCTCTCTCTCTCTCTCTCTCTAGCAAGTGAAAGATTGACAAGTATTTTTTGAGTATGCTTTTCAAAAAACTCAATTATGTGAATCGTATAAGGTCCCCACATTTTTCAATGGTTGAGATAAACTAACAATTTTGTTTTGCCAAAAAAATCATCAAGAATAACGTGCAACCAAAGTCATGCATTTGATTACTCTTCTTTTCTATCTTGTGAGAATTGCAGTATACATGAAAAACAACTCAGAATGAAAGAAAGGAAAAAAGAAAGAAAGATTGATTCAATGGCCTCTCAAAAATATGAGAAGATGGGGCTGCTTCTGGTCTGGCGCTTTTATGCATATCAATTTTGCCATGTCTGTCAGCCATTCGATGCAAGTATTTGAATGTCATCTGTCCATTTAATTTGCATTAAGCTGTGCAATCAAACTTTGCCAATGTGAACCATTAGATTGAGCATGGTAAAATTGCCATGTTCAAGGCCATTGGATCACAGCAAAGACCGAAAGACGAGGAAAACTTTTATGGTACACCTATTATAATGTTACAACATTACAACACATCAGAGTAATTAAGTACAAGAACATCATAAGAGCATATTCTATGACGTAATCAAGTGCAAAAGTGGTGTGAAACAGAAGTGTGTAACTAAAGATTTTCAAAAGATGAATGGAATCAACACTGATGGAAGTTTCGCAGGAAAAATATGAGCTGACTAAGACATGGGACCTGTGGTATCTGTCGCCTAGTGACTTGCTTTTCTTTACTCACCCACTTTGATGGCAAAAAATTTGCCTTAATCCTGCTTTTTTATCAACAGGGAAAAAAGAAACAATAAAGTGAGAGCATTTACACTTCTTGTGGACCTCCAATTGATTGTGTTCCTGAGTGGGTTGGAATTGGAATCTAAAAGAAAACTAAATATATTTGCTCATCTCCCTAATAAAAAATTGCTCTTTGTGACCCAAAAGAAGAAATAATTATTGAAAAAGATATATGATTTGTCAAATAATATAGAATGTGACACGAAAATTAAATATATTTTGGGTCTCATGATTAGCGCAGTTGGTTAGCAAATCAGAAATTTTCATCTTATAAACTAGAGTCAGATGTCCAAATCTCATCAAAACGACTCTAAGTCAAAGCCACCTGCGTACAGTCCAAAGGTCTGAACTTAACCAATTTATAAGTTTAGCAAGTTATTTCATGTGCTTTCAAATAGCCAGCTTATATGCCGGTGCATATGAGTTATCGTAAGTTTGCTCTTGCAGACATTGAAACTAAAATTGGTTTGAAAAAATTCTTCAAATTTTCATTCTCACTATCATTTGACTGAGCAGGTGAAGTCTCTCTCTCTCTCTCTCTCTCTCTCTCTCTCTCTCTGTGAATACCCAGTTAATTCTTTAGAGCTCCAAAATATTAGCCTGAACTTAACCTTGAGTGATAATTCTCGCCTAAACTTTTTTTTGTTTTAATAAAAAGCACCAACTTTTACTCAAGTCCCAAATATGACCCCCATGATGTAAAATTTTTAGATTGTTGGGGTTAGATATGGGATTTAAGTGAAAATTAGTGATTTTTTATGAGACAAAAAAAAGTTTGGGTCAAAATTGTCACTCAAGGTAAAGTTGGTGCTTTTTTTTTTGAATTAGACCCACAAATTTATCAATAATTGGAGCATTTCTGTGATTTTTTTGAAGGTTGAAGCTTTTTTTAAGCTAAAGGGATTATTCTTTTCAATCCGTAGCTCCAGTAAGCTTCAAAGAAATTTCCTGTTCAACATTTTTTTTCATTGTAAGACAAGTTAGTTAAGATATTCTAATGCTATTAAATAATAATGATGGGTATAGGAATTCCCTTTAATTAGCCAAGGAAAAAAGCATATTGTCATATGACTTCAGTAGTTTCCCACTTGCTAAGATGATCATCCAGGAAGGATTGTCTTAAAAGATAGATTAATACCATGAAAAATCCAAATTGGTACATATGTGATAAATTTCTTCCAAACTAATTTTTTGATCACCAAAAACTCCAAACCAGTACACCTGTGATAAATTTACCCCAAGCTAATCTTTTGACCCCCAAAAATCCCAAACTTGTTCATTTGTGACAAATTTATCCTCCGTTTACTTGGATTAATACCACGAAAAATCGCAAACTTGTACATTTATGACAAACAAAGGATAAAAATCCCAAACTGGTATACCCGTCAACTACCACATGTTTTTGAACTCAGAAATTTGACAGTAAATTTAACGGAAACTAACAGAGGGTAAAATTATCATAGATATACCAGTTTGGGGTGAATTTATCACAGGTGTATTAATTTAGGGTTTTCATGGTATTAACCCTTAAAATATTCATTTTTATTAGTGAGATAATTTTTCCATTACTCACAGTAACAAACACAAATAGTATATAAAGAGATTGAAGCCCCACAATATAGAAATATGATAAATTAGGAATGGGATATATTATGAAAAATTAAACCAAACGTGTATTGTTAGTTCCAATTTCTACAGAAAATTTTCATACCAAACGTTTTTCGGTGAAAAATAGAAAATGTAAACCAAAACAATTTCCGTTTTCAATGAACTGAAAATGTTTTTCCGAACCAAATGAGCCGTAAGTAAACTTGACTCTAGTTATTTTCAACGAAATTATGTTCACTTGAAAAAGTTTCCGTGAAAATTATTTTTCAGGAATGATAATTTATAAAATCATGCCTTTCATCAGCGGCCACGCGAGGGCTACAACCTCTGTGGTCGCGGTGATGGGGCTCGTCTCCATCGCATGCATTGATATTCGCAGAGAGAGAAAGAGATACGTGGCCATGGAGGTTGCGACCTCTATCAATTCCCTCCGATGGAGATCAGCAGTCGCAAGAGGCCTCGACCTCCATGGCTGTGGGTTCAGATGAAATATTCTTGCATTCACATGCCTTTTTTTTCTTTTTGCCGCTAGATGGTTTCTGAATCAGCAATATTTTTTAAATTTCAATTTTCACGTCTCAGCAATTTGTCCTTTTGTTCTTCTTTTCCTAAAAAATAAGAGACGTTGTCATGGGTAAAGTTTATGTGATGGAATCTTGACTGTTCAGTTGGTAGTGTCAAATTTGTGTCATCAACGATAGCAACGACCCTCGCTGCCACCTAAGAAAGCCTTTATTTTTGTGTCTACCGAATCAACACAAAGTGATAAAAAAAAAAGCAAATTTCATACGCAATTCATTGTACTTTCACAATAAAACTTACAAATTCAAAATCGTGCAATTTAGAATGTTGCTTAGAATTTCAATCATATTCTTTTAAGCAAATGACATTGTAAGAGGTATCTGGTTTGGTATTTTTTTGATGAGAAAGCCCACTTAATATAGATAAGCCAACCTAAGCTGCCAACTAGTGCCCAAATAGACGAACCAAATATGTGTTATGGGGATTCAAAAAAATTAAATGAAAATATAGAACTAGGTTTATCAATAATACTGTCTTCAAAGATAGTGATTTTCTCGATAGGATTCGAGATCTAATAGAGTCGACTCCAATGGATATCTTGTCCCTTAATACAGTGCCCAGACCCTAATCTTCCTCACTTAGTCTATGTAGATAGCAAAAATGAACCCGATTCAAGCTTAGAAGTGCTAGCCAATACACAGAAAGCATGAAAGAGATGAAGAGGAAAAGAAGGAACAAAGCATAGAGTAATGTTAATGGTGATCTTTTAGTTTGTGTTTTTTCTAGAAGATGCCTTTGGATATATAGATAAAGGAAACGACACACGGGAGATTTCTATTACAAAGAGTAATTCAATTTACAAACTTTATCTTCTTGACCAATTTCTATATAGCCTTCCTGTTGAAATATAAGTTTCTTCATCTAAATCGCCAATTTTTTGTCAAAATAAAGCCTTTCAATAATTTACGAAAAAACCCGGAATCAAATATAGCAGCTTCGGAACATTAACTATTCCACAAAAACCTAGGGGGTTTAGTCATCCGGTCTGGAGATAGAGCATTTCGACGGAAGGCTTTAGCAACCCAATGGGCCGTAGAATTGGCTTCACGAGAGCAATGAGGGACTTTAACGGATCTCAACTTGGCCCACATCAGCTTGCAATCGTCCACGATTGGAGACAAGGCCCATGGATTTTCTTCTTTGCCCAAGAAAAAATCTGCAACACATCTGCAGTTTGTCTCTAGCAGAACCTCCATATCTATCAGCCGGAGGAGATCAACTTTTTCCATCAAGTACAGCAGAGCTCGGTGGGGGGCTAGGGTTTCCGTGGTCAAGGCAGAGTCTGTTGGCTAGAATCAGTCAATGTAGTTTTGTTTAGAATCAGTCAAAGTTGTATAGTTTGTTAGAATTTTATTGTTACGGTCTTAGATTATAGGACTTGGTTTCTTTTGTTGCTTTCTTGTAGTTATCCCGTTTGTATCAGATTAATGCAAGCACTAAAGCACTTTCCTCTGAGTGTCTCTTTCTTTATTCGCTTTAGTGCCTCTTATTGCATAAGTGGTATCGGAGCCTATTTTGGTTGAGAGTGTTGAGAGTTCAAACATGTGAGAAAATGTGGGCCACAAAAGGTTGAGAGCAAAAAAGAAAGAGAGTTTGTGAGAATAGAGCAATAGCTCTATTCCATTTTTACTCTTGCAGTAGCAGTTGAAATCGAAGGCCTTGGAGACATTTGTGCAACCAGCTATCCTGCGTTTTGATGGTCATTATGACCATTGGAGCATGTTGATAGAAAATTTCCTCAGATCCAAGGAGTGTTGGCAAGTAGTTACCTTTGGACTTGCAGAACCAGAGGAAGGAGCTATGTTGTCGGTAACGCAAATAGCATATCTGGATGCATTCAAGCTGAAAGATCTCAAGGCCAAAAATGATATTTCCAAGCCATTGAGAGATCAATCTTGGAAACAGTTCTTTGCAAGGATACCTCCAAGCAAATTTGGGACTCCATGAAGAAGAAATATCAAGGATCAACAAGAGCAAAGATTTAGACCCAAAAAAAAGAAAGATTAAAGAGGCAGCAGCTTCAAACACTTTGTTTGTAGTTCGAAATCCTACAAATGAAATCGAGAGGGTCGGTCACAGACTATTTTTCCCAAACAATGGCAATTGTCAACAAGATTCAGATTCATGGTGACAAGACGGATGATGTCAACATAATTGAGAAAATTCTTCGATCTTTGATACCAAAATTCAACTTTGTTATCTGTTCCATAAAGGAAGCCAAGGATATTGAAGAACTTTCAATTGATGAATTGCAGGGATCCTTATTAGTTCATGAACAAAAATTTCAATAGCAAGAGATGGAGGAGCATGTGGCTTCAACTGAAAACCACTTTTCATCATCAGCTAAAGCAAATAAAGATAGATGGTGGGTGAGCATGGAAGAGGCAAAGGCAAAAGAAACAATGATTGCTGTAGCTCAAATAAAAAATCTGACAATAATCAGTTTCATAATCCTCAAGGGAAAGGAAGAGGTCGTGGAGGTCGACATTCAACAGGTTAGGGACCAAAGTGAGCATACAAATCTAATGTAGGGTGTTTCAAATGTCATAGGTATGGCCATTACAGATCAAAATGTCGAACTAATTTGAATAGACAAGGTGGAGAAAGAACTAACTTTGCAGAAAAAGAAGAAGAAGTGTCTTTGTTGATGGCGTGTCACGTGAAGGAAGAAACTCAACCAAACATGTGGTATTTAGACAATGGCTGTAGTAACCACATGAATGGAGATAAAAAGGGTGTTTTCTGATTTGGATGAATCTTTCCACAACACTGTAAAGTTTGGAAATAATTTCACTATTTCTATTATAGGAAAAGGGAAGGTAACAATTCATATGAAGGGAAATTCTATGTAGACCATCTCAAATGTTTTTTATGTCCCTGCGTTAAAGACCAATTTGTTGAGTGCTGGCCAACTACAAGAGAAGGGATATGAAATCTCTATTAAAGGTGGCATTTGCAGAATACAAGATGGAAAATTGGGCTTAATTGCCCAAATCCATATGACGAAGAAACGAATGTTTCCGCTGTATCTCCACAATACTACCTATTCATGCTTCTCTATGAGATCAAAAGCTGTGGCTTGGTTATGGCATTTTCATTATGGACATCTCAATTTGGGTGGGTTAAGAACACTACATCAAAAGAACATGGTGATGTGTCTTCCTCTAATTACAGCTCCTTCTCAAATTTGTGAAGAATGTGTTGTTAATAAACAACACCGTAGTCAATTTCCACAAGGAAAGTCATGGAGAGCAAGGAGGACATTGGAGCTCGTTCATTTGAATATCTGCATGCCAATAAATATAACTTCAGTGGAGGTAAAAGATACATAATTACCTTCATTGATGACTATAGCCGAAAATTTGGATTTATTTTTTGCAGGAAAAAATATTAAGCTTTTTTTTTTTGGTAAGGTAAAGCTTTTGTAGCCTTTAAAAGCTATAAAGCACTTGCTGAAAAAAAAATGGCAACCCAATAAAAGTTTTTCACACTAATTGTGGTGGAGAATACAACTCACATAAATTTGTAAATTTTTGTGAGATGCATGGAATCAAGAGGCAACTTACAGCAGTCTATATGCCACAACAAAATGGTATTTGTGAAAGGAAGAAGGGCACTATTTTGAATATGGTACAATGCCTTTTGACAATAAGTGGCATTCCGAAAAGCTTTTGGCTCGAAGCATTCAATTGGAGCATTCATATTTTGAACAGAAGTCCCACTTTTGATGTTCAAAATATGACACCAGAGAAAGCATGGAGCGGCCGAAGACCAGTAGTAAATCATTTTAGAATTTTTGGGTATGTTGCTTATGCCTATGTTCCAAACCAGAAGAGGAAAAAGCTAGATGACAAGGGAGAAAAATGCATCTTTCTTGGCATTAGTGATCAATCAAAGGCTTATAAGGTTTAAGATCTTATCACCAAGAAAATCATTATCGGTCGTGATGTAGTCTTTGATTAAGATTGAACCTGGCCATGGAGCGAGAATAGTGTTAGAGACCATATTCCAGCAAACTTCGATAATGATGACGAAAGATAGCAACCTATTGAGCATATGCAGCAAACAACAATCGCTCAAACTTTCCCAAAAGATGCTCAAAGTCCACTTGTAGCATAACAATGGCCATAACGTGTTAGAAGGAGGCCCACATGGATGACTAATTATTAGGTAACTGAAATTGATCAATCTAATGACCCACTTACACATTTTGTTCTATTTTCCAAATGTGATCCTACAACTTTCGACATCGCTGTAAAACAATCAAGTTGGCAGAATGCGATGGATGAAGAAATTGTAGCCATTGAAAGAAACAATACTTTTCAGTTGACAGATCTTTCTAGATGACACAAAACAATTGATGTGAAGTGGGTGTACCAGACAAAGTTGAAAGCAAATGGTGAAGTTGGCAAGTACAAGGCATGCTTAGTAGCTAAAGGGAATAAGCAAGAGTTTGGTGTAGATTATAAAGAAGTCTTTGCACTTGTTGTATAGCATGATATAATCAGATTGGTGATTGCATTGGCAGCTCAAAATTCATTGCCTATCTTCTAATTGGACGTGAAATCAACATTTTTGCATGGTGACCTGCAAGAATAGGTATTGTTGATCAACCTACTGGATATGTGAAGCCTGGTACTTAACATAAGGTATATAAACTAAAAAATGCATTGCATGGGCTAAAACAAGCTTTACGGGTTTGGTATAGTCGCATTGATGCTTATTTTTTGAAAGAAGGTTTTAAAAAATGTCCATATGAGCATACACTTTTTATTAAAATAGGTGATGGAGGAAAGCTGCTTATTGTGTGCTTATATGTGGATGATCTTATATTTACTGGAAATGATCATGCCATGTTTGACAAGTTTAAGAAGTTTATGATGGTTGAATTTAATATGATTGATCTAAGGATGATGCATTACTTTATGGGTATTGAAGTGACTCAATCAGCTGCAAGGATTTTTATTTCTCAAAAGAAATATGTACAAGAAATTTTAGACAAATTTCCAATGAAGAATTGCAATTCTATGAGTACACCAACTAAAGTTGGTTTCAAGCTTCATAAAGATTCCAAAGGAAGAAAGGTGGAGAGCACTCTCTACAAGCAAATTGTGGGAAGCTTGATGTACTTGACTCTAGCACGACCTGATATAGTGCATGCTACTCATTAGTGGGTACATGGAATGCCCAAAGAGATGTATCTTAATGCTGCAAAAAGAATTTTTTGTTACTTGCAAGGTAGTGCTGCTTATGGGCTGTTTTATAAGAAGGAAGAGAAGTCATATCTATTTGGCTTTACACACAATGATTATGCTGGAGATCTAGATGATAGAAGAAGCACTTCACGATATGTTTTTATGCTCGGTTCGGGAGCTGTCTCATGGTCCTTAAAGAAGCAACCAATTGTTACTTTATCAACAGTTGAAGCTAAGTCATAGCTGCAACTTCATGTGCCTGTCAAGCTATTTGTCTAAAGAAGATTCTTAAAGAACTTCAGTTGAAGCAACAAGGAGCAACTTCAATTTATTGTGAGAACAGTTCAACCATTAAACTATCTAAAAATCATGTTCTACATGGTAGACAGTATCACTTGTTCAAGGATCTTATGAAGGATGAAGTAATTGATCTTTTTTTTTGCAGAAGTGAAGACCAAGTTGCTGACATATATACTAAACTCCTCAAGTTGCCTACGTTTTCTGAAGCTAAGAAGATTGCTTGGTGTTTGCTGGGTGGATAATCTAATTTTAGGGGGTATAAATTGTTTTTTTTTTAACTGAGTGTCTATAACATTAATTTAAGGGAGGGAATGTTGGCTAGAATCAATCAGTGTAGTTTTCTTTAGAATCAGTCAAAGTTATTTAGTTTGTTAGGATTATGTTGTTATAGTCCTAGATTATAGGAGTCGGTTTCTTTCATTGCTATCTTGTAGTTTTCCTGTTGGTTTAAGTGGCCTATTTAAAGATCTGTTGTCAGATGAATAATTAATGCAAGAAGTGAAGCATTTTCCTCTGAGTGTCTCTTTCTTTAATCGCTTTAGTGCCTCATATTGCATCAAAGTCAGCCTAAACGGATTCGGCGAAGCCAGCTACCAGAACTCTAGTGGAGTCGCAATACACGCCAGCCACCGATCCCGTCAAAGCACCTTCCACCCACGAACCGTCGATGTTGAATTTAAGCTTTCCTCTGGCCAGCGGTTTCCATCTTTTAGGTACTGTCGCTCAAGCTTTGCTCTGTTTTCCTGAGCGTGGGTTCCATCTCATATAACTCCAGTGCTGGCTAAGGGCGTTCTGCACAATCGTTGGCGGGTCAAGTGTCCGGCCTTGAAAGATCCAGGCATTTCTCACTTACCAGATCATCAGCAGTACTTGAGTAGCGAGCTCTCCGGATGGTGAGTCCCGGCTTGAACTTAGCACTTCCGTTAACCATTTATCCATCCTCATCATGCCTAAAGAGCTAATTGTGAGGTTGATACATGGGTTTCCTTTTATCCAAATTGCCATTTAGAAAGGCAATTTTAACGTCCATTTGACGGATTAGCAAATTATGTATAGAAGCTAAAATCATCATTACTCTAATCATTGTAAGCCTTGCTACTGGAGAACGAACATCGAAGTAATCAAGCCCTTTTTTACTATACCTTTTTGCCACTAATCTTGTCTTACAATTATCTAGGGAAAATTTCAAATAATGATCCAAAGTGAATGAGTTTTCTCAAAAAAGGACCCGGAATGAATATTGTCTCAAGTACGAATCTAAAGTGGTTATTTAGTCTAAAATAAGGACCTAAACTTATTGGCCCGTCAAATCTTCGCCGGCTAGCAAGCACATGCTGATTCTGACAGCACAACCAGAGACATAATCGTCCAAAAACATTTATTTTCTATTTTTTTTCTTTCACTTTTATCTCTTCTTCCTCCTTCACCCGCGTTTCTCTCCAGATCTGGCCATCTTCTATGGCCGTCGGCAAGCGTTTAAGCATCTTCTTGGCTAGCTCTTCGGATATGGCCATCCATGGCCATCAGCATCGAACGAGCCATCATCGCTCATGGCCATGGCTTGCCAATCTTCTTTTGTCATGAACTCCTCCATGAGCAGGTAGTCCTTGATCCACTCTCGCTTTAGCAATCGGAGCTTGCACTTGGTCAGAGACGTGATGGTTGGGCCTCGCAGCGGCCTGCAACCCTTTCTACTTCTAGTCAAAGTGCGAGGGCGGCGCCACCGCCGGCTCAAACTTCTTCTTTTCTTGTCAGAGCCATTCTGCTTGCAATTGCCGAACTAGCAATTGAGGGTTTTCTTGTCGGAGCTGTCCCATTGCTCTTTGGAGATCTTTTAGGGGAAAAATCAAGGTGTTGAGAGAGAAATCATAGGTGATTTTATGATAAATTGGCTTTGGGAACAAGTTAAATATATGCTTTTTAGTGTAGAGAGAGACGACGGCTCATTCCGTGTCGGCAGCTATGGACTGCCAGATTTGAAGAGCCGACCAAGGCAATACTTGAATGTGATGCCAATGGCCTTAGAAGACAGCCAGATCTGCAGGTGAGCTTGAGACTTGCAACTTCCCTCCAGGTATGAAGAAGATGAACAGTGAAAAGATAAGGAAACAAAAAGAAACAAAAGAAAACATGTCACCGCACAAAAATGTCCATGCTCGTGCTGCTAGAATAAGCATGTGCTCATCGACCGGTGAGTTCATACCCTTGTTAAGACCAAATGGCCACTTCATGCCATAATTTGAAATTAAATAGTCACTTTTAGCTCTTATTTAAAACAACATTCACTATGAGCCCTCTTTTCGGAAAGCACATTTACATCGAGTTCTTATTTGGACTTTTCCGATTTATCTTTGGTATCGTGCGATTTTATTTTTTTTCATCAACACCCATTTAGAACCTATAATTCTAGTGTTAGGAGGAAGATTATCCAATGACCATGTATTATTTTGCTTAATAGACTTTACCTCAACATCCATTGCCATTTTCCACATATGTGCATCCGGTCTAGACTTAGCATCATTACAACTCTATGGATCATCTACTAGATCAATAACAGAAGTGAAGAAATTGGGACCAAAGACTTTTCTTATTCTTTTTACTGTTAAATGCTAAACATGCTTCGCCAACTAAAAATGCTTAATAAGATTTGGCCAACAAAATTTTGCTTAAAAAGTTGATGTGGCAAATTCCTCTTCAGTGATTACTGTATGCTTAAATAAGCCCGCTTAAATAACTTTTGAATTCTAACGTCTGTCAAACTAACTAATAGATAAGAGATAAAAAAAAGATAAAAACCCAGATAAGTACTAGATAATATAAAAATCTCGATCTAATAAATTAAACGAATCAATAAATTTTATTTAGAATGTTAAATTAATTATATTCGATGAACTTATGTTGCGTGTCTAATCGACACACATATATATTCCTTAATCGCCAAATACAAAGAAAATTACCAAAAAAGTTATAAACCTATTGTATGGCTCCTAATTCAGTCTTAAACTTTTCATTTATGCTAATTTAGTCCAAAACTTTTCGACTATTTGTCAATATAGTCATTTCCATCAGTTTTCATAAAAAAAATCATTGATACAGTGGTCCAATCAACACCATCCGTCCTATGTGACATAAACGGCACTAGCATAGACAATTTTTTTAAGAAATTATGATTTTTTTTCTTTTTTTTCCTTTTTGCTAGTGGCCGGTCTCAACCAATGGCAAGGATCATGACTATTTAGGCGCTTGCCATCGTCAAATCGAGATGGTGATCGCTTTGGAGATGGCCATTATCCCCATTCCTTTCTCCACAGGGTTCTCTCTCTCCCTAAGATACGAGAAATATTATCTTACCCAACTCGACAACTTTTATTTAGGTCCATATTCACATTAAGTTTGCATTTTATCATGGTGTGATAACTAAGGTCTACATACAAGCATTTATATTTCTAATCTAATAAAGCCTTCATCTTTATTTGTCTGCATAATCAACAAAAGTGAACAAGAAATTTCTTGTCCATCGCTTACAACATTCGCCTTGCAATCCCTTCCAATCGCATGGGGCCCGACTACTGGATTCGACCTCCGCGGCTAAACCCCTAGAAAAGAAAATTGTCGGACCTAGGTAGGCCCATTATAGCCCATGGGCTTGACCAGGCCTAGGAAAAAAAGCAACTCGGCAAGTCACCTAATGGGCCATGCTTGGGCATGGACCCAACTACCGGACTCAACCCCAAAGGCTGAATCCAAAAAAAATGTCGGACCTAGGTCGGCCCATTAGGGCCCATGGGCCCAACCCGGCCTAGGCACCGAGCAAGACGCGGCCCGCCACCTTATCCATGGCCGTGCTCGGCTGTGCATGGCCCACTATCGATCCCTATCCACAAGAAAAGGAAGATGCATCCATCCACATTATCATATCCATAAAGTAAATCCATTCATCCAAAGACAACATAATTTACACTTGTCGGTTCACATTTCGTTGATTCAACACTGATCAACCAAAAAGTTGCTCGAACACGGAACACTCTGGACAGAAAGCGAAAGCAAAATGGAGATAACAACCACACTTCAAAGTAGAAGATCCATGGATTTTCCATGAATTTGAGATCTCAAAAATCTACAATTTGTAGGGACACCGTGGACCCTGATAGCCGAACTTGTGGATCAAAATCAAAATGAATCTTTTCAGAGACGAAAAACTTCAGCTGCACGCTACGACGACTTCCTCCACCGACATCTTCCCCGATGGCAACCGATTTGGAGATGCCGACAGCGTCGCCGAGAAGTTCCTCATCGGGAACTCTTGGCTCTACTCGTCCTCGAAGTTGAGCGCATAACTCGTCGGGTCGTACCCAAACTCTGAGGCGGTTGCCGCGGTGGCGCCCTAGCCCTACCTCCTCCAGCAGCTCCCAATCTGAGCGATGAGGCTTCGCCACTTGTCCTGGATCTCCTGGGCCGTCGAACGGAGCCACGCGCAGGGCGATCATGCTGCCCTGCAACGGCTGCCCTCGTCGCAGCTCGAGGAGGTGGCGGCGTTGTTGCCGCCGTCATGGAGGCGGCAAAAGAGGAGGCATGGGGTGGACGTTCTGAGCTTGTGGATTAACAGCATTTTTGGTGTGCCAGGATGAGGTCGGAAGGTAATTTATAGGGTGGACGGGATAAGGACGGTGGCACGCGGCGGCGCGGGCAGTGGAGCGAAGCAGAGAGGCAGTGCGAGTGATGAAGAAAACCATAGGGATGATGTATCGTGGGCAAGTGGGGACGCGGTTCCTCGAGTTAATCCCGCGTGACGTTACGTTTCGTTTGGGTTTTTTTCCCTACTTCCTTTTTGAGGCAGCTTCGTAATTAAGCAAAAGTTGAGGGACCAGATAAGGGAAAAGCTGCTGCCTTTTTTTCCTTTTCCGTGTTTACCCAGATTGAATTTTAATAATTTTGGGCAGCAGTAATCCCGCTTCTGTGTGATTAAGTCCACCCAATTTTCATCGAAAAGACAAAATTGCCGTCGATGATTAGATTGCAATTTAAAGTAGCGGCCCAAATGATTTTACTTTCCTTTCTTTTTAATTTTTTTCTATTTTTATGTAGGATTTAGTTACCAAAAAAACAAAATTACCCATGTATATTACAAGATGCTGCCAAATTTTACTTCCATAAAAATTAGTTTTGTCAAAAAGAGATACTTTCAAAAAATACCTAATTCTATTCTAGACTGTCGATCAAATTTATGGATACAATATTGATTAGAATCTAGAAATAAATTAACACAGATAATTTTTTAGCATAATCATTTATTTTTAAATTTTCACTTGTGCATATCATCATCAAATCCCGTCTTATCAGTTTTGTTTTCTTTTATGTATATAATGGGCCGATAAAGCAAAAAAACAAAAATTCTTTGAAGGTTTTCCAAAATAAAATAACGATAACATTCTTCAACGAGAAACTTGTTGGGCCTAGGCTGGGTTAGGCCCTAGCCTAGGCACAAAACGGACATGGCCCGCCGTCGGCACAGCCCACAACCGATCCCTATCTACAAGAAAAGAAGATAGCATCCACGTCATCCGTAAAGTAAATCCAATTCATCCGAGACCAGATTGGCTTCTTGTCGGTTCGCATTTCATTGACACAACACTACTTGATCAGCAAATATTACTCGAACACAAAAAAACTCCAGACGAAAAGCCCAAGCAAAACGGAGACGACAACAACATATGGAAGCGGAATTTCCATGAATTTCAGATCTCAAAATCGACAGTATGTGCAGGCAACTCGGATCCCTCCAAGGACTGTTGATTGCCCCCAACTTGTCGATCAAAATAAAAAAGACGTGTTTTTTTCAGAGGAAACGACTTCAACTACAAGCTACAACTTCCCTCGGCAACTTCCCCGGCAGCAACCAATCCCAAGACTCCGACAGCCTCGCCAAGAAGTTCGTCGCGGGGAACTCCTCGTCCGAATCCGGGCTCCGATGGTCCCCGAAGTTGAGCGCGTAGCTCATGGGATCGTACCCGAACTCCGAGGCCGCGGCGGCAGCGTGGCCCTGCATCCACTAGCGACTCCCGATCCGAGCAACGAGGCCGCGGTACCTGTGCCGCATCTCCGGCAGCGGGAGCTCCCGGTCCGTGGATCGGAGCCACGAGCAGGGCGATCAAGCCGCCTTGTGGTGTTTGCGGTTGCCGTCATCGCAATCCGAGGAGGCGGCGGCCTAGTGGTAGGCGGCGGCGCGGCCTTCGTGGAAGCAGCAGAAGAGGCAGGCGCGGGGAGGATGATGATTTGAGCCTGCGATGGAGCAGCATTTGGGCATGCGGAGAGAGAGGGAGAGAGTGGGATGGCGATGGGGAAGGAAGGAGCCGGGGAAGAGGGATGAGGGTGGAGGGTATTGATAGGTTTGACGGATAAGGACGCCGTCGTGTCGCGGTCCGAGCAGCAGAGCAGAGATGACGAAGAAAAAACCGTGGGATGAATCGTGGACACGTGGCGACGCGGTTCTCTTCCTAACTTCATTTTTGGGCGGTTTGGTAATTAAGCAAAAGCCGAGGGACCAGATAGCTGCTGATTTTTCCTTTTCCGTGTCTACGAAGGTCGAAGTTAAAATAATTTTCAGCCGCCCTATTTCCAACTCTTATGTGATTTATTTTTTTTGTCAGACCAAACCCCTATATGATTAAACCCACCCATTTTTAATCAAAAAGATAAAATTGCGCTCAATCATTGAGTTGCAATTTATATGTGGCGGCCCCGAAATTTTACTTTCCCTTTTTTTTTACTTCTTTTCTGTTTTTATTGCCATATATATTTAAAAGGTACTATGTTTTCTAATTGTGAGATTTTATTTCCATAAAAATTAGTTTTTTCGAAAAGAGAAATTTCCAAAAAATTGTTAGATAGAATCTCGAAACAAATTAACATGGAATTTTTTAGCACAATCATTTATATAAATTTTCACTTTTGTTGAGCATATCACTATCGAAAAGAAATTTCTTTGAAGATTTTCCAAATTAAAATCACAGTTACATCCTCCAACATGAAACTTGTCCAGCCAAAATATAATTCACAAAATAAACTATACTAAATCACAAAAATTCCAAAAATAAAAAGCCGGGCCTAGGCTGGGCCATGTGCTTGACCCGACCTAGGCACAAAATGGACATGGCCTGCCACCTAACGGGGCCATGCCCTGGCACGGACCCAAGTGTGCCGGGTCGTGCCATGCCCGGGTCCGCACGGCCCATTACCAATCCCTATCTGCAAGAAAAGAAGTTGCATCTGGGTCATCTTTAAAGTAAATCCCATTCATTCAAGACTAAAGTTGCTTCGTGTCAGTTTGCATTTCATTTTGTATGTTTTTTGGTCGAAGGTTCGCATTTCATTGACGGAATGCTGATCAGCAAAAATACTTGACCGCGGAATACTCCAGACAAAAAATGAAAGCAAAACGGAGACTATGATGTCATATCGAATCCATAAATTTGAGATCTCGAAGTATAAAATATGTACAGGCACCGCGCATCGCTCCAAGGACTGTCGATAGCCTCCAACTTTGTCGATCAAAATCAAAAAAACGGTTTTCTTTCCAGAGGAAACAACTTCAACCACAACTTCCCTCGGCAACTTCCCCCGGCAACTTCCAGCAGCAACCGACCTGGAGACACCGGCAGCCTCGTCAAGAAGTTCCTTGCCGGGAACTCCTCGTCTAACTCCATCCTCCGATCGTCCTCGAAGTTGAGCGCATAGCTCATTGGGTCGTATCCAAACTTCGAGGCGGCGACGTGGCCCTGCCTCCGGCACCTCCCGATCTGAGCAACGAGGCTCCAGCACTCGCAACGTACCGAGCGGGGCGATCAAACCGCCTTGCGGCGGTTGCCATCGTCGCAGTCATCCGAGGATCCGGCCTCATGGTAAGCGGCGGCAATGTGGCCGTCGTGGAAGCAGCAGAAGAGGAGGCACGGTGAGGATGGTGATCGGAGCTTGTGATTGAACGACATTTCGACAGAGAGAGTGACGAACTCGTAGTCCTGGTATGGTCTGTGCATGTCTGCGAAGAGAGTGAATAGCTATGATGAAGAAGATGGAGAAGAGGGATGAGGTTGGTGGGCTTTATTTATAGGCTGGACCGGACAAGGACGGGGTTGGGAGTGAGGATGAAGAAAACCGAGGGTTGCTCGTTGGGGCAAGCGAGAAGCGGTTTTTTGCCTTGATCCCGCGTGAGGCTTGGGGCAGTTTGGTAATTGAGCAGAAGTCCAGGGACCACATGATCGCTGCCTTTTTTTTAATCTCTTTTTTGTTTTACCAAAGTTGGAATTTAAATAAAAATTTTATGGATTTTGTTAGACCTATCAAATAGGTGGGTCAGATTCAGTCAAAAATGGTTCGAGCCGAATTGATCAATTTACATACAATACAAATCTAATGAATCGTACCCAACTAGACTCATATTAGTAAAATATTTCTATATTTAACCAAATATAGGAAAACTCATACCCAAACTAAAGTGAGAGCACAATATAAGCGAGGGCGATTGAGTGAAGGTGAGAGAGAGTAAAGAGAGAGTAATAAAGGTGGGTTGAATCTAGGTAAGTTGTGAACTTATTTAATATTCATATTATTTTGAGCCTTACCATCTATGACCTATTTACCGAATATATAACTAACACATATAACAACCCAACCTAACACATATGGGTTAAAGATAGAGATTTACGTCTCATTTTGATAGGTATAGATTTCATCGTACGGCCATATGAATAGAGAGAGTAAATTGTGACTTCAATGCCATGACTTTCAACCTTAGTCTCCTAAAGTAGCCACAATGCGGAAAAGATGATTTATTTGAAGTTAGAGAATCTGTAATCCTGGGTTTAGATCCAAAAAGAAAATCAATAAGATTTGAAACATCAAAGACTAAACAAGTATAACTTGGAGGCAAGACGACAAAATAGAAGGGATTGATCGGAATGTTTGATTTTTCACATGATATCGAACAAAAAATCCGAAGATTCGAGTCACTCTATCACCTCCCACATTACTATCACTTTTCACCTTATTTTTTAAATTTCTAGCCAAATACTAGCTTCGAGCCAAGTTAATGCATTTTCTTTTTGAAGCAGATAGGTGATGTTTAGGCTAGCTAAACCAATACCTTGTTGGTGTGTTGACACATCTCTTCTACACATGTTGATGCGCAAATCAATCCCAAGCTTGAGAAAGCGTGTTACATAAATCGATCTGCATACACAAATAAATTGTGAATCGGGAGTTCAACTTGGGTTACTCCCGAAATTAAAGTTGGTAAGAATGAATCATTCTGTTCCCTACATGCCGTTGCACTAATCTCCACTTAAATCTCATTCATGTGAACACAAGCTCTTCACTTCTAATGGTGGTTTCATAGACTCCAAGCTGGTTTTGCACATACCTAGAATTTGCTTGCTCTCTCTCTCTCTAGTTATTATAATAAACTAGATGTCCCCTGGTGCACGATGAATGCTTTCCCTAATACTCAGTAGCTACGACATGATCGTTATAATTAATTAATAATTAAGAATGATGGGGTAGTCGTGTTTGGTTAGGATTCTACTTCTAGTAATTTACGAGCCGAGCAACTAGCGTGATGGTAGGGGTCGTGTGGTTCTCGAAGTTCGAGTCTGCATATGAGAGGGCTCCACGTCAGTGTGGATTGGAGTGAGTGCTCAAGGGAATGGTTCATGCACCCAATGCCGGACGCTTGCCCACCCGGGAAAATTATGAAAAAATATTAAATCTATTGTATTTGTATCGATTTAGTTCTAAACTTTTCAGTTATACTAATTATGTCATAAAAATTTTTATATTTTGTCGAAAATCGCCTCCATGGACATCGATATTGTCAAGTAGGATGATCAATATTGATGTGAATAATTTTTTTTTTATAATTTTTATTTTTTCTTCTTTTCTTTTCTTTCTTTCTTTTCCTTTTTCCTTACAAGCTCGGCAAGGGCCGCTGGCTAACCCTCGCCAGCCAATGGACGAAAATAACAAAAAAAAGGAAAAGTGAGAAAGAAAATAAAAAAATTCAGAAATTTAAAAAAAAAAAATTATTAAAATTGTCCATGTCATGTTAGTTATACCACATAAGATAGACGACGTCTACGTCAACTATTTCTGGCTAAAATTGGCCGGATGGACTTAATTGACAAAACATGAAAATGTTTATAACTCAATTAACACAATTAAAAGGTTTCAGATTAAATTGGCACAATTGTAATAGATTTATGACTTTTTTGGTACTCCCTCCCCATATAATTTGGTATAAATAATAGGGAAATGTGGCATTTGTCTCTAGGAGTGTATTCAAGTCGAGTCCGGTCATATACAGTGCCCTCGAGCTCGGTTAGACTCGATTTGTATGCACAACATTTACAACTTGACTCGAGCTTAATCAAGTATTAAAATTTATGCTCGAGTTCAATTCGTCCAGAAAAATTGCGATACTCGAGCTCGACTCAGATAAAGTTGGATCCCCATTAATCATATAGTAAATCCACGTTATCCATAAAGTAAGTTCATTCATCCAAGACAAAATTTACTTGTCGGTTCCTATTTCATAACACTAATCAGCAAAAATGCTCGATCGCATGGACAAAAAGCGTAAGCAAAACAGAGATGATGATTGAAGTAGATTTTCCATGAATTTCATATCTCGAAATCTACAATATGTACAGGCACTGTGGATCACTCCAAGGACTGTGATATAGCCCAACTTGTCGATCAAAATTAGAAGGATCTTTAGAGAAAATGACTTCAGCTACACGCTACGACTTCCCTCGGCATCTTTGCCAACAGCAGGCGATCCGGAGACACCGGCAGCCTTGCTGAGAAGTTCCTCACCAGGAACTCCTCATCCGACTCCTGGCTCCGAACATCCTCGAAGTTGAGCGCATAGCTCATTGGATCGTACCCAAACTCCAAGGCCGCTGTGACGTGCCCGTGCCTCCACCGGCACCTCTTAATCTGAACGACAAGGCTGCAGTACCAGTGCTGGATCTCTAGCAGGGGGAGCTCCTAAGCCGTGGAGCGGAGCCACGAGCAGGGTGATCGAGTCGCCTTGCGGCGGTTGTGGTCATTGTTGTAGTCCGAGGAGGCGGCCTCGTGGTAGGCGGCAGCATGACCGTCGTGGAAGCAGCAGAAGAGGAGGCACGGGGAGGATGGTGATCTGAGCTTGTGATTGAACAACATTTCGACAGAGAGAGCGATGAACTCGTAGTCTTGGTGTGGTCCGTGGAAGACTGTGGAAAGAGTGAAGAGAGGGAATGGCGATGAGGATGAAGGTGGAGAAGAGGAGGAGGTTGGAGGGCATTATTTATAAGTCAAACGGATAAGGACGGGGGCTTGTGTGGCGGCAGAATAGATATATCCAATACGTACCCGCCTAGACCCATATTGTTAAAACACTTCTATCTTTATACCAATATAGGAAAACTCATATCCAAGTTAAGGTGAGAGAACGGAGTGAGCGAGCGGGATCGAGTGAAGGCGAGAAAGACTGAAGAGAGTAATAGATGTAAGTTGGATCTAAGTAAGTTATGAACATATTTAACACTCATATCATTTTGACCCTTGCAATTCTAAATCCATTTATGACCCCATTTATTGAATATAGCTAATCCATATAACAATCCAACCTATCAAATACGGGTTAAAAATGGGTCTATGACCCATTTTTACAGATCTAGTTTTTGTCGTACGACCATATGAATAGAGAGAGTAAATGCCAAGAACAAAATCGTGACTTCAATGTCATGACTTCTAACCTTAGTCTCCTGAAGCAGCTGTAGTGCGGGAAAGTTGATTTATTTCAAGTTGGAGAATCTGTAATCCTGGGAATGTGATGGACCCGATTAGATACAGAAAGAAAATCAATAAGATGTGAAACATCTGAGACTAAATGAGTATAACTTGGAGGCAAGGTGACCAAAGAGAGGAGATTGATCGGGACGTTCGATTTTTCATGCGATATCAAATCAGATATTCAAAAGTTCGAATCCCTCTATCACCTCCCACATTACCATCACTTTAAATTTTCTTTCAATGTCCCGGCATACACTAGCATTTAGTCGAGTTAATGCAGCTTCTTTTGAGCGAATTGGTGATGTTTAGACCAGCTAAACCATTAATTTGTCGGTGTGTGCATCCCTCAAACATATGTTGATGCGCAAATTGATCCCAAGCTTGAGAAAGCGTGTTACATTAATCAATCTGCATGCACAGATAAATTGCAAATCGGGTATTCAACCTAGGTTACTCCAATAATTAAAGTCGGTAAGAATGAATCACTTCATTCCAGACGCCCTTGCACTGATCTCCACTTAGTCTCCTTCACGTGACACTAGCTCCACTTCTAATGGTGGTTTCATATATCTCCTAGCTGGCTTTCCCAAATACCTAGGATTGATCTCTCTCTCTCTCTCTCTCTCTCTCTCTCTCTCTCTCTCTCTCTCTCTCGTTAAAATAAACGAGATGTCCCATGGTGCATGAACGAAACGAGGGTACTCAGTAGCTACGACATAATCATTGTAATTAACTAATAATTAAGAACGATGGTGGGGGGTGTCATGTCGTTTGGCTTGGATTCTAGTCATTTACGAACCTATCGACTCACGTGATCGTTGGGCTCGTGTAGTTCTTGAAGTGTGAGTACGCATGTGGGAGTGCTCCACGTCGGTGTGGCTCGGACTGAGCGTTCGAGGAAATGATCCATGCATCCAACCATCGGTGCCCACCGCCGGACACCTGCTCACCCGACAATTTGGCATAAATAATTAGGGAAATATGGCATTTGTCTCTATGGGTGTATTCGAGTCGAGTATGGTCGATACGGTGCCCTCACGGTCGGTTCGACTTGATCCATATATACAACATTTAAAAGTCGATGCGAACTTAATCGAGTATTAAAATTTGTGCTCGAGTTCAATTTGATTAGAAAATCGAGATACTTGAGCTCAACTTGAACGAAGTTGCATCCACGTTATTCATAAAGAAAATTCATTCATCCAAGACAAAATTTACTGCTTGTCGGTTCTCATTTCATTGACGCAACATTGATAAGCAAAAGTGCTTGAACATGGAATACTCCGGTCAAAAACGAAAGCAAAACGAAGATGATGATGACATATCGAATGTTGGAGATATAGATATGTTTAGGAATTTTGTGCATTTCTCTTATTGATTCTGATTAATTTTGATTGGTATTTCAAAACTCAAGTAATATCTCAGTTATCGATTTGAAATTAGATCTTGGGCAACTAGACTTTTAGACTTGGAGGTTCATTCAGATTCTCTGGTTATAATCTTTCCCAAGCCAAGTATGCCACTAATCTTATTTCTCGAGTTACAACTCCTATTGAGACAAATGGCAAATTTGATGTCAAAGATGGGACTCCTCTTTTGAATCCTACACTCTATTGATAACTAGTTGGCAGTATTATATATATCATTGTTACTCAACTTGGTAGCCTATGCTATCCATATTGTTAGTCAAGTCCTTTGAATTTGTTGCTACATCAAGGGTACGCTCCACTATGGGTTACTGCTTCTTTTTGGGCATCTCACTTCTCTCATGTTATAGCAAGAATCAAACCACAGTAGCTTACTCTAATAAAGGAGCAGAAAATCGAGCTCTTGCTAATACAAGATCATAGTTACTATGGTTACAATGGCGTTGTTTGAAAACATGGGAGTGCTATCATTTATTACGATAATCGAAGTGTTATTCAAATAACACATAATGATGTTTTCCATGAACAAATCAAGCACGTTGAAATAGACTATCATTTCATTCAATATCATGTTTTTTGCATCGTTGTTCGACTTGTCTCTATTCATCTGCTGAACAAACTGATGATATCTTCATTAAGACACGTCCACTTGCACGTTTCTGAGATCTTTTCTCCAAACTTAGGGATGTTAGAAATATATATATATGTTGTATTTCTCTTAATTGATCTTGTAAAGTCTTGTGTTCTCTTCATTCGTGAACGACCAGAAAATTACATTTTTCTATTATCACAATTCTCAACTTCCAAGCACATTTTCCGTGAATTTGAGATCTTGAAATCTACAATATGTACGGGCAACGTGGATCCCTCCAAGGACAGTTGCCATCTTGTCGATCAAAATCAAGAGGATCTTGAGAGAAAAAGATTTCAACTACACGCTACGACTTCCCTCGGCAACTTCACTGGCGGCAGCAGCCGATTCGGAGATACCGGCAGCCTTGCTGAGAACTCCTCGTTCGACTCCCGGCTCCGATCGTCCTTGAAGTTGAGTGCGTAGCTCATGGGATGGTACCCGAACTCCGAGGCCGCGACGTGGCCCTGCCTCGTGCACCTCCCAATCCGCGCGATGATTCTCTAGCACTTCCACCAGATCTCCGGCAACGGGAGCTCCTGAGCCGTCAAAAGCAGCCACAAGCAGGGCGATTGAGCCACCTTGTAGTGGTTGCCATTGTCACAATCCAAGGCGGCCTCATTGTCACGCCCCATACCCAAGTGGAACGCAACGTCCCGTCACGGTCGATTATGGTGCAACGCTCCCAGGAAGCATCGCCGACCCACACTCAAATAGAGATCAAGCACAAGCGGAAGTAACGTATATAATTAAATATATATACACCCGTACAATAAGATACGTGAGACCAAGGTAGAATAACCATCAATTAAACAACTCTGGAAAATATATACATTGACATTGCCATAGAAAACCCTTTTTACAAAGTACCATTTACAAGCCAAACAAAACAGACAAACACAGAAGGTCACACAGTCATTTGCCACTGGTCAAAAAGGGTCAAGTGGCTGGGTAAGTGGGTCATCTACAGGGAAGGCTACAGACAAAAAGGTACGTGCTTCCCTAAGGCTAGGACCTAGAACCTAGGCTAAGGTTCCCAGTCTGGATCCGACGACTCGGTGGGATCCTCTGATAACTCCTCGGATGCGTCCTCGGCAGACCTCGACTCTTCCGACTCCATAGCTTGAGCTCGCTCATCCTCGGAATCCATCTCCAACTCCGGGTCTAGGTACCAACCTAAATCCTCGTCCTCGCCAATCTCCACATCTTCACCCACCTCGGCTACTTCTCCCCGATCTTCTGCGTCCTGTTCCATGGCCTCGAGTTCGCCATTCTGGTCCTCCTCCATCGGCTCAGGGTCCTCTGCCATCACATCGGGCTCCTCATACACCTCCTCCTCCTGCATCATCCCCTCGGGCGCGACCTCAGGATCTATCACCTCACCGGCAGCTATAATCGGTTGCATCAAGCCAGTATCATCGATGGCGATATCAAAAGTCCTAAGGGGCTCTCCTTCAATCCCATTGGCGTTTCAATGACACCATGCCACATATTCTTGCTTCTGATAATAGTCTGCGCCTATATCCACAACTACCTCAGAATGATGCCTCACAAAAGCCTCCCCATTTCCAGAAGGGTAGGTAGTAGTATACGATCGGATCTCCAAAGGGATCCCAAAAAGAGGCGGTGGCCACTCCATCCTCACGGCCGGGGGTCTGAAAAGTGTCGGTTTACAACAACCGTGAGACGAATCTCAGTGAGTTTAACCCTTAAACCTAGGCTAGGCTAACATGCAATCTCCTGACCGGAAAATAAATACTTAAATCACCAATCAATACCAACCAAATCATTCTTAGACCCTGCAGGTTAGACAGATCAATATACATATATTCACAGTACATACGTGGCACTCATATTCACATATATGCCAATCCCATGCTTATGCACTGATTCTCACATTCTCGAATGCCAGTCTATGCATGTTCATGTATGCAAATGTCATGGACTTGACACGTGCAAATCTCGGCCCACTGGCCCACACTGGCACACTGACACACTGCCCAATTTATTATTATTACGACTCGAGTCATCAATTATTCACGGCCCGGTGCGTCTAGCCTGCTATAAAGTGCATGAGGCGCAGCAACCGATCTGGCCCAGTGTCTCTAGCCTACTTCAAAGTGCATGAGGCGCAACACTGTTCTCATTGCGAACCAGAGCCTGCTTCAAAGTGCATGAGGATGGTCGCCTTCCGGACGTACCGGGCATCGTCCTGCTTCAAAGTGCATGAGGACGGTATAAACCCGAAGGTCACGACCCGTAGGTCCTTAGGTGATCACACGATTCATTATTATCTGGACCCAGCGTATAATGCTTCAGGGTAATTTAGGTGATCACACACTCATGGCAGGCACGCATTCTCGCACAATTTCGTCACATACCACACTCTAGGCATACGTAATGCGTGTCCATGTTATGTAATGTAATGTACCATGAGCACCAATGAGATTCAATCACAATCAAGCACAATGTACGTACAACCAATCAACCCGGACTCACCCGGTAATTTTCTAACGGGCTCCTAAATTGATCAATTAATTCAATTTCTCAACCCAATAATTCTTCAACGATTTAGCACAATTTTCCCGACAATAATTTCTATCGGTCAATCCTCAACCCAGTCAAAAATTCACACTGATACTATCCCAGCCAGTCCAGAAAAACGCATTATCAGTCCTAATTCAAGTTTAGGAATTTTACTCACCTAACCAAGGGTCACGACGACGGGGAATGGCGGCCAATCACTGCTAAACAGTGCAATCGGCGGCGGAATTCCCGGGACAGCGACGCGTACGGACATGAACAGTACCCTGTGAACAGTAACCCGTGAACAGCAACCCGTGAACAGTAACCGGTGAACAGTAACTGTGAACAGTCGGTGAACAGTACTTTCGTACGGACTGCACAGAACGGCCGAAAAACGGTGGCCGGCAACGTGCCGGCGACGGTCGAGACGATTTTCCGACGGTGAACAGTAAATCCGTACGGGGGAGTGAACAGTACTTCCGTATGGATACTGTACGGACAGGGTGCGCCGGCGACGTATGAGGATGCTGGTGGCCCGAGTGTCGACGGTTCGGCGATCGGAACTCCGGCGAAGCTCCGGCGACACTGTTTGTAAAAACTGGAAAATGTGCAAAACAGTAAAAACAGAGGAAAAACAGTGCTGTTTTGGACCAAAACCTGGGCTGTTGAGGCTGCACGAAGGGGGAAACAGTTGCTGGTGATACTGTCTCGGTGGGGGAGGCTCTGGCCGGTACGGTTCCGGCGTGAACAGTACCGAACAGTGCAGAAACGCACCAAGAAAACAGAAACGGAAGGGAAAAAGAGGAAGAAAAACTGGAAGAAGGTGGCTGCTGAGTGTTCTGCGTAAGAGAGAGAGAGAGAGAGAGTTTATCTTGGTCAAAATTAATCCTAGTGGGGTCCAAGTGTCAAAAATCTAGACCAATTGACATTTTTACCCCTAATCCAATGGCCCAAAATTGATCTAATCCAATAATTCAAGGGCATTTTGGTCATTTGCCCTTAACCATGGGCTGACCAGACCTGGGTTAGCCTTAACTAACCTTGGTTAATCTCAAAATTTAATCCAAATTTCGGAATTAATTAAAAATAGCCTAGGGGCATTTTCGTAATTTTTCGATCCCGAACCGAAATTCTAATTTTTGCACATACGCGTTCCATATATGCGTGGCCAACATAATATGGCGTCGGAATCGAAAAATTCACTTTCTAAGCCCTCGAAAATCGACTGTGAAGTTCCGGGAATAAAATAATATTATTTTTCCAATTTTTGTCGAAATTCCACTTTTTGTCCGAAACGACTCCCGGTATGCGTGGCCACTCAAAAATAGTGTCGGCCTCGAAAAATAACCTCAAACGGCCTCAGAATTAAATACCGACACCCACAGGGGCAAAATCGTAATTTTTCACCCCCGGACCGAAATTCCAATTTTTACTCATACTAACCCCAAATGTCTGTGGCCAGCGTAATATGACGTCAAATTTCCAAAAATAGTCTCTTAAGCCTTCGAAAATCGACATCGAAATCCGGGTCAAATTTTGTAAATAAAACTCGCTAAACTTTCATTTTCAGGGTCTCTCACTAACGGGCGGCTGTTTAGAAGTTACGCGTATCGACCTAGGCTATTCGTGTCGTAACGATCTCGATCATTGAGAGAGTGAGAAATTATTATTAGTTCTAGGGTCACGATCATTCAGTTCAGGTTCAGGACTGGTTGGCCACGTGTACTTTCGGTCTTGCAGAATCACCTGCGTCCCTATTATACATCGTTGGCCTTGGCCAAACTCAATCCATTACCCTTTTCTACGATCGGCCCACGTTGGCCCAGAATATTCCCTCAGCGTCTCTCGTGATCGGTGTCCGTTTCACGATAGGGTCCCCGGTCCACGTACCGTTTTCTAGTTAGCCATGCCCCATTAGTTAGTATCCCGAGAGTGATCAGCTCTGGGCGAGACTGGCTAAAATGAAATGCGAATTAATATCAATTTTATTGATCCCGGAATTTACATCAAAATTCGGGCTGTTACAATTCTTCCCCCCTTACAAAAATTTCGTCCTCGAAATTTGCAATCTACCATTGTCTACTCAAACAACTGGGGGTGTTGACGTATCATAGTTTCTTCACTTTCCCACGTGGCACCTTCTGTTCCATGATGTTCCGAGACCACCTTGACCATAGGGATCGTCTTGTTCCGCAGCACACGCTCTTTTCTATCCTCGATCCTGACTGGTCTTTCTACATACGACACTTTATCGTCTACTTCTATCTCCTCGTACCTCAGAATGTGAGTCGGGTCTGGTTCATACTTCCTTAACATCGATACGTGGAAAACGTTATGTACTTGAGACAGATTAGGCGGCAAAGCAAGTCGATAAGCCATATCTCCAATCTTTTCCAAAATTTCAAATGGCCCGACATATCTAGGACTCAGTTTTCCCTTCTTGCCAAATCTAGATAATCCCTTCATAGGCGACACCTTAAGAAACACATGATCTCCAACCTGAAACTCTAAAGGTCGTCGTCTTCGATCGGCATAACTTTTCTGACGGCTCTGCGCCGTTCTGAGTCTGTCTTGAATGACCTCAACTGCCTTAACAGTTTGCTGTATCAACTCTGGACCTGTAATATTCCGCTCACCCACTTCATCCCAACACACTGGCGTCCTACACGCCCTACCATATAAAGCTTCAAACGGTGCCATTTGAATGCTCTGCTGATAGCTGTTGTTATAAGCAAACTCCACCAAGTGTAATTGTTCCTCCCATTTGCCTTGGAAATCTATCACACAAGCTCTCAGCATGTCCTCTAAGGTTTGAATGGTCCTTTCAGACTGACCGTCTGTCTGTGGATGATATGCCGTACTGAACTGTAACTTCGTTCCTAAGACCATTTGTAAACTTTTCCAGAAATTGGCCGTAAATCTGGGATCACGGTCTGAAGTGATCGTTACTGGCACTCCATGCAACCTCGCGATCTGCCTCACATACAAGTCTGCATATCTTTCCAACTCGAAGTCTTTCCGTACTGCCAGAAAGTGAGTTGACTTAGTCAGTCTATCCACTATTACCCAGATTGAATCATGTCCTCTCTGGCTTCTTGGCAGTCCCGTCACGAAATCCATCGTAATATGTTCCCATTTCCACTCTGGGATTTCTAATGATCTCAACAATCCTCCAGGCTTACAATGCTGTGCCTTCACTTGTTGGCACGTCAAACACTTAGCTGCATGCCTGGCCACATCCACCTTCATTCCATTCCACCAGTAGTGTTGTCTCAAATTCTGATACATCTTCGTACTTCCCGGGTGGATACTGTAGTTGCTCCTATGAGCCTCTGATAATATTTCTTCCTTTAGCTTTACATCATCTGGCACACAGAGTCGCCCTCTAAACTTCAGAACTCCATCCCCAGACAGTTGAAAGTCCGGTTTCCTCTCAGCTGCGTCCATCTCGATAATCTTTTGGATTTCTCGATCCGTAGTCTGTAGTTCCTTGATCTTGACTTGAATTTCTAGCTCAATCCTCAAGGCGGCTAGTAAATTGGACACTCGACTCATCTCGAACTTGAACTTAGAATCCCTGAGTCTTTCCAACAGGGTCCATTCCTTGACCATTAGGTGCGCTAGACTAGACTTCCGACTCAAGGCATCTGCCACTCGATTGGCCTTGCTAGGATGATACATAATGTCGCAATCATAATCCTTCAGTAGCTCCATCCATCGACGCTGCCTCATATTCAATTCTTTCTGCGAAAATAGGTACTTGAGGCTTTGATGATCAGTATAAATCTGGAACTTCTCCCCACATAAGTAGTGCCTCCAGATCTTAAGTGCAAACACTATAGCAGCTAATTCCAAGTCATGCGTCGGGTAATTCATCTCATGCGGTCTCAACTGACGCGACGCATATGCGACCACTTTTCCATGCTGCATCAGCACACAGCCCAATCCTCTTAGCGAAGCATCGCTATAAATCTCAAATCCTCCTAGGCCCAACGGAATGGTCAATACAGGAGCAGTTGTTAAACGGTGTTTCAACTCCTGAAAGCTCCTTTCACACTTGTCATCCCACTCAAACTTCACGTCCTTCTTAAGTAGCCTTGTCATTGGCATGGCTATTGATGAAAATCCTTCTACGAATCGTCTATAATAACCAGCCAATCCTAGAAAACTTCGAATCTCAGTTACTGATGTCGGTCTAGGCCACTTGGTAACTGCTTCAATCTTAACTGGATCTACAGAAATCCCATCTCCAGAAACAATGTGACCAAGAAATCCTACTCTACTGAGCCAGAACTCACACTTGCTGAACTTAGCATATAATGCATGCTCTCTCAAGGTCCGTAGCACCTCAGCCAAGTGTACCTCATGCTCCTCGAGACTCCTGGAGTACACTAGTATATCGTCAATGAATACTATCACAAACTGGTCCAGGAATTCCTTGAACACACGATTCATCAAATCCATGAAAACGGCTGGGGCATTCGTCAGTCCGAAGGGCATAACCGTAAATTCATAATGCCCGTATCGAGTCCTAAAAGCAGTCTTGGGAATGTCCTCATTTCTGATTCTTAGCTGATGATACCCGGTCCTCAAATCTATCTTGGAAAACACTGAGGCCCCTTGCAACTGATCAAACAGATCATCAATCCTCGGCAGCGGATACTTATTCTTCACTGTCACTTGGTTCAACTGTCGATAATCGATACATAATCTCAGAGCTCCATCTTTCTTCTTGACAAATAGGACTGGCGCTCCCTATGGGGACGCACTGGGGCGAATAAAACCTTTGTCCAGTAATTCCTGTATCTGAACCTTTAACTCTTTCAATTCTGATAAAGACATCCTATACGGCGCCTTTGAAATCGGCTCTGTTCCTGGTGCCACTTCAATCATAAACTCCACCTCTCGCTCAGGCGGTAAACCCGGCAATTCCTCAGGAAACACATCAGGAAAATTGCTTACTACGGGTATATCTTCCAACTTAGGTTCCATAACTGTTGGATCCACAACATTTACCAAATATCCTTCACACCCTTCATCCAACAGCTTACTCACCTCAAGCGAGGAAATCCAAGGGATCGAGGTTCCTCCTCGGTTTCCCTGAAATACAAAACTAGGGCGTCCATCTGGATTAAATTGGATCGTCCTATCGCTGCAATCCACTACAGCTTTCTGTCGGACTAATCAGTCCATTCCAATAATCACATCAAAATCGAACATGGCTATTACTGCCAAGTCGATATTCTCTTCCCTACCTCCAATAATTATCTTACAGCTAGGACATCCAAAAGAAACTAGCAACCTATCATTCATAGGTGTCGACACACAAAGCACATGCTCAAGCAGCACTGGTTTCATATCAACCAACTCAACAAATTGCTCTGAAACGAATGAATGGGTTGCCCCCGGATCAAACAGTGCATACGCGGCACGATCACATAAAGAAATCGTACCTGTGACCACGCCCGGCGCATTCTCAGCTTCCTTCCGCGCCATTGCATAAATCCTTCCTTGGGCTGGTGGTCGTCCCTGATTAGCCGGTGGGGGAGGTCCGGCTTGATTCCCAACTCGTGGTGGCGGCACTCGGGACGGTCCTGATGGTTGCATCTGCGGGCAATCGCGAATCTGATGTCCCATACTCCCACACTTAAAACAAGCCCCATATCTACCCAATGGGGGATTCGGTTTCCCGATGTTCCGCCTAGCTGGCGGGACAAATCGCCTATTTCCAGTCATAGGCCTCTTTCCCAAACGGCGATTATCTCTGTTTTGAGCAAACCGCGATCCCAGAGCGGTTGCCCTTTCCTGCTGATCCCGTTCAATGATCTGCGCCCGTCTATGCATTTCCCCATACTCTTTGATATCATGGGACAGAATTAGACTTCGAAGATCTGGTTTCAGTCCATCCCGGAATCTCCGCGCTCTATCCCTCGGATTCTCCACCATGGTCGGTGCAAACTTAGCTAATCTTGCAAACTCCGCCTCATATTGATCAACAGTCATTTGTCCCTGGCGCAGGCGCATAAATTCCATCAACTTCTTCTCCTGCGCATTCTCTGAGAAATATTTTTCGTAGAAATTTTCCACAAACACAGCCCAAGTCAGGGCCGCTCCTACTGGAAACACTCTGTTCTCCACTGCGTTCCACCAATCATTCGCACCTTCTTGAAGCTGGTAAACCGCCAATGTCACATTTTCCTCATCAATGCACCCCAGAACTTTGAAGGTTTTCTCCAATTCCTCTATCCATCTTGGCGCAGCCTCGGGGTCACCACGACCATGGAATTTGGGCGGCTTCAATTTCATGAACTGTTCTACTAACTGGGGCATTTGTCTAACCCCAGCTGGCTGAGCTTGACCAGCATGAGCTTGATTCTCTTCTACCGCAGCAGCAGCTGCATTATCTCGCCCTTGAGCCTGCCTATCCAATACGTTCCCGATCCTTTCTAATACCCGTAAAACTCCTTCCATACGTGGATCTTCTGCAGGTCTCACATCGACTTGAGGGTCTATGGCAGCTCCCACATTAACTCCTAGGTTGTCCACTGCTCTCACTCTAGCACGACCTCCACCTCGGGATCCTCTCCCTGCACCCCTTCTGGGAGCTCTTCCTATACCTCTCCTCGCGCTGCTCATCTTGGCCACTCGATTCTACAACTACCTGCTATAATTCGACTAAGGAATTAAAGACTTAAACAAATCTATCCCAGTCTAAGTCCTAGGCAGGTATTAAACAACAATCAAACAATCCACATGCGGCTTAACAATTATCCAATACATCACCCAAGGGGTTCGTATACTCACCTCGGGTCCTGCCGCACCTGCACTTACGGGTCACACAATCACAATTAAATACAATCACAAACTGTCAGGAGATGCATGTAGCACACGAGGTCACCCTACTGGCTACCCAGGGTCTCATCGCTCCTTATCACTCCAAGCTTCGACCTAATTGGACCGAGCTGACCTTGCTCTGATACCAATTCAATAGGTGTTGTCACGCCCCGTACCCAAGTGGAACGCAACGTCCCGTCACGGTCGATTATGGTGCAACGCTCCCAGGAAGCGTCGCTGACCCACACTCAAATAGAGATCAAGAACAAGCGGAAGTAACGTATATAATTAAATATATATACACCCGTACAATAAGATACGTGAGACCAAGGTAGAATAACCATCAATTAAACAACTCTGGAAAATATATACATTGGCATTGCCATAGAAAAACCTTTTTACAAAGTACCATTTACAAGCCAAACAAAACAGACAAACACAGAAGGTCACACAGTCATTTGCCACTGGTCAAAAAGGGTCAAGTGGCTGGGTAAGTGGGTCATCTACAGGGAAGGCTACAGACAAAAAGGTACGTGCTTCCCTAAGGCTAGGACCTAGAACCTAGGCTAAGGTTCCCAGTCTGGATCCGACGACTCGGTGGGATCCTCTGATAACTCCTCGGATGCGTCCTCGGCAGACCTCGACTCTTCCGACTCCATAGCTTGAGCTCGCTCATCCTCGGAATCCATCTCCAACTCCGGGTCTAGGTACCAACCTAAATCCTCGTCCTCGCCAATCTCCACATCTTCACCCACCTCGGCTACTTCTCCCCGATCTTCTGCGTCCTGTTCCATGGCCTCGAGTTCGCCATTCTGGTCCTCCTCCATCGGCTTAGGGTCCTCTGCCATCACATCGGGCTCCTCATACACCTCCTCCTCCTGCATCATCCCCTCGGGCGCGACCTCAGGATCTATCACCTCACCGGCAGCTATAATCGGTTGCATCAAGCCAGTATCATCGATGGCGATATCAAAAGTCCTAAGGGGCTCTCCTTCAATCCCATTGGCATTTCGATGACACCATGCCACATATTCTTGCTTCTGATAATAGTCTGCGCCTATATCCACAACTACCTCATAATGATGCCTCACAAAAGCCTCCCCATTTCCAGAAGGGTAGGTAGTAGTATACGATCGGATCTCCAAAGGGATCCCAAAAAGAGGCGGTGGCCACTCCATCCTCACGACCGGGGGTCTGAAAAGTGTCGGTTTACAACAACCGTGAGTCGAATCTCAGTGAGTTTAACCCCTAAACCTAGGCTAGGCTAACATGCAATCTCCTGACCGGAAAATAAATACTTAAATCACCAATCAATACCAACCAAATCATTCTTAGACCCTGCAGGTTAGACAGATCAATATACATATATTCACAGTACATACGTGGCACTCATATTCACATATATGCCAATCCCATGCTTATGCACTGATTCTCACATTCTCGCATGCCAGTCTATGCATGTTCATGTATGCAAATGTCATGGACTTGACACGTGCAAATCCTGGCCCACTTGTAACATTCCGAATTTTCGGTCCGTTTTGGGGTTTATAAAACGCAGAATTTGTCAGTGCGCTTATGGTAAAATCTCGCCCGGGAACTGATCACTCCCGGTTATTATTTTAAATTAGAGATTTCGCTAAAATCGCACTCGATCGAATTTTCGTCGTTATTTGGACCCTGAACTTGGCAGTCGATTTTCGGGTGTTTCAGGACGTAATAAATTGGACGGTGTCAGTATTAAGGTTGCCGGTATCGATATTGTCAGGAATAATGAAAAAGTTTGGGTTTTCGGACTCGGTGCTAATTTGGACTAGTAGACCCTCTCGTTAAATTTTGGTCTAATTAATTTGGCCTTTGTCCCTTTTTAGGTGCGAGGTCTACTTTGGGCTGGTAGACCACTTTCGGTTTTTCATTTGGGACACCGGGTCGCGTTAAATATTTTAATTCGTATAAATTTTCAAAATAATCTCTCTCTCTCTCTCTCTCTCTCTCCTCCCTCGGATTCCCGCGCCCCTGCCTTGTCCCCGTCTGTCCTTTCCCCCTCCAACCACTCCCGTCCAATCTCTCTCTCCTCCTCCTCTTCCCCTTCCTTTTTCTTTTTTCTTTCTTTCTTTTTCTTTTTGCTCTTTGGGCTTCTCTCCTTCGCTGGCTTCTGGTCTGCTGCGGCTTCTGCTCTCTCGCCGACCGCCGCTTCTGCTCTCTCGCCGACCGCCGCTGCCCAGCCTCGCCGTCCAGCCGCCCGCCGCCTCCGCCGGAGCCGCCGCTGGCCGCCGTCGCTCCAGCCACGCCGACCGACGCCGTCGCCGGTCTACCCGCAAGGAGCACGCGCAGCAGCGAGGCGCACTCGCGGCAGCGAGCTCGCCGTCGCGACTCGCCGCCCGTCGCTGCCCCCGGCCGCGCCTGGCCGCCGCCGTCGCCGTCCTGGCCGTCCCGACCGCGACCGTCGCCGCCGTACCCCCCAGCTCTTCTCTCTCTCTCTTTCTTCCCCCGAAGCTCCTCGTTCTGGATCCGCCCAGCCGGCGCCGCGCACCGTCGCCGCCCGTCGCTGCCCGCCGGCCTGTCCCTCAGCCGACCGCCGCCCCGCCTGCTCTCCCTCTCCCGGTCTGTCTCTCTCTTTCCCTTGGTTCGGCCGTGGAAGGCCTCGCCGGAGCGCCGGAGCCACCGCCGCGTCGTGGCCGCCGCCGGTCGCCGCCCGACCGACCAGCCAACCACCCGCCTTGCTGAGCCACCCCCGAGCCCGCACCCCAGCCCGTCACTGTCCATTTTCCGGGCCGTCATTGTGCATTTTCCGGCCGATTACTGTTCACGCCGGAGTACTGTTCATTTCCGGCGCCGGCGACACTGTTCACGCCGGTTACTGTTCACCCGAACCCGAATCGGCCCGTTCGGCCCGTTTTAAGCGTAGGACACCCGGTGAGTACAACCCTAAACCCTAATTAGGATAATTTACATTTCTAGACTGGTTTAGGGATTAATTATGGTTATTTAGGGGTTAATTTGTGAATTTGATTAGGGGTTTGATTGTGGCTAATTCGGTGGATTAGTTTGGTAAATTAATGGAGGATTAGTGGCCCGAGAGGCGCGATTAATGGGCTGGACAGTTGGATTAAATCGGCCCGAATTTGGGATTGTTCGGGTTTAATTTGAGGATTATAATGCGCGCCGGAATTGATTTTTTTGGGGCCCAATTGGAATGATATTTGAGGATTATAATGGAGTATTTGAGAATAATTATCGGCCTAAAATTTGTGGTTTAGTGTTTGGCCGCGAATGGATTGGATTGAATTTGATTTGGGCGAGACACGATTATTTTGAGGTTTAATTGTGCAATTACTGTGATTGGTCGATTGGTGTATTTGACTGACTAATTGAGCCTCGAGTGTGGTTAATTTGATAGTGTCCTGTCGCGTGTCTAGCGGGATTAGAAATGGAGTAGTTTGGTGGGCCTCGAATGTGCGAATGCTTGTTGACCTGATTATGTGAATTTGTGCATGGATGGTGTGCTGATTTGATGCTATGGCTGATTGAAATTGATTGTTTGACTTGGGCATGTGAATTTATGAATTTGATTATGCGCGGCACAAATTGAGTGTGTTATCTCGTAATTCGCGCATGCGGATGCCTAAGTGTGAGCTTTATGGCCATGGTTGCACATCTCAAGCATTGGCACGGCATTTACATTTATAAGTGTGCACGAGTGACATGTGCATTGTGATCACCTAAAATGCCCTGATGCGTGTTACGCGGGGTCCAGATAATAATGAGTTGTGTGATCACCTAAGGACCTACGGGTCGTGACCTTTGGGTCGATACCGTCCTCATGCACTTGGGAGCAGGACGATGCCCGGTACATCCGGAAGGCGACCATCCTCATGCACTTTGAAGCAAGCTCTGATTCGCAAGGAGATCAGTGTTGCGCCTCATGCACTTTGAAGCAGGCTAGAGACACTGGGCCAGATCGGTTGCTGCGCCTCATGCACTTTGAAGCAGGCTAGACGCACCGGGCCGTGAAAAAGTGATGACTCGAGTCGTAATAATAATAAATTGGGCAAGTGTGCCAGTTTGGACCTGAAGCGTTTTACGCGGGTCGGACCTGATGCGTTTAACGCGGGTCGGAGGAGAAATTGAGAAATGGCTGAGTGCTAGTGTGCAAGTATGCGGTAATGCATTGATGAGGCATGTGCATGAGTGCGAGCACTGGCATATGCATAACATGCGTTGTGACACGGGAATGTGTGTACATGTACTGTGATCAAGTTCTGTTGCGTGTTTGTTATTATTCATGGAATGCCTAACCTGCAGGGTCATGTGATTTCTAGATTCGGGCCGAGGGCCTGAGTCATGTACTGTTTAGTTGTGTGTTGTCTGTCTAGTACTGGTCAGGAGGTGCATGTTAGCCTAGTTTAGGTTTAGGGAATTACTCGCTGAGATTTATTCTCACGGTTGTTGTAAAACCGACATTTTCAGATCCCCGGCCTTGAGGATGACAGGTGTCCGGATGCATTTTTGGGAGAAGACCCCGGCTAGTTGTAGTACTTGAGCCCGAGCCACTTATTCCCTTTTTGTTAGTAATGGCCTTGAACTGCTTTTGATTTTTGGTAGTTAGGCTGTATATGAATATTGTAAATGAATTCCGGTTTTAGTACAAGTGTTGATTTTGGGGGAATACCCTTGGTCATGTATTGATATATGTACGGGTGATTTTAATTGCTTCCGCATGTGCTGTATATCTCTGTGTTGGGTGTTGGGTTGGCGACGCGTCCTGGGACGTCGCACACAAATCGACCTCTGCGAGGGATGTGGCGCGCCGAGAAGTGCGGGGCGTGACACCACTGGCCCACATTGGCACACTGACACACTGCCCAATTTATTAATATTACGACTCGAGTCATCAATTATTCACGGTCCGGTGCGTCTAGCCTGCTACAAAGTGCATGAGGCGCAACAACCGATCTGGCCCAGTGTCTCTAGCCTGCTTCAAAGTGCATGAGGCGCAACACTGTTCTCCTTGCGAACCAGAGCCTGCTTCAAAGTGCATGAGGATGGTCGCCTTCCGGACGTACCGGGCATCGTCCTGCTTCAAAGTGCATGAGGACGGTATAGACCCGAAGGTCACGACCCGTAGGTCCTTAGGTGATCACACGATTCATTATTATCTGGACCCAGCGTATAATGCTTCAGGGTAATTTAGGTGATCACACACTCATGGCAGGCACGCATTCTCGCACAATTTCGTCACATACCACACTCTAGGCATACGTAATGCGTGTCCATGTTATGTAATGTAATGTACCATGAGCACCAATGAGATTTAATCACAATCAAGCACAATGTACGTACAACCAATCAACCCGGACTCACCCGGTAATTTTCTAACGGGCTCCTAAATTGATCAATTAATTCAATTTCTCAACCCAATAATTCCTCAATGATTTAGCACAATTTTCCCGACAATAATTTCTATCGGTCAATCCTCAACCCAATCAAAAATTCACACTGATACTATCCCAACCAGTCCAGAAAAAAGCATTATCAGTTCTAATCCAAGTTTAGGAATTTTACTCACCTAACCAAGGGTCACGACGACGGGGAATGGCGGCCAATCACTGCTAAACAGTGCAATCAGCGGCGGAATTCCCGGGACAGCGATGCGTACGGACGTGAACAGTAACCCCGTGAACAGTAACCGGTGAACAGTACTTGTGAACAGTACTTTTCGTACGGACTGCACAGAACGGCCGGAAAACGGTGGCCGGCAACGTGCCGGCGACGGCCGAGACGATTTTCCGACGGTGAACAGTAAATCCGTACGGGGGGAGTGAACAGTACTTCCGTACGGATACTGTACGGACAGGGTGCGCCGGCGACGTATGAGGATGCTGGTGGCCCGGGTGTCGACGGTTCGGCGATCGGAGCTCCGGCGACACTGTTTGTAAAAACTGGAAAATGTGAAAAACAGTAAAAACAGAGGAAAAACAGTGCTGTTTTGGACCAAAACCTGGGCTGTTGAGGCTGCGCGAAGGGGGAAACAGTTGCTGGTGATGCTGTCTCGGCAGGGGAGGCTTCGGCCGGTACTGTTCAGGCTTGAATAGTACCGAACAGTGCAGAAACGCACCAAGAAAACAGAAACGGAAGGGAAAAAGAGGAAGAAAAACTGGAAGAAGGTGGCTGCTGAGTGTTCTGCGTAAGAGAGAGAGAGAGAGAGAGTTTATCTTGGTCAAAATTAATCCTAGTGGGGTCCAAGTGTCAAAAATCTAGACCAATTGACATTTTTACCCCTAATCCAATGGCCCAAAATTGATCTAATCCAATAATTCAAGAGCATTTTGGTCATTTTCCCTTAACCATGGGCTGACCAGACCTGGGTTAGCCTTAACTAACCTTGGTTAATCTCAAAATTTAATCCAAATTTCGGAATTAATTAAAAATGGCCTAAGGGCATTTTCGTAATTTTTCGATCCCGAACCGAAATTCTAATTTTTGCACATACGCGTTCCATATATGCGTGGCCAACATAATATGGCGTCGGAATCGAAAAATTCACTTTCTAAGCCCTCGAAAATCGACTGTGAAGTTCCGGGAATAAAATAATATTATTTTTCCAATTTTTGTCGAAATTCCACTTTTTGTCCGAAACGACTCCCGGTATGCGTGGCCACTCAAAAATGGTGTCGGCCTCGAAAAATAACCTCAAACGGCCTCAGAATTAAATACCGACACCCACAGGGGCAAAATCGTAATTTTTCACCCCTGGACCGAAATTCCAATTTTTACTCGTACTAACCCCAAATGTCTGTGGCCAGCGTAATATGACGTCAGATTTCCAAAAATAGTCTCTTAAACCTTCGAAAATCGACATCGAAATCCGGGTCAAATTTTGTAAATAAAACTCGCTAAACTTTCAGTTTCAGGGTCTCTCACTAACGGGCGGCTGTTTAGAAGTTACGCGTATCGACCTAGGCTATTCGTGTCGTAACGATCTCGATCATTGAGAGAGTGAGAAATTATTATTAGTTCTAGGGTCACGATCATTCAGTTCAGGTTCAGGACTGGTTGGCCACGTGTACTTTCAATCTTGCAGAATCACCTGCGTCCCTATTATACATCGTTGGCCTTGGCCAAACTCAATCCATTACCCTTTTCTACGATCGGCCCACGTTGGCCCAGAATATTCCCTCAGCGTCTCTCGTGATCGGTGTCCGTTTCACGATAGGGTCCCCGGTCCACGTACCGTTTTCTAGTTAGCCATGCCCCATTGGTTAGTATCTCGAGAGTGATCAGCTCTGGGCGAGACTGGCTAAAATGAAATGTGAATTAATATCAATTTTATTGATCCCGGAATTTACATCAAAATTCGGGCTGTTACACTCATGGCAGACAGTAGCATGGCCGTCGTGGAAGCAGCAGAAGAGTAGGCGGGGAGAGGATGATGGGAGCTTGTGGTGGAACAACATTTTGGGTGAGAGAGAATGGCCGTTGTGGAAGCAGCAGAAGAGTAGGCGGGGAGAGGATGATGGGAGCTTGTGGTGGAACAACATTTTGGGTGAGAGAGAGAGAGAGAGAGAGAGAGAGAGCGATGGGACTCGGAGTATTGGTGTGACATTTCAAAATTTCCGCCAATTGAAAATTATGAAATAACTAAGTTTTATGAAATGTGCTCGCAGTAAATTCTCGCCCGGAACTGATCATTCCTGTGAATGCTAACCATTAGGGAAAGGCTAATAGGGAAATTAAATTCGCGCGACTAAAGGAAATTCGATCGTGAATGGATTTCGACCATTAAATCGCGGAAGTGATATTTTGAGCTACTGTTGGCCGATCCAAGGATAATTATGGGTTAGTTCGCCACTGTCCTAGTAGTGGATCGCGGGTGATTCCGTTGGACCACGAAACGACTTGACGAATGATTCCGAAATTATACCGAACGATCGTATCCCTCGGATCAAGTGATTGATCTTCGCGATTTTAATGACAACCGAGGTCGTCACGCACCGAACGGACTTGCATATGACTCAATTCAGTATCAGTTATGAGTTGATTCTACGAATTTCCCCAGCAAGCTGTCCGTTAGCTCAAGAAACGCTCGAGTTGAGTTTAATAGAATTTAATTATTGAATTTTTGCCCAAATTGAACACCGGAAAATTAGGAAGTCACGACGAAATGCTAGGACGACGTTGCATGTGACACATGTCAATTTTTTGTGCGCTTAAATCCTTCGGAAAAATTTGATTTCGACGAGAAATGAAGAAAGTGACGATTTTTCCCTTAAGGATTTATAAAGGATTAGTTTTAAGGGCAATGGGCATTTTGGTCATTTGTGCCTTAGATATTTTGGGTCAAAGCTACTATTCAAGTCTAGACCTCTTTCTCTCTCCCTTCATTCTTCTTCTTCCCCAAATTGCCGTGCACAGCCCCCTCCTCCACCGTGACTTCCCTTTGGCCGTTCCTCCTCCACCGCCGGCATCGCCGCTCGCCGCCGCACGCCAGACCACCACCAAGCCGCCGTACCAGCCCTAAACCACCACCACCAGCCACCGTTTCTCTCCCTTTCTCTCTCTCACGTGAGGCAAGACCCACGGCCAAGCAAGCCGGGCCGTCACCACCCAAGCCGATCGCTGCCACCCGAGAGCCGTACACCGTCGCCACCGTTCCCGATTAAGTGCCGCCGCTTCCCGTTCTAGCCGCGATAGTCTAGAACGCGGGTAAGTCGCGCTCTAAACTCAATTTAGGATTTCAAGTATCGACAGGCGATTTTAGGCGAAACCGGGAATAGATTATGTGCGGAACGGCATGATTTAGAAGTGGGATTAGTTGGCAGGTCTTAGAATTGAAACCAGAAAATTTTTATTGGAAAATTCAGAATAATAGTGGGCTGCGAATTACTGTTCACGAGCTATGATTTATTATTCAAAAGCCTGTGATGATTTGTTCGGGACGCAAGTTTGAATTTTTAGAACCGGTATTTTATGGCGAAAAAGTTCCGTGAAGAATCGGAATTAATCCGACGCCGTTTGGTGGGAGAAAAATGAGAATTTACGTGTTGGATGTATATTTATATTATAAATAAATTGTGGTTATTAAATTGAGTATGTTGTTGTGCAATTGGGTGACTGTATATGCTTGTTGGGTGCACACGTGTGTTAGATTAAATTAATTATTGGTATTGCCATGTCCTATACTGAATGTGCATGAGTTACGTGTAAAATAATGCGTGTGCGGGCCACGTGTGAAGGGCTAGTTGCGTGTGATAAATGCGTGTGGAGCGTGGGCATGAGTGAGAAGGAAATTGTAGTATGGCAAGTGATGGTGGGAAAGTGTGTGAAAGTGCGAAAGTGCGAGTTTGGGATCGGGTCGAGTATCATAAACTCGAGCCGCGATCACGTAGGTCTGTTGCATTTGGCACATGCTGAGGCTTGAAAAAAGCAAGAATGAGAATCGGTTCGAGGCAGGATCAGCTCGGGTGAGATCGGGATTGGACCGAGGCATCATAAGCTCGGGTTCCAATCATGTAGGCCTGTCGCATTTGGCGCGGGCTGAGTTGGGATCGGGCCTAGAGCGTGTGATGCTTAGGTCGCGATTGGGGCCTGAGGCGTGAACGGGTACACGGGCTGAATGTGGTGAATGATCGCAGTGTGCCTGAGGCGTATACTTCAATGCAGGTCACTGGCGAGGAGTGAGAAAGAGGAAATGAGAATGGAAGGAATAGTGGGATGAGAATTCGTACATGCGTGTGTTGCATACGACGTGATTGTGATTAAGTATGGGTGTACGCACGTTTGAATCTGACTATATTATTTGAGGTGCCTGCGATGTGAAGACTTGATGTGTACGAGTGCACGTGTGTCTGTGTGATTGTCTGGAGGTACGTGATAGCGTAGGTTAGGTTTAGAGGTGAACTTACTGAGGAGTAGTCTCACGGTTGTTTCAACCAACAATTTTCAGAACCCCGACAGGACCCATGAACCTCCACCATCGCCACTAGTACGTTTTGGAGTACCAGTGCATACGGAGTATGAGGTAGCTGAGTTTCCAATGGGTGACGGGATGATCTAGATAAGACACACGACGACCGTGTTTGTAGAAGTGGGAAAGCTTCCCTTGGATGAGAACCATTTTTGAGGTTGAACGTCAGGTCATCGACTCCTTTTTTATTTTGGTAGTTTCAGTAAAGTGTGCACTGGTAGACAGAGATTTGTTTTATTGTATATATGGTGGAACAAGTTGAACAAGAAATGGAAATGTATATTCTTCCAATTCTCCCCAGTTTAAGTTTGTCCGGGTGTTTTATGGTTTCCATTTGCGCGATTAAATCTCTGATGTTTAGTTGAGGTTGGCGATAACCTGGGACATCGCAACTGTTCGACCGGAGGCAGGATGTCGCAGGCTCGACGGGGGTTCGGGGCGTGACACTTGGTCTGGTCTGTGCAAGTCTGTGAAGAGAGTGAATGGCGATGAGGAAGAAGATGGAGAAGCGAGATGAGGTTGGTGGGTATTATTCATAGGGTGGACCGGATAAGGATGGCGGCATACGGCGGCGCCAGCAGCGGAGCAAAGGCCGTGCGAGTGATGAAGAAAACCGTGGCAAGTTCGTGGCTAGTGGAGAAGTGGTTTTTTGCGTTGATCCAGGGTCGGTTTTACTGATTTTGTTTTTCTTAACTTCCATTTTTGGGCAGTTTGGTAATTAAGCAAAAGTCGAGGGACCACGTAGCAGCTGCTTTTTCCTTTTCCGCATCTACGAAAAGTTGAAAGATTAAATAATTTTATTTATGGGTTATCGTGTGACAATATAAATTACAAAGGGGAAAGGCCAAGAACGGAATCGTGACTTGGAAGTCATGACTCCCCGACCTCAGTTTCAACCACGAGTAACAAAAGGATGGCATCCGCTCATATCGGATCTCTACCCAATACCTTTCACCATTATCCCTGACACTCCACTTTCCAGGTAAGAGGGTTAACATCCACTGCAACTTTAGAGCGAAGGAATCCATGAGAACCAGAGATTTGGTGCGAATTGACCCAACTTTCACCACTTTGCCCGCCAAAGGAGCAATAGATTTCGTCCTGTTTTTATGTCATTCGGTTGAAGGCCAATATATGTATTTGCAGCCACATCTCCAGTTCATCAAAACAGAGGTCCTCCAGTCTCCTCTGAGCGTCCCATCTCTGCAGGTTTATGCAATTTCCCCTAATCGACCAAGGTCCAGAACTTAAGACTCTCTGTCTGGTGCCAATCGTGAAACCTGAACAAATACATCTTCTCATTTTGAGGGGTTATAGTTGTTGTTGTCGGTTATGTTCGTATACTAGAAACCGAAATTAAATGTCAAGAAAAAACAAACCTGAAAGCAGCACAAGCAAAAAAACAAAATGTTGATCCGAGCCCAATGAAATGACGTCGTGTCCTTAAGACGAATTTGGCCCCTCAATCGGTACCCGAGGATAGTGGACAATCGTCTCCCAGGATAGAACGGATCTCGTTCCTCCGAAGCGGTACGAATTCGGAGGACTCCTACGAACGCAAATTTTTTTTTGCAGAACAATCGCACAAGAAATGACCGCGTTTCAATTAGACTCTTGCAGCTTGCAACATCAAAGCCCTCAAATTATTGAAACTAGAAAGGTCTGGTTATCTTTCCATGGATGTGCAATTAAAGATATCCAATCTGACCGATAATCAACCTCTCAAGGCCGTGTGTTTCAACTAGATTCCCGTGATGTGCAGCATAGAATCCCTTTAGACATTTTTAACTTGAAAGGTCTGTTTAACTTTTAATGGATTGAAAGGTCTGGTAATCTTTTAATGGACATGCATTTAAAGACATTAAACCTACCCAACAGATTCTTATTAATCAATCAAGGCCTCAAACTTCAATTAGATTCTTGCAATTTGCAGCATGAAATTCGAAGTCTTTAAACTGGAAAAGTCTGGTAATCTTTTAATAGAAGAGCACCCAGAGATATTCAATCTTGCCAGTAAATCCAACCTGCAAAGACCATGAATTTCAACTAGATTTCGGCAATTTGCAGCATGGACTCTTTCAATGGATGTGCATCCAGAAATACAGAACGTTTCCAGATATTCTATATGGGTCAAAGCCTCAAACTTCAACTAAATTCTCGCAGCTGGCAGCATCTGAATCTTTTAGATTCTTTAAACTTGAAAGGCCAAGTGATTGAATGGACACGCAAACGGAGAAATCCAAACTTACCAGACTCTTGCAGTTTGCAACACATGATAGCCTTAGATGTTTTGAACTCGAAAGGTCCCCTGAATTGCAACCAGATTCTTGCAACTAGCAGCGTTTGTTTCGAAGTTGTAAACCTTCTGCATTCATTTTCTGCACAAGTGCGTCTAAAGAGCAAAAATGATTGTCAATGGCCCAACTGAGGGAACATTTTGGTGGCTCACCACCTCCTCCCTGCATTACCCAACATATGAGGTCAGAGAGACATAGAGAAACAGCATGGATCAAAATTTGTCAAACATGCATTTACCTGAATTGGAGCAAGATTATTCCAGAACATGGACTGATTAACATGACCTGAACATAGGTTACATCCACAAAATTGTAAGAGGAGCAAAATCAAAAGGATAATAACGGGCTAAGCGGCAAAACTAATCTTTAATAGTTGAATATGCACATAGAGAAAATAAAAAGAAAATTTAAGATTATTGGATAATTTATAAAAACAAGAAGAGGTAATAGAAGGGCCGGCGCAGCCATCGGTGCTCTTAAAAAAACACGAACTTTCTGCAAATTGTTTTCAAACAATAGACCTGAATGAAGCGTGTTTCAAAGGTGATGAAGTTCTGTAAGAAAGTTCAATCACAGTCATGGTTCAACATGCCTTTGCAAAACTGCGTGAACTACCACCACAATGCCTATGAAGCTTACTTAAAAATGAATTGATAATATCGGATACAACATTTCACACTTGTTCATCACATGCTGTAAATTATTCATATGAAACAAAATGAAACTCAGAAACCATAATTTCACCTCTTTTCCCCTTTCATTTAGTTGGTAGCAACTGCAATAAGGATGTGATAACAAATAAAGCCTACCGATACAGAGACTAATCTAAGCAACTGTCTTCAGGATGGAAAGACAACCCTCAACAAAATTTTCCTCCTAGTCAGTAAGCACGACACAATCTGAATGTGGTCACATTTGAATGCCACCCATCCTCACTAGTGCCATATAGATCCAAAACTTGTCACTCTGTACATTCTATAGTACTATGGTTCATCAGGAGCACCAGCGCACCATTCACATCAATATGGAAAGAGCTATTGACAACCAATCAGACATTGGTAAGGTATGGCAGACAAACACTAAAAAACTAGGAACTTTGGCTCTAGAGGGGAGCTAACCCATCAAGGATTTGACATGAGCCGCGACTGCAGATAATAGATTTATCTTAGCGAGTGCTGGCAAAGCCAGATGAGTCACTTTTTATACACTACAAGTTCCCTCGCGAATGATAGCTCATCTTTGAAATGTGCCCCTTCGTATATTGAATTGTCCATGAGTTCAATTCTCGACCACCTTTCACTCTCAATTTCATTGAATCTAAAGAAGCTTTCATCACAAAGAATACCTTCCTTCAGTCCATTAACCTTAAATGGAACAAAGTCGAGAGCATTTTTCCTTGTTCATCTGTTTCGCTGACGAATAAGACTATATGCTAGATTGCGTTCAGCTACCGTGACCGAAAACCTTAACAGCTCTGCCTACTGCCTAGTCCTCATCATTTCGCGAGGGAACACATTAAATCACTAAGGATTGACCCCAAACGAGAAGTGAAGCACCTCCTCAGCAAATTTGACTCTGGCAATTCATTAAGGTCCTGTTTCTATGCAACGGCAGGCAACAGTTAAAGAACAATCCGAACGCTCGTCGAGTCCGCGTTAGACAAGAGAATGCTCCATCAATTGTCGCTCCTGACAAATTTCACCCTCACTTCCATTGAAATTAGAAAGCAAACAACAAAAACTAAATCCCAGACAGAAGGAACGAAAGAAACAAGAGGACAAAACAGAAAAGAATCGAACCTCCGCCACTGAACTTGATAGGCGCTCTGCAACTTATTAATAACGACGGCCGGACCGTCGCCCTCGCACATGGCATCGTGGAGCTGCTCGAGCGCCTCGTTGGAGGCCTGGCGGTGGTGGTGCTTCTTCTGGCGGTGCAGCTGCATGATCTCGCCGCTGATTGCGGGCTGGAGAGCAAGAGGCGTAGGGGAGATCAAGCCGCCATTGGAGCCGAGGCCAGAGGCGGAGGCGGAGAGCAATGGGAGCTGCTGATCTTCAAGCTCAGTCAGATACACACCTGGGCTCGTCACCTCCGAAGAATTTGGGCTCCTTACCTCTGGAGAATTCGGGGAATATGCCCATTCAATGTCGTATTGTGTGCAATACTCAGACTTCCCAAACAAATTAAACCACCCCCAATGCGAGCGTCTGGCGACTTTTCTTCGCCCAAAGGACTTGTCGCGGATCAATTCGCATAAGCGCGCCTCGCTGGACAAATTAACCTTCCCATCAACAGACGGAAGACAAACCTCGGATAGTCGGACGGGAAGCTCTGGGAGACATTCAAGTGGACGGCAATCAGAAAGAGCGAGTACCTCGAGAAGGGTTAGTTTGGAAAGAAATGGTAACGATGGACTTGGGAAACTGATGTACAGAGCTGTTAAGCTGGAGGGCGGCTCAGGTATTCCCCGAAGGTTTTCGCAAAATAGGACGCTGAGACGTTGGAGAGAAGAGAGCTTAGAAATGCTTTCTGGCAAGCCCAAAATACCCGATCCGTCTAAATAAAGCTCATTTAGCGAAATCAGTTTGCCTATATTATTAGGCAATCCTTCCAGATATTTGCACCCTAATGCATTCAACTTTTGGAGTTTTACCAGCATTCCAATGGTACTAGGCAATTCCATCACAAGAGTTCCACCAATGTCCAAGATCCTCAAATTTTGCAGATCCCCAATACTTTCAGGTAATTTTGTAATCGATGTCCACGCTAATTGTAGCTCAGTCAATGATGCTAACTTTCCAATTGAGTCAGGGATCTCTCTCAACGATTGGCATTCCCATAGGCTAAGGCAAGACAGAGACGCTAGATTGCCTATGGAGCTCGATATGCAAGCTAATGATCTACACACAGAGGCATCAAGAGTCTCCAGTGCCTCCATAGAACCAATGGATTCAGGTAATTCTTCAATTCCTGTCTCATGTAAGTTCAAATGAGTTAACGACACAAGGGAGCTCATGGATTCTGGAAGTTGAGCAAATTTATCACAACTCAGGGCACCTAGAGTCTTTGGCTTCATTAGACAACCTCTTGAAATAGGATTCTCTTTTATAGTGATGTCATTTACGAGAAGCTCCCTCGATTCTTTCGTTCTCCCTACTCTTGCCAGTAGCTCCTTTAGTGTCATACAACGCTTAACATTCAAGGAGACGAGAGTCTTGATATAGCAGATAGAATGATGAATTTCTTCCAAACTACAACAGTTTTCAAGAATCAAAATCTCCAAGCTTTTGAAAACAGACAAGTCGGGAGTTCTTCTCAACTGTTTACAAAATGAGAGGTTGAGAACTTTAAGCTCGGTTACCATCTGAAAGAAAACAAAGGAAAACCGCAGTGAAATTGGACAGCTGCAATGTGCAATTTTCCACTATTCCATGTTTTTTTTTATAAGAATCTATAAGATTCATGAAAAATACCTATGCTCCACTACTCTTTCGCAATTATTTTAATTGATTGTAAATGTTCTTTAATAGTATTAGGCTACACCACCATATTGATTTTTTTAAACATATACATTGCAAAAAGAATGTTAGGGACGTACAAGTGCTAACCATGTTTATTTTCGGACAAATTTCAAAAAGAAAATATATTCAGTTTTTAAAAGCTATGGCGATGCCGTTGATTAGACACAAGCAAATTTTATTATCAAAAAGCAGATGACACTTCAATAACGGGTAGTTTAATTATGAAAAGCAATTTTTTTAATGTTATATGTACAAGATATAAAGAATGTTGTATTCCAAAAAAAATTAATGCCAGTAGATGGATAAATTTATTACTCTCATAACATTAATAATTTATATTTGTGTTATACAGTGACGACTTCCATAATCAACAATTATAATGATTAAATATTTCGTGCAACAAGTCAGAGCAATTAATAAATTATATCCATTACTCTAAGATTAAAATGAATTTAGAATTTTAGTATGAATGTACAATACAAGTCACTGTGTGGGAGTTTTTGTTTCTCCAAGAAAGAAGATTGATATAGAGATACAACAAGAATCGCTCAAAAGACATGCTTTTGCACGGGGAGAAATTATCTTAGAAGCCATAAACCAGCTAGATTAACGAAATACAAAATAGGCACAATTAAGTAATTAAAATTTTTAATAGATGTTAATTAATATAGTATTTTTTTTCTTTTTAGTATTGTCTAAGGTTAAGCATGACGTGTTGTTGAGTTTTATCAATTAAACATATTAAAGTGCAGAAGATTTGGAGTATTTGGATAGCTCTAAATTACTCTTATATTTACTTGAAAATCGTGAATCCGAGGAACGATATTAACCTTTCTAAAAGAAAGAAAGGGGAACTGGGTGCAATTGCACCTTCGGTAACACATTATTATTCACAACAGATATATCTTTTCAATTTCTTACCTTGAGTGGCTTCCATCCTCCCCAATCCTCTGTAATGTCACTATTTGATAGATCGAGCACGACTAATTTTTTTGGATGAAAGTTGGCCACTTCGAAATTTGAGGGACATTTCTGCCACTGAAGCCATCTCAATTGAGGAAGCAAGTTTTGGAAATCTCCAGTGAAATTCACACCATCCACATGAAGGAACCTCAAGTTGTTGAGTTCATTAAATTGTTCACCTTGGTAGCTTTTTCCGCCACAATCGCCAAGAATAAGGGCCTTAGTATCAATAAGACAAAGGGCCTCAATCTTACTAGTGCCCTGCAATTGTGAAACATTATTGACCGTAAGTTTTAATTGATGAAATGAAACCAGCAGTATATAAGAAAAATGGACTAATTCAATTTGATATCATACTATTATGATGTAGGCTTGTTACTTTCAACTTGGTGAAATGACAAGTCGTCATTGCATACGATATATCTAATTTATGTAAAAACGTGAAGCTCAAGAAGGTGTTTTCGAACTTTTCCTCTTCCAATTATGCCTTTCGCAAATTTACACCTTCTAAATTACCAAAAATTGCATCCTTTATATCAATCAAAATTCTTGCCCTTTATATGTGAAACAACTCAATCCTAACTCACATCCTTTATAGGTGAAATAACATTACTCTTACAGTCCAATTACATCTATCAAACTTGTCATCAAAACAGTATCAAAATTAGAGAATATGAATTGTAGAATCCCCCTATTATTCTGGTGCACCTTGTTTGCAATTCTCAATAGCAAAATGAAAATGAGAATGTCATCTCAAAAAGTATGTACATGTTTTAGGTTCCTTTCTTATTATGTATTTTTTTAATGATTTTTTTTAATTATACATGGAAGAAAAATCGATTATATATCAAACGTTATATAGATGATCTTTACTCCTCTTTTTGTTAGTACAGATGTTTGATGCAGCAGTTTCATTATCTTGTTTATTCTGTTACAGTGAAATAGTGTAAATTAATGAGATCTCATGAGAGTTATAAGACGGATTTGTTTGGTGATTTGAATATTTCCTTCAAACTTTTATTCTTTCGGATGTGATACTACTTATTTTTCCTTCAAAATTTTTTTTGTATATTATCGTATTTTCGTCAATAACTTTATAGATACCCTTTTTTTCAGTTCTAAGCAATGTTATATTCAGTTGATTACATTTTCATTTGTGCAAAAATATGGTCGCTGAAATGCATAGGGAGAAAGTTTTTTTTTACAAATCTCGTAACTTCATTATATTTTGTGTTTTTTTAATTAAAGATACTCATGACATTTGCACATGCTTGTCTGATGCTTGCACAAATCATCCATATGTTGTAATTGCTTTTAGTTGTATACCTCTTAAGTTTCATGCCAATAATGAAAATTAATCAAGACACAAAATTCAAAACCATAATTATTTATATCGCTAGTATTGGAATGAGCCATTGCTTTGACCACCTCTCTAGGAAGTAATACGTCCGGACTGGAATTTCTCTGTGCATTTTGAATGGCGTAGCTTCTAGACGAGGTTTTTTTTATGGTACATACATAATGTTTTGCATTAACCGACACTTGATTTGGATAACGTAAGTTTGAATAGACACATTTCTACATATTACACATGTTGTTCATGAAACAAAACCATGTAATAACTATTACATAGCTTAAATCAATCAACACATAGCTACTTCGGCTTTATTACATTACAGTGTAATAGCGATTATATTGTAGCCTTATTCCATTACCGCAACCATACGGTTGTTAGTGTAATTTGTTGACCACCTCTAGTTTTGTATATTCATTGAATTTGAGAAGGATAGGGAAGATCAAGATCTTGAGACTAGAGTGCGAAGCAGAAGTTAAAAGTATTTTGAGTATTAAAAATCTAATTAAAATATTTGTGGCTCTATTGTTCCGTTTATTGTAAAAGTTTAACTTTTTTCTTCTAATGTCTTATTTTAATCCGCAGATCATACCAAACAACATAACATATATATTTTGTAGCAATGAGAACAATTTATAAATTTATCTTTTATTATGTGCGAGGGGCTCATATTTGACAAATAAATAATATTAAAAGCATACTTGTTAAATTACAGATCAATATCATGTTCGACTCATATTTGACAAATAAATAATATTAAAAAATCAATAAAAGAGATAACTATCATCACAAGAAAAATTATATAACATGCTTTAGGAATAAAATAATATAATCAAATTACCCATCATAAGAAAAACTGCATATGTTTAGAGGAAACTATTACATGGAGGCATATATGTCACGTCCCGAACCCTATCGAGCACGCGACATCCATCTTCGATCGAATTAGTACGACGTCCCAGGAAACGTCGTCAACCCAAGCGATGACATCAGAGTTATAAAGCACTAGCGAAAGCCACAAACGACCGGACTATAATTGACCAGGGGCACAAGGGAGAATAAACATCCATTACTTATTCAAGCTTATACAATATTCACCACCATTTACAAACCACACGTATACATGCACACCGAACTTCTAGTCTATTCACCACCGATATCAAAAACATCAGCTGTTTAGGCATGCCCTATCTCCAAAAATGGGTCACTTCAAAAAGGTTTACTTAATCCCTAGGACTAGCCCCTACGCCCTCTAGAAGGTGTCCACTCTGAGTCCGACTCCTCAGAACTCGAGTCCGAATCCCTCTGAGCCACCTGTTCCTTTGAGGACTCCGAATCAGCCTCGATCTCTGTCGGGTTTCCTCCTCCTCACTAGGCTCTAATGGAACCTTAATTTGCTCCACCTCATCAGACTCCTCTTCCGGCTATTCCTCCGACTCGTTCTCTAGCTCATCCTCTGGTGTGTCCTCTAGTTCCACCTCAGGGTATTCTTCTGGCTCGTCCTCAGATTCTTCTTATGGTACTTCTTCAAGCTCTTCTTCGGGGTCTTCTTCCTTCCTATGGGATCACACCTAGATCTACTTCCATAGGATCATACCCCGCCTGTGATTCTTCTAGCTTTGGATTTGGTACGACCACTAAAGGTTCAGGTGCTGTAGGTACATGCCAATGCCCTAACTGGGCTAGATTAGTCTCCAAACTAGTCATATTGCTATTGGGTGGGGGTATAGTTGACGGGTCCCAATCCCCAACTCCGTTGAAGGGGACATCAAAGCCACAGACTGGGCTAAACTCATCCATCCCATCCTTGAATATCCAGGCGGTATAGATGTGGGCCTGCTAGAGGGGTAACCCTACATCTACTCAGACTACGGTAGCATGTTTTACCCAGATCATGTTTTCATCTATCAAGTACTCTATAACATCATGGTCGGTGTGCATACGAATCCCAAAACGCTGCGGTGGCGGCGGCGGCGTAAGGTTCATAGTTCATGTCGGGGTTCCGAAATGGTTTGGCTGAAATAACCATGAGACACATCTCAATAAGTTAATAGCCCAAACCCCACTTAAGCTACCGCGTATCTCCAGACAAGTTCAAACACACAATCATTCAATACACACATAAGTATACAAAAATGCACTTATTTGGACTCTTAGTGCACACAACCTGCACGTTAGTCTCAAATTCACAAATTTCAATCCACGTGCACATTTCAAGCCATTCTCATGCCCACAAGCACACATCGTACACACGACATTTCCGAACTCCACATCTCACGCTCATTCATGCACTGCCATGCCATTTTCATTTAACTTGCCAATGACCTGCGTAAACACACCTCAGGTCCGATCTTACTTTCCACTTGCCACATCATACATTCCTATAGCGACCCGCGTAGACACGCCTCTGGCCCAATCTCACTTTCCACTTTCCACATCACACATTCCAATCGTGACCCACGTAAACACGCCTCAAACCCGATCACATGCTCACTTTCCATCTCTTTCCATGGCCCACGTAAACATGTCTCAGGCTCCACAGTCGTATCACGACCCACGTAAACATGCCTCAGGCTCGATCATATTCTCACTTGCCACACCACACATTCCTATCGCGAGCTGCGTAAATACACCTCAGGCCCAATCACATTCTCACTTTCAATCACTTTGCACGCCCCGCATAAACACGCCTCAGGCCTCACGTTTGTATCACGATCCACGTAAACACGCCTCAGGCTGGTTCAATTCCCCACATAAACACGCCTTAGGGATTAGTGATCACACGAACATGCCAACACACTGTATTTTAGCTTTACCCCGCGTAAACATGCCTTAGGGCTTTTTAATGATCACACGCACATCACACGCCTCAAATCTCACACATTCACATACTCGAGCATTAAATACGTGCACTCAAACGTACCCAAATCGACCGTCACAATTCAGCGCACATACATACATACAACTATCATATAATACGATATTTTTCACTACAAAAACCACGGCATAACACGGTAATTTCACGCAATTAACTGCCGAACCAAAACACTCAATCTACGCGCCGAATAGAAATTTCCAGCAATCAAACCAGCCATTTATAGCACTTATTTGGCCTCTAAATTTCCCCCAAAATGTCACAAATTCATCCCTAAGGCCCCACATCTAAATCAGTCACGAAACTATACTAAATCGTGTCTAAACTAGTCCGTTAATATCTGATATCCTAAATGAGGTTTAGATTAGAACTTACCCGAAGTTCTAGGCTAGCTTGGGCAAAAAAAGAGGGGCGGCGGTCCGGCGGCCACACGGCAGGCGGACGGAGACGGCGAGCAACGGTACGGCGGGTAGCGACGATGGCTCCCTTGGCCGCTGCTCATGGCCACGAGGGGATAGAGAGAAAGAGAGAGATCACTGAGAGAGAGAGAGAGAGAGAGAGAGAGAGAGAGAGAGAGAGAGAGAGAGAGAGAGATGGCGGCGGTGGCGTGATGGTGAGGCACGGCTCAGCGATGGGCAGACGGCAGCTGGACAACGGTGCGGCAAAGGGGAGGGGGCGGCGATCGATGAGGGAAAGAGAGAGAGTGAACCGAATGGGCGGGGAGAGAATGAGAAGAGAGAGAGAGAAAAATTGGGATTAAGTAACCCATGGCCAATAATTGGTGTCCCTTTTGGCAAAATGACCAGCTTGCCCTTCTCTCACAATTCCAATCGACGGCTGAGATTCATTCTTATCCTGAGATCAACGACCGAGATCAATTCTTTTCCAATAATATCCAAGGATAAAATGGGAATTTCATAAAAATCCAAGGGCAAAATTGTCCAAAATTGTCTTTTCTAAAGTTAGAGCGAAATGACCAAAATGCCCTTCGCCATTTACACTTGGCCTTAACAAAGTCTAAAGGGTAAAACGGTCATTTTTCATTTCTCGCCAGAATTTGATTTTTCTGAAGGATTCAGACAATTTCAAGGCTGATTAGGCTAATAACAATGTCGTCCAACTATCCTGTCGTGACATTCATAATTTTCGAGGCCTAATCTTGGTCGTTAATTAATGAATAAATCTAATTAACGTAACTTGAGTATATATCGAACTAACGAGTGGCTTTTGGGGAAATTCGCACATTTGACTCGTGACCGATACTAAATCAAGCCACATTCAAGTTCACTAGGGTCGTGACGACTTCGATTGTCACTTAATCGTGAGGATCGATCGCTAGTTCCGACTGGCACGATTGTTTGGTATAGGTTTAGGATTGTTCGTCAGTTCATTTCGTGGTCAAGCGGAATCACCTACGATCCACTAATATGATAGCAGCGAATTGATCACTGACTATCCTTGGATCACCCTACGCTGGCTCAAAATGTTACTTCAACAATTTAATGGTTGAAAGTCAGTTCACGATCGAGTTTTTTTGGTCGTGCAAATTTAAATTCCTAATTAGTCTTTCCCTAACGGTTAGTATTCCCGAAGTGATTAATTCCGGGCGAGATCTAGCTACAAGTACGTCCATAAACCATTCATTTAATAAATCCCAAGTAGGTCGGATTTCAAAATGTCACAACTCTTCCCTTCTTATAAAAATTTCGTCTTCGAAATTTACAATCCAATCTAGCTACTCAAACAAGTGGGGGTATTGACATTGCATTAGCTCTTCACTTTCCCATATCGCGCCTTCTATCCCGTGATGTTCCCAAATAACTTTGACTATCGGGATCGTCTTGTTCCTTAGAACTCGTTCTTTCCGATCCTTGATCCTTATTGGTCTCTCGACATACGACACCCTATCGTCAACTTCTATCTCTTCGTAATTCAACACATAAGTTGGGTTCGACTCATATTTTCTCAACATTGATAAGTGGAACACATTATGCACTTGCGACAAATTTGGCGGTAACGCAAGGCGATAAGCTAAATCTCCAATCTTTTCCAAAACCTCAAAGGGTCCCGCGTACCTCGGACTCAACTTCCCTTTCTTATCAAATCGGGGCAATCCTTTCGTGGGCGATACCTTAAGGAATACGTGATCCCCTACTTGAAATTTCAAAGGTCTTCTCTTTCTGTCTGCATAGCTCTTTTGACGACTTTGAGCTGTTTTCAGCGTTTTGCGTATGATCTTAATTGTCTCGACCGACTGTTGAACTAATTCCAGCCCGGTTATACTCCTTTCCCCAACTTCTTCCCAACATACGAGTGTTCTACAAGCCCTACCATACATCGCTTCAAATGGCGCTATTCTGATGCTCTGCTGAAAACTATTATTATATGCAAATTCTACTAAAGGCAGTTGCTCTTCTCACTTGCCTTGAAAGTCCAATATACATGCCCGAATCATATCCTCCAATGTTTGAATCATCCTCTCAGACTGAACTGCAACTTTGATCCTAATGCCGTCTGCAGACTTTTCCAAAAGTTGACGGTAAACCTGGGAACACGGTCCAAAGTTATTATCACTGGCACCCCATGCAAATGAACAATCTGTTGTACATACAATTCAGCATACCGATCCCATGCAAAGTCCTTTCGCATGGCCAAGAAGTGCGACAACTTTATCAATCTATTGACAATTACCCAAATAGAATCATGGTCTCTTTGGCTCCTTGGCAATCCCATTACAAAATCCATAGTAATATATTCCCATTTCTATTCTAGGATTTTCAAAGGTTGCAATAACCCTCCGGACTTACAATGTTGCGCTTTCACTTGCTGGCACGTCAGATATTTAGTCACATGCCTGGCTATGTCCATCTTCATGCCATTCCACCAGTCGTACTGTCTCAACTTCTGATACATTTTCATACTACCGGGATGGATACTATAACTACTACGATGCACTTCTGACAAAATTTCCTCCTTAAGTTCCACATTGTCAGGCGCACACAATCATTCACGAAACTTCAAAATCCCATCTTCGGATACTTGAAAGTTCGACTTCCTCTTGGTAACATCCATTTCCAGAATCTTTTGAATTTCTTGATCCGTAGATTGTAAAGCCTTGATCTTAGTCTGGACTTTTGGTTCAATCCTTAGCGTGGCTAGCAAACTCGAGACTTGACTTACTTCAAATCTAAATTCTGAGTCTCGCACTTTTTCCAACAAAATCCATTCTTCGACTATCAAGTGTGCGATACTTGACTTCCGACTCAATGCATCGACTACCCGGTTGGCCTTTTTGGGGTGATATAAAATATTACAATCGTAATCCTTAAGCAATTCCATCCAACGATGCTGCCTCATATTAAGTTCCTTTTGAGAAAACAAATACTTGAGGCTCTGATGATCAGTATATATCTAAAATTTCTCCCCGCATAGATAATGTCATCAAATCTTAATGGCGAATATAATAGCGGCTAATTCTAAATTATGCGTCGGGTAGTTCAATTCATGCGGTCTTAATTGTCTCGATGCGTAGGCCATTACTTGTCCATTTTGCATGAGTATACACCCGAGTCCTTTTAATGACACGTCGCTATAAATTTCATATCCTCCGGGTCCTGATGGAATAATCAACACCAGTGCCATCGTCAATCTATGTTTTAATTCTTGAAAACTCCTTTCACATTTGTCAGTCCATTCAAATCTTGTTTCCATTTCAACAAATGTGTCAACGGTATTGCTATTGCCAAAAACCCTTTCACGAAGCGTCGATAATATCTTGCCAAATCCAGAAAACTCCGAACCTCTGTTACCGTTGTTGGTCTCGGCCACTTCATTACCGCCTCAATCTTTGTTGGATCTACTGAGATTCCTTCCCTAGAGATCACGTGCCCAAGAAACGCTACTCGATTGAGCTAGAACTCGCACTTACTAAACTTAACATACAATACGCTTTCTCTTAAAGTCTGTAAAATTTTACTCAGATGAAACTCATGCTCCTCAAGGCTCTTCAAGTACACCAATATGCCATCTATAAAGACTATCACAAATTGATCTAAAAACTCCTTAAACACCCAATTCATTAAGTCCATAAAGGTAGCAGGGGCATTCGTCAACCCGAACGGCATCACCGTAAATTCATAATGTCCATATCTTGTCCTGAATGCTGTTTTTGAGATATCATTCTTCCTTATCCTCAACTGATGATATCTCGTTCTCAAATCAATTTTAGAAAACACCGAAACCCCTTGTATCTGATCAAACAGATCATCTATCCTCGGCAAGGGATATTTATTCTTAATTGTCATTTGATTTAGCTGCCTATAATCAATACACAACCTTAATGACCCATCTTTCTTTCTCACAAATAAAACTGGGGCTCTCCATGAAGACGCACTTGGACGGATGAATCCTTTGTCCAATAATTCTTACATTTGCACCTTTAACTCCTTTAACTCCTTCAACTCCGACAACGACATTCAATAAGGTTCCTTTAAGATTGGCTCAGTCCCAAGAACCAACTCGATCACAAACTCCACTTCTCTTTCTGGTGACAATCCCAGTAATTCCTGAGGAAAGATATCGGGATAATCGTACACCACGGCTATATCCTCTAGTCTCGGCTCATCAGCCATCGAGTCAACCATAGCCGCTAGAAATCCTTGAAACCCGTCATTCAACAGCTTAGTCATTTCTAGCGACGAGATCCATGGGATCGAGGTTCCCCCTTGATTTCCCACAAATTTGAATTACGGATATTCAACAGGATTAAATTGGATCACCCCGCTACTACAATCCATTACAGTCCTCTACTTAGTCAACCAATCTATTCCCACTATCACATCAAAATCATACATCGCTAGAATCGTTAAATCTATCTTTTTCTCCTTATTACCAATCATAATCTTATAATTTGGGCATCCCAACGAGACTAGAACCTTATCGTTCAAGGGAGTTGTAACACACAATGTAACACCAAGCAACTGCGATTCTATGCCAATCAATTTAACAAATTGCTCAGACACAAACGAATGCGACGCTCCCGGATTGAATAAAACATATGCAACATGATCACAGAGAGAGATTGTATCTGTAACCATGCCTAGCGCATTCTCAGCTTCCCTTCTAGCCGTCGCATACACTCGCCCTTAAGCTAGTGGTCTATTATGGTTCGTTAGCAAAGGAGTTCCAACTTGATTTCCAATTCGGGGCGGTTATGGTAGCACAGATGACCTAGCTTGTCTGTTATTAGGACAATTCCTTACTTGGTGTCCTACTCCCCCACACCTATAACATATAATGCTCATACTTAGACAAGGTCCAGTCCCATACCTTCCACCACACAACTGGCACACTATGCCCTGATAATGGTTCGGCTTTCCGATCTTCCTCTTAGCGGAAGGAATAAAATGCTGATTCCCCAACATCGGTCTCTTCCCAAGATTACGATTGTCCTTAGCCGGAGCGTATCTCGATCCAGAAGCAATGGCTCTATCTGCTAAGTCACACTTAATCGCTTGAGCCCGCTCATAGATCTCGTTATAATCCCTCAAATTTAACAAAATCATTTGGCTATAAAGGTTTGGCTTCAAGCCGTCTCAGAACCTTCGAGCCCTATCCAATGGGTCCTCCACCTTCCTCGGGGCAAACTTAAATAATCGAGTGAACTCAGCCTCATACTGATCTGCAATCCTCATCCCCTGACGAAGCCTCATAAACTCATCTAACTTTTGTTCCCAAGCACTCTCAGAAAAGTACTTGCCATTAAAGGTTTCCACGAACATCGCCCAAGTATGGGCGATACCAGCCTGGGAACAGCCTGGGAACACACTGCTAACGTTACTTTCTCTTCATCTGTACATCTCAATACCTCAAAAGCCTTTTTTAATTCCTCTACCCACAGCGATGCAAACCTCAAGATCGCCTCTACCATCAAATTTAAGGGGTTTTAACTTCAGAAATTGCTCGATTAGTTGATGCATTAGCCTATTCACATTTACTTGCCCCTGCCCTTGATTTCCATTGTTGCCATTGATGGCAACAGCTGCAGCGGCCTTAATCGCTTGGACAATAGTGGTAGCTTGCTCCTGAGTCCGCCTACCCATCAGAGTCCCGACTTCCTCGAGTGCCCTTAAAATTCCATCAACTCTGGGGTCTACAGCAACTTTAACATTAGCTCCGAGGTCCTCTATAGGTCTAGCTCGAGCACCAACTCGACCTCTTATTCCTCTTCCTGCACCCCTTCCTATACCTCTTCCTGTTCCTCTTCCTACACCTTTTCCTTGGCTGCTCATTTTCACGATTTCTATCACTCTCCTACCTACTATAATTCCATAAAGGAATTAGAGACCTAGGTCAACTATATCAGTCTAGTCTTAGGCAATGAATTACATCAATAATTCACTTAGTAGGCAATCAACCATCACCACACAATATCACAATCAATAAGTTTCGTATACTTACCTTAGGTCTAGACGCACTTGCATTTCAACCATTAGAACTCTCAATTCACTCAGCAATCACGACAAATAGTTTAGAGGCACGCGTAGCTCGTCCAACACCTATAACTCACTAAGGTCTCCCTAAATGACTGCTCCAGGATCTCAGCTTCTTATCACTTCAAGTTTCGACCAACTTGCATTGAGCTGTCCTTGCTCTTATGCCAATTAAACCGGGTTGTCACGTCCCGAACCCTATCAAGCACGCAACATCCCTCTTCAGTTGAATTAGTACGATGTCCCAGGAAACGTCCTCGACCCAAGCGATCACATCAGAGTTGTAAAGCACTAGCGAAAGCTACAAACACCCGGACTAGAATTGACCAGGGGCATAAGGGAGAATAAACATCCATTACTTATTTAAGCTTATACAATATTCACCACTATTTACAAACCACACATATACATGCACACCGAACTTCTAGTCTATTCATCACCGATATAAAAAAAATCAGCTGTCTGGGTATACCCTATCTCCAAAAATGGGTCACTTCAAAAAGGTTTACTTAACCCCTAGGACTAGCCCCTTCGCCCTCTAGAAGGCGTCCACTCCGAGTCTGACTCCTCAGAACTCAAGTCCGAATCCCTCTGAGCCACCTATTCCTTTGAGGACTTCAAATCAGCCTCAATCTCTATCGGGTTGTCCTCCTTCTCACCCGGCTCTACAGAACCTCAATTTGCCCCACCTCATCAGACTCCTCTTCTGGCTCTTCCTCCGGCTCGTTCTCTAGCTCATCCTCTAGTGCGTCCTCTGGTTCCACCTCAGGGTATTCTTCTGGCTCATCCTCGGGTTCTTCTTCTGGTACTTCTTCATGCTCTCCTTCGGGGTCTTCTTCTCCGAGTTCTTCCTTTGGGATCACACCTAGATTCACTTTCATAGGATCATACCCCGCCTGTGATTCTTCCGACTTTGGATCTGGTACGGCCACTCAAGGTTCAGGTGCTGCAGGTTCATGCTAATGCCCTGACTACGCAAGACTAGTCTCCAAACTAGTCATCTTGCCATCGGGTGGGGGTATAGTTAACGGGTCCCAATCCCCCACTCCATCGAAGGGGACATCAAAGCCACGAACGGGGCCAAATTCATCCATCCCGTCCCTGAATATCCAGGCGGTGTAGGTATAGGCCTGCCAGAGGGGTAACCGTACATCTACCCAGACTACGGTAGTATGTTTTACCCATGTCATATTTTCATCTATTGGGTACTCTATAATATCATGGTTGGTGTGCATACGAATCCCAAAACGCTGCGGCAGTAGCGGTGGAAGGTTTATGGCTCAGGCTGGGATTTTGAAATGGTTTGGTTGAAATAATCATGAGACACGTCTCAATAAGTTAACAGCCTAAACCCCACTTAAGCTACCGTGTATCTCCAGACAGGTTCAAACACACAATCACTCAATACACACATAAGTATACAAAAATGCACTTATTTGGACTCTTAGTGCACACAACCTGCACGTTAGTCTCAAATTCACAAATTTCAACCCACGTGCACATTTCAATCCATTCTCATGCCCACAAGCACACGTCGTACACACGACATTTCCGAACTCCACATCTCACGCTCATTCATGCACTGCCACACCATTTTCATTTAACTTGCCAACGACCTGCGTAAACACACCTCAGGTTCGATCTTACTCTCCACTTGCCACATCACACATTCCTATAGCGACCCGCGTAGACACGCCTCTGACCCGATCTCACTTTCCACTTTCCACATCACACATTCCAATCGCGACCCTCATAAACACACCTCAGGCCTGATCACATGCTCACTTTCTATCTCTTTCCATGGCCCGCATAAACATGCCTCAGGCCCTATAGTCGTATCACGACCCACGTAAACACGCCTCAGGCCCGATCATATTCTCACTTGCCACATCACACATTCCTATCGCGATCCTCGTAAACATGCCTGATGCCCAATCACATTCTCACTTTCTATCACTTTCCACGGCCCGCGTAAACATGCCTCAGGCCCCACGTTCATATCACGACCCACGTAAACACGCCTCAGGTTGGTTTAATTCCCCACGTAAACACGCCTCAGGGCTTTTTAGTGATCACACGCACATCGCACACCTCAAATCTCACACATTCACATACTCGGGCATTAAATATGTGCACTCAAACGTACCCAAATCGACCGTCACAATTCAGCCCGCATACATAATACAACCATCATATAATACGCTATTTTTCACTACAAAAATCATGGCACAACAATCACGGCATAACACTGCAATTTCACGCAATTAACTGCCAAACCAAAACACCTAATCTACACGCCGAACGGAAATTTCCAGCCATCAAACCGGCCATTCACAGCCCTTATTTGGCCTCTAAATTTCCCCCAAAATGTCACAAATTCATCCCTAAGGCCCCACATCTAAATCAATCCCGAAACTACATTAAACCGTGTCTAAACTAATCCGTTAATAGTCGATATCCTAAATGAGGTTTAGATTGTAACTTACCCAAAGTCCTAGGCTAGCTCGAGCAGAAAAAGAGAGGCGGCGGTCCGGCGGCCACACGACGGGCGGACGCCAGCGGCAAGCGGCGGTATGGTAGGCGGCAGCGACGGCTCCCTTGGCCGCGGCTCACGGCCACGAGGGGATAGAGAGAGAGAGAGAGAGAGAGAGAGAGAGAGAGAGAGAGAGAGACGATGATGACGACGACGGCGGCGGCGGCGGCGGTGGCGATGGCGATGGCGTGATAGTGAGGCGCGGCTTGGCGACGGGCGGACGGCGGCCGGACAACGTCTCGGCAAGGGGGAGGGGGCGGCGATCGGTGAGGGAAAGAGAGAAAGAGTGAGCCGAATGGGAGGGGGAGAGACTGAGGAGAGAGAGAAAAAAATTGGGATTAAATAACCCATGGCCAATAATTGGTGTCCCTTTTGACAAAATGACCATCTTGCCCCTCTCTCACAATTTCAATCGATGGCCGAGATTCATTCTTATCCTAAGATCAACGGCCGAGATCAAATCTTTTTCGATAATATCCAAGGGTAAAATGGGAATTTCATAAAAATCCAAGGGAAAAATTGTCCAAAAATTGTCTTTTCTAAAGTTAGGGCGAAATGACCAAAATGCCCTTCCCCATTTACACTTGGCCTTAACAAAGTCTAAAGGGTAAAACAGTCATTTTCCATTTCTTGCCAGAATTTGATTTTTTTGAAGGATTAAGACAATTCCGAGGCTGACTAGGCCAATAACAACGTCGTCCAACTATCTTGTCGTGACATTCATAATTTCTAAGGCCTAATCTTGGTCGTTAATTAATGAATAAAGCTAATTAACGTAACTTGAGTATATCTCGAACTAACGGGTGGCTTTTGAGGAAATTCGCACATTTGACCCGTGGCCGATACTAAATCAAGCCACATTCAAGTTCACTCGGGTCGTGATGACATCGGTTGTCACTTAATCGTGAGGATCAATCGCTAGTTCCGACGGGCGCGATCTACTAATATGACAGAAATGAATTGATCCATGACTATCCTTGGATAGCCCTACACTGGCTCTAAATGTTACCTCGACAATTTTATGATCGAAAGTCGGTTCACGATCGAGTTTCTTTGGTCGTGCGAATTTAAATTCCTAATTAGCCTTTCCCTAACAGTTAGTATTCTCGAAGTGATCAATTCCGGGCGAGATCTAGCTACAAGTATATTCGTAAATAATTCATTTCATAAATCCCAAATGGGTTGGATTTCAGAATGTCACAATATATTTCAACAATAAGTATGACGCAATGTAGCGACAACTATTAGGATTCCCATTGTGACTAAGAAACATCCATCATCATTATTTAACATGCTTTACAAATAAATGAACGTAATAAAATTATCCATCACAAAAGGAAAAAGAACATATGTTTAGATGGATCTTTTTACATGATTATATACATTTCTACAATAAGTATAAAAAAATGCATAATTAGTGATGGCTATTATGATTAAAAAGTTTTATGGATACTCATTATAAGAAAATATTTTGTTGTTTTTCACAAGCGGATTATATACAAAAAAAATTATCTAACGCAATAGCTCATATTTAACAAATAAATGATATAAAGGTACTAATTATGTGCTATAAAATGCTCATTATGAAATTTAGAAATATCTATTATAACAATGGTAGCTAATACTTGAGAAATTAAAAATTGACAAAAAAATTATATAACATGGATGGCCCATATTTAACAAATGACGATATAAACATTAACTAAATCTTTGCTAAATACAATGCTCACTTGGAGTTGAACGACGCAGTCATAATTATAACCACATGAGAGCCTATATTTGACAAATGAATGTCGTCGGGGGATTAATAGAAAAATGATCCAACTTCACAAAACAAAAAAAGTATTAGCAAATTCACGGAAGAAAATTATCCACTATTATGAAAAGCCAATAGAATGAAATAATATATAATTAGAGGGTTATACTACACGGTTGTGTATACATCATAAATAAATATGAAAGTCACATTTACAAATTGACGGTGTTAACTAACGGTTGACAACAAAGGACTCAATTGCACAAACTTGAAAAAGACAAAAGACTACATTGAGCAAAAAAAATAGAAAAAAGTCTAAATCACACAAACAGTATTACTTAGGGGTACTAAATCTGTACTTAATCCAACTTAATAATTACAGGAACCACGATAGTCAATCATCACAAATGAATAGAGGTCTCATTTATCAGAGCAAACAGCTCAATAAGAAGTCAATACTGAGTAGAAGAAAAAAGAAAGAAAGAGACCTCACAAGAAATCAAAAGAAGAATCCAAACATCAAACATGCAGGTCAAAACGATATGTGAGAAAAGCATGGCCCCCAACAATTTATGCAAGGTTTTCTCTAAAAGTGCTCTATCAATCATTAGGTTTATGTAGTTTTGTTGTTGCATTGAATTTACCAAAATGAGAGTGTCCTCGTCACAATACTATCAGGTAAAGAGATATATCATTTATCAATAACCAAGATATTGCTCCTCAATTATGCCCTAAAACCAGGCAAGAACAACAATTAATCGAAAGAGCTCTTTTGCTTGTAGAAGCGACATGTTTTGGGGACTCAAGAGTGGCAACAATTTTAATTCAAACAAGAAAGAGAAGATGGGCTCACATTCACTAACTAAGACAAGTAGACAAAACTCTTACCTTGTTGCTCTCAAGCACATCTCTGGCTTCCTCATAAAACCATAATCTGCTACGCTTTTGAGGCTTCTTTTGATTTTCTAGACGAACAATTTCCCTTCCAAGATCTCTCAATTGATCATGCATCATCAGTTTGCCGTATTCATCAACTTTAATGAGGGACATAAGACTCAATACTTCAATCCCCTTCTCGGGGAAAAATTCACAAGCATCCCACATATAAGTTGGATTTTGTTTAGATGTTCCAATAAAAAAACATGCGATATCCAAAAAAAGCTGTTTCTCCTCATAATTTAATGCTTCGTAGCTTATCCCCAACGTCTCTTGCACCTTCTTATCAGGCACTTTCTTTAATTTCTTTAATGTACCTTTCCATGCTTCCTTTGTCTTTCCACATAAGAATGAACCTATAACTTCAAGAGCTAAAGGAAGCCCCCCAGTAGTAGATACAACCTCATAAGAGATATCTTTATAATCACTAGGAGGAAAATCCTTTCGAAACGCATGTCTACTAAATAAAATCAATGATTGATCCAAAGGCAACTCGTTGAGTTCATACATATGGCTAGCCCTAGCCTTGTCAAGAATACTCTTGTCTCTAGTTGTGATGATGACTATACTTCCTGCTTTAAACCAACTACCATCTCCAACCAAAGCATTCAACTGAGTATTATCATTCATATCATCAAGAAGAGTGAGTATTTTCTTATTTGAGAATCGAGATTTGAGGACACCAATTCCATCATCAACATTAGACACCTCCCACGAACTTCCTATTGTGTCAGAAATGAGTTGCTTTTGTAGGCATTTACTACCCTCGCGCTGAGACGTTTCTCGAATGTTTGCTAGAAAGCTACGATCCTCAAAATGACTAGACAGTTTGTTGTATAACACCTTTGCAAGAGTTGTCTTACCAATGCCGTCCATTCCATGAATTCCAATAATCCACGTACCATTAAATTTGGCATCTATCTTACTCATAATTTGTTCCACACGATCATTGGTTCCCACCAACTGTTCAGGAACATTTAGTTGAAAAAGTCTTTTTAACTCACTCATAACTCTTCTTACGACCATTTTGACTAATACCGCTTCATGCCTATCAAATAACAATACAAAATTTCATTTTATGATGGCAATGTTTATATGCTTTTTCAAGTAAGATCTATTTATAAAAAACTAAACAATGTTTCGAAGGAGAAAAATGTACCCATTATCAATTTTCTCGGATTCCCATCCTTTTAAGTAACTGACTTTTTTTAGTGCATCTTCCCATTCTTTCACAACCATTTGGTCTGAATTCTTTTTATGTGCATTGATAGCATCTCCAAATCTCCCTGCAAGATGTCGCACATGCGAGGGTTCCACTTTGTAAAATATGGGCAACACTATTTGCCCTTTGCTTCTCTTGCACTTTAACATCTGAGCTAGCTCATGGAGGCACCATTTGCTAGAAGCGTAGTCCTCTGAGATAATAGGGATCGAGATCATAGACTGTGTAATATTGCAGAGAAGCTCCGGGCCAATCTCCTCACCAACACGAAGCTCATTGTCGTCTCTGAACACGTGAATTCCTGCATCGACAAGGATAGTATAGAGATAATCGGTGAAGCCTTTGCGAGTGTTTTTCCCTCTAAAGCTCAAGAACACTTCATAGTCGTTTCCTTTCAGCTTTTTGGTTCCACCTTCATAATCAGCTACATGTGGAGAGGTCGATGAGGAAGACGCTCCGTATATCGGATCTTCTGAATGAGCAGGTTCTTTTCTTTTCATCTCGAGATTGATGAAGTGGAGTCCCAAAAGAAGAGGAATATGGAATCCCAGATCTGGGAATTGCATAAATGTCTCTTAGAACTCAATCCGGAGCTACATTCAAACAAAAACAAAAGCTCTCACACAACTCATTAGAGGAAAATGAAGCGACCAAAACGAGAAAGAGAGAAGAGGAGAAGAGCAAGCAGTCACCAATTACCTGAGGAGTGCTAAAACAACACAATCCTGCACACTGCTGTGATCTTCACTGTTTCTCAGCCTTCGATGTTGGATTACTCACACGCAATACGCTTTATTAATCGTGCTTAAACGATGCTGAGTTCTGGCCATGCAACGGTCCAAGACTCTTTATGCTAATTGAACCGCTGCGATGGACCCTGCAGAAAAAGGTCAATTATTGCGGGCGTAATTTCCGCAGAACAGTGTGGAAGGTACGTGGAAAGACTTGACTTGACTTGCCTTTTCTACTGACAATAAAAATAAAAAAGAAAGCTAACAAGGTTTGGTCACATGCTCCTGGTGCTAATGTCAATGAGTCAATGACAAAAACATATCAGTTGTCGGATTAAATCAGATTTTGTTAAAAAAAAAAGTCTTTATGACACGCAATATTTAAATAAGGAAATTTTTTATTTTCAATATATAATCAGATATTTTTTTTCAAAAGAGATTCCACAAAATAAATCTCTCCATAAACAATTTCTCAAGCAATATTTCTCCAAATCACCTCAACCCTAAAGATAATCTAGTCATCATCAATCCCTCACTCTCACTCAAGTCACTTTTGTCTCGGTCCTTCACGTTTTACATAAAATTTGTTCTTTCGATGTCGGCCAACAGATTCTCCACGATCAAATATTTTATTCACTAATACATTTTCACTTTTTTGTTTCGTTTTTTGTTGAACATTTTTATTTCATGTGGACATTCTTCTTTTGCTTAGCTTTTAAGCCAAGACCATCACTTACAATATCACGACTCTGACCAATTATGTTGTTGTGATCTCCACCGTTCTCAGTCTTTGACGTTTTATTACCGACACAAAAACACTCTCTGCTAGTAAACAAATTAGAAAGCAATTTCCGCAGCATTATGCAGAGGGTGCGTGGAAACTACGCAAGTGCTTCTTGACATGACTTGCTTTTTTTATTAATAGAAAATATAAAAGAAAACGCACCAACAATACAATACTCATAGGTGATTACAGAACTGTGTTAGATAGGATGGCCAATTATGACTCTGACCAATTATGTTGTTGTGATCTCCACCGTTCTCAGTCTTTGACGTTTTATTACCGACACAAAAATACTCTCTGCTAGTAAACAAATTAGAAAGCAATTTCCGCAATTTCCGCAGCATTATGCAGAGGGTGCGTGGAAACTACGCAAGTGCTTCTTGACATGACTTGCTTTTTTATTAATAGAAAATATAAAAGAAAACGCATCAACAATACAATACTCATAGGTGATTACAGAACTGTGTTAGATAGGATGGCAAATTGGCGTTAGAGTAATATAAAGAAAAGTGCCCTTTTTTATAACTCATTCCATTGGGATTAGCGTAAACGAAGTTTCTATTTAATTCCTAGGCTCCTGAAGGGTGACACTAGCTTCATTTCTCTTGCCCTTTTTTATGGTTAAGTTGAAGCAGCTGCTGTTGATTTGTTTTAGTAATGTCTAGAGAAAAGAGATGGCGGCAATTTTTAGGAAGAAAACGTTAACAAGAGTATCTTACACACTCTTTTCACCATCTAGTCATTTTGTAAAATGTTATGCTAATTTGTTTACTCAGTTCAATTTCTTCACAATTAAGTTGCATGATATATGTTTGTGTGTATAGAGAGATATTTGTACATTTGTCATAGCTTAACAAATAGTGGACCATTACTATGAAGAAACCTTTTTAATCAGTGAAATTTTTCGTTGTCCTTCTTGGAGAATTCCAACCTCTTGATCAAAGAAATGCTATGTCATATTCATAAGAAAGTCCTATTGCGTCTCTTTCTCTCTCTCCCTAACAAGTGAAAGATTAATAAGTACAACATCATAATAGCATAGTACTGTGCACCTATTGTGATGTACGACATTACGACACGTCAAAGTAATTAAGTACAATAACATCATAATAGCATAGTAAAATTGTTCTATGACGTTATGATGTATTATCGTAATCAAGTGCAAAAGTGGTGGGAAACAGAAGTGTGCACCTAAAAATTTTCAGAAGATGAGTGTGTCCGTTGCCTAGTGACTTGCTTTTTTTTTCTCAGCCACTTTTTTGAGGCTTGAACCTTTTTTTAAGCTAAAGGGATTATTCTTCTCAATCCGTAGGTCCAGGAAGCTTCATAGAAATTTCCTGGTCAAGATTTTTTTTCATTGTCCTTTATAAGGTAAGACAAGTTAAGAAATTCTAATGCTATTAATTAATAATGATCGGTATATGAATTCCCTTTAATTAGCCAATAAGGAAAGCATATTGTTGTATGACTTCAGTAATTTTTCACTTGCTAAGATGATCATCCAGAAAGGATTGTCTTAAAAGGTTCATTTTGATTAGTGAGATAGTTTTTTTTCATTGCTCTTATTAATAAATACAAAATAGTATACAAGAGATTGAAGCCTCACAATATAGAAATCTGATCTATTGGGAATGGGATATATTATGAAAAACAAACCAAACATGTATTCTTTCCAATTTCTACAGAAAATTTTCATACCAAACGTTTTTTCGTGAAAAATAGAAAAATGTAAACTAAAACAATTTTCATTTTCAAGGAACTGAAAATGTTTTCTCGAACCAAATGGGTTGTAAATAAACTTGACTCTAGTTATTTTCAATAAAATTATGTCCGCTTAAAAAAAGTTTCCATGAAAGTTATTTTCCAGTAATGGTAATTTACAAAATCATGCCTTTCATCTATGGTCACGCAAGGGCTAGAGCCACCGCGGTCGCGATGATGGGGCTCATCTCCACCGCATGGATTGATTTTCACAGAGAGATAGACGTGGCCATGGACGTCACGGCCTCCGTCCATTCCCTCCGATGGAGATCTGTAGTCGTAGGAGGCCAAGACCTCCATGACTGCAGGTTCAGATAAAATATCCTTGCGCTCAATTGCCCCATTTTTTCTTGGACCATTAGATGGTTTCTGAATCAGCAATAAAGTCACTTTTCTCGTCTCAGCAATTTGTTCTTTTCTTCTTTTTTCCTAAAAAAAGGTATGTTGATGTTGTGGGAAAAGTTCATGTAATGGAATCTTTAACTGTTCACCACATCAACAAATCTTTTTTTCTCATCAACGACCCTCGCTGCCACCTAAGTAAGCCTTTCTATTTGTGTCTAAGGAAGGAATCAACACAAAGTGATAAAAAAGAAGGAAATATCACATGCAATTCATTGTACTTTTGCGGTAAAACTTACAAATTCAAAGTTGTGCAATTTAAAAATGTTTAGCTAATTTGTCTATACAATTTAATTTCTTCACAATCAAGTTGCATGATATACATGTGTGTGTGTATATAGAGATATATATGTAGATGTATCGCAGCTTAACAAATATTGGACCATTAATGTGAAGAAACCTTTTTGATGGGCGAAATTTTTCAATGTCTTTCTTGGAGAGTTCCAACCCCTCTATTAAAGTGATGCTATGCCACTTTCATAGGAACATCCTCTTGTATCTCTCTCTCTCCAACAAGTGAAAGATTGACAAGTATTTTTTTAGTACGCTTTTCAAAAAGTTCAATTATGGGAATCGCAAAGGTTCCCACATTTTTCAATGGTTGAGATAAACTAACATTTTTGTTTTGCCAAAAAAATCATCAAGAATAGCGTGCAACCAAAGTCATGCATTTGATTACTCTTCTTTTCTATCCCGTGAGAATCGCGGTGTACATGAACAGCAACTCAGAATGAAAGAAAGGAAAAGAGAAATAAAGATTGATTCAATGGCCTCTCAAAAATATGAGAAAGATGGGGCCACTCCTGGTCCGGCGCTTTTATGCATAACAATTTTGCCATGTCGGTTAGCCATTCGATGCAAGTATTTGAATGTCATCTATCCATTTAATTTGAGTTGAGCTTTGCAATCAAAACTTTGCCAGTGTGAACCATCGGATTGAGCATGGTAAAATTGCCATGTTCAAGGCACTGGGTCGCAACAAAGACCAAAAGACGAGGAAAACTTTTATGGTATACCTATTGTAATGTTACAACATTACAACACATCAGAATAATTAAGTACAAGAACATCATAAGAGCATATTCTATGACGTTATGGTAATCAAGTGCAAAAGTGGTGTGAAACGTAAGTGTGTAACTAAAGATTTTCAAAAGATGAATGGAATCAACACTGATGGAAGTTTCCCAGGAAAAATATGAGCTGACTAAGACATTGGACCTGTGGTATCCATCGCCTAGTGACTTGCTTTTCTTTACTCACCCACTTTGATGACCAAAAATTAGCCATAATCCTACTTTTTTATCAACAGGAAAAAAAAAAAGAAACAATAAAGTGAGAGCATTTACACTTCTTGTGGACCTCCAATTGATTGTGTCCCTGGGTGGGTTGGAAATTGGAATCTAAAAGAAAACTAAATATATTTGTTCATCTCTCTAATAAAAAATTGCTCTTTGTGACCCAAAAGATGAAATAATTATTGAAAGATATATATAATTTGTCAAATAATATAGAATGTGACATGAAAGTTAAATGTATTTTGGGTCTCATGCTAATTATGTGTACAAAAATTGTAGGTTCAATCTCTCATGATTAGCGCAGTTGATTAGAAATCAGAAATTTTCATCATAAAAATCAGAGTCACATGTCCAAATCTCATGAAAACGACTCTGAGTCGAAGCCACCCGCGCATTGTCCAAAAGTCTGAACTTAACTGGTTTATAAGTTTTGCAAGGTATTTCATGTGCTTTCAAATTGCCAGCTTATACACCGATGCCTATGAGTTTCAAAAAGTTATTGTAAGTTCGCTCTTGTTGCAGATGCACCCAGTGAAACTAAAATTGGTTTGAGAAAATTCTTCAAATTTTCATTCTCACTATCATTTGACTGAGCAGGTGAAGTCTCTCTCTCTCTCTGAATACCTAGTTAATTCTCCGGAGCTCCAAAATATCAGCCCGATCAAATTTCCATTTTGATGATGAGGGGAGATTGGACACTTTGGACACAAATTTATCAATAATTGAAGCATTTCCGTGACTTTTTTTAAGGTTGAAGCTTTTCTTTTAAGCTAAAGGGATTATTCTTTTCAATCCGCAGCTCCAGGAAGCTTCAAAGAAATTTTCTGTTCAAGAATTTTTTCATTGTAAGACAAGTTAGTTAAGATATTCTAATGCTAATAAATAATAATGATGGGTATAGGAATCCCCTTTAATTAGCCAAGGACAAAAGCATATTGTCATATGACTTCAGTAATTTCCCACTCGCTAAGATGATCATCCAGGAAGGATTATTTTAAAAGATTCATTTTGATTGGTGAGATAATTTTTTCCATTGCTCTTATTAACAAACACAAATAGTATATAAGGAGACTGAAGCATCACAATATAGAAATCTGATATATTGAGAATGGGATATATTATGAAAAATTAAACCAAACATGTATTCTTTCCAATCTCTACAGAAAATTTTCAATCATAAACGTTTTTCGTGAAAACAAACTGGACATGTTTTCTCAAACCAAATGGGCCGTAAATAAACTTGACTCTAGTTATTTTCAATGAAATTGTTTTCTCTTAAACAAAGTTTCCATGAAATTTATTTTCCAATTTACAAAATCATGCCTTTCATCTATGGTCACGCGGGGGCTACAACCTCCATGGTCGCCGTGATGGGCCTCATCTCCACCGCGTGGATTGATTTTCACAGAGATATAGACGTGGCCATGGACGTGGCGGCCTTCGTCAATTCCCTCCGATGGAGATCTGCATTCGCAGAAGGGCAAGACCTCCATGGCTGCGGGTTCGGATAAAATATCCTTGCGGTCAGATGCCCTTTTTTTGTGTGGCCATTAGATGGTTTCTGAAACAGCTATCTTTTTAAAGTCAATTTTCTCGTCTCAACAATTTGTCCTTTTTCTACTTTTTGTCCTAACATAGAAGGTACGTTGATGTTGTGGCAAAGTTTGTGTAATGGAATCTTAAGTGTTCACGACATCAACGCACCTTTTTTTCTCATCAACGATCCTTGCTGTCACCTAAGAAAGCCTTTATATTTGGTCTAACGAAGAAATCAACACAAAGTGACAAAAAAAAAGAAAAGAAAAGGAAATATCACGTGCAATTTATTGTACTTTCACAATAAAACTTACAAATTCAAAGTCGTACAATTTAAAATGTCGTAATTTTTTCAATCATATTTTTTTGAGCAAACGACATTGTAAGGGTACATGGTTCGATATTTTTATGATGAGAAAACCCACCTAACATGTACCGTCTTGAAGATGGTGATTTTCTTGATAGGATTTCGCGCGATCTCATACAGTTGGCTCCAATGGATATCTTGTCCCCTAATACAATGATCATACCCTAATCTTCGTCACTTAGTCTATGTAGCAAGCAAATGATGAAGAAGATTCAAGCTTTTAAGTGATATCCAATACAGAGAAAGCGTGAAAGAGACGAAGAGGAGAAGAAGGAACAAAGGATAGAGTAATGTTAATGGTGATCTCTCAGTTTGTGTTTTATCTAGAAGATGCATCCGGATATACAGATAAAGGAAAGACACATGCGATAATTCTATTTACAAAGAGTAATTGAATTTATGAACTTTATCTTCTTGATCAATTTCTATATAGCCTTCCTATTGAAATATAAGTTTCTTCATCTAAATCGCCATTTAGAAAGGGAATTTTAATGTCCATTTGACAAATTACCAAATTATGTATAGAAGCTAAAACCATCATCAATCTAATTGTTGTAAGCCTTGTTACCGAAGAATAAGCATCAAAGTAATCAAGTCCTCTTTTATATATCTTTTAGCCACTAATCTTGCCTTACATTTATCTAGGAAAAATTTCAAATGAGGACCCTAAGTGGATGAGTTTTCTCAAAAGAGGGTCCGAAGTGAATATTATTTCAAGTAAGAATATAAAGTGACCATTTGGTCTCAAATAAGGGCCTAAACTCGCCGATCGGTCAAATCTTCACCAGCTAGCAAGCACATGCTTATTCTGACACCAAGAACAAATCGTCCAAAGACATTTCTTTTTTTCTTTTTTGTCTTTTCACTTTTTTCTCTTCTTCCTCCACCCACGTGTATCTTCAGATCTCGTTGTCTTCCATGCTCGTTGCCCAAAGTTTAAGCATATTCTTAGCCAGCTCTTTAGATCTGGCCATCCATGGCCACCGGCGCCGAACAAGCCGTCATCGCTCCTTGCCATGGCTTGAGTTGATCTTTCTTTGTAATGAACTCCTCCATGAGTAGGTAGTCCTTCATTCACTCCTGCTTCAGCAGCCGAAGCTTGCACTTGTTCAACAGCGTGACGATGGGGCCTCACAACGGCCTGCGGCCCTTTTTGCTTCTGCTGCTTCCGGCCAATGCTCAAACTTCTTCTTATTGTCGATGCCTTGTTGCTTGCGATCGCTGGATTGGTAGTTGAGGTCTTCTTGTCGGAGCTGTCCCATGGCTCTTTGAAGGTTTTTTGGGAACAAAATCAAAGTATTGAGAGAGAAATCAGAGGTGATTTTATCAGAAACTGACTTTTGGAACAAGTTAAATATATGCTTTTAAGTGTAGAGAGAGATCATAGCTCGTTCAACACTAGCGGCCATGGATGGCCAAATTTGAAAAGCCAACCAAGGCAATGCTTGAACGCTGTGCCAATGGCCATGGAAGACAACCAGATCTGGAGGTGAGCTCGAGACCTACAACTTCCCTCCAAGCACGAAGAAGATGATTAGTGAAAAAATAGGAAAAGAAAAAGAAATGTCTCTAACAAAAAGGCCTCTGTTCATGCTACCGTAATAAGCATGTGCTCATCGACCAGTGAGTTCATATTCTTGTTTGAGACCAAGTGGCCACTTCTGGCCATTATTTCAAATTAAATAGTTACTTCATACATTTATCTGAGACAACGTTCACTCTAGACCACGTGTCGCCCCAGGGTTTACTTCCCGGCTGTCGGCCGTGCGGGGGTTCCCTGGGTTATCAAAAAAAGAAAAAGTTCACTCTAGACCCTCTTTTGAGAAAATGCATCTACATTGGGTCCTTATTTGTAATTTTCCGATTTGTCTATGGTATCGTCCGGTTTTTAATTTTTTTCGTCAATGCCCATTTAGAACCTATAGTTCTGGCGTTAGGAGGAAGATTAGCTAATGACCCTTTATTATTTTGCTTAATCAATTTTACCTCAACATCCATTGCCGTTTTCCACATATGTGCATCCGGTCTAGACTTAGCATCATTATAACTTTTTGAATCATCTACTAAATCAATCACATAAGTGAAGAAATCGGGTCCAAAGACTTTTTCTTATTCTTTTTACCGTTAAATGCTAAGCATACTTCGCCAACTAAATTTGCTTAATAAGTTGATGTGGCAAATTATTCTTAAGTGAAGCCCCGCTTAAAAAACTTTTGAATTCCAACTAACTAATAGATAAGAGCTAGCAAAAGGACACTGTTGGTTCCATAACTTGTGTACGGAAATCACTTTGGTGCCAAAATCGGAGAAAATAGATCGCTTTAATGACTCCAGCTAAAATTCCGGCAAAAAAAAGAGCCACGTCAGATTTCCGGCGAGCCATGTCAACATCGAAAATTAATAAAAAAGAGCCACGTCAGATTTTCGACGGCCATGTCAGCATTGACACTAAAGTGATCGTTTTTCAAAAAAGTTGACACCAAAGTGATCCGAAAAAAAATTATGATACCAAAGTGATTTCCGTACATAAGTTATTGCACCAATAGTGTCTTTTTGCCAATAAGAGCTAAAAAAACGAGATAACTACTAGATAATTCAAAACTCTCGGTCTAATAAATTAAACGAACCAATAAATTTTTTTTAGAATGTGAAAATATTTACATTCGATTAACTGATGTTGTGTGTCTAATCGACACACAAATATATTCCCTAACCGCCAAATACAGGGAAAATTACCAAAAAAATTCTAAACCTATTGTACAACGACCAATTTAGTCCTTAATTTTTTAATTGTGTCAATTTAGTCATAAAATTTTGGACTATTTGCCAATGTAGTTATTTCGGTCAATTTTAATAAGAAATCACTGACATGATGGTCCTATCAATGCCATCCATTCTATGTGGCATAAACAACACTGATGTGAATAATTTTTTAAAAATTTTATGAACCTTTTTTTTTCCTTTTCGCCATTGGCTAGTCTCAACCAATGGCAATGATCATGACTATGTACGCGCTTGCCATTGTCAAATCAATATGGTGATTGCTTTGGAGATAACAATTGCCCTCGTTCCTTTTTCCATAGGGTTCTTTCTCTCTCCCTTGAATACAAGAAATATTATCTGACCCAATGTGATAATTTTTATTTAGGTCCATATTCACTCTGCATTTTTCATGGTGTGATAACTAAGGACTTGATACAAACTTTTCTATTTTCTAATCTAATAAAGCTTTCATCTTTATGTGTTTAAAAAATCAACAAAAGTGAACAAGAAATTTCCCGCCCATCCCTTCTGACATTCGCCTTGCAATTCCTTCCAATCACATGGGCCCAACCACTGACTCAACCGCCAAGGCTAAATCCCAAAAAAATAGAAGTTGGACTAAGTTAGGCCCATTAGGGCCCATGGGAGTGACCAGGCCTAGGCCAAAAAAAGCGACACAGTGAGTCACCTAATGGGCCATGCTTGGGCATAGGACCAATCACCGAATGGGGATGATCGGTTCCATGGTGGAACAGATCCCACCCTAGAACTGAAAACCAGACCAGAAGGATTTGTTTCTAATTTGTGGAACCAGGAACTGGCCACTTGGTCTTGGACCCACTCGAGAACCGGATTGACCGGTTCGGTTCGATTCCCAAGTGGATCCAAGAATAGGTCATATAAGTTTTTACTAATAAACAAACCCAAGATAAGTAATAAAGAGAAACATCAAATTCCAACGACCATTCATTGTCAATCGATCAGCACAGATTAAGGTTTCCGTGTCCTAGAAAAGTTCAAAACACTCAACCATAAACAGTTGCAGATCTGAAACTCCAGCAAGTTATAGCAAAGTAGCCAAAGAAGGAAAAAACAAAACCCGAAACCTAATCCACAGCTAGGATCCAATGAGCTCGATACAACCAACCAAAGCGGAGAACGAAAAAAGAAAACTCAGACGCAGCAGAAAACAAAACCAAAAAAGGCCGAAAACTTTAAGGAGCGAGCTAGAATGGAAATGGTACATGAAAAACCGTCGCTTTTCTTCAAATGTTCAGTGTACGAGTCTGAGAGTGAGCATGACTGATAGAGAACGTCGAGTGTCCTAAGCGAGGCGTGACTGAGAGTGTGAGAATGAGCCTCGTGAGCAAGAGAGAGAGACAGAGATGCATGAGTGAAGAAATGGGCAATAAGAGTTTTCACTTTTCAGTGAGAGTGAACTGTGTGAAGAATGAGCAATTAGTAATTAGGATCTTTTATTTTGTAATATTAAGAATTATATATATTAGGGGTGTCAATAGGTCAGGTCAGATTTTCATGATACCTGACCCGATCCGAAATAATGAATATATGTGCTTGGCCCGACCCGAAACAAGATCCGAATATTATATAGCCGCACAATCGGGTCGTGTTTGGGTCGGGTCGTGTTCGGATCGGGTTCGTGTTTAAAAGTTCAGTATCCATGAGAATTAAGCAAGAAGGATATGAAAGAAGCCGTCTGAAAGAGTACTCCAGTTACATAGACCCCAAAAGACATCCACAAAGAACGCCTCTGAAGATAAAAGCACAAATACCTGCAAAAGGCACTATATTTGCTGGATCAACTTTTCACGAAAAGAGGCGGTTGGTAAGTAGTGTTTACAAGAAGAATGAGCATCTATATTGTGTAATCTTTCGCCACGGCCTGAAACAACAGTTAGTGCTACTATAGGATTTAGTATGACTTTCCAATACAGTTCTTGGCATTGTAAGTAAATGTATCATCAACTGCTCTAGAAAGGTATAAAGTTTTTCTAGTCTATGTTATTACCCCATAGCAATTAATGTGGGAAACATAAATGCATGTACTTCTTAATCAATAACTTAATTCAAACAAGTGATCCTTGTTTGGACATGTACGTAATTACCTACAACTCCATTGTTCGAAAGATTAATCCTGGGTCGTATAATTTGAAGTGAAAAAGCACGACGTTGTAATGATAATGCAGAGTTTGCAGAGTCAGAACAGATCACGATGTCCCAAGGAGGCAACAGGGGAGAACAAAAAAAGAAAGAAGGTCCATTTTGGTAGTCAACTCATCAAAACGCCAACCACCTCCGCTCTGCTCCATCTTCCACAGATAAAATTTTTAATAATATCTAACCTCCTAGCGCCAAAAAAAAAAATTCAGCTTACCAGAAAAGGAAGGTGGGCATGAGTTACAGAGCCTTGATCAATGGAACAGATGCCAGCGTCCACTGCAAATTACTCGTTTGCTCTAGGATGAAAACAGACAAACGGAATTCAAGTGCATTAGATTGGTGTTGCATGCGTCGTTAGAATCCATCGACCATCTTTCTATCCAAAGCCTCTGAAAGTCTTCTTCTTGCCGATGATGTCGAGTTGGGCTACTCAAATGGTCATCGGTTCAGTCTGGGTTTTACCGCGTCTTGTTGGTGAGCTTGAGGACGCCACGGCCGTCGATCTCGGCAACGCCGCTGAGGGTGATGTTGCCGGCGGTAGCGGCACGACAGAACCCGAGGAAGAAGAAGTTGGCGACAGGGTCCAGGGAGAAGAAGCGATCTTAAGAGTTTTGGTTATTGTTTGGGTTGGCTTATTGTTTATGTTGGACTTGGGTACCCAAGCCCGATAGATCCAAATAATACTCAATTCTTTTTATTGTTACCAAAACAAATTGAGATCCAACTCGACCCAATAAGAAAATTTCGTATTCTGGTCGGGTCGGTTCGTGTTTCAGTTCGGGTATTGTATTTGGTTTTGACACCCCTAATATATACATATATATATGTATATGTATATGTGGTCTAGATGAGTGGGTCCACACTTGAAATCGAGAACCGGATTGATATTCACCAATTCCAATTTTTAAGAATCGGAAACCACCCAAAATCGGTTGGTTTAGTCTAGCTTGGGTGGTTCTTAGTTTGGTCCAATTCTTATGCTCACCCCTACCACTTGACTCGATCCCCAAGGCCAAATCCAAAAAAAAAAAAATTGTTAGACCTAGGTCGACCCATTAGGGCCCATGGGTCCAACTGGGCCTAGGCCCAAAGCAAGACGCGGCCCGCCATCTCATCCATGGCCCATTACCAATCCCTATCCACAAGAAAAAGAAGTTGCACCCACGTTATGCATAAAATAAATCCCATTCATCCATGACATAATTTACACTTCTTGTATGTTCGCATTTCAATGACCCAACACTAATCAACAAAACGGAGAGGACGATGACATATTGAAGCAAATTTTTTCCAAGAATTTGAGATCTCAAAAATCTACAACATGTACAGGCACTATGGATCCTGATTGCCGAACTTGTCAATCAAAATTAAAATGAATCTTTTCAGAGATGAAAAACTTCAGCTGCGCGCTACTACGACTTCCTCCCCCGGCATCTTTCCCGGCAGCGACTGATCCGGAGACGCCGGCAGCCTCGCCGAGAAGTTCCTCGCCAGGAACTCCCTATCCCACTCCCTACTCAGGTCATCCTCGAAGTTGAGCGTGTAGCTTGTTGGGTCGTACCCGAACTCGGAGGCGGCGGCAGCAGCGGCGACCTGGCCTTGTCTCCTCCGGCTACTCCCAATCTGAGCAACGAGTCTCCACCACTTGTCCCGGATCTCCTGGGCTGTCGAGCGGAGCCACGCCCAGGGTGATCGAGCCGCTCTGCGGCGGCTGCCCTCGTCGCAACCCAAGGAGACGGTGGCGCTGTTGCTGTTCTGGAGGTGGCAGAAGAGGAGGCGCGGGGAGGACGATCTGAGCTTGTGGATGAACTGCATTTTGGGTGTGCGAGGATGAGGTCGTAGGGGTAATTTATAGGGCGGACGGGATAAGGACGGTGGCATGCGGCGGCGCAAGCGGCGGAGCGGAGGCAGTGCGAAGGATGAAGAAAACCATGGGGATGATGTATTGTGGGCAAGTGGGGACGCGGTTTTTCGAGTTTATCCGGCGTGACGACATGAATTTGAGATCTAGAAATCTTAGGGCGCGTTTGGTAACGTTTCTATTTCTGGGAACAATTTCTTTTCAGAAATAGTTTTTTCTATTTCTATTTCGTGGAAGAGTTTCTGAGCAAAATAATGCGTTTGGTAACTGCACAAAATTTCTATTTCTAGAACAGAAATGCGTTTGGTAACTGCATAAAATTTTTATTCCTAATTTTTTGCATTCAAATCTATATCTTTTATTTAATTATAAGTGCAAGTTATAAGTGAAAAAAAAACCAATAAGAATGATTTATTGGTTTGTCTAATCCTATTTAGGGGTTTCAAACCCCTTTTAATCCCTAAACTAAGGAATCTTCAAAAATACTACTTGGGCACCTCAAAAATTTAAATTTCATTCAAAGTGGGTGATCATAGGTATTCTAAGCCATTTTGTAAATTTTTTTATATTTTTTTGTGGTAAAATTTATTAAAATTTTTTACTTTCCCTAAATCTGATTCTTTTTATTTTTCTGAAAATTTTTTATGAAATTTTTTTAATTTTTTCAATTTCGGAATTTTGCAAATATTTAAGGGTTTTCTGAGTTTTTCTGATTTTTATGGATCTTCTGAGAATTTTTTTGATTTATATGAATTTTGGGAATTTTTTAATTTTCTAATTTTTTATGGGATTTTTCTGAAATTTTTCTAATTTTTATGAATTTTCGGAATTTTTTAATTTATTCTAAGCCATTATGTGATTTTTTTATTTTTTATTTTTTTGGGGAAAATTTTATTAAAACTTTTTACTTTCCCGAAATTTGTCTCCTTTTATTTTCGAGAAAGCTTTTTATGAACTTTTTTAAATTTTTTCAATTTCGGAATTTTACAAATATTTAAGGGTTTTCTGAGTTTTTCTGATTTTTATGGATCTTTTGAGAATTTTTTTGATTTATATGAATTTTGGGAATTTTCTAATTTTCTAATTTTTATGGGATTTTTCTGAAATTTTTCTAATTTTTATGAATTTTCGGAAATTTTTTAATTTATTCTAAGCCATTATGTGAATTTTTTATTTTTTATTTTTTTGGGGAAAATTTTATTAAAAATTTTTCTTTCCCGAAATTTGTCTCCTTTTATTTTCGAGAAAGCTTTTTATGAATTTTTTTTAATTTTTTCAATTTCGGAATTTTACAAATTTTTATGGGTTTTCTGAGTTTTTCTGATTTTTATGGATTTTCTGAGAATTTTTCTGAATTTTATGAATTTTTGGAATTTTTGGAATTTTTTATAATTTAATTAATTTTTTTAATTTTTTATTATTTCTGCCGAGAATGGATCGGACCGGTGCTTTGAGACGGTTTGCAGACGACGGAGGATGGAGGAGGAGCTAAGGTTGCGGCTTGAGGACCGGACCTTTCTATTTCTATTTCTATTTGTAGAAACAAAGAAGTAGATTTTTTCTACTTCTTATTTCTGCTTCAAATCTATTTCTTGGCCACTTTTCTATTCCAGAAAATAGAAAAATAAAATGCGTTACCAAACGGATTTCTGTTTTTTTTTTGTTCCAGGGAATAGAAAAACAGAAAAATAGAGAAACAGAAGCGTTACCAAACGCGCCCTTAAGTGATGAAAAGCAAGTGAGAAGTGAGAGAGAGAGAGAGAGAGAGAGAGAGAGAGAGAGAGAGAGAGAGAGAGAGTATATTCTCACCTCTATTTTGGGTCGAATAGTAAATCCTCACAATTTGGGTATAGCAATTATTAGATATAATTCTCAGGGGGAGCGGGACCGAAATTCGCAATTTCATATAAAATCCGGGGACCGAAACGGAAATAAGAAAGAGGGGCTTCTTTTGCACCTCGTAGAAAACGGAGAAATTACAGATATATAATTCCTTTTTTTTGGGGGGGTGTTTTGTTCGTAATTCTGGACTGGGATTTTCTTCTCCTTTCTGTTTTTTTTTTGGCATTTTTCCGGCGAAGGGGAAGAGAGAGAAAGAGAGAGAGAGACGAGGGGTGTACGCGTCACCGAAATTCAACCGCTTTCCAATTCCGTCCACGCTTTGCTCCGCTTCTCTCTCTGAGACGTCGCCAGCTGACCTCGGCCGCGTCATCTCGGCGTCACTCTCTCTCTCTCTCCCTCTCCCTCTCTCTTCTCCGTCCTCCGTCACGGCTTCAAGGGGACCCACTCATAGCGACCTTCGAGGGGGGCGTCCATGGCGACGTCGTAGTTGTACCTGCGAGAATTCAGGAAGAAGACGACGACGACGAGGAGGACGAAGGTGAAGAAGAAGAAGAAGAAGAAGAAGAAGAAGAAGAAGAAGAAGAAGAAGAAGAAGAAGAAGAATCACTTAGGGTGACTTTCCCACTGGCCGTCATCACTTAGGTGAGGAAAAGCAAACGTGTTGATTCGTCTCCGTCTGTGCTCCTTTTTTTTTACGATTGAATTGGAGTTTGAACCGACGACGAGGAGGGGGAGCAGCAGCAGGAAGATACCACCACACCCCACCACCCCCAAAAAACATTTGAAAACATTCGTATTTTGCATTTATTATTATTATTAATGCCTTCCCTTCGCTTCCCTTCCCTTCCCTTCCCTTCGAGAGAGAGAGAGAGAGACCCATTCAAACAAACCGAAATTGTTACAGTTGCCAAAAATAATAAAAATAAAAAAGAAGAAATTCTCTCTCCCTCTCCCCTTCTCGCCTCCTTCGCAATTTGCCAATTCGTACCGGCTAAATGAAACGGTAATGATGGAAGTGCCCCCACTTCCACTGTTTGACATTATTTGGAACGGTGTACTTATTCAATTTCAAAAAATTCCCTTATTATGCAGTTAGACTCTCGAAGAAGAAGAAGAAGCATCATTCCCATGTGGCTTTCCTTTCACACCAAATCTGATCAAATCTAGCTGACTTGGCAGTTGAACTATGTTGTAGTGCAAGGTGGATAAAATTTTTCTAACGCGAATGTCTACATTGGCTGTGCACATATTCTGTTTGCGGCGTACTTTGATGGCCGTACGGATTGAAATGGTTAGAAAAATTGTAAAAGTAACAGAATTAGATTGTACAGCTTAAAAGTGTAATGACTTCATTAGAAAATATCAAAAAGCATAGGAATGAAAAGTAGAATTTTTCCTATCTATAAAATCTTAACCGTTTGAGTACTGTAACTCTGGCGTGCAACACTAAACATACGCCGAAAACGAATTAGCAAAATACTGTAGTCACTTCAGATTCGGCCATGATAGAACAAAGAAGAAATAGTGCAGCAATAGAGTAGCCACTGTCTCCGCTCGTATCCACTGCTACATTACGAGGAGACCGAAACTCCTTTAAAATTGGCCACATAAAAGGTCCATAATTTCAATAAGTCCCCCATTCCTTACTATCGGTGTCAACCATCGTGACAATGCCCTACATTGGAATATAATAGGAGTCGGCATATAATTTTCACTCGAATCTCGCATGGCAACAGTTATCAACACCTGATCATCAGATTCGATTTCAAGATTTCTAGTGTTGCTTTCAAGAACCAGTCCCGCCTCGTCGGAGAGGATGACGACATATCGAAGCAGATTTTCCATGAATTTGAGATCTAGAAATCCACAGTATGTATAGGCACTGCGGATCCCTCCAAGGACTGTTGATAGCCCCCAACTTGTTGATCAAAATCAAAAAGATGTTTTTTTTTTTTATAGAGGAAACAACTTCAGCTACAAGCTACAACTCCCCTTGGCAACTTGGCCGGCAGCAATCCATCCGGAGACGCCAGCAGCCTCGCCGAGAAGTTCCTCACCAGGAACTCCTCGTCCGACTCCCAGCTCCAGTCATCCTCGAGGTTGAGCGCATAGCTCATGGGATCGTACCCGAACTCGGAGGCCGTGGCGACGTGGCCCTGCCTCCACCGGCACCTCCTGATCCGAGCAACGAGGCCACGGCACCTGTAACGGATCGAGCAGGGCGATCGAGCCGCCTCGCGGAGGTTGCCGTCGTTGTAGTCCGAGGAGGAGGCAACCTCGTGGTAGGCGGAGGCGGCGGCGTGGCCCTCGTGGAAGCAGAAGAAGAGGAGGCATGCGGAGGATGGTGATCGGAGCTTGTGATTGAACGACATTTCGACAGAGAGAGCGATAGACAAGACTGTAAGAGAGTGAAGAGAGGGAATGGCGGTGAGGAAGAAGATTGCAATTTAAACTAGCGGCCCCAAAGGATTTTACTTTCCTTTCTTTTTAAGCTTTTCTATTTTATGTAGGATTTAGTTACCAAAAAAACAAAATTCCCATATATATTAAAAGATGATGTTTTTCCTTTAATTGTTAGATTTTACTACCATAAAAATTAGTTTTGACGAAAAGAGATATTGGCAAAAAAAAAGTAATTCTTTTCTAGGGTATCGATCAAATTTATGGATAAGTTGTCGTGGAATCGAATTAAATTAACATAGATAATTTGTTAGCACAATTATTTATTTATAAATTTTCACTTTTTTTATGCATATCACCATCAAACCCAGTCTTATCAGTTTTCTTGGGATGATGAGATGAATTAAAAAAAAATTTCTTCTAAAATTTTCCAAGATAAAATCGCAATTATATTCTCGAACGTCGAGCCTAGCATGGCCCTGACCTGGCCCAAGCACAAAACGGACACGGCCCGCCACCTAACAAGCCATGGCATGGGCCCAAGCGTGCCGTTCCTGAGTCGGCACGGTCCACTACCGATCCCTATCCACAAGAAAAGAAGGTTTTTTTTTTTGTTGACCCAAGAAAAGACGTTAGCATCCACGTTATCCTTAAAGTAAATCCCATTCATCCAGTACTAAATTTGCTTCTCGTCCGTTCGCATTTCGTTGACGCAATGCTACTTGATCAGCAAAATTTGCTCGAACACGAAAGACTCCGGACGAAAAGTGAAAGCAAAACAGAGACGACGGCGACATATGGAAGCAGAATTTCCATGAATTTCCATGAGGTTGGTGGGTTTTATATATAGGACGCGGCAGAACAGAGTGGAAAGTCCACGTGGGAGTGACGATGAAGAAAACCGAGGGTCGTTCGCGGGGGCAAGTGGGAAGCGGTTTTTTTGCGTTAATCCTGCGTGAGGTTTGGGGCGGTTTGGTAATTAAGTAAAAGTCGAGGGACCATAGGTCCTGCTTTTTCTTTTTGTTTTAAATCTTTCTTTTGTTTTACCAAAGTTGGAATTTAAATAACATATTTATGGGTTTTATTCGAACTATCAAATAAGTGGGTCAAGTCCGATTGAAAATGATTCGAGCCGAATTGACCCATTTCCATACAATACAAATTTAATAACCCGTGCTCAACACGTACCCGATCAAACCCATATTGCTAAAATATTTCTATTTTTAACCCAATCTATGAAAACTTCTACCCAAGCTAAGATGATAGCACAGAGTGAACAAGCACGATCTAGTGAAGGCAAGAGGGAGCGAAGAGAGAGTAATAGAGATGGGTTTGGTCTAAGTAAGTTGTTAACCCATTTAATACTTACATTATTTTGAGCTTTATCATTCTAAATTCATTTACGATTTATTCACTGAATATAACTAATCCGTAAAACAACTCAGGCTATCGGATATGAGTTAAGAAGTAGATTTATGTCCCATTTTGATATATCTAGATTTTAGCATACAACCACATGAATAGAGAGAATAAATGCGAAGACCATAATTGTGACTTCAAAGTCATGACTCCTGACCATGGTCTCCTCAAGCAGCTACAGCGTGGGGAAGAAGATTTATTAGAAGTTGGAGAATCCGTAATCATGGGAATATATGAGGTGGACACCATTAAATCCAGAAAGAAAATCAATAAAATTTGGAATATTGTAATCTAAGCAAGTATAACTTGGACGCAAGACGACAAAGGAAAGGGGATTAATTAGGATTTTTCCCGTGATATCAAATCAAACATCCGAACGTTCGAATCCCTCTATCACCTCCAAATTACTATCACTTTTTTATTTTCTTTCAATGTCTTGAGAAAGCATATTATATAAATCGATCTACACACACAAATAAATTATTAAAATTGAGGATTCAAATTGGGTTACTCCAATAATTTTTTTTTGTTCGAAAATGAATATATTTTTTTATATCTTAAAATGATATATGAAGGGTTCAAAACGAAACAAATCTCAATAGCAAAAACAATAACATCACCACGAGCACATTTGCATGCCATAAGAATGAATACGTCTTGGCATCAATATAGAACTAATGGCGGCCAATTATTAAAGTTAGTAAGAATGAACATTCCCTAATACTTCTTACCAAAAAAAAAAAAACATTCCCTAATACTCAGTAGCTATGACATGATCATTGTAATTAACTATTGATTAAGAATGATGGGGGAGGTCATGCTGTTTTGGTTTGGATTCTAGTCATTTTACGAGCCAAGCGTCACGCATGACTGTTGGGCTCGTGTGGTTCTCGAAGTACAAGTACACATGCGAGAGGGCTCCACGTCAGTGTGGATTGGAGTGAGCGTGCCCGCCGCTTGACGCTTTCTCACCAGGCAATCGAGAAAATTATTGAAAAAATCTTAAATATATTGTATTTGTGCTAGTTTAAATTGTGCTAATTAAATTTTAAATATTTTCACATTTTACCAATTAAGTTTGTCTAATTAATTTTAGCAGAAAATTGCAGATCATATAAGACGGTCCTACAAGCCCAGCGAGTGCCGGCCAACTCTCGCCAATCCCTGCCAGAAAAATCGAGATACTCGAGCTCGACTCGAATAAAGTTGCATCCACATTATATATAAAGTAAGTTCATTCATCCAACACAAAATTTACTTCTTGTTAGTTGGTATTTCATAACACCGATCAGCAAAAATGTTCAAACACTGAGCACTCCAGACGAAAAAGCGCAAGCAAAACGGAGACAATGAAGAGATATCGAAGCAGATTTTCCATGAATTTCAGATCTTGAAATCTACAGTATGTATAGGCACTGCGGATCGCTCCAAGGACTGTGATATAGCCCAACTTGTCGATCAAAATTAGAAGGATCTTTAGAGAAAAAGACTTCAACTACACGCTACGACTTCCCTTGGCATCTTCGCCGGCAGCCACCGGTCCGAGACACCGGCAGCCTCGCTGAGAAGTTCCTCGCTGGGAACTCTTAATCCGACTCCCGGCTCTGATTGTCCTCGAAGTTGAGCGCGTAGCTCATCGGATCGTACCCGAACTCCGAGGCTGCGACATGGTCCTACCTCCAGTACCTCCCGATCCGCATGATGATTCTCCGGCACTTGTACCGGATCTCTGGCAGCGGGAGCTCCTGAGCCGTGGAGCGGAGCCACAAGCGGGGCGATCGAGCTGCCTTGCAGTGGTTGCTGTCGTCGTAGTCCGAGCAGGCGGCCTCGTGGTAGGCAGCGTCGTGGAAGCAGAAGAAGAGGAGGCAAGGGGAGGATGGTGATCTGAGCTTGTGATTGAACAACATTTCGACGGAGAGAGCGATGAACTCAGAGTCTTGGTCTGGTCTGGTATGTGCAAGAGAGTGAAGCGAGTGAATGGCGATGAGGAAGAAGATGGAGAAGAGGGATGAGGTTGGTGGGTTTTATTTTTAGGGTGGACCGGATAAGGACGCGATCGTGCGGCGGCGTCAGCAGCAGAGCAGTGTGAGTGATGAAGAAAACCGTGGGACGTTCGTGGCCAACTGGGGAAAGCGGTTTTTTGCGTCAATCCCGCGTGGGTTTTTTCACTTTGTTTTTCTCAACTTCCACTTTTGGATAGTTTGGTAATTAAGCAAAATGCAAGGGACCACGTAGCAGCTGCTTTTCTTTTTTTTTAATCTCTCTTTTGTTTTACCAAGAAATTGAAATGGCTTTTTCATGGGTTTTGTTATACCTATCAAACCGCTAGCTCAAGTCGAAGATGGTCAAACCTAAATCAACTCATTTTCATGCAAGATCAGTACCCAACACATATCCGATCAGACTCATATTGTTACAACACTTTTATATTTAACCCAATTTAGAAAAACTCATACCTAAATTAAGGTGAGAACACGGAGTAAGCAAGCAACGATCGAGTGAAGGCGAGAGAGAGAGAGAGTGAAAAGAGAGTTATTGTGAATTCATTTAATACTCATGAATAAAGAGAATAAATGGCTAGAACAAAACCGTGACTTCGATGTCATGACTTCTGACCTTAGTCTCCTGAAGCAACTACGGTGCGGCAAAGTTGATTCATTTGAAGTTGGAGAATCTGCAATCCTGGGAATGTGGTTGACATGATTAGATCCAAAAATAAAATCACTAAAATGTGAAACATCGCAGGCTAAATGAGTATAACTTGGAGGCAAGGCGATAGAAGAGAGGGAATTGATCGGGACGTTCAATTTTTCACGTAATATCGAATTAGATATATGAAGATTCGAATCCCTCTATCACCTCCCACATTACTATCACCTTTCATTTTCTTTCAATGTCCCGCGCAATACTAGCTTTGAGTCGTGTTAATGCAGCTTCTTTTGAGCGAAATAGTTAATGTTTAGAACACTTAAACCAATGCTTTCTTGGTGTGTTGATGCATCTCTTAAACATGTGTTGATGCGAAAATCGATCCCAAGCTTGAGAAAGCGTGTTACATTAATCAATCTGTATGCACAGATAAATTGTGAATTGGGAGTTCCACCTGAGTTACTCCAATAATTAAAGTTAGTTAGAATGAATCATTTCATTCCCTAAGATGCCCTTGCACTAATTTCCGCTTAATCTCATTCATGTGACACTAGCTCCACTTCTAATGGTGATTTCATAGATCTCCAAGCTAGTTTTGCACATACCTAGAATTTGCTTGCTCTCTCTCTAGTTATAATAAACGAGATGTCCCTTGGTGCATGAACAAAACGTGGGTACAGTGAATGTTCCTCAATACTCTATAGCTACAACATAATCATTGTAATTAACTAATAATTAAGAACGATGGGGCGAGTCATGTCGTTTGGCTTGGATTCTAGTCATTCACGAACCGAGCGACTCGCATGATCATTGGGCTTGTGTGGTTCTCGAAGTGCGAGTCCACATGTGAGAGCGCTCCACGTCGGTGTGGATTGGACCGAGCATCCGAGGAAATGGTCCATGCACCCAACCATTGGTGCCTGCCGCCGGACACTTGGTCACCCGACAATTTGGTATAAATAATTGGGAAAATATGGTATTTGTCTCTCGGGTGTCTTCGAGTCGAGTCCGGTCAATACGGTGGCCTCGAGGTCGGTTTGACTCGATCCATATACGCGACATTTAAAAGTCGACTTGAGCTTAATCAAGTAATAAAATTTATGCTCGAGTTCGATTTGACCAGAAAAATCGCGATACTCGAGCTCAACTCAAATAAAGTTGCATCCACATTATCTATAAAGTAAGTACATTCATCCAAGACAAAATTTACTTCTTATTGGTTCGCGTTTAATTCACGCAACACTAATCAGTAAAAATGCTCGAACACGAAACACTCCAGACAGAAAAGCGAAAGCAAAACGGAGACGATAATTACATATCAAATGTTGGAGATATAGATATATTTAAGAGATATATCTAGAGAGAGAGAGAGAGAGAGAGAGAGAGAGAGAGAGAGAGAGAGAGTAAAATGGAGACTATACGGAGACTATAATGAGGCCGTGTATTTCTCTTGATTGATTTTGATTGTCATTTCAAAACTCAAGTAATATTTCAGTCAACAGTTTGAAATGATAAATCTTGGACGACTAAGCTTTTAGGTTTAGAGGTTCATTCAGATTCTTTGGTTATAATATTTCCCAAGCCAAGTATGCCACCAATTAATCTTATCTCTCGAGCCGAACACACAAATAATAAGAATATTACAACTCCTCTTAAAACAAATGCCAAATTTGATGCTCCTTTTTCAAATGCTATACTATATCAGCAACTAATCGGTAGTCTTATATATCTCACTATTACTCAATTTGGTATAGCCTATGTTATTTATATTGTTAGTTAGTACATAACTACGCCTTGTATGACTCTATTTCATGGCTGGTAACCCTCAAGACCGTCGCTCCACTATGAGTTACTATTTCTTTTTTGGCATCTCACTTCTCTCATGTCGTAGCAGGAATCAAATCACGATCGCTCACTCTGTTATAGAAATAGAAAATCAAGTTCTTGCTAAAATTGGATCATGAGTTACGTAGACCTAGGATGTTAGAATATATATATATATATATATATATATATAGTATTTCTCTTAATTGATCCTGTAAAGTCTCGTGTACTTTTCGTTAATGAATGACCAGAAAATTACATTTTTCTATTATCGCAATTCTCAACTTCCAAACATATTTTCCATGCATTCGAGATCTCGAAATCTACAATATGTACAGGCACCTTGGATCCCTCAAAGGACTGTTGGTAGCCCAACTTGTCGATCAAAATCAAAAAGATCTTTAGAGAAAAAGATTTCAACTACACACTACGACTTCCCTCGGCAACTTCACCGGCAACAGCCGATCCGGAGACACCAACAGCCCCGCCGAGAAGTTCCTCGCCAGTAAATCCTCGTCCAATCCCGGCTCCGATCGTCCTCAAAGTTAAGCGCGTAGCTCATCGGATCGTGCCCGAACTCTCTGGCCGCAAAGTGGCCCTGCCTCCTGCACCTCCCGATCCGTGTGATGATTCTCCGGCACTTGTATCAGATCTTCGGCAGCGAGAGCTCCTGAGCCGTCGAAAACAGCCACGAGCAGGGTGATCGAGCTGCCTTGTAGCGGTTGCCGTTGTCACAGGCAGCCTCATGGCAAACGGCAACATGGCCGTCGTGGAAGCATCAGAAGAGAAGGCTGGGGGAGGATGATGGGAGCTTGTGATGGAACAACATTTTGGGTGTGAGATAGAGAGAGAGATAGCGCGATGGGACTCGGAGTCTTGGTCTGGTCTGTGCAAGTCTGCGAAGAGAGTGAATGGCGATGAGGAAGAAGATGGAGAAGAGGGATTGTTGATCTCGAAATCTACAATATGTACGGGCAACTTGGATCCCTCCGAGGATTGTTGATAGCCCCCACCCAACTTGTCGATCAAAATCAAAAGGATGCATTTTTTTTACAGAGGAAACAACTTCAACTACAAGCTACGACTTCCCCAGGTAACTTCCCCGGCAGCAACCCATCTGGAGATGCCGGCAGCCTCGTCGAGAAGTTCCTAGCCGGAAACTCCTCGTCCGACTCCCGGCTCCGTTCGTCCTCGAAGTTGAGCGCGTAGCTCATCGGATCGTACCCGAACTCCGAGGCCGCCCCGGCGACATGGCCCTGCCTCCACCGGCACCTCCCGATCCTAGCGACGAGGCTCCGGCACTTGTAACGGATCGAGCAGGGCAACCGAGCCGCCTCGTGAGGGTTGCTGCCGTCGTCGCAGTCGTCCGATGAGGAGGTGGCCTCGTGGTAGGCGGCGGCGGCAATGTGGCCGTCCTGGAAGCAGCAGAAGAGGAGGCACGGGGAGGACGGTGATCGGAGCTTGTGATTGAGCGACATTTCGACAGACAGAGCGACGAACTCGTAGCCTTGGCGTGATCGGTGGAAGACTGAAGAGAGGGAATGGCGATGAGGAAGAAGATGGAGAAGAGAGATGAGGTTGGCCGGTATTATCTATAGGACGTGGCAGAAAAGAGTGGAAAGTCCACGTGGGAGTGACGATGAAGAAAACCGAGGGATGTTCGCGGGGGCAAGTGGGAAGCGGTTTTTTTGCGTTAATCCCGTGTGAGGTTTGGGGCGGTTTGGTAATTAAGCAAAAGTCGAGGGACCACATAGCTGCTGCCGCTTTTTGTTTGTGTTTTATCTCTCTTTTGTTTTGCCAAAGTTGGAATTTAAATATCTTTTTAATGGATTTTATTAGACCTATCAAATAGGTGGGTCAAGTCCGATAAAAAATAGTTCGAGCCGAATTGACCCATTTCCATGTAATATAAATCTAATAAATCGTACCCAACACATACCCGACTAAACTCATATTAATAAAATACTTTTATATTTAACCCAATTTAGAAAAATCATATCTAAACTAAGGTGAGAGCACGATGTGAGCAAGCGCCATCGAGTGAAGGTTAGAGAGAGTGAAGAAGAAGTAATAGAGGTGGGTTAGGTCTAAGCAAACTATGAACCCATTTAACATTTATACCATTCTAAACCCATTCATGATCCATTTATTAAATATCTAATTAACCTATATAACAATCCAGCCTAATATATATGGGTTAAAAAATATGTTCATATCCCATTTTGACAGGTCTGGATTTCATCATATGACCTTATGAATAGAGAGAGTAAACCATGACTTCAATCTCATGACTTTCGACCTTAGTCTCCTAAAGCATCTATGATGCAGGAAAGATGATTTATTTGAAGTTGGAGAATCCATAATCCTGGGTTTAGATCAAAAAAGAAAATCAATAAGATTTGAAACACCAAAGACTAAACGAGTATAACTGGGAGGCAAGACGATAAAAGAGAGGGCATTGATCGGAACGTTTGATTTTTCATGTGATGTCGAATCATATATCCGAAGTTTCAAGTCACTCTATCACCTCTCATCGTTACTATCACTTTTCACCTTATTTTTTTAATGTCTAGCCAAATACTAGCTTCGAGCCAAGTTAATGCTTTTTTTTTTTAAGCGGATAGGTGATGTTTAGGCTGGCTAAACCAATACCTTGTTGGTGTGTTGATGCATCTCTTACACACATGCTGACGCGCAAATTGATCCCAAGCTTGAGAAAGCGTGTAACATAAATCGATCTGCATACACAAATAAATTGTGAATCTAGGGTTCTACCAGAGTTACTCTCAAAATTAAAGTTAGTAAGAATGAATCATTTCATTCCCTACATGCCCTTGCACTAATTTCCACTTAATCTCATTCACGTGACACAGCTCTCCACTTCTAATGGGGGTTTCATAGATCTCCAAGCTGGTTTTCCCACATTCCCAGAATTTGCTTTCTGTCTCTCTCTCTCTCTCTCTCTCTCTCTCAAGTTATAATAAACGAGATGTCCCGTGGTGCATGAACGAAACAAAAGCACAATGAACGTTCGCTAATACTCAGTAGCTATGACATAATCATTATAATCAATTAATATATTAGAATGATGGGGTAGTCACTAGTCATGTTTGGTTTGGATTCTAGTCATTTACGACTCGTGTGATCGTGGGGCTCATGTGGTTCTCGAAGCGTGAGTCCGCATATGAGAGGGCTCCACGTCAGCGTGGATGGGAGTGAGCGTTCGAGGGAATGGTTCATGCACCCAATCATTGATGCACGCTGGCGGACGCTTGCTCACCTGATAATTGGAAAAATTATTGAAAATGTCTTAAATTTATTATATTTGTACCAATTCAATTTTAAACTTTTCACTTGTACCAATTGAGTCAAAAATATTTTTGTGTTTTGTCAATTGAATCTATTCTACCAAATTTAATCAAAAATTACTAATGTAAATGCTAGTAGTGCCATGTAAGATGATCAGTGTTGAAGTGAATAATTTTTATAAATTTAAAAAAAAATTTCAAATTTTTATAAAAATTTTTATTTTCTTTTTATTTTCTTTTCTTTTCTTTTCTTTCTTTTCTTTTACAAGCCCAGCGAGAAGGCCTCGTTGGGCTTAGAAGAAAAGAAAAAGAAAAAAAAAGAAAATAATAAAAATAATAAAAAATTATCTATGTCAGTGCGAATCGTGCCACATGAGATGGTCGGCGCCCACGTTAGTGATTTCTAACTAAAATTAGCCGAATACTCAATTAACAAATCATGAAAATGTTTAGAGAAAAAGACCTCAACTACACGCTACGACTTCCCTCAGCAACTTCACCGGCAGCCGCCGATCCGAAGACACTGGCAGCCTGGCCGAGAAGTTCCTCGCTGGGAACTCCTCATCCGACTCCTGGCTCCGATCGTCCTCGAAGTTGAGTGCGTAGCTCATCGGATTGTACCCGAACTCTATGGCCGCGACATGGCCATGCCTCCTGCACCTCCTGATCTGCGTGATGATTCTCCGGCACTTGTACCGAATCTCCGGCAGTGGGAGCTCCTGAGCCGTCGAAAGCTGCCACGAGCGTGGCGATCAAACCACCTTCTAGCGGTTGCCGTTGTCACAGTCCGAGGAGGCCTCATGGCAAACGGCAGCATGGCCGTCGTGGAAGCAGCAGAAGAGGAGAAGGGGAGAGGTTGATGGGATCTTGTGATGGAACAACATTTTGGGTGTGAGATTGAGAGAGATAGCGCAATGGACTCGGAGTCTTGGTCTGGTCTGTGCAAGAGAGTGAAGAGGGTGAATGGCGATGAGGAAGAAGATGGAGAAGAGAGGTGAGGTTGGTGGCTATTATTTATAGGGTGGATCGGATAAGGAGGGCAGCGCGCGGCGGCGCGAGTAGCGGAGCAGAGGCACTGCGAGTGATGAAGAAAACCATGGGAAGTTCGTGGGCAAGTGGAGAAGTGGTTTTTTGCGTTAATCCCGAGTGGGTTTTATCAATTTTGTTTTTCTTAACTGCCATTTATGGGGCAGTTTGGTAATTAAGCAAAAGTCGAGGGATCGCGTAGCCGCTGCTTTTAACTTTTCCGTGTTTAATAAAGTTGAAAGATTAAATAATTTTATTTATGGGTTATCGTATGACAATATAAATTATAGAGGGGAAAGGCCGAAAACGGAATCGTGACTTGCAAGTCATGACTCCCCGACCTTGGTTTCTACCCCGAGTAATGAAAGGATGGCATCCGCTCATATCGGATCTCTAACCCAACGCCTTTCACCATTATCCCTGGCACTCCACTTTCCAGGTAAGAGGGGTTTGTTAACATCCACTGCAACTTTAGCGCGAAGGAATCCACGAGACCCAGAGATTTGGTGCGAATTGACCCAACTTTCACCACTTTGCCCGCCAAAGGAACAATAGAATTCGTACTGTTTTTATGTCATTCGGTTGAAGGCCAATATATTTATTTGCACCAAGCAGAGAGATTGGAAAAAAGAAACAATAAAGCAGAAATGTCATCGAACAGTTGATAGGGGCAGTGTGTAGTGATAGGAAAACTAATGCGACGAAACAATTCCAAAGAGACATAACTAAAATAGAAAGCAGATGGAAATAACTAATGATGATAGAGCGCAGATATGAGGATATTGGATGATCGAGAAGAATGGGGGTGACGATCATGGAGAATAATAGCTGAAAGAAAACATCATTTTGATGTAGGGAAAGCTCTCAACAAAGAGAGAACCTCTCTCACAGAGGGGAGAGACAAATCTATGTATACCATCCTGAAGAGAACTCAATATCCCATTCTTTTGGGAGCATATATGCTAGAAAGCTTACATATGAAATTAAGAGAAAAACGGTTCTCGTAATTTCTAGCTTACAAACGCTCTGTTTATAAAATCTCATGATTTAAATTGCATACACGTACTTATGTGCAATCAATCTTGAGCTTCAGTGGCTGAAAAATCAAACTTGAGCTTCACTCTTTTAATGCCAATGATCTTCCATTATTTTTGCAGTGTTCTAATTCAACGCAGGGTCACACATCGTCGTGAACATGTCAAATGGTGAAAATAATAACTGCAACAGTGCTTCTACATTCACACACCAATCAACGGACCAGCCACCTTTTCCCTCAACAAAGCCAGCAAGTATTACTTCGTCTACACATTTGCTAACAGTGACCGTTGAGCTCAGGGCCAAAAATTAACTGTCACCGTCAATGAAACTTCCACCAACCCGACCTCCAGTCCAGCTGGATCCCTGAAACTGCCGGCACCAACCACTGGGACCACCACATCTCCGCCTCCACCTGGAAGTGATGCTTCATATCTCTGTGTGACACTGCTAGTCCTGTTCATGTCCATTGCCATAAGCTTATTATGTGAGTTCATTATACATGAGGATCATTATTTCTACCAGATATAGGTGAACTATTGATAGATCATGAGCTGTTGCTCCTCATCATAAAGCGAATATACTCGTTAAAATGCTTCTATAATTCCAGCATGATTCATATGGATAACATTGCTCAAACTTGCACTAGTTCATTAGTTTCTTTGAAATACATATATGGTTCTCCTCCCAAATTCTGAAGTTAGGCTCTATTCGCAGCTCCAATATCATGAAGACAAAGATTATTAGAAATGTTAGCACGCAGCAGGAGACAAAAACTTGCATACTAGAAAGTCAAAATAGAGCATCACTAGAACAAATCCTCATTGGCATAGTGAAAAAATCCCACCATTGGAATGACAGAGCAGAAGAGTAAATCACGTGGTGACAGGAAAAATGGTGTGAATCTTGTTAGGATCAAATTCAACACAAATGGTTGATCGAGAACTTAAAATGACAATGAAACTATGAACTCACTCTTGCAGCCTTGCAGCATATAAAATTCACACCTGATGGATTAACTTGAAAAAACCCGACAAATTTTGGGGATCCAGAGCACCACAAGTCCAGCAGCATGATCGCTCTCCTTTGCCTATGTGTTTTTGCACTTTGCCTCCATAAGCTTCCTTAATAATCCACATGTCAATCATTAAATTACTTCGAGCAATCATATGAGAACACACAGAAGAAAATTACCGTTGCAATATCACAGAACAATAAAAGAACCAATTCAAGCAATCAGGATAAGCAAGCAAATTCACGTCATTCCTAAGAAAGGGATTTCAGTTGTCCACCTTAAGAAACTGAGATGACTATGGTTAAAGGGATTTTCTGAAAGAGCTGCTTGTTCTTTCAATGTTTTGTAATTTCCACCATAACAACATCACGTATAAGCCAGTATGCCTGCCATTATAAGAATCAACAGAAGATAAAAGTTTAACTCACCATGTAAACAAAACAAACACGTTATAGATGACCTGCAAGCAAGCAGAACAACGTTCAATACAAAACTTATGATCTAGTCCTCCAACAAGGGCTGCCAGTTACATTCCTACTATGATCAAGAGAAAGATTTCATTCCAACTAAGGAACATGAATCACTCAGTAATGTTCAAAAAATAATCACTCACGGATGATTCACCAGGACTGCCAGCTTCATTCATGATTTTATCAAGTCTAAGATTTTGCCTTATTAGGGGACAAGGATCAGTTTCAAATGTTGAACTATCACCAGAATGTGATCTCATGAATACCCGACGTAACAACCACTCATATTCCATATGGGGAAAGCTCAAGACAATTCAGATATTGGCTGTAGCAACTTGCATCTGGAAATGTTGTAAGCTTGTGGAAGCTCCAAGTCTTCAAGCCCTCAAGGCTCAATTAGTTTGTCACGGTCTTGTGCAACAATTGACGAGCATCATCAAATCTCTATACTTTATAGGTGGCTCGATCCTTTGAGCCCTGAGATGTCTGATAATTTCCCACGAGCTGTCACCATCAAGTTTCTTAAATCTTCCAATTTCGACACATCTGGGAATTTCGCTAACAACTTGCAACCTTGAATACACAAACTTTTGCAGGATGAGAATATCTCTAGGCTTTGAATGTAATCACAGTGGTTGATTTTCAACCTGTTCAGGGTTTTCAATCACAATAAATCCGATAATCTCCCAAGGGAAGTGCAACAACAGATATCCAATATTACCAAAAAATCCAGCCCGTCAAGGTTGCGTTTCAATTAGACTTTTGCAGCTTGCAACATGAAAGCCCTCAAATTCTTTAAACTGGAAAGGTGTGGTTATCCTTCGATGGATGTGCAATTAGAGATATCCAATCTTACCAATAACAACCTCTCAAGACCGTGAATTTCAACTAGATTCCTGCAGTCTGCAGCATAGAATCCCTCTAGACATTTTTAACTTGATAGGTCTGTTTATCTTTGAATGGATTGAAAGGTCCAGTAATCTTTTAATGGACATGCATCTAAAGACATTAAAACAACCCAAAGATTATAATTAATCAATCAAGGCCTCGAACTTCAACTAGATTCTCGCAATTTGCAGAGTGAAATTCTAAGTCTTTAAACTGGAAAAGTCTGGTAATCTTTTAATAGAAGAGCACCCAGAGATATTCAATCTTGCCAGTAAATCCAACCTGTAAAGACCATGAATTTCAACTAGATTTCGGCAATTTGCAGCATGGAATCTTTCCATGGATGCGCATCCAGAGATACAGAACGTTTCCAGATATTCTATATGGGTCAAAGCCTCAAACTTCAACTAAATTCTCGCAGTTGGCAGCATCTGATTCTTTTAGATTCTTTAAAATTGAAAGGCCAAGTGATGGAATGGACATGCAAACAGAGATGTCCAAACTTACCAGACTCTTGCAGTTTGCAACACATGATAGCCTTAGATGTTTCGAACTTGAAAGGTCCCCTGAATCTCAACTAGATTCTCGCAACTCGCAGCGTTTGTTTCGAAGTTGTAAAGCAGCACCATCTTCATTCATTTTCTGCACGAGTGCATCTAAAGAGCCAAGCCAAAATGACTGTCAATGGCCCAACCGAGGGAACCTTTTGGTGGCTCACCACCTCCTCCCTACATTACCCAACATATGAGGTCAGAGAGACATAGAGCAACTGCATGGATCAAAATTTGTCAAACATGCATTTTCCTGAATTGGAGCAAGATTATTCCAGAACATGGACTGATTAACATGACCTGAACATAGGTTACATCCACAAAATCGTAAGAGGAGCAAAATCAAAAGGATAATAACGGGCTAAGCGACAAAAGTTAATCTTTAATAGTTGAATATGCACATAGAGAAAATAAAAAGAAAATTTAAGATTGTTGGATAATTTATAAAAACAAGAAGAGGTAATAGAAGGGCCGGCGCAGCCATCAGTGCTCTTAAAAAAAACAAGAAATTTCAGCAAATTGTTTTCAAACAATAAACCTTAATGAAGCGTGTTTCAAAGGTGATGAAGGTTTGCAAGAAAGTTCAATCACAGTCGTGGTTCAACATGCCTTTGCAAAACTGCGTGAACTACCACCACAATGCCTATGAAGCTTACTTAAAAATGAAATGATAATATCCGATACAACATTTCACACTTGTTCATCACATGCTGTAAATTATTCATATGGAACAAAACAAAACTCAGAAACCCTAATTTCACCTCTTTTCCCCTTTCATTTAGTTGGTAGCAACTGCAATAAGAATGTGATAACAAATAAAACCTACCAATACAGAGACTAATCTAAGCAACAGTCTTCAGGATGGAAAGACAACCCTCAACAAATTTTTCCTCCTAGTCAATAAGCACAACACAATCTGCATGCGGTCACATTCGAACACCACCCATCCTCGCTAGTGCCATATAGATCCAAAACTTGTCACTCTGTACATTCTATGGTACTATGGTTCATCAGGAGCACCAGCGCACCATTCACATCAATATGGAAAAAGCTATTGACAACCAATCAGACATTGGTGAGCAATGGCAGACAAATGCTGAAAAACCAGGAACTTTGGCTCTAGAGGGGAGCTAACCCATCAAGGATTTGACATGAGCCGCGACTGCAGATAATAGATTTGTCTTACCGAGTGCTGGCAAAGCCAGATCAGTCACTTTATATATTTTATCCAGAGCCCAGGTGACGAGCCCCAAATTCTCTGGAGGTGACGAGCCCAGGTGTGTATCTGACTGAGCTTGAAGATCAGCTCCCATTGCTCTCCGCGCGCTGCTGGCCGGAACAAACCCTAGCCTCCGCCTTGGGCCTCGGCTCCAATTGGCGGCTTCCGCGGCCTCCAGACCTTCTTCCCCCTCTCCCCGATCTCCCCTGCGACTACGGCGCTCTCCAGCCCGCAATCAGCAGCTGAGAGATCATGCAGCTGCACCGCCAGAAGAAGCGCCAGCACCGCCAGGCCTCCAACGAGGCGCTCGAGCAGCTCCACGATGCCATGGGCGAGGGCGACGCTCCGGCCGTCGTTATTAATAAGTTGCAGAGCGCCTATCAAGTTCAATGGCGGAGGTTCGATTCTCTTCTGTTTTGTCCTCTTGTTTCTTTCGTTCCTTCTGTCTGGGATTTAGTTTTTGTCCTCTTGGCTCTTGTTTTCGTTATTAAACCGGTCCACATAAAACAGGTCCACCTGGACTTTTCTTAGCCCCAAGGACTTGTCGCGGATCAATTCGGAAAAGCGCGCCCCCTGATTAACAGATCGAAGATAAACCTTGGATAGTCGGACGGGAAGCTCGGGGAGACATTCAAGTGGACGGCAATCGAAAAGAGTGAGTTCCTCGAGAAGGGTTAGTTTGGAAAGAAATGGTAACGATGGGCTTGGGAAAGTGATGTGCAGAGCTGCTAAGCTGGAGGGCGGTTCCGGTATTCCTCGAAGGTTTTCGCAAAATCGAACGTCGAGATGTTGGAGAGAAGAGAGCTTAGAAATGCTTTCTGGCAAGTCCAAAATGCCCGACCCGTCTAAATCAAGCTCGTTTAACGAAACCAGTTGGCCTATATTATTAGGCAGTCCTTTTAGATTTTTGCAATTCGATGCATTCAACTTTTTGAGTTTCGCCAGCATTCCAATAGCACTGGGCAATTCTGTCACGAGAGTTCCATAAATGCCCAAGATCCTCAAATTTTGTAGATTCCCAATGCTTTCAGGTAATTTTGTAATCGATGTCCCTCGTAATCCCAGCTCGGTCAATGATGCCAACTTTCCAATCGAGTCGGGGATCTCTCTCAACAATCGACATCCCCTTAGGTCAAGGCGAGACAGAGATACTAGATTGCCTATGGAGTTAGGTATGCGAGCTAATGAAGCAAACCAAGAGACGTCAAGAATCTCTAGCGCCTCCATAGACCCAATGGATTCAGGCAATTCTGCAATTCTTGTCTCACCTAAATTCAGTTGAGTTAACGACACAAGAGAACCCGTGGATTCTGGAAGTTGAGCAAATTTATCACAACTTAGGTCATCTAGAGTCTTTGGCTTCATCAAACAACATCTCAAAATAGAATTCTCTTTCATAGCGGTGTCATTTACGAGAAGCTCCCTCGATTCTTCCATTCTCCCTACTCTTGCTGGTATCTCCTTCAGTTTGCTACAATAAGAGACAGTCAAGGAGACGAGAGTATTGATATACCAGGTAGAAGGATGAATTGCTTCCAGACTCCGACAGTGTTTAAGAATCAAAATCTCCAAGCTCTTGAAAGCAGACAAGTCTGGAGTTCTTCTCAAATGGTTGCAATACGAGAGGTTGAGAACTTTTAGCTCGGTTGCCATCTGAAAGAAATAAAGGAAAACCTCAATGAAATTGGACAGCTGCAATGTGTGATTTTCCACTATTCCTTGTTTTTTTTTATAAGAATCTATAAGATTCTTGAAAAATACCTATGCTCACTACTCTTTCACGGTTGTTTTATTTGATTTGAAATGTTCTTTAATAGTATTAGGCTACACCACCATATTGATTTTTTTAAACATATCCATTGCCAAAAGAAATGCTAGGGACGTACAAGTGCTAACCATGTTTATTTTCGGACAAATTTTCAAAGAGAAAATATATTCAGTTTTTAAGAGCTATGGCGATGCCGTTGATTATACACAAGCAAATTTTATTATCAAAAAGCAGATGACACTTCAATAGCGGGTAGTTTAATTATGAAAAGCAATTGTTTTAATGTTATATGTACAAGATATAAAGAATGTTGTATTCCAAAAAAAATTAATGCCACTAGAAGGATAACTTTATTACTCTCATAACATTAATAATTTATATTTGTATTATACAATGACGACTTCATAATCAACAATTATAATGATTAAATATTTCGTGCAACAAGTCAGAGCAATTCAAAAATTATATCCATTACTCTAAGATTAAAATGAATTTAGAATTTTAGCATGAATGTACAACACAAGTCACTACGTGGGAGTTTCTGTTTCTCCAAGAAAGAAGATTGATATAGAGATATAACAAGAATCGCACAAAAGACATGCTTTTGCACGGGGAGAAATTATCTTAAAAGCCATAAACCAACTAGATTAACAAAATACAAAATAGGCACAATTAAGTAATTAAAATTTTTAATAGATGTTAATTAACATAGTATTTTTTTCTTTTTAGTATTGTCTAAGGTTAAGCATGACAGGTTGTTGAGTTTTATCAATTAAACATATTAAGGGGCAGAAGATTCTGAGTATTTAGATAGCTATAAATTCCTCTTCTATTTACCTAAAAATCCTGAATCCGAGGAACGATATTAAACCTTTATAAAAGAAAGAAAGGAGAATTGGGTGCAATTGCACCTTCAGTAACACGTTATTATTCACAACAGATATATCTTCTCAATTTCTTACCTTGAGTGGATCCCATCCTCCCCAGTCTTCTGTAATGTCACTACTTGATAGATCAAGCACGACTAATTTTTTCGGATGAAAGTTGGCCACTTCGAAATATGAGGAACAATTCTGCCACCGAAGCCATCTTAATTGAGGAAGCAAGTTTTGAAAATCTCCAGTGAAATTTACACCATCCACTTGAAGGAACCTCAAGTAGGTGAGTTCATTAAATTGTTCACCTCGGTAGCTTTTTCTGTCCCAAACGCCACGATAAAGGGCCTCACGAAACCAGTCATAATAGTGAAGACAAAGGGCCTCAATCTTACTAGTGCCCTACAATTACGAAACATTGTGGAGCATAAGTTTTAATTGATGAAATGAGACCAATTGTATATAAAAAGGACTAATTTCAGTTTGATATCAAACTATCATGGTGTAGGCTTTTTACTTTCATCGAATTTGAGAAGAATAGGAAAGATCAAGGTCTTGCAACTGAAGTGCACAGCAGAAGTTAAAAGTATTTCGATTTTTAAAAGATCTAAGTAGAATACTTATGGATCTGTCAATCCCACTTATCGTAAAATCTCAACTTTTTCCTTCAATTGTCTTATTTTAATTCATGGATCTTACCACATAACATGTGTCACTTAGTTGTACACATATATTAGTTTTAGTTACACATATCTTTTACAGGAATGGAAACAATTGAGGGATTTATTATTTATTATGTGCAACAGGTCATTTTTTACAAATAAATAATGTTAAAATCATATAGTGACTATAACGAAATGTGCAATAAGTGATGACTGTTATGATTGAAAAGTTGTTTGAATATTCATTATAAGGAAGTATTTTCATAAGTAAATGATGTAAAATAAATCGGTAAAAAGTTATAAATCATAATAGCTCATATTTAACACGTAAATGATATAAAAATACTAAATATGTACTAAATAAAATGCTCACTAAGAGTTGACCTTGTAGATATATCTATAATAACGTGGTAGTCAAAATTTGACAATAAATGTTATTAGGGCGTTCATATGAAAACTACCCATCATAACAAAAAAAATATAGAAAATTCATAGAAAAAATTATGTACTACGATGAAAAGTCTATAGAATGAAAACAATAAATGTTTAGAGGGTTAATTACAATGTCGCGCATATATCGTAGATAAATATGAAAGCCACATCTGTAAATTGACTGTATCAACTAGTGATTGACGATAAAAGACACGATTGTACAAATTGTGAAAGATAAAATACTACATTGAGCATAAAAGAAGGGATATGGGGACTAAATTGCCACAAGCAGCGATAATTAGGAGACTCAATCTGTACTTAACCCAGTTTGGAAAATACAGAACAAGGATAGCTAATCATCACAAATGGATGGAGGTCTCATTCATCATAGCAAACAACTCAAAAGAAGTCAATACTCAACAAAAGAAAAAAGAGGGAAAAAACCTCACAAGAAATCAAAAGAAGAATCCAAACATCAAACACATGCATCAAACATATATGTGAAAAAAGCGTGGGCCTCAACAATTTATAACTGTCAGGTTTTCTCTGAAAATGCTTTGTCAAAGATTATGGTTTTTCTTTGTGGTTTTGTTGTTGCGTTGAAGTTACCAAAAGGAGAGTGTCCTCATCATGTACTACCCGGTAAAGATATAAATCAATGATCAATGACCAAGAAATTTCTCCTCAATTATGTCCTAAAATTAGGCAAAAACAGCTTCTAATTGAAAAGAGCTCTTTAGCTGGTAGAAGTGAAAAGTTTTGGAGACTTAACAATAATCTTATCTCAAACAAGAAAGAGGACTCACGTTGACTAACCAAGACAAGTAGAGATAGCTCTTGCCTTGTTGTTGTCAAGCACATCCGAGGCTTCCTCACAAATCCATAATCTGCTGCGCTCTTGAGGCTCCTTTGGATGTTCTAGACGAACAATTTCCCTTCCAAGATCTCTCAGTTGATCATGCATCATTAGATTGCCGTCATCATCAATTTTAATTAACGACAAAAGGCTCAATACTTCAATTCCATTCTCCGGGAAAAATTCACAAGCATCCCACATAGAAGTTGCACTTTGTTTAGATGATCCAATGCAAAAACATGCTATATCCAAAAATATCTGTTTCGTCTCATAATCTAATGATTCGTAACTTATCATCAACGTATCTTGCACTTTCTGGTCAGGCACTTTCTTTAATTTCTTTAATGTATCTTTCCATGTTTTATTTTTCTTTTCACGCAAGAAAGAACCTATAACTTCAAGAGCTAAGGGAAGCCCCCCAGTAGTAGACACAATATTACGAGAAATAACCTCATAATCACTGTGAGGAGAATCCTTTCGAAATGCATGTCTACTAAATAAAATCAATGATGGATCCAAAGGCAACTTCTCGAGTTCGTACATGTAGGCTGCCCTAGCCTCGTCAAGAATACTCTTGTTTCTAGTGGTTATGATGACTATACTTTCAGATTTAAACCAACTACTATCTCCAGCCAAAGCATTCAAGTGAGTCTTATCATCCATATCATCAAGAAGAATTAGGACTTTCTTACTTGTAAATCGAGATTTGATAATATGGATTCCATCATCGACATTATACACATCATCTGGACTTCTTAGTATATCGTGAATGAGCTGCTTTTGTAGCCATTCAATACCCTTGCGTAGAGATGTTTCTCGAATATTTGCCACGAAGCTAAGATGTTCAAAACGACTGGAGAGATTGTTGTACAAGACCCTTGCAAGAGTTGTCTTACCGATGCCGCCCATTCCATAAATTCCAATAATCCTTGTATCATTAAATTTAGCATCTATGAAGCTCATAATTTCTTCTACACGATTATCAATTCCGACCAACTCTTTGGGAACAATTAGTTGAAAAGGTCTTTTTAACTCGCCTATGACTTCTCTGACAACAATTTTAACTAATGCTCCTTCATGCCTGTCAAAAAAGGCCAAATTTCAGTATAGGATGGCAATATTTATATTCTTTTTTAAGTAAGATCTAGTTATGAGAAACCAAACAATGTTTTAGTTGAGGATAACGTACCCATCATCAATTTTCTCCGATTCCCATCCTTTTAAGGAACTGACTTCTTTGAGCGCTTCTTCCCATTCCTTCACAACCATTTCGTCCAAATTCTCTTTATGTGCATTGATAGCATCTCCAAATTTTTCTGTCAAATGTCGCACCTGTGAGGGTTCCACTTTGTAAAATATGGGCAACACTACTTGCCCTATGCTTCTCCTACACTTCAACATCTGAACAAGCTCGCGAAGGCACCATTTGCTGGAGGCATAATCCTCAGATATAATTGGGATCGAGATCTTAGACTGCGTAATACTGCAGAGAAGCTCCGGACCAATCTCCTCACCAACACGGAGCTCATTGTCATCTCTGAACACTCGAATTCCTGCATCAACAAGGCTAGTATAAAGATAATCGGTGAAGCCTTTACGAGTGTCTTTCCCTCTAAAGTTCAAAAACACTTCGTAGTCATTTCCTTTCGGCTTTTTGGTTCCGACGCCTTCACAATCACCTACATGCGGAAAGGTCAATGAGGAAGATGCTTCGTATATCGGATCTTCCGAATGAGTAGATTCTTTTCTTTCCATCTCGAGATTGATGGAACGAAGCCTCAAAAGAAGAGGAATATGGAATCCCAGATCTAAGAATTGCGAAAATGTCTCTCAGAACTCAATTGAGAGCTACATTAAAGAAAAAAACAAAAGTTCTCATACAACTCATCAAAACATGTGGATCGATCAAAAGAAGGAAGAGAGAAGAGGAGAAGAGCAAGGAGTCACCGATAAACCTGAGGAGTGCTCAAACGACACGATCCACACGCTGCTGTGATCTCCACCGATTCTCAGCCTTCGACATTGGATAACCCACACGCAACCCTCTTTATACTGCCTGCTCGAACAATGCTGAGTTCTGGCCATCCAACCATCCAAGACTCATCATGCCAATTGAACCGTTGCGATGCATGCTGCACGGGAAAGTCAACTATTGCAGGCGTACTTTCCGCAGCACTGCGCGGAAGGTGCGTGGAACTTAATGAGGAAAACTGACGTGCAATGCTTTGGTGCTTCTATTGAAGGTGCGTGGAACTTAATGAGGAAAACTGACGTGCAATGCTTTGGTGCTGCTATTGAAATGTCAGATCCAGCAAGGCTTGACTTGACTTGCTTTTTTTATTAACAAATAAAAGTGGAAAAGAAAGCTAACTAGCTATAATCACTTGCTCCTGGTGCTAAGGTAGATGAGTCGATGACAGAAACATATCAATCATCGGATTGAATCACAATTTGATTAACAAAATGTTTGTATGACACTTAATATTCAAATAAGGAAAGTTTATTATTCTCAATCTATAATCTGACTTGTTTTTTTTCAAAAAGATTTGTCTGAAAAAGTAACGTACAAACTAAATCTCTCCCAAAATAATTTGAGTTCCTCAAACTAGATATATCTATGCCACGTCAAGCCTAAAGACTATCTAGTCATCATTTACCTCTAGCCCAAGGTACTTTTGTCTTTGTCCTTAAATTAATATTTTTTCTGACCAAAAAAAATTAATGATTTTTTATGTTGTACATAAATTTTATTTTTTTAGTGTCGGCCAACGTATTCTCCACAATTAAATATTTATTCAATAATACATTTTTACTTTTTTATTTTGTTTTTTGTCAAACTTTTTTTTATTTCATGGGGACATTCTTCTTTTGCTTAGCTTTTAAGCCAAGATCATCACCTACGATATCTAGACTTTGACCAATCATATTGTTGTGGTCTCCACCATTCTAGCCTTTAACGTTTTGTTACCAATGCACGGCACTTTCTGCTATTAAAAAAAATTATAGAGCAACTTCCGCAGCATTATGCGAAGGGTGCGTGGAAACTTAGCAGGTGCTTCTTGACACGACTTGCTTTTTCTATTAATAGAAAATATATAAGAAAAGACACCAACAATACAATACTCATAAGTGGCTAGAGAACTGTATAACGGGGTTACGTATGTTCATGTTGGCAAATTGATGATAGAATAATCTAAAGAAAAGTGCCCATTTTTATAGCTCATTCAATTGGGATTAGCATAAACAAAATTCCTGTCTAATTTCTCGGCTGCTGAAGGGTGACACCAACTTCATTTCTTTTTCCCTTTTATGTGGTTTAGTAGACGCAGATTAAGTTGAAGTAGCTGCTATCGATTTTTTTTAGCAATGTATCGAGAAAGAGATGGTGGCAATTTTTAGGAGTCAAACGTTAACAGGAGTATCTTACAAATTCTTTTTAGCATTTGGTCATTTTATAAAATGTTATGTTGATTTGTCTATTCAATTCGATTTCTTTACAATCAAGTTGCATGATGTATATGTGTATATAGAGAGAGATATTTGTACATGTATCATAGCTTAACAACTAGTGGACCATTACTGTGAAGAAACCTTTTTAATTGGTGAAATTTTTCAATATCTTTCTTACATAGTTCCAACTACTTGATAAGAGAAATACTATGCCACGTTCATTAAAAACTCCTATCATATATCCTCCTCTCTCTCTAACCAGTGAAAAATTAACAAATATAACATCATAATAGCATAGTAATGTATGACATTATGATACGTCAAAGTAATTAAGTACAAGAACATCATAATAGCACGGTAAAATTGTTATATGGCGTTATGATATATTATCGTAATCAAGTATGAAAGCGGTATGAAACAGAAGCGTGCACCCAAGAATTTTCAAAAGATGGGTGGGTCCCTTGCCAAGCGACTTGTTTTTTTTTTCCTCGTCCACTTTTTTTAAGGTTGAAGCTATTTTTAAGCTAAAGGGATTATTCTTTTCAATCCGTAGCTCCAGGAAGCTTCAAAGAAATTTCCAGTTTCAGATTTTTTTCATTTTAAGACAAGTTAAGAAATTATAATGCTATTATATACTAATGATGGGTATATGAATTCCCTTTAATTAGCCAAGAAGAAAAGCATATTGTTGGATGACTTCAGTAATTTCTCGCTTGCTAAGATGATCATCCAGAAAGGAATGTCTTAAAAGGTTCAATTTGATTAGTGAGATAATTTTTTCCATAGCTCTTGTTAACAAACATAAATAGTATAAAGAGAGACTGAAGCCTCACTATATATTAATCTGATGTATTGCGAATGGGAAATATTATCAAGGGGAGAAGAACATTAAAAGTACCAAAAGTTGTGTACGCACTTTAGTGCCAAAATTTTTTTTTGGATCACTTAAGTGCCAAATCGGAAAACAAACGCTTGCACCCATCGTGACGCTTTTGTGTTGCCTCAGATACGAGGTTTTTGTGTTCGGCAACTCCTCTTGTAAATATACTGCTTACCTTACCAAAAAACAAATTGGGAAACAAACGATCACCTAAATACCAAATCGGAGAAAAAACGATCACTTAAGTGCTAATACCGGCCAAATTGATTACTTGGCATTTATAAATAAAATTTTTAATATTACTTAGCAATTTTTTTAAAAAAATCTAGTCCACATGGACATAAAAAACGACATCATACAATCCAATCAATACTTAAGTGATAACTTTAAACAAAATTTAGCACTTAAATGATCACTATTTACAACTTTCAGACATTATCATTTATGGGTTATATGCTATTTGGGCATGCCGGTGAGCCATGTAGGACTAATAAATTAATAATATATCGCCACGTTGGATTTTTGATGACCCAGACCGGAATTGGCACTTAAGTAATCGTTTTTTTTAGTGACACATAAGTGATCTGAAAAAAACTTTTAGCACTAAAATGAGCGTCATACACAATTTTTTGTACTTCTAGTGTTGTTCTCCATATTATCAAGAAACAAAGCAAACATGTATTGCTAGTTATAATTTCTACAGAAAAGTTTCCTACCAAACGTGTTTTCGCGAAGATGGAAAAATAAAAACAAAAATAGTTTTCATTTTCAATGAACTGATAATGACTTCTTGAGCCAAATGGGCCATAACGCATAGTGAACTTGACTCTAGTTATCTTCCGTGAAATTGTTTTCGCTAAAAGAAACTTTCCATGAAAAATATTTTTCAAGAATAATAATTTGTAAAATCGTCCTTTTTTATCTATGGTCACGCGAGGGCTACAACCTCCATGGTCGTGGTGACGGGCTCATCTCCACCGCGTGGATTGATTTAGACAGAGAGAGATGCGGCTATGGAGGTAGCGACCTCCGTTGATTCGCTCCAATGGAGATCTGTAGCCACACTAGGCCACGACCTCCATGACATGTTGAGGTAAAATATCCTTGCCCCTTTTTTTCATTGAATGGTTTCTGGATCAGCACTCCTTTTAAAATTCAATTTTCTCGTCTCAGCAATTTGCCCTTTCCTTCTTTTTGTCCTAAAAAGAAAAGGTTCGTTGATATCATCGGTAAAGTTCATGTGATGGAATCTTCACTTTTCAATTAATTGTCAAATTTGTGTCATCGGAGACAGCTACGACCTTCGCTGCCGCCTAAGAAAGCCTTTATATTTGTATCTAATGAAGAAATCAACGCAAAGTGATAAGAAAAGAAAAGGAAATGTCACATTCGATTTATTGTACCTTCACAGTAAAACTTACAAATTCAAAGTCGTGCAATTTAAATTGTCGTAATTTTTTCAATCATATTCTCTTGACCAAACGACATTGTAAGGGGTATATGGTTCGGTATTTTTATGATGAGAAATCCCACCTAAAATGGATAAGCCCATCTAAGATGCTAGCCAGTGCCGAAACAGACTAACCAAATACGTGATATGGAGATTAAAAAAATATTTGATGAATATTTAGAACTAGGCGTATCAATAATACTGTCTTGAAGATGGCGATTTTCTCTCTAGGATTCACGCAATCCGATACAGTCAGCTCCAATGTATATCTTGTCACCTAATGCAATGCCCAGACCCTAACCTTCCTCACTGTGAGAAAATATTGGGGTGAGTTTAACACTCCGCTTAGGATTTGCAGAAAACCATCCACAACTTGACACGCGGCAATCGGGACCCACATGGTAGGGAAAAATCTCGTCTCTCTCCTCCCTCTCACGCACTTTGCTCTCTATCTCTCTGCGACCTCACGCTCAACCCCCTCTCTCTCTCTAACACCTTCGCTGATGTTCTGAGAAGCCTTCTTCAATTCATCTCTCCTTTGAACTCAAGTCCTTCAAGCTTCCTAGCAAAAAAAAAAAAGTGTCATTCAAGCTTGACTCCGCCATCTCCGCCCGGACCCTATCCATGCCTCACCTCCCCGACCGTCGCGCCTTCCCCCTCTTCCTCCGCGGCCGCAACCGGCGACCTCGACGGCGGCGAAGAAGCGCTCCCGAGTCTTGTGGTCGATCCAGAAGCTGCTGCGTTCGGTCTTCAAGCCGAAGACGAGCTCTACCTCGGCGTTCGGCATTGCGGTCTGTACTCACCTGTCGTCGGCGAGGATGATGGGTTTTACGTTGGGTACGACAAGTCCGGCGCGTTGACCACGATGCCGGAGTCTCCGGAGGTTGAATATCTCGGGAAGTTGTTGCCGGAGATGGATCGGAGGCGATGGCGACTAGAAAGAGCAGAGCTAGTCGTGCATCGAGCATGAGCGAAGGTGTTAGAGAGAGAGGGGGTTGAGCGTGGGGTTGCAGATAGATGGAGAGCAGAGCGCGTGAGAGAGAGAGGAGAGAGGCAAGTTTTTTCCGTGACATGTAGGCCCCCAATTGCCACGTGTTAATTTGTGAGTAGTTTTCTGTAAATCCTACGTGGAGTGTTAAACTCACCTAGTATCTTCTCAGCTTAATCTATGTAGCAAGCAAAAGATGAGCAAGATTCAAGCTTTTAAGTGATATCCAATATAGAGAAAGCGTGAAAGAGACAGGAGAAAAGGAACAAAGGATAGAGCATTATTAATGGTGATCTCTTAGTTTGTGTTTTTTCTACAAGATGCCTTTGGATATATAGATAAAAGAAATGACACGCGGGAGAATTCTATTTACAAAAAGTAATTCAATTTACGAACTTTATCTTCTTGACCAATTTCTGTATAGCCTTCCTGTTATAAATATAAGTTTCTTCATTTAAATTGCTATTTAGAAAGGGAATTTTAACGTCCATTTGACGAATTACCGAATTATGTATAGAAGCTAAAGCCATCATTGATCTAGTTATTGCAAGCCTTGTTATCGGAAAATAAACATAAAAGTAATCAAGTCCTTTTTTATTATACCTCTTAGCCACTAATCTTGCCTTACATTTATCTAAGGAAAATTTCAAATGAGAACCCAAAATGGATGAGTTTTCTTAAAAGAAGGCTTGAAATGAACGTTATCTCAAGTAAGGATCTAAAATGAAAATTTAGTCTCAAATAATGACTTAAGCTCGACAGCCGGTTAAATGTTGGGTCAGCTAGCTAGCACATGCGTATTTCGACGGCATAGCCAGGGACATAATTGTCCAAAGACATTTCTTTTTTTCTTTTTATATCTTATCACTTTTTTTCTCTTCTTCCTCCTTTACTCACGTTTCTCTCCAGATTTGGCCATCTTCCATGGTCATTGGCCAGCGTTTAAGCGTCTTCTTGGTCAGCTCTTCAGATTTGGTCGTCCATGGCCACTGGTGTCAAAAGAGCCATCGTTGCTCGTGGCCATCTTGAGCCAATCTTAAGAGACAAAAAACTTCAGTTGCGCGCTACTACGACTTCCTCGCCCGCCATCTTCCCTGGCAGCGACCGATCCGGAGACGCCGGCAGCCTCTCCGAGAAGTTCCTTGCCGGGAACTCCCTGTCCCACTCCCGGCTCCGGTCGTCCTCAAAGTTCAGAGCGTAGCTCGTCGGGTCGTACCCGAACTCCGAGGAGGTGGCCGCGGTGGTGGCTTGGCCCCGCCTCCTCCGGCGGCTCCTGATCCGAGCGACGAGGGTCCGCCACTTGTCTCGGATCTCCCGGGCCATCGAGCGGAGCCACACACAGGGCGATCGAGCCTCCCCGTGGCGGCCTCCCTTGTCGCGGCCCGAGGAGGCGGCGGTGGCGTTGCTGCCGTCGTGGAGGTGGGTGATTTATGGGGCGGACGGGATAAGGATGGTGGCGGGTGGCGGCGCAAGCAGCGGAGCGGAGCGGAGGCAGTGCTGAGTGATGTATCGCGGGCAAGTGGAGACGCGGTTTCTTGAGTTTATCTCGCGTGACGTTACCCTTCGTATCGGATTTTCGCCCACAACTTCATTTTTGGGGCAGCTTCGTAATTAAGCAAAATTCGAGGGACCGGATAAGGGATAAGCTGCAATCTTTTTTTCCTTTTCCGTGTTTGCCAAGATTGAATTTAAATAATTTTTGGGCAGCACTAGTTCTGCTTCTGTGCGATTAATAAGTCCGCCCGACTTTCGTCGAAAAGATAAAATTGCCTTCAATCATTAGATTACAATTTAAAGTAGCGGCCCCAAACGATTTTACTTTCTTTTCTTTTTAAGTTTTTCTATTTTATGTAGGATTTAGTTACCAAAAAAACAAAATTCCCATGTATATTAAAAGATGATGTTTTTTCTTTACTTGTCATATTTTACTTCCATAAAAATTAGTTTTGATGAAAAGGGATATTGCCAAAAAAAAGTAATTCTTTTCCAAACGATCGATCAAATTTATGGATAAGTCGTCGTGGAATCGAATTAAACTAACATAGATAATTTTTTAGCACAACCATTTATTTATAAATTGTCACTGTTTTTATGCATATCACTATCAAACCCAGTCTTATCAGTTTTCTTGGGATGATGAGATGAATTAAAAAAAAATTCATCAAAAATTTTCCAAGAAAAAATCGCAATTATATTCTCGAACGTCAAGCTGAGCATGGCCCTGACCTGGCCTAAGCACAAAACGGACATGGCCCGCCACCTAACGAGCCATGCCCTGGCATGGGCCCAAGCGTGCCGTTCCCGCATCGGCACGGTCCACTACCGATCCTAATCCACAAGAAAAGAAGGGTTTTTTTTTTGTCAACTCAAGAAAAGAAGTTAGCATCCCACGTCATCCTTAAAGTAAATCCCACTCAACCAATACTAATTTGCTTCTTGTCCGTTCGCATTTCGTTGACACAATGCTACTTGATCGGCAAAATTTGCTCGAACACAAAAAACTCCAGACGAAAAGCCAAAGCAAAATGGAGACGATGACGACGCATCGAAGCAGAACTTCTCATGAATTTCAGATCTCGAAATCTACAATATGTACAGGCAACTTGGATCCCTCCAAGGATTGTTGATAGCCCCCACCCAACTTGTCGATCAAAATCAAAAAGATGTATTTTTTTTACAGAGGAAACGACTTCAACTACAAGCTATGACTTCCCCAGGTAACTTCCCCGGCAGCAACCCATCCGGAGATGCCGGCAGCCTTGCCGAGAAGTTCCTAGCCGGGAACTCCTCGTCCGACTCCCGGCTCCGTTCGTCCTCGAAGTTGAGCGCGTAGCTCATGGGATCGTACCCGAACTCCGAGGCCGCCCCGGCGACATGGCCCTGCCTCCACCGGCACCTCCCAATCCTAGCGACGAGGCTCCGGCACTTGTAACGGATCGAGCAGGGCGACCGAGCCGCCTCGCGAGGGTTGCTGCCGTCGTCGCAGTCGTCCGATGAGGAGGCGGCCTCGTGGTAGGCGGCGGCGGCGATGTGGCCGTCCTGGAAGCAGCAGAAGAGGAGGCACGGGGAGGACGGTGATCTGAGCTTGTGATTGAGCGACATTTCGACAGAGAGAGCGACGAACTCGTAGCCTTGGCGTGGTCGGTGGAAGACCGTGAAGAGAGGGAATGAAGATGAGGATGAAGATGGAGAAGAGGATGAGGTTGGTTGGGTTTTATTTTATTTATAGGACGTGGCAGAAAAGAGTGGAAAGTCCACGTGGGAGTGACGATGAAGAAAACCGAGGGTTTGTTCGCGGGGGCAAGTGGGAAGCGGTTTTTTTGCGTTAATCCCGCGTGAGGTTTGGGGCGGTTTGGTAATTAAGTAAAAGTCGAGGGACCCCATAGCTGCTGCCACTTTTTGTTTTTGTTTTATCTCTCTTTTGTTTTGCCAAAGTTGGAATTTAAATATCTTTTTAATGAATTTTATTAGACCTGTCAAATAGGTGGGTCAAGTCCGATAAAAAATAGTTCGAGCCGAATTGACCCATTTCCATGAAATATAAATCTAATAAATCGTACCCAACACATACCCGACTAAACTCATATTAATAAAATACTTCTATATTTAACCCAATTTAGAAAAATCATATCTAAATTAAGGTGAGAGCACGATTTGAGCAAGTGCCGTCGAGTGAAGGTTAGAGAGAGTGAAGAAGAAGTAATAGAGGTGGGTTAGGTTTAAGCAAGCTATGAACCCATTTAACATTTATACCATTCTAAACCCATTCATGATCCATTTATTGAATATCTAATTAACCTATATAACAATCCAGCCTAATATATATGGGTTAAAAAATATGTTCACGTCCCATTTTGACAGGTCTGGATTTCATCATACGACCATATGAATAGAGAGAGTAAACCGTGACTTCAATCTCATGACTTTCGACCTTAGTCTCCTAAAGCATCTATGATGCAAGAAAGATGATTTATTTGAAGTTGGAGAATCCATAATCCTGGGTTTAGATCAAAAAAGAAAATCAATAAGATTTGAAACACCAAAGACTAAACGAGTATAACTTGGAGGCAAGATGATAAAAGAGAGGGCATTGATCGGAACGTTTGATTTTTCATGTGATATCAAATCATATATCCGAAGGTTCAAGTTACTCTATCGCCTCCCACGTTACTATCACTTTTCACCTTATTTTTTTAATGTCTAGCCAAATACTAGCTTCGAGCCAAGTTAATACATTTTCTTTTTGAAGCAGATAGGTGATGTTTAGGCTGGCTAAACCAATACCTCGGTGTGTTGATGCATCTCTTACACACATGCCGACGCGCAAATTGATCCCAAGCTTGAGAAAGCGTGTAACATAAATCGATCTGCATACACAAATAAATTGTGAATCTAGGGTTCTACCCGAGTTACTCTCAAAATTAAAGTTAGTAAGAATGAATCATTTTGTTCCCTACATGCCCTTGCACTAATCTCCACTTAATCTCATTCACGTGACCCAGCTCTCCACTTCTAATGGGGGTTTCATAGATCTCCAAGCTGGTTTTCCCACATTCCCAGAATTTGCTTTCTCTCTCTCTCTCTCAAGTTATAATAAACGAGATGTCCCGTGGTGCATGAACGAAACAAAAGCACAATGAACTTTCCCTAATACTCAGTAGCAATGACATAATCATTGTAATCAATTAATATATTAGAATGATGGGGTAGTCACTAGTCATGTTTGGTTTGGATTCTAGTCATTTACGACTCGCGTGATCGTGGGGCTCATGTGGTTCTCGAAGCGCGAGTCCGCATATGAGAGGGCTCCACGTCAGCGTGGATGGGAGTGAGCGTTCGAGGGAATGGTTCATGCACCCAATCATTGATGCGCGCTGCCGGACGCTTGCTCACCCGATAATTGGAAAAATTATTGAAAATATCTTAAATATATTACATTTGTACCAATTCAATTTTAAAATTTTCACTCCTGGGAACGGAATCGTGACTTGGAAGTCATGACTCCCGCGACCCTAGTTTCTACCACGAGTAACAAAAGGATGGCATCCGCTCATATTGGATCTCTACCCAATGCCTTTCACCATTATCCCTGACACTCCACTTTCCAGGTAAGAGGGGTTTGTTAACATCCATTGCAACTTTAGCGCGAAGGAATCCATGAGACCCTGAGATTTGGTGCGAATTGACCCAACTTTCACCACTTTGCCCGCCAAAGGAGCAATAGATTTCGTACTGTTTTTATGTCATTCGGTTGAAGGCCAATATATGTATTTGCAGCCACATCTCCAGTTCATCAAAACAGAGGTCCTCCAGTCTCCTCTGAGCATTCCATCTCTGCAGGTTTATGGAATTTCCCCTCATCGACCAAGGTCCAGAACTTAGGACTCTCTCTGCTTGGTGCCAATCGTGAAACCTGAACAAATACATCTTCTCATTTTGAGGGGTTATAGTAATCTCGCCCATATCAGCCCAGGCTTTCCTCCAAACATTAGCTATACAGCTCGAGTCAAGCACTTCTCCGACAAGATCCTTCCCATCAAAACCATCTCAGCTTCCTCATCATCAACTTGCTCCAAAACCAAATGATTCCCCAGAAGATTGTCTACCAGAGATGCTTGCGATGTTAAGGGAACCTCCGCGGGCATCCTGTAATGAGAAAAAAGAAATAGAGCAGCAGAGAATAAACTCAGAGATGTCGTCGAACAGTTGATAGGGGCAGTGTGTAGTGATAGGAAAACTAATGCGACGAAACAATGCCAAAAAGACGTAACTAAAATAGAAAGCAGATGGAAATATCCCATTCTTTTTGGTGCACAAATGCTTGAAAGCTAACATATGAAGATGAGAGAAAATCGGTTCTCGTAATTTTTAGTTTACAGAAGCTCTGTTAGTAAAATCTCCAGATTTAAATTGCATACACACACTTATGTGCAATCGATCTTGAGCTTCAGTGACTGAAAAATCGATCTTGAGCTCCACTCTTTAATGCCAATGATCTTCCACTATTTTTGCAGTGCTCTACTTCAACACAGGGTCACACGACGTCGTGAACTTGTCAAATGGTGATAACAATAACTACAACAGTGCTTCTATATTCATACGCTAACCAACCGACCAACCACCTGCTCCCTCAACAAAGCCTGCGAGTATTACACCTTTGCTAACAGTGACTGTTGCACTCAGGACCAAAAATTAGCTGTCACCTTCAGTGAAACTTCCACAGCCCCGAACTCCAGTTCAGCTGGATCCTTGTAACTGCTGGCCCCAACCACTGGGACCACCACATCTCAGCCACCACTTGGAAGTGATGCTTCATATCTCTGTGGGAAACTGCTAGTCCTGTTTATGTCCATTGCCATAAGCTTATCATGTGAGTTCATTATACATGAGGATCATTATTTCTACTAGATATAGGTGGACTATGGATAGATCGTGAGATGTTGCTCCTTGTCATAAAGTGAATAAACTCGTTAAAATGCTTCTTCTCATAATTCCGGCATGATTTATATACATAACATTGCTCAAACTTGTAATGGTTCATAATTTTCTTCGGAATAAATATATGGTTCTCCTCGCAAATTCTGAATTTCGGCTTTATTCGCAGTTCCAATATCATGAAGACTGAGATTATTAGAAAAATTAGAACGCGGCAGGATACAAAAACTTGCATACTGGAAAATTGAAATGGAGCATCACTGGAACAAATCCTCATTGGTGAAGCGAAAAAAATCTCAACATTGGAATGACAAATGCAGAACAGTGAATCACATGGTGACAGGAAAAACGGTGTGAATCTTGTTAGGACCAAACTCATCACAAACAATCGATCGAGAACTAAAAATGACAATGAAACTATGAACTCACTCTTGCAGCCTTGTAGCATATTAAATTCACACCTGATGATTATTAGCTTGAAAGAACCCAACGCATTTTGGGGACTCAGAGTGCCATAAGTCCAGCAGCATGATCGATTGAGAACAATGACAGGAAAAACGGTGTGAATCTTGTTAGGATCAACCTCATCACAAACAATCGATTGAGAACAATGACAATGAAACTATGAACTCATTCTTGCAGCCTTGCAGCATATCAAATTCACACCTGATGATTATTAGCTTGAAAGAACCCGACGAATTTTGGGGACTTAGAATGCCACAAGTCCAGCAACATGATCGCTCTCTTTGCCTATGTGTTTTTGTACTTTGCCTCCATATGCTTCCTTAATAATCCGCACGTCAATCATTAAATTACTTCTAGTAATCATATGAGAACAGACAAGAGAGAAAATTACAGTTGCAATATCGCAGAACAATAAAAACCAATTCAAGCAATCAGGAAAAACAAGCAAATTCACGTCATTCCTAAGTGTGGGATTTTTGTTGTCCAACTTAAGAAACTGAGATGACTATGGTCAAAGGGATTTTCTTGAAGAGTTGCTTGTTCTTTCAATGTTTTGTAATTTCCACAGCATCAACATCGCGTATAAACCAGTATACCTGCCATTAAGCAACAGCATAAAAATTTAACTTGCCATGTAAACAAAACAAACTGGATTTCTATACTGTATCGGCGGTTTTGTTTCGACTAAGATGGGCTATTTTCTTCTCATCCCCCCTAGAAACTAAATGCCTTGATGTTTTCAAAATTATGATACATCACTTTGGCCGTTCAAATTATGATGCGTCGCTCTGAAAACTAAATAAATGATCCAAATTATTTGCACGATATATGTTAGCACATACATCTTTTGCAAACATATTGTAGTTGTACGAGCAACTATTATTCACTTTACCGGCAAAGTGGCTATCTCATGAAAATTCGAAGTGTTTTTCTTTATTTTGATGGTATGGCATAGAGACCTTGATTAATTTAACTTATTTAATTGAAATGGGTTCAAAAAAGTGCGAGAGGCATTGGCTTTATGTGAGCTCAATGCCTTACCATCGCTAAATCATGCGGGTCTTGCATGGGATATGCCGAAATCAGTTGCATATAAGGAGCCAACTGATGTCCTATATCCAACTGATGTCATGACTTGACCAATTATATTGATATATGATATTGCATCATAACCAATTGCAGTATGAACTCCTAGTTTACTAAGTTTGCATAGAATCTACCCCTTCTCAAGTCTATTTTCCAACTAGATGATACTTAACTCAGCCGCAACTCAAAATTACAACGTGTGGACTTAGTCTTTGTGAAATTTCAGAGTAAGAAGTTTGGAATTTTGAAATCACTGGCCGTAAAGAGTTGATTTTAAAATTTGATGTTCTAGATTTTCATTAATGAATTTTTCCTTCTATTTTTTGGCAAGGTTCATTAATGAAGAAAATTCGAAGATAGTGAACAAAAAATCTTAATGTTTCGACCAAAAAACCAAGAAACAAAAAATTTTAATGCCTAAGATAGACTGAATCCGTTATATTAGTCAGAGGGCAAAAGCCTAACATCAATTTGGGCTTAAACAAAAACAAGAAGCCCGTTTCTTGAATTTGTCCAACGCGAGGCTCCTTAGAAATGATGACCCAAAGATTAGATAGCAACCCGGAAGTTTTAGTACGATTTTAATTATTATTTGTACCTTTCTCGGCCTTCTGGCTAAGATCTAAGTGTCGATGATTATTTGGCTCTATGTTTTCTGGTTTTCTCTTTATTCAGAAATGCCTAATTGTCAATTAATTGTATCCGAAGACAATCTCCGAATGATTAAAAATCTCGGTAGATGTAGGGTATGCAAAAAACTGTTCATACCTTTATGTTCAATTGAACCTCTAACAAGACTACTTTCTTAAACAAATGGATCACAAATCAAACAAATTTGGCTTCAATTATTTTGAAACTGACCGAACCACGAATCCATATTGTATAACCTATGAGGTTCATAATTACTTTTACCATTTATACATGAAGTAAGGTTTTTTTTTGTTTTTTTTAATTATGAAGTAGGTTTGATGTTTATTTTCGTAATTTATGAATTTTTGTGTGTGGAGACCTTGACGTTGAAATCACATCAAACTGCATCGGACTCATCCCTAGGTACACATTAATGGTTTAAGACACCTCAGCTACTTCTTTAATATGGATCCAGATATAGACGATCATTGGAAATTTCTATCATAAAATTGGCAATCATAAGTCCGAGGATTGAAGAATTATCTCTTTAGGTTTCGAATAGGTAGCAACCTTGCAGGCTCTTCATACAGTCTTATGTATTAATACAATGATCGGTTTCTAATTGATAGCGATCAACTGATAGATTTTATTATTGCATTTCCTGGTCAAACCATAATTGCTTCCTAACACCTTCACATTCCTTATGACGATATCTGAATTTAAACATTTTGGAGTTATCTTTTACTAAATATTGTTCTTTTCATTGTTCACGTCATGATATATGGCTAGATTTGGTTTGGCCTCTTTAATCAGTTTTTCAAAAGATTCACTTGTCCCGGTGCATTGCTTGTGGTTTAATTTGTCAAATGCTTGAATCTTCACACTTAATGGATGACTAAATATGTCATTGCCACTTTCCAATTTCTGTCTAATCAGTGGCAAGTTTGGGAGTTTTTGGGATGATACTTGATCAATGATTTGTATGATCTCTGGACTCCAAAACATGTCCTACTTCTAGGACTCTGCATTGTTTGACACTTTCTCTTGATCAAAAGTTCTGTTGTTACTATTTTCGGCCTCCAAAATGGCATTTTTCAAAAGCATACAGAGGATTGGTGTGATGCAGCACTGATCTCCTCTCAGAGTCAGTTCTTATGTGGAGATGCTGAGACTACAGACTGAAGCAGTCTCTTAGTTTTTAAGGTTTAGACACTAGATACAAACAAATTCAACTGATTCCTAAATGACATCGACCAAAAATGCTCTGCTGAGTCCTGGTTCTTCTCCTTTCTTTGGAAAGACACTTGATACAAACAAGCGATTGAGTTGAGATATGTGCTAATTCAGTCATCCTGCAAAGTTAATGTAGAGTATGAAGTTAACAGATACAACATCATGACATAGAAGCTTGCAAATCTAGATGTAGATTAGCGTAACATGATCTGAACTTTTGGGCGCTTCATCATATATGTTTGATCTGATCAAGTGAATATCGATTAGTCAAATATTACAGTTGGTCGCTGGAATGATCTACAAATTGAATATAATAGAGAGTAAAGAATTTGTGGGATCGCAGTCCATTATCAAATCTTCCTCCTCAATCCCATTACAAAGGTTTGAGCGACGTCACATTCATTCCCACCCTATCCCGCAATCCATTTGGCCAAAATCATTGAACTGACCTTTCCCGCCATCGAAAGACATGTAAATGCAACATTTTGGACTTTTTCTTCATCAGTAAATGATTAGTATTGGCTTTCTCTATTTCAATCTAAATCTCACTCACCAACCACTCGGAAAGTTTTATACTCGGTCGAAGTAACAAAGCTAGTGCCTTACTCCACAGTACATATATAGCGTCTGGAAATTTTAGCAGAAAGGAATCCACAATGTCCCCGAGATTTGGCATGAATTGACTCAACTTTCACCAGTTCGCCCGCCCAACAAGCAATAGGTTTCGCATTGTTCTCTTTCATTTGGTCTAAGGCCAATCCGTGTATTTTGCAGCCACACCTCCAGTTCATGAAAGCAGTGGTTCTCCTGTCTCCTCTGAGCATCCCATCCCTGCAGTTTATGCAATCCACCAAGGGCCAGAACTTAAGACTATCCTTGCTTGGTGCCAATCGTGAAACCTGAACAAACACATCTTCTCATTTTGAGGGGTTATAGTAATCTCACCCAAACCAGCCCAGGCTTTCCTTCAAACATTAGCTACACAGCTCGACTCAAGCACTTCTCCAACAAAATCCTTCCAATCAAAACCATCTCAGCTTCCTTATCATCAACTTGCTCCAAAACCAAATGATCCCCCATAAGATAGTCTACCAGAGATGCTTGCGATATCAAGGGAACCACTGCAGGCATCCTGTAATGAGGAAAAAGAATAGATCAGCAGAGAATAAACTCAGAAATGTTGTTGAACAGTTGATAGAGGCAGTGTGCAGTAATAGGAAAACTAATGCGACGAAACAATGCCAAAGAGACTTTCTTACCAAAAAAACAATGCCAAAGAGACTTTCTTACCAAAAAAAACAATGCCAAAGAGACTTAACTAAAATAGAAAGCAGATGGAAATAACTAATGATGATAGAAAGTGAATATGAGGATTATGGATGATTGAGAAGAATGGGGGGTGACGATCATGGAGGAAGGTAGCTGAAAGAAAACATCATTGTGATGTAGGGAAAGCTCTTGACAAAGAGAGAAAAGCACTCACAGAGGGGAAAGAAACAAATCTATGTATACCTTCCCGAAGAGAACTCAATATCCCATTCTTATTGGAGCATAAATGCTAGAAAGCTAACATATGAAGACAAGAAAAACAGTTCTCGTAATTTCTAGCTTACAGAAGCTCTGCTTGTAAAATCTCCTGATTTAAATTGCATAGATGTACTTACGTGCAATCAATCTTGAGCTTCAGTGGCCAAAAAATCAGTCTGGAACTTCACTCTTAAATGCCAATGATCTTCCATTATTTTTACGGTGTGCCACTGCAACGCAGGGTCACATGATGTCGTGAACATGTCAAATGGTGCTAACAATAACTGCAACAGTGCTTCTATGTTCATAAACTAACCAACAGACTGGCCACCTTTCCCCTCAACAACGCCTGCAAGTATTACTTAGTCTACACCTTTGCTAACAGTGACTGTTGCTCTCGGGGCCAAAAATTAGCTGTCACCGTTAGTGAAACTTCTGCCTCCCCGACCTCCAGTCCAGCTGGATCCCCGTAACTACCAGCGCCAACCACTGGGACCACCACATCTCTGCCACCACCTGGAAGTGATGCTTCATATCTCTGTGTGAAACTGCTGGTCCTGTTCATGTCTATTGTCATAAGCTCATTATATGAGTTCATTATACATGAGGATCATTGTTTCCACTAGATAAAGATGGACTATTGATAGATTGTGAGATGTTGCTCCTCATCACAAAGTGAATATACTCATTAAAATGTTTCTTCTCATAATTCCAGCATGATTCATATAGATAACATTGCTCAAACTTGTAATAGTTCATAAATCTCTTTGGAAAACACATATGATTCTCCTCCCAAATTCTTAAGTTCGGCTCTATTAGTAGTTCCAAAATCATGAAGACCAAGATTATTAGAAAAATTAGAATGCGGCAGGAGACAAAAACTTGCATATACTGGCAAGTCGAAATAGAGCATCACTAGAGCAAATCCTCATTGGTGTAGCGAGAAAAACCCCACCATTGGAATGATAAATTAGCAAAATAGTAAATCACTTGGAGACAGGAAAAATGGTGTGAATCTTGTTAGGATCAAACTCAACACATAATCGGTTGATTGAGAACTTAAAATGACAATGAAACTATGAACTAACTCTTGCAGCCTTGCAGCATATCAAATTCACACCTGATGATTCGCTTGAAAGAACCCGACAAATTTTGGGGATCCAGAGTGCCACAAGTCCAGCAGCATGACCACTTTCCTTTGCCTGTGTATTTTTATACTTTGCCTCCATAAGCTTCCTCAATAATCCACATGTCAATCACTGGATTACTTCGAGCAATCAGTGAGAACAGACCAAAGGGAAAATTACAGTTGCAATATCCCAGAACAATAAAAAACCAATTCAAGCAATCAGGAAAAGCAAGCAAATTCACGTCATTCCTGAGTGTGGGATTTCAGTTGTCCACCTTAAGAAACTGAGATGACTATGGTCAAAGGGATTTTCTTAAAGAGCTACTTGTTCTTTCTACGTTTTGTAATTTCTACAGTATCAACATTGCGTATAAAGTTAAACCAGTATGCCTGCCATTAATCAACAGCACAAAAGTTTAACTCGCCATATAAACAAAACAAACACCTTATAGATGACCTGCAAGCGAGCAGAACAACCTTCAAATGCAAAACTTGAAAAAAGATTATTAATCTAAAAGTTCGGTTCCTGGCATCATGTTGAGATTGAAGAATCACAGGGGATGACAAATGACGAATTATTTTCTCAAAAGGCACTCTTATGATCTAGTCCTCCAACAAGGGCTGCCAGCTACATTCCTACCACGATCGAGAGAAAGATTTCATTCCAACTAAGAGGCATGAATCACTCAGTAATGCACAAAAAAGTGTTTCACAGACGATTCACCAGGACTGCCAGCTTCATTCATGATTTTATCAAGTCTAAGGTTTTTGTCTTATTAGGGGACAGGGATCGTCTCGAACTATCACCAGAATGTGATCTCATGAATACCCAATGTAACAACTGCTCATATTCTATGAGGAAAGCTCATGACAATTCAGATATTGGCTTTAGCCACTTGCATTGGGAAATGACTAAAGCTTGTGGAAACTCCAAGTCTCCAAGCCCTTGAGGCTCAATTAGTTCGTCGCAGTCTCGTGCGACAATTGATGAGCATCATGAAATCTCTATACTTTATAGGTATCTCGATCCTTTGAGCCCTGGGATGTCTGATAGTTCGCAACAAGTTATCACTATCAAGTTCCTTAAATCTTCAAATTTCAACGCATCTGGGAATTTTACAAACTTTTGCAGGATGAAAATATCTCTAGGCTTTCAGTGTCATTTAGCTTCTCACAGTGGTTGATGTTTCAACCTTTTCAGGGTTTTCAAGCACGATAGATCCAATAATCTTCCAAGGGAAGCGCAACCACAGATATCCAATATTACCAAAATATCCAGCCCGTCGAGACCGCGTTTCAATTAGACTCTTGCAGCTTGCAACATCAAAGCCCTCAAATTATTTAAACTAGAAAGGTCTGGTTATCTTTCATGGATGTGCAATTAAAGATATCCAATCTGACCGATAATCAACCTCTCAAGGCCGTGAGTTTCAACTAGATTCCCGTGATGTGCAGGATAGAATCCCTTTAGACATTTTTAACTTGAAAGGTCTGTTTAACTTTTAATGGATTGAAAGATCTGGTAATCTTTTAATGGACATGCATTTAAAGACATTAAACCTACCCAACAGATTCTTATTAATCAACCAAGGCCTCAAACTTCAATTAGATTCTTGGAATTTGCAGCATGAAATTCGAAGTCTTTAAACTGGAAAAGTCTGGTAATCTTTTAATAGAAGAGCACCCAGAGATATTCAATCTTGCCAGTAAATCCAACCTGTAAAGACCATGAATTTCAACTAGATTTCGGCAATTTGCAGCATGGACTCTTTCAATGGATGTGCATCCAGAAATACAGAACGTTTCCAGATATTCTATATGGGTCAAAGCCTCAAACTTCAACTAAATTCTCGCAGCTGGCAGCATCTGATTCTTTTAGATTCTTTAAACTTGAAAGGCCAAGTGATTGAATGGACATGCAAACAGAGAAATCCAAACTTACCAGACTCTTGCAGTTTGCAACACATGATAGCCTTAGATGTTTTGAACTCGAAAGGTCCCCTGAATTGCAACCAGATTCTTGCAACTAGCAGCGTTTGTTTCGAAGTTGTAAACCTTCTGCATTCATTTCCTGCACAAGTACGTCTAAAGAGCAAAAATGACTGTCAATGGCCCAACCGAGGGAACCTTTTGGTGGCTCACCACCTCCTCCCTGCATTACCCAACATATGAGGTCAGAGAGACATAGAGAAACAGCATGGATCAAAATTTGTCAAACATGCATTTACCTGAATTGGAGCAAGATTATTCCAGAACATGGACTGATTAACATGACCTGAACATAGGTTACATCCACAAAATCGTAAGAGGAGCAAAATCAAAACGATAATAACGGGCTAAGCGGAAAAACTAATCTTTAATAGTTGAATATGCACATAGAGAAAATAAAAAGAAAATTTAAGATTATTGGATAATTTATAAAAACAAGAAGAGGTAATAGAAGGCCGGCGCAGCCATCAGTGCTCTTTAAAAAAACACGAAATTTCTGCAAATTGTTTTCAAATAATAGACCTGAATGAAGCGTGTTTCAAAAGTGATGAAGTTCTGTAAGAAAGTTCAATCACAGTCATGGTTCAACATGCCTTTGCAAAACTGCGTGAACTACCACCACAATGCCTATGAAGCTTACTTAAAAATGAGTTGATAATATCCGATACAACATTTCACACTTGTTCATCACATGCTGTAAATTATTCATATGAAACAAAATGAAACTCAGAAACCATAATTTCACCTCTTTTCCCCTTTCATTTAGTTGGTAGCAACTGCAATAAGGATGTGATAACAAATAAAGCCTACCGATACAGAGACTAATCTAAGCAACTGTCTTCAGGATGGAAAGACAACCCTCAACAAAATTTTCCTCCTAGTCAGTAAGCACGACACAATCTGAATGTGGTCACATTTGAATGCCACCCATCCTCACTAGTGCCATATAGATCCAAAACTTGTCACTCTGTACATTCTATAGTACTATGGTTCATCAGGAGCACCAGCGCACCATTCACATCAATATGGAAAGAGCTATTGACAACCAATCAGACATTGGTAAGCTATGGCAGACAAACACTAAAAAACCAGGAACTTTGGCTCTAGAGGGGAGCTAACCCATCAAGGATTTGACATGAGCCGCGACTGCAGATAATAGATTTATCTTACCGAGTGCTGGCAAAGCCAGATGAGTCACTTTATATACACTACAAGTTCCCTCGCGAATGATAGCTCATCTTTGAAATGTGCCGCTTCGTATATTGAATTGTCCATGAGTTAAATTCTCGACCACCTTTCACTCTCAATTTCATTGAATCTAAAGAAGCTTTCATCACAAAAAATACCTTCCTTCAGTCCATTAACCTTAAATGGAACAAAGTTGAGAGCATTTTTCCTTGTTCATCTGTTTCTCGACCACCTTTCCGTGTTCAGCTACCGTGACCGAAACCTTAACAGCTCTGCCTAGTCCTCATCATTTCTCGATGGAACACTTTAAGTCAATAAGGATTGACCCCAAATGAGAAGTGAAGCACCTCCTCAGCAAATTTGACTGTGGCAATTCATTAAGGTCCTGTTTCTACGCAACGGCAGGCAACAGTTAAAGAACAATCCGAACGCTCGTTGAGTCCGCGTTAGACAAGAGAATGCTCGATCAATTGTCGCTCCTGACAAATTTCGCCCTCACTTCCATTGAACTTAGAAAGCAAACAACAAAAACTAAATCCCAGACAGAAGGAACGAAAGAAACAAGAGGACAAAACAGAAAAGAATCGAACCTCCGCCATTGAACTTGATGGCATCGTGGAGCTGCTCGAGCGCCTTGTTGGAGGCCTGGCGGTGGTGGTGCTTCTTCTGGCGGTGCAGCTGCATGATCTCGCCGCTGATTGCGGGCTGGAGAGCGCCGTAGTCGCAGGGGAGATCGGGGAGGGGGGAGAGAAGGTCTGGAGGCCGCGGAAGCTCGTGGCGACGCTGCCAATTGGAGCGCCCGGGGCGGAGGCGGAGGCGGAGGCGGAGGCTATGGGAGCTTCCCTTCTGCTGTGGAGCTGATCTTCGAGCTCAGTCAGATACACACCTGGGCTCGTCACCTCCGGAGAATTTGGGCTCGTTACCTCTGGACATTCGGGGAATATGCCTGTCAATGGAAAACTCACCCGGCCTGCGTTTGGTGGCTTTTCTTAGCCCAAAGGACTTGTCGCGGATCAATTCGTATAAGCGCGCCTCGCGGGACAAATCAACCTCCCGATCAACACGTGGAAGCCAAACCTTGGATAGTCGGACGGGAAGCTCGGGGAGACATTCAAGTGGACGGCAATCGAAAAGAGTGAGTTCCTCGAGAAGGGTTAGTTTGGAAAGAAATGGTAACGATGGACTTGGGAAAGTAATGTGCAGAGCTGTTAAGCTGGAGGGCGGCTCCGGTATTCCTCGAAGCTTTTCGCAAAATACAAGGCTGAGATGTTGGAGAGAAGAGAGCTTAAAAATGCTTTCTGGCAAGTCCAAAATGCCCGATCCGCCTAAACAAAGCTCGTTTAGCGAAACCAATTCACCTATACTATTAGGCAGTCCTTTTAGATTTTTGCACCATTCCGCACTCAACTTTTCGAGTTTCGCCAGCATTCCAATGGCACTAGGCAATTCCGTAACTGGAGTTCTACCGATGTCCAAGCTCCTCAAATTTTGCAAATTCCCAATGCTTTCAGGTAATTTTGTAATTGATGTCGCCATTAATTGCAGTTCGGTCAATGATGTCAACTTTCCAATCGAGTCGGGGATCTCTCTCAACGATATACATCCTCTTAGGTTAAGATGAGACAAAGATGCTAGATTGCCTATGGAGCTAGGTATGCGAGCTAATGGTAGACACGAAGAGGCATCAAGAGTCTCCAGTGCCTTCATAGAACCAATGGATTCAGGTAATTCTTTAATACCTGTGTTGTGTAAGTCCAACTGAGTTAACAACACAAGGGAGCCCTTTGATTCTTCCATTCTCCCTACTCTTGCTGGTAGCTCCTTTAGTCTCTCACAACTATTGACATTCAAGGAGATGAGAGTCTTGATATACCATATAGAAGGATGAATTTCTTCCAGACTGCAACAGTTTTCAAGAATCAAAATCTCCAAGCTTTTGAAAGCAGACAAGTTGGGAGTTATTCTCAAATGTCCACAATACGAGAGGTCGAGAACTTTCAACTCGGTTGCCATCTAAAAGAAGCAAAGGAAAACCTCAGTGAAATTGGACAGTTGCAATGTGTGATTTTCCACTATTCCTTATTTTTTTTATAAGAATCTATAAGATTCCTGAAAAATACCTATGCTTCACTACTCTTTCATAGTTGTTTTATTTGATTTTAAATGTTCTTTAATAGTATTAGGCTGCACCACCATATTGATTTTTTTAAACATGTCCATTGCAAAAAGAATGTTAGGGACACACAAGTGCTAACCATGTTTATTTTCAGACAAATTTTCAAAAAGAAAATACATTCAGTTTTTAAGAGCTATGGCGATGCAGTTGATTAGACACAAGCAAATTTTATTATCAAAAAGCAGATGACACTTCAATAACGGGTAGTTTAATTATGAAAAGCAATTTTTTAATGTTATATGTACAAGATATAAAGAATGTTGTATTACAAAAAAAATTGATGCCATTGGAAGGATGACTTTATTACTCTCATAACATTGATAATGTATATTTGTGTTATACAAGGATGACTTCCATAATCAACAATTATAATGATTAAATATTTCGTGCAACAAGTCAGAGCAATTCATAAATTATACCCATTACTCTAAGATTAAAATGAATTTAGAATTTTAGTATGAATGTGCAACACAAGTCACTGCGTGGGAGTTTCTATGTCTCCAAGAAAGAAGATTGATATAGAGATACAACAAGAATTGCTCAAAAGACATGCTTTTGCACAGGGAGAAATTATCTTAGAAGCCATAACCAGCTTGATTAACGAAATACAAAATAGGCACAATTAAGTAATTAAAATTTTTAATAGATGTTAATTAATATAGTAATTTTTTTCTTTTTAGTATTGTCTAAGGTTAAGCATGACGGGTTGTTGAGTTTTATCAATTAAACATATTAAGGGGAAGAAGATTCTGAGTATTTAGATAGCTAAAAATTCCTCTTACATTTACATGAAAATCCTGAATCCGAGAAACGATATTAAACCTTTCTAAAAGAAAGAAAGGAGAACTGGGTGCGATTGCACCTTTGGTAACACGTTATTATTCACAACAGATATATCTTCTCAATATCTCACCTTGAGTGGATCCCATCCTCCCCAGTCTTCTGTAATGAAACTATTTGATAGATCGAGCACAACCAATTTTTTCGGATGAAAGTTGGCCACTTCGAAATATAAGGAACAATTCTGCCACCGAAGCCATCTTAATCGAGGAAGCAAGTTTTGAAAATCACCGGTGATATTTAGACTATCCACTTGAAGGAACCTCAACTTGGTGAGTTCATTAAATTGTTCACCTCGGTAGCTTTTTCTGTCCCCAACGCAAGGATTAAGGAGCTCAATCACACCAAAATTGCCATAATAGTGAAGACAAAGGGCCTCAATCTTACTAGTGCCCTACAATTACGAAACATTATGGACCATAAGTTTTAATTGACGAAATGAGACCAAGTGTATATAAAAAGACGGACTAATTTCAATTTAATATCATACTATCATGGTGTAGGCTTTTTACTTTCATCGAACTTGAGAAAAATAGGAAAGATCAAGTTCTTGCAATTGAAGTGCGCAGCAGAAGTGAAAAGTATTTCGACTGTTAAAAGATCTAAGTAGAATATTTATGGATCTGTCAATCCCACTTATTGTAAAATCTCAACTTTTTCCTTCAAATGTCTTATTTTAATTCACAGATCTTACCACATAACATGTGTCACTTAGTTGTACACATATATTAGTTCTAGTTACACATATATGTTATAGAAATGGAAACAATTGAGGGACTTGTCATTTATTACGTGCAACGGTTCATTTTTGACAAATAAATAATATTAAAATCATATAGTGACTATAACGAAATGTGCAATAAGTGATGACTGTTATGATTGCAAAGTCGTTTGAATATTCACCATGAGAAAATATTTTCATAAGTAAATGACGCAAAATAAATCGGTAAAAAGTTACAAATCATAATAGCTCATATTTAACACGTAAATGATATAAAAATACTAAATATGTACTAAATAAAATGCTCACTAAGAGTTGACCTTGTAGATATATCTATAATAACGTGGTAGTCAAAATTTGACAATAAATGTTATTAGGGCGTTCATATAAAAATTATCCATCATCACAAAAAAAATAGCAAATTCATAGAAAAAATTATGTACTACGATGAAAAGTCTATAGAATGAAAACAATAAATGTTTAGAGGGTTAATTACCATGTTGCGCATATATTGTAGATAAATATGAAAGCCACATCAGTAAATTGACGGTATCAACTAGCGGTTGACGATAAAAGACTCGATTGTACAAATTGTGAAAGATAAAAGACTACATTGAGCATAAAAGAAGGGATAGGGGACTAAATCGCCACAAGCAGCGATACTTAGGAGACTCAATCTGTACTTAACCCAGTTTGGAAAATACAGAACAAGGATAGCTAATCATCACAAATGGATGGAGGTCTCATTTATCATAGCAAACAACTCAAAAGAAGTCAATACTCAATAAAAGAAAAAAGAGCGAAAAAACTTCACAAGAAATCAAAAGAAGAATCCAAACATCAAACACATGTATCAAACAGACATGTGAAAAAAGCATGGGCCCGAACAATTTATAAATGTCAGGTTTTCTCTTAAAGTGCTTTGTCAAACATTATGGTTTTTCTTTGTAGTTTTGTTGTTGCATTGCAGTTACCAAAAGGAGAGTGTCCTCATCATGTACTACCGGGTAAAGATATAAATCAATCATCAATGACCAAGAAATTTCTCCTCAATTATGTCCTAGAATTAGGCAAAAACAGTTTCTAATTGAAAGAGCTCTTTTGCTGGTAAAGTGAAAAGTTTTGGAGACCGACAATAATCTTATCTCAAACAAGAAAGAGAAGGACTCACGTTGACTAACCAAGACAAGTAGAGATAGCTCTTACCTTGTTGTTGTCAAGCACATCCGAGGCTTCCTCACAAATCCATAATCTGCTGCGCTTTTGAGGCTCCTTTGGATCATCTAGACGAACAATTTCCCTTCCAAGATCTCTCAGTTGATCATGCATCATTAGAGTGCCGTCTTCATCAATTTTAATTAGCGACATAAGACTCAATACTTCAATTCCATTCTCCGGGAAAAATTCACAAGCATCCCACATATAAGTTGCACTTTGTTTAGATGATCCAATGCAAAAACATGCTATATCCAAAAATATCTGTTTCGTCTCATAATCTAATGATTCGTAACTTATCATCAACGTATCTTGCACTTTCTTGTCAGGCATTTTCTTTAATTTCTTTAATGTATCTTTCCATATTTTATTTTTCCTTTCACGCAAGAAAGAGCCTATAACTTCAAGAGCTAAGGGAAGCCCCCCAGTAGTAGACACGATGTCACGAGAGATAATCTCATAATCACTGTGAGGAAAATCCTTTCGAAATGCATGTCTACTAAATAAAATCAATGATGGATCCATAGGCAACTTCTCAAGTTCATACATGTAGGCTACCCTAGCCTCGTCAAGAATACTCTTGTTTCTAGTGGTTATAATGACTATACTTCCAGCTTCAAACCAACTACTATCTCCAGCCAAAGCATTTAAGTGAGCCTTATCATCTATATCATCGAGAAGAATTAGGACTTTCTTACTTGTAAATCGAGATTTGATAATACGGATTCCATCATCAACATTATACACATCATCTGGACTTCTTAGTATATCGTGAATGAGCTGCTTTTGTAGCCATTCAATACCCTTGCGTAGAGATGTTTCTCGAATATTTGCCACAAAGCTAAGATGTTCGAATCGACTGGAGAGATTGTTGTACAAGACCCTTGCAAGAGTTGTCTTACCGATACCGCCCATTCCATAAATTCCAATAATCCTTGTATCATTAAATTTAGCATCTATGGAGCTCATAATTTCTTCTACACGATTATCAATTCCGACCAACTCTTTGGGAACAATTAGTTGAAATGGTCTTTTTAACTCGCGTAGGACTTCTCCAACAACAATTTTAACTAATGCTCCTTCATACCTGTCAAAAAACGCCGAATTTCAGTATAGGATGGCAATATTTATATTCTTTTTTAAGTAAGGTCTAGTTATGAGAAACCAAACAATGTTTTGGTTGAGGATAACATACCCATCAACAATTTTCTCTGATTCCCATCCTTTTAAGAAACTGACTTCTTTGAGCGCTTCTTCCCATTCCTTCACAACCATTTCGTCCAAATTCTCTTTATGTGCATTGATAGCATCTCCAAATTTTTCTGTCAGATGTCGCACCTGTGAGGGTTCCACTTTGTAAAATATGGGCAACACTACTTGCCCTCTGCTTCTCCTACACTTCAACATCTGAACAAGCTCGCGAAGGCACCATTTACTGGAAGCATAATCCTCAGATATGATCGGGATCGAGATCTTAGACTGCGTAATATTGCAGAGAAGCTCCGGACCAATCTCCTCACCAATACGGAGCTCATTGTCATCTCTAAACACTCGAATTCCTGCATCAACAAGGCTAATATAGAGATGATCGGTGAAGCCTTTACGAGTGTCTTTCCCTCTAAAGCTCAAAAACACTTCGTAGTCATTTCCTTTCGGCTTTTTGGTTCCACCGCCTTCATAATCACCTACATGTGGAGAGGTCGATGAGGAAGACGCTCCGCATATCAAATCTTCTGAATGAGTAGATTCTTTTCTTTTCATCTCGAGATTGATGGAGCGAAGCCTCAAAAGAAGAGGAATATGGAATCCCAGATCTAAGAATTGCAGAAATGTCTCTCAGAACTCACTTGAGAGCTACATTAAAGAAAAAAACAAAAGTTCTCATACAACTCATCAAAACATGTGGAGCGATCAAAAGAAGGAAGAGAGAAGAGGAGAAGAGCGAGCAGTCACCGATAACCTGAGGAGTGCTCAAACGACGCGATCCACACGCTGCTGTGATCTCCACCGATTCTCAGCCTTCGACGTTGGATAACCCACACGCAACCCTCTTTATTCTGCCTGCTCGAACAATGCTGAGTTCTGGCCATCCAACGATCCAAGACTCATCATGCCAATTGAACCGTTGCGATGCATGCTGCACGGGAAAGTCAATTATTGCAGGCGTGCTTTCCGTAGCACTGCGCGGAAGGTGCAAGGAACTTAATGAGCAATATTGACGTGCAATACTTTGGTGCTTTTATTGAAATGTCAGATCCAGCAAGCCTTGACTTGACTTAACTTTTTCTATTAACAAATAAAAGTGGAAAAGAAAGCTAACTGGCTATAACCAGTTGCTCCTGGCGCTAAGGTAGATGAGTCGATGACAGAAACATATCAATCGTCGGATTGAATCAGAATTTGATTAAAAAAACGTTTGTATGACACTTGATATTCAAATAAGGAAAGTTTATTATTCAAATAAGAATTTGGTTAAAAAAACATCTGACTTGTTTTTTTTAAAGAGATTTGTTTGAAAAAGTAACATACAAACTAAATCTCTCCCAAAACAATTTTAGTTCCTCAAACTAGATATATCTATGCCACGTCAAGCCTAAAGACTATCTAGTCATCATTTATCTCTAGCCCAAGGTACTTTTGTCTTTGTCCTTAAATTAATGTTTTTTCTGACCAAAAAAAATTAATGATTTTTGATGTTGTACATAAATTTTATTTTTTCAGTGTCGGCCAACGTATTCTCCACAATTAAATATTTATTCAATAATATATTTTTACTTTTTTATTTTGTTTTTTGTCAAACCTTTTTTTTACTTCATGGGGACATTCTTCTTTTGCTTAGCTTTTAAGCCAAGATCATCACCTACGATATCTTGACTTTGACCAATCATATTGTTGTGGTCTCCACCATTGTCAGCCTTCAACGTTTAGTTACCAATGCACGGCACTTTCTGCTATTAAAAAAAATTATAGAGCAACTTCCGCAGCATTATGTGAAGGGTACGTGGAAACTACGCAGGTGCTTCTTGACACAACTTGCTTTTTCTATTAATAGAAAATATATAAGAAAACACACCAACAATACAATATTCATAAGTGGTTACAGAACTATATAACTGGGTTACGTATGTTCATGTTGGCAAATTGGTGATGGAATAATCTAAAGAAAAGTGCCCATTTTTATAGCTCATTCAATTGGGATTAGCGTAAACAAAATTCCTATCTAATTTCTTGGCTGCTGAAGGGTGACACCAACTTCATTTCTTTTTCCCTTTTACGTGGTTTAGTAGATGCAGATTAAGTTGAAGTAGCCGCTATCGATTTTTTTTAGCAATGTATCGAGAAAGAGATGGTGGCAATTTTTAGGAGTAAAACGTTAACAGGAGTATCTTACACATTCTTTTTAGCATCTGGTCATTTTGTAAAATGTTATGTTGATTTGTCTATTCAATTCGATTTCTTTACAATCAAGTTGCATGATATATGTGTATATAGAGAGAGATATTTGTACATGTATCATAGCTTAACAACTGGTGGACCATTACTGTGAGGAAACCTTTTTAATTGGTGAAATTCTTCAATATCTTTCTTACATAGTTCCAACTACTTGATAAGAGAAATGCTATGCCACGTTCATTAAAAACTCCTATCGTATCTCCTCCTCTCTCTCTCTCTAACCAGTGAAAAATTAACAAATATAACATCATAATAGCATAGTAATGTATGCCATTATGATACGTCAAAGTAATTAAGTACAAGAACATCATAATAGCACGGTAAAATTGTTATATGGCGTTATGATATATTATCGTAATCAAGTATGAAAGTGGTATGAAACAGAAGCATGCACCCAAGAATTTTCAAAAGATGGGTGTGTCCCTTGCCAAGTGACTTGTTTTTTTTTCCTCATCCACTTTTTTTAAGTTGAAGCTATTTTTAAGCTAAAGGGATTATTCTTTTCAATCCGTAGCTCCAGGAAGCTTCAAAGAAATTTCCAGTTTCAGATTTTTTTCATTTTAAGACAAGTTAAGAAATTATAATGCTATTATATACTAATGATGGGTATATGAATTCCCTTTAATTAGCCAAGAAGAAAAGCATATTGTTGGATGACTTCAGTAATTTCTCACTTGCTAAGATGATCATCCAGAAAGGAATGTCTTAAAAGGTTCAATTTGATTAGTGAGATAATTTTTTCCATAGCCCTTGTTAACAAACATAAATAGTATAAAGAGAGACTAAAGCCTCACTATATATCAATATGATGTATTGCGAATGGGAAATATTATCAAGGGGAGAAGAACATTAAAAGTACCAAAAGTTTTATACGACACTCACTTTAGTGCCAAAAATTTTTTTTGGATCACTTAAGTGCCAAATTGAGAAACAAACACTTGCACCCGTCGTGACACTTTTGTGTTGCCTCAGGTACGAGGTTTTTGTGTTCGGCAACTCCTCTTGTAAATATACTGCTTACCTTATAAAAAAAATCGGGAAACAAACGATCACCTAAGTACCAAATCGGAGTAAAAACGATCACTTAAGTGCTAATTCCGGCCAAATTGATTACTTGGCATTTATAACTAAAATTTTTAATATTACTTAGCAATTTTTTAAAAAAAATCTAGTCCACATGGACATAAAAAACGACATCATACAATCCAATCAATACTGAAGTGATAACTTTAAACAAAATTTAGCACTTAAATGATCACTATTTACAACTTTCAGACATTGTCATTTATGAGTTATATGCTAACTGGGCATGCCGGCGAGCCACGTAGGACTAATAAATTAATAAAATATCACCACGCTGGATTTTTGATGACCTGGACCGGAATTGGCACTTAAGTAATCGTTTTTTTTAGTGACACATAAGTGATCCGAAAAAATTTTTTAGCACTAAAATGAGCGTCATACATAATTTTTGGCACTTCTAATGTTGTTCTCCATATTATCAAGAAACAAAGCAAACATGTATTGCTAGTTATAATTTCTACGGAAAAGTTTCCTACAAAACGTGTTTTTGCGAAGATGGAAAAATAAAAACAAAAATAGTTTCATTTTCAATGAACTGATAATGACTTCTTGAACCAAATGGGCCATAACGCATAGTGAACTTGACTCTAGTTATCTTCCGTGAAATTGTTTTCGCTAAAAGAAACTTTCCATGAAAAATATTTTTCAAGAATAATAATCTGTAAAATCGTCCTTTTTCATCTATGGTCACGCGAGGGCTACAACCTCCATGGTCGTGGTGACGGGCTCATCTCCACCGCGTGGATTGATTTAGACAGAGAGAGATGCGGCTATGGAGGTAGCGACCTCCGTTCATTCGCTCCAATGGAGATCTGTAGGCACACTAGGCCACGACCTCCGTGACATGTTGAGGTAAAATATCCTTGCCCCTTTTTTTCATTAAATGGTTTCTGAGTCAGCACTCCTTTTAAAATTCAATTTTCTCGTCTCAGCAATTTGCCCTTTCCTTCTTTTTGTCCTAAAAAGAAAAGGTTCGCTGATATCATCGATAAAGTTCATGTGATGGAATCCTCACTTTTCAATTAATTGTCAAATTTGTGTCATCAACGATAGCTACGACCTTTGCTGCCACCTAAGAAAGCCTTTATATTTCAACACAAAGTGATAAGAAAAGAAAATGAAATATCACATTCGATTTATTGTACTTTCGCAGTAAAACTTACAAATTCAAAGTCGTGCAAATTAAATTGTTATAATTTTTTCAATCATATTCTCTTGAGTATATGGTTCGGTATTTTTATAATGAGAAAGCCCACCTAACATGGATAAGCTCATCTAAGATGCCAACTAGTGCCCAAACCGACGAACCAAATACATGATATGAAGAGTAAAAATATTAGATGAATATTTAGAACTAGACGTATCAATGATATTGTCTTGAAAATGGCAATTTTCTCGATAGGATTTGCGCGATCCAATGCAGTCAGCTCCAATGGATATCTTGTCCCCTAATGCAATGCCCAGACCCTAATCTTCCTCACTCAGTCTATGTGGCAAGCAAAAGATGAACAAGATTCAAGCTTTTAAGTGATATCCAATATAGAGAAAGCGTGAAAGAGACAGAGGAGAAAAGGAACAAATGATAGAGTAATGTTAACGGTGATCTCTTAGTTTGTGTTTTTTCTAGAAGATGCCTTTGGATATATAGATAAAAGAAACGACACACGGGAGAATTCTATTTACAAAGAGTAATTCAATTTACGAACCTTATCTGCTTGACCAATTTCTATATAGCCTTCCTGTTATAAATATAAGTTTCTTCATTTAAATAGCTATTTAGAAAGGGAATTTTAACGTCCATTTGACGACTTACCAAATTATGTATAGAAGCTAAAACCATCATTAATCTAGTTGTCGTAAGCCTTGTTATCGGAGAATAAACATAAAAGTAATCAAGTCCTTTTTTACTATACATTTTAGCCACTAATCTTGCCTTACATTTATCTAAGGAAAATTTCAAATGAAGGCCCAAAATGGATGAGTTTTCTTAAAAGAAGGTCCGAAATGAGTGTTATCTCAAGTAAGGATCTAAAATGACAATTTAGTCTCAAATAATAGCTTAAGCTCGACAGCAGGTTAAAATCTTCGGTCAGCTAGCTAGCGCATGCGTATTTCGACGGCATAGCCAGGGACATAATTGTCCAAAGACATTTCTTTTTTGTCTTTTTATATCTTATCACTTTTTTTCTCTTCTTCCTCCTTTGCTCACGTTTCTCTGCAGATTTGGCCATCTTCCATGGTCATTGGCCAGCGTTTAAGCGTCTTCTTGGTCAGCTCTTCAGATTTGGTCGTCCATGGCCGCTGGTTTCAAAAGAGCCATCATTGCTCGTGGCCATCTTGAGCCAATCTTCAGAGACAAAAAAACTTCAGTTGCGCGCTACTACGACTTCCTCCCCCGCCATCTTCCCTGGCGGCGACCGATCCGGAGACGCCGGCAGCCTCTCCGAGAAGTTCCTTGCCAGGAACTCCCCGTCCCATTCCCGGCTCCGGTCGTCCTCAAAGTTCAGCGTGTAGCTCGTCGGGTCGTACCCGAACTCCGAGGAGGTGGCCGCGGTGGTGACTTGGCCCCGCCTCCTCCGGCGGCTCCTGATCCGAGCGACGAGGGTCCGCCACTTGTCCCGGATCTCCCGGGCCGTCGAGCGGAGCCACACACAGGGCGATCGAGCCTCCCCGTGGTGGCCGCCCTTGTCGCGGCCCAAGGAGGCGGCAGTGCCGTTGCCGCCGTCGTAGAGGTGGGTGATTTATGGGGCGGACGGGATAACGACGGTGGCGGGCGGCGGCGCAAGCGGCGGAGCGGAGCGGAGGCAATGCTGAGTGATGTATCGCGGGCAAGTGGGGACATGGTTTCTCGAGTTTTTCCCGCGTGACGTTACGCTTCGTATCGGACTTTCCCCCACAACTTCATTTTTGGAGCAGCTTCGTAATTAAGCAAAATTCGAGGGGCCGGACAAGGGATAAGCTGCTGCCATTTTCCAGGCGATCGATCAAATTTATGGATAAGTTGTCGTGGAATCGAATTAAACTAACATAGATAATTTTTTTAGCACAACCATTTAGTCATAAATTTTCACTTTTTTTATGCATATCACTATCAAGCCCAGTCTTATTAGTTTTCTTGGGATGATGTGATGAATTAAAAAAAAAATTTCTTCGAAAATTTTCCAAGATAAAATCGCAATTATATTCTCGAACGTCGAGCCTAGCATGGCCCTGACCTGGCCCAAGCACAAAACGGACACGGCCCGCCACCTAACGAGCCATGCCCTGGCATGGGCCCAAGCGTGCCGTTCCCGCATCGGCACGGTCCACTACCGATCCTAATCCACAAGAAAAGAAGGGTTTTTTTTTGTCGACCCAAGAAACGAAGTTAGCATCCCACGTCATCCTTAAAGTAAATCCCACTCAACCAATACTAATTTGCTTCTCGTCCGTTCGCATTTCGTTGACGCAATGCTACTTGATCAGCAAAATTTGCTCGAACACGAAAAACTCCAGACGAAAAGCCAAAGCAAAATGGAGACGATGACGACGCATCGAAGCAGAACTTCCATGAATTTCAGATCTCGAAATCTACAATATGTACAGGCAACTTGGATCCCTCCAAGGATTGTTGATAGCCCCCACCCAACTTGTTGATCAAAATCAAAAAGATGTATTTTTTTAACAGAGGAAACAACTTCAACTACAAACTATGACTTCCCCAGGTAACTTCCCCGGCAGCAACCCATCCGGAGATGCCGGCAGCCTTGCCGAGAAGTTCCTAGCCGGGAACTCCTCGTCCGACTCCCGGCTCCGTTTGTCCTCGAAGTTGAGCGCATAGCTCATGGGATCGTACCCGAACTCCGAGGCCGCCCCGGCGACATGGCCATGCCTCCACCGGCACCTCCCAATCCTAGCGACGAGGCTCCAGCACTTGTGACGGATAGAGCAGGGCGACCGAGCCGCCTCGCGAGGGTTGCTGCCGTCGTCGCAGTCGTCCGATGAGGAGGCGGCCTCGTGGTAGGTGGCGGCGGCAACGTGGCTGTCCTGGAAGCAGCAGAAGAGGAGGCACGGGGAGGACGGTGATCGGAGCTTGTGATTGAGCGACATTTCGACAGACAGAGCGACGAACTCGTAGCCTTGGTGTGATCGGTGGAAGACTGAAGAGAGGGAATGGCGATGAGTAAGAAGATGGAGAAGAGGATGAGGTTGGTGGGTTTTATCTATAGGACGTGGCAGAACAAAGTGGAAAGTCCACGTGGGAGTGACGATGAAGAAAACCGCGGGTTGTTCGCGGGGGCAAGTGGGAAGCGGTTTTTTTGCGTTAATCCCGCGTGAGGTTTGGGGCGGTTTGGTAATTAAGCAAAAGTCGAGGGACCACATAGCTGCTGCCGCTTTTTGTTTTTGTTTTATCTCTCTTTTGTTTTGCCAAAGTTGGAATTTAAATATCTTTTTAATGGATTTTATTAGACCTATCAAATAGGTGGGTCAAGTCCGATAAAAAATAGTTCGAGCCGAATTGACTCATTTCCATGAAATATAAATCTAATAAATCGTACCCAACACATGCCCGACTAAACTCATATCAATAAAATACTTCTATATTTAACCCAATTTAGAAAAATCATATCTAAACTAAGGTGAGAGCACGATGTGAGCAAGCGCCATCGAGTGAAGGATAGAAAGAGTGAAGAAGAAGTAATAGAGGTGGGTTAAGTCTAAGCAAGCTATGAACCCATTTAACATTTATACCATTCTAAATCCATTCATGATCCATTTATTGAATATCTAATTAACCTATATAACAATCCCGCCTAATATATATGGGTTAAAAAATATGTTCATGTCCCATTTGGACAGGTCTGGATTTCATCATACGACCATATGAATAGAGAGCGTAAACCGTGACTTCAATCTTATGACTTTCGACCTTAGTCTCCTAAAGCATCTATGATGCAGGAAAGACGATTTATTTGAAGTTGGAGAATCCATAATCCTGGGTTTAGATCAAAAAAGAAAATCAATAAGATTTGAAAAACCAAAGACTAAACGAGTATAACTTGGAGGCAAGACCATAAAAGAGAAGGCATTGATCGGAACGTTTGATTTTTCATGTGATATCAAATCATATATCCGAAGTTTCAAGTCACTCTATCACCTCCCACGTTACTATCACTTTTCACCTTATTTTTTTAATGTCTAGCCAAATACTAGCTTCGAGCCAAGTTAATACATTTTCTTTTTGAAGCGGATAGGTGATGTTTAGGCTGGCTAAACCAATACCTTGTTGGTGTGTTGATGCATCTCTTACACACATGCTGACGCGCAAATTGATCCCAAGCTTGAGAAAGCGTGTAACATAAATTGATCTGCATACACAAATAAATTGTGAATCTAGGGTTCTACCTGAGTTACTCTCAAAATTAAAGTTAGTAAGAATGAATCATTTTGTTCCCTACATGCCCTTGCGCTAATCTCCACTTTGTCTCATTCACGTGACCCAGCTCTCCACTTCTAATGGGGGTTTCATAGATCTCCAAGCTGGTTGTCCCACATTCCCAGAATTTGCTTTCTCTCTCTCTCTCTCTTAAGTTATAATAAATGAGATGTCCCATGGTGCATGAACGAAATGAAAGCACAATGAATGTTCCCTAATACTCAGTAGCTATGACATAATCATTATAATCAATTAATATATTAGAATGATGGGGTAGTCACTAGTCATGTTTGGTTTGGATTCTAGTCATTTACGACTCGCGTGATCGTGGGGCTCATGTGGTTCTTGAAGCGCGAGTCCACATATGAGAGGGCTCCACGTCAGCGTGGATGGGAGTGAGCGTTCGAGGGAATGGTTCATGCACCCAATCATTGATGCGCGTTGCCGGACGCTTGCTCACCCGATAATTGGAAAAATTATTGAAAATGTCTTAAATTTATTACATTTGTACCAATTCAATTTTAAACCTTTCATTCGTACCAATTGAGTCGAAAATATTTTTATGTTTTGCCAATTGAATCTATTCTGCCAAATTTAATCAAAAATTGCTGACGTGGATGCTAGTAGTGCCACGTAGGATGATCGGTGTTGAAGTGTATAATTTTTATAAATTTAAAAAAATTCAAATTTTTATAAAGTTTTTAATTTTTTTTCTTTTTTCTCGCTGGGCTTGTAAAAGAAAAGACAAAGAAAAAAAAGAAGAAAATAATAAAAATAATAAAAATTTATCTATGTCAGTGCGAATCATGCCACGTAAGATGGTCGGAGTTCACATCAGTGATTTCTAACTAAAATTAGCCGGATACTCAATTAACAAATCATGAAAATGTTTAGAGAAAAAGACTTCAACTACACGCTACGACTTCCCTCAGCAACTTCACTGGCAGCAGCCAATCCGAAGACACTGGCAGCTTGGCCGAGAAGTTCCTCGCTGGGAACTCCTCATCCAACTCCTGGCTCTGATCGTCCTCGAAGTTGAGTGCGTAGCTCATCAGATTGTACCCGAACTCTACGGCCGCGACATGGCCCTGCCTCCTGCACCTCCTGATCTGCGTGATGATTCTCCGGCACTTGTACCGGATCTCCGGCAGTGGGAGCTCCTGAGCCGTCGAAAGCTGCCACGAGCGTGGCGATCAAACCACCTTGTAGCGGTTGCCGTTGTCACAGTCCGAGGAGGCCTCATGGCAAACGGCAGCATGGCCGTCGTGGAAGCAGCAGAAGAGGAGGCGGGGCGGGGGGGGGGGATGGCACGGGGCGATGATGGGAGATTGCAATGGAACAATATTTTGGGATAGCGCAATGGACTCGGAGTCTTGGTATGGTCTGTGCAAGAGAGTGAAGAGGGTGAATGGCGATGAGGAAGAAGATGGAGAAGAGAGGTGAGGTTGGTGGCTATTATTTGTAGGGTGGACCGGATAAGGACGGCAGCGCGCGGCGGCGCGAGCAGCGGAGCAGAGGCAGTGCGAGTGATGAAGAAAACCGTGGGAAGTTCGTGGGCAAGTGGAGAAGTGGTTTTTTGCGTTAATCCCGCGTGGGTTTTATCAATTTTGTTTTTCTTAACTTCCATTTATGGGGCAGTTTGGTAATTAAGCAAAAGTCGAGGGACCGCGTAGCAGCTGCTTTTAACTTTTCGTGTTTAATAAAGTTGAAAGATTAAATAATTTTTATTTATGGGTTATCATATGACCATATAAATTACATAGGGGAAAGGCCGAGAACGGAATCGTGACTTGGAAGTCATGACTCCCACGACCTTAGTTTTTACCACGAGTAACAAAAGGATGGCATTCGCTCGTATCGCATCTCTACCCAATGCCTTTCACCATTATCCCTGACACTCCACTTTCCAGGTAAGAGGGGTTTGTTAACATCCACTGCAACTTTAGCGCGAAGGAATCCATGAGACCCAGAGATTTGGTGCGAATTGACCCAACTTTCACCACTTTGCCCGCCAAAGGAGCAATAGATTTCGTACTGTTTCTATGTCATTCGGTTGAAGGCCAATATATGTATTTGCAGCCACATCTCCAGTTCATCAAAACAGAGGTCCTCCGGTCTCCTCTGAGCGTCCCATCTCTGCAGGTTTATGCAGTTTCCCCTAATCGACCAAGGTCCAGTAACTTAGGACTCTCTGCTTGGTGCCAATCGTGAAACCTGAACAAGTACATCTTCTCATTCTGAGGGGTTATAGTAATCTTGCCCATACCGGCCCGGGCTTTCCTTCAAACATTAGCTATGCAGCTCGAGTCAAGCACTTCTCCGACAAGATCATTCCCATCAAAACCATCTCAGCGTCCTCATCATCAACTTGCTCCAAAACCAAATGATCCCCCAGAAGATTGTCTACCAGAGATGCTTGCGATGTTAAGGGAACCTCTGCAGGCATCCTGTAACGAGAAAAAGGACGTAGATTAGCAGAGAATAAACTCAGAAATGTCGTCGAACAGTTGACAGGGGCAGTGTGTAGTGATAGGAAAACTAATGCGACGAGACAATGCCAAAAGACGTAACTAAAATAGAAAGCAGATGGAAATAGCACATCAAATCAAAATCCTTGATTTCCGATCATTCAAAGATAATCCTTGATTTCCAGGCTTTTGAAGATTTCGGACATGATTTACATATTTCGAAACGCGTTTTGAAAACTTTCCTCTTTATCAGTAATTCCTTAAAAGATTTCGGACATGATTTGCAGATCTCGTTATGCATTTTGAAGACTTTTCCCTTCATCAATATTGTTTTCTTTAATTATGTTATTTGATTTTAAATAATTGGTTGTTCCCCGAAAGGCGACCTCCCTATAAATAGGCACCTAAGATGTTACAATTCACATTTCAATATTCAGAATAAATAGGCTGGCATGTGCCTGACCCGACCTAGGCACAAAACACACAAGGCCTGCCACCTAACGAGGCCATGCCCTAGCATGGACCCGAGTGTGCCGGGTCGTGCCATGCCCAGGGCGGCACGGCCCACTACCAATCCCTATTCACAAGAAAAGAAGTTGCATCCAGGTCATCTTTAAAGTAAATTCCATTCATCCAAGACTAAAGTTGTTTCGTGTTGGTTCGCATTTTATTTTGTATGTTTTTTGGTCGAAGGTTCGCATTTCATTGATGGAATGCTGATCAGCAAAAATGCTCGACCGCCGAATACTCCAGACAAAAAACGAAAGCAAAACGGAGACTATGATGTCATATCGATGTAGATCTTCCATAAATTTGAGATCTCGAAGTCTAAAATATGTAACAGGCACTGTGGAACTCTCCAAGGACTGTTGATAGCCCCCAACTTGTCGATCAAAATCAGAAAAAGGTTTTCGTTCCAGAGGAACAACTTCAACTACAAGCTACAGCTTCCCTCGGCAACTTCCCCGGCAGCAACCGATATGGAGACGCCGGCAGCCTCGCTGAGAAGTTCCTCGCTGGGAACTCCTTGTCTGACTCCCGGCTCCAATCGTCCTTGAAGTTGAGCGCATAGCTTATTGGATCGTACCCAAACACAGAGGTGGCGACGTGGCCCTGCCTCCGGCATCTCCCGGTTCGAGCAACAAGGCTCCGGCACTTGTAACGTATTGAGCGGTTCAATCGAGCTGCCTTGCGGCGGCTGCCATCATCACAGTTGTTTGAGGCAGCAGCCTCGTGGTAGGCGGCGACAGTGTGGCCGTCGTGGAAGCAGCAGAAGAGGAGGCAAGGGGAGGATGGTCGGAGCTTGTGATTGAACGACATTTCGACAGGGAGAGCGACGAACTCGTGGTCTTGGTGCGGTCAGTGGAAGATTGTGAATACTGTGAAGAGGGATGAGGTTGGTGGGTATTATTTATAGGGTGGACCGGACAAGGACGGGGGTGGGAGTGAGGATGAAGAAAACCGAGGGTTGCTCGTTGGGGCAAGTGGGAAGCGGTTTTTTGCCTTGATGCCGCGTGAGGTTTGGGGCAGTTTGGTAACTAAGCAAAAGTCGAGGGACCACATGGCCGCTACTTTTTTTTCTCATCTCTTTTTTGTTTTACCAAAGTTGGAATTTAAATAAAAATATTATGGATTTTATTAGACCTATCAAATAGGTGGGTCAGGTTCAGTCGAAAATGATTTGAGCCGATTGACCAATTTCCATACAATACAAATCCAATGAATTGTAACCAACACGTACTCGATTAAACTCATATTAGTAAAATATTTCTATATTTAACAAAATATATGAAAACTCATACTCAAACTAAGATGAGAGCATGATATGAGCAAGGGCGATTGAGTAAAGGTGAGAGAGAGTGAAGAGAGAATAATAAAGGTGGGTTGAACCTAGGTAAGTTGTAAACCCATTTAACACTCATATTATTTTGAGCATTACCATCTATGACCTATTTACCGAATATATAACTAACACGTATAACAACCCAGCCTAATACATATGGGTTAAAGATATAGACTTACGTCCCATTTTGACAGATATAGGTTTCATTGTACAACCATATGCATAGAGAGATTAAATTGTGACTTCAATATCATGACTTTCGACCTTAGTCTCCTAAAGTAGCTACAATGCGGGAAAGATGATTTATTTGAAGTTGGAGAATCCGTAATCCTGGGTTTAGATCCAAAAAGAAAATCAATTAGATTTGAAATATCAAAGACTAAACAAGTATAACTTGGAGGCAAGACGACAAAATAGAGGGATTGATCGGAACGTTCAATTTTGAAATATCATTTTCTTTTAATTGTACCAATTGATTTATAAACCTTTTTATATATTGTTGGTAATCGTTGACGTGGATGCCGGTATTGCCATGTAGGATGACCCGCATTGATGTGGACAAGTTTTATAATTTTATTTATTTTTTCTTCTTTTTTTCTTTTCTTTCTTTATTTCCCTTTTTTTTCTTACAAGCCCGGTGAGGGTCGCTGGCCAACCCTCATCGGCCACTGGACGACGGTCACAAGGCCCTCGGGCATGGTAGGAAAAAAAAGGAAGAGCAAAGAAAGAAAAGAAAAGAAAAGATAGGAAAAAAATTTAGAAGTTTTAAAAAAAATTATAAAAATTATCAACGTCAGTACCTGCCATATCATATAGGATGGCTAGTGTCCACATCAATTATTTCCAGCTAAAATTGACCAGATGGACTCAATTGACAAAACATGAAAGGTTTAGTCTTCAATTGGCACAATTGAAAGGTTTAAGATTAAATTGGCATAATTGCAATATATTTAAGACTTTTTTGATAATTCCCCCTCCCAAGATAATTTGGTGTAAATAATAGGGAAATTTGGCATTTGTCTCTAGGAGTGTATTCAAGTCGAGTCTAGTCATATAACAGTGCCCTCGAGCTCGGTTCTACTCTATCCATATGCATGACATTTACAACTCCACTCGAGCTTAATTGAGTATTAAAATTTATGCTTGAGTTCAATTCGACCAGAAAAATCGCAATACTCGAGCTTGACTCAAATAAATTTGCATCCATGTTATCCTATGACCAAAACAAAAAAAATCCACGTTATCCATAAAGTGAGTTCATTCATGCAAGACAAAATTTACTTCTTGTCGGTTTGTATTTCATAACACCGATCAGCAAAAATGCTCAAGCACGTGGACAAAAAGCGCAAGCAAAATGAATTTCGAAATCTACAGTATGTACAGGCACTGCGGATCGCTCCGAGGACTGTGATATAGCCCAACTTGTCCATCAAAATTAGAAGGATCTTTAGAGGAAAAGACTTCAACTACACGCTAGGACTTCCCTTGGCATCTTCACCGGCAGCAAGCGATCCGGAGACACCGGCGGTCTTGCCGAGAAGTTCCTTGCCGGGAACTCCTCGTCTGACTCCCGGCTTCAATCGTCCTCGAAGTTGAGCGTGTAGCTCATAGGATCGTTTCCGAACTCCGAGGCTGCCACGTGACCCTGCCTCTGGCACCTCCCGATCCGAGCGACGAGGCTGTGGCACTTGTGCCAGATCTCCGGCAGGGGGAGCTCCTAGGCCTTGGAGTGGAGCCACGAACAGGGCGATCGAGCAACCTTGCGGCGGTTGCCGTCATCGTAGCAGTCCGAGGAGGCGGTCTCGTGGTAGGCGGAGGCAGCGGCGTGGCCGGCTTGGAAGCAGCAGAAGAGGAGGCACGGGGAGGATGATGATCTGAGCTTGTGATTGAACCACATTTCGACAGAGAGAGCGATGAACTCGGAGTCTTGGTCTGGTCTGGCCTGGCCTATGCAAGACTGCAAAGAGAGTGAATGGCGATGAGGAAGAAGATGGGGAAGAGGATGAGGTTGGTGGGTTTTTTTCATGGAAGCGGGCTTGTGGCGGCAGAACGGAGTGGTGTGGTGGGGGTGAGGATGAAGAAAACCGCGGGTTGTTAGTGGGGGCAACTGGGAAGCGGTTTTTCGCGTTAATCCCGCGTGAGGTTGGTTTCGTCTTTACTTTTCTTCATTGTGATTTTGGGCAATTTGGTAATTAAGCAAAAGTAGCTGCTGCTTGCTTTTTTTTTCTATCTATCTTTTGTTTCACCAAAGTTGAAATTCAAATAATTTTTTTATGGATTTCATTAGACCTGTCTAATAGGTGAGTTAGGTCGGGTATGGATCCAATCGAAAATAGTCCGACCCAAATTGACCAATTCCATGCAATATAAATATTTTCCGTGCAATACAAATCTAGTGACCTAGATCCAATACATACTCGACCATACCCATATCCAAACTAAGGTGAGAACAAGAAGTGAGCGAGCTCATTTGAGTGAACGTGAGAGACAGTGAAGAGAGTAATAGAGATGAGTTAGGCCTAAATAAGTTGTAAATCCTTTTAACACATATTATTTTGAGCCTTACCATTTAATGACCCATTTATTAATTCAGCCCATCAAATATGGGTAAAGAAATGGGTCTATAATCCATTTTGGCATATCTAAATTTTGTCATACGACCATATGAATAGAGAGAGCCAACACCAAGAGCAAAACCGTGACTTCAATGTCATGACTTCTAACCTTAGCCTCCTAAAGCAGCCACAGTGCGGGAAAGAAGATTTATTTGAAGTTGGATAATCCGTAATCCTAGGAATGTGAGGGACACGATTAGATACAGAAAGAAAATCAATAAGATGTGAAACATCGCAAACTAAATGAGTATAACTTGGAGGCAAGGCGACAGAAGAGAAGGGATTGATTGGGATGTTCGAATTTTCACGTGATATCGAATCAGATATATGAAGGATCGAATCCCTCTATCACTTCTTGCATTACTATCGCTTTTCATTTTCTTTCAATGTCCCACCATATGCTAGCTTTGATTCGTGTGAATTTCTTTTGAGCGAAAAGGCGATGTTTAGACCAGTTAAACCATATTTTGATGCGCACATTGATCCCAGGCTTTGAGAAAGCGTGTTACATTAACCTCAAACTTATTCTAATGTTGACTATGCTAGCGACCCTCAAGATTGTCACTCCACTATGGCTTACTATTTCTTTATGGGCATCTCACTTCTCTCATGTTGTAGCAGGAATCAAATCACTGTCGCTCACTCTAGTATAGAAGCAGAACATAGAGTTCTTGCTAATACGATATCATAGTTACTATGGTTACGATGGCGCTACTTGAAAACATGAAAGTGCATTAACATACAAGAACAATCATTTATTTTGATAACCAAAGTATTATTCAAATAACACAAAATGATATTTTTCATGAACAAATCAAGCATGTTGAAATAGACTGTCATTTCATTCAATATCATGTTTTTCATGGCGCCATTCGACTTGTCTCTATTCATCCGCTGAACAAACTGATGATATCTTCATTAAGATACATCCACTTGCACGTTTCCTAGATTTTTTCTCCAAACTCAGGGATGTTTGAAATATGTGTGTGTGTGTATATATATATATATATATATATTGTATTTCTCTTAATTGATCCTGTAAAGTCTCGTGTACTCTTCATTTGTGAATGACCAGAAAATTAAAATTTTCTATTATCACAATACTCAACTTCCAAGCATATTTTCCATGTATTTGAGATCTCGAAATCTATAATATGTACAGGCACCGTGGATCCCTCCAAGGACTGTTGGTAGCCCAACTTGTCGATCAAAACCAAAAAGATCTTTAGAGAAAAAGATTTCAACTACACACAACGAGTTCCCTGGGCAACTTCACCTGCAGCAGCCAATCCGGAGACACCAGCAGCCCCGCCGAGAAGTTCTTCGCTGGGAACTCCTCGTCCAACTCCCAGCTCCGATCGTCCTCGAAGTTGAGCATGTAGCTCATGGGATCGTACCCGAACTCTCTGGCCGCGACGTGGCCCTGCCTCCTGCACCTCCCAATCCGCGTGATGATTCCCTGGCACTTGTACTGGATCTCTGGCAGCGGAAACTCCTGAGCCGTAGAAAGCAGCCACGAGCGGGGCGATCGAGCCGCCTTGCAGTGGTAGTTGCCGTCGTTGCAGCCCGAGGAGGCGGCCTCATGGTAGACGGTAGTGTGGCCGTCGTGGAAGCAACAGAAGAGGAGGCGGGGGAAGGATGATGGGAGCTTCTGATGGAACAAAATTTTGTGGGTAAGAAAGAGAGAGAGAGATAGCGCGATGGACTCGAAGTCTTGGTCTGGTCTGTGCAAGTCTGCGAAGAGAGTGAATGGCGATAAGGAAGAAGATGGAGATGAGAGATGAGGTTAGTGGGTATTATTTACAGGGTGGACCGGAAAAGGACGGCGGTGTGCGTCGGCGCAAGCAGCGGAGCAGGGGCAGTGCGAGCGATGAAGAAAACGGTGGGAAGTTCGTGGCATGTGGAGAAGTGGTTTTTTGCGTTAATCCCGCGTGGGTTTGATCAATTTTGTTTTTCTTAACTTCCGTTTTTGGACAGTTTGGTAATTAAGCAAAAGCCGAGGGACCACGTGGCAGCTGCTTTTTCCTTTTCCACGTCAACGATAGTTGAAAGATTAAATAATTTTTATTTATGGGTTATTGTATGACGATACAAATTACAGAGGGGAAAGGCCAAGAACGGAATCGTGACTTGGAAGTCATGACTCCCCGACCTTAATTTCTTCACGAGTAACAAAAGGAGGGCATTCGCTCATATCGCATCTCTAACCAATGCCTTTCACCATTATCCCTGACACTCCACTTTCCAGGTAAGGGGGTTTGTTAACATCCACTGCAACTTTAGCGCGAAGGAATCCATGAGACCCAGAGATTTGGTGCGAATTGACCCAACTTTCACCACTTTGCCCGCAAAAGGAGCAATAGATTTCGTCCTGTTTTTATGTCATTCGGTTGAAGACCAATTATATGTATTTGCAGCCACATCTCCAGTTCATCAAAACAGAGGTCCTCCAGTCTCCTCTGAGCATCCCATCTCTGCAGGTTTATGCAATTTCCCCTAATCGACCAAGGTCCAGAACTTAGGACTCTCTCTGCTTGGTGCCAATCGTGAAACCTGAACAAATACGTCTTCTCATTTTGAGGGGTTATAGTAATCTCGTCCATATCAGCCCAGGCTTTCCTCCAAACATTAGCTATACAGCTCGAGTCAAGCACTTCTCCGACAAGATCCTTCCCATCAAAACCATCTCAGCTTCTGTTGATACCTAAATTTTGATTAATCATTTAGTAAATATTGCATAGAAAAATTAGGGATTAAATTTTAACCCCTAAACAAAAATATTAAAATTGCATAGCATATAGTTTAAGTCCATGTAGGTTAGTTGCATTCCACATCGAACCGGCGGTGGCAAGTGAATTGAAAATCCATCGCGCAAATCGAGTTCGAGTACTGAACAAAACTCGGCTCACTCGGAAGACAGGGACCGAAAATCACAAGTCTAAAAGGCCTTGGTTGTCTTAATTCGAGCTTAAATCAGCCCATTAAGCTTAATTAAAGAAAAGCCCAAATTAATTCAGCCAATTTGGAATTAAATAAAAATTAAAGGATAAAGCCTAAGCCAAAGCCCATTAGGACTAGGAAATCCAGTCAATTAACCTAGGGTTGCGATATAAATACATCGTTATGCGTTATAATCAGAGGGGAGCTCTCATAATTCCCAGAGTAAACTTTTCAGAGAGAGCACAAGAGACACACGTGAGCGAGAGCAACAGTAAGAGAGAGAGAGAGAGTCGGTCGCGCACACGCTCGCCTTACGATCGTGCACTCACGGAGTGGACCGCTGCTGTTGCTGTTCTGCCCCTCGTCTCTTCTACTGCCCGCTGCCTTCCCGAGGAGACCCGAGCTACTGCTGGTCCGAGTCTGCTCCCGTCGCTGCTGCTGCTAATTCACTACTGCTGCTCGTGATTGTCACTTTTGCTCTTACCTGGTCGCCGCTCGAGCCCGCGGATTGCTTGCTGCTGCATCAGCTGCTGCTGCAGGCGCTCACGTACCTTTGCCGTTCAGACCAGTGATCGAGAAGCCTAGGTCAACGCCAAACACGGTCAAGCCAAGTGTGTTTGACAATTGAATAAAGAAACCCACGTGAAATTGAAGAAAGAGTCCAAGCGGTAGTCAACGCAAGTTCAAGACCCCCTGACGTCCTTCCTTATTCTCGAGAATTACCCATTGACAAATCAAAGAAATCAAGCATCACCGAGAGAGCCATCAACGTGTTCTTCAAGAGCATCCCTTGACGAGCCCAGCTTGCAAGCGTTTCAGTGCTCTGTCCAGCGAATTGCTCTACATCCCACCCTCACCGCGACACTAACGAGCTGTTTGTGGTCCTCTGCTGCCGGTCCATCCACCGTCGGTCGTCCCGGTCCGCAAACCCGATCCGACACCAAGTTCGAATTTGGAAGATATCCGCAAATTAGGTAAGATCATTATCCGAATATCTTTCAAAATATTTAATTTCCTAAGTTTTCGGTGTTTGAATATTTCGTGGATATTCTTTGGTGGATTGCTAAATCTTAGGATAATATTTGCAATATCCGCAATATTTGAAACACTTAAAATTAGGAATTTTGCCTAATTTAGCAACGTATCTGGACGATTATCCGACCTTATCCCTAAGGTACGATACGCGGCGATACGGAAAATCATTATCTTGTCCATAATCACTTGGACACGATAATAGATTTTATTTGCTTTCCAAATTTAAACGATCAACTTTCCGTCGATATCTATAACTCTATAGATATGACCGTTAGTTTGATTTTTTTTGCCTCATTTAAATTTGATAAGAAACATTTTGCGGATCGTGTGGATATTGATTTGATGGCGGTGTTGATCTCTTATTTGATTTTGTTTCTTTAAAAGAAATGCCAAAAAGATTAGATGCAATTTGAATTAATTTATTAGAGGATAATGATGCATATTTTGGATAGGTTTAGAATAACTTGCTTTGAATAAGTCGATAGGATAACTTTTTAATTTAAATTAGGAATTAGAGTAATTTATTTCCTAGTTTAATTTAGATATTATCCTGATCTTGACGGTTCATTTTAGGGTAATTCTTAATTTCGAATTTTAATAAAAAAATCCCAAAAAAGAATCACTTTAGGATAGATCAAATCATTTTCTCTAGGATAGATTGCATGTTAATTTGAGTAATTTTTAATTTCGAATTTCATTGAAAAATACCAAAAATAAATCATTTGTCTATCATTAGAATTAGGTCACGTCGTCGCATGACATATAGTTTGCATGTTAGGCTGCATTAATCGCATGTTAATTTTTGCACGTCATTACATATAGGTTAGTTTTCATTTAAATAAATGAAAATAAAAAAAAAAACATTGAGTGAACTGCTTGTTAATTAGAAATCGTATTAAGATTGTTGATATGATTTTCTAGCTAACCATGCAGATGCTTACGTTGCTTCGAGGTAAGTAATTCTCCCAATTTTGCAATTTATTTAATGTTTTGATTATTGGGTGTTACTTTGGTGGTTTGCGCACCCGCATGAACACCTCACATGTTAGTAATTAGGCTATAAAATGGATCCAGACCGCATGCATAAATATTTTTGAAAAGAAAAGGTACCGAAAGGGCATTAGACTAAATCTAGCGTAATCAAGTCCCCGAGCTTAGAATCTCTGGTTCGTAGAAATAAAACATATCTCCCTATGCTTTATTTAGGTTTCTAATCGACCTACCATAAATAGATTAGTGGCGACTCCAAGCATGAAAACATTTGCACGTTAAGAACTTAAATCCTAAGTTGCGAATTGGTAGGGCTTGGGAGGGCCCGAGTTAAGTTTAGTCTTAACAATCCATTAGCCTGAGAGCAAATTTTAGGTCACGACAGCTTGGCGACTCCGCTGGGGACGTGAGTTAAAACTCTTAGTGGACTTAGGCCAGTTTTTCTTTTCAAAAAATATTTTTGTTTGGCAGCGAGGATCCCAGGTACGTCCCTAACATTTTAGGTGTTAAATGTTTTTGCAGAATGGGAGGTATAAGGGGAGGCGTGATTGTTAATCCTTGTTTTGCAGGGAGGTGTTTGGATGTATGATTTATTTTATGCACGAAGCGCTATATGATATAACCTGCTGTGCATGCCTTGCATTTACATTACACCACACACACTACCCGCTGCCGGACTGGGCGGCACAGGTTTAGGATGGTACTAAGACAGCGGACACCCCGACCACACCCGCGTGGTATGGGTCGCCCTCCTTGGTCCCGAAAGTTTTTCACGGTGTCATTGAGTTCCCACCACGGTTGCACCCTTTGCAACCCGGGTCGGCTCCTTGACTAAGCCGGAGTCAGGGGAACCTCGGCCTAACCACAACCATGACTGGTTTAGCCCGGTAATCCTCGCGTCTCCATTTTGCAAGCCAGAGTCTAGATAGAAATCGAACCCCACCTTTCATGCGCATGTCTTTGTGATTGCCACGGTCCTATTGGGTAAAGTAAGTTTTCTGAATCTTTATCTCGCAATTTATTTATGTTTCGTATTTTCTTTAGTCGGTTCATGACATTAGGTCGGTCTCGAGTCTTGGTCTATATACTATGGGAGGGGCAGACATCCGGATTCTTGATGCTCCTAAGGACGAGCTCCATGCCTGGTGGAACTTACTCAGTTCGACCAATCGTAAGCTGGTTGAAGGCCACGTCGGAAGGCTACTCCCCTTATTGGAAGTCAAAGTCCGTACCGGCCTCGTTCGAGCATTAGCACACTTCTGGTGTCCCGAGACGTCTACCTTTATATTCGGTAAGCATGAGCTCACCCCGACTTTGGAAGAATATAGCGTGATCATTGGAAAACCTTTAGGGTCGGAATTAGTTACACCACCTCTAGGAATTGATTCCATTTTAATGTTGTCTGAATTTTTGGATGTCGGAAAAGATGAATTGGGAAAAGTCTTGAAAGCAAATCGTGGGACATGTCCCTTTTCGTTCCTTAGTCAATGTTTTGATAAAGCCACGTCTTTTCAAAAAGGCAGAATCTTTTTACTGGCATTTTTCGGGTTCGTGATTTTTCCTTATTGTAAGAATGCGTGTAGTCCGTCAATCGCATGGTTAGTCCAACAAGTCTATCTTGAAAAGAATTTTGTCAACACCATTTTAGCCGAGACTTTCATTTCTCTCACTAAATTTAAGCAACATGTTGACAAAACGTTTCATGCCCCCCTCGAACTTTTGCAAATTTGGTTTTTGTCTCATATAAAAGGGTGCGGCGATTTACTCACAATATCTGAGCTTAGTGATTCTAGCCATCCAGTCTTGAGGTATAAAGAAAAACAAGGGGATACACCCGATTATCATTACTCTGAATGGATCATTTTCATGAAAAACGCTAGACCCCAGGGTTTCCAATGGCATGCTAATTGGTTCCAAGTCGAGGAAGCTCGGCTTACGTGTAATGGTATTGGACCAGTTCCACTCTTGGGTTTCACCGGTGCGATCGAATACTATCCCGCCAGAGTGTCTCGTCAGTACCAGATTCTCCAAGGACTCCCTCCGGCGCTACAACCAGAGCTCCTCCAAGTCGACTTCACCAATGGCGATGAAGACCACGAAGGGACTGTAGCTCAGCTCAAGAAGATGTGGAAGAAGTGTCGCCTCTTAAAGATAGCCCAACCCCAAAAAGAACTCAAGGGGGAGCAGAAGTCCTACTTCGCGACGACCGAGTATATTCGACAGCACAAGGTCCCACGGGAACTACTCCCGAAGATACCCAAGGTGCCTCTCAAGCCCGCCAATCGCTCAGAGAACAACCGTCTCAAAAGGAAGGCCGAAGAAGCTCAAGAGAAGGCATCCAAGATAGCTCGAGCTTATGAGCAATTGAAGATGGAAGTCGCCGCCCATATGTCTATAGATCAAGTCAAATAGAATAGCTTGAATTTTTATTCTCTTTTCAGTTCTAGTCTTCATTCTTGTTTAGGAATTGAGTTTTTTTAAGAGATTTTAAGTCATTGTCGTTGTAAAAACACAAAAAAAAACTTTCATTTCAATAAGGTCATTTTTAATTAAAGCGTTCAGACCAATGTCATGGATCGGCATATGATTCTTCTTGACACTTATGTATGCCTGTTTTATCTGTGAAATTAGGTAATTACGGACCGGTCACGATCGCCTATACGTACGCGGTCGAGAACAAGAATGGCCGATCAAACTGACTTACGAGATCGTGTCGTTGGCATTGAGGACCAAATGAAGCAAGTCCTCACCGCAATGCAACAGATGTCCGCTGAGATCAAAGCCCTTCGGCTGACTCCCGTTCCTGCATCCCCTGAGGCATCAGCCCCAAAGCATAAAGGTGGAAAGAATGTCGATAGTGAGGAAGATGACGACCTTCCCGATTTAGTAGATGACCCCGTCCAGATTATCGTCAACAAGGACAAACCTGATGAACGGGTTAACAAACTTGAAGAGAGAGTGAAGCAGCTGGAAGGCTCATATGATTCACCCGCAATCGACTTGTATCTGTACTCACAGATCAAAATCCCAAAGAAGTTCAAGATACCAGACTTTGACAAGTACAATGGCACCTCCTGCCCAAAAGCCCACCTGCAGCTATATCACGTACAAATGACTCCGTACGTTGATAATGAACTCCTGATGATTCATGCATTTCAGGCAAGTCTGACGGGTCCTGCCTTGAACTGGTATCTCATGAAGAAGATAAATGGCCTCAAAACCTGGAAGGAGGTTAGTGAAGCATTCCTAAAGCAATACAGGTTCATAACAGAGATCATTCCCACCCGCGATGACCTCGAACGTGCTCAGATGAAAAAGACTGAGTCGTTCAAAGATTATGCTATCAGATGGAGAAATATAGCCGCTCAAATTATTCCAGAACCCATAGATAGTGAATTGAAGAGGATGTTCATTAAAACTCTCCCGTTCGAGTACCGTAACAGGATGGTAGCCATTCCGGCTGACAACTTCAATCAACTCATCCCCATAGGCGAACAGATTGAGATAGGGCTGAAAGATGGGTGGTTCGTGGAGCCGTCTTCCTCGACTAAAAGATTTGGTGCAAGAAGGGAGAAAGAACCGGTAGCTGAAGTGAATCTGGCTTACACTCAACCGGGCCGACAGAATGCTAACCTTGTCCCTGCGATCCAAGTAGCAGAAACTCAACAGCAGAACACTGGCCGTCAACCCTCTCAGAGGAGGAACAACAAGAGGCAATTCACCCCTCTCCCGGGGTCGTTGTCCCAAGTCCTGGCAGTACTCCAAAAGAAGGGTTTGCTTACCACCGAACCAAAGCGACCTAACTCTGAAAAGTACTATAACTATGACCCGTCTAAAAAATGTGATTATCATATGGGCGAGGTGGGGCATTCAACTGATGACTGCTTTACCCTCAAGCACCGAATCCAGGATCTCCTGGACACGAAGGCTTTCTCATTCCAACCCGCCAGGCCGAATGTTCAGAACAATCCGCTTCCTGATCACACGGGCAAAGTGAATGCCATATTTAGTTTCGATACTGGTCGAATCAAGAATGTTAAGGTGTACACTGCTGACGTCTACGGTGGGTTAGTAAGAGCTGGCTATTACCCGAGTGATGAGACGCCTCCTTTGAATGTCATGAAGAAAAGAATCTCCGAAATGGTGGAAGCCGGAATGATTGTCTATGCCGATCATACTGGCATCGTCTCCACAATCTCCGAAGTGGTTATTAATTGGGATGAGGAGTTTGCTGCATTAAACACCACGAAGGAAAAGGATGACCCTCTGCTTGAAGACATGCCTCCGCTCGAAGATGCGTCTGATGATGAAGAGATCATAGTAAGCACGCCTACAGTTGATGAAGGGATAGTGATCGAGATACCTCAATCGTACGAGTACAAGGATAATAAGACAGTCCCTTGGTCCTACAGTCTCGATGTTGACTTGGTTACCAGATCTGGGCGTACCTATGGCCAAACTAATGCTCAACCTGCAAAACCTGTTACTGATGAAGAAGCCAAGGAGTTTCTAGCTGTGATTAAGGCTAGTGAATACAACATAGTTGAGCAATTGCGCAAGATGCCCGCGCAAATCTCTCTGCTTGAACTACTCCAGACATCTGTTAAGCATCAGAAGGCGCTAATGAAGGTGTTAAGTGAAGTCCACGTGCCAGAGACAATCGATCATGACAAATTGGAGGAATTTGTGGGTTCTATACTCCTCAAGGACCTCATAGCCTTTTCAGATGAAGAGTTCCCTCTGGAAGGGAGGGGGCATACCAAAGCACTTTACATTTCTGTCAAATACAAGACCTCGCATGTGGCTCGGGTACTCATCGACAACGGATCAGCCTTGAACATCTGTCCTTTGGCGACTTTACACCGCCTCAAGATAGATCCTTCTAGAATAAATTCTGCGAAGACCTCCGTACGAGCCTTTGATGGAACAAAGAAAGAAGTGATGGGAGAAATCCATCTTGACATACAGATAGGACCAACAATGTTCAACATCCTATTTCAAGTCATGGACATTCCCACTGCCTTCAATTTTCTGTTGGGTCGTCCATGGATTCATACTGCCGGAGCGGTGCCATCCAGTCTACATCAGAAGGTGAAGTTCGTTGTGGAGAGAAAGTTAGTCACAGTCCACGGTGAAGAAGAGCACCCAATTTACCACGCAACGGCTATCCCCTATGTTGAGCCGGATTGCAAAATAGAATTGAGCTATCAGTCGCTCGAGCTCATATCAACCATACATGCGTCTAGAGGATCATCACTGCCCATTCCTGAGGTGTCAAATGCTGCAGTCATGGTTGGAAGAGTAATGGTGTCCCATGACTTTACTCCGGGTGAAGGCCTTGGTAGGAATGGTCAAGGTATCCGCCAACCGGTGGAAGTCTTTCGAAGGCCTCACACTACTGGGTTGGGATACCAGGGGACAAGCGAGCCAAATAATGGAGGACGTGGACATGGACGTGGACGCGGTCAAGGTCGAGGAGATGGACATAATACACATCGATCCGAAGAAGAGCCGAACGGTGAAGAACGTGGGCATGGAATTACCCAAAACAATGAAAAGTTTGGGCGTGGTAGGTTGCTTCCACATATCCGCACTACATTCCCAGGTCCTCCAAAAATGATGCATGAAGAGAAGGAGGTGATCGACACTTTGGGGCAACCAAGCGGCAAGTTCGATTATTATGTGAAATACTCAGCGCCCCCAAGCTTCTATGTTGATCCCTCTGATATTGTCCCAGATGGATGGGGAGGTATGGATGATCCAACACCTCTAAAGACAGAAGATCCTGATGATGCAATGGATGGAATCACTATCTTGTTCGATGATTTCTTCATCGGAGCTATTGAGAAAAGACCGTTGGAGGGAATGGGCACTGGCCCACAAGAGTAACACCTTTACTTTTTTTCGCACACTCCCCTGCGTGGGAATTTTACTGCTTTTTAGGATTTGCCCCGTCTCGGGTGCTGCTTTTTAGGACTTTTCATTTCTAGCATTTGATTGTTGCAATTTCCATTCCAATAAATGTAATTCATTTGGTGATAATCAATGAAATTACAAGTTATTATTATTATTTTTGAGGGCATGTTGAGGTACGTCAAACCAGCCCGATGATGATATCCAACCGATAAAAGAAAATATAGTCCAAGGAGAATTCTGAGGCTTGGGCTTCTTCATGCTTCCTCGTGTTGAAACTTTTTCAAAAAAAAATCACAAAAAATTTTCAAACAATTTTAAAAAGAAGAGAAAAATTTAAAAAAAATGCAATGTTTAACCCTGTTTGTCCTTCTGAATCCCCTACTTTATGTTTCAGGGGCAATCTTGCGACACGTGAGGGTATTGGAACGGTCCAGTCTGATGAATTACGTGTCGTCGAACCTAATCTCGATGACACCAACGAACTCGAAGATTCCTCGGACCTTCAGCGAGATCTAGAGCGTCATGAAAGATCCAAAATCCTAACGGTAGACCAAACTATCACCGTCAACCTAAGTGATTCAGGGGAGCCTAAAGAGGTGAAGATAGGGGCAACCCTTCTCGAAAGTGAAGCAAAGCGCCTAGTGCAGCTGCTGAAGGATTATCAGGATATCTTTGCCTGGTCATACGCCGATATGCCGGGTTTAGATCCTTCTATTGTGGAACACGGTCTGCCTACTGATCGGAGCATGTCGCCCAAGAAACAGAGGCTACGAAGAACCAAGCCTGAGCTTTCGAAGAAAATAGAAGAGGAAGTTATGAAGCTCTTGAAAGTGGGATTCATCGAAGTCACCCAATATCCCAACTGGGTGGCCAACATCGTGCCAATCATGAAGAAGGATGGCCGGGTTCGGGTTTGCATCGACTATCGCGACCTGAACAAGGCCAGTCCTAAAGACGACTTCCCATTACCACACATAGACGTTCTAGTAGATAGTACTGCTGGATTCGAGCTATTTTCCTTCATGGATGGTTTCTCGGGTTATAATCAGATAAGGATGAAGGACGGCGATAAGGAAAAAACAGCATTCATTACCCCTTGGGGGACATTCCACTACAAGGTCATGCCCTTTGGCCTTAAAAATGCCGGCGCAACGTATCAGCGGGCGATGGTGACACTTTTTCATGATATGATGTATAAGGAGATCGAGGTCTATGTTGATGACATGATCGCCAAGTCTCGACCTGGGAAGAGTCATGTCGATACCTTGAAGAAATTATTTGAGAGACTTCGTGAGTTTAAGCTTCGTCTCAATCCAGCGAAGTGCATATTCGGAGCAACCTCTAGCAAATTACTCGGGTTCATAGTAAGCAGTAAAGGCATTGAAGTTGATCCCTCCAAAGTGAAGGCTATATGTGAGTTACAACCCCCATCGACCATAAAAGAAGTGCGAAGCCTCATGGGTAGATTGAACTACATAGCCCGCTTTATTTCCCAACTCTCTGAAACTGCTAAACCATTCTTCAAACTTCTAAAGAAGAATGCTCAAGTGGAATGGGACGATGATTGTCGAAAAGCGTTTAACGAACTAAAGCAGTACCTGATGAAACCCCCAGTGCTAGTCCCACCAATATCAGGGCAGCCCTTGATCCTTTACCTTACAATTTATAGCGAGTCTCTAGGTGCGATGCTAGCCCAGAAGCAGCCTGAAGATGGAAAAGAGCGAGCCATTTATTACTTAAGTAAGAAGTTCACCGTCTCGGAGTTGAATTATCTTGAAGCCAAGAAGACTTGTGCTGCACTAGTGTGGGTGCTCCATAGGCTGCGACAATATACACTGCATCACTAGACTTTACTTGTGACTGAGAACGATCCCATCAAGTATTTACTTGATCAACCGGCTTTAGTAGGGAAGTTAGCCAAATGGCAGATTTTAATTTCAGAGTTTGATGTCCAGACAATGCCACAGAAATCAGTTAAAGGACGAGTAATTGCTGATGTGTTAGCCGAAAATCCTGGAATCCCTGATGATGATAGATATTCTCCAGAAGATCGCATTTTGGTAATAAAGGAAGACACATGGATCATGTTTTTTTATGGAGCTGTAAACTTGGCTGGTTCCGGCACTGGGGCAGTTTTAATTTCCCCAGATGGGCAACATTATCCAGTAGCAGCAAAGTTGGTGTTCCCATGTACCAACAACATAGCCGAGTACGAAGCTTGCATCCTCGGACTCCAAGCTGCAGTGGAAATGGGGATAACCAAGTTGAAAGTGTTTGGTGATTCCGCTCTGATTATTCTCCAAACTGTAGGAGAGTGGAAGACGAGAGACACCAAATTGGTGCCGTACCATGAATACCTCGAAGAAATCATGGAGGAGTTCGAAGACATCTCCTTTGAGTACTTGTCGAGATCCCATAATCAGTTTGCTGATGCGCTAGCTACATTATCATCTATGCTGCAAGTGACTGGTGGAATAGAGGTAGAACCCTTGAAAATTGAAGTCCTGACAAAACCAGCCTACTGTATGGTTGTGACTGGAGAACCTGACAAAAAGCCATGGTATTACGATATCATGAGTTACATCCAGAGACAAGAATTTCCTGAGGGAAGCACCCCGGCCGACAGGAAGTACATAATGAAAATGGCTTCAAAATTCTTTGTCAGTGGTGAAAAGCTATACAAAAGATCCTATGATTCGATTCTACTGAGGTGTGTAGATGCGACTGAAGCTACTAGAATCATGCAAGAAGTACACGAGGGGATATGTAGTCCACACATGAATGGTCACATGTTAGCAAAGAAGATCATGAGGTTGGGTTATTATTGGCTCAGTCTTGAAAGTGACTGCATCCAACATGTTCGAAAATGTCATCGCTGTCAGGTTCATGGGGATAAAATAAATGTTCCCCCGACGGAATTACATCAGTTGTCCGAGCCATGGCCTTTTTCAATGTGGGGCATCGATGTGATTGGCCCAATTAATCCTAAGGCATCAAATGGACACCGATTTATCTTGGTCGCGATTGATTATTTCTCCAAGTGGATTGAAGCGGCATCTTATGTGAACGTCACTGCAAAGAATGTTGTAAGATTCATTAGGCGAGACATAATCGCTCGTTATGGTGTCCCCCAGGCTATTGTCACCGACAATGGGACAAATTTGAACAACAAGTTCATAGATCAGTTGTTCAATGAGTTCAAGATTCGGCACATGAATTCATCTCCTTATTGTCCACAAATGAATTGAGCAGTTGAAGCCGCCAACAAGAACATCAAGAAGATCCTGGCCAAAACGGCTGAAAACTATCGTGACTGGCATGAAAGGTTGCCATTTGCACTAATGGCGTATCGGACTTCCATCCGAACCTCTATTGGGGCGACACCTTTTTCCTTAGTGTATGGCATGGAAGCAGTCCTGCCCGTCGAAGTAGAGATCCCTTCCCTGCGAGTCTTATCTCAAGTGGAGTTGTCCAAGGCGGAATGGATGCAACAAAGGCATGAGCAGTTGAACTTAATTGATGAGAAGCGATTGAAAGCCATTTGCCATGGTCAAACCTATCAGCAGAGGGTAGCTAGATCCTTCAACCAAAAGGTGCGTCCAAGACACTTCGAGGTAAACGATCTAGTCCTAAGGAAGGTACTGCTAGTCTTTCCTGTTCCTGGGGGTAAATTTGCCCCAAACTACATTGGTCCATATGTGGTTAAAAAGGTGCTTCCCGGAGGTGCCCTGATTCTCGCAGAAATGGATAGTCGTGAGTTCACCACTCCTGTTAATTCTGATGCTGTGAAGATGTATTACCCCTGATAAGATCTAACTTTGCAGCAAAATTTTTCAAGTGTTTGGTTTTATATTCTGAATTGCAAACATTTCACTGATGAATAAATGGTTTTAATCAATTTTAAGTTGAAATGTGTGCATTGGCTTTAAATTTTGCATGGTTATTTTGTCAGTATGTGTCACCGACTTCAAAAGGGGAATCTATTTAGACAATCTGATAACTCATGTAGAATGATTTGAATATGTTGAATGAGGTACATCGGGATGATGAAAGGCAAGCCCTATTCTATACACAGTCCCATGCACTAATCTCCAGTGAGTTGAGTGAAAAAAAATTCAATGTCTGCAAGGTAAAGGCTTATCTCGCAAAAGGTATGGCAACCGAAGTGACGAAAGGCAGTTCATTTCTCTATCCCAAACACTACATGTTATCCATTGTTTCACCACTTTGAGCTTAAATGCTTGGAGAAATTCTTTCAAATTACCCCTGTCAAGAACCACCCCACATTGGGGCAAACTGGAGGTAAGTCAGCATTATAAGGTGAAAAATGAATAGAGATTTTCTTGCTCTCACTTACATCAATCTTCGAGTGTTGCTTTTTCAGAAAATTCACACGAAGTTCAAGTGCCTTAGGATGACGAAGAGCATTTCTTTCTCTATCCTATATACACATTATCCTTTGCTAAGCCCAATTGAGCTTGCAAATTCGTTTCTTAAACCTAGTTGGTGATCATCCCCCCACACTGGGGCAAGGTAAAAGCCATCACTGTCCACGAAGCATATCTAGAGCGCCTATAGAATACAAAGACCCTGAAAGTTCAAATGTTAGTCATTCGGTCAAAACAAGCCAAAATGTGGCTGGCCAATATATGCATTGTAGACAATGTGTGTCAAAAGTCAAAAAAAAAACTAGGGGGCATGAAAAAGCAGTGTGCTTGATAAAAGTAAGGCCAATACCCGAAAGAAAAAAGAAAAAAAAAGAGAAAAGAAAGTCGAAAAAAAAGGGAGAACTTTAGAGAAAAAATGTCAAGATACGACATGTCAAAGTCATGAATCCCAATAAAGCAATGGTCTTACAAGTCTCAAAAGAATCAAGTGGAGAATTCAAGCCCAAAGCATTTGCTGAAAGACAATTCCCGAGGGTGAAGAAGAAGACTGGTGACAATGCCAAGATGATCACCAACTTATTCACCCCTATTTATACACATTTTGAGCCTAATGATCCTTTCATTTCTCAACCCATGAGCCTAGCCTACGTTACGTCCTTTATAAAGTCTCTTTAGATTATGGCACTTGAACTAACGTAAGATTCGGATGTTTATAAGCTTAGCTCGAAGAAGTGCGAGCAAGTCCATTTCTATCTCATTTTGCAGAGTTCTTGACTTGTAAACCCGGAGATGATTGCGGAGTATTTTCTTTCAATAGCCTCGACTCAAAGAGTCCCCCTTTTGCTAAGCCATTGACCAAGCCCACGTTACGGTCCCAGCAAAGACCTCTCAGATTGGTAAGGTCGTACCACTTGCGAGAATACTCGGACCCTTGTCGACATGATGATGGTGAGATGGAGTGACTTTCATAAATTAGTCTCTTTCGATGAGAGTGAGAGAAAGTCTTTTCAGACTAGAAGTCCCTCATTTAACATTTTCAAGATACCCACTTGTGAGTTTGGATTGTCTTATCATGATTCTCCCCAGTGAAGTTTGGTAATGCCGATTCGACAAAATCGTCATGTATGAAAATCGGTTGAATTTATAGTACATGAGTATATGTGTTCTTGATTGTCCATGAATGCGTATTACTTGTTGTCTGTAACTGTGTCTAGCAGGAGACACCCACTCAAGAGTCAGAGATATCAACAGGTAAGTATGTCTCTACCCCTTCAGGTGCCTGTGTTTATCCAAGTATTTATTCACCTGTTCGAGCAATCGACTGGCTCCATATCTAATCAGTTTTGTTGCAGCCACTCGGTGTCTTCGACAATGTCCAGACGTCTAAATATTTCTCAACCGAGTACCTGAGGAGAAATCCAGGTGTCTCATTCGAGTATCCGAGGAGAAATCCGGATATCTCATTATATTTTTACTAGAGTGCCTGAGGAGAAATCCAGGTATCTCATTTGAGTATCCGAGGAGAAATCCGAATATCTCACAATATTTTTCAACCGAATGCCTAAGGAGAAATCCAGGTATCTCATTCGAGTATTCGAGGAGAAATTCGGATATCTCATCATATTTTTCATCCGAGAGCCTGAAGAGAAATCCAGGCGTCTCATTCGAGTATCCGAGGAGAAATCCGGATATCTCACAATATTTTTCATCCGAGTACCTGAGGAGAAATCCAGGTGTCTCACCCGAGTATCCGAGGAGAAATCCGGATATCTCACCATATGTTTTATCCGAGTATCCGAGGAGAAATCCGGATATCTCACAATATTTTTCATCCGAGTACCTAAGGAGAAATCCAGGTGTCTCACCCGAGTATCCGAGGAGAAATCCGGATATCTCACCATATGTTTTATCCGAGTATCCGAGGAGAAATCCGGATATCTCACCCGAGTGCCTGAGGAGAAATCCAGGTATCTCATATCTCATCATATTTTTCACCCGAGTGCCTGAGGAGAAATCCAGATATCTCATTCGAGTATCCGAGGAGAAATCCGGATATCTCACCACATCTCTCATCCGAGTATTCGAGGAAAAATTCGGATATCCCACCATATCTATCATCCAAGTGCCTGAGGAGAAATCTAGGTGTCTCATCCGAGTAACCGAGGCGATATCCAGGTAATTCGAACTACCCTTCGTGTGTCCTAACTGAATTGTAGGTCACTGGAGTTCATTAGCATTCATCAGGCAATACCTTTGGGATAGAGTCCAAACATTTGCCAAACAATCTCAAGAATCATGGCAATGCCTCAAATTATTTCACCACTCAAGTTAGGTAAGTAATTCTAGGTATGTTTCTTATTTTATGCCAGCATCCATCATGACATATTGCATTCCAAAAATGGGATTAATACTCCCACAAAAAATAACATTCATTGCATTTTCATGGTCAAAATTTAGGCATCATTTAGTCTTTGAATGCAACCTCTGCAAACTCACCTTCAAAGAGGGGCAGCTGTTGACACCTAAATTTTGATTAATCATTTAGTAAATATTGCATACAAAAATTAGGGATTAAATTTTAACCCCTAAACAAAAATATTAAATTTGCATAGCATATAGTTTAAGTCCATGTAGGTTAGTTGCATTCCACATCGAACCGGCGGTGGCAAGTGAATTGAAAATCCATCGCGCAAATCGAGTTCGAGTACTGAACAAAACTCGGCTCACTCGGAAGACAGGGACCGAAAATCACAAGTCTAAAAGGCCTTGGTTGTCTTAATTCGAGCTTAAATCAGCCCATTAAGCTTAATTAAAGAAAAGCCCAAATTAATTCAGCCAATTTGGAATTAAATAAAAATTAAAGGATAAAGCCTAAGCCAAAGCCCATTAGGACTAGGAAATCCAGTCAATTAACCTAGGGTTGCGATATAAATACATCGTTATGCGTTATAATCAGAGGGGAGCTCTCATAATTCCCAGAGTAAACTTTTCAGAGAGAGCACGAGAGACACACGTGAGCGAGAGCAACAGTAAGAGAGAGAGAGAGAGAGAGAGAGTCGGTCGCGCACACGCTCGCCTTACGATCGTGCACTCACGGAGTGGACCGCTGCTGTTGCTGTTCTGCCCCTCGTCTCTTCTACTGCCCGCTGCCTTCCCGAGGAGACCCGAGCTACTGCTGGTCCGAGTCTGCTCCCGTCACTGCTGCTGCTAATTCACTACTGCTGCTCGTGATTGTCACTTTTGCTCTTACCTGGTCGCCGCTCGAGCCCGCGGATCGCTTGCTGCTGCATCAGCTGCTGCTGCAGGCGCTCACGTACCTTTGCCGTTCAGACCAGTGATCGAGAAGCCTAGGTCAACGCCAAACACGGTCAAGCCAAGTGTGTTTGACAATTGAATAAAGAAACCCACGTGAAATTGAAGAAAGAGTCCAAGCGGTAGTCAACGCAAGTTCAAGACCCCCTGACGTCCTTCCTTATTCTCGAGAATTACCCATTGACAAATCAAAGAAATCAAGCATCACCGAGAGAGCCATCAACGTGTTCTTCAAGAGCATCCCTTGACGAGCCCAGCTTGCAAGCGTTTCAGTGCTCTGTCCAGCGAATTGCTCTACATCCCACCCTCACCGCGACACTAACGAGCTGTTTGTGGTCCTCTGCTGCCGGTCCATCCACCGTCGGTCGTCCCGGTCCGCAAACCCGATCCGACACCGAGTTCGAATTTGGAAGATATCCGCAAATTAGGTAAGATCATTATCCGAATATCTTTCAAAATATTTAATTTCCTAAGTTTTCGGTGTTTGAATATTTCGTGAATATTCTTTGGTGGATTGCTAAATCTTAGGATAATATTTGCAATATCCGCAATATTTGAAACACTTAAAATTAGGAATTTTGCCTAATTTAGCAACGTATCTGGACGATTATCCGACCTTATCCCTAAGGTACGATACGCGGCGATACGGAAAATCATTATCTTGTCCATAATCACTTGGACACGATAATAGATTTTATTTGCTTTCCAAATTTAAACGATCAACTTTCCGTCGATATCTATAACTCTATAGATATGACCGTTAGTTTGATTTTTTTTGCCTCATTTAAATTTGATAAGAAACATTTTGCGGATCGTGTGGATATTGATTTGATGGCGGTGTTTATCTCTTATTTGATTTTGTTTCTTTAAAAGAAAAGCCAAAAAGATTAGATGCAATTTGAATTAATTTATTAGAGGATAATGATGCATATTTTGGATAGGTTTAGAATAACTTGCTTTGAATAAGTCGATAGGATAACTTTTTAATTTAAATTAGGAATTAGAGTAATTTATTTCCTAGTTTAATTTAGATATTATCCTGATCTTGACGGTTCATTTTAGGGTAATTCTTAATTTCGAATTTTAATAAAAAAATCCCAAAAAAGAATCACTTTAGGATAGATCAAATCATTTTCTCTAGGATAGATTGCATGTTAATTTGAGTAATTTTTAATTTCGAATTTCATTGAAAAATACCAAAAATAAATCATTTGTCTATCATTAGAATTAGGTCACGTCGTCGCATGACATATAGTTTGCATGTTAGGCTGCATTAATCGCATGTTAATTTTTGCACGTCATTACATATAGGTTAGTTTTCATTTAAATAAGTGAAAATAAAAAAAAACATTGAGTGAACTGCTTGTTAATTAGAAATCGTATTAAGATTGTTGATATGATTTTCTAGCTAACCATGTAGATGCTTACGTTGCTTCGAGGTAAGTAATTCTCCCAATTTTGCAATTTATTTAATGTTTTGATTATTGGGTGTTATTTTGGTGGTTTGGGCACCCGCATGAACACCTCACATGTTAGTAATTAGGCTATAAAATGGATCCAGACCGCATGCATAAATATTTTTGAAAAGAAAAGGTACCGAAAGGGCGTTAGACTAAATCTAGCGTAATCAAGTCCCCGAGCTTAGAATCTCTGGTTCGTAGAAATAAAACATATCTCCCTATATTTTATTTAGGTTTCTAATCGACCTACCACAAATAGATTAGTGGCGACTCCAAGCATGAAAACATTTGCACGTTAAGAACTTAAATCCTAAGTTGCGAATTGGTAGGGCTTGGGAGGGCCCGAGTTAAGTTTAGTCTTAACAATCCATTAGCCTGAGAGCAAATTTTAGGTCGCGACAGCTTCCTCATCATCAACTTGCTCCAAAACCAAATGAATCCCCAGAAGATTGTCTACCAGAGATGCTTGCGATGTTAAGGGAACCTCCGCGGGCATCCTGTAATGAGAAAATAGAAATAGAGCAGCAGAGAATAAACTCAGAGATGTCGTTGAACAGTTGATAGGGGCAGTGTGTAGTGATAGGAAAACTAATGTGACGAAACAATGCCAAAAAGACATAACTAAAATAGAAAGCAGATGGAAATATCCCATTCTTTTTGGTGCACAAATGCTAGAAAGCTAACAAATGAAGATGAGAGAAAATCGGTGCTCGTAATTTTTAGTTTACAGAAGCTCTGTTAGTAAAATCTCCACATTTAAATTGCATACACACACTTATGTGCAATCGATCTTGAGCTTCAGTGACTGAAAAATCGATCTTGAGCTCCACTCTTTAATGCCAATGATCTTCCACTATTTTTGCAGTGCTCTACTTCAACACAGGGTCACACGACGTCGTGAACTTGTCAAATGGTGATAACAATAACTGCAACAGTGCTTCTATATTCATACGCTAACCAACCGACCAACCACCTGCTCCCTCAACAAAGCCTGCGAGTATTACACCTTTGCTAACAGTGACTGTTGCACTCAGGACCAAAAATTAGCTGTCACCTTCAGTGAAACTTCCACAGCCCCGAACTCCAGTTCAGCTGGATCCTTGTAACTGCTGGCCCCAACCGCTGGGACCACCACATCTCAGCCACCACTTGGAAGTGATGCTTCATATCTCTGTGGGAAACTGCTAGTCCTGTTTATGTCCATTGCCATAAGCTTATCATGTGAGTTCATTATACATGAGGATCATTATTTCTACTAGATATAGGTGGACTATGGATAGATCGTGAGATGTTGCTCCTTGTCATAAAGTGAATAAACTCGTTAAAATGCTTCTTCTCATAATTCCGGCATGATTTATATACATAACATTGCTCAAACTTGTAATGGTTCATAATTTTCTTCGGAATAAATATATGGTTCTCCTCGCAAATTCTGAATTTCGGCTTTATTCGCAGTTCCAATATCATGAAGACTGAGATTATTAGAAAAATTAGAACGCGGCAGGAGACAAAAACTTGCATACTGGAAAATTGAAATGGAGCATCACTAGAACAAATCCTCATTGGTGAAGCGAAAAAATCTCAACATTGGAATGACAAATGCGCAGAACAGTGAATCACATGGTGACAGGAAAAACGGTGTGAATCTTGTTAGGACCAAACTCATCACAAACAATCGATCGAGAACTAAAAATGACAATGAAACTATGAACTCACTCTTGCAGCATATTAAATTCACACCCGATGATTATTAGCTTGAAAGAACCCAACGCATTTTGGGGACTCAGAGTGCCACAAGTCCAGCAGCATGATCGATTGAGAACAATGACAGGAAAAACGGTGTGAATCTTATTAGGATCAACCTCATCGCAAACAATCGATTGAGAACAATGACAATGAAACTATGAACTCATTCTTGCAGCCTTGCAGCATATCAAATTCACACCTGATGATTATTAGCTTGAAAGAACCCGACGAATTTTGGGGACTCAGAATGCCACAAGTCCAGCAACATGATCGCTCTCTTTGCCTATGTGTTTTTGTACTTTGCCTCCAGATGCTTCCTTAATAATCCACACGTCAATCATTAAATTACTTCTAGTAATCATATGAGAACAGACAAGAGAGAAAATTACAGTTGCAATATCGCAGAACAATAAAAACCAATTCAAGCAATCAGGAAAAGCAAGCAAATTCACGTCATTCCTAAGTGTGGGATTTTTGTCGTCCAACTTAAGAAACTGAGATGACTATGGTCAAAGGGATTTTCTTAAAGAGTTGCTTGTTCTTTCAATGTTATGTAATTTCCACAGCATCAACATCGCGTATAAACCAGTATACCTGCCATTAAGCAACAGCATAAAAATTTAACTTGCCATGTAAACAAAACAAACTGGATTTCTATACTGTATCGGCAGTTTTGTTTCGACTAAGATGGGCTATTTTCTTCTCATTCCCCCTAGAAACTAAATGCCTTGATGTTTTCAAAATTATGATACATCACTTTGGCCATTCAAATTATGATGCATCGCTCTAAAAACTAAATAAATGATCCAAATTATTTGCACGATATATGTTAGCACATACATCTTTTGCAAACATATTGTAGTTGTATGAGCAACTATTATTCACTTTACCGGCAAAGTGGCTATCTCATGAAAATTCGAAGTGTTTTTCTTTATTTTGATGGTATGGCATAGAGACCTTGATTAATTTAACTTATTTAATTGGAATGGGTTCAAAAAAGTGCGAGAGGCATTGGCTTTATGTGAGCTCAATGCCTTACCATCGCTAAATCATGCGGGTCTTACATGGGATACGCCGAAATCAGTTGCATATAAGGAGCCAACTGATGTCCTATATCCAACTGATGTCATGACTTGACCAATTATATTGATATATGATATTGCATCATAACCAATTGCAGTATGAACTCCTAGTTTACTAAGTTTGCATAGAATCTACCCCTTCTCAAGTCTATTTTCCAACTAGATGATACTTAACTCAGCCGCAACTCGAAATTACAACGTGTGGACTTAGTCTTTGCGAAATTTCAGAGTAAGAAGTGTAGAATTTTGAAATCACTAGCCGTAAAGAGTTGATTTTAAAATTTGATGTTCTAGATTTTCATTAATAAATTTTTCCTTCTGTTTTTTGGCAAGGTTCATTAATGAAGAAAATTCGAAGATAGTGAACAAAAAATCTTAATGTTTCGACCAAAAAACCAAGAAACAAAAAATTTTAATGCCTAAGATAGACTGAATCCGTTATATTAGTCAGAGGGCATAGAGATGGCCACGGTTCGGAACCGACCGGTTCCGATTCGGAACCGGCGGTTCCGGTTCGTGGCCAATAATGAACCGGAACCGTCCGGTTCAGAACCGGTTCGGAACCGGTTTGGAACCGGCTGGCCCTCGCTAGACGAGGGCGAGCCTCGCCGGCATCGGGCGAGGCTCGCCCTCGCCTGGGCGAGCGAGGGCGAGCCTTGCCCGACGCCGGCGAGGCTCGCCTGAGGCTGGGCGAGCGAGGCGAGCCTCGCCCGACGCCGGCGAGGCTCGCCCTCGCCTGGGCGAGCGATGGCGTGGCCGTGGCGAGCCTCGCCCAGTCGCCCGACGCCGGCGAGGCTCGCCTGAGGCCGGCGACCTCCGCCGACCCTAGCCGGCGCCGGCGGAGGAAGACAAAAAAAAAAAGAAAAGGAAAAACAGAAAAGAAAAAAAAAATAAATATAAATTATAATTAAAATGTAAATTGTAATTAAATTTGGGGATAAAAAGACATGACTTGAACTTAATAAATTATCATTAAGCACATTACAATTCCTTACAACGATCTATAAAAAAAATGGAGCACAATATATATGCCCTAAAATGATCCCAAAACCTAAACATTCCGTGCACACTGCACAGGGGATCAGAGGTCACATGTCGTCGGATTATACTTGGGTTTCCCTAAGCTCATGTGGACATACCCGATATGAGAAACAAAGGTTCCCGAAATATTTGCCAACTCCAATAGTTCTTTTACCATCAATCGTCACTACCCGTTCAAGTACCGGTAGCGGTAGTATCTCAATCGTTAAAGAATTCGGATTCAGTATTGCGATCTATCTCTTATTGCCGGTATTGAACCTTCGTCCAATCAGCAACACAAGCTTGCATCTGCACTGATTCTGGATCTAATCTTGAACGATGTTCATCCAAAATATTACCTCCGGCACTAAATGCTTGTTCGACCGTAACTGTGGAACAAGGGGTTGAAAAAATCTGTTTTGCAATAAGAGAAAGGATTGGGTATCGGCTTGCGTGCCCCTTCCACCAATCCAAAATTAAAAAATCTGTACCACATTCAGTAATATCAAATGAAACGCTTAGATAACTCTCTAATTCAGAAATATTTCCTATTACTCCCTTTTGTTTTTTTTGTCTATGTAATAAAAGTTGATACCCTCTACTAATTTTACCTGTACCGTCATTTTGTATTTCCATAGATTGAGAAGATCCAGTATCATCTAAATTATATTTAGTATAAAATTCATTATATAATTCTAATACTATGTTTTTAACATTATGTACTATAGTTGTAACATTTATCTCATCACAATGTAAACATTGATAATACACACGCAAAAAATCACTTAAGCCATCAAATTTGCAACACGGATCAAAAACACAAGCAACTAAATAAATAATGGGAATTTCCCTATAATAATGTAGCCACTTCATTTTCATTGCAAGTATAGTATGTTGTAATTCAACATCATTTTCACATTCATCAAAAATTCCGGCAATATTAATACACTCTACTAAAAATAAATGTGTAGTAGGATAATAAACACCGGACAAAGTATAAGTTGTATCATTAAAAACCTTTAAAACATCTAAAATTTTTTGGCAAATATCCCACTCTTGTGGGTATAAATTAATATGAGGTACATTATTAGAAATGAATGCACATAATAAATCTTTATATGCTAAAGATTCAGTAAGCAAGTGGAAAGTAGAATTCCAACAAGTTGGAACATCTTTTGGAAATCTTTTTGGCCTTATGCCATTTTCTCTACAAAATTTACTCCATTCTCTCATTTTTTGGGGATGTTTCCATAAAAATTGAATCGCTATTTTTATTGGTTGAAGAAAAATATCGAGAGTTTTCAAACCATCTTGTACACATAAATTTAAAACATGACAAGCACATCTAACGTGAAAAAATTTTCCGCCAAAAGCGGGTTTACAAATATTTTCTAACTCGACAATTGAAGCGGTATTTGCTGCAGCATTATCAAAACCAATTGAAAAAATTTTGTTAAGCAAATAATATTCTTCTAAAATTTGCCTAATTAATCTATAAATATTATTTGCCGTATGATTATCATTGAAAACTCTAAATGCAATGACTCTTTTTTGAATACTCCACTCGTCATCTATCCAATGACATGTTATGCCCATGTAAGAATGACTTTGCCAAGGATCACTCCAAATGTCACTACCTATATGCACGCATCCATTAAATTGCATAAAAAAGTTTTGTAAATCTTTTTTTCCCTTTTTGTAAAGATCTTTAATTATTCGTTTAACTGAATTTCTAGAAACACGTTTTGCTTGTGGAGCACATGCATTTTGTACAAATTCATTAAAACCAAATCTTTCTCCAAATTAAATGCTAAATGCTCAACGGAAATAAATTTGCCTAATTCTTCCTTATAAGTTTTGTCATTAAAACGAAATAAAGGGGAAGCGTTAGGATTGACGTACCCGGAAATTTATTGTTGCCCGATATCGATTCCCGTTTCGGTTGGATGTTTGCTTCTAAGATGTCATTTAAATGTTCCATATCCTTGTCCACCTGTATATTTATATATTTTCCCACAATATTTACAAATTATATCATACCTTTTTTCACCAATATCATACCTTTCCATTTTCGTGAAGTAATTCCAAATGTCAGATGTAAATTCTCGTTCCGCTTCCTTTATTATAAATATTTCTCCAGGAGGATTAAAACTTTCTTGAGTCGGGACGCGCTCCATATCGGGAAAAATGTTGATTTCATCATCTTGAAAATCTGCATATTCACGAGGATCAAAAGAATGATGGGATTCCGTCGTGATATTCTTACCTTTGCCAGATGGCACTCGACTTTCACTTGTCATTTTTCGAGTGGATTGAGAGAATTGAGCGGATTAATTGGGAGAATTAAGAAAGAATTGCGTGGATTGAGAATTGGAAGAATTTAAGAGAATTGGCAATTGGAGAGAATTTCGAGTATTGAGAAAATTTAAGACTTGAGAGAAGAGAATTTGAGAGAATTGTGTGAGTATTTATAAGAAAAAATTGAGAAGAAAATTTTTTTTAAAAAAAAGAAGATAATAACCGTTGCAATTTTGCAACGGTTATTATTTTTGTACGTTTTTGCCCGTTGGCCTGTTGCCAAACGGGTAAATTTGCCCGTTGGCCTGTTGCCAAACGGGCAAAAGTGAAATTTGCCCGTTTGGCAACGGGCCGCAAGGCGGGCCCGCTGGGGCGCTGCCCGCAGCAGGGCCTGCAGACGTGCAGGCCCTGCTGCCCTGCAGTGCAAATTTTTTTTTTTTCCCGTTGGGCCGTCGTTGCCCAACGGGCGCCGGGCGCCGACCGAGGACGGCGAGGAGGCGCTCGCCGCTTGCAGCAGACGACCGACCAGAGGTGGCCGGCCGCCGGCCTCAGGCGAGGCCGCCCTCGCCGGCGTCAGGCGAGGGCCGCCCTCGCCTGGGCTGGGCGAGGCCGGCCTCGCCCGATGCCGGCGAGGGTCGACCTCGCCTGCAACTGGCGAGGGTTCGACCTCGCCGGCGTCGGGCGAGGCCGGCCTCGCCAGTTGCAGGCGAGGTCGAACCCTCGCCAGATCTGGCGAGGCTCGACCTCGCCCGACGCTGGCGAGCCTCCGTGCTCCGCCTTTCTTTTTTTTTTTGTTTTGTTTTGTTTTTTTTTTTTGGAACTGGGCCCGGAACCGGCGGTTCCGGGCCGGTTCCATAATTTCGGGAACCGGAACCGGGCCCGTAGGGCACGGGCCGGTTCCGGTTCAGAACCGCTGGCCCGGGTTTGACCGGGCCGGTTCCGGGCCAAAACCGGCCCGTGGCCATGTCTAAGAGGGCAAAAGCCTAACATCAATTTGGGCTTAAACAAAAACAAGAAGCCCGTTTTTTGAATTTGTCCAACGCGAGGCTCCTTAGAAATGATGACCCAAAGATTAGATAGCGACCCGGAAGTTTTAGTACGATTTTAATTATTATTTGTACCTTTCTCGGCCTTCTGGCTAAGATCTAAGTGTTGATGATTATTTGGCTCTATGTTTTCTGGTTTTCTCTTTATTCAGAAATGCCTAATTGTCAATTAATTGTATCCAAAGACAATTTCCGAATGATTAAAAATCTCGGTAGATGTAGGGTATGCAAAAAACTGTTCATACCTTTATGTTCTATTGAACCTCTGACAAGACTACTTTCTTAAATAAATGGATCACAAATCAAACAAATTTGGCTTCAATTATTTTGAAACTGACCAAACCACAAATCCATATTGTATAACCTATGAGATTCATAATTACTTTTACCATTTATACATGAAGTAAGTTTTTTTTTGTTTTTTTAATTATGAAGTAGGCTTGATGTTTATTTTCGTAATTTATGAATTTTTGTGTGTGGAGACCTTGACGTTGAAATCACATCAAACTGCATCGAACTCATCCCTAGGTACACATTAATGGTTTAAGACACCTCAGCTACTTCTTTAATATGGATCCAGATATATATGATCATCGGAAATTTCTATCATAAAATTGGCAATCATAAGTCCAAGGATTGAAGAATTATCTCTTTAGGTTTCGAATAGGTAGCAACCTTGCAGGCTCTTCATACAATCTTATGTATTAGTACAACGATCGGTTTCTAATTGATAGCGATCAACTGACAGATTTTATTATTGCATTTCCTGGTCAAACCATAATTGCTTCCTAACACCTTCACATTCCTTATGACGATATCTGAATTTAAACATTTTGGAGTTATCTTTTACTAAATATTGTTCTTTTCATTGTTCACGTCATGATATATGGCTAGATTTGGTTTGGCCTCTTTAATCAGTTTTTCAAAAGATTCACCTGTCCTGGTGCATTGCTTGTGGTTTAATTTGTCAAATGCTTGAATCTTCACACTTAATGGATGACTAAATATGTCATTGTCACTTTCCAATTTCTGTCTAATCAGTGGCAAGTTTGGGAGTTTTTGGGATGCTACTTGATCAATGATTTGTATGATCTCTGGACTCCAGAACATTTCCTACTTCTAGGACTCTGCATTGTTTGACACTTTCTCTTGATCAAAAGTTCTGTTGTTACTATTTTCGGCCTCCAAAATGGCATTTTTCAAAAGCATTTATGCGGGTTATCCATGGAATTCGCGAAGAGCATACAGAGGGTTGGTGTGATGCAGCACTGATCTCCTCTCAGAGTCAGTTTTTAAGGTTTAGACACTAGATACAAACAAATTCAGCTGATTCCTGAATGACATCGACCAAAAATGCTCTGCTGAGTCCCGGTTCTTCTCCTTTCTTTGGAAAGACACTTGATACAAACAAGCGATTGACTTGAGATATGTGCTAATTCAGTCATCCTGCAAAGTTATTGTAGAGTATGAAGTTAACAGATACAACATCGTGACATAGAAACTTGCAAATCTAGATGTAGATTAGCGTAACATGATCTGAACTTTTGGGCGCTTCAACATATATGTTTGATCTGATCAAGTGAATATCGATTAGTCAAATATTATAGTTGGTCGCTGGAATGATCTACAAATTGAATATAATAGAGAGTAAAGAATTTGTGGGATCGCAGTCCATTATCAAATCTTCCTCCGCAATCCCATTACAAAGGTTTGAGCGATGTCACATTCATTCCCACCCTATCCCACAATCCATTTGGCCAAAATCATTGAACTGACCTTTCCCGCCATCGAAAGACATGTAAATGCAACATTTTGGACTTTTTCTTCATCAGTAAATGATTAGTATTGGCTTTCTCTATTTCAATCTCAATCTCACTCACCAACCACTCGGAAAGTTTTATACTCAGTCGAAGTAACAAAGCTAGTGCCTTACTCCACAGTACATATATAGCATCTGGAAATTTTAGCAGAAAGGAATCCACAATGTCCCCGAGATTTGGTATGAATTGACTCAACTTTCACCACTTCGCCCGCCCAACAAGCAATAGGTTTCGCATTGTTCTCTTTCATTTGGTCTAAGGCCAATCCGTGTATTTTGCAGCCACACCTCCAGTTCATGAAAGCAGTGGTTCTCCTGTCTCCTCTGAGCATCCCATCCCTGCAGTTTATGCAATCCACCAAGGGCCAGAACTTAAGACTATCCCTGCTTGGTGCCAATCGTGAAACCTGAACAAATACATCTTCTCATTTTGAGGGGTTATAGTAATCTCACCCATACCAGCCCAGGCTTTCCTTCAAACATTAGCTACGCAGCTCGACTCAAGCACTTCTCCAACAAAATCCTTCCAATCAAAACCATCTCAGCTTCCTCATCATCAACTTGCTCCAAAACCAAATGATCCCCCATAAGATAGTCTACCAGAGATGCTTGCGATATCAAGGGAAAGACTGCAGGCATCCTGTAATGAGAAAAAAGAATAGATCAGCAGAGAATAAACTCAGAAATGTTGTTGAACAGTTGATAGAGGCAGTGTGCAGTAATAGGAAAACTAATGCGACGAAACAATGCCAGAGAGACTTTCTTACCAAAAAAAACAATGCCAAAGAGACTTAACTAAAATAGAAAGCAGATGGAAATAACTAATGATGATAGAAAGCGAATATGAGGATTATGGATGATCAAGAAGAATGAGGGGTGACGATCATGGAGGAAGGTAGCTGAAAGAAAACGTCATTGTGGTGTAGGGAAAGCTCTTGACAAAGACAGAAAAGCACTCACGGAGGGGAGAGAAACAAATCTATGTATACCTTCCTGAAGAGAACTCAACATCCCATTCTTATTGGAGCATAAATGCTAGAAAGCTAACATATGAAGACAAGAAAAACAGTTCTTGTAATTTCTAGCTTACAGAAGCTCTTCTAGTAAAATCTCCTGATTTAAATTGCATAGATGTACTGACGTGCAATCAATCTTGAGCTTCAGTGGCTGAAAAATCAGTCTGGAACTTCACTCTTAAATGCCAATGATCTTCCATTATTTTTACAGTATGCTACCGCAACGCAGGTCACATGACGTCGTGAACATGTCAAATGGTGCTAACAATAACTGCAACAGTGTTTCTATGTTCATAAACTAACCAACGGACTGGCCACCTTTTCCCTAAACAATGCCTGCAAGTATTACTTTGTCTACACCTTTGCTAACAGTGACTGTTGCTCTCAGGGCCAAAAATTAGCTGTCACAGTTAGTGAAACTTCCGCCTCCCCGACCTCCAGTCCAGCTGGATCCCCCTAACTACCAGCACCAACCACTGGGACCACCACATCTCTGCCACCACCTGGAAGTGATGCTTCATATCTCTGTGTGAAACTGCTGGTCCTGTTCATGTCTATTGTCATAAGCTCATTATATGAGTTCATTATACATGAGGATCATTGTTTCCACTAGATAAAGGTGGACTATTGATAGATTGTGAGATGTTGCTCCTCATCACAAAGTGAATATACTCATTAAAATGCTTCTTCTCATAATTCCAGCATGATTCATATAGATAACATTGCTCAAACTTGTAATAGTTCATCAATCTCTTTGGAAAACACATATGATTCTCCTCCCAAATTCTTAAGTTCGGCTCTATTAGTAGTTCCAAAATCATGAAGACCAAGATTATTAGAAAAATTAGAATGCGGCAGGAGACAAAAACTTGCATATACTGGAAAGTCGAAATAGAGCATCACTAGAGCAAATCCTCATTGGCGTAGCGATAAAAACCCCACCATTGGAATGACAAATGACCAAAACAGTAAATCACTTGGAGACAGGAAAAATGGTGTGAATCTTGTTAGGATCAAACTCAACACATAATCGGTTGATTGAGAACTTAAAATGACAATGAAACTATGAACTAACTCTTGCAGCCTTGCAGCATATCAAATTCACACCTGATGCTTAGCTTGAAAGAACCCGACAAATTTTGGGGATCCAGAGCGCCACAAGTCCAGCAGCATGACCGCTCTCCTTTGCCTGTGTGTTTTTATACTTTGCCTCCAGAAGCTTCCTTAATAATCCGCATGTCAATCACTAGATTACTTCGAGCAATCAGTGAGAACAGACAAAAGAGAAAATTACAGTTGCAATATCCCAGAACAATAAAAAACCAATTCAAGCAATCAGGAAAAGCAAGCAAATTCACATCATTCCTGAGTGTGGGATTTCAGTCGTCCACCTTAAGAAACTGAGATGACCATGGTCAAAGGGATTTTCTTAAAGAGCTGCTTGTTCTTTCTACGTTTTGTAATTTTTACAGTATCAACATTGTGTATAAAGTTAAACCAGTATGCCTGGCATTAATCAACAGCATAAAAGTTTAACTCGCCCTATAAACAAAACAAACACCTTATAGATGACCAGCGAGCGAGCAGAACAACCTTCAAATGCAAAACTTGGAAAAAGATTATTAATCTAAAAGTCCGGTTCCTGGTATCATGTTGAGATTGAAGTATCATAGGGGATGACAAATGACGAATTATTTTCTCAAAAGGCACTCTTATGATCTAGTCCTCCAACAAGGGCTGCCAGTTACATTCCTACCACGATTGAGAGAAAGATTTCATTCCAACCAAGAGGCATGAATCACTCAGTAAAGTACAAAAAAGAGTTTCACGGATGATTCACCAGGACTGCCAGCTTCATTCATGATTTTATCAAGTCTAAGGTTTTGTCTTATTAGGGGACAGGGATCGCCTCGAACTATCACCAGAATGTGATCTCATGAATACCCAACGTAACAACTGCTCATATTCTATATGAGGAAAGCTCATGACAATTCAGATATTGGCTTTAGCCACTTGCATTGGGAAATGACTAAAGCTTGTGGAAGCTCCAAGTCTCCAAGCCCTCGAGGCTCAATTAGTTTGTCGCAGTCTCGTGCGACAATTGATGAGCATCATGAAATCTCTATACTTTATAGGTATCTCGATCCTTTGAGCCTTGGGATGTCTAACAGTTCGCACCAAGCTATCACTATCAAGTTCCTTAAATCTTCAAATTTCAACGCATCTGGGAATTTTGCAAACTTTTGCAGGATGAAAATTTCTCTAGGCTTTCAGTGTCATTTAGCTTCTCACAGCGGTTGATGTTTCAACCTTTTCAGGGTTTTCAAGCACGATAGATCCAATAATCTTCCAAGGGAAGTGCAACCACAGATATCCAATATTACCAAAATATCCAGCCCGTCAAGACTGCATTTCAATTAGACTCTTGCAACTTGCAACATCAAAGCCCTCAAATTATTTAAACTAGAAAGGTCTGGTTATCTTTCCATGGATGTGCAATTAAAGATATCCAATCTGACCGATAATCAAACTCTCAAGGCTGTGAGTTTCAAATAGATTCCCGTGATCTGCAGCATAGAATCCCTTTAGACATTTTTAACTTGAAAGGTCTGTTTTACTTTTAATGGATTGAAAGGTCTGGTAATCTTTTAATGGACATGCATTTAAAGACATTAAACCTAACCAACAGATTCTCATTAATCAATCAAGGCCTCAAACTTCAATTAGATTCTTGCAATTTGCAGTGTGAAATTCGAAGTCTTTAAACTGGAAAAGTCTGGTAATCTTTTAATAGAAGAGCACCCAGAGATATTCAATCTTGCCAGTAAATCCAACCTGTAAAGAACATGAATTTCAACTAGATTTCGGCAATTTGCAGCATGGAATCTTTCAATGGACGCGCATCCAGAAATACAGAACGTTTCCAGATATTCTATATGGGTCAAAGCCTCAAACTTCAACTAAATTCTTGCAGTTGGCAGCATCTGATTCTTTTAGATTCTTTAAACTTGAAAGGCCAAGTGATTGAATGGACATGCAAACAGAGATATCCAAACTTACCAGACTCTTGCAGTTTGCAACACATGATAGCCTTAGATGTTTCGAACTCGAAAGGTCCCCTGAATCTCAACTAGATTCTCGCAACTCGCAGCATTTGTTTCGAAGTTGTAAAGCAGCACCTTCTGCATCCATTCTCTGCACGAGTGCGTCTAAAGAGCCGAGCCAAAATGATTGTCAATGGCCCAACCGAGGGAACCTTTTGGTGGCTCACCACCTCCTCCCTGCATTACCCGACATATGAGGTCAGAGAGACATAGAGCGACTGCATGGATCAAAATTTGTCAAACATGCATTTACCTGAATTGGAGCAAGATTATTCCAGAACATGTAGTGATTAACATGACCTGAACATAGGTTACATCCACAAAATCGTAAGAGGAGCAAAATCAAAAGGATAATAACGGGCTAAGCGGCAAAAGCTAATCTTTAATAGTTGAATATGCACATAGAGAAAATAAAAAGAAAATTTAAGATTGTTGGATAATTTATAAAAACAAGAAGAGGTAATAGAAGGGCCGGCTCAGCCATCAGTGCTTTAAAAAAAACACGAAATTTCTGCAAATTGTTTTCAAACAATAGACCTGAATGAAGCGTGTTTCAAAGGTGATGAAGTTCTGTAAGAAAGTTCAATCACAGTCATGGTTCAACATGCCTTTGCCAAACTGCGTGAACTACCACCACAATGCCTATGAAGCTTACTTAAAAATGAATTGATATTATCTGATACAACATTTCACACTTGTTCATCACACACGGTAAATTATTCATATGAAACAAAACGAAACTCAGAAACCCTAATTTCACATCTTTTCCCCTTTTCATTTAGTTGGTAGCAACTGCAATAAGAATGTGATAACAAATAAAACCTACCGATACAGAGACTAATCTAAGCAACAGTCATCAGGATGAAAAGACAACCCTCAACAAATTTTTCCTCCTAGTCAGTAAGCACGACACAATCTGCATGTGGTCACATTCGAACACCACCCATCCTCGCTAGTGCCATATATAGATCCAAAACTTGTCACTCTGTACATTCTATAATACTATGGTTCATCGAGAGCACCAGCGCACCATTCACATCAATATGGAAAAAGCTATTGACAACCAATCAGACATTGGTGAGCTATGGCAGACAAATACTGAAAAACCAGGAACTTTGGCTCTAGAGGGGAGCTAACCCATCAAGGATTTGACATGAGCCACGACTGCAGATAATAGATTTATCTTACCGAGTGCTGGCAAAGCCAGATCAGTCACTTTATATACACTACAAGTTCCCTCGCGAATGATAGCTCAACTTTGAAATGTGCTGCTTCGTATATTGAATTGTCCATGAGTTAAATTCTCAACCACCTTTCACTCTCAATTTCATTGAATCTAAAGAAGCTTTCATCACAGAAAATACCTTCCTTCAGTCCATTAACCTTAAATGGAACAAAGTTGAGAGCATTTTTCCTTGTTCATCTGTTTCACTGACAAATAAGACTATATGCTAAATTGTGTTCAGCTACCGTGACCAAAACCTTAACAGCTCTGCCTACTGCCTAGTCCTCATCATTTCTCAAGGGAACACATTAAATCACTAAGGATTGACCCCAAATGAGAAGTCAAGCACCTCCTCCGAAAATTTGACTCTGGCAATTCATTAAGGTCCTGTCTCTATGCAACGGCAGGCAACAGTTAAAGAACAATCCGAACACTCGTCGAGTCCGCGGTAGACAAGAGAATGCTCCATCAATTGTCGCTCCTGACAAATTTCGCCCTCACTTCCATTGAACTTAGAAAGCAAACAACAAAAACTAAATCCCAGACAGAAGGAACAAAGGAAACAAGAGGACAAAACAGAAACGAATCGAACCTCCGCCATTGAACTTGATAGGCGCTCTGCAACTTATTAATAACGACGGCCGGACCGTCGCCCTCGCCCATGGCATCGTGGAGCTGCTCGAGCGCCTTGTTGGAGGCCTGGCGGTGGTGGTGCTTCTTCTGACGGTGCAGCTGCATGATCTCGCCGCTGAATGCGGGCTGGAGAGCGCCGTAGTCGCGGGGGAGATCGGGGAAGGGGGAGAGAAGGTCTGGAGGCCGCGGATGCTCGTGGCGACGCCGCCAATTGGAGCCGAGGCCCGAGGCGGAGGCTAGGGCTTTTTCCGGCCATCAGCGTGCGGAGAGCCATGGGAGCTGATCTTCAAGCTCAGTCAGAATCTGGGCTCGTCACCTCCGGAGAATCTGGGCTCGTGACCTCTGGACAATCTGGATAAACAGGTCCACTAAAAACAGAGCCTATTCAATGTCGTAGAGCATCCATGAACCAACCTCGCGGCTGGTGGCTTTTCTTAGCCCAAAGGACTTGTCGCGGATCAATTCGCATAAGCGCGCCTCGTCGGTACCAAATGGAAGCCGAACCTTGAATAGTCGGACGGGAAGCTCGGGGAGACATTCAAGTGGACGGCAATCGAAAAGAGTGAGTTCCTCGAGAAGGGTTAGCTTGGAAAGAAATGGTAACGATGGACTTGGGAAAGTGATGTGCAGAGCTGTTAAGCTGGAGGGCGGTTCCGGTATTCCTCGAAGGTTTTTGCAAAATCGAAGGCAGAGATGTTGGAGAGAAGAGAGCTTAGAAATGCTTTCTGGCAAGCCCAAAATGCCCGATCCAGCTAAATAAAGCTCGTTTAGCGAAACCAGTTCGCCTATATTATGAGGCAGTCCTTTTAGATTTTCGCACCATTCTGCACTCAATTTTTTGAGTTTCGCCAGCATTCCAATAGCACTAGGCAATTCCGTCACGGGAATTGCCCCAATGTCCAAGATCCTCAAATTTTGCAGATTCCCAATGCTTTCAGGTAATTTTGTAATCGATGTCTCTGCTAATCCCAGCTCGGTCAATGATACCAACTTTCCAATCGAGTCGGGAATCTCTCTCAACGACACACATCCCCTTAGGTCAAGGCGAGACAGAGATGCTAGATTGCCTATGGAGCTAGGTATGCGAGCTAATGATTTACACCGAGAGGCATCAAGAGTCTCCAACGCCTCCATAGAACGAATGAATTCAGGCAATTCTTCAATCCCTGTCCGACATAAGTTCAGCTGATTTAACGACACAAGGGAACTCATAGATTCTGGAAGTTGAGCAAATTTATCACAACTTAGGTCATCCAAAGTCTTTGGCTTCATCAAACATCTCAAAATAGGATTCTCTTTTATAGTGATGTCATTTATGAGAAGCTCCCTCGGTTGTTCCATTCTCCCTACTCTTGCTGGTATCTCCTTCAGTTTCCAGCAAAAATAGACAGTCAAGGAGACGAGAGTCTTGATATACCAAATAGAAGGATGAATTGCTTCCAGACTCCAACAATTTTCAAGAATCAAAATCTCCAAGCTTTTGAAAGCAGACAAGTCGGGAGTTCTTATCAAATGTTCACAATACGAGAGGTCCAGAACTTTCAGCTTGGTTGCCACCTGAAAGAAACAAAGGAAAACCTCAGTGAAATTGGACAGCTACAATGTGTGATTTTTCCACTATTCCTTGCTTTTTTTTATAACAATCTATAAGATTCCTGAAAAATACCTATGCTCCACTACTCTTTCACTGTTGTTTTATTTGATTTTAAATGTTCTTTAATAGTATTAGGCTACACCACCATATTGATTTTTTTTAAGCATATCCATTGCAAAAAGAATGTTAGGTACATACAACTGCTAACTGTGTTTATTTTTGGATAAAATTTCAAAGAGAAAATATATTCATTTTTTAAGAGCGATGGCGATGCCATTGATTAGACATAAGCAAATTTTATTATCAAAAAGAAAATGACACTTCAATCGTATGAAATTAAAGAGAAACGGGTAGTTTAATTATAAAAAGCAATTTTTTTAATGTTATATGTACAAGCTACAAAGAATGTTGTATTCCAAAAAAAATTAATGCCACTAGAAGGATAACTTTATTACTCTCATCACATTAATAATTTATATTTGTGTTATACATTGACGACTTCCATAATCAATAATTATAATGATTAAATATTTCGTGCAATAAGTCAGAGCAATTCATAAATTATATCCATTACTCTAAGATTAAAATGAATTTAGAATTTTAGTATGAATGTACAACACAAGTCACTACGTGGGAGTTTTTGTTTCTCCAAGAAAGAAGATTGATATAGATATATAACAAGAATCGCTCAAAAGACATGCTTTTGCACGGGGAGAAATTATCTTAGAAGCCATAAACCAACTAGATTAATGAAATACAAAATAGGCACAATTAAGTAATTAAATTTTTGATAGATTTTAATTAATATAGTTAGTTTTTTTTCTAGCATTGTCTAAGGTTAAGCATGCCGGGTTGTTGAGTTTGATCAATTAAACATATTAAGGGGAAGAAGATTCTGAGTATTTAGATAGCTATAAATTCCTCTTATATTTACCCAAAAATCCTGAATCCGAGGAACGATATTAAACCTTTCTAAAAGAAAGAAGGGAGAACTGGGGACGATTGCACCTTCGGAAACACGTTATTATTCACAATAGATATATCTTCTCAATTTCTTACCTTGAGTGGATCCCATCCTCCCCAATCCTCTGTAATGTCACTACTTGATAGATCGAGCACGACTAATTTTTTCGGATGAAAGTTGGTCACTTCGAAATATGAGGGACAATTTTGCCACCGAAGCCATCTTAATTGAGGAAGCAAGTTTTGGAAATCTCCGATGAATTTCGCACCGTTTGCAGCTTGAAGGAACCTCAAGTTGGTGAGTTCCTTAAATTGCTCACCTTGGTAATTTTTCCAGCCATAATAGCCAAGATCAAGGGCCTCAATCTTACTAGTGCCCTACAATTATAAAACATTGTGGACCATTAAAATTGACGAAATTAACTGTATATAAGAAAAGATGGACTAATTTCAATTTGATATCATATGGTGTAGGCTTCTTACTTTCAACTTAATGAAATAACAAGTTGTTATTGCATATGATTTATCTAATTCATGTAAAAATGTGAAGCTCACGAAGGTGTTTTTGAACTTTTCCTCTTCCAATTATGCCTTTTGCAAATTTGCACCTTTTGAATTACCAAAAATTGCATCCTTTCAAAATTACTATAGAAGATCTCTCTTTTTGTACAAACTACTTCAAATATAACTAGCAAAATTCATGCCCTTTATATGTGAAACAGCACAACCCTAACTCATATCCTTTATATGTGAAAAAGCATAACTCTTACAGTTCAAGTACATTTATCAAACTTGTCATCAAAACATGTTTCACAATTAGAGAATTTGAATTATAGAATCCCCCCTATTATTCTGGGGTACCTTGTTTGCAATTCTCACTAGCAAAATGAAATCGAGAATGTCATCTCAAAAAGTATGCTCGTGTTTTACATTCCTTTCTTATCATATGTTTCTTTAATGAGTGTTTTTAATTATACATGGAAGAAAAATCGATTATATATGAAACGTTATATAGATGATCTTTACTCCTCTTTTTGTTGGTACAGATGTTTGATGCAACATTTTCATTATCTTGTTTATTTTTTTAAAGTGAAATAGCATAAATTAATGAGATCTTGCTTCCAGAAAGATTGTACATGAGGATTGATTAAATTGGATACTAAGGGAATTCAAGTCTTTTCCATTTTTCTTTCGTTGTAACCAAAAATTTTAGGGACCTCAAATTTATTTTGTCTTAGGTGATGAATTGCACAGTGAGCACAAATCATGAGAGTTATAAGACGGATTTGTTTGGTGGTTTGAATATTTCCTTCAAACTTTTATTCTTTCGGATGTGACACTACTTATTTGTCCTTCAATTTTTTTTTGTATATTATCGTATTTTCGTTAATAACTTCATAGATACCCCTTTTTTCAATTCTAAGCAATGTTATATTTAGTTGATTACATTTTCATTTGTGCAAAAATATGTTCGCTGAAATGCATTGGTAGAAATTTTTTTACAAATCTCGTAACTTCATTATATTTAGAGTTTTTTTAATTAAAGATACTCGTGGCATTTGCACATGCTTGTCTGATACTTGCACAAATCATCCATACGTTGTAATTGCTTTTAGTTGCATACCTTTTAACTTTCATGGTAATAATGAAAATTAATCAAGACACAAAATTCAAAACCATAATTATTTACATCACAAGTATTGGAATGAGCCATTGCTTTGACCACCTCTCTAGGAAGTAATACGTCTGGAACGGAATTTCTCTTTGCATTTTGAGTGGTGTAGCTTCTAGACGACTTTTTTTTTATGGTACATACATAATGCTTTTGCATTAACAGACACTTGGTTTGGAAAACGTAAGTTTGAATAGACACATTTCTACGCATTACACATGTTGTAAATGAAACAAAACCATGTAATAACTATTACATAACTTAAACCAATCAACATATAGCTACTACAGCTTTATTACGTTACAATGTAATAGTGATTATATTGTAGCCTTATTCCATTTCCGTAACCATACGGGTTGTTAGTGTAATTTGTTGGCCACCTCTAGTTTTGTAAATTCATTGAATTTTTTAAGAATAGGGAAGATCAAGATCCTGAGACTAGAGTGCAAAGCAGAAGTTAAAAGTGTTTTGAGTGTTAAAAATCTAAGTAAAATATTTATGGCTCTATTGTTCCGTTTATTGTAAAGATTTAACTTTTTTCTTCGAATGTCTTATTTTAATCCATAAATCTTACAAAACAACATAACATATTTATTTTGTAGCAATGGGAACAATTTATGAATTTATCTTTTATTATGTGCGACCGCTTCATATTTGACAAGTAAATAATATTAAAAGCGTACTTGTCAAATTACAGATCAATATCATATTGGACTCATATTTGACAAATACATAATATTAAAAAATCAATAAAAAAGATATCCATCATCACGAGAAAACTTATATTACATGCTTTAGGAATAAATTAATATAATCAAATTACCCATCATGGAAGAAAAAATGTATATGTTTAGAGGAATCTATTCCATGGATGCATATATTTCAACAATAAGTATGACGCAATGTAGCAACAACTGTTATGATTGAAAACGTGTATGGATAACCATTGTGACTAAGAAATATCCATCATCATTGTTTAGCATGCTTTACAAACAAATGAATGTAATAAATTTGTCCATCATAGAAGAAAAAGAACATATGTTTAGACGGATCTTTTTACGTGGTTATATATATTTCTACAATAAGTATAACAAAATGCATTATTAGCGATGGCTATTATGATTAAAAAGTTCTATGGATACTCATTATGAGAAAAAATTTTGTTCTATTTCACAAGCAGATTATATAAAAAAAATTATGTAACATGATAGCTCATATTTAACAAATAAATTATGTAAAGGTACTAATTATGTGCTATAAAATGCTCATTATGAAGATGTAGAAATATCTATTATAACATGGTAGCTAATACTTGAGAAATAAAAAATCGACAAAAAAGTTATATAACATGGATAGCCCATATTTAACAAATGACGATATAAAGATTAACTAAATCTTTGCTAAATACAATGCTCACTTGGAGTTGAACGATGCAATTATTACAACATGAAAGCCTATATTTGACAAATGAATATTATCGGGGGATTAACAGAAAAATTAATCCAACGTCACAGAACTAAAAAAGTATTAGCAAATTCACGGAAGAAAATCATCCACTATTATGAAAAGTCAATAGAACGAAATAATATATAATTAGAGCGTTATACTACACAGTTGCGTATATATCATAAATAAATATGAAAGTGACATTAACAAATCAACGGTGTTAACTAACTATTGACAACAAAGGACTCAATTGCACAAACTTGGAAAGATAAAGGACTACATTGAGCATAAAGAATAGATAAAAGACTAAATCACACAAACAATAATACTTAGGGGGTACTAAATCTGTGCTTAGCCCAACTTAAAAATTACAGGAACCTTGATAGCCAATTGTCACAAACGAATAGAGGTCTCATTATCATAACAAACAACTCATAAGAAGTCAATAATGAGTAGAAGAAAAAAGAAAGAACCAGACTTAGCAAGAAATCAAAATAAGAATCCAAACATCAAACATGCACGTCAAAATGATATGAGAGAAAAGCATGGCCTCAACAATTTATGCGAGCTTTTATCTAAAAGTGCTCTGTTAATCATTATGTTTTTGTGGTTTTGTTGTTGCGTTGAAGTTACCAAAAGGAGAGTGTCCTCATCACAATACTACAGGGTAAAGAGATATATCATTTATCAATAACCCAGATATTGCTCCTCAATTATGTCCTAAAACCAGGCAAGAACAACAATTAATCGAAAGAGCTCTTTTGCTGGTAGAAGCAGCAAGTTTTGGGGACTTAGGACCGGCAACAATTTTAATTCAAACAAGAAAGAGAAGATGGACTCACATTCACTAATTAAGACAAGTAGAGAAAACTCTTACCTTGTTACTCTCGAGCACATCTCTGGCTTCCTCATGAATCCATAATCTGCTACGCTTTTGAGGCTTCTTTTGATTTTCTAGATGAACAATTTCCCTTCCAAGATCTCTCAGTTGATCATGCATCATCAGTTTGCCGTTTTCATCAACTTTAATGAGGGACATAAGCCTCAATACTTCAATCCCCCTCCCGGGGAAAAAGTCACAAGCATCCCACATATAAGTCGGATTTTGTTTAGATGCTCCAATAAAAAAACATGCAATATCCAAAAAAATCCGTTGCTCCTCATAATCTAATGCTTTGTAACTTATCCCCAACGTCTCTTGCACCTTCTTGTCAGGCACTTTCTTTAATTTCTTTGATGTATCTTTCCATACTTCCTTGGTCTTTCCACATAAGAATGAACCTATAACTTCAAGCGCTAAAGGAAGCCCCCCAGTAGTAGATACAACCTCATAAGAGATATCCTTATAATCACTAGGAGGAAAATCCTTTCGAAACGCATGTCTACTAAATAAAATCAATGATTGATCCAAAGGCAACTCGTTGAGTTCATACATGTGGCTAGCCCTAGCCTCGTCAAGAATACTCTTGTTTCTAGTTGTGATTATGATAATACTTCCTGCTTTAAACCAACTACCATCTCTGACCAAAGCATTCAACTGAGTATTATCATCCATATCATCAAGAAGAGTGAGAATTTTCTTACTTGTAAATCGAGATTTGAGGACACTGATTCCTTCATCGACATTAGACACCTCACATGAACTTCCTATTATGTCAGAAATGAGCTGCTTTTGTAGGCATTTAATACCCTCGCGCTGAGACGTTTCTCGAATATTAGCTAGAAAGCTACGAGATTCAAATTGACTAGACAGTTCGTTGTATAACACCTTTGCAAGAGTTGTCTTACCAATGCCGCCCATTCCATAAATTCCAATAATCCATGTACCATTGAATTTAGCATCTATCTTACTCATAATTTGTTCCACACGATCATTGGTTCCCACCAACTGTTCGGGAACATTTAGCTGAAAAAGTCTTTTTAACTCGCTCATAACTCTTCTTATGACCGTTTTGACTAATACCGCTTTATGCCTGTCAAATAACATTATAAAATTTCAATATATGATGGCAATGTTTATATGCTTTTTCAAGTAAGATTTATTTATAAAAAATTAAACAATATTTCGATGGAGAAAAATGTACCCGTTATCAATTTTCTCGGATTCCCATCCTTTTAAGTAACTGACTTCTTTGAGTGCATCTTCCCATTCTTTCACAACCGTTTGGTCCGAATTCTTTTTATGTGCATTGATAGCATCTCCAAATCTCCCTGCAAGATGTCGCACATGCGAGGGTTCCACTTTGTAAAATATGGGTAACACTATTTGCCCTTTACTTCTCTTGCACTTCAGCATTTGAACCAGCTCATGAAGGCACCATTTGCTAGAAGCGTAGTCCTCCGAGATAATGGGGATCGAGATCATAGACTGTGTAATACTACAGAGAAGCTCCGGACCAATCTCCTCACCAACAGGGAGCTCATTGTTGTCTCTAAATACATGAATTCCTGCATCAACAAGACTAGTATAGAGATAATCGGTGAAGCCTTTGCGAGTGTCTTTTCCTCTAAAGCTCAAGAACACTTCATAATCATTTCGTTTCGGCTTTTTGGCTCCATATTCATAATCACCTACATGTGGAGAGGTCGATGAAGAACACACTCCGTATAGCAGATCTTCCGAATGAGTATATTCTTTTCTTTTCATCTCGAGATTGATGGAGCAGAGCCTCAAAAGAAGGGGAATATGGAAATCCCAGATCTGGGATGTGCAAAAATATCTCTCAGAACTCAATTTAGAGCTACATTCAAACAAAAACAAAAGCTCTCGTCCAACTCATCAGAAGAAAATGGAGCGATCAAAGCAGGAAAGAGAGAAGAGGAGAAGAGCAAGTAGTCACCGATTACCTAAGGAGTGCTCAAACAACACAATCCACACGCTGCTATGATCTCCACCGATTCTCAGTCTTCTATCTTGGATTACCCATACGCACCGCTCTTTATTGTGCGTGCTTGAACAATGCTGAGTTTTGGCCATCCAACGATCCAAGACTCTTCATGCCAATTGAACCGCTACGATGCATGTTGCACGGAAAGGTCAATTATTGCAGGCGTAATTTCCGCAACACTGCTTGGAAGGTGCACGGAAAGACTTGACTTGACTTGACTTGCCTTTTCTGTTAACAATAAAAATAAAAAGGAAAGCTAACAAGGTATAGTCACATGCCCCTGGTGCTAACGTCGATGAGTTAATGACAAAAACACATCAGTTGTCGGATTAAATCAGATTTTGTTAAAAAAAATGTCTGTACGACATTTAATATTTAAATAAGGAAAGTTGTTATTTTCAATCTATAATCAGATTTTTTTTTTCAAAAGAGTTTCCTTTGAAAAGGTAACTCACAAAATAAATCTATCCAAGAACAATTTCTCAAACTATATTTCTCCACGTCACCTCAAGCCTAAGGATAATCTAGTCATCATCAACCCCTCACCCAAGTCACTTTTGTCTCGATCCTTAAGTTAATAATTTTTGACATTTTACATAAAATTTATTCTTTCAGTATTAGCTAACGGATTCTCCATGATCAAATATTTATTTAGTAATACATTTTCACTTTTTTATTTCGTTTGTTATTGAACTTTTTTATTTCATGTGGACATTCTTCTTTTGCTTAGCCTTTAAGCCAAGATCATCACTTACAATATCACGACTCTGACCAATTATATTGTTGTGATCTCCACCGTTCTCAGTCTTTGACATTTTATTACCAACGCAAAAACACTCTGCAATTAAAAAAATTAGAGAGCAATTTCCACAATTTCCATAGCATTATGCGAAGGGTGCATGGAAACTACGTAGGTGCTTCTTGACATGACTTACTTTTTTTATTAATAGAAAATATAAAAGAAAACGCACCAACAATACAATACTCATAAGTGATTAGAGAACTATGTTAGATAGGATGGCAAATTGGCGTTAGAATAATATAAAGAAAAGTCCCCTTCTTTATAGCTCATTCAGTTGGGATTAGCGTAAACGAAGTTTCTATCTAATTTCTCGGCTGCTGAAGGGTGACGCCAGCTTCATTTCTTTTGCCCTTTTCTGTGGTTAAATTGAAGTAGCTGCTGTTGATTTGTTTTAGCAATGTCTAGAGAAAAGAGATGGTGGCAACTTTTAGGAGGAAAACGTTAACAGGAGTATCTTCCACACTCTTTTTAGCATCTAGTCATTTTGTAAAATGTTATGCTAATTTGTCTATTCAATTCAATTTCTTCACAATTAAGTTGCATGATATATGTTTGTGTGTATAGAGAGATATATCTGTACGTGTGTCATAGCTTACCAAATAGTGGATCATTACTGTTAAGAAACCTTTTTAATCGGTGAAATTTTTTGATGTCCTTCTTACAAAATTCCAACCTCTTGATCAGAGAAATGCTAGGCCACAGTCATACGAAAGTTTTGCCATGTCTCTTTCTCTCTCTCCCTAACAGGCGAAAGATTAACAAGTACTACATCATAATAGCATAGTAATGTGCACCTATTGTGATGTACAACATTACGACACGTTAAAGTAATTAAGTACAAGAACATCATAATAGCATAGTAAAATTTTTCTGTGACGTTATGATGTATTATCGTAATCAAGTGCAAAAATGGTGTGAAACAGAAGTGTGCACGTAAAAATTTTCAAAAGATGAGTGGGTCCATTGCCTATTGACTTGCTTTTTTTTTCTCACCCACTTTTTGAAGGTTGAACCTTTTTTTAAGCTAAAGGGATTATTCTTTTTAATCCGTAGCTCCAGGAAACTTCAAAGAAATTTCCTGTTTCAGATTTTTTTTCATTGTCCTTTATGAGGTAAGACAAGTTAGTCAAGAAATTCTAATGCTAATAATAAGTAATGATGGGTATATGAATTCCCTTTAATTAGCCAAGAAGAAAAGCATATTGTTATATGACTTCCGTAATTTCTCACTCACTAAGATGATCATCCAGAGAGGATTGTTTTAAAAGATTCATTTTGATTAGTGAGATAATTTTTTTTCGTTGCTCTTGTTAACAAACACAAAGAGACTGAAGCCTCATTATATAGAAATCTGATATATTGGGAATGAGATATATTATGAAAAACAATAGAAAAATGTAAACTTAAACAGTTTTCATTTTCAATGAACTGGAAATGTTTTCTCGAACCAAATGGGCCGTAAGTAAGCTTGACTCTAGTTATTTTCAACGAAATCATGTTCACTAAAAAAAGTCTCCATGAAAATTATTTCCCGGTAATGATAATTTACAAAATCATGCCTTTCATCTATCATCCCGTGAGGGCTTACAATCTCCATGGTCGCGGTGATGGGGCTCATCTCCACCGCGGGGATTGATTTTCACAGAGAGATAGACGTGGCCATGGAGGTCACGGCCTCTGTCGACTCTTTCCGATGGAGATCTGCAGTCACTGGAGGCCACGACTTCCATGGCTGCGGGTTCAAATAAAATATCCTTGCGCTCATATGCCCTATTTTTTCTTGGACCATTAGACGGTTTCTGAATCAGCAATAAAGTCACTTTTCTCGTCTCAGCAATTTGTTCTTTTCTTCTTTTTTCCTAAAAAAATGGTAAATTGATGTCGTGGGGAAAGTTCATGTAATGGAATCTTAACTGTTCACGACATCAATGAACCTTTTTTTCTCATCAATGACCCTCGCTGTCACTTAAAAAAGCCTTTATATTTGTGTCTAAGGAATCAACACAAAGTGATAAAAAAGAGAGGAAATATCACATGCAATTCATTGTACTTTCAGGGTAAAACTTACAAATTCAAAGTTGTGCAATTTCAAAATGTTTAGCTAATTTGTCTATTCAATTCAATTTCTTCACGATCAAGTTGCATGATATACATGTGTGTGTATATATAGAGATATATTTGTAGATGTATCCCAGCTTAACAAATATTGGGCCATTAATGTGAAGAAACCTTTTTAATGGGCAAAATTTTTCAATGTCTTTCTTGGAGAGTTCCAACCCCTCTATTAAAGTGATGCTATGCCACTTTCGTAGGAAACTCCTATTGTATCTCTCTCTCTCTCTCTCTAGCAAGTGAAAGATTGACAAGTATTTTTTGAGTATGCTTTTCAAATAATTCAATTATGTGAATTGCAGAAGGTCCCCACATTTTTCAATGGTTGAGATAAACTAACATTTTTGTTTTGCCAAAAAAATCATGAAGAATAGCGTGCAACCAAAGTCATGCATTTGATTACTCTTCTTTTCTATCTCTTGAGAATTGCAGTGTACATGAACAGCAACTCAGAATGAAAGAAAGGAAAAAAGAAAGAAAGATTGATTCAATGGCCTCTCAAAAATATGAGAAAGATGGGGCTGCTTCTGGTCCAGCGCTTTTATGCATAACAATTTTGCCGTGTCTGTCAGCCATTCGATGCAAGTATTTGAATATCATATGTCCATTTAATTTGCGTTGAGTTGTGCAATCAAAACTTTGCCAGTGTGAACCATCAGATTGAGCATGGTAAAATTGCCATGTTCAAGGCCACTGGATCGCAGCAAAGACCAAAAGACGACGAAAACTTTTATGGTATACCTATTGTAATGTTACAACATTACAACACATCAGAGTAATTAAGTACAAGAACATCATAAGAGCATATTCTATGGCGTAATCAAGTGCAAAAGTGATGTGAAACAGAAGTGTGTATCTAAAGATTTTCAAAAGATGAATGGAATCAACACTGACGGAAGTTTCGCAGGAAAAATATGAGCTGACTAAGACATGGGGCCTGTGGTATCCGTCGCCTAGTGACTTGCTTTTCTTTACTCACCCACTTTGATGACAAAAAATTTGCCTTAATCCTGCTTTTTTATCAACAGGGAAAAAAGAAACAATAAAGTGAGAGCATTTACACTTCTTGTGGACCTCCAATTGATTGTGTTCCCGAGTGGGTTGGAAATTGGAATCTAAAAGAATTAATTAAATATATTTGTTCATCTCTCTAATAAAAAATTGCTCTTTGTGACCCAAAAGAAGAAATAATTATTGAAAAAGATATATGATTGTCAAATAATATAGAATGTGACCCGAAAGTTAAAAGTATTTTGGGTCTCATGCTAATTATGTGTACAAAGATTATAGGTTCAACCTCTCATGATTAGCGCAGTTGATTAGCAAGTCAGAAATTTTCATCTTATAAACCAGAGTCAAATGTCCAAATCTCATCAAAACGACTCTAAGTCAAAGCCACCTGCGCACCGTCCAAAGGTCTAAACTTAACTGGTTTATAAGTTTAGCAAGTTATTTCATGTGCTTTCAAATAGCTAGCTTATATGTCGGTGCGTATGAGTTATCGTAAGTTTGCTCTTGCAGACACTAAAACTAAAATTGGTTTGAAAAAATTCTTCAAATTTTCATTCTTACCATCATTTGACTGAGCAGGTGAACTCTCTCTCTCTCTCTCTCTCTCTCTCTCTCTCTCTCTCTCTTTCTCTCTCTCTGAATACCCAGTTAATTCTTCAAAGCTCCAAAATATTAGTCCGAACTTATTCTTGAGTGACAATTCTTGCCTAAACTTTTTTTTTGTCTCAATAAAAAGCACCAACTTTTACTCAAATCCCAAATATGGCTCCTGTGATGTAAAATTTTCAGATTGTTCAGGTCAAATGTGGAATTTAAGTGAAAATTGGTGATTTTTTATGAGACAAAAAAAAGTTCAGATCAAAATTATCACTCCAGGTAAAGTTAATGCTTTTTTTTTTTAAAATTAGGCACACAAATTTATCAATATTTGAAGCATTTCCGTGATTTTTTTGAAGGTTGAAGCTTTTTTTAAGCTGAAGGGATTATTCTTTGCAATCCGTAGCTCCAGGAAGCTTCAAAGAAATTTCCTGTTCAACATTTTTTTTCATTGTAAGACAAGTTAGTTAAGATATTCTAATGCTATTAAATAATAATGATGGGTATACGAATTCCCTTTAATTAGCCAAGGAAAAAAGCATATTGTCATATGACTTCAGTAATTTCCCACTTGCTAAGATGATCATCCAGGAAGGATTGTCTTAAAAGATATATTAATACCATGAAAAACCCAAACTAGTACACATATAGCAAATTTAATCCAAACTAATTTTTTGACCACCAAAAACTTTAAACCGGTACATCTGCGACAAATTTACCCCAAGCTAATCTTTTAATTGCCAAAAACCCCAAGCTTGTTCATTTGTAACAAATTTACCCTCCGTTTACTTGGATTAATATCACAAAAAATCGTAAACCGGTACATTTGTGACAAAGGATAAAATGCCAAACCGGTACACCCATCAACTACCACGTGTCCTCGAACTCAGAAATTTGACAGTAAATTTAACGGAAATTAACATAGGGTAAAATTATCATAGGTATACCAGTTTACTGTGAATTTATCATATGTGTACCAGTTTGGGGTTTTTCATGATTTTAACCCTTCAAAGATTCATTTTTATTAGTGAGATAATTTTTCCATTACTCATATTAACAAACACAAATAGTATATAAAGAGATTGAAGCCTCACAATATAGAAATATGATATATTGGGAATGGGATATATTATGAAAAATTAAACCAAACGTGTATTGTTAGTTCCAATTTCTACAGAAAATTTTCATACCAAACGTTTTTTGGTGAAAAATAGAAAATGTAAACTAAATCAATTTCTGTTTTCAATGAACTGAAAATGTTTTTCCGAACCAAATGAGCCGTAACTAAACTTGACTCTAGTTATTTTCAACGAAATTATGTTCGCTTGAAAAAGTTTTCATGAAAATTATTTTTCAGGAATGATAATTTATAAAATTATGCCTTTCATTTGCAGTCACACGAGGGCTACAACCTCCGTGGTCGCGGTGATGGGGCTCGTCTCCATCGAATGTGTTGATATTCGCAGAAAGAGAAAGAGAGACGTGGCCATGGAGGTTGCGACCTCCATCAATTCCCTCCGACGGAGATCAGCAGTCACAAGAGGCCTCGACCTCCATGGCTGTGGGTTCAGATGAAATATTCTTGCATTCATATGCCTTTTTTTCTTTTTGCCACTAGATGGTTTCTGAATCAGCAAAATTATTTAAAATTCAATTTTCACGTCTCAGCAATTTGTCCTTTCGTTCTTCTTGTCCTAAAAAATACGGTATGTTGATGTCGTGGGCAAAGTTTATGTGATAAAATCTTAACTGTTAAGTTGGTAGTGTCAAATTTGTGTCATCGACGACAGCAACGAACCCCGCTGCCACCTACGAAAGCCTTTATTTTTGTGTCTACTGAATCAACACAAAGTGATAAAAAAAAAAGAAGCAAATTTCATACGCAATTCATTGTACTTTCATAATAAAACTTACAAATTCAAAATCGTGCAATTTAGAATGTTGCTTAGAATTTCAATCATATTCTTTTGAGCAAATGACATTGTAAGAGGTATCTGGTTCGGTATTTTTATGATGAGAAAGCCCACTTAATATAGATAAGCCAACCTAAGCTGCCAACTAGTGCCCAAATAGACGAACCAAATATGTGTTATGGGGATTCAAAAAAATTAAATGAAAATATAGAACTAGGTTTATCAATAATACTGTCTTCAAAGACAATGATTTTCTCGATAGGATTCGAGATCTAATAGAGTCGGCTCCAATGGATATCTTGTCCCTTAATACAGTGCCCAGACCCTAATCTTCCTCACTTAGTCTATGTAGATAGCAAAAATGAACCCGATTCAAGCTTAGAAGTGCTAGCCAATACACAGAAAACATGAAAGAGACGAAGAGGAGAAGAAGGAACAAAGCATAGAGTAATGTTAATGGTGATCTTTTAGTTTGTGTATTTTCTAGAAGATGCCTTTGGATATATAGATAAAGGAAACGACACACAGGAGATTTCTATTACAAAGAGTAATTCAATTTACAAACCTTATCTTCTTGACCAATTTCTATATGTAGCCTTCCTGTTGAAATATAAGTTTCTTCATCTAAATCGCCAATTTTTTGTCGAAATAAAGCCTTTCAATAATTTACGAAAAAACCCGGAATCAAATATAGCAGCTTCGGAACATTAACTATTCCACAAAAACCCAGGGGGCTTAGGGTGCGTTTGGTTCAGCATTTGGAATGCTACTTTGGGAATGCAATTGCTTTTGGGTGAAAGCCCTTTGTGGGAAATGCAAATGGCATTTGGTAAAAACTCATTTGCAAAGCTACTTTGACCCAAGTGGTGTTTGGTTAATTTTTTTTACAAATGGGCTTTGGGGGGTTTTTATAAAAAAAAAGGCAAAAATACCCTTCGCCGGCTCCGGCGAAGGACTCCGGCTCCGGCGAAGGGCTACGGCCGCCGGCGAGCCAGATCTGGCGCCGGCGGCCATCGCCCGTCGCCGAGCGACCCCCGGCGAGCCAGATCGGGCGCCGGCGGCCATCGCCCGTCGCCGGGCGACCCCCGGCGAGGTCGCCTGACCCAGGCGACGGCCGCCCGGGGTCAGGCGACCGCCCAGGCGTGGCCGCCTGGGTCCCGCGACCTCAGGCGGCCGGCGGCCTGGGTCGCGCGACCCAGGCGGCGGTCGGCCTGGGTCGCGCGACCCAGGCGGCGGTCGGCCTGGGTCGCGCGACCTGGCGACCTCAGGCCGACGGCCGCCTGGGTCGCGCGACCTCAGGCCGACGGCCGCCTGGGTCGCGCGACCTCAGGCCGACGGCCGCCTGGGTCGCGCGACCCAGGCCGACCGCCGCCTGGGTCGCGCGACCCAGGCCGACGGCCGCCTGAGGTCGCGCGACCCAGGCCGACCGCCGCCTGGGTCGCGCGACCCAGGCCGACCGCCGCCTGGGTCGCGCGACCCAGGCCGCCGTCGCCTGAGGTCGCGGGACCCAGGCGGCCACGCCTGGGCGGTCGCCTGACCCCGGGCGGCCGTCGCCTGGGTCGGGCGACCTCGCCGGACCTTCGCCGTCGCCGGCCCTTCGCCCTCGCCGGAGTCCCTTTGGTGAAGAAGATGAATAGTAACGAGAGGGTAAAACCGGAATATTAAAATTTGAGTGAGGGTAGTTTGGGAAGTATAAAAATGATTTTGACATTTGGTTCAAGGCTGAAAGCCCAAAGCTAGTCCCGGCCAGCTTTGGGCTTTCAGCATTGAAAATGCTAGTTTTGAGCATTTTCAATGCTCAATGCTAACCGTTTGGTTCAGCATTTTTGGGAAGGGGCTTTCGGGGCTGAAAGCCCCTTCCACAACAAACCCAGGGGGTTTAGTTATCCGGTCTGGAGATAGAGCATTTCGACGGAAGGCTTTAGCAACCCAATGGGCCGTAGAATTGGCTTCACGAGAGCAATGAGGGACTTTAACGGATCTCAACTTGGCCCACATCAGCTTGCAATCGTCCACGATTGGAGACAAGGCCCATGGATTTTCTTCTTTGCCCAAGAAAAAATCTGCAACACATCTGCAGTTTGTCTATAGCAGAACCTCCATATCTATCAGCCGGAGGAGATCAACTTTTTCCATCAAGTACAGCAGAGCTCGGTGGGGGGCTAGGGTTTCCGTGGTCAAGGCAGAGTCTGTTGGCTAGAATCAGTCAATGTAGTTTTCTTTAGAATCAGCCAAAGTTGTATAGTTTGTTAGAATTTTACAGTTACGGTCTTAGATTAAAGGACTTGGTTTCTTTTGTTGCTTTCTTGTAGTTATCCCGTTTGTATCAGATTAATGCAAGCACTAAAGCACTTTCCTCTGAGTGTCTCTTTCTTTATTCGCTTTAGTGCCTCTTATTGCATCAGTGGTATCGGAGCCTATTTTGGTTGAGAGTGTTGAGAGTTCAAACATGTGAGAAAATGTGAGCCACAAAAGGTTGAGAGCAAAAAAGAAAGAGATTTTGTGAGAATAGAGCAGTAGCTCTATTCCATTTTTACTCTTGCAGTAGCAGTTGAAATCGAAGGCCTTGGAGACATTTGTGCAACCATCTATCCTGTGTTTTGATGGTCATTATGACCATTGGAGCGTGTTGATGGAAAATTTCTTCAGATCCAAGGAGTATTGGCAAGTAGTTACCTTTGGACTTGCAGAACGAAGGAGCTATGTTGTCAGTAACGCAAATTGTAACATCCTGAATTTTGACCCGTTATCGGGACCAATAAAGTGTATATTAATTCTCGTGTGATTTTAGTAAGTCTCGCCTGAACCTGATCAGTCTCGGGACACTAACCAAATGGGAAAGGCTAAATAGGATCAGGTACGTGGACCGAGAACCCGATCGCGACTGAGCGCTGATTTCGATGAACGTCGAGGAAATATTTTGAGCCAATATAGGCCGATCTTAGGAAAATGACAGGTTAATATTGTCAGTAATGTACGATCGGATCGCGAGTGATTTCGCACGACCGAAAATATACCTGACAAATGAAACCTGATTTTAATCCAAACGATCGCGACCCTGGTGCTAGTGATAATTCCTCTCGTTCTTTAGAAATTGAGACCATCACGACTCGGACAATCTTAGGTCGATACGCGTAACGCCTAAACAGCCGCTCGTTAGTGAGAGACCCTAAAACTGCAAAACGAGCATATTGAGATTACAATATTGGACCCGAACTTCGATACCAAAATTTCAAGGGTAATTACAACTATTTTGCAGGACGGACGTCGTTTTAGAGTGGCCATTCATGTTTAGGATTAATACTGATGGAAACTGAAAATTTGGCAGAAAGTGAGAAAAAGACCGTTTTGCCCCTGGGGACACCGAGGCCGAATTCGGAGGCCGTTTGAAGTTATTTTTCGCGGCCAAGGTCATTTTGGGGTAGCCACACATATTTAAAGTGGTTTTGGACGAAAAGTGGATTTTCGACAAAAATTGAAAAATAATATTATTTTATTCCCGGAAACTTCGCAGACGATTTTCGAGGACTTAGAAAATGAATTTCGCGATTCCGACACCGGATTATGTCTCCCATGAATATTTAGAACCGGTATGAGCGAAAATTGGAATTTCGGTTCGGGATGGAAAAATGACGGAAATACCCCTAGGCCATTTTTTGGTTATTCCGAATTTTTGGGGCAATTTTGGGATTTAATCAAGGTTGATTAAGGTTAACTAGGCTTGGTTAACCATGGTTAAGGGTAATTGACCTTTTTACCCTTGAATTATTGGATTAGAAGTGTTTCTAGCCCTTGGATGAGGGGCATTTTGGTCCTAAGGCTTAGATTTGTGACATGTGGACCCCACTTTGGATAATGTTGACTACCCCTTGACCCTCTCTCTCTCCTCAGACCTGTCTCTCTCTCATTTTTCTGGTTTTGCCGAGAGCTTCACCAGCTTCCCCAATTTTCCTTCTCTTTCTTGCAATTTCTGGTTTTGCCGTGCATTTTCTGCACATCTTGGTACTGTTCACGCCGGAACAGTACCAGCCGGTGCTGTCCCCGCCAAGCCGCACCACCAGCAGCCCTTTCCCGCCCAAGACCAGCCACCACAGCCCCTGTTTTGGCCTCAAACAGAACCGGACAGCAGCGAATCGTCGGTTTCGTCGTCGCCGCGGACCGCCGGCTTGCACCGGAGCGCCGCCGTCGATCCTTACCGCTCGTCGGTGATCGACCGCCCGTTCCCGTCATCCCGAACCGCTAATAGGCGAGTATAAATCCCTAAACCCCTAATTAGTTTAATTGTGCATTTTTAGGGGTTAATTAGGCCTAAATGAGGGTTAATTAGGCTTAATTATGTGTGGGATGTTTTGTATGGGTCATTAGGACCTAATGAGATGATTTAATGGTGGTTTAATGGCCTAAATTGAGATCTGGTCTGGTACTGTTCATGAGTACCGAAAATGCTAAATTTTGTTCAAGTTGTGTACTAATTAAGTTCAATGGATAATGACTTAAAATTTGGCAATTGGTAGACTAATTAAGCTTATTTGAGGCTTGATTATGTGTATTTGGTGGTTGGATGTTTAGAGTAGGTAATTAGGGCTTAATGAGATGGTTTAAAAGTGAATTAGTGCCTAAATGAGCATTTTTCCTGGTACTGTTCACAAAGCTCCGAATTTGTGCAATTTGCCTAAGTGTTTCATTAAATTGGGTTCAATTATTAGTGACCTTGATTTGGTCATTATAGGAGTTAAATAAGCTTATTTGAGGCTTAATTATGATAATTAGGGCCTAATTGAGTGTATTTTGTGTAATGGATGTTTAGTGGGCTTAATTAGGACTAATTATATTGGTTTAATGGTGATTTAGAGAAGAAGAGAGGGCTGAATTGGGATGGGCTTCATGGGCTCCGAATTTTGTGCAAATAGCCCAATTGGAAATTTAAATGGGCCTTGGAATTAGAAAATGAAATGGGCCCATGAAGTTGGAATTAAATTGAACTTGTTTGAAGCCCAATTGGAAAATTGAATGGGCCTTGATGTGGATTGACTTGAAATTGTTGAAGCCCATCGGGAATTAATTGGGCCTTTGATTATGGATTTATTTGAACTTGTTTGAAGCCCATTGGGAATTAAATGGGCCTTTGATTGTGAAATTCCACGTGGTTGTGATATGATTTAAGATTGTATTGTGACCGACGGGTCAGGCCTACGGGTCGAGTATTATTGTGACCGACGGGTCAGGCCTACGGGTCGAGTATTATTGTGACCGACGGGTCAGGCCTCCGGGTCGAATGATTGATGACCATTGAGTCATGGCCTTCGGGTCGATTTAAACTGTGATGACCATCGAGTCATGGCCTTCGGGTCGATTTATGCAATTGTGGGCCTTCGGGTCGGGCCTCCGGGTCGAATGATTTATGACCACTGAGTCATGGCCTTCGGGTCGATTTAATTGTGATGACCATTGGGTCATGGCCTCCGGGTCGATTTAACTGCTTACGAGTCATAATGATATTGAAAGCCTAACCTGCAGGGCTGGAGTAGCAAAAGAATTAGGGCTGAGGGCCCGAATAATTTTTAATGTGATTTAATTGCTGGTTCAGTGATTCATGCATTTTAATTATCTCTGGAGGTGCACATTAGCCTAGTTTAGGATTAGTGGTTTGTACTTGCTGAGTTTTCTCACGGTTGTGGTAAAACCGACATTTCAGATCCCCGGCCATGAATTTCCAGGACTCGGATGTTGAGTATGAGATCGCGAAGGATGAGGTAAAGCATGAGGAACTAGGTGGAGTAGTTTTTGAGCTGGAGATTGTGGATCCTATCCCAGGGCATGCAGATGCCGTGATCCTTTTGTTGTACCTTTTGTGTATAATGGATATTGTATTATAAGTTTTATAATGAAAGTATATGTTGTTTTAATCGCTGGTAATTTGTGAACTCTTGCTATTCATGGTTGCTAATATTTTTGTCTGGGTGTATATATATATTATATATACGTCGTTTCCGCATGTGACGTGTTTTCTCTGATTTGGATTTTCGGGTCGGTGACGTAACCTGGGAGCGTCGCCCTCTAGTCGACCTACGCGTGGATGTTCAGCCTTTTTGGGGTACGGGGCGTGACATCCCCGTTCGAATTGGTATCAGAGCAAGGACAGCTCTGTTTGATCTAGTTGAGCCCTGGAGTGATAAGGAAGAGTAACCATGGGTAGCTATAGGGTGACCTAGTGTGCTAAGTGTACCTCCAGATTGTTTGTGTTTGAATGTTGTGGTGATTATTTGAACCAGTGTTATGCAGGTGCGGCAGGACCCAAGGTTAGTGTGCGAGTTCTTGGGTGAAAATTGTGTACTGTTGTGTTAGCCGCATGCTGAGTGCTTAATTGCTTTTGTGTTTATACCTGCCTAGGACTTAGACCGGTTAGTTGGTTTAGGTCTCTAATTCCTGGATGGAATTATATCAGGTAGTTGAGCACTCGGAGGGAAAAGATGAGCAGTGAAAGAGGAAGAGTGGGAAGAGCCCCAAGGAGGGGCGCAGGCAGAGAAGCTCGTGGTAGAGGTCGTGCTAGAGCAAGGGCGATAGAGAACATAGTTACGGGTGCTGGAGAGGAAGGGAATCCTAGAGTTGGTGTTGGGGCTACAGTAGACCCCAGAGCTGATGTTAGGCACGCGGAAGATCCGCGCATGGAAGGAGTTCTCAGAGCGTTAGACAGAATTGGCAATGTGATGGATAGGCAAGCACAAGAAAGAGAGAACGCGACCGCTCAGGCTGCTGAGGCTGCAGCCGTTGCTGCCGTCCATGAGAATCAAGCCCAAGCACAGCCAGTGCAAGCTCAACCAATGGTAGCACAGAGACCAATGCACCAGTTGGTGGAACAGTTCCTTAAGCTGAAACCGCCCAAGTTCACGGGCAGAGGTGATCCAGAAACCGCCCCGCGTTGGGTGGAGGAATTAGAGAAAGCATTTGACCTGTTGGAGTGTACTGAGAGGGAAAAGATTTCTTTGGCATCGTATCAATTGCAGGATAATGCCCACGATTGGTGGAAGGCGGTTAAGGATAGAGTGTTTCCGGAATTTATGGAACCGACCTGGGCGATATTTGTTGAGCATTTCTATGGGCAGTTTTTCTCTGAGAGTGCCCAGGAGAAGAAGATGGCGGAGTTTATGAGGCTTCGCCAGGGGTCGATGACAGTGGTACAGTATGAGGCAGAGTTTGCCAGGTTATCCAGATTTGCCCCAAGGATGGTTGAGAATCCTCTGGACAAGGCTCGGAGATTCCGGGATGGACTGAAACCGGATCTTCGCACCCAGATGCTTTTGCTGAATATCAGAGATTATCGAGAACTGTATGAGCGAGCCCAAACTATGGAGCGAGATCAGATAGAAAGGACAGCAGCATCGGGTTCGAGGTTTATTCCGAATCGGGACAATCGTCGCTTTGGAAAGAGACCAATGGCCAGTAATAGACGATTTGTTCCGCCGCCGAGGAGGATTATAGGGAAACCCAGTCAGACGCCAAACAGAATTGGAGCTTGTTTTCGTTGCGGGAGTTTAGGGCATCAGATAAAGAATTGCCCCCAACAACGACTTTTGGGACCCCCAGGACAACAGCAGCAACTCAGAATTGGAAATCAGGCCGGGAATCCCCCACCGGCTATTCAGGGTAGACCGCCTGCGCAAGGACGAGTATACGCATTGGCGCGAAAGGATGCCGAGGACGCGCCGGGTGTGATCACAGGTACCGTTTCTCTCTGCAATCATGCGGCTTATGCGTTATTTGATCCCGGGGCAACTCATTCGTTTATTTCAGATCAGTTTGTTAGATTGGTTGGTCTGGAGCCTGTTTTACTTGAAATCATGTTATGTGTGACGACCCCACTGCATGATAGGGTGTTAGTATCATTGGGGTGCTTGGACTGTAAAATTGTGATTGGAAATGTTGAGGAAAGGATTGATTTAGCTGTGTTAGCCATGTATGACTTCGATGTGATCATTGGTATGGATTGGCTGACTAAACAAAAAGCCGTTATGGATTGCGGCAATAGGACGATCCAATTCAATCCGATTGGACGTCCTAGGTTTGAATTTCAGGGAAATCGAGGAGGAACCTCGATCCCTTGGATTTCCTCGGTAGAGGCAACTGAGATGCTCGAAGAGGGTTGTGAGGGATATTTGGTTAATGTTAAGGATCCGACATTGGTGGAACCTAAGTTGGAAGAAATCCCTGTAGTGTGCAATTTCCCCGAGGTTTTTCCTCAAGAATTGCCGGGCTTACCGCCAGAACGGGAAGTGGAATTTGTAATAGAATTGGCCCCAGGAATAGAGCCAATTTCTAAGGCCCCGTATCGGATGTCTTTGTCGGAATTGAAGGAACTGAAAGTTCAGATGCAGGAATTACTGGATAAAGGGTTTATTCGCCCTAGTGCGTCTCCATGGGGAGCGCCAGTCCTGTTTGTGAAGAAAAAGGACGGGACGTTGAGATTATGTATAGACTACCGGCAGTTGAATCAGGTGACTATAAAGAACAAGTATCCACTGCCAAGGATCGACGACTTGTTCGATCAGTTGCAAGGGGCGTCAGTGTTTTCCAAGATTGATCTACGGACAGGGTATCACCAGTTAAGGATTCGGAAAGAGGATATACCCAAGACTGCATTTAGGACGAGGTACGGGCATTATGAGTTTACAGTCATGCCCTTCGGTTTAACGAATGCCCCTGCAGCTTTCATGGATCTGATGAACAGGGTTTTTAAGAAATTCCTGGATCAGTTCGTCATCGTGTTCATTGATGATATTCTGGTTTACTCGAAGAGTCAGGAAGAACACGAAGTGCATTTGACTGAAGTACTACGGACATTAAGGGAGCATGCGCTCTATGCGAAGTTCAGTAAATGCGAGTTCTGGCTTAGCAAGGTAGCATTCCTTGGACATATTGTATCGGGAGAAGGGATATCGGTGGATCCGACTAAGATTGAAGCAGTGCTTAAGTGGCCCAGGCCGACATCAGTGACGGAAATCAGGAGTTTCTTAGGATTGGCTGGCTATTATCGACGTTTTGTGGAAGGATTCTCGTCGATAGCTATGCCATTGACACGATTACTGAAAAAGGAGATTAGGTTTGAATGGGACGACAAGTGTGAACGAAGTTTTCAGGAGCTTAAGCACAGGCTGACGACAGCTCCAGTCTTGACTATCCCCTCTGGACCTGGTGGATTTGAAGTATACAGCGATGCTTCGTTCAAAGGACTTGGTTGTGTGTTAATGCAACATGGGAAAGTAGTTGCATATGCGTCACGTCAGTTGAGGCCTCACGAGGTAAACTATCCAACGCATGACTTAGAGTTGGCTGCCATCGTCTTTGCACTCAAAATCTGGAGACATTATTTATGTGGGGAAAAGTTTCAGATTTATACGGATCATCAGAGCCTCAAATACTTGTTCTCGCAGAAAGAGCTGAATATGAGGCAGCGTAGATGGATGGAACTTCTGAAGGATTATGATTGCGACATCATGTATCACCCTGGAAAAGCGAATCGAGTGGCGGATGCGCTAAGTCGCAAGTCTAGCATGGCGCATTTGATGATCAAGGAATGGACGTTATTGGAAAAACTCCGAGACTCGGAATTTAAATTGGAATTGAGCCATGTGTCGAATCTGCTGGCTACTTTGAGGATCGAGCCGGAGATTCAAACCAAGATTAAGGCGTTGCAGTCCACGGATCAGGAAATTCAGAAAATGGTGGGAATGGATGCCACGGCAAGGAAGCCAGATTTCCAAGTATCAGAGGATGGAGTCCTGAAGTATAGAGGACGATGGTGTGTGCCGGATGATACTGAGCTTAAGGAAGAAATATTAAGAGAAGCTCATCGCAGCAATTACAGTATCCACCCTGGTAGTACGAAAATGTATCAGAATCTAAGGCAACATTATTGGTGGAACGGATTGAAAACAGATGTGGCCAGGTATGTGGCTAAGTGTTTAACGTGTCAACAGGTAAAGGCACAACACTGTAAACCTGGAGGACTGCTGCGACCTTTGGAAATTCCCGAGTGGAAATGGGAACATATCACCATGGATTTTGTGACCGGATTGCCGAGAAGCCAGAGAGGGCATGATTCCATTTGGGTGATCGTGGATAGACTCACAAAATCGGCTCATTTCTTAGCTGTACGAAAGGATCTTGAGTTAGAGAGGTATGCAGAATTGTACGTAAGACAGATTGTTAGACTGCATGGAGTGCCGGTGACGATTACATCAGATCGTGACCCGAGGTTTACGGCAAATTTTTGGAAGAGTCTGCAGACGGCCTTGGGGACAAAAGTACAGTTTAGTACAGCTTATCATCCACAGACTGATGGTCAATCAGAAAGGACAATTCAGACTCTTGAGGATATGTTGAGGGCTTGTGTATTGGATTTTCAGGGTAAATGGGAAGAACAGCTGCATTTGGTGGAGTTTGCGTATAATAACAGTTATCAGCAGAGTATTCTGATGGCCCCATTTGAAGCCTTGTATGGCAGAGCGTGTAGGACTCCCGTGTGCTGGGATGAAGTGGGAGAACGGAGCATTACGGGCCCAGAGCTGGTACAGCAAACAGTAGAAGCTGTTGAAATCATTCGAGAGAGGTTAAAGACAGCACAGAGTCGACAGAAAAGTTATGCCGATCGGAGACGACGACATTTGGAATTTCAAGTTGGGGACCATGTATTTTTAAAGGTGTCGCCTATGAAAGGGTTATCCCGATTTGGCAAGAAAGGAAAGCTGAGTCCGAGGTTTGTTGGGCCGTTTGAGATTTTGGAAAAGATTGGTGATATGGCGTACAGGCTGGCCCTGCCACCAAATTTGTCCCAGGTACATAATGTCTTCCACGTGTCAATGTTAAGGAAGTATGAACCAGACCCGACGCACGTTCTAAGATACGAGGAAATAGATGTGGACGACAGGGTGTCATACGTGGAAAGACCCGTCAGAATTGAGGATCGAAAAGATCGAGTACTTCGAAATAAGACAATCCCGATGGTCAAAGTAGTTTGGGAGCACCACGGGACAGAAGGCGCAACTTGGGAAAGCGAGGAGGCCATGCGACGTCAACACCCCCAGTTGTTTGAGGAACAAGTTTGAAGTACAAATTTCGAGGACGAAATTTTTGTAAGGGGGGAAGAATTGTAACATCCTGAATTTTGACCCGTTATCGGGACCAATAAAGTGTATATTAATTCTCGTGTGATTTTAGTAAGTCTCGCCTGAACCTGATCAGTCTCGGGACACTAACCAAATGGGAAAGGCTAAATAGGATCAGGTACGTGGACCGAGAACCCGATCGCGACTGAGCGCTGATTTCGATGAACGTCGAGGAAATATTTTGAGCCAATATAGGCCGATCTTAGGAAAATGACAGGTTAATATTGTCAGTAATGTACGATCGGATCGCGAGTGATTTCGCACGACCGAAAATATACCTGACAAATGAAACCTGATTTTAATCCAAACGATCGCGACCCTGGTGCTAGTGATAATTCCTCTCGTTCTTTAGAAATTGAGACCATCACGACTCGGACAATCTTAGGTCGATACGCGTAACGCCTAAACAGCCGCTCGTTAGTGAGAGACCCTAAAACTGCAAAACGAGCATATTGAGATTACAATATTGGACCCGAACTTCGATACCAAAATTTCAAGGGTAATTACAACTATTTTGCAGGACGGACGTCGTTTTAGAGTGGCCATTCATGTTTAGGATTAATACTGATGGAAACTGAAAATTTGGCAGAAAGTGAGAAAAAGACCGTTTTGCCCCTGGGGACACCGAGGCCGAATTCGGAGGCCGTTTGAAGTTATTTTTCGCGGCCAAGGTCATTTTGGGGTAGCCACACATATTTAAAGTGGTTTTGGACGAAAAGTGGATTTTCGACAAAAATTGAAAAATAATATTATTTTATTCCCGGAAACTTCGCAGACGATTTTCGAGGACTTAGAAAATGAATTTCGCGATTCCGACACCGGATTATGTCTCCCATGAATATTTAGAACCGGTATGAGCGAAAATTGGAATTTCGGTTCGGGATGGAAAAATGACGGAAATACCCCTAGGCCATTTTTTGGTTATTCCGAATTTTTGGGGCAATTTTGGGATTTAATCAAGGTTGATTAAGGTTAACTAGGCTTGGTTAACCATGGTTAAGGGTAATTGACCTTTTTACCCTTGAATTATTGGATTAGAAGTGTTTCTAGCCCTTGGATGAGGGGCATTTTGGTCCTAAGGCTTAGATTTGTGACATGTGGACCCCACTTTGGATAATGTTGACTACCCCTTGACCCTCTCTCTCTCCTCAGACCTGTCTCTCTCTCATTTTTCTGGTTTTGCCGAGAGCTTCACCAGCTTCCCCAATTTTCCTTCTCTTTCTTGCAATTTCTGGTTTTGCCGTGCATTTTCTGCACATCTTGGTACTGTTCACGCCGGAACAGTACCAGCCGGTGCTGTCCCCGCCAAGCCGCACCACCAGCAGCCCTTTCCCGCCCAAGACCAGCCACCACAGCCCCTGTTTTGGCCTCAAACAGAACCGGACAGCAGCGAATCGTCGGTTTCGTCGTCGCCGCGGACCGCCGGCTTGCACCGGAGCGCCGCCGTCGATCCTTACCGCTCGTCGGTGATCGACCGCCCGTTCCCGTCATCCCGAACCGCTAATAGGCGAGTATAAATCCCTAAACCCCTAATTAGTTTAATTGTGCATTTTTAGGGGTTAATTAGGCCTAAATGAGGGTTAATTAGGCTTAATTATGTGTGGGATGTTTTGTATGGGTCATTAGGACCTAATGAGATGATTTAATGGTGGTTTAATGGCCTAAATTGAGATCTGGTCTGGTACTGTTCATGAGTACCGAAAATGCTAAATTTTGTTCAAGTTGTGTACTAATTAAGTTCAATGGATAATGACTTAAAATTTGGCAATTGGTAGACTAATTAAGCTTATTTGAGGCTTGATTATGTGTATTTGGTGGTTGGATGTTTAGAGTAGGTAATTAGGGCTTAATGAGATGGTTTAAAAGTGAATTAGTGCCTAAATGAGCATTTTTCCTGGTACTGTTCACAAAGCTCCGAATTTGTGCAATTTGCCTAAGTGTTTCATTAAATTGGGTTCAATTATTAGTGACCTTGATTTGGTCATTATAGGAGTTAAATAAGCTTATTTGAGGCTTAATTATGATAATTAGGGCCTAATTGAGTGTATTTTGTGTAATGGATGTTTAGTGGGCTTAATTAGGACTAATTATATTGGTTTAATGGTGATTTAGAGAAGAAGAGAGGGCTGAATTGGGATGGGCTTCATGGGCTCCGAATTTTGTGCAAATAGCCCAATTGGAAATTTAAATGGGCCTTGGAATTAGAAAATGAAATGGGCCCATGAAGTTGGAATTAAATTGAACTTGTTTGAAGCCCAATTGGAAAATTGAATGGGCCTTGATGTGGATTGACTTGAAATTGTTGAAGCCCATCGGGAATTAATTGGGCCTTTGATTATGGATTTATTTGAACTTGTTTGAAGCCCATTGGGAATTAAATGGGCCTTTGATTGTGAAATTCCACGTGGTTGTGATATGATTTAAGATTGTATTGTGACCGACGGGTCAGGCCTACGGGTCGAGTATTATTGTGACCGACGGGTCAGGCCTACGGGTCGAGTATTATTGTGACCGACGGGTCAGGCCTCCGGGTCGAATGATTGATGACCATTGAGTCATGGCCTTCGGGTCGATTTAAACTGTGATGACCATCGAGTCATGGCCTTCGGGTCGATTTATGCAATTGTGGGCCTTCGGGTCGGGCCTCCGGGTCGAATGATTTATGACCACTGAGTCATGGCCTTCGGGTCGATTTAATTGTGATGACCATTGGGTCATGGCCTCCGGGTCGATTTAACTGCTTACGAGTCATAATGATATTGAAAGCCTAACCTGCAGGGCTGGAGTAGCAAAAGAATTACGGCTGAGGGCCCGAATAATTTTTAATGTGATTTAATTGCTGGTTCAGTGATTCATGCATTTTAATTATCTCTGGAGGTGCACATTAGCCTAGTTTAGGATTAGTGGTTTGTACTTGCTGAGTTTTCTCACGGTTGTGGTAAAACCGACATTTCAGATCCCCGGCCATGAATTTCCAGGACTCGGATGTTGAGTATGAGATCGCGAAGGATGAGGTAAAGCATGAGGAACTAGGTGGAGTAGTTTTTGAGCTGGAGATTGTGGATCCTATCCCAGGGCATGCAGATGCCGTGATCCTTTTGTTGTACCTTTTGTGTATAATGGATATTGTATTATAAGTTTTATAATGAAAGTATATGTTGTTTTAATCGCTGGTAATTTGTGAACTCTTGCTATTCATGGTTGCTAATATTTTTGTCTGGGTGTATATATATATTATATATACGTCGTTTCCGCATGTGACGTGTTTTCTCTGATTTGGATTTTCGGGTCGGTGACGTAACCTGGGAGCGTCGCCCTCTAGTCGACCTACGCGTGGATGTTCAGCCTTTTTGGGGTACGGGGCGTGACACAAATAGCATATCTGGATGCATTCAAGCTGAAAGATCTCAAGGCCAAAAATGATATTTCCAAGCCATTGAGAGATCAATCTTGGAAACAATTCTTTGCAAGGATACCTCCAAGCAAATTTGGGACTCCATGAAGAAGAAATATCAAAATCAACAAGAGCAAAGATTTAGACCCAAAAAAAAAACAAGATTAAAGAGGCAGCAGCTTCAAACACTTCGTTTGTAGTTCGAAATCCTACGAATGAAATCGAGAGGGTCGGTCACGGACTATTTTTCCCAAACAATGGCAATTGTCAACAAGATGCGGATTCATGGCGACAAGATGGATGACGTCACCATAATTGAGAAAATTCTTCGATCCTTGATACCAAAATTCAACTTTGTTGTCTGTTGCATAAAGGAAGCCAAGGATATCGAAGAACTTTCAATTGATGAATTGCAGGGATCCTTATTAGTTCATGAACAAAAATTTCAATAGCAAGAGATGAAGGAGCAAGCGGCTTCAACTGAGAACCACTTTTCATCATCAGCTAAAGCAAATAAAGATAGATGGTGGGTGAGCATGGAAGAGGCAAAGGCAAAAGAAACAATGATTGCTGTAGCTCGAATAAAAAATTTGACAATAATCGGTTTCATAATCCTCAAGGGAAAGGAAGAGGCCGTGGAGGTTGGCATTCAACTGGTTAGGGACCAAAGTTAGCAGACAAATCTAATGTAGGGTGTTTCAAATGTCATAGGTATGGCCATTACAGATCAGAATGTCGAACTAATTTGAATAGACAAGGTGGAGAAAGAACTAACTTTGCGGAAAAAGAAGAAGTGTCTCTATTGATGGTGTGTCACGTGAAGGAAGAAACTCAACCAAACATATGGTATTTAGACAATGGCTGTAGTAACCACATGAATGGAGATAAAAAAGGTGTTCTCTGATTTGAATGAATCTTTCCACAACACTGTGAAGTTTGGAGATAATTCCACTATTTTTGTTATAGGAAAAGGGAAGGTAACAATTCGCATGAAGGGAAATTCTATGCAGACCATCTCAAATGTTTTTTATGTCCTTGAGTTAAAAACCAATTTGCTGAGTGCTGGCCAACTACAAGAGAAGGGATATGAAATCTCTATTAAAGGTGGCATTTGCATAATACAAGATGAAAAATTGGGCTTAATTGCCCAAGTTTGTATGACGAAGAAACGAATGTTTCCGCTATATGTCCACAATACTACCTATTCATGCTTCTCTATGTGATCAAAAGATGTGGCTTGGTTATGACATCTTCGTTATGGATATCTCAATTTTGGTGGGTTAAGAACACTACATCAAAAGAACATGATGACGTGTCTTCCTCAAATTACAGCTCCTTCTCAAATTTGTGAAGAATGTGTTGTTAGTAAACAACACTGTATTTCCACAAGGAAAGTCATGGAAAGTAGGGGTGTCAATGGGTCGGATCGGGTCGGATTTTTATGATACCCGAGCCGACCCGAATATTGTACATATGTGTTCAACCCGACCCAAGACAAGACCCAAACAAGATAAAGCCATACGATCAGGCTCAGTCGGGTCGGGTTGGGTCGGGCCCGGTTTTGTGTTTTAAATAATGAATTCAGAGGTAGAGAGAGAGATGCCATTGTTGCAGACCCCGAATTCATCATCTTCCTCGCAGAAAGGCTAGGGCTTTCTCCCACACACCACTATCCTCATCTCGTTCATGGCGTGCCCTTGTTTATTTGCCACGATCGCCGACTGTGAAGTTCCCATTGAACCAGGGCCACCCACTTCTCTCTCTCTAATCTCTCTCTGGGTATCATTGCTGAAGTTCCACTCCTTGAGCTTTCGCGGCATCTGCATCGTTTGGAAGAGGGCTGTTTCCATTTCTCCCCTCGCGGCACCACAAACCCAACGCTGACGCCGCCTTCACCAAGCGGGGCTGCTGCTTCTGGGTGCTGTTCCTCGGCTCCTCCTCCTCCGACGAAGAGGACCTGCCACCATAGCCCCGCCCCCTCCCCTGCCACCGTAAGCACCGCCTGTGTTCCCCCGCTACTGTGGTTGCTCCCCTGCATCGCGGCGCTGCCAAGACCAATCATGTCGACGGTCTTGGTGCGATTGTCGTTAGACTTGATCAGGAACTCAACGGTCTCGCCCTCGGCAAGGCTGCGGAAGCGCTTGGACTAGATGGAGGACAAAAATAACAGAGCGAGAGAGATGTGGAAGAGGGATCTTTTAGGGTTTCATTCTTTGGGTTATTGTTTGGGTTGTGCTTGGGTACCCAAGCCCAATAGATCCAAACAATACCCAATTCCTTTTATTGTTTTCCAAATAAGCTAAGACCCAACCCGACCCAATACGAAAATTTCGTGTTCGGGTCGGGTCGGGTCGGTTCATGTTTGAACAGGTTTTTTTGACACCCCTAATGGAGAGCAAGAAGGACATTAGAGCCTGTTCATTCGAACATTTGCAGGCCAATAAATCTATCTTCTAATGGAGGTAAAAGATACATAATTACCTTCATTGATGACTATAGCCAAAAAATTTGGATTTATTTTTTGAAGGAAAAAATTTGAAGCTTTTGTAGCCTTTAAAAGCTATAAAGCACATGCTGAAAAAAAAATTGGCAACCCAATAGAAGTTTTTCGCACTAATCGTGATGGAGAATACAACTCACATGAATTTGTAAATTTTTGTGAGATGCATGGAATCAAGAGGCAACTTCCAGCAGTCTATATGCCACAACAAAATGGTATTTGTGAAAGGAAGAATTGCACTATTTTGAATATGGTACAATGCCTTTTGACAATAAGTGGCATTCTGAAAAGCTTTTGGCCCGAAGCATTCAATTGGAGCATTCATATTTTGAATAGAAGTCCCACTCTTGATGTTCAAAATATGACACCAGAGGAAGCATGGAGCGGTTGAAGACCAGTAGTAAACCATTTCAAAACTTTTGGGTGCGTTGGTTATGCCTCTGTTCCAAACTAGAAGAGGAAAAAGCTAGATGACAGGGGAGAAAAAATGCATCTTTCTTGGCATTAGTGATCAATAAAAGGCTTATAAGGTTTATGATCCTATCACCAAGAAAATCATTATCAGTCGTGATGTAGTCTTTGGTTAAGATTGAACCTAGCCATGGAGTGAGAATAGCATTGGAGACCATATTCCAGCAAACTTCGATAATGATGAGGAAAGACAACAACCTATGGAGCATATGCAGCAAATAACAATCACTCAAACTTTCCCAAAAGATGCTCAAAGTCCACTTGTAGCTGAACAACGGCCACAACGTGTTAGAAGGAGGCCCACATGGATGACTAATTATTAGGTAACTGATATCTAATGACCCACTTACACATTTTGCTCTATTTTCCGAATGTGATCCTACAACTTTCGACATCGCTGTAAAACAATCAAGTTGGCAGAATGCGATGGATGAAGAAATTGTAGCCATTGAAAGAACAATACTTGTGAGTTGATAGATCTTCCTAGATGACACAAAACAATTGGTGTCAAGTGGGTGTACAAGACAAAGTTGAAAGCAAATGGTGAAGTTGGCAAGTACAAGGCATGCTTAGTATCTAAAGGGTATAAGCAAGAGTTTGGCGTAGATTATAAAGAAGTCTTTGCACCTGTTGCACGGCATGATATAATCAGATTGATGATTGCATTGGTAGCTCAAAATTCGTGGCCTATCTTCTAATTGGACGTGAAATCAGCATTTTTGCATGGTGACCTGCAAGAATAGGTATTGTTGATCAGCCTACTGGATATGTGAAGCCTAGGGCAGGTGATCATTAGGCCTTTCAATGTCCAACTAATGGTTTATGACTTAAAATTAGAGTTTGTTGGACACGTTGCAGTTCCCAAGACGTGTTTGGCCCTTGAAGGGCTTATAAACCAAATACTAATACTGTGTTATTTATCATGTTCATTGCGGGATTGTGGGTTGTCTCTATGGTCGGGAGTTGGTTCAACTTCGTCACCTTGATTTACATAAGTAAGCTATCACTGCCTCAAAACTTTTTCATTGCGAAACTACTCTTCTACGGCTACTGACAGTTTCTTCCTTTTTTTATTTATTCATGAACAACAGCTTTTGTTTTGCTACATACCATACCGGTGTTTTATGAAAAATACGAAGATCAGGTGGATTCGTTCGCGGACAAGGCAATGGCCGAGATCAAGAAGCAGTATGCAGTCCAAGATGGGAAGGTCTTGATTAAAATCCCAAGACGACCTTTGAAAGACAAGAAAAGGATTAGTCAAGAAAACGGAAGGTTTTCTTGGCCCGCGTCTGGTCCTGTTTGCCTCTGTGAATCTTATATATTCAATAGTGCTGCATCTTAACATGCATTGACTAGTTATATATGTGGACATGTTCTAAATCAGACTGCTTTTGTATCTTCTTTGCACGCTTGCTCGCGGGCATTCTTGTCAATGTCTTATGAGGATATTTGTTGGAGAGCTAGGCCAAAGTTTCTTAAATAATAGATGGGAATACAGCAAATGGAGCCTTGACGACCCCAGGAACTAGCGTACATGTTCCATAGATGAATATATTGTGAACAATGAATGGGTGATGTGGCATAGTGGATAAATTTTCAATGTTTATAACTCTTTTTTTATCAACCTATTACTTTTACTTTTTACCGAACCGAATTCCACTATTTTGCCATTTATCAAAAGCGTATATATATATTTTATGAAGATGATTTGAAAAGTAAAAATGCTATCTTGCCTCTTGAAGATTTATGAATTGATTATTTTCCTATTCACTTTTTTTAAACTGACGTGTTTACAATCTTACCATTTTTTACATAAATTTTTTTATTGCAACACATTTCGCAATAAAATATTTTCAATTAAGATGAGATGGAGAGTACAAATTGCATTTTGTCAATGCCCAACAGGACCCAGCTCATCCCATGTTTTCTTGTTCCCAACCCGCACGGTTTATCTAATCAGGGAACCAAAAAAATAATCAGACCAAAAAGAAAAAACCAAAAAAATAAGATAAAAATTACAAAGATGAGAAGTAGTGGTGGCCACGGGCCGGAACCGACCGGTTCCGGTTCGGAACCGGCGGTTCCGGTTCGTGGCCAATAACGAACCGGAACCGGAACAGCCAGAGGCGGTTCCGGTTCCGGTTCGGAACCGGAACCGTCAGGTTCAGAACCGGTTCGGAACCGGTTCGGAACCGGAACCGGACCTCGCCAGGCCTCAGGCGAGCGAGGCGAGCCTCGCCGGCGTCGGGCGAGGCTCGCCTCGCTCGCCCAGCCTCAGGCGAGCCTCGCCCGACGCCGGCGAGCCTCGCCCGACGCCGGCGAGCCTCGCCCGACGCCGGCGAGCCTCGCCCGACGCCGGCGAGGCTCGCCTGAGGCCGGCGACCTCCGCCGGCCCTCGCCGGCGCCGGCGGAGGAAGACCAAAAAAAAAACAGAAAAGGAAAAACAGAAAAGAAAAGAAAATTAAATATAAATTGTAATTAAAATGTAAATTGTAATTAAATTTGGGGATAAAAATACATGACTTGAACTTAATAAATTATCATTAAACACATTACAATTCGTTACAACGATTTATAAAAAAAAACGAGCACAATATATATGCCCTAAAAAATAAAATGATCCCAAAACCTAAACATTCCGTGCACAATGCACAGGGGATCAGAGGTCACATGTCGTCGGATTATACTCGGGTTTCCCTAAGCTCATGTGGGCGTACCCGATATGAGAAACAAGGGTTCTCGAAATATTTGCCAACTCCAATAATTCTTTTACCCTCAATCGTCACTACCCGTTCCAGTACCGGTAGTGGTAGTATCTCCTCCATCGTTAAAGAATTCGGATTCAGCATTACGATCTATCTCTTGTTGCCGGTATTGAGCCTTCGTCCAATCAGCAACACAAGCTTGCATCTGCACTGATTCTGGATCTAATCTTGAACGATGTTCTTCCAAAATATTACCTCCGGCACTAAATGCTTGTTCGACCGCAACTGTGGAACAAGGGGTTGAAAAAATCTGTTTTGCAATAAGAGCAAGGATTGGGTATCGGCTTGCGTGCCCCTTCCACCAATCCAAAATTAAAAAATCCTTACCACATTCAGTAATATCAAATGAAACGTTTAGATAACTCTCTAATTCAGAAATATTTCCTATAACTCCTTTTTGTTTTTTTTGTCTATGTAATAAAAGTTGGTACCCTCTACTAATTTTACCTGTACCGTCGTTTTGTATCTCCGTTGATTGAGAAGATCCAGTATCATCTAAATTATATTTAGTATAAAATTCATTATATAATTCTATTACTACGTTTTTAACATTACGTACTATAGCTGTAATATTTATATCATCACAATTTAAACATTGATAATACACACGCAAAAAATCATGTAAGCCATCAATTTTGCAACGCGGATCAAAAGCAGAAGAAACTAAATAAATAATGGGAATTTCCATATAATAATGTAGCCACTTCCTTTTCATTGCAAGTATAGTATGTTGTAATTGAACATCATTTTCACATTCATAAAAAATTCCGACAATATTAATACACTCTACTAAAAATAAATGTGTAGTAGGATAATAAACACCAGACAAAGTATAAGTTGCATCATTAAAAACCTTTAAAACATCTAAAATTTTTTGGCAAATATCCCACTCTTGTGGGTATAAATTAATCTGAGGTACATTATTAGAAATGAATGTACATAATAAATCTTTATATGCTAAAGATTCAGTAAGCAAGTGGAAAGTAGAATTCCAACGAGTCGGAACATCTTTTGAAAATCTTTTTGGCCTTCTGCCATTTTCTCTACAAAATTTACCCCATTCTCTCATTTTTTGAGGATGTTTCCATAAAAATTGAATCGCCATTTTTATTGGTTGAAGAAAAATATCGAGAGTTTTCAAACCATCTTGTACACATAAATTTAAAACATGACAAACACATCTAATGTGAAAAAATTTTCCGCCAAAAGCAGGTCTACAAATATTTTCTAACTCGACAATTGAAGCGGTATTTGCTGCAGCATTATCAAAACCGATTGAAAAAATTTTGTTAAGCAAATAATATTCTTCTAAAATTTGCCTAATTAATCTATAAATATTATTTGCCGTATGATTATCATCGAAAACTCTAAATGCAATGACTCTTTTTTGAATACTCCACTCGTCATCTATCCAATGACATGTTATGCCCATGTAAGAATGACTTTGCCAAGGATCACTCCAAATGTCACTACCTATATGCACGCATCCATTAAATTGCATAAAAAAGTTTTGTAAATCTTTTTTTCCTTTTTTGTAAAGATCTTTAATTATTCGTTTAACTAAATTTCTAGGAACACGTTTTGCTTGTGGAGCACATGCATTTTGTACAAATTCATTAAAACCAAATCTTTCTCCAAAATTAAATGCTAAATGCTCAACGGAAATAAATTTGCCTAATTCTTCCTTATAAGTTTTGTCATTAAAACGAAATAAAGGGGAACTGTTAGGATTGACGTACCCGGAAATTTGTTGTTGCCCGATATCGATTCCCGTTTCGGTTGGATGTTTGCTCCTAAGATGTCGTTTAAATGTTCCATATCCTTGTCCACCTGTATATTTATATATTTTCCCACAATATTTACAAATTATATCATACCTTTTTTCACCAAGATCAAACCTTTCCGTTTTCGTGAAGTGATTCCAAATGTCAGATGTAAATTCTCGTTCCGTTTCCTTTGTTGTAGATATTTCTCCAGGAGGATTAAAACTTTCTTGAGTCGGGACGCGCTCCATATCGGGAAAAATGTTGATTTCATCATCTTGAAAATCTGCATATTCACGAGGATCAAAAGAATGATGGGATTCCGTCGCGATATTCTTACCTTTGTCAGACGGCACTCGACTTCCACTTGCCATTTTTCGAGTGGATTGAGAGAATTGAGCGGATTAATTGGGAGAATTAAGAAAGAATTGCGTGGATTGAGAAAATTGAGAGAATTTAAGAGAATTGGCAATTGGAGAGAATTTCGAGTATTGAGAAAATTTAAGACTTGAGAGAAGAGAATTTGAGAGAATTTGAGAGAATTGTGTGAGTATTGAGAGAATTGTGTGAGTATTTATAAAAAAAAATTGAGAAGAAAATTTAAAAAAAAAAAGAGAAGATAATTTGCCCGTTGGCCCGTTGCCAAACGGGCAAATTTTTGCCCGTTTGGCAACGGGCCGCAAGGGCGGGCCCGCCCGCACTGCAGAGTGCAGCAGGGCCTGCAGACGTGCAGGCCCTGCTGCCCTGCAAAGTGCAAAGCACTTTCTTTTTTTTTTTTTTTCATCCCGTCGGCGTTGGGGCCGTGCGCCGTCGTTGCCCAACGATGGGCGCCGGGCGCCGAGGAGAGGACGGCGACTCCGCGGCGTCCGCGCTCGCCGGTCGCCGCGACGCCGCCTGAGGCCGGCCGCCGGCGTCAGGCGAGGGCCGCCCTCGCCTGGGCTGGGCGAGGCCGGCCTCGCCTGCAACTGGCGGGGCCGGCCTCGCCCGACGCCGGCGAGGGTCGACCTCGCCTGCAACGGGCGAGGCCGGCCTCGCCCGACGCCGGCGAGGGTCGACCTCGCCTGCAACGGGCGAGGCCGGCCTCGCCCGACGCCGGCGAGGTCGAGCCTCGCCAGGCCGGCCTCGCCCGTTGCAGGCGAGGTCGACCCTCGCCGGCGTCGGGCGAGGCCGGCCCCGCCAGTTGCAGGCGAGGCCGGCCTCGCCCAGCCCAGGCGAGGGTCGACTTCGCCTGCAACGGGCGAGGCCGGCCTCGCCCGTTGCAGGCGAGGTCGACCCTCGCCGGCGTCGGGCGAGGCCAGCGACGCCTCCGCTCTAGCCCTCCACGCTCGGTTTTTTTTTTTTTTGAACCGGGCCCGGAACCGGCGGTTCCGGGCCGGTTCAAGAATTTCGGGAACCGGAACCGGGCCCGTAGGGCACGGGCCGGTTCCGGTTCCGAACCGCCGGCCCGGTCAACGGGCCGGTCCCGGGTTTGACCGGGCCGGTTCCGGGCCCAACCCGGCCCGTGGCCATGCCTAATGAGAAGACTCGAGAAAAGCAAAAGCTACAATGTGGTATCTATATTTAGTACTAACTGAAACCTGAGCATTCGTCACTGGCTTGTGGACGACAACCGTCTAGTCTTGAATCCTTCGTTATTGAACAGCTGATCTGCAACCTACCCAACTTTCTCTACCCAATGGAGAATTCTTGTTATAGACTTGTGACATGGTTCTTGATCACGAGCGCAATCTTTTCTGGTAGATATGCTCGCCAAATTCCCTTCTTAGCTATGGCTACAACATGTGATGTGACCACACAAACGAAACTCATATAGAAGGTACCCTACCAAAAGTAGGTCGATAGATAACAAAAGTTTGGCTTTCTTCCGTGATTTCCCGTTATAGGATCTGCAAACATCACATGTCCGTAGTAAATGCATTACTACAATTTGATTGGTTTGGTAAATGTCACAATCACTACTGAGTAAAGAGGCTATAAATATTTGTAGGTGGAGCTCGTTGTGCATCATGGAAAATCTACATGATCTATCCTGCCTTCAAAAAGCAGAGATCCTGCATCATCGTGGGGTCATGAAAACTAGTAGGTAATGCTCGTTGTGCATCACTACAATTCCCTTCCGCACTCTCGATAGATACAAAAGTTTGGCTCTGTTATGTGATTTCCCATTATAGGATCTGTAAACATCACATGTTCATAGTAAATGCATTACTATAATTTGATTTGTTTGGTAAACGTCACAATCACTACTAAGTAAGAAGAGACTATAAATTCCAATAAAAAAAAAAGAGGCTATAAATATTTGCCGGTGGAGCTCGTTGTGCATCATGGAAATACTGCAGGCTATAAAGAAGAGATCCTGCTTCATCGTATATGAAAACTTGTTAGTCGTTGTGCATTACGATAATTCCCTTACGCACGCCCCTGCTTCTTCTGTCCACCTCTTTTCTCTCTCGCCACACGCACACAGCCCTCTACGAGCGAGGACAGAAGCGCGGCAGAGACGAGAAGGCCAACATGAAATGGAGCACGAACGAGTTGCCCAAGATGGTCACAACCTCTATGTCTGAGTGCGGCTTTCAGACACAGGTTAATTTCCTTTTAGGCCTGACCTTTTTTCCTTTTCGAGATCATTTGCGTTTGTGACCTTTAGACTTGTGCTGTGACTTCAGTGTTTTCATTCTTTTTGGTGACTTCTGGTTTGCCTTACTTGATTGAGTTTAGAGACTCTGCTCATATCTCGTGCATTACATGATATCTTGATTGCAAGAATGTCCAAACCATGTCTTCCAGTCCACCTGCGTATGGCAAACAAATGATACTATCCCAATTTTAGCTACAAATATTATTAATGATTAGAGTTCAATGAATGTGCATATGCATTGATGTTGACATTTGTATAGTGTTTGGTATCACAGGATCTATAAGCAGGAACTGTGGAACTTGTGGCACTAATTTATTGCCCTACCCTTTAAGCACGGAAGGGAGATGTGGCAATCCCCTTTACTCTCCATTTAGCTACTACAACAAAAATGGGTAACCTTACTTTGAATTTGTCCGAATAAAGAATTTGTTGGATGACCACATTATCGCCTTCTAATATTTGAGATGAAAATTTGACATTCTGACTGTAGCTTAATTATATTGTTATGCTCTAATGTAGCGGATACACGTCTCTTGAGTATGGTTTGAGCGGAGTTTTCTTGGTCAAGTCCGATGTTTATGGCTTTGGTGTTGTCGTACTGGAGATTGTTAGCGGGAAACGTAACATGGGCCCTTATTAGTCCCAAGAAATACCGAGCCTTCTCGTTTATGTGAGTATAGTCCATTTGGTCTCCCTTTCTTTTATTTTATCCTTCCAGCGGCCCTTTTCTCTGGTACTAAAACTTCAATTGTGCAGGCACGGGAATTATGGAATGACGATAAAGCGTTGGACTTGATGGATCAAGCGCTGCATGCAACTTACAATAGAGATGAAGTTTTGAAGTGTATAAAAGTGGGGCTTTTATGTGTGCAAGACGACCCGAGTGATCGTCCCACAATGTCAGATGCAGTTTTGATGCTCCATGATGGATTTGCTACTCTTCCGGTTCCCAAACGAGCGACTTTACTGTTCAGAGAGGCCCGGCTCTTTCTTTACTGGAGTTGAGCACGGGGTCATATACTCGTCGGGACCATGGGTAACACTGGATCTACCTGGACTCTTGATTCCACATCTTAATTGCGAAAAGCTTTAGCCATCAGGCATTTGTTTGACTGTTCTCCTCTGACAAATTGCAGTTTCACCCTCTGCCTCTGCCGCCATCACAGCTGCTGCGACCGGCGGGGGCTCTTCGGAGCAAGCAAGAGGGAGTGTGGAGTCCGCAGAGGTGAGCGAGCGATGTTCATCTGCAGTTTCTGTCTTGATTGCATGGAACTTTCTTATTCCTCGATTCAGGTACGTGAACTCCGAAAGGCTAACGTAATGGTTGTATCCAACGTTCATCTGCAGTCGGAAATCGCCGTACTTCCCATAGAATGAAAGGGTCATTTCAGATATCGAACGGCATATTACAGTGCCCCACACACGACCGAATAGCCTTCCCATGATTTGACGCTGAAGAACTGCATGCATCCCTAACCTCTGAAGTGATCAATCGATTCTCAAATAGGAAACAATGAAATCGATCGAGAATCACATTCAACGCAGCGGATATTGATCATCGAATGCCAAACTAGAGCTCTAACGGAAGGCTTACTCGGGAAGGAGACGAAAGGCGGACAGACTTGAGATTCTTGGGATTCAAGACATGAAATATCAACGGTTTCGCCAGGAACAAGCCACGGCCGCGTGCTCGACTCCGGTAAAGAAAGAGCCGGGCCTCTCCGAACTGTAAAAGTTGGTCTTTTGGGAACTGGAAGAGTCGAAAATTCACCATGGAGCATCCAAACTGCCTTTGACATTGTGGGACGATCACTCGGATCGTCCTGCACACATAAAAGTCCCACTTTTATACATCTCAAAATTTCATCCCTATTGTGCGTTGCGTACAGCGCTTGATCCATCAAGTCCAATGCTTTGTTGTCATTCCATGGTTTCCCATGCCTGCACAATTGAAGTTTCAATACGTTGAGAGAAAAGGGCCGCTGGAAATGGATAAAATAAAAGTAAGGGAGACCAACTATATTCACATAAGCGAGAAGGCTCGGTAATTCTTGGTACTGATAAGGGCCCGTGTAACATTTCCCGCTAACAATCTCATACGACAACACCAAAGCTATAAACATCGGACTTGAACGAGAAAACTCCACTCAAACCCTACTCCGGATACATGTATCCACTGCATTAGAGCATAATAAGATAATTATGCTACAGTCAGAACGTCAAATTTTCACTGCAGATATTAGAAGGGCTAGGTTGGGTAAACTAGATGGGGAAATGATGAGTGCGATGAGATTGTTGACGTTGGAGTTTGTAAGCATCGATGGATTCGTTTCTTGCATCTGGATGATGTTGTGCCTGCGGAGGAAAAGATTAGAGATGTTTGAGGCCTGAGATGAGTGTTTTAGGTTTGCTTTAATAACTGCAGTATGACATTGTTTATTCAGTAGTATATGGTCGAGGAGGGGTGAGCCGTTCAAATGGCTGTAGATCGCAGTGTTTCCTCGTATATATTACCGTTTCGTGGCTTGTCGATTGAGCATATTGACCATATGCAGTTAGAATACGGGAATGACAGAATCCATGTAATATATTATAGATGCCACTCAAAAGTTGAATATTGTTTAGTCAGCAACAAATTATGGCATGCAACATTGGGGCAGGGTTAGTCATTACATTTGGGTTACAGGTGATCTGCATTGTCTTTTGGATGTGTGATTGATTGGTTTTTAACTCTGTGTCGATTTTTTCTCGAAGAGTATATGTTTTCCATTAGTAAGGTGTATTTCCTCGAGAGTTTCCCTTGCTTTATCAGTGGAGTAAGGATCGCCTCGACAAAGTATCGATGCATGTCGTGGTTCCCCGATATGGGTTATAATCCATGAAGAGAAAAAATCGTCGGCCCCCTTTTATGCCCCACCCTTTCTCCCATTAAAAATAGAGGAACGAAAAGAGGGCGGCCTTATCTCTCAAAGTTACATTTTACTTCCCAGGCCAAGTTAAGTTGGATTCATGCAAGTTAGAAGTTTTAGGGTCTTTTTGGATTAACTTTTACTTTTTGCTTTTCACTTAATAAAAATCTTGTGACACATGTGTGACATTCCGAAATTTCCGCCAATTGGAATTTATTAAATAATTGAGTTTAATGAGATGTGCTCGTAGTAAATTTCTCGTCCGGAACTGATCATTCCTGGGAATGCTAACCATTAGGGAAAGGCTAATAGGGGAATTAAATTCGCGCGATTAAAGAAAATTCGATCGTGAATGGATTTCGACCATTAAATCGCGTAAGTGATATTTTGAGCCACTGTTGGCCGATCCAAGGATAGTTAGGGGTCCGTTCGCCATTGTCCTAGTAGTGGATCGCGGGTGATTCCATTGGACCACGAGACGACTTGACGAATGATTCCAAAATTATACCGGACGATCGTACCCCTCGGATCAAGTGATTGATCTTCGCGATTTTAATGACAATCGAGGTCATCACGCACCGGATTGCCTTGCACGTGACTCGATTTAGTATAAGTCATGAGTAGATTTCGCGAATTTCCCCAGTAAGCCGCCCGTTAGCTCGAGAAACGCTCGAGTTGCGTTTAATAGAATTTAATTATTGAATTTATGCCTAAATTGAACACCGGAAAATTTGGAAATCACACCGGAACATTAGGACGACGTTGCACGTGTCACGTGTGAATTTTTGGTGCGCTCAAATCTTTCGGAAAAATTTGATTTGGGCAAGAAACGGAGAATTGGACCATTTTACCCTTGAGAATTACTAAAGGGTTAGTTTTGTTGGACAAGGGCATTTTGGTCATTTTAGGCCCTAAGTTGGATTTGACATAATTACCCTTGGATATTTTTAAGTAAAATTCGATCCGGGCCATTGATTTTAAGATAAGATCAAATCGGGACCGTTGGATCAAAAAGATTAGAGGAGGGTATTTTGGTAATTTGTCAAAAAGTGGTCAAAAATAAATATTTTTTAGCGCTGACTCTCTCTCTTCTCTCTCCTTTCTTCATCCCCATCGTGAGAAACCCCCCAACCAAACATACACACCCTATCACTTTCTTTCTCTCTTTCTCTCCCTTTCTCTCCCGCCGATCACCTTGCCGGACTGCCGATCGCCGCCGATCAAGCCACCGCCAAGCCACCGCCGTCCCCGCCTCACGCCGCCCTCACACCGATCACCCTCCTGCCATCTCTCTCTCTCTCGGTTTCCCTCTCTCTCTCTTGGCCGTGAGGCTTTTGGCCACGCGCAAGTCACACCGTCGCCGTCTAAGCCGATCGCCGCCACCCGGAAGTTGTACGTTGTCGCCGTTATACCCGATTGAGGGCCGCCGCTTTCCGTTCTAGCCGCGAAAGTCTAGAACGCGGGTAAGTCGCGCCTAAACCTAATTTAGGACTTCGGGTATCGCGGATGATTTTGGACAAAATCAGTATGGAATTAGGTGCGGAATGGCATGAATAGGGAGTGGAAATTCTATGGCGGGCATCAGGAATTAATTCGGGCAATATTTTTAGAAATTCAGAAAATTTGGGGCTGCGAATTACTGTTCATATGCCTTGAAACACTGTTCATATGCCTCGAAACACTGTTCACCAGCTGTTAATTACTGTTTACGGGGCTGTGAGGGTCCGATTGAGGCGCAAGTTGAATTTTTGGAACCTAGGAATTATGGCGAGAAAGTTCCGTGAAGGCTCGGAATTAATCCGACGCCATTTGGTTGGAGAAAAATAGGAATTATCGTGTTGGATGTATATTTAAATTTTTAATAAATTGTGGTAATTAAATTGAGTATACTGTTGTGCAATTAAGTGACTGGAAATGCTTGTTTGGTGCACACGTGAGCTAAACTGAATTATTTATTGACGTTGGTTGTGTGAATTGTTGAATGGGCATGTTTTATGTGTAAAATGATGTGTGCACGAACCCCGTGGGTTGGGTCAGTTGCGTGTGGTAAATGTGTGTTGAGCATGGACTTGAGTAGAAGGGAAATTGTGGTGTGCCAAGTGATTGTGGAAAGGATGTGAAAGGGTGAAAGTGCGAGGTTGGGATCGGGCCGAGTATCATAAACTCGGGCAGCGATCACGTAGGTCTGATGCATTTGGCACAGACTGAGGCTTGAAAAAGCAAATATGAGAATCGGTCCGAGGCACGATTAGCTCGGGTGAGACCGGGATTGGACCGAGGCATCTTAAGCTCGGGTTTCAATCATGTAGGCCTTTCGCTTTTGGCGTGGGCTGAGGATAGTGTGAAAGTGGGATCGGACCGAGGCATGTGATGCTCGGGGCACAATCGAGGGCCGAGGCGTGTTTACGCGGGCCGAGTGTTGGTCGCAGTGTACCTGAGGTGTGTACGTGTACGCGGGTCACTGGCGAAGAATGTGGATGGAATAGTGTGAGAATGGAAAGAGTGCATAACATGGAAATTGTGCATGCTTGAATTTGTATTAAATTGCTTTGTTATGTGATTATGTGGCTTGTGTGTATGTTTGTGTATTTCGTAAAATTGTCTGGAGGTACGTGATAGCCTAGGTTGGGTTTAAGAGCGTACTTACTGAGAAGTGTCTCACGGTTGTTTTCAACCAAACAATTTCAGAACCCCGACAGGACCCATGAATCCTCTGCCACCGCCACCAGTACGATCTGGAGTTCCAGTGCATACAGAGTGTGAGACAGCTAAGTTTCAAATGGGAGACGGATAAGGAGGAGTCGGACTCGGAATGGACGCCAAGTAAGGGAGCGTAAGGGTTAATCCAAGAGTAAGAAATAGATGGTGGATAAGTACCATTTTTGAATCAAAAGCCGGGCTGTCAATCTTTTTGTTGTAACGACGATGTGCAACGGGGTGTATGTGTATGTAATGGTGGCTTAGTAAGGTGGTGGTAAAATTGTAAAATGGATGCTCTAAGTATGTGAATATTTTATGAAATGGAATGAAGTAGTTGTACATTCTCCCTGATTGTTCTCCCCAGTTTTTAACTGTCCGGGTTTAATTGTTGATATCCGCTGTGGTAGTAAATCTCTGATGGCGTTTTAAGGTCAGCGACATTCCTGGGACGTCGCAAATTGAATCGACCAGAGGAGGATGTCGCGAGCTCGATAGGGTTCGGGGCGTGACACATGCACCTCGATTCTTTTACATTTGAAACACTTAAAACTTTCGCAAGATGCACATGTTGATGTGTAAATTTACGTATAGTATTTCTTTATTTATTTGGAATTTGACTAATATTATATTTTGCGATTATTTGCACATAAGCCGAAACAAGCAGACCCTTAGACTACTGCCGTGATGAATTTCTTAAGTAATCCTCCCATACGGGGAAATGCTGAAAATATCTCGTATCTCTTCATGCCTAAATTATTTTCTATTGATGGGCTTCCTTTAATGCAACTGCTGATATTTTCCTTTGGAGGGACTAGAAAGTCTCTGGTGGTGTCCTGGGTGTGGCCACTGCGATACGGATTCTCTTTGAGTTGATGCAATACCATCTTATCACTTTTGTTTGCCATATCTTGATCCTCTCTCTGGCAATTATTTTTCCGTGGGCTAATGCATCTAAGGGTGATCGGTTTCAGGATGGATCGGTTTCAAACCTGAAACCTAAAACCGACCTTGTTATGACCGGTTCCTAATTTTGAAATCTAAAAACTACCCTATTTGCTCTGGACCCTGTTTTGGAACCTACCTTCACTACAAAAAAACACGAAATTTGCGACGAAATTTTTTCAGTCGCAAATTGCGACGGAATTTGCGACGTATTAAATTTTCCGTCGCAAATTTGCGACGAAAAATTTCCATCGCAAATTTGCGACGGAAATTTTTTACGTCGCAAATTTGCGACGGAAAAAATTTAATCGCAAATTTCCGACAAATAATAGTACCGTCGCAAAATCCGTCGCAAATTTGCGACGGCAATGTCAGTCCGTTGCAAATTTGCGACGAAAACACCCGTCCGTCACAAATTCGCACTTTATTAACCCGTGACATTCTCTCTCTCGCTCTCTCTTGCTGTCTCTCGCTCTCTCTCGGTCTCAGTCGCTTTTCTCTCTCTTTCATATATCCGAAATTAGAAAAATCCGCGCATGCACGTATTAATCTCGGCGAAGATTTTGTACTGGTAAGTGCAAAATTGCTAGCTTCATGACTATTCGTCGTTGCATTGTAATTTTTTTTTAATATATGTTTATGTTTATTTTTTTTCCGTATCTGCATCACCGGTGTAATGACCGGCGACCGGCGATGGCAAGACCTCGCCGGCCTTCGGATGTGTAGAATGGCCACGCCGTTTTGCGAAGGAACCATTTTTCCGTCGCAAATTTGCGACGGAGATAAAACGGTTCCGTCGCAAATTTGCGATGGAAGAGTTTCTCCGTCGCAAATTTGCGACAGATTTGTGTAATTCGTCACAAATTTGCGACGGATAGAGGTTTCCGTCGCAAAATTTGCGATGGATACAATAATCCGTCGCAAATTTGCGACGGATACAATAAAACGGTTCCGTCGCAAATTTGCGACGGAAGAGTTTCTCCGTAGCAAATTTGCGACGGCTTTGAGTAATCCGTCGCAAATTTGCGACGGATAACCTCTTCCGTCGCAAATTTTGCGACGGAGAACCGTATTTCCGTCGCAAATTTGCGACGGATTTGAGTTTTGCGACGGAAACCGCTATCCGACGCAAATTTGCGACAGAGAGCTTTTTTCCGTCGCAAATTTTGCGACGGACAGCCGTTTTCGTCGCCAATTTGCGACGCATTCTAGTATCCGTCGCAAATTTACGACGGAATTTTCATTTATTCGTAACAAATTTGCGAGGGACGACTTCCGTTTCCATCGTACATAAAAAATTATTAAAAAATATTGATTATTATGTGATTAATCTTGTTTCGATTTGTGCCTAATTGAAGGTCTCGCAATCCAAGTGGACTTTGCAATACGTGTCAAATTCATCACTTTGTCCTACCAATTTTTCAGTCAAATATTTAGGTAAGTCTTCTTTACATTGTAATTTTTTCTATTTTTGCAATTTCATATTAATTGTTGCTTGAATAACAAAAATTATAATTTCCAAAATTCTATAGTTTTAATTCAGAACAATAGATATGATATTTTGAATATTTTACCATAATTTTATATTTTAATACAGACACAATGCAAAGAGAAAGGGCTTGGATGTATAATAAGAACTTACTTGGACGTCAAGGATTGACAGATGAGTTTCGTACTGGGTTGGAACTATTTTTAGAATTTGCTAGTAGTAAATATGAGTTTATGGATGGAAATAAGTTAAGGTGTCCGTGTAAAAAGTGCTGTAATGGTAAATTTCTTGTGTGTGATCAAGTTAGAGAACACCTTACTAGATTTGGGTTTACTCCGAACTATTATAATTGGACTTCCCATGGTGAACCATTTATATCTGACGAAGGATATGGAAGAAGTGACCAATTTTCAGTTAGGGAAGAATGTGGCTATTATGAGCAATTGAACCCATACGAGAGGATGGTGATTGATGCAGCTAGTTATAATTTTGTCCCAGAATCAAATCATGCAAGTACTAATTTTACTCCTACACGTGAACAAGTGGGTACTAGTCATGCTTCATAATTGGAAGATATAGGAGTAACGGGTTTTGAGAAGAATGTGTATAATGAAACTTTTCAATCTAATCAGTTTTGGGATGTGTTGAAAGCAGCAGATGAACCTCTATGGGCAGGTTGTGAGGACCACACTAAGTTATCGGTGACAGCCTGACTATTAAATATCAAGGCAGAGCACAATGTGTCTGCAGATTGCTTCAACTCTTTTGTTGAAGTAATGCGTGAATCATTGCCTCGTGATAACAACATGCCAAGTGATTTTTATGATATGAAAAAACTGGTGAATAACTTAGGTCTTCCGGTTGTAAGAATTGATGTATGTAGTAGGGGTTGTATGATATATTGGAGAGATGATGTAAATGCAGAATCTTGCAAATTCTGTAGCCAACCTAGGTACAAGATTAACAGGAGGCCGGGTCGTAATTAGAAGCGTAGATCATGCAAGCAAATGTTTTATTTGCCATTAATCCCCAGATTACAAAGGATTTATGTGTCTAAAGCCACTGCTGAACACATGACTTGGTATGAAATCATGCAACAGAAGAGGGTCTAATGTGTCGTCCTTCAGATGCGGAGGCATGGCAACATTTTGATAGAACATACCCAGAGTTTGCAATGGAGCCTCGGAATATCAGGTTAGGTCTATGTGCCGATGGATTTGCTCCATTTGGGAAAACAGGAAAAATTATTCATGCTGGCCAGTTTTCTTAACGCCGTACAATCTTCCACCTGGTATGTGCATGAAGACACCTTATATGTTTTTGACATTGATCGTGACAGGACCGCAAAATCCGAAAAAGTTGATAGATATTTATATGCAACCATTGATTGAGGAGTTACAACGGCTATGGGTTGAAGGTAACCCGACGTATGACGTTTCTACCGATCAAACATTTGTAATGAAGGCTGCCCTTCTTTGGACGATAAATGACTTTCCAGCTTACGGAATGTTATCTGGATGGAGTACAGCTGGGATCTTAGGATGTCCGATATGTTTGGAGAGGTCAAAGTCATTTAGATTAAAACATGGAAAGAAGCCTTGCTATTTTGACTGTCACAGACAATTTTTGCCGGCAAGTCATCCTTTCAGAAGGAATAAGAAAGAGTTCATCAAGAATAGAACTGAAAGAACGCGTCCACCATTGAGGTTGACCGGCGATCAAATTTGGGAGCGTGTGCAGGACTTTGCAACCGTTGTTGAGAACCCGCACGGCACGACTTTTGCGTACGGAAGTTCGCATAAGTGGACAAAACGCAGTATATTTTGGGATCTACCATATTGGAAGGCGCATCTTATTCATCATAATCTTGACGTCATGCACATAGAAAAGAATGTTTTCGACAATGTCATAAATACTGTGATGGATGTCGCCGGAAAAACAAAAGACAACTTGAACGCAAGAAAAGATATGGGAGATATTTGCGATCGGCCAATACTAGCTGTGGATGCAAGCAGCAGGGGACCAAAACCGAAAGCAGTTTATACATTGGATAAGGAGCAAAGGCGAGTTGTTTGTCAATGGTTGAAATCTGTGCGGTTTCCTGATGGACATGCTTCGAACCTCGGGAGATGTGTTAATTTGAATGAATGCAAGTTGACAGGTTTGAAGAGTCATGATTGTCACATTCTGATGGAAAGACTAATTCCAATAGTTTTGAAGGAAGTTCTACCGAATTTTGTATGGAGCGCCATTACAGAATTAAGCAATTTCCTCCATGATATTTGCTCGACAGTGTTAAAAACATCGCACATGGAACAACTAGAGAGAGATATTTCAATTATTCTTTGCAACTTAGAAAGGATATTTCCTCCAGCGTTTTTTGATTCGATGGAGCATCTGCTAGTTCACTTGCCTTATGAGGCCAAAGTTGCAGGTCCCGTCCAATTTCGATGGATGTATCCATTTGAGATGTAATGTTTTTTTTTAAATACAGTTCAAATTAGTTTATCATATAATATGTTCCGATAAACTTCTTTCTATTTCAACTAGATTCTTATATCATTTGAAGAAAAAAGTAAAGAACAAGGCACGTGTTGAAGCTTCAATTTGTAATGCATATATTGTTGAAGAAGTGACAACATTTACATCATACTATTTTGAGCCACACGTTCAGTGTAAGAGTCGGAGAGCAGGCAGAAATGATGAGGGCCCCATTGATCCTAATTGCACGGCATTCTCTATTTTCAATTATCTAGGTCGACCAAGCGGCGCATGTCGGTTTCGTTACTTGTCAGGCGAAGAATTTCATGCAGCCCATACTTATATTTTACTGAACTGCCCATAAGTCGAGCCATACTTCAAGTGTAAATTTGCAAATATATGTTTTGCGTGTCAAATATTTGCTAATAATGATATGGTTTTTAATATTAGGATTTTCCAAACTTCAATGTCTGGACTACAACCAAATGAGTTTGACCGTTTGTGCGATGAACAATTTGCAGCATGGTTCAAGACATATGTAAGTTGCCTATGGATCAAAACCAAGTTATTAAAATTATATACATCATTTAGTAAAATATATATTATTGACTTTGCATGTGTAACTTTAGGTTCACAGTAATTATGATGAATTTGGAGGGCAAGGATTGCTATATTATCTGTCATGGGGTCCACAGTTAAAAGTTCGAAGTTGGCCAGCATATTTCATAAATTGATATAATTTTCATACTCAAGAATACGGCATGGGAAAATCCACAATGAATAGTGGTGTGTCTGTGCGGTCATCCAATGGTGATAGTTGGAAAGATGATTTTTATGGCTTGTTAGATGAAATCATAGAGATAGAGTATCCTGGACCATTAATGATGCGTGTTGTGTTATTTAAGTGCACGTGGTTTGACCCCGTCAAAGGAATGAAGGTGCATACGAAGTTTAATTTGATTGAAATAAATCACAAGAAAAGTTATATGAAGTATGAACCATTTGTGTTGGCACAACAAGCAATTCAAGTATGCTATGCATCATATCCTAGTTTGAAACGTGACAAAGCTTATTGGTGGGCTGTATGTAAAATCAAAGCACGGAGGAAAATCGAGGAATACTGGAAGGATAGAGCCTACCAACAAGAGGAAGTGTGTAACACGGTTGAAATTGAGGAATATAACATACCAACTTTACGAGATCCGTGTAGAGCAATGATAGATATGGATCCAACTGAAATTTGCGAATTAAATGTACAAGAATGTTATGAATCTGATTTTCAGACAGATGACGAAGACGAGGACGAAAACGAGGACAAGGATGAAGACGAAGACGAAGATGAAGATGAAGATGAAGATGAAGACGAAGATTAAAATTTTTGTCACAAAACACTACAGATGTGTAATTATTAATGCTACAAGTGCTATTTTGGTTGTTATCATTACTGTTCTTGTTATTATTGTTATTGTGCTTTTTTATTATTGTTATTGTCTATTATTCTTGCTATTTTAATTTATCGTCCGAAATTTTGTCCCTAAATGCCGACAAGTCAAATATTATTAACGTGCCGTAACATTTCCGATATTCTAATTTCCATTGCAAAATTTGAGATTCCAAAATTTTGGTCTGCAAAAAAGACATAGCAAATTTAGGACCCTAATCAATGAGACACTAAATTTTTGACAGAAAAAAGACGTCACAAATTTACAATGATTATTTTGTATGCGCAAAATTGCGACGGACTCAAAACCTGTCTATCGTAAATTTTCAACGGAATATACTAGTTCATCGCAAATGTTGTTATGGATTTTCTACCGTTTGAAATTTGCGACGGACGAGGGGTCTCCGTCGCAAAATTTGCGACGGACGTGTGGTGTCCATCGCAAATTCGAGAGTAAATTTCACATCGTGCGTAATTGAAATATTTGCGACGGACTGACCATATCCGTCGCAAATTTGCGACGGACAGACTCGTGTCCGTCGCAAATTTGCGACGGGCGTGTAGTGTCCGTCGCAAATTTGTGACAGAAAAAACTTGTCCGTCGCAAATTTGCAACGGATAGGAACAAGTCCGTCGCAAATTTGCGATCGATAGGAACAAGTCCGTCGCAAATTTGCAACGGACGAGGGGTCTCCGTCGCAAAATTTGCGACGGACGGGTGGTGTCCGTCGCAAATTTGCGACGGACGTGTGGTGTCCATCGCAAATTCGAGAGTGAATTTCACACCGTGCGTAATTGAAATATTTGCGACGGACTGACCATATCCGTCGCAAATTTGCGACGGACATACCCGGTCCGTCGCAAATCTGACGAGGGAAGTTTTCCGTCCGAATTTTCGGACGGATTTTTAGTTTCCCGCGGGAATTTTTTTATCGAAAATTTACGACGGAAGTAGAATGTCCGTCGCAAATTTTCGTCGGTTAAATATTTGCGACGGACGAGCATTTCTGTCGCAAAGTTGCGACGGACGTACAGATCCGTCGCAAAATTTGCGACGGACACTACTTTTCCGTCGCAAATTTGCGACGGACACTACTCTTCCGTCGCAAATTTGTGACGGACAGGGTGTGTTCGTCGCAAATGTGGCGAGGGAAGTTTTCCCGCTCGAATTTTCTGCCGGATTTTTAATTTCCCGCGGAAATTTTTTTATCGAAAATTTGCGACGGACATGGCAAGTCCGTCGCAAATTTTTGTCGGTGAAATATTTGTGACGGACCTACATATCTGTCGCAAATTCCCAATAATTCTGCCCCACTTCCTTCCTTCTTCCTTCCCCGACCCCCCTTCCCCGACTCAGATCTCGCGACAAATTGCAGAGATCCGTCGCCGCCCAGCCGTCCCCCGGAGCCGCCACCCAGCCCCGCAAGGCCCCCGGCCCGTCGCCGGTCTGCCTCGCGCCCGCCCTGCAACCCCCCGCCTGTCACCCGCCCGTCGCCGGTTGCGCCGTCGCCCCCGCCCCCGGCCCCGCCTCCGCCGTCTCCCGTTGCCCTCGTCGCCCTCGCCCCAGCCCCCGCCCCAGCCGTCTCCCCTCGCCCCGCCCCCCGCCGGTCTCCTCGGCCCTGCTCCGCCCCCGCCCTCGCCCCCGTCCTCGCCCCCGCCCCGCCTCCGTCGCCCTGGCCGCTGGCTAGCCGCCGCCGGCCCCCGCCCCGCCCTCGCCGTCTCTCATCGCCTCGCCCCCACTCCGCCCCGCCCCCGCCCTCGCCCCTGCCCCGGCCCCGTCGCCCTCGCCGCCAGCCAGCCGCCACCGCCGCCGTCATCACCACCGCCCCGCCGGCCAGCCGTAGCGGCCGCCGTCGTGACCATCGCCGCCGGCCAGCCACCGCCGCCGCTGTTGTCACCATCGTCGCCGCCGCCCTCGCCGTCACCCACGCCTGTGCCGGGACCGCCACTGTTCATTCTACCTGTTTTTATTGTCCTTGAACCAAGTAAGTGAACTCTCTAATTCCTAGTTATTATAATTAAGTAATTAGTCGGATTTGGTTAGGGATTATTTAGGATTACTTTTTATTTGCTAAATTACGGGTCGATTTCACGATTGCATGTGGCTTTGATTGATAGTCGACTGGTTAATTTGTTTATTATGTGGATGATTAAGCGTTAAATGACGATAGGATGATTGATTAAGCGTTTTCATAGAAAATGCTTGAAAATTAAATAATTCTATAAAAATTCATGAAAAATTATGGAAAATTTAAAAAATGGTATATGCTGACAACAAATATGAAATTTGACCGTAAAAGTTTTTTAAAATTTTTAACAAACTTAAATTTCATAATATCACAAAATTGCATAAATTAATAGTGCCCACCCATTTTCAGTGAAATTGAGATTTTTTAACGTTCCGGGGAAAAAATTATTCAAAAATTTAAAATTTCCATAACCTGATAAAATGGCTTAACATAAATGTGGTAACCCATTGTGAGGGAAATTTAATTTTTGTGAAGACAAATAACAAAAATTTAAAATTTAAAAAATGCACAGAATTGCCTAGAAAACATGTGGCCATCAACTTGCAGTGAAATTTAAATTTCTTTAGATGGCAAAAAAATTAGAATTTAAAAATTTCAAAAAATTTCACGGAATGGCTTATAATATCTGTGGCCACCCACTTTTAGTTATATTTAATTTTTTTAACGTGCCCTAAAAATTGTTAAAATAAAGAAGGACTAAAATTTGGGAATCTTTACCTAATAGTTTAGACTACCTGTGGCCACCCAATTTTTGTATGGAATTTTATTTGTCACGGAAAAAATTTTATATTAAAATTAATAATTTATAAATTCTTAAAATTCTAAAATTTGCAAAACTTTACAGAATGTCTTAGAATATCGGTGGCTACCAACTGTTAGTGAAATTTTTTTTTAGTTCCCAAAAAAAATTTAACAATAATAATAATAATTTCTTTCTTACAAAACTTTACAGAATGACTTAGAATATTTGTGGCCACTCACTTTAGTGAAATTTAAATTTTTGTACGTGGTAAAAAAAATTTAATGAAAATGCATGCGATTCATGTAGTGATGTTTGATACCTGTGGCCACCCATATCGTGCTCATACATTGATGTTTCATATGAAAATGAATGGGATTCATAGTATATTTGTTTGTAGGAAATTGCACGTCATAAGCACTCGACATTGGCTCATTTCAAGGAAACTTTTTCTCAGTCTTTCCATAAAAATGGTAAGCTTCGTCATGTACATTATTATGTGTTCGTAATACGTGTCAATAGTTCTTTACATATTCGTATAACCTTCCTACATATCAATTTAAACGTGGAGGTCACATGTCTAGAAGATAAGGCTCTTCCTCGTCCTCCTCCCCGTCCCTTTCCTCTACTCCTGTCCCGGCATCTAACCCTCAACCACAATATGGTCCGTCACAATATGGCCACGTTGGCCCTTCCTCCCACGCTCAACAACATGTTACGGGACTTTACCACATGCCAACTGAACGTTCTCCAGTTCAATCTCCTGCAGCTCCCCCTCCTTCCGTTCCACCCCATTATTCGGCGGAACAATCGAATATTGACGGGAACAGAGGTCAAGAAGATAATCGATTCTTCATATGCCCATTTGGAGATTCGTAAGTGCTTCATTTTCATTTTAGTTTATGTCATATTTAGGGTTTTAGATATTGATGTTAACTGAATTATCCATGTTGCACAATATTCGTATGAATGCAGATTCACGGATGCTATGTCTGTTGTGAGGGAATTGAACAAAATAGTAAGAAACTTCTGGATGGGAGAGTATATTAATTACAGAAGTGTTCCACAAGAAGTGAAAGAAATGTGGTGGAATGAGTTCAAGGTAAGTTTTACATATTTTATTTTCTCACCAATTAAGTTTGGTTTAGTATATTGATGGTCAAGAATGATATAAATGGACCAGAACAGCTTTGTAGTTTTCGATACCTAAAGGACCAGATATTTTCCCTAACATGAACTTTACAAAATCTGTCTATATGTGTCTGGTGCATGGTTATGGATATGTGATCATCATAATAATTTTCAATTTGTGTTTTCATTCATTGCAGCGGAAGTTCACGTGGGACGAAGCGGAAGACAGTGAAGTGAGAAGAATTTTCGATAAGAAAATCAGTGATTTTATGCGAAATGTTATGAATAGAGCGAAGAGCAAGCAAGCGAAGCCGTCTTTCTTTACAGCTGACAATTGGGTGGCAATTAACACATTTTGGGCATCTGAACAGAGTCGGCAACTCTGTGAGCAGAATAAGAAGAATCGATCTTCTAGTTATAGTGATGGATCGGCCACATATGCTGGGGGTTCTATCAACATTGCGGAACATCGCAAACGACTGGTAAGTCTGTTAAATGAGTTATAAGTTAATTTAATTCAATTACTCAAGTTTACATTTTGTAGGCACATGAATTGGGGACGGAACCGACATTTGCAGCTATATTTGAACGCACATTTCAAAAGAAAGACAAGACATGGACTGGCGATCGAGCAAAAGCTGTTAAGGTATGTAAGGTTATACTTTGGCTTATATGTAAACTATAATGCAAAACCGTGAATGCTTTTAATATTTATGGTATATATATATTGATTTTATTTTCATCTACATTGTTAATGTAGGAAAAATATGATGATCTTTTAATAAGCAGTGCTAGTGGTAGTAATGATTGTCCTGAGTCCCGGCCACCAGTTGATAATATGGCATTATGGATGGAGGCAACGGGTGGGGCGAAAAAAGGAAAAATATTTGGGCTGGGATCGTTGTCAAAGATGTACATGCGGAATAGTCTTGGAGCTGGAAGTTCATCAGCCGCTGGGACTGGTCGAAGGAAGGCACGAACAGAGGAGCATTTGACCCATGAAGTGTCTCGTCTGAATACTTTACTTGTTAAGAAGGATGAACAAATATATGACTTGCAAGAACAAATGAGAATAGTTATGCAACATCTTAACCTCCAACGCAATGCCGGGCCTCTTGTACCTCCAGCCAATCCAATAGGTGATGACCAACACATTGATGCCGAGAATGCTGATGCTGATGATGATGATGATGATGATGATTTTCTCCAGTCTCCCTAGGTAAAATTTTGAGTAAGCTTGCTTCGTAATGCGTGTTTTTCATAATTTCACTCATATTCATATGTAAGAACATTTATGTTCGTCCTGAAACGTATTTTTTGTTATTTTACACCTAGTTCCACATCCATGCTTAAACGCTGTTTTTATTTTTTGGACTGATTTATGTATCGATATTACCTCAGGTCTTGACAAAGGTGACTACTTTTGGTGTCCTGCCATCGTACCAAAGCCGCCTCTTCTTCTATATGGTTTTTTTGCATCTTCTATGGTTGTCCCTTATCTTAGTTCATCTTTTGAATGTATTGTAAGATTAGATATCAAATAGTATTATGTCAGACTCTATAACTTTCCTTCTGTTATTTATTTCAATTATATGTCATTGTGGCTAATTTTTCAGAATTTATGGTTTGTTCGTTTTTTTGTTTCAATTTTATGTCATTGTCTCCTTTGATTGATATGGACAATAATTTATGGTCGAAATGATGTAAAAATAACGACGAATATTTTAAACCGAATTTTGCTATTATTAAAGTTTGTCGCTAAGTTGCGATCAAATTCGTGACGAATTTTCCGACTAAATTCGCGACGAATTTTCTGATAATTTTGCGACGAATTTTGCAACGAAATTTGCGACGAAATTTGCGATGAATTTTGCGATGATTTTGCGACGGAATTTGCGACGAATTTGCGACGGAATTTTGCGACGAATTTTGCGACGTATCGTGTCCGTTGCAAATTTACGACGGAATTTGCGACGAATTTGCGACGGAATTTTGCGACGAATTTTGCGACGGATCGTGTCCGTCGCAAATTTGCGACGGAATTTGCAACGAATTTGCGACGGAATTTTGCGACGGATCGTGTCCGTCGCAAATTTGCGACGGAATTTTGCGACGAATTTTGCGACGGATACTGTCCGTCGCAAATTTCCGACGGAATTTGCGACGAATTTGCGACGGAACTTTGCGACGAATTTTGCGACGGAATTTTGCGACGACTTTTGCGACGGATCGTGTCCGTCGCAAATTTGCGACGTAATTTGCGACGAATTTTGCGACGGATCTTGTCCGTCGCAAATTTGCGACGAAATTTGCGACGGAATTTTGCTACGTATCATGTCCGTCGCAAATTTGCGACGGAATATTTGCGACGAATTTTGCGACGGATTGTATTCGTCGCAAATTTGCGATGAATTTTGCGACGAATTTTTTTCCGTCGCAAATTTGCGACGAATTTTTGAATTTTCCGTCGCAAAAATTTGCGACGCCCGAGTAGCGACGGAATGTTTTCCGTTGCAAAATCTGTCGCAAATTCGATTTGCGACGGATTTTTCCGAAATTTCCGTCGCAAATTTCGTCGCAAAAAATAAGTTTTTTTGTAGTGCTTGTTTTTTCGGTCTAGTTCCAAGATCTACATGAGAACTTGCTTTTTTTTTTTTCCTTCCCGAGCAGGAAGCAACCCACCTGATATCCTATACAGCTTCGGATTTTACATAAACACGTGAATTCACAAGTACGTAATCATCCTAATCTATATTGAAACATTAAGCACATGTAATCAATAAGCGCCTAGGCAATCAATCATTTTACAACATGCTCAAAAAGATAAAGGTCCATAGACTTGGAGGGAGCAAACTACTCTTTCGTTTCCTAAAATACTAAAGTGTGCAGAGGCTACATTTATAACCTTAAACAAGAATCAAATCACTTGAATCGAACTGCACCACAAATGAACTGAAACTACTGCAAGAAACATGGATCCAATATCAATCCCATTCCGACAGCTAGAGGATGGACTGAATTGGCAAGTATGACTAAGTTAATTCAGGAAGCTGTTCAATTATCTAAAATGGTCATTAAATCTTTGTTGCAGGCATAACTCCTCCACCAAGAGTGAAATTAGGCGGGCCAATCCACTTGATACAAAATCTCTAACAAAGACCTGAAATTCATACATAAAGAAAAATCAACAAGAAAACATGCTCTAGAGACAAATGCAAAAGTGCCGATTGATTGAGTCTATTTACTCACCATAAAATTGAAGTTTCAGAATACATATCGAAAACTTACAAATCATAAATTTATGCTGACATAATAGGACATGTTACAGTAACAAAGAAAGATCATCTTTCAAATTTTTATGCAAACTCAGAAGTATTCAAAATTCAGAAAATAAGCAGAACATGATAGAATGACGACGAAAAGAAGTAGCTAGAAAGTACAGCCTCTCATCTCGGTTTAGAGTAATCCAATCTTCAATTCCACCATTAATTGGACTATCCACAAGAACAACTGACCTCATAGGAGGGCTTGTGTTGCTCACCAAGTCTGGTTTCCCCCACCCAAAATCACTATTGTAAAATCACTCTCAGTGTCGATTAAAATCCGGCATTTTTATAAGTATAACGACCCACTTTCCCCTGTTGTGTCCCTACACCGGTAGATCCCTAGAGCATTACAGTATTAATGCCTCCGCTTTTCTTCTCCCTCAATCTCTCATCTGATCGATCTGTATCTCTCTCTCCATCTCGTCCCAAGTTGTTTTTCAATGGAGCGTTTATAGCCTCCGTTTTTCGGTCCAGTTGCACACCCCTCCGACAAAGTCCCACTAAAGGGACGGGACTCACTCACAAGAAATCAAACACCCAGAATCCCAAAGCAAGAAATTGACCCATCAAACGCGACCCAATGTTCAATTAAAGATGGATCTAATCTTTAAAGAGCAAGGGATAGTAAAAATTAATTTACCTAGAAGTCTAGAGATGACCGATGATTTCTAACAGCACTTGATAAAATGTAAGAGAGAATCGAAGAGAATGACTAGCGATGATGGTGGGCCGGTGGCGACGAGTTTCTACGGCGCTGTGCAAGGAAGGGAAAGAGTCTTAGACTGACGGGTGACAATGACAATGATGGGCCAGTTCCTGTGGCCCCGTGCGAGGAAGAGGAAAGAGTCCGAAGACGATGATGGTTGATTGAACGGCGAAGAGAGACAGACACATAGAGAGAGGCAATTGGGAGTAGCTGCTGAGCTAGGTTTTTCTTTTAACCCTAGCTAAAAACCGGTTCCAAATAGGGATGAGCAAGATAAATTGCCCAAATCAGGACTGGACCGGACTGATCGGTTTGGTCTGGTTCTCGAGAATATTAGTCAGGTTCCTAAAAGTGGAATCAATTTCCGGGCGGTCCGGTTCTTAGTTCTAGGGGTGGGAACTGGACCAATAAATATATATTTTTCTAATTTTTTCATATATATATTTATTTACTTTTTTAAAAAATTTAAAAAATAAAAAGTCTAATCTAATTTTTCAAATTCCCTCTTGCATTTACCAATAAGTGATTGGTCTCATTGAAACAGGTCCATGGTCCCAAGACTAATCGATCCGGTCCCCGATCCTAGAAACTGGGAACTGGTCCTCCCGGTCTGATTTCTGGTTTTTGGGTTGGACCGAACCGGACCGGGAATAGCTCACCCCTAGTCCCAAAATCGGTTCCCAAAACGAGTCTGGTTGGTCCAGTTTCCGGGTGGGTCTTCACTTGGAACCGGGAACCAGACCGGTTTCAACTGGTTTCCAAAAAATGGAACCGATTCTCGGACTGGTTCAAACGTGAACTGGTTCCCGGATCTGTTTTGTAGATGAGTCGATTCGGTTTCCGAGTAAACCTGGTCTGGTTGCACACCCCTAAATGCATCCATATTAATCACAAAGTAATTGTTGATATTCTGAATGTTCATCTTGCTCATGTAATTACATGGGCTAAAACAAGCTCGACGGGTTTGGTATAGTCGCATTGATGCTTATTTTTTTAAAGAAGGTTTTAAAAAATGTCCATATGAGCATACACTTTTTATTAAAATAGGTGATGGAGGAAAGCTGCTTATTGTGTGCTTATATGTGGATGATCATATAGTTACTGGAAATGATCATGCCATGTTTAACAAGTTTAAGAAGTTTATGATGGTTGAATTTGATATGATTGATCTAAGGATGATGCATTACTTTATGGGTATTGAAGTGACTCAATTAGCTGCAAGGATTTTTATTTCTCAAAAGAAATATATTCAAGAAATTTTAGACAAGTTTCAGATGAAGAATTGCAATTCTATGAGTTCACCAACTAAAGCTGGTTTCAAGCTTCTGAAAGATTCCAAAGGAAGAAAGGTGGACAGCACTCTCTACAAGCAAATTGTGGGAAGCTTGATGTACTTGACTCCAGCACGACCTGATATAATGCATGCTACTCATTAGTAGGTACATGGAATGCCCAAAGAGATGTATCTTAATGCTGCAAAAAGAATTTGTTGTTACTTGCAAGGTATTGCTGCTTGTGGGCTATTTTATAAGAAGGAAGAGAAGTCATATCTATTTGGCTTTTATAGATAGTGATCATGCCGGAGATCTAGATAACAGAAGAAGCACTTCAGGATATGTTTTTATGCTTGGTTCAGGAGCTATCTCATGGTCCTCAAAGTAGCAACCAATTGTTACTTTATCAACAATCGAAGCTGAGTTGTAGCTGCAACTTCATATGCCTGTCAAGCTATTTGGCTAAAGAAGATTCTTAAAGAACTTCAATTGAAGCAACAAGGAGCAACTTCAATTTATTGTGAGAACAGTTCAACCATTAAACTATCCAAAAATCATGTTTTACATGGTAGACAATATCACTTGTTTAATATCTTATGAAGGATGAAGTAATTGATCTTATTTTTTGCAGAAGTGAAGACCAAGTTGTGGACATGTATACTAAACTCCTCAAGTTGCCTACGTTTTCTGAAGCTAAGAAGATTGCTTGGTGTTTGCTTGATGGATAATCCATTTTGAGGGGGGTATCAATTGTTTATTTTTTTTAAACTGAGTATCTATAACATTAATTTAAGGGAAGGAATGTTGGCTAGAATCAATCAATGTAGTTTTCTTTAGAATCAGTTAAAGTTGTTTAGTTTGTTAGGATTATATTGTTAGTGTCCTAGATTATAGGAGTTGGTTTCTTTTGTTGCTATCTTGTAGTTATCATGTCGGTACAAGTGGCCTAGTTACAGATCTGTTGTCAGATGAATAATTAATGCAAGAAGTGAAGCATTTTACTCTTAGTCTCTCTTTCTCTATTCGCTTTAGTGCCTTCTATTGCATCAAAGTCAGCCTGAACGGATTCGGCAAAGCCAGCTACCAGAGCTCCAGTGGAGTCGCAATACATGCCAGCCACCAATCCCGTCGAAGTGCCTTCCACCCACGAACCGTTGATGTTGAATTTAAGCTTTCCTCTGGCCGGCGGTTTCCATATTTTAGGTACAGTCGCTCAAGCTTTGCTCTGTTTTCCTGAGCGTGGGTTCCATCTCATATAACTCGTGTTGGGTAATGGTTTTCTGCACAATCGTTGGTGGGTCAAGTATCCGGCCTTCAAAGATCTAGGCATTTCTCGCTTTCCAGATCATCCACAGTACTTCGGTAGCGAGCTCTCCCGATGGTGAGTCCCAGCTTGAATTTGGCACTTCCTTTAACCATTTATCCATCCTAGTCATGCCCGAAGAGCTAATTGTGAGGTTGATGCATGGATTTCCTTTTATCTAAATTCCCAGTTAAAAAGGCAATATTAACGTCTATTTGACAAATTACCAGATCATGTATAGAAGCTAAAATCATCATTACTCTAATCATTGTAAGCCTTGTTACTGGAGAACAAATATCGAAGTAATCAAGCCCTTTTTTACTATACCTTTTTGCCAGTAATCTTGTCTTACAATTATCTAGGGAAAATTTCAAATAATAACCCAAAGTGAATGAGCTTTCTCAAAAGAGGGCCCATAATGAATATTGTCTCAAATACAAATCTAAAGTGGCTATTTAGTCTCAAACAAGGGCCTAAACTTGTCGGCCGATCAAATCTACACAAGCTAGCAAGCACATGCTTATTCCAGCGGCACAACCAAGGACATAATCGTCCAAAGACATTTATTTTTTCTTTTTTTATCTTTTCACTTTTTTCTCTTCTTCCTCTTTCACCCACGTTTCTCTCCAGATCTGGCCATCTTCCATGGCCATCGGTAAGCGTTTAAGCGTCTTCTTGGCTGGCTCTTCGGATATGGCCATCCATGGCCATCGGCTTCGAACGAGCCATCACCGCTCATGGCCATGGCTTGCTGATCTTCTTTTGTCATGAACTCCTCCATGAGCAGGTAGTCCTTGATCCACTCTCGCTTCAGCAATCGGAGCTTGCACTTGGTCAAAAATGTGATGGTTGGGCCTTGCAGCGGCCCACAACCCTTTCTGCTTCTGCTGCTTCTGGTCAAAGTGCGAGGGCGATGCCACCACCGGCTCAAACTTCTTCTTTTCTTGTCGAAGCCGTTCTGCTTGCAGTCGCCAAACAAGCAGTTGAGGGTTTTCTTGTCGGAGCTGACCCATGGCTCTTTGGAGGTCTTTTAGGGGAAAAATCAAGGTGTTGAGAGAGAAATCAGATGTGATTTTATCATAAACTGGCTTTGGGAACAAGTTAAATATATTTTTTTTATTGTAGAGAGAGACGACGGCTTGTTCAATGTCGGCGGCAATGGACTACTAGATTTGAAGAGCGGACCAAGCCGATGCCTGAATGTGATGCCAATGGCCTTGGAAGACAGCCAAATTTGGAGGTGAGCTTGAGACCTGCAACTTCCCTCCAGGTATGAAGAAGATGAACATTGAAAAGATAGGGAAAGAAAAGGAAACAAAAAAAAATGTCACTGCACAAAAATGTCCATGCTCATGCTACCGGAATAAGCATGTGCTCATCGACTGGTGAGTTCATACCCTTGTTAAGACCAAATGGCCACTTCATGCCATGATTTGAAATTAAATAGCCACTTTTAGCCCTTATTTAAAACAACATTAACTATGGGCCCTCTTTTCGGAAAGCACATTTCCATCGAGTCCTTATTTGGACTTTTTCGATTTATCTTTGGTACCGTGCGATTTTAATTTTTTTCGTCAACACCTATTTAGAACCTATACTTCTAGTGTTAGGAATAAGATTAGCCAATGACCATGTATTATTTTGCTTAATAGACTTTACCTCAACATCCATTGTCATTTTCCACATATGTGCATCCGGTCTAGACTTAGCATCATTATAACTCTTTGGATCATCTAATAAATCAATAACAGAAGTGAAGAAATTGGGACCAAAGACTTTTCTTATTCTTTTTACTGTTAAATGCTAAACATGCTTCGCCAGCTAAATTTGCTTAATAAGATTCTGCCAAAAAAAATTTTGCTTAAAAAGTTGATGTGGCAAATTCCTCTTAAGTGATTACTGGATGCTCAAATAAAAGCCCGCTTAAATAACTTTTGAATTCTAACGTCTGTCAAACTAACTAATAGATTAAAGTTAAAAAAAAGATAACTACTAGATAATTTAAAAATCTCGATCTAATAAATTAAACGAAACAATAATTTTTTTTAGAATATGAAATTATTTACATTCAATGAACTTATGTTGTGCGTCTAATCGACACACAAATATATTCCTTAACCGCAAAATATGGAGAAAATTACCAAAAAAGTCCTAAACCTATTATACTACGCTCAATTTAGTTACAAACTTTTCAATTGTGCCAATTTATTTCAACATATTGTGATGATTTGTCAATATAGTCATTTCGATCAATTTTGATAAAAAAAATCATTGACCTGATGGTCCAGTCAACATTATCCGTCCTATGTGGCATAAACGGCATTGGCATAGATAATTTTTTTTTAAATAATGATTTTTTTTCTTTTTTTCCTTTTTCTCTTTTCCTTTTTGTCAATGGCCGGTCTCAAACAATGGCAAGGATCATGACTATTTAGTCGCTTGCCATCATCAAATCGAGATAGTGATCGCTTTGGAGATAGCCATTGTCCCCATTCCTTTCTCCATAGGGTTCTCTCTCTCTCTCTCCTTTAGATACAAGAAATATTATCTTACCCAACTTGATAACTTTTATTTAGGTCCATATTCACATTAAGTCTGCATTTTATCATAGTGTGATAACTAAGGTCTCCATACAAGCATTTATATTTTCTAATCTAATAAAGCCTTCATCTTTATGTGTCTACATAATCAACAAAAGCGAACAAGAAATTTCCCGCCCATCACTTTCGACATTCGCCTTGCAATCCCTTCCAATCGCATGGGGCCCAACCAACGGACTCAACCTCCACGGCCAAACCCCCCAAAAGAAAATCGTTGGACCTAGGTAGGCCCATTATGGCCCATGGGCTTGACCAGGCCTAGGAAAAAAAAAAGCGACGCGGCAAGTCACCTAACGGGCCATGCTTGGGGATGGGCCCAACCACCAGACTCGACCCCAAAGGCCGAATCCAAAAAGAAATGTCCGACCTAGGTCGGCCCATTAGGGCCCATGGGCCCAACCCAGGCCGGGCACAAAGCAGGATGCAGCCCGCCCACCTCATCCATGGCCGTGCCTGGCCGTGCACAGCCCACTGCCGATCCCTATCGACAAGAAAAGAAAGTTGCATCTGCGTCATCATATTTATAAAGTAAATCCATTCATCCAAAGGCGACATAATTTACACTTCTTGTCGGTTCACGTTTCCTTGACTCACCACTGATCAGCCAAAAAGTTGCTCAAACACAGAACGCTCCAAACAGAAAGCGAAAGCAAACGGAGACGACAACCACATTTCGAAGCAGAAGTTCCATGGATTCTCCATGAATTTGAGATCTCAAGAATTTACAATTTGTACGGGCACTGTGGACCCTGATAACAAACGTGTCGAGCAAAATCAAGATGGATCTTTCCAGAGACGAAAAAATTCAGCTGCGCACTACCACGACTTCCTCCCCTGGCATCTTCCCTGGCGGTGACCGATCCGGAGACGCCGGCAGCCTCTCCGAGAAGTTCCTTGCCGGGAACTCCCTGTCCCACTCCTGGCTCTGATCATCCTCGAAGTTCGATGTGTAGCTTGTCGGGTCGTACACAAACTCCGAGGCAGTGGCCGCAGCGGCAACCTGGCGTTACCTCCTCCGGCAGCTCCCGATCTGAGCGACGAGGCTCTGCCACTTGTCCCGGATCTCATGGGCCGTCGAGTAGAGCCACGCGCAGGGCGATCGAGCCGCCCTGCAACGGCTGCCCTCGTCGCAGACCAAGGAGGTGGCGGCGTTGTTGCCACCGTCGTGGAGGCGGCAAAAGAGGAGGCAGGGGTGGACGATCTGAGCTTGTGGATTAACAGCATTTTGGGTGTGCGAGGATGAGGTCGGAGGGTAATTTACAGGGTGGACGGGATAAGGACGGTGGCACGCAGCAGCGCAGGCAACGGAACGGAGCAGAGAGGCAGTGCGAGTGATGAGGAAAACCGTAGGGATGATGTATAGTGGGCAAGTGGGGACGCGGTTCCTCGAGTTATTCCCGCGTGACGTTACGTTTTGTTTGGGTTTTTTTTCCCTACTTCTTTTTTGAGGCAGCTTCGTAATTAAGCAAAAGTCGAGGGACCAGATAAGGGAAAAGCTGCTGCCTGTTTTTTCCTTTTCCGTGTTTACCCAGATTGAATTTTAATAATTTTGGGCAACAATACTCCCACTTCTGTGTGATTAAGTCCACCTGATTTTCATCGAAAAGACAAAATTGCCGTCGATGATTAGATTGCAATTTAAAGTGGTGGCCCAAATGATTTTACTTTCCTTTCTTTTTAAGTTTTTCTATTTTATGTAGGATTTAGTTACAAAAAAACAAAATTACCCATGTATATTAAAAGATGCCGTCAGATTTTACTTCCATAAAAATTAGTTTTGTCAAAAAGAGATACTTTCAAAAAATACCTAGTTCTATTCTAGATTGTCGATCAAATTTATGGATACATTATTGATTAGAATCTAGAAATAAATTAACACAGATAATTTTTTAGCACAATCATTTATTTATAAATTTTCACTTGTGCATACCACCATCAAATCCCGTCTTATCAGTTTTCTTTTATGTATATAATAAAAAATTCATTCATCCAAAGGCGACATAATAAAATTCATTAAAGCCAAAAAAAAAAATTCTTTGAAGGTTTTCCAAAATAAAATAACGATAACATTCTTCAACGAGAAACTTGTCGGGCCTAGACTGGGTTAGGCCCTAGCCTAGGCACAAAACGGGACACGGCCCGCCGTCGGCACAGCCCACAACCGATCCCTATCTACTAGAAAAGAAGCTAGCATCCACGTCGACCGTAAAGTAAATCCAATTCATCCGAGACCAGATTTGCTTCATGTCGGTTCGCATTTCATTGACACAACACTACTTGATCAGCAAATATTGCTCGAACACAGAAAACTCCAAACGAAAAGCCCAAGCAAAACGGAGACGACGACGACGGCATATGGAAGCAAAATTTCCATGAATTTCAGATCTCAAAATCGACAGTATGTACAGGCAACTTGGATTCCTCCAAGGACTGTTGATTGCCCCCAACTTGTCGGTCAAAATAAAAAAAAGATGTGTTTTTTTACAGAGGAAACGACTTCAACTACAAGCTACAACTTCCCTCGACAACTTCCCCGGCAGCAACCAATCCCGAGACTCCGGCAGCCTCGCCAAGAAGTTCCTCGCGGGGAACTCCTCGTCCGAATCCGGGCTCCAATGGTCCCCGAAGTTGAGCGCGTAGCTCATGGGATCGTACCCGAACTCCGAGGCCGCCGCGGCAGCGTGGCCCTGCCTCCACTGGCGACTCCCGATCCGAGCGACGAGGCCGCGGTACCTGTGCCGCATCTCCGGCAGCGAGAGCTCCCGGTCAGTGGATCGGAGCCACGAGCAGGGCGATCAAGCCGCCTTGTGGTGTTTGAGGTTGCCGTCATCGCAGTCCGAGGAGGCGGCGCGGCGGCCGTCGTGGAAGCAGCAGAAGAGCAGGCGCGGGGAGGATGACGATTTGAGCCTGCGATGGAGCAGCATTTGGGCATGCGGAGAGAGAGAGAGAGAGAGAGAGAGAGAGAGTAGATGGCGATGGGGAAGGAAGAAGCCGGGGAAGAGGGACGCCGTCGTGTCGCGGTCCGAGCAGAGCAGAGCAGAGATGACGAAGAAAAAACCGCGGGATGAATCGTGGACACGTGGCAACGCGGTTCTCTTCCTAACTTCATTTTTGGGCGGTTTGGTAATTAAGCAAAAGCCGAGGGACCAAATAGCTGCTGATTTTTGCTTTTCCGTGTCTACGAAGGTCGAAGTTAAAATAATTTTCGGCCGCACTATTTCCAACTCTTATGTGATTTATTTTTTTTTTTGTCAGACCAACTCCTATATGATTAAATCCACCCACTTTTAATCAAAAAGATAAAATTGCGCTCAATCATTGAGTTGCAATTTATAAGTGGCGGCCCCGAAATTTTACTTTCCTTTTTTTTACTTCTTTTCTGGTTTTATTGCCTATATATTTAAAAGGTACCATGTTTTCTAATTGTGAGATTTTATTTCCATAAAAATTAGTTTTTTCGAAAAGAGAAATTTCCAAAAAATTGTTAGATAGAATCTCGAAACAAATTAACATGGACAATTTTTTAGCACAATCATTTATATAAATTTTCACTTTTGTTGAGCATATCACTATCGAAAAGAAATTTCTTTGAAGATTTTCCAAATTAAAATCACAGTTACATCCTCCAACATGAAACTTGTCCAGCCAAAATATAATTCACAAAATAAACTATACTAATTCACAAAAATTCCAAAAAAAAAAAGCCGGGCCTAGGCTGGGCCATGTGCTTGACCCGACCTAGGCACAAAATGGACATGGCCTGCCACCTAACGGGGCCATGCCCTGGCACGGACCCAAGTGTGCCGGGTCATGCCATGCTCGGGTCCGCACGGCCCACTACCAATCCCTATCTGCAAGAAAAGAAGTTGCATCTGGGTCATCTTTAAAGTAAATCCCATTCATTCAAGACTAAAGTTGCTTCGTGTCAGTTTGCATTTCATTTTGTATGTTTTTTGGTCGAAGGTTCGCATTTCATTGACGGAATGCTGATCAGCAAAAATGCTCAACCGCGGAATACTCCAGACAAAATACGAAAGCAAAACGGAGGCTATGATGTCATATCGAATCCATAAATTTGAGATCTCGAAGTCTAAAATATGTACGGGCATTGTGCATTGCTCCAAGGACTGTTGATAGCCTCCAACTTTGTCGATCAAAATAAAAAAAAAGGTTTTCTTTCCGGAGGAAACAACTTCAACCCCAACTTCCCTCGGCAACTTCCCCCGGCAACTTCCCCAGCAGCAACCGACCTGGAGACACCGGCAGCCTCGTCGAGAAGTTCCTCGCCGGGAACTCCTCGTCTCACTCCCGGCTCTAATCGTCCTCGAAGTTGAGCGCATAGCTCATTGGATCGTACCCAAACTTCGAGGCGGCGACATGGCCCTGCCTCCGGCACCTCCCAATCCGAGCAATGAGGCTCCAGCACTCGCAACATACCGAGCGGGGCGATCGAACCGCCTCGCGGTGGTTGCCATCGTCGCAGTCACCCGAGGATCCGGCCTCGTGGTAAGCGGCGGCAGTGTGGCCATCGTGGAAGCAGCAAAAGAGGAGGCACGGGGAGGATGGTGATTGGAGCTTGTGATTGAACGACATTTCGACAGAGAGAGTGACGAGCTCGTCGTCTTGGTCTGGTCTGTGCATGTCTGCGAAGAGAGTGAATGGCTATGATGAAGAAGATGGAGAAGAGGGATGAGGCTGGTGGGCTTCATTTATAGGGTGGACCGGACAAGGATGGGGTTGGGAGTGAGGATGAAGAAAACCGAGGGTTGTTCGTTGGGGCAAGTGAGAAGCGGTTTTTTGCCTTGATCCCGCGTGAGGCTTGGGGCAGTTTGGTAATTAAGCAGAAGTCCAGGGACCACATGGCCGCTGCCTTTTTTTTTTTTTAATCTCTTTTTTGTTTTACCAAAGTTGGAATTTAAATAAAAATTTTATGGATTTTATTATACCTATCAAATAGGTGGGTCAGGTTCAGTCGAAAATGGTTCGAGCCGAATTGATCAATTTCCATACAATACAAATCCAACGAATCGTACCCGACTAGACTCTTATTAGTAAAATATTTCTATATTTAATCAAATATAGGAAAACTCATACCCAAACTAAGGTGAGAGCACGATATGAGCGAGGGCGATTGAGTGAAGGTGAGAGAGAGTAAAGAGAGAGTAATAAAGGTGGGTTGAGTCTAGGTAAGTTGTGAACTCATTTAATATTCATATTATTTTGAGACTTACCATCTATGACCTATTTACCGAATATATAACTAACACATATAACAACCCAACCTAACACATATGGGTTAAAGATAGAGATTTACGTCCCATTTTGACAGGTATAGATTTCATCGTACGTCCATATGAATAGAGAGAGTAAATTGTGACTTCAAGGTCATGACTTTCAACCTTAGTCCCCTAAAGTAGCCACAATGCGGGAAAGATGATTTATTTGAAGTTAGAGAAGCCGTAATCCTGGGTTTAGATCCAAAAAGAAAATCAATAAGATTTGAAACATCAAAGACTAAACAAGCATAACTTGGAGGCAAGACGATAAAATAGAAGGAATTGATCGGAATGTTCGATTTTTCACATGATATCAAATAAAAAACCCGAAGATTCAAATCACTCTATCACCTCCCACATTACTATCACTTTTCAGCTTATTTTTTTAAATTTCTAGCCAAATACAAGCTTCGAGCCAAGTTAATGCATTTTCTTTTTGAAGCAGATAGGTGATGTTTAGACTAGCTAAACCAATGCCTTGTTGGTGTGTTGACGCATCTCTTCTACACATGTTGATGCGCAAATCAATCCAAAGCTTGAGAAAGCGTGTTACATAAATCAATCTGCATACACAAATAAATTGTGAATCGGGAGTTCAACTTGGGTTACTCCCAAAATTAAAGTTGGTAAGAATGAATCATTATGTTCCCTACATGCCGTTGCACTAATCTCCACTTAAATCTCATTCATGTGAACACAAGCTCTTCACTTCTAATGGTGGTTTCATAGACTCCAAGCTGGTTTTGCACATACCTAGAATTTGCTCTCTCTCTCTCTCTCTCTCTCTCTCTCTCTAGTTATTATAATAAACGAGATGTCCCATGGTGCATGAACGAAATGAGAGCACGATGAATGCTTTCCCTAATACTCAGTAGCTACGACATGATCGTTATAATTAATTAATAATTAAGAATGATGGGGTAGTCGTGTTTGGTTAGGATTCTACTTCTAGTCATTTACGAGCCGAGCAACTAGCGTGATGGTAGGGGTCGTGTGGTTCTCGAAGTTTGAGTCCGCATATGAGAGGGCTCCACGTTAGTGTGGATTGGAGTGAGCGCTCAAGGGAATGGTTCATGCACTCAATGCCGGACGCTTGCCCACTCGGGAAAATTATGAAAAAAATATTAAATTTATTGTATTTGTATCGATTTAGTTCTAAACTTTTCAATTGTACTAATTATGTACCAATTATATCATAAATATTTTTATATTTCGTCGAAAATTGCCGCCGTGAACGTCGGTATTGCCAAGCAGGATGACCAATATTGATGTTTTTTATTTGTTTCTTCTTCTTTTCTTTTCTTTCTTTCATTTCTTTTTTTCTTTACAAGCCCGGCAAGGGCCGCTGGCTAACCCTTGCCGGCCAATGGATGAAAGTCACAAAAAAAGGAAAAGTGAGAAAGAAAAGAAAAAAATTCAAAAAAAATTTAGAAATTTTGAAAAAAATTATTAAAATTGTTCATGTCACGTCAGCTATGTCACATAAGACAGTCGGATGGACTTAATTGGCAAAACGTGAAAATGTTTATAACTCAATTAGCACAATTAAAAGGTTTCAGATTAAATTAACACAATTACAATAGATTTATGACATTTTTAGTAATTCCCCCTCCCAAGATAATTTGATATAAATAATAGGGATATGTGGCATTTGTCTCTAGGAGTGTATTCAAGTCGAGTTTGGTCATATACAGTGCCCTCGAGCTAGGTTAGACTCGATCTGTATGCACGACATTTACAACTTGACTCGAGCTTAATCAAGTATTAAAATTTATGCTTGAGTTCAATTCGTCCAGAAAAATCACGATACTCGAGCTCGACTCAAATAAAGTTGGATCCCCGTTATCCATATAGTAAGTTCATTCATCCAAGACAAAATTGACTTCTTACGATTCCTATTTCATAACACTGATCAGCAACAATGCTCACTCACGTGGACAAAAAGCGCAAGCAAAATGGAGACGATGATCGAAGCAGATTTTCCATGAATTTCAGATCTCGAAATCTACAGTATGTACGAGCACTGCGGATCGCTCCAAGGACTGTGATATAGCCCAACTTGTCGATCAAAATTAGAAGGATCTTTAGAGAAAATGACTTCAGTTACACACTACGACTTCCCTCGGCATCTTCGCCGGCAGCAGGCGATCCGGAGACACCGGCAACCTTGCTGAGAAGTTCCTTACCGGGAACTCGTCATCCGACTCCCGGCTCCGATCGTCCTCGAAGTTGAGCGCGTAGCTCATCGGATCGTACCCGAACTCCAAGGCCGCCGTGACGTGCCCGTGCCTCCACCGGCACCTCCTGATATGAGCAATGAGACTACAGCACCAGGGCTGGATCTCCGGTAGGGGGAGCTCCTGAGCCGTGGAGCGGAGCCGTGAGCAAGGCAATCGAGCTGCCTTGCGGCGGTTGCGGTCATTGTCGCAGTCCGAGGAGGCAGCCTTGTGGTAGGCGGCAGCATGACCGCCGTGGAAGCAGCAGAAGAGGAGGCACGGGGAGGATGGTGATCTGAGCTTGTGATTGAACAACATTTCGACAGGGAGAGCTATGAACTCGTAGTCTTGGTGTGGCGATGAGGACGAAGGAGGAGAAGAGGAGGAGGTTGGAGGGTTTTATTTATAGGTCAAACGGATAAGGACGGGGGTCGAGTGGCGGCAGAACAGAGTGGTGTGGCGGGCCTGGTGGGAGTGGGAGTGAGGACGAAGAAAACCGCGGGTTGTTCGTGGGCGCAAGTGGGAAGCGGTTCTTTCGCGTCAATCCCGCGTGTGGTTTGTTTCATCCTTTACTTGTCTCCATGTTAATTTTGGGCAGTTAGGTAATTAAGCGGAAGTCAAGGGACCACGTAGCGGCTGCTTTCTTTTTTCTTCTTTATCCCTCTTTTGTTTTACCAAAGTTAAAATTTAAATAATTTTTTTATGGATTTTATTAGACCTGTTACACAAGTGGATAGAGTCGGGTTAAAAATTATCCGATCCAAATTGACCAATTTCCATGTAATACAAATTTATCCAATACGTGCTCGCCCAGATCTATATTGCTAAAACACTTCTATTTTTATACCAATATAGGAAAATTCACATCCAAGCTAAGGTGAATGCATGGAGTGAGCGAGCACAATCGAGTGAAGGCGAGAAAGAGTGAAGAGAGTAATAGATGTCAATTGGATCTAAGTAAGTTGTAAACATATTTAACACTCATATTATTTTGAGCCTTACCATTCTAAACCCATTTATGACCCTATTTATTGAATATAGTTGATCCATATAACAATCCAACCTATCAAATACGGATTAAAAAATGGGTCTATGACCCATTTTGACATATCTAGATTTTGTCGTACGACTATATGAATAGAGAGAGTAAATGCCAAGAACAAAATCGTGACTTCAATGTCATGACTTCTGACCATAGTCTCCTGAAGCAGCTGCAGTGCGGGAAAGTTGATTTATTTCAAGTCAGAGAATCCGTAATCTTGGGAATGTGATGGACCCGATTAGATACAGAAAGAAAATCAATAAGATGTGAAACATCTTAGACTAAATGAGTATAACTTGGAGGCAAGGCGACCAAAGAGAGGAGATCAATCAGGACGTTCGATTTTTCATGTGATATCAAATCAGATATTCAAAAGTTCGAATCCCTCTATCACCTCCCACATTACCATCACTTTAAATTTCTTTCAATGTCCCGGCATACACTAGCATTGAGTAGTGTTACTGCAGCTTCTTTTGAGCGAATAGGTGATGTTTAGACCAGCTAAACCATTACTTTGTCGGTGTTGATGCATCTCTCAAACATATGTTGATGCACAAATTGATCCCAAGCTTGAGAAAGCGTGTTTCATTAATCAATCTGCATGCACAGATAAATTACAAATCGGGTATTCAACCTAGGTTACTCCAATAATTAAAGTTAGTAAGAATGAATCACTTCATTCCAGACGCCCTTGCACTGATCTCCACTTAGTCTCCTTCACGTGACACTAGCTCCACTTCTAATGGTGGTTTCATAGATCTCCTAGCTGGCTTTCCCAAATACCTAGAATTGCTCTCTCTCTCTCTCTCTCTCTCTCTCTCTCTCTCTCTCTCTCTCTCTCTCTCCCTCTCTCTCTCTAGTTAAAATAAACGAGATGTCCCATGGTGCATGAACGAAATGAGGGTACGATGAATGTTCCTCAATACTCAGTAGCTACGACATAATTATTGTAATTAACTAATAATTAAGAACGATGGGGGTGTCATGTCGTTTGGCTTGGATTCTAGTCATTTACGAACCGAGCGACTAGCGTGATCATTGGGCTCATGTAGTACATGGCCACGGGTTGGTTTTGGCCCGGAACCGGCCCGGTCAAACCCGGGACCGGCCCGTTGAACGGGCCGGCGGTTCTGAACCGGAACCGGCCCGTGCCCTACAGGCCCGGTTCCGGTTCCCGAAATTCTTGAACCGGCCCAGAACCGCTGGTTCCGGGCCGGTTCAAAAAAAAAAAAAAAAAGCGGAGCGCGGAGGCGGAGGCGGAGGCGTCGCCGGCCTCGCCCGACGCCGGCAAGGGTCGACCTCGCCTGCAACCGGCGAGGCCGGCCTCGCCCGCAACCGGCGAGGTCGGCCTCGCCCGATGCCAGGCGAGGTCGAGCCTCGCCGGCGTCGGGCGAGGCCGGCCCCGCCAGTTGCAGGCGAGGCCGGCCTCGCCCAGCCCAGGCGAGGGCGGCCCTCGCCTGACGCCGGCGAGGCCGGCCTCAGGCGGCGTCGCGGCGACTGGCGAGCGCCTCCTCGCCGTCCTCGGCGCCCGGCGCCCGTTGGGCAACGACGGCGCCGCGGCGGACGGCCCACCCAACCCCAACGCCGTCGCCAACGGCCCCAACCCCAACGGGAAGAAAAAAAAAGTGCTTTGCAGTTTGCACTGCAAAGCAGCAGCAGCCAGCAGGGCCTGCTGCACTGCAGGCCCTGCTGCGGGCACGCCGGGCAGGGCAGCGCCCCTGCCCCAGCGGCAGCGCCCTTGCCCCAGCGGCAGCGGGCCCGCCTTGCGGCCCGTTGCCAAACGGGCAAAAATTTGCCCGTTTGGCAACGGGCCAACAGGCAAAAAAAAACCGTTGCAATTCTCTTTTTTTTTAAAAAAAATTTCTTCTCAATTTTTTGTTATAAATACTCACACAATTCTCTCAAATTCTCTTCTCTCAAGTCTTAAATTTTCTCAATACTCAAAATTCTCTCCAATTGCCAATTCTCTTAAATTCTCTCAATTTTCTCAATTCGCGCAATTCTTTCTTAATTCTCCCAATTAATCCGCTCAATTCTCTCAATCCACTCGAAAAATGGCAAGTGGAAGTCGAGTGCCATCTGGCAAAGGTAAGAATATCGCGACGGAATCCTATCATTCTTTTGATCCTCGTGAATATGCAGATTTTCAAGATGATGAAATCAACATTTTTCCCGATATGGAGCGCGTCCCGACTCAAGAAAGTTTTAATCCTCCTGGAGAAATATCTACAACAAAGGAAGCGGAACGAGAATTTACATCTGACATTTGGAATCACTTCACGAAAAGGGAAAGGTTTGATATTGGTGAAAAAAGGTATGATATAATTTGTAAATATTATGGGAAAATATATAAATATACAGGTGGACAAGGATATGGAACATTTAAACGACATCTTAGGAGCAAACATCCAATCGAAACGGGAATCGATATCGGGCAACAACAAATTTCCGGGTACGTCAATCCTAACACTTCCTCTTTATTTCGTTTTAATGACAAAACTTATAAGGAAGAATTAGGCAAATTTATTTCCGTTGAGCATTTAGCATTTAATTTTGGAGAAAGATTTGGTTTTAATGAATTTGTACAAAATGCATGTGCTCCACAAGCAAAACGTGTTCCTAGAAATGCAGTTAAACGAATAATTAAAGATCTTTACAAAAAAGGAAAAAAAGATTTACAAAACTTTTTTATGCAATTTAATGGATGCGTGCATATAGGTAGTGACATTTGGAGTGATCCTTGGCAAAGTCATTCTTACATGGGCATAACATGTCATTGGATAGATGACGAGTGGAGTATTCAAAAAAGAGTCATTGCATTTAGAGTTTTCGATGATAATCATATGGCAAATAATATTTATAAATTAATTAGGCAAATTTTAGAAGAATATTATTTGCTTAACAAAGTTTTTTCAATCGGTTTTGATAATGCTGCAGCAAATACCGCTTCAATTGTCGAGTTAGAAAATATTTGTAAACCCGCTTTTCGCGGAAAATTTTTTCACGTTAGATGTGCTTGTCATGTTTTAAATTTATGTGTACAAGATGGTTTGAAAACTCTCGATATTTTTCTTCAACCAATAAAAATGGCGATTCAATTTTTATGAAAACATCCCCAAAAAATGAGAGAATGGGGTAAATTTTGTAGAGAAAATGGCAGAAGGTCAAAAAAGATTTCCAAAAGATGTTCCAACTCGTTGGAATTCTACTTTCCACTTGCTTACTGAATCTTTAGCATATAAAGATTTATTATGTACATTCATTTCTAATAATGTACCTCAGATTAATTTATGCCCACAAGAGTGGGATATTTGCCAAAAAATTTTAGATGTTTTAAAGGTTTTTAATGATGCAACTTATACTTTGTCTGGTGTTTATTACCCTACTACACATTTATTTTTAGTAGAGTGTATTAATATTGTCGAAATTTTTGATGAATGTGAAAATGATGTTCAATTACAACATACTATACTTGCAATGAAAATGAAGTGGCTACATTATTATAAGGAAATTCCCATTATTTATTTAGTTGCTTGTGTTTTTGATCCGCGTTGCAAATTTGATGGCTTAAATGATTTTTTGCGTGTGTATTATCAATGTTTAAATTGTGATGATATAAATGTTACAGCTATAGTACGTAATGTTAAAAACGTAGTAATAGAATTATATAATGAATTTTATACTAAATATAATTTAGATGATACTGGATCTTCTCAATCTATGGAGATACAAAATGACGGTACAGGTAAAATTAGTAGAGGGTACCAACTTTTATTACATAGAAAAAAAAAACAAAAGGGAGTAATAGGAAATATTTCTGAATTAGAGAGTTATCTAAACGTTTCATTTGAGATTACTGAATGTGGTAAGGATTTTTTAATTTTGGATTGGTGGAAGGGGCACGCAAGCCGATACCCAATCCTTGCTCTTATTGCAAAACAGATTTTTTCAACCCCTTGTTCCACAGTTGCGGTCGAACAAGCATTTAGTGTAGGAGGTAATATTTTGTAAGAACATCGTTCAAGATTAGATCCAGAATCAGTGCAGATGCAAGCTTGTGTTGCTGATTGGACGAAGGCTCAATACTGGCAACAAGAGATAGATCACAATGCTGAATCCGAATTCTTTAACGATGGAGGAGATACTACCACTACCGGTACTGGAACGGGTAGTGACGATTGAGGGTAAAAGAACTATTGGAGTTGGTAAATATTTCGGGAACCCTTGTTTCTCATATCGGGTACGCCCACATGAGCTTAGGAAAACCCGAGTATAATCCGACGACATGTGACCTCTGGTCCCCTGTGCATTGTGCAAGGAATGTTTAGGTTTTGGGATCATTTTAGGGCATATATATTGTGCTCGTTTTTTTTTATAGATCGTTGTAACGAATTGTAATGTGTTTAATGATAATTTATTAAGTTTAAGACTTCAAGTCATGTATTTTTATCCCCAAATTTAATTACAATTTACATTTTAATTACAATTTATATTTAATTTTCTTTTCTTTTCTGTTTTTCCTTTTCTGTTGTTTTTTTTTTTGGTCTTCCTCCGCCGGCGCCGGCTAGGGCCGGCGGAGGTCGCCGGCCTCAGGCGAGCCTCGCCGGTGTCGGGCGAGGCTCGCCTGAGGCTGGGCGAGCGAGGCTCGCCGTCGCCTGTGCGAGCGAGGCGAGCCTCGCCGGCGTCGGGCGAGGCTCGCCGACTCGCCGTCGCCTGTGCGAGCGAGGCGAGCCTCGCCCGACGCCGGCGAGGCTCGCCTCGCTCGCCCAGGCGACGGCGAGTCGGCGAGCCTCGCCCGACGCCGGCGAGGCTCGCCTTTGCCTGGATCTGGCGAGGGCGAGCCTCGCCGGCGTCGGGCGAGGCTCGCCTCGCTCGCCCAGGCGACGGCGAGCCTCGGCCGACGCCGGCGAGGCTCGCCCTCGCCTGGCGAGGGCCAGCCGGTTCCGAACCGGTTCCGAACCGGTTCTGAACCGGAACCGGAACCGCCTCTGGCTGTTCCGGTTCCGGTTCGTTATTGGCCACGAACCGGAACCGCCGGTTCCGAACCGGAACCGCCGGTTCCGAACCGGAACCGTCCGGTTCCGGCCCGTGGCCATCACTAGGCTCATGTAGTTCTTGAAGTGCGAGTCCGCATGTGGGAGTGCTCCACGTCGGTGTGGCTCGGACTGAGCATCCAAGGAAATGATCCATGCATCCAACCATCGGTGCCCGCCGCCGGACGCCTGCTCACCCGACAATTTGGTATAAATAATTAGGGAAATATGGCATTTGTCTCTATGGGTGTATTTGAGTCGAGTATGGTCGATACGGTGCCCTCACGGTCAGTTCGACTTGATCCGTATACACAACATTTAAAAGTTGATGCGAACTTAATCGAGTATTAAAATTTGTGCTCGAGTTCAATTTGATTAGAAAATCGAGATACTCGAGCTCGCCTCGAATGAAGTTGCATCCACATTATTCATAAAGAAAATTCATTCATCCAAGACAAAATTTACTGCTTGTCGGTTCTCATTTCATTGACTCAACACTGATCAGCAAAAGTGCTTGAACATGGAATACTCTGGTCAGAAGCGAAAGCAAAACGAAGATGATGATGACATATCGAATGTTGGAGATATAGATATATTTAGGAATTTTGTGTATTTCTCTTGATTAATTTTGATTAATTCTTATTGGTATTTCAAAACTCAAGTAATATCTCAGTTAACAGTTTGAAATTAGATCTTGGGCAACTAAACTTTTAGACTTGGAGGTTCATTCAGATTCTCTGGTTATAATCTTTCCCAAGCCAAAGTACGCCACTAATCTTATTTCTCGAGTTACAACTCCTCTTGAGACAAATGCCAAATTTGATGCCAAAGAATGGGACTCCTCTTTTGAATCCTACACTATCGACAACTAGTCAGCAGTATTATATATATCACTGTTACTCAACTTGATAGCCTATGCTATCCATATTGTTAGTCAAGTCCTTCGAATTCGTTGCTACATCAAGGGTATGCTCCACTATGGGTTATTGCTTCTTTTTGGGCATCTCACTTCTCTCATGTTATAGCAGGAATCAAACCACCGTAGCTCGCTCTAATACAGGAGCAGAAAATCGAGCTCTTGCTAATACAAGATCATAGTTACTATGGTTACGATGGCACTGTTTGAAAACATGGGAGTGCATTAACATACAAGAATAATCATTTATTACAATAATCGAAGTGTTATTCACATAACACATAATGATGTTTTCCATGAATAAATCAAGCCCGTTGAAATAGACTATCATTTCATTAGATATCATGTTTTTCGCAGCGTTATTCGACTTGTCTCTATTTATCCGCTGAACAAACTGATGATATCTTCATTAAGACACATTTACTTGCACGTTTCTGAGATCTTTTCTCCAAACTTAGGGATGATATATATATATATATATATATATATGTTGTATTTCTCTTAATTGATCCTGTAAAGTCTTGTGTACTCTTCATTCGTGAACGACCAGAAATGTACATTTTTCTATTATCACAATTCTCGACTTCCAAGCACATTTTCCGTGAATGAGATCTTGAAATCTACAATATGTACCGGCAGCGTGGATCCCTACAAGGACAGTTGCCAACTTGTCGATCAAAATCAAGAGGATCTTGAGAGAAAAAGATTTCAACTACACGCTACGACTTCCCTCGGCAACTTCACCGGCAGCAGTCGATCCGGAGATACCGGCAGCCTTGCCAGGAACTCCTGGTCCAACTCCCGGCTCCGATCGTCCTTGAAGTTGAGCGCGTAGCTCATGGGATCGTACCTGAACTCCGAGGCCGCAACGTGGCCCTGCCTCCTGCACCTCCCGATCCGCGCAATGATTCTCTAGCACTTCTACTGGATCTCCGGTAGAGGGAGCTCCTGAGCCGTCGAAAGCAGCCACGAGCAGGGCGATCAAGCCACCTTGCAGCGGTTGCCGTTGTCACAATCCGAGGCGGCCTCATGGCAGACGGCAGCATGGCCGTCGTGGAAGCAGCAGAAGAGTAGGCGGGGAGAGGATGATGGGAGCTTGTGATGGAACAACATTTTGGGTGTGAGATAGAGAGAGAGATAGCGCGATGGGACTCGGAGTCTTGGTCTGGTCTGTGCAAGTCTGCGAAGAGAGTGAATGGCGATGAGGAAGAAGATGGAGAAGAGGGATGAGGTTGGTGGGTATTATTCATAGGGTGGACCGGATAAGGATGGCGGCGTGCGGTGGCGCCAGCAGCGGAGCAGAGGCCGTCCGAGTGATGAAGAAAACCGTGGGAAGTTCGTGGCAAGTGAAGAAGTGGTTTTTTGCGTTAATCCCGCGAGGGTTTTATCGATTTTGTTTTTCTTAACTTCCATTTTTGGGCAGTTTGGTAATGAAGCAAAAGTCGAGGGAACACGTAGCAGCTGCTTTTTTCCTTTTCCGCGTTTACGAAAAGTTCAAAGATGAAATAATTTTTATTTATGGGTTATCGTATGACAATATAAATTACAGAGGGGAAAGGCCAAGAACGGAATCGTGACTTGGAAGTCATGACTCCCGGACCTTAGTTTCTACCACGAGTAACAAAAGGAGGGCATTCGCTCATATCGGATCTCTACCCAATACCTTTCACCATTATCCCTGACACTCCACTTTCCAGGTCAGAGGGGTTTGTTAACATCCACTGCAACTTTAGCGCGAAGGAATCCATGAGACCCAGAGATTTGGTGCGAATTGACCCAACTTTCACCCCTTTGCCCGCCAAAGGAGCAATAGATTTCGTACTGTTTTTATGTCATTCGGTTGAAGGCCAATATATGTATTTGCAGCCACATCTCCAGTTCATCAAAACAGAGGTCCTCCAGTCTCCTCTGAGCATCCCATCTCTGCAGGTATACGCAATTTCCCCTAATCGACCAAGGTCCAGAACTTAGGACTCTCTGCTTGGTGCCAATCGTGAAACCTGAACAAGTGCACCTTCTCATTTTGAGGGGTTATAGTAATCTCGCCCATACCATCCCAGGCTTTCCTTCAAACATTAGCTACGCAGCTCGAGTCAAGCACTTCTCCGACAAGATCCTTCCCATCAAAACCATCTCAGCGTCCTCATCATCAACTTGCTCCAAGACCAAATGATCCCCCACAAGATTGTCTACCAGAGATGCTTGCTATGTTAAGGGAACCTCTGCGGACATCTTGTAACGAGAAAAAGGACGCAGATTAGCAGAGAATAAACTCAGAAATGTCGTCGAACAGTTGACAGGGGCAGTGTGCAGTGATAGGAAAACTAACGAGACGAAACAATGCCAAAAGACGTAACTAAAATAGAAAGCAGATGGAAATAGCACATCAAATCAAAATCCTTGATTTCCGATCATTCAAAGATAATCCTTGATTTCCAGGCCTTCGAAGATTTCGGACGTGATTTGCATATTTCGGAACGCGTTTTGAAAACTTTCCTCTTTATCAATAATTCCTTCAAAGATTTCGGACGTGATTTGCAGATCTCGTTATGCGTTTTGAAGACTTTTCCCTTTATCAATATTGTTTTCTTTAATTATGTTATTTGATTTTAAATAATTGGTTGTTTCCCTTGCAATTCACATTTTAATATTCAGAATAAACGTTATTTTTTAGAATTCTTTTCCAAGTCTATCTTCCTCTGCGTCACTTTAACCACTTTGCCTGCCAATGGAGCAATAGCTTTCGCATTGTTCTCTATCATTTGGTCGAAGGCCAATCCATGTATTTGTAGCCACACCTCCGGTTCATCAAAACAGAGGTCCTCCACTCTCTTCTGAGCATCCCATCTCTGCAGGTTTATGTAATTTCCAATAATCGACCGAGGGCCAGAAATGAGGACTCTCTGCTTGGTTTCAAATGTCAATCGTCAACACATACATCTCCTTCTGAGGGCTTATAGAGTAATCCCACACACACCAGCCCAGGCTTTCCTTAAAACATTAGCTATGCAGCTCGACTCGAGCACTTGTCCGACAAAATCCTTCCAATCAAAACCATCTCAGCTTCCTCATCATCAACTTTCTCCACAACCAAATGATCCCCCAGAATATCGTCCACCAGACATGCTTGGGATGTTAAGAGAACATCTGCAGCCATCCTGGAATTAGCAGAGAATCAACTCATAAATATCTTTGAACAGTTGATAGGGGCAGAGTGTAGTGATAGGAAAACTAGCACGAGGAAACAACGCCAAAGAGACTTGTTAACAGAAATAGAAAGCAGACGGAAATAACTAATGATAAAGAGAACTTGGATGAGGATTACAGATGATCTGAAAAAAATGGGGGATGACATCATGGAGGAAGGCAGCTGAAAGGAAACATCATTGCGATGTAGGGAAAGCTCTTGACAAAGAGAGAGGAGCTCTCACAAGAGGGAGAGATTCATATCTATGCGTACCTTCCTGAAGAGAAAAACGGTTGTTGTAATTTCTAGCCAATAGAAGATCTGTTTGTGAAAGTCTCCAAACTTTTATTCGCATAGTCGTTGTGGTCATTAATGAAATTCTGTTTTTTATAATGTTTTCTTTGAAGGATTAGAAATTTAGAATCGAGATCATGAAAAAAATCATTCGAACAGCGTAGAATATGGAATTGAATATGATCAGAATATTAAATCCTTCAAGCCGAATATATTAGCTAATTTGAGCCCCATGAATCCTGTTTCATAATTTGGCACAAGCCTACCGCCTGCACCATTTCGGGTATTCAACTGAAACAAAGAAATTCATACTAAAAGCCAAGAAGTAGCAGTCTAGTTCAGTAACCATTCACGACAAAATTTGACCGGAAATGTGTTGACCCTAGTAAGTCCGAGTATTAAAAGGATTATCTCACGCCATCGAAAGAAAGATTTCAATGCATCATTTTGAATTTTTCTTCGTCGGTGAATGATTAGTACTGGCTTTCTCTATTTCAATCTCAATCTCACTCGCCAGCCACTAGGAAAGTTTTATACTCAGTCTAAGTAACAAAGCTAGTGCCTTACTCCACAGTACATGTATAGCATCTGCAACGTTTAGCACAAAGGAATCCACAACGACCCCAAGATTTGTTGTGCATTGACTCAACTTTCCCCAGTTTGCCCCCCCAACAAGCAATAGGTTTCGCATTGTTCTCTTTCATTTGGTCAAAGGCCAATCCATGTATTTGCAGCCACACCTGCAGTTCATGAAAACAGAGGTCCTCTGGTCTCCTCTGAGCATCCCATCTCTGCAGGTTTATGCGTTTTCCGCTAATCGACCAAGGACCAGAACTCAGCACTCTCCTTGCTTGGTGCCAATCGTGAAACCGGAACAAATACATCTTCTCATTTTTAAGGGTTGCGGTAATCTCACCCATACCAGCCCAGGTTTTCCTTCAAACACTAGCTATGCAGTTTGACTCAAGCACTTCTCCGACAAAATCCTTCCAATTTAAACCATCTCAGCTTCCTCATCATCAAGTTGCTGCAAAAACAAATGATCCCCCAGAAGATTGTCTACCAGAGATACATGCGATGTTAAGGAAACCTCCACAGGCATCCTGTAATGAGAAAAAAGAAATATATTAGCAGAGAATAAACTCAGAAATGTCATCGAACAGTTGATAGGGGCAGTGTGTAGTGATAGGAAAACTAATGCGACGAGACAATTCCAAAGAGACATAACTAAAATAGAAAGCAGATGGAAATAACTGATGATGATAGAGCACAAATATGAGGATATTGGATGATCGAGAAGAATGGGGGTGACGATCATGGAGAATAATAGCTGAAAGAAAACATCATTTTGATGTAGGGAAAGCTCTCAACAAAGAGAGAACCTCTCACAGAGGGGAGAGACAAATCTATGTATACCATCCTGAAGAGAACTCAATATCCCATTCTCTTGGGAGCACATATGCTAGAAAGCTAACATATGAAATTAAGAGAAAAACGGTTCTCGTAATTTCTAGCTTAAAAAAGCTCTGTTTATAAAATCTCATGATTTAAATTGCATACACGCACTTATGTGCAATCAATCTTGAGCTTCAGTGGCCGAAAAATCAAACTTGAGCTTCACTCTTTTAATGCCAATGATCTTCCATTATTTTTGCAGTGTTCTAATTCAACGCAGGGTCACACATCGTCGTGAACATGTCAAATGGTGAAGATAATAACTGCAACAGTGCTTCTACATTCACACACCAATCAACGGACCAGCCAACTTTTCCCTCAATAAAGCCAGCAAGTATTACTTCATCTACACCTTTGCTAACAGTGACCGTTGGGCTCAGGGCCAAAAATTAACTGTCACCGTCAATGAAACTTCCACCACCCCGACCTCCAGTCCAGCTGGATCCCTGAAACTGCCGGCGCCAACCACTGGGACCACCACATCTCCGCCTCCACCTGGAAGTGATGCTTCATATCTCTGTGTGACACTGCTAGTCCTGTTCATGCCCATTGCCATAAGCTTATTATGTGAGTTCATTATACATGAGGATCATTATTTCTACCAGATATAGGTGAACTATTGATAGATCATGAGATGTTGCTCCTCATTATAAAGCGAATATACTCGTTAAAATGCTTCTATAATTCCAGCATGATTCATATAGATAACATTGCTCAAACTTGCACTAGTTCATTAGTTTCTTTGAAATACATATATGGTTCTCCTCCTAAATTCTGAAGTTAGGCTCTATTTGCAGCTCCAATATCATGAAGACAAAAGATTATTAGAAATGTTAGCATGCAGCAGGAGACAAAAACTTGCATACTAGAAAGTCAAAATAGAGCATCACTAGAACAAAACGTCATTGGCATAGTGAAAAAATCCCACCATTTGAATGACAGAGCAGAAGAGTAAATCACGTGGTGACAGGAAAAATGGTGTGAATCTTGTTAGGATCAAATTCAACACAAATGGTTGATCGAGAACTTAAAATGACAATGAAACTATGAACTCACTCTTGCAGCCTTGCAGCATATAAAATTCACACCTGATGGATTAACTTGAAAAAACCCGACGAATTTTGGGGATCCAGAGCACCACAAGTCCAGCAGCATGATCGCTCTCCTTTGCCTATGTGTTTTTGCACTTTGCCTCCAGAAGCTTCCTTAATAATCCACATGTCAATCATTAAATTACTTCAAGCAATCATATGAGAACACACAGAAGAAAATTACAGTTGCAATATCACAGAACAATAAAAGAACCAATTCAAGCAATCAGGATAAGCAAGCAAATTCACGTCATTCCTAAGAAAGGGATTTCAGTTGTCCACCTTAAGAAACTGAGATGACTATGGTTAAAGGGATTTTCTGAAAGAGCTGCTTGTTCTTTCAATGTTTTGTAATTTCCACCATAACAACATCACGTATAAGCCAGTATGCCTGCCATTATAAGAATCAACAGAAGATAAAAGTTTAACTCACCATGTAAACAAAACAAACACGTTATAGATGACCTGCAAGCAAGCAGAACAACGTTCAATACAAAACTTATGATCTAGTCCTCCAACAAGGGCTGCCAGTTACATTCCTACTATGATCAAGAGAAAGATTTCATTCCAACTAAGGAACATGAATAACTCAGTAATGTTCAAAAAATAATCACTCACGGATGATTCAGAAGGACTGCCAGCTTCATTCATGATTTTATCAAGTCTAAGATTTTGCCTTATTAGGGGACAAGGATCAGTTTCAAATATCGAACTATCACCAGAATGTGATCTCATGAATACCCGACGTAACAACCACTCATATTCCATATGAGGAAAGCTCAAGACAATTCAGATATTGGCTGTAGCAACTTGCATCTGGAAATGTTGTAAGCTTGTGGAAGCTCCAAGTCTCCAAGCCCTCAAGGCTCAATTAGTTTGTCACAGTCTTGTGCAACAATTGACGAGCATCATCAAATCTCTATACTTTATAGGTGGCTCGATCCTTTGAGCCCTGAGATGTCTGATAATTTCCCAGGAGCTGTCACCATCAAGTTTCTTAAATCTTCCAATTTCGACACATCTGGGAATTTCGCTAACAACTTGCAACCTTGAATACACAAACTTTTGCAGGATGAGAATATCTCTAGGCTTTAAATGTAATCACAGTGGTTGATTTTCAACCTGTTCAGGGTTTTCAATCACAATAGATCCGATAATCTCCCAAGGGAAGTGCAACAACAGATATCCAATATTACCAAAAAATCCAGCCCATCAAGGTTGCGTTTCAATTAGACTGTTGCAGCTTGCAACATGAAAGCCCTCAAATTCTTTAAACTGGAAAGGTGTGGTTATCCTTCGATGGATGTGCAATTAGAGATATCCAATCTTACCAATAACAACCTCTCAAGACCGTGAATTTCAACTAGATTCCTGCAGTCTGCAGCATAGAATCCCTCTAGACATTTTTAACTTGATAGGTCTGTTTATCTTTTAATGGATTGAAAGGTCTGGTAATCTTTTAATGGACATGCATCTAAAGACATTAAAACAACCCAAAGATTATAATTAATCAATCAAGGCCTCGAACTTCAACTAGATTCTCGCAATTTGCAGAGTGAAATTCTAAGTCTTTAAACTGGAAAAGTCTGGTAATCTTTTAATAGAAGAGCACCCAGAGATATTCAATCTTGCCAGTAAATCCAACCTGTAAAGACCATGAATTTCAACTAGATTTCAGCAATTTGCAGCATGGAATCTTTCAATGAATGCACATCCAGAGATACAGAACGTTTCCAGATATTCTATATGGGTCAAAGCCTCAAACTTCAACTAAATTCTCGCAGTTGGCAGCAACTGATTCTTTTAGATTCTTTAAACTTGAAAGGCCAAGTGATTGACCGGACATGCAAACAGAGATATCCAAACTTACCAGACTCTTGCAGTTTGCAACACATGATAGCCTTAGATGTTTCGAACTTGAAAGGTCCCCTGAATCTCAACTAGATTCTCGCAACTCGCAGCATTTGTTTTGAAGTTGTAAAGCAGCACCTTCTTCATTCATTTTCTGCACGAGTGCATCTAAAGAGCCGAGCCAAAATGATTGTCAATGGCCCAACCGAGGGAACCTTTTGGTGGCTCACCACCTCCGGCCTGCTTTACCCAACATATGGGGTCAGAGAGACATAGAGCGACCGCAAGGATCAAAATTTGTCAAACATGCATTTACCTGAATTGGAGCAAGATTATTCCAGACTATGGAGTGATTAACATGACCTGAACATAGGTTACATCCACAAAATCGTAAGAGGAGCAAAATCAAAGGGATAATAACGGGCTAAGCAGCAAAAGCTAATCTTTAATAGTTGAATATGCACATAGAGAAAATAAAAAAGAAAATTTAAGATTGTTGGATAATTTATAAAAACAAGAAGAGGTAATAGAAGGGCCGGCGCAGCCATCAGTGCTCTTAAAAAAAACACGAAATTTCTGAAATTGTTTTCAAACAATAGACCTGAATGAAGCGTGTTTCAAAGGTGATGAAGTTCTGTAAGAAAGTTCAATCACAGTTGTGGTTCAACATGCCTTTGCCAAACTGCGTGAACTACCACTACAATGCCTATGAAGCTTGCTTAAAAATGAATTGATAATATCTGATACAACATTTCACACTTGTTCATCACATGCTGTAAATTATTCATATGAAACAAAACAAAACTCAGAAACCCTAATTTCACCTCTTTTCCCCTTTCATTTAGTTGGTAGCAACTGCAATAAGAATGTGATAACAAATAAAACCTACCAATACAGAGACTAATCTAAGCAACAGTCTTCAGGATGGAAAGACAACCCTCAACAAATTTTTCCTCCTAGTCAGTAAGCACAACACAATCTGCATGCGGTCACATTCGAACACCACCCATCCTCGCTAGTGCCATATAGATCCAAAACTTGTCACTCTGTACATTCTATAGTACTATGGTTCATCAGGAGCACCAGCGCACCATTCACATCAATATGGAAAAAGCTATTGACAACCAATCAGACATTGGTGAGCAATGGCAGACAAATGCTGAAAAACCAGGAACTTTGGCTCTAGAGGGGAGCTAACCCATCAAGGATTTGACATGAGCCGCGACTGCAGATAATAGATTTGTCTTACCGAGTGCCGGCAAAGCCAGATCAGTCACTTTATATACACTACGTGTTTCCTCGCAAAGGATAGCTCATCTTTGAAATGTGCCGCTTCTTATATTCAATTGTCCATGAGTTAAATTCTCAAACACCTTTCACTCTCAATTTCATTGAATCTCAAGAAGCTTTCATCACAAAAAACGCCTTCCTACAGTCCATTAACCTTAAATGGAACAAAGTGGAGAGCATTTTTCCTTGTTCATCTGTTTCGCTGACAAATAAGACTATATGCTAAATCATGTTCAGCTACTGTGACCGAAACCTTGACAGCTCTGCCTAGTCCTCATCATTTCTCAGAGGGAACACATTAAGTCACTAAGGATTGGCCCCAAACGAGAAGTCAAGCACCTCCTCAGCAAATTTGACTCTGGCAGTTCATTAAGGTCCTGTTTCTATGCAACGGCAGGCAACAGTTAAAGAACAATCCGAACACTTGTCGAGTCCGCGTCAGACAAGAGAATGCTCCATCAATTGTCGCTCCTGACAAATTTCACCCTCACTTCCATTGAACTTAGAAAGCAAACAACAAAAACTAAATCCCGGACAGAAGGAACGAAAGAAACAAGAGGACAAAACAGAAGAGAATCGAACCTCCGCCATTGAACTTGATAGGCGCTCTGCAACTTATTAACAACGACGGCCGGAGCGTCGCCCTCGCCCATGGCATCGTGGAGCTGCTCGAGCGCCTCGTTGGAGGCCTGGCGGCGGTGGTGCTTCTTCTGGCGGTGCAGCTGCATGATCTCGCCGCTGATTGCGGGCTGGAGAGCGCCGTAGTCGCAGGGGAGATCGGGGAGATCGCCGCCAATTGGAGCCGAGGCCCGAGGCGGAGGCTAGGGTTTGTTCCGGCCAGCAGCGCGCGGAGAGCAATGGGAGCTGCTGATCTTCAAGCTCAGTCAGATACACACCTGGGCTCGTCACCTCCGGAGAATTTGGGGCTCCTTACCTCTGGATAATCTGGATAAACAGGTCCACTAAAAATAGAGCCTATTCAATGTCGTAGAGCATCCAAAAACCAGCCTCGCGTCTGGTGGCTTTTCTTAGCCCAAAGGACTTGTCGCGGATCAATTCGCGTAAGCGCGCCTCGCGGGACAAATTAACCTGCCGATTAACAGGTGGAAGCCAAACCTTGGATAGTCGGACGGGAAGCTCGGGGACATATTCAAGTGGATGGCAATCATAAAGAGTGAGTTCCTCGAGAAGGGTTAGTTTGGAAAGAAATGGTAACGATGGACATGGGAAAGCGATGTGCAGAGCCGCTAAGCTGGACGGCAATTCAGGTATTCCTCGAAGGTTTTCGCAAAATTGAAGGCTGAGACATTGGAGAGAAGAGAGCTTAGAAATGCTTTCTGGCAAGTCCAAAATGGCTGATCCGTCTAAACGAAGCTTGTTTAGTGACACCAATTCGCCTATATTATTCGGCAGTCCTTTCATATTTTCGCAAAGTGCAGCACTCAACTGTTCGAGTTTCGCCAGCATTTCAATGGCACTAGGCAATTTCGTCACGGGAGTTCTATCAATGTTCAAGATCCTCAAATTTTGCAGATTCCCAATGCTTTCAGGTAATTTTGTAATCGATGTGCACGCTAATTTCAGCTCGGTCAATGATGCCAACCTTCCAATTGAATCGGGAATCTCTTTCAACAATCGACATCTCCTTAGGTCAAGGCGAGACAGAGATGCTAGATTGCCTATGGAGTTAGGTATGCGAGCTAATAATTCACACCAAGAGGCATCAAGAGTCTCCAGCGCCTCCATAGAACCAATGGATTCAGGCAATTCTTCAATCCCTGTCTGACTTAAGTTTAGCTGAGTTAACGACACAAGGGAACCCATAGATTCTGGAAGTTGATCAAATTTATCACAACTTAGGTCATCTAAAGTCTTTGGTTTCATCAGACAACATCTCAAAATAGGGTTCTCTTTTATAGCGATGTCATTTATGAGAAGCTTCCTCGATTGTTCCATTCTCCCTACTCTTGCTGATACCTCCTTGAATTCCCTACAATACTCGACATTCAAGTAGACGAGAGTCTTGATATGCCAAATAGAATGATGAATTGCTTCCAGTCTCTTACAGCTTTTAAGAATCAAAATCTCCAAGCTTTTGAAGGCAGACAAGTCTGGAGTTCTTCTCAAATGTCCACAAGACGAGAGGTCGAGAACTTTCAACTCGGTTGCCATCTGAAAGAAACAAAGGAAAACCTCAGTGAAATTGGACAGCTGCAATGTGTGATTTTCCACTATTCCTTGTTTTTTTTATAAGAATCTGTAAGATTCTTGAAAAATACCCATGCTCCACTACTCTTTCACAGATGTTTTATTTGATTTTAAATGTTCTTTAATAGTATTAGGCTATACCACCATAATGATTTTTTTAAACATATCCATTGCAAAAAGAATGTTAGGGACGTACAAGTGCTAACCATGTTTATTTTTGGACAAATTTTCAAAGAGAAAATATATTCAGTTTTTAAGAGCTATGGCGATGCCGTTGATTAGACATAAGCAAATTTTATTATCAAAAAGCAGATGACACTTCAATAACGGGTAGTTTAATTATGAAAAGCAATTTTTTGATGTTACATGTACAAGATATAAAGAATGTTGTATACCAAAAAAAATTAATGCCACTGGAAGGATGACTTTATTACTCTCATAACATTAATAATTTATATTTGTGTTACACAGTGACGACTTCCATAATCAACAATTATAATGAATAAATATCTCATGCAACAAGTCAGAGTAATTCATAAATTATATCCATTACTCTAAGATTAAAATGAATTTAGAATTTTAGTATGAATGTACAAATACAAGTCACTATGTGGGAGTTTCTGTTTCTCCAAGAAAGAAGATTGATATAGAGATATAACAAGAATCACTCAAAAGACATGCTTTTGCACGGGGAGAAATTATCTTAGAAGCCATAAACCAGCTAGATTAACGAAATACAAAATAGGCACAATTAAGTAATTAAATTTTTGATTGATTTTAATTAATATAGTTAATTTTTTCTTTCTAGATTTGTCTAAGGTTATGCATGACGGGTTATTGAGTTTTATCAATTAAACATATTAAGGGGCAGAAGATTCTGAGTATTTAGATAGCTATAAATTCCTCTTATATTTACCCGAAAATCCTGAATCCGTGGAATGATATTAAACCTTTCTAAAAGAAAGAAAGGAGAAGTGGGTGCGATTGCACCTTCGGTAACACGTTATTAATTACAATAGATATATTTTCTCAATTTCTTACCTTGAGTGGATCCCATCCTCCCCAGTCGTCTGTAATGTTACTACTTGATAGATCGAGCACGACTAATTTTTTCGGATGAAAGTTGGCCACTTTGAAATCTGAGGGACAACACTCCCACTGAAGCCATCTTAATCGAGGAAGCAAGTTTTGGAAATCTCCGGTGAAATGCACACCCCACACTTGAAGGAACCTCAAGTTGGGGAGTTCGTTAAATTGTTCACCTCGGAAGCTTTTATCGCTACAATAGTCAAGAAGAAGGGCCTCAATCTTACTAGTGCCCTACAATTACAAAACATTACGGACCATAAGTTTTAGTTGATGAAATGAGACCGATTGTATATAAAAAGAAGGACTAATTTCAATTTGATATCATACTATCATGGTGTAGGCTTTTTACTTTCATCGAATCTGAGAAGAATAGGAAAGATCAAGGTATTGAAACTGTAGTGCGCAAGAGAAGTTAAAAGTATTTCAATTGTTAAAAGATCTAAGTAGAATACTTATGGATCTGTCAATCCCACTTATTGTAAAATCTCAACTTTTTCCTACAAATGTCTTATTTTAATTCACAGATCTTACCACATAACATGTGTCACTTAGTTGTACACATATATTAGTTCTAGTTACACATATATTTTATAGGAATGGAAACAATTGAGGGATTTATCATTTATTATGTGCAACGGTTCATTTTTGACAAATAAAAAAATATTAAAATCATATAGTGACTATAACGAAATGTGCAACAAGTGATGACTGTTACGATTGAAAAGTTGTTTGAATATTCATTATAAGAAAATATTTTCATAAGTAAATGATGTAAAATATATCGGTAAAAAGTTATAAATCATAATAGCTCATATTTAACACGCGAATGATATAAAAATGCTAAATATGTACTAAATAAATTGCTCACTAAGAGTTGACCGTTGTAGATATATCTATAATAACGTAGTAGTCAAAATTTGACAATAAATGTTATTAGGGCGTTAATATAAAAATTATCCATCATCACAAAAAAATAGTAAATTCATAGAAAAAATTATGTACTACAATGAAAAGTCTATAGAATGAAAACAATAAATGTTTAGAGGGTTAATTACAATGTTGCACATATATCGTAGATAAATATGAAAGTCACAGCAGTAAATTGATGGTATCAACTAGCGGTTGACGATAAAAGACTCGATTGTACAAATTGTGAAAGATAAAAGACTACATTGAGCATAAAAGAAGGGATAGGGAACTAAATCGCCACAAGCGGCGATACTTAGGAGACTCAATCTGTACTTAACCCAGTTTGGAAAATACAAAACAAGGATAGCTAATCATCACAAATGGATGGAGGTCTCATTTATCATAGCAAGCAACTCAAAAGAAGTTAATACTCAATAAAAGAAAAAAGAGTGAAAAAACCTCACAAGAAATCAAAAGAAGAATCCAAACATCAAACACATACATCAAACATATATGTGAAAAAAGCAGGTGCCCCAACAATTTATAAATGTCAGGTTTTCTCTAAAAGTGCTTTGTCAAACATTATGGATTTTCTTTGTAGTTTTGTTGTTGCGTTGAAGTTACCAAAAGGAGAGTGTCCTCATCATGTACTACCGGGTAAAGATATAAATAAATCGTCAATGATCAAGAAATTTCTCCTCAGTTATGTCCTAGAATTAGGCAAAAACAGTTTCTAACTGAAAGAGCTCTTTTGCTGGTAAAAGTGAAAAGTTTTGGAGACCAACAATAATCTTATCTCAAACAAGAAAGAGAAGGACTCACGTTGACTAACCAAGACAAGTAGAGATAGCTCTTACCTTGTTGTTGTGAAGCACATCCGAGGCTTCCTCACAAATCCATAATCTGCTGCGCTTTTGAGGCTCCTTTGGATGTTCTAAACGAACAATTTCCCTTCCAAGATCTCTCAATTGATCATGCATCATTAGATTGCCCTTTTCATCAATTTTAATTAGCGACATAAGGGTCAATACTTCAATTCCATTCTCCGGGAAAAATTCACAGGCATCCCACATATAAGTTGCCCTTTGTTTAGATGATCCAATGCAAAAACATGCTATATCCAAAAATATTTGTTTCGTCTCATAATCTAATGATTCGTAACTTATCATCAACGTATCTTGCACTTTCTTGTCAAGCACTTTCTCTAATTTCTATAATGTATCTTTCCATGTTTTATTTTTCTTTTCACGTAAGAAAGAACCTATAACCTCGAGAGCTAGGGGAAGCCCCCCAGTAGTAGACACGATACTACGAGAGATAACCTCATAATCACTGTGAGGAGAATCCTTTTGAAATGCATGTCTACTAAATAAAATCAATGATGGATCCAAAGGCAACTTCTCGAGTTCATACATGTAGGCTGCCCTAGCCTCGTCAAGAATACTCTTGTTTCTAGTGGTTATGATGACTATACTTCCAGATTCAAACCAACTACTATCTCCAGCCAAAGCATTCAAGTGAGCCTTATCATCCATATCATCAAGAAGAATCAGGACTTTCTTACTTGTAAATCGAGATTTGATAATACGTATTCCATCATCGACATTATACACATCATCTGGACTTCTTAGTATATCGCGAATGAGCTGCTTTTGTAGCCATTCAATACCCTTGCGTAGAGATGTTTCTCGAATATTTGCCACGAAGCTAAGATGTTCGAAACGACTGGAGAGATTGTTGTACAAGACCCTTGCAAGAGTTGTCTTACCGATACCGCCCATTCCATAAATTCCAATAATCCTTGTATCATTAAATTTAGCATCTATGAAGCTCATAATTTCTTCTACACGATTATCAATTCCGACCAACTCCTTGGGAACAATTAGTTGAAAAGGTCTTTTTAACTCGCCTATGACTTCTCTGACAACAATTTTAACTAATGCTCCTTCATGCCTGTCAAATAACACCGAATTTCAGTATGGGATGGCAATATTTATGTTCTTTTTTAAGCAAGATCTAGTTATGAGAAACCAAACAATGTTTTAATGGAGGATAATGTACCCATTATCAATTTTCTCCGATTCCCATCCTTTCAAAGAACTGACTTCTTTGAGCGCTTCTTCCCATTCCTCCACAACCATTTCGTCCAAATTCTCTTTATGTGCATTGATAGCATCTCCAAATTTTTCTGTTAGATGTCGCACCTGTGAGGGTTCCACTTTGTAAAATATGGGTAACACTACTTGCCCTCGGCTTTTCCTACACTTCAACATCTGAACAAGCTCGCGAAGGCACCATTTGCTAGAAGCGTAATCCTCAGATATAATCGGGATTGAGATCTTAGACTGCGTAATACTGCAGAGAAGCTCCGGACCAATCTCCTCACCAACACGGAGCTCATTGTCATCTCTGAACACTCGAATTCCTGCATCAACAAGGCTAATATAGAGATAATCGGTGATACCTTTACGAGTGTCTTTCCCTCTAAAGTTCAAGAACACTTCGTAGTCATTTCCTTTTGGCTTTTTGGTTCCGCCGCCTTCATAATCGCCTACATGTGGAGAGGTTGATGAGGAAGATGCTCCGTATATCGGATCTTCTGAATGAGCAGATTCTTTTCTTTTCATCTCAAGATTGATGGAGCAAAGCCTCAAAAGAAGAGGAATATGGAATCCCAGATCTAAGAATTGCAAATGTCTCTCAGAACTCAATTGAGAGCTACATTAAAGAAAAAAACAAAAGTTCTCATACAACTCGTCAAAACATATGGAGCGATCAAAAGAAGGAAGAGAGAAGAGAAGAAGAGCAAGGAGTCACCGATTACCTAAGGAGTGCTCAAACGACACGATCCACACGCTGCTCCACACGCTGCTGTGATCTCCGCCGATTCTCTTCCTTGGACATTGGATAACCCACACGCAACCCTCTTTATTCTGCATGCTTGAACAAAGCTGAGTTCTAGCCATCCAACGATCCAGGACTCATCATGCCAATTGAACCGCTGCGATGGATGCTGCACGGAAAAGTCAATTATTGCTGGCACGCTTTCCGTAGCACTGCGCTGAAGGTGCGAGGAACTTAATGAGCAATACTGACGTGCAATGCTTTGGTGCTTTTATTGAAATGTCAGATCCAGCAAGGCTTGACTTGACTTGCTTTTTCTATTAACAAATAAAAGTGGAAAAGAAAGCTAACTAGCTGTAATCACGTGCTCCTGGTGCTAAGGTAAATGAGCCGATGACAGAAACATATCAATCGTTAGATTGAATCAGAATTTGTTAAAAAAAACGTCTGTATGACACTTAATATTCAAATAAGGAAAGTTTATCATTCTCAATCTATAATCTGATTTGTTTTTTTTACAAGAGATTTCTCTGAAAAAGCAACTCACAAGCTAAATCTCTCCCAAAACAATTTGAGTTTCTCAAACTAGATATCTTCATGCCACGTCAAGCCTAAAGATTATCTAGTCATCATTTGCCTCTTGCCCGAGGCACTTTTGTCTCTGTCCTTAAATTAATATTTTTTCTAACAAAAAAAATTAATTATTTTTTATGTTTTACATAAATTTTATTCTTTCAGTGTCGGCCAACGGATTCTCCATGATCGAATATTTATTCAATAATACAATTTTACTTTTTTTATGTTGTTTTTTGTCAAACTTTTTTTTATTTCATGGGGACATTCTTCTTTTGCTTAGATTTTAAGCCAAGATCATCACCTACAATATCTAGACTTTGACCAATTATATTGTTGTGGTCTCCACCATTCTCTGCCTGCCACGTTTTGTTACCAATGCACGACACTTTCTGCTATTAAAAAAAATTATAGGGCAATTTCCGCAGCATAATGCAGAGGGTGGGTGGAAACTATGCAGGTGCTTCTTGACACGACTTGCTTTTTCTATTAATAGAAAATATACAAGAAAACACACCAACAATACAATATTCATAAGTGGTTAGAGAACTGTGTAATTGTGTTACATATGTTCATGTTGGCAAATTGGCGTTAGAACAATCTAAAGAAAAGTGCCCATTTTTATAGCTCATTCAAATGGGATTACCATAAACGAAGCTCCTGTCTAATTTCTTGACTGCTGAAGGGTGACACCGGCTTAATTTCTTTTGCCCTTTTCTGTGGTTTAGCAGACGCAAATTAAGTTGAAGCAGCCGCTATCGATTTTTTTTCAACAATGTCTAGAAAAAGAGATGATGGCAATTTTTAGGACGAAAACGTTAAGAGGAGTATCTTACACACTCTTTTTAGCATCTGGTGATTTTGTAAAATGTTATGCTAATTTGTCTATTTAATTCGATTTCTTTACAATCAAGTTGCATGGTATATGTGTGTACATGTACCACAGCTTAACAAATAGTCGACCACTGTGAAGAAACCTTTTTAATTGGTGAGATTTTTCAATGTTTTTCTTACATAATTCCAACTACTTGATTAGAGAAATGCTATACCACATTCATTATAAACTTCTATCGTATCTCTTTTTCTCTCTCTCTAACCAGTGAAAAATTAACAAATATAACATCATAATAGCATAGTAATGTATGACATTACGACACGTCAAAGTAATTAAGTACAAGAAGATCTTGTTCTATGACGTTGTGATATATTATTGTAATCAAGTACGAAAGTGGTGTGAAACAGAAGCGTGCACCTAAGAATTTTCAAAAGATGAGTGGGTCCCTTGCCAAGTGACTTGCTTTTTTTTATTCCTCACCCACTTTTTTGAAGGTTGAAGCTATTTTTAAGCTAAACGTCCATAGCTCCAGGAAGCTTCAAAGAAATTTCCATGATGCGTTATGACTAAGAGCTCTTTTTAAAATTCAATTTTCTTGTCTCAGCAATTTGTCCGTTCCTTCTTTTTGTCCTAAAAAAAAAGGTTCGTTGATGTCATGGGTAAAGTTCATGTAATGGAATCCTCACTGTTCAATTGGTATGGTCAAATTTGTGTTGTTAGCAATAGCAACAGCGACGACCCTTGCTATCACCGAAGAAAGCCTTTTTTTTGTGTTTTTAAGGAAGAAATCAACACAAAGTGATAAGAAAAGAAGAAGGAAATATCGTATGCAATTCATTGTACTTTCACGGTAAAACTAACAATTCAAAGTCGCACAATTTAAAATGTCGTATTTTTTTCAATCATATTCTTTTGAGCAAACAACATTATACGGGGTACCAGGTTTGGTATTTTTATTATGAGAAAGCCCACTAAATATAGATAAGCCCACCTATGATGCCAATCAGTGCCCAAATAGATGAATCAAATGTGTTATAGGAATTAAAAAATAGTATATGAAAATTTAGAACTAGGCGTATCAATAATACCGTCTTAAAGATAGTGATTTTCTTGATGGGATTCGCGATCCAATATAGTTGGCTCCAATGGATATGTTGTCCCCTAATACAATGCCCTGACTGTAATCTTCCTCACTTAGTCTATGTAGCAAGCAAAAATGAACACGATTCAAGCTTAGAAGTGGTAGCCAACAGAGAAAGCATGAAAGAGATGAAGAGGAGAAGAAGGAACAAAGGATAAAGTATTATTAATGGTGATCTCTTAGTTTGTGTTTTTCGTAGAAAATGCCACTGGATATATAGAGAAAGGAAAAGACACATGCGCGAATTCTATTTACAAAGAGTAATTCAATTTGTGAACTTTATCTTCTTGACCAATTTCTATATAGCCTTCTTGTTGGGCAAAAGGGCACTATTAGTGCCATAACTTGTGTACGGAGATCACTTTGGTGCCATAACTTTTTTTCGGGTCACTTTGGTGCCAACTTTTTTGAAGAACGATCACTTTAGTGCCAATATTGACATGACTTGCCGAAAATCCTACGTGGCGCTGACATGGCTCACTGGAGATGTCCATGGCTCACCGGAGAGGTCCAGTCAATATTAAAAACCAAAAACAATGCCATTTAATCTGCTAACGTGTAGTTTTTTAGAAAAGTAAAATTTATATTATATTTATTTATATTAAAAAAAACCATCAAACATTGCAGCAACGGCGAGGGCTCCCTCGCCTCTGCTGCTACCACCCTACCACCGCCGGGAAGGGCCGGCGGTGGTGGGCGAAGTGGTCGGCGAGGGTCGCCAGCCCTTGACCGAGGCCCGACGACCCTCGCTGAGAGGAAGCAATCGCCTTTGCCGGCAAGGCGAGACCTCGCTGTTGCGACCCAGGCAATGGCGAGGTTGGCCTCGCCAGATTTGGCGAAGCTTACCCCGCCAGCCACCAGTGATGATGCCGAGAAAGAGCTCACCGATGGCGATGGCGAACGACTTCTTGTCCGGTTGAGATGAATTGGGCTTCTGGGTCTAGCTCTGGTCCTGATTCTGGTCTTGGGTCTGGTCCTGGTTCTGGGGGTTGTTCTTGGTCTGGTGCTGGTTGTGGGTGGAGGTGCGTTTAGAGGAGAAGGCGAGGGGTCTAGGGACGAAGGGGAGGGAGGCGTGCGAAGGTGGGTCTGGGATTTAGACAAGGGAAAGGTTTGGCCTGGTGGGGAGAGAGATAGAAGGAGGAGAGGGAGGAGGCAGCCATGGGAAACCAGAGGTCGCAGAGGTCTTGGCTCCTACCCTGAACTGTTCTTTGTTGTTGTGGTGGAAGAAATAGTTTCTAGAGTATTTTCAGATCTGGCGAGGCTGACCTTGCTATCGCCTAGGTCACGACAGCGAGGTCTCGCCTCTCCCAGCCAAGGGCCGGCGAGGCGAGCTTCGCTAGAGGCTAGTGAGGTCGACCTTGCCGGCCCTCTTCTTTGGCTGGTCGCCGGACCAGTGACCAGGAAAAATTTAAGGAAAAAAAAGATTAAAAAATTCAAAAAAAAAGCCACATAATTTCTACGTATACAAGTCAGACCATTTTTTTAAATATAAACGCCACATCAGCTTTTTGATCGGAATTTTGGCCAGAGTCACTAATGTGATCTATTTTCTTTCGATTTGACACTAAAGTGATCCGAAAAAAAAGTTATAGCACCAAAGTAATCTCCGTACACAACTTATGGCACTTCTAGTGTCTTTTTGCCCTTCTTGTTGAGATATAAGTTTCTTCATCTAAGTCGCCATTTAGAAAGGAAATTTTAACGTCCATCTGACGAATTACCAAATTATGTATAGAAGCTAAAACCATCATTAATCTAATTGTTGTAAGCCCTATTATTAGAGAATAAGCATCAAAGTGATCAAGTCCTTTTTTATATACCTTTTAGCCACTAATCTTGCCTTACATTTATTTAGAAAAAAATTTCAAATAAGTGCCATAAGTAGATGAGTTTTCTCAAAAGAGGGTTCGGAGTGAATGTTATCTCAAGTAAGGATCTAAAGTGGCCATTTAGTCTCAAATAAAGGCCTAAATTTGCCGGTCGGTCAAATCTTCATCGGCTAGCAAGCACATGTTTATTCCAACACCAAGCACAAAATCGTTCAAAGACATTTCTTTTTTTATCTTCTCACTTTTTTCTCTTCTTCCTCCTTCGCCCACACATATCTTCAGATCTCGCCATCTTCCATGCTCTTCGCTTAGCGTTTAAGCATCTTTTTGGCCAGCTCTTCATATCTGGCCATTCATGGCCACCGGTGCCGAACGAGCCGTCATCACTTGTCACCACGGCTTGAGTTGATCTTTGTTTGTCACAAACTCCTCCATGAGCAGGTAGTCCTTGATCCGCTCCCGCTTCAGCAGCTGGAGCTTGCACTTGGTCAACGGCATGAAGATCGTACCTCGCAGCGGCTTGCGACCCTTTCTATTTCTGTTGCTTCCGACCAACGTGCGAGGGCGATGTCACCACTCAAACTTCTTCTTATTCTTGTCAGAGCCATGCTGCTTACGATCGCCAGACTAGCAGTTGAGGGTTTTCTTGCCAAAGCTGTCCCATGGCTCTTTGGAGGTTTTTTTGGGGGCGAAATCAAAGTATTGAAAGTGAAATCAAAGGTGATTTTATCAGAAAATGGCTTTGGGAACAAGTTATAGAGAGATGAGAGCTCATTCGATGCCAGCCGCCGTGGATGACCAGATTTGAAGAGCCAACCAAGGCGATGCTTGAACACGATGCTAGTGGCCATGGAAGATGGCTAGATCTGGAGGTGAGCTTGAGACCTAAACTTCACTTCAAGCATGAAGAAGATCAATAGTGAAAAAATAGGAAAAGAAAAAGAAACAAAAAAAGAAATGTCTTTGACAAAACTGCCTCTACTTATGCTACCGGAATAAGCATGTGCTCACTGATCGCTGAGTTCAGATCCTTGTTTGAAACCAAATAGCCACTTCATGTCATTATTTGAAATTAAATAGTCACTTCAGTTGTTTATTTGAGACAGAGTTCACTCTAGACCATCTTTTGAGAAAAAGCATCTACATCGGATCCTTATTTGGAATTTCTAATTTATCTATGGTATCGTCTGGTTTTTAATTTTTTTCGTCAACACCCATTTAGAACCTAGAGTTCTGGTGTTAGGAGGCAGATTAGCTAATGACCCCGTATTATTTTGCTCAATAGACTTTACCTCAACATCCATTGCCATTTTCCACATATGTGCATCCGGTCTAGACTTATTATCACTATAACCCTTTGGATCATCTACTAAATCTATACCATAAGTGAAGAAATCGGGTCCTAAGACTTTTCTTATTCATTTTACTGTTAAATGCTAAACATACTTCGCCAACTAAATTTGCTTAATAGCTTGATGTGGCAAATTCCTCTTAAGTGATTACTGAATGCTTAAATAAGCCCGCTTAAATAACTTTTGAATGCTAACGTCTGTCAAACTAACTAATAGATAAGAGATTAAAAAGAAAAACAAGATAACTGCTAGATAATTTAAAACTCTCGATCTAATAAATTAAATGAACCAATAAATTTTTTTTAGAAAATGAAATTATTTACTTTCGATGAACTTATGTTGTGTGTCTAATCGACGCACAAATATATTCCTAAACCGCCAAATACGGAGAAAATTACCAAAAAAATCTTAAATCTATTGTACGGCGCCCAATTTAGTCATAAACATTTCAATTGTACCAATTTAGTCCTAAACGATTTGACGATTTGTCAATATAGTCCTTTCAGTCAATTTTAACTAGAAATCACCGACATTATGGTCCAGTCAACACCATTCGTCCTATGTGACATAAATAGCGCTAGCATGGACAATTTTTTAAAAAATAATTATGATTGTTTTTCATTTTTTCCTTTTTCTCTTTTCCTTTTTTTCTAGTGGCCGGTCTCAAGAGATGATAATGATCATGACTATTTAGGCGCTTACCATTGTAAATCAATATGGTGATCACTTTGGAGATAGCCATTGCCCCCATTCCTTTCTCCATAGGGTTCCCTCTCTCCCTGGATACGGGAAATAATATCTGACCCAACTCAATAACTTTTATTTAGGTCCATATTCACATTAAGTCTGCATTTTGTCACGGTTCGATAACTAAGGTCTCCATACAAGCATTTATATTTTCTAATCTAATAAGAAAATGTCGGACCTAGGTCGGCCCATTAGGGCCTAACTAGGCCCGGGCACGGAGCAGGACACGGCCCGCCACCTTATGCAAGGCCGTGCCTGGCCGTGCATGGGTCACTACTGATCCCTATCCACAAGAAAAGGAAGTTGCATCCACATCATCATATCCATAAAGTAAATCTGATTCATCCAAAGACATAATTTACACTCCTTGTTAGTTCGCATTCCGTTGACCCAACACTGATCAGCAAAAGGTTGCTTGAACACGGATCGCTCCCGGCAGGAAGCGAAAGCAAAATGGAGCGAACAACCACACATCGAACCAGAAGTTCCATGGATTCTCCATGAATTTGAGATCTCAAAAATCTACAAATTGTAAGGGCACTATGGACCTTGATAGCCAAACTTGTCGATCAAAATCAAAACGAATCTTTTCAGAGACGAAAAAACTTTAGCTACATGCTACTGCGACTTCCTCCGTTGGCATCTTCCCCGGCGGCGACCGATCCGGAGATGCCGGCAGCCTCACCGAGAAGTTCCTCACAGGGAACTCCCCGTCCCACTCCCGGCTCTGATCGTCCTCGAAGTTGAGCGTATAGCTCGCCGGGTCGTACTCGAACTCCGAGGCGGCCGCCACAGCCACCGCGACCTGGCCCCGCCTCCTCCGGCGGCTCCTAATCCGAGCGACGAGGCTCCGCCACTTGTCCCGGATCTCCCGGGCCATCGAGCAGAGCCACACACAGGGCAATAGAGCCTCCCTGCGGCGGCCGTCCTTATCGGCGTTGTCGTGGCCTGAGGAGGTGACGACGGCATTGCTGTCGTTGTGGAGGTGGCAGAACGGGAGGCGCGGGGAGGACGATCTGAGCTTGTGGATGAACAGCATTTTGGGTGTGTGAGGACGAGGGCTGGAGGGGTAATTTATAGGGCGGACGGGATAAGGACAGTGGCGGGCAGCGGCGCAAGCGGCGGAGCGCGGAGGCAGTGCTGAGTGTTGTATCGCGGGCAAGTGGGGACGCGGTTTCTCGAGTTTATCCCGCGTGACATTACGTTTCGTTTCAGTTTTTGCCCCACCACTTCGTTTTTGGGGCAGCTTCGTAATTAAGCAAAAGTCGAGGGACCGGATAAGGGATAAGCTACTGCCTTTTTTAACTTTTCCTTGTTTGCGAAGATTGAATTTAAATAATTTTTGGGCAGCACTAGTTCCGCTTCTGTGTGATTAGGTCTACCCGATTTTCGTCGAAAAGATAAAATTGCCCTCGATTATTAGATTGCAATTTAAAGTGCCGGTCACAAATGATTTTTAGTTTCCTTTCTTTTCAAGTTTTTCTATTTTTACGTAGGATTTAGTTACCAAAAAAATAAAATTCCCATGTATATTAAAAGATGATGTGTTTTCTTTAATTGTTGGATTTTACTCCCATAAAAATTAGTTTTGATGAAAAGACATATCTCCAAAAAATAACCTAATTCTTTTCTATGTCATCAATCATATTTATGGATAAATTGTCTAGTAGAATCTAGAAATAAATTAACATAGACAATTTTTTAGCACAACCATTTGTTTAAAAATTTTCACTTCTGTTGTGCGTATCACCATCGAATCCCATCTTATCAGCTTTCTTTTATGTGTAATGGGATGACAAAACGAAAAAGAAATTCATTGAAGATTTTCAAAATAAAATCACGATTACATTCTTCAACGTGAAATTTGTCGAGCCTAGGCTGGCCCATGAGGGCCCATGGGCCTGACTCGGCCTAGGCACAAAACGGACATGGCTTGCCACCTAACCAGGTCGGCATGGCCCACAAGAAAAGAAGTTGGCATCCTCGTCAATCCATTCATCCAATACTAAAATTTGCTTCTTGTCAATTTGCATTTCATTGGCGCAACACTATCTGATTAGCAAAAATTGTTCAAACACGGAAAACTCCTGACGAAAAAAGCGAAAGCAAAATGGAGACGATGATGACGTATCGAAGTAGAATTTCCATGAATTTCAGATCTCAAAATCTACAGTAAGTACAGGCAACTTGGATCGCTCCAAGGGCTGTTGATAGCCCCCACCCAACTTGTCGATCAAAATCAAAAAGATGTATTCTTTACAGAGGAAACGACTTCAACTACAAGCTACAACTTCCCTAGGCAACTTCCCCGGTAGCAAGCGATCTGGAGACGCCGGCAGCCTCGCCGAGAAGTTCCTCACCGGGAACTCCTTGTCCAGTCTCCCGGCTCCGTTCATCCTCGAAGTTGAGCACGTAGCTCATGGGATCGTACCCGAACTCTGAGGTCGCGGCGGTGGCGTCGCCCTGCCTCCACCAGCACCTCCCGATCCTAGTGACGAGGCTCCGGCACTTGTAACGGATCGAGCAGGGCGACCGAGCCGCCTTGCAGGGCTTGCTGCCGTCATCGCAGTCGTCCGAGGAGGAGGCGGCCTCGTGGTAGGCGGCGGCGGCGGCCTGGCCGTCTTGGAAGCAGCAGAAGAGGGGGCACGGGGAGGATGGTGGTCGGAGCTTGTGATTGAGCGACATTTCGACAGAGAGAGCGACGAACTCGTAGTCCTGGTGTGGTCGGTGGAAGACTGTGAAGGGAGGGAATGGCGATGAGGAAGAAGATGGAGAAGAGGATAAGGCAGGTGGGTTTTTTTTTTGTAGGACGCGGCAGAACAGAGTGGAAGTCCACGTGGGAGCGAGGATGAAGAAAACCGAGGGGTTGTTCGTGCGGGCAAGTGGGAAGCGGTTTTTTTGCGTTGATCCCGCGTGAGCTTTCATCTTTACTTACCTCCATCTTGATTTTGGGCAGTTTGGTGGTTAAGCAAAAGTCGAGGGACCACATATGCGCTACTTTTTTTTTCTTTTAAATCTTTCTTTTGTTTTACCAAAGTTGGAATTCAATAAATAACTTTTTATGGGTTTTATTAGACCTGTCGAGCAAGTGATGTTTAGGCTAGTTAAACCAATATCTTGTTGATGTGATGATGCATCTCTTAAATATGTGTTGATGCGCAAATTGATCCCAAGCTTGAGAAAGCGTGTTACATAAATTGATTAGCATACACAAATAAATTGTGAATCAGGAGTTCAACCTGGGTTACTCCCAAAATTAAAGTTAGTAAGAATGAATCATTTTCTTCCCTACATGCCCTTGCACTGATTTTCACTTAATCATATTCACGTGATGCTAGCTTCTTCACTTCTAATGGTGGTTTCGTAGATCTCCAAGCTGGTTTTCCCACATACCTAGAATTTGCCTGCTCTCTCTAGTTATAATAAACGAGATTGTCCTGTGGTGCATGAACGAAACGATAGATGAATGCTCCCTGATACTGAGTAGCTACGACATAATCATTATAATTAATAAATAATTAAGAATGATGGGGTATCCATGTTTGGTTTGGATTCTACTTCTAGTCATTCACGAGCCAAGCGTCTCACGTGACTATTGGGGTCATGTGGATCTCAAAGTGCGAGTCGGCATATGAGTGGGCTCCACATCAGTTTGGATTGGAGTGAGCATTCGAGGGAATGGTCCATGCACCCAACCATCGGTGCCCGCCATCGAACGCCTGGTCACCTGATAATTAGGAAAACTGCTAAAAGGTACCTAAATTTATTGTATTTTTATCAATTTAGTCTTAAACTTTTTAATTGTGCCAATTGAGTCTTAATATTTTTCATATTCTACCAATTGAGTCCATTCGGCCAAATTTAGCCAGAAATCGCTGACGTTGATGCTAGAAGTTTCACATAGGATAGCTGGCGCTGATGTAAATAATTTTTATAATTTTATTAAAAAATTTAAAATTTTTATAAAGTTTTTAATTATTTCTTCTTTTTTTTCTTCTCCTTCTTTCTTTTTTTTTGTGAGCCCGGCTAGGGCCTCTGGCCAACCCTCACAAGCCACTGAACAATGGCCACAAGGCCTTGCAAGGCCAAGAAGAAACAAAGGAAAAGAAAAAAAATAAAAAATTATTTATGTCAATGCCTATCGTGTCATATGAAATAGTCAATGTCCATATTAGCAATTTCTGGCTAAAATTAGCTGGATCAACTCAATTGGCAAATCGTGAAAATATTTATAACTAAATTGGCACAATTAAAAAGTAAATTCAATAAATTTAGGACTTTTGATAATTTTCTTTTCGACTATTTGGTATAAATAATGGGTGAATGTGACACTTGTCTCTAGGGGTGTATTCAAGTTGAGTCCAGTCGATACGGTGCCCTCGAGCTTGGTTCGACTCGATCCATATGCACGACATTTACAACTCAACTCGAACTTAATCTAGTACTAAAATTTATGCTCGAGTTCAATTCAACCAGAAAAATTGCGATACTCAAGCTCGACTCAATTAAAGTTGCATCCACGTTATCCACAAAGTGAGTTCATTCATGCAAGACAAAATTTACCTCTTGTCGGTTCGTTTTTCATAACACCGATCAGCAAAAATGCTCGAGCACATGGACAAAAAGCGCAAGCAAAACGAAGACGATGATGACATGTTGGAGCAAATTTTCCACAAATTTCAAATCTCGAAATCTACAGTATGTACAAGCATTGCGGATCACTCCAAGGACTGTGATATAGCCCAACTTGTCGATCAAAATTAGAAGGATCTTTAGAGGGAAAGACTTCAACTACACGCTACGACTTCCCTTGGCATCTTCACCGGCAGCAAGCGATCCGGAGACACCGGCAGCCTCGCCGAGAAGTTCCTCGCTGGGAACTCCTCGTCCGACTCCCGGCTCCAATCATCCTCGAAGTTGAGCGCATAGCTCATAGGATCGTACTCGAACTCTGAGGCTGCCACGTGGCCCTGCCTCTGACACCTCCCGATCTGAGGGACGAGGTTGCGGCACTTGTGCTGGATCTCCCGCATGGGGAGCTCCTAGGCCTTGGAGCGGAGCCATGAGCAGGGCGATCGAGCAGCCTTGCGGCGGTTGCCATCGTCGTAGCAGTCCGAGGAGGCGGCCTCGTGGTAGGTCAAGGCGGCGGCGTGGCCATGGTGGAAGCAGCAGAAGAGGAGGCACGGTGTAATGACCCGGTCCGACGAGGGCGGGGAGTGGTCGCCGGGGCCAGAGGGCCTGGACAAGGAGCGGCTCCTGGCAGGCTTCTAGGATGGCAAGGGAGGGCATGTCTCTGTCCCACATGGCTTAGGGGGGAGTCCTGGGATTGCTTATAAGACTTGGCCCCTAATCTTTGTGTAACGCGTTTTAAAGCCGTGAGGACTTAGTGTCCAAAGCGGACAATATTACACAAGGAGTTGCGCAGTGGAAGCGTGGTGGGGCCGAGGTCCTTACACACGGGGAGGATGATGATATAAGCTTGTGATTGAACGACATTTTGATAGAGAGAGCGATGAACTCGGAGTCTTGGACTGGTCTGGTCTGGTCTGGTCTGCCCTATGCAAGACTGCAAAGAGAGTGAATGGCGATGAGGAAGAAGATGGGGAAGAGGATGAGGTTGGTGGGTCATATTTATAGAACGCGGGCTTGTGGCGGTAGAACAGAGTGGTGTGGTGGGGGTGAGAATGAAGAAAACCGCGGGTTGTTCGTGGGGGTAACTGGGAAGCGGTTTTTTGCGTTAATCCCGCGTGAGGTTGGTTTCGTCTTTACTTTTCTTCATTGTGATTTTGGGCAATTTGGTAATTAAGCAAAAGTAGGTGCTGCTTGTTTTTTTTTTTTATCTTTTTGGTAAGGAATTTTTTTTTTTTTTATCTATCTCTTGTTTTACCAAAGTTGAAATTTAAATAATTTTTTTATGGATTTTATTAGACCTGTCCAACAGGTGAGTCGGGTTGGGTTTGGATCCGGTTAAAAATAGTCCGACCCAAATTGACCAATTTTCATGCAATATAAATATTTTCCGCGCAATACGAATCTAGTGATTTATATCCAAAACATACTCGACCAGACCCATATCCAAACTAAGGTGAGAGTACGGAGTGGCGAGCTCAATCGAGTAAAAGCGAGAGACAGTGAAGAGAGTAATAGAAGTGAGTTAGGTCTAAGTAAGTTGTAAATCCTTTTAACGCATATTATTTTGAGTCTTACCATTTAATGACCCATTTATTAATCCAGCCAATCAAATGTGGGTAAAGAAATGGGTCTATAACCCATTTTGACAAATCTAGATTTTGTCACACGACCATATGAATAGAGAGAGCCAACACCAAGAGCAAAACCGTGACTTCAATGTCATGACTTCTAACCTTAGTCTCCCAAAGCAGCCACAATGTGGGAAAGATGATTTATTTGAAGTTGGAGAATCCGTAATCCTTGGAATGTGAGGGACACGATTAGATACAGAAAGAAAATCAATAAGATGTGAAACATCGCAAACTAAATGAGTATAACTTGGAGGCAAGGCGATAGAAGAGAAGGGACTGATCAGGACGTTCGATTTTTCACATGATATTGAATGGGATATCTGAGGTTTGAATCCCTCTATCACTTCCTGCATTAGTATTGCTTTTCATTTGCTTTCAATGTCCTGCCATATACTAGCTTTGATACATGTGAATTTCTTTCAAGTGAATAGTCGATGTTTAGATCGGTTAAACCAATCCTACTGGCGAGCTCTGCAATGGCCATGCACCAGAATATTTGCTAATGGACTAAACCGGAGAAGAACACCAACTCAAAGGATAGCCACTCACCCAAATCGTGGCGACCATTTGAGAAAGGGACTCTCAAGTAGAATATTGACGGATCCTACATTGCAGGTTCAACGGAAGGATCCATAGCTAGTATTTGCTGTGACTTCTTGGAGAAGATTGTGGATGTATTTGCTAAAATTTGAGGGCAAGTTCAGCTATCAATGTGGAAATCCTTGCTTGCCTTGAAACTCTAAAGCTACTTCATGCACGAAGGGAGGAAGACAAAATGAGGTACCTGCTAGAATCTGACAACTTGATTTTGGTTAATTGCCTTTTAGGCTTCGATATTTCTCCATGGGAAGCCACTCCACTTATTAGCGAATGAAACTTCTGCTAGCCCATTTATCTACTGTCCTTTTAGCCCACTGTAATAGGGAAGAAAATCAGGTGGTAGACTGGATTGTTAAGACTCAAATATGCAAATCTTTACCCTATAATTGGGTTTTTAACCCTTTCGCAACCCTTTGGATTCTTGTATATGCTAAAGCTCATTTTGATGAAATGAAATGATCTTTTTTCAACTAAAAAAAAAAAACAAATCCTTTGTCGGTGTGTTGATGCATCTCTTAAACATATGTTGATGCGCACATTTATCCCATGCTTTGAGAAAGCGTGTTACATTAATCGATCTGCATGCACAGATAAATTGCGAATCGGGCGTTCAACCTGGTTTACTCCAATAATTAAAGTTAGTAAGAATGAATCATTTCATTCCCTAGATGCCCTTGCACTGATCTCCACTTAATCTCATTCACGTGACACTAGCTCCACTTCTAATGGTGGTTTCATAGATCTCCAAGCTGGCTTTTCCGCATACCTAGAATTGCCTGCTCTCTCTCTCTCTCTCTCTCTCTCTCTCTCTCTCTCTCTCTCTCTCTCTCTCTCTCTCTCTCTCTCTCTCTCTCTCGTGTTATAATGAACGAGATGTCCCATGGTGCGTGAACGAAACGAGGGTACCATGAATGTTCCTCAATACTCAATAGCTGTGACATAATCATTGTAATTAACTAATAATTAAGAATGACAGGGAGTAATGTTGTTTGGCTTGGATTCTAGTCATTTACGAGCTGAGTGACTCACGTGATCGTTGGGCTCGTGTGGTTCTTGAAGTGCGAGTCCACATGTGAGAGCGCTCCACATCGGTGTGGATCGGACTGAGCATCTGAGGAAATGGTCCATGCATCCAACCATCGTGCCCGCCGCCAGACATTTGCTCACCCAACAATTTGGTATAAATAATTGGGGAAATATGGTATTTGTCTCTAGGGGTGTCTTCGAGTCGAGTCCGGTCGATATGGTGCCCTCAAGGTCGGTTCGACTTGATCAATATACATGACATTTAAAAGTCGACTCGAGCTTAATCGAGTATTAACATTTGTGCTCGAGTTCAATTAGATTAGAAAATCAAGATACTTGAGCTCGACTCAAATGAAGTTCCATTCACGTTATTCATAAAGAAAATTCAATCATCCAAGACAAAATTTACTTCTTGTCAGTTTGCATTTCATTAACGCAACACCAATCAACAAAAATTCTCGAACACGGAACACTGTAGACAGAAAGCGAAAGCAAAACGGAGACGATGATGACATATTGAATGTTGGAGATATAGATATATTTAGAAGATTTTGTGTATTTCTTTTGATTGATTCTAATTGTCACTTCAAAGCTCAAGTAATATTTTAGTCAACAGTTTGAAATGATAGATCTTGGGTGACTAAGCTTTTAGGCTTGGAGGTTCATTCAAATTCTCTGGTTATAATCTTTCCTAAGCCAAGTATGCCACTAATCTTATCTCTTGAGCCGAACACACTGATAACAAGGTCATTACAACTCCTCTTGAGACAAATGCCAAATTTGATGCCCAAGATCGGGCTCCTCTTTCGAATCCTACACTCTATCGATAACTAGTCGATAGTCTTATATATCTCATTGTTACTTAACTTGGTATAGCCTAAGCTATCCATATTGTTAGTCAGTACATGACTGCGCTTTGTATGACTCATTTTGCTGCAATCTTTCGAATTCTTCACTACATTAAGGGCACGTTATTTCATGGCCTTCACTTTTCTGCTCAATTTACCTTGGAGTTGATAGCTTATTCTAATATTGACTATGCTAGTGACCCTCAAGATTGTCGCTCCAATATGGGTTACTGTTTCTTTTTGGGCATCTCACTTCTTTCATGTTGTAGCAGGAATCAAACCACTATCGCTCGCTCTAGTATAGAAGCAGAAAATTGAGCTCTTGCTAATACGGAATCATAGTTACTATGGTTAAGACAGCGCTGCTTGAAAACATGGGAGTGCATTAACATACAAGAACAGTCATTTATTACAATAACTGAAGTGTTATTCAAATAACACATAATGATGTTTTCCATGAACAAATCAAGCATGTTGAAACAAACTATCATTTCATTTGATATTATGTTTTTCACGGCGTTGTTCGACTTGTCTCTATTCATTCGCTAAACAAACTAATGATATCTTCATTAAGGCACATCCACTTACACGTTTCTGAGATCTTTTCTCCAAACATAGAAATATATACATACATACATATATATATTGTATTTCTCTTAATTGATCGTGTAAAGTCTTGTGTACTCTTCATTTCTGAATGACCAGAAATTTACATTTTCTATTATCACAATTCTCAACCTCCAAGCATGTTTTCCGTGAATTTGAGATCTCGAAATCTACAATATGTACAGGCATCGTGGATCCCTCCAAGGACAGTTGGTAGCCCAACTTGTCGATCAAAATCAAGAGGATCTTGAGAGAAAAAGACTTCAACTACAAGCTACAACTTCCCTCGGCAACTTCACTGGCAGCAGCCAATCCGGAGACATCGGCAGCCTCGCCGGGAGCTCCTCGTCTGACTCCCGGCTCCAATCATTCTTGAAGTTGAGCGCGTAGCTCATGGGATTGTACCCGAACTCTGAGGCCGCGACGTGGCCCTACCTCTCGCACCTCCTGATCTGCGCGACGATTCTCTAGGACTTCCACCGGATCTCTGGCAGCAGGAGCTCCTGAGCCGTCGAAAGCAGCCACGAGCGGGGCGATCGAGCCACCTTGTAGCGGTTGCCATCGTCACAATGCGGGGCGGCCTCATGGCAGATGGCAGCATGGCCGTTGTGGAAGCAGCAGAAGAGGAGGCGGGGGGAGGATGATGGGAGCTTGTGATGGAACAACATTTTGGGTGTGAGATAGAGAGAGAGATAGCGCAATGGGACTCGGAGTCTTGGTCTGGTCTGTGCAAGTCTGCGAAGAGAGTGAATGGCGATGAGGAAGAAGATGGAGAAGAGAGATGAGGTTGGTGGGTATTATTCATAGGGTGGACCGGATAAGGACGGCGGCGTGCGGCGGCGCCAGCAGCGGAGCAGAGGCCGTGCGAGTGATGAAGAAAACCATGGCAAGTTCGTGGCAAGTGGAGAAGTGGTTTTTTGCGTTGACCCCGGGTGGGTTTTACTGATTTTGTTTTTCTTAACTTCCATTTTTGGGCAGTTTGGTAATCAAGCAAAAGTCGAGGGACCACGTAGCAGCTGCTTTTTCCTTTTCCACGTCAACAACGATAGTTGAAAGATTAAATAATTTTATTTATGGGTTATCGTGTGACAATATAAATTACAGAGGGGAAAGGCCAAGAACGGAATCGTGACTTGGAAGTCATGACTCCCCGACCTTGGTTTCTACCCCGAGTAACAAAAGGATGGCATCTGCTCACATCGGATCTCTAACCAATGCCTTTCACCATTATCCCTGACACTCCACTTTCCAGGTAAGAGGGGTTTTTTTGACATCCACCGCAACTTTAGCGCAAAGGAATCCATGAGACCCAGAGATTTGGTGCGAATTGACCCAACTTTCACCACTTTGCCCGCCAAAAGAGCGATAGATTTCGTACTGTTTTTACGTCATTCGGTTGAAGGCCAATATATGTATTTGCAGCCACATCTCCAGTTCATCAAAACAGAGGTCCTCCACTCTCCTCTGAGCATCCCATCTCTGCAGGTTTATGTAATTTCCAATAATCGACCGAGGGCCAGAAATGAGGACTCTCTGCTTGGTTTCAAATATGAAACGTGAACACACACATCTCCTTCTGAGGGCTTATAGAGTAATCTCACACACACCAGCCCAGGCTTTCCTTAAAACATTAGCTATGCAGCTCGACTCGAGCACTTGTCCGACAAAATCCTTCCAATCAAAACCATCTCAGCTTCCTCATCATCAACTTTCTCCACAACCAAATGATCCCCCAGAATATCGTCCACCAGACATGCTTGGGATGTTAAGAGAACATCTGCAGCCATCCTGGGATTAGCAGAGAATCAACTCGTAAATATCTTTGAACCGTTGATAGGGGCAGAGTGTAGTGATAGGAAAACTAGTGCGAGGAAACAATGCCAAAGAGACTTGTTAACAGAAATAGAAAGCAGACGGAAATAACTAATGATGAAGAGAACTTGGATGAGGATTACGGATGATCTGAAAAAAATGGGGGATGACGTCATGGAGGGAGGTAGCTGAAAGGAAACATCATTGCGATGTAGGGAAAGCTCTCGACAAAGAGAGAGAAGCTCTCACAAGAGGGAGAGATTCATATCTATGCGTACCATCCTGAAGAGAAAAACGGTTGTTGTAATTTCTAGCCAATAGAAGATCTGTTTGTGAAAGTCTCCAGACTTTTATTCGCATAGACGTTGTGGTCATTAATGAAATTTTGTTTTTTACAATGTTTTCTTTGAAGGATTAGAAATTTAGAATCGAGATGATGAAAAAAATCATTCGAACAGCGTAGAATATGGAATTGAATATGATCAGAATATTAAATCCTTCAAGCCGAATATATTAGCTAATTTGAGCCCCATGAATCCTGTTTCATAATTTGGCACAAGCCTACCGCCTGCACCATTTCGGGTATTCAACTGAAACAAAGAAATTCATACTAAAAGCCAAGAAGTAGCAGTCTAGTTCAGTAACCATTCACGACAAAATTTGACCGGAGATGTGTTGATCCTAGTAAGTCCGAGTATTAAAAGGATTATCTCACGCCATCGAAAGAAAGATTTCAATGCATCATTTTGAATTTTTCTTCGTCAGTGAATGATTAGTACTGGCTTTCTCTATTTCAATCTCAATCTCACTCGCCAGCCACTAGGAAAGTTTTATACTCAGTCTAAGTAACAAAGCTAGTGCCTTACTCCACAGTACATGTATAGCATCTGCAACGTTTAGCACAAAGGAATCCACAACCACCCCAAGATTTGTTGTGCATTGACTCAACTTTCCCCAGTTTGCCCCCCCAACAAGCAATAGGTTTCGCATTGTTCTCTTCCATTTGGTCAAAGGCCAATCCATGTATTTGCAGCCACACCTGCAGTTCATGAAAACAGAGGTCCTCTGGTCTCCTCTGAGCATCCCATCTCTGCAGGTTTATGCATTTTCCCCTAATCGACCAAGGGCCAGAACTCAGCACTCTCCTTGCTTGGTGCCAATCGTGAAACCGGAACAAATACATCTTCTCATTTTTAAGGGTTGTGGTAATCTCACCCATACCAGCCCAGGTTTTCCTTCAAACACTAGCTATGCAGTTTGACTCAAGCACTTCTCTGACAAAATCCTTCCAATTTAAACCATCTCAGCTTCCTCATCATCAAGTTGCTGCAAAAACAAATGATCCCCCAGAAGATTGTCTACCAGAGATACATGCGATGTTAAGGAAACCTCTGCAGGCATCCTGTAATGAGAAAAAAGAAATATATTAGCAGAGAATAAACTCAGAAATGTCATCGAACAGTTGATAGGGGCGGTGTGTAGTGATAGGAAAACTAATGCGACGAAACAATTCCAAAGAGACATAACTAAAATAGAAAGCAGATGGAAATAACTAATGATGATAGAGCACAAATATGAGGATATTGGATGATTGAGAAGAATGGGGATGACGATCATGGAGAATAATAGCTGAAAGAAAACATCATTTTGATGTAGGGAAAGCTCTTAACAAAGAGAGAACCTCTCACAGAGGGGAGAGACAAATCTATGTATACCATCCTGAAGAGAACTCAATATCCCATTCTTTTGGGAGCATATATGCTAGAAAGCTAACATATGAAATTAAGAGAAAAACAGTTCTCGTAATTTCTAGCTTACAAAAGCTCTGTTTATAAAATCTCATGATTTAAATTGCATACACGTACTTATGTGCAATCAATCTTGAGCTTCAGTGGCCGAAAAATCAAACTTGAGCTTCACTCTTTTAATGCCAATGATCTTCCATTATTTTTGCAGTGTTCTAATTCAACGCAGGGTCACACATCGTCGTGAACATGTCAAATGGTGAAAACAATAACTGCAACAGTGCTTCTACATTCACACACCAATCAACGGACCAGCCACCTTTTCCCTCAACAAAACCAGCAAGTATTACTTCATCTACACCTTTGCTAACAGTGACCGTTGGGCTCAAGGCCAAAAATTAACTGTCACTGTCAATGAAACTTCCACCACCCCGACCTCCAGTCCAGCTGGATCCCTGAAACTGCCGGCACCAACCACTGGGACCACCACATCTCCGCCTCCACCTGGAAGTGATGCTTCATATCTCTGTGTGACACTGCTAGTCCTGTTCATATCCATTGCCATAAGCTTATTATGTGAGTTCATTATACATGAGGATCATTATTTCTACCAGATATAGGTGAACTATTGATAGATCATGAGATGTTGCTCCTCATCATAAAGCGAATATACTCGTTAAAATGCTTCTATAATTCCAGCATGATTCATATAGATAACATTGCTCAAACTTGCACTAGTTCATTAGTTTCTTTGAAATACATATATGGTTATCCTCCCAAATTCTGAAGTTAGGCTCTATTCGCAGCTCCAATATCATGAAGACAAAGATTATTAGAAATGTTAGCACGCAGCAGGAGACAAAAACTTGCATACTAGAAAGTCAAAATAGAGCATCACTAGAACAAATCCTCATTGGCATAGTGAAAAAATCCCACCATTGGAATGACAGAGCAGAAGAGTAAATCACGTGGTGACAGGAAAAATGGTGTGAATCTTGTTAGGATCAAATTCAACACAAATGGTTGATCGAGAACTTAAAATGACAATGAAACTATGAACTCACTCTTGCAGCCTTGCAGCATATAAAATTCACACCTGATGGATTAACTTGAAAAAACCCGACGAATTTTGGGGATCCAGAGCACCACAAGTCCAGCAGCATGATCGCTCTCCTTTGCCTATGTGTTTTTGCACTTTGCCTCCAGAAGCTTCCTTAATAATCCACATGTCAATCATTAAATTACTTCGAGCAATCATATGAGAACACACAGAAGAAAATTACAGTTGCAATATCACAGAACAATAAAAAAACCAATTCAAGCAATCAGGATAAGCAAGCAAATTCACGTCATTCCTAAGAAAGGGATTTCAGTTGTCCACCTTAAGAAACTGAGACGACTATGGTTAAAGGGATTTTCTTAAAGAGCTGCTTGTTCTTTCAATGTTTTGTAATTTCCACCATAACAACATCACATATAAGCCAGTATGCCTGCCATTATAAGAATCAACAGAAGATAAAAGTTTAACTCACCATGTAAACAAAACAAACACGTTATAGATGACCTGCAAGCAAGCAGAACAACGTTCAATACAAAACTTATGATCTAGTCCTCCAACAAGGGCTGCCAGTTACATTCCTACTATGATCAAGAGAAAGATTTCATTCCAACTAAGGAACATGAATCACTCAGTAATGTTCAAAAAATAATCACTCACGGATGATTCACCAGGACTGCCAGCTTCATTCATGATTTTATCAAGTCTAAGATTTTGCCTTATTAGGGGACAAGGATCAGTTTCAAATATCGAACTATCACCAGAATGTGATCTCATGAATACCCGACGTAACAACCGCTCATATTCCATATGAGGAAAGCTCAAGACAATTCAGATATTGGCTGTAGCAACTTGCATCTGGAAATGTTGTAAGCTTGTGGAAGCTCCAAGTCTCCAAGCCCTCAAGGCTCAATTAGTTTGTCACAGTCTTGTGCAACAATTGACGAGCATCATCAAATCTCTATACTTTATAGGTGGCTCGATCCTTTGAGCCCTGAGATGTCTGATAATTTCCCACGAGCTGTCACCATCAAGTTTCTTAAATCTTCCAATTTCGACACATCTGGGAATTTCGCTAACAACTTGCAACCTTGAATACACAAACTTTTGCAGGATGAGAATATCTCTAGGCTTTGAATGTAATCACAGTGGTTGATTTTCAACCTGTTCAGGGTTTTCAATCACAATAGATCCGATAATCTCCCAAGGGAAGTGCAACAACAGATATCCAATATTACCAAAAAATCCAGCCCGTCAAGGTTGCGTTTCAATTAGACTTTTGCAGCTTGCAACATGAAAGCCCTCAAATTCTTTAAACTGGAAAGGTGTGGTTATCCTTCGATGGATGTGCAATTAGAGATATCCAATCTTACCAATAACAACCTCTCAAGACCGTGAATTTCAACTAGATTCCTGCAGTCTGCAGCATAGAATCCCTCTAGACATTTTTAACTTGATAGGTCTGTTTATCTTTTAATGGATTGAAAGGTCTGGTAATCTTTTAATGGACATGCATCTAAAGACATTAAAACAACCCAAAGATTATAATTAATCAATCAAGGCCTCGAACTTCAACTAGATCCTTGCAATTTGCAGAGTGAAATTCTAAGTCTTTAAACTGGAAAAGTCTGGTAATCTTTTAATAGAAGAGCACCCAGAGATATTCAATCTTGCCAGTAAATCCAACCTGTAAAGACCATGAATTTCAACTAGATTTCAGCAATTTGCAGCATGGAATCTTTCAATGGATGCACATCCAGAGATACAGAACGTTTCCAGATATTCTATATGGGTCAAAGCCTCAAACTTCAACTAAATTCTCGCAGTTGGCAGCATCTGATTCTTTTAGATTCTTTAAAATTGAAAGGCCAAGTGATGGAATGGACATGCAAACAGAGATGTCCAAACTTACCAGACTCTTGCAGTTTGCAGCACATGATAGCCTTAGATGTTTCGAACTCGAAAGGTCCCCTGAATCTCAACTAGATTCTCGCAACTCGCAGCGTTTGTTTCGAAGTTGTAAAGCAGCACCTTCTTCATTCATTTTCTGCACGAGTGCATCTAAAGAGCCAAGCCAAAATGATTGTCAATGGCCCAACCGAGGGAACCTTTTGGTGGCTCACCACCTCCGGCCTGCTTTACCCAACATATGAGGTCAGAGAGACATAGAGCGACCGCAAGGATCAAAATTTGTCAAACATGCATTTACCTGAATTGGAGCAAGATTATTCCAGACTATGGAGTGATTAACATGACCTGAACATAGGTTACATCCACAAAATCGTAAGAGGAGCAAAATCAAAAGGATAATAACAGGCTAAGCGGCAAAAGCTAATCTTTAATAGTTGAATATGCACATAGAGAAAATAAAAAGAAAATTTAAGATTGTTGGATAATTTCTGAAATTGTTTTCAAACAGTAGACCTGAATGAAGCGTGTTTCAAAGGTGATGAAGTTCTGTAAGAAAGTTCAATCACAGTTGTGGTTCAACATGCCTTTGCCAAACTGCGTGAACTACCACTACAATGCCTATGAAGCTTGCTTAAAAATGAATTGATAATATCTTATACAACATTTCACACTTGTTCATCACATGCTGTAAATTATTCATATGAAACAAAACAAAACTCAGAAACCCTAATTTCACCTCTTTTCCCCTTTCATTTAGTTGGTAGCAACTGCAATAAGAATGTGATAACAAATAAAACCTACCAATACAGAGACTAATCTAAGCAACAGTCTTCAAAATGGAAAGACAACCCTCAACAAATTTTTCCTCCTAGTCAGTAAGCACGACACAATCTGCATGCGGTCACATTCGAACACCACCCATCCTCGCTAGTGCCATATAGATCCAAAACTTGTCACTCTGTACATTCTATAGTACTATGGTTCATCAGAAGCACCAGCGCACCATTCACATCAATATGGAAAAAGCTATTGACAACCAATCAGACATTGGTGAGCAATGGCAGACAAATGCTGAAAAACCAGGAACTTTGGCTCTAGAGGGGAGCTAACCCATCAAGGATTTGACATGAGCCGCGACTGCAGATAATAGATTTGTCTTACCGAGTGCTGGCAAAGCCAGATCAGTCACTTTATATACACTACGTGTTTCCTCGCAAAGGATAGCTCATCTTTGAAATGTGCCGCTTCGTATATTGAATTGTCCATGAGTTAAATTCTCGACCACCTTTCACTCTCAATTTCATTGAATCTAAAGAAGCTTTCATCACAAAAAATACCTTCCTTCAGTCCATTAACCTTAAATGGAACAAAGTTGAGAGCATTTTTCCTTGTTCATCTGTTTCGCTGACAAATAAGACTATATGCTAAATTGTGTTCAGCTACCGTGACCAAAAGCTTAACAGCTCTGCCTACTGCCTAGTCCTCATCATTTCTCGAGGGAACACATTAAATCACTAAGGATTGACCCCAAATGAGAAGTCAAGCACCTCCTCAGCAAATTTGACTCTGGCAATTCATTAAGGTCCTGTATCTACGCAACGGCAGGCAACAGTTAAAGAACAATCCGAACACTTGTCGAGTCCGCGTCAGACAAGAGAATGCTCCATCAATTGTCGCTCCTGACAAATTTCGCCCTCACTTCCTTTGAACTTAGAAAGCAAACAGCAAAAACTAAATCCCAGACAGAAGGGACAAAAGAAACAAGAGGACAAAACAGAAGAGAATCGAACCTCCGCCATTGAACTTGATAGGCGCTCTGCAACTTATTAATAATGACGGCCGGACCGTCGCCCTCGCCCATGGCATCGTGGAGCTGCTCGAGCGCCTCGTTGGAGGCCTGGCGGTGGTGGTGCTTCTTCTGGCGGTGCAGCTGCATGATCTCGCCGCTGATTGCGGGCTGGAGAGCAAGAGGCGTAGGGGAGATCAAGCCGCCAATTGGAGCCGAGGCCCGAGGCGGAGGCTAGGGTTTGTTCCGGCCAGCAGCGCGCGGAGAGCAATGGGAGCTGATCTTCAAGCTCGCTCAGATACACACCTGGGCTCGTCACCTCCGGAGAATTTGGGGCTCCTTACCTCTGGATAATCTGGATAAACAGGTCCACTAAAAACACAGCCTATTCAATGTCGTAGACCATCCAAAAACCAACCTCGCGACTGGTGGCTTTTCTTAGCCCAAAGGACTTGTCGCGGATCAATTCGCGTAAGCGCGCCTCGCGGGACAAATTAACCTCCCGATTAACAGATGGAAGCCGAACCTTGGATAGTCGGAAGGGAAGCTCGGGGAGACATTCAAGTGGACGGCAATCGAAAAGAGTGAGTTCCTCGAGAAGGGTTAGTTTGGAAAGAAATGGTAACGATGGACATGGAAAATCGATGTGCAGAGCTGTTAAGCTGGAGGGCGGTTCCGGTATTCCTCGAAGGTTTTTGCAAAATACAAGGCTGAGATGTTGGAGAGAAGAGAGCTTAGAAATGCTTTCTGGCAAGTCCAAAATGCCCGATCCAGCTAAATCAAGCTCGTTTAGCGAAACCAGTTCGCCTATACTATTAGGCAGTCCTTTTAGATTTTTGCAACCCGACGCATTCAACTCTCGGAGTTTCGCCAGCATTCCAATGGCACTAGGCAATTCCGTAACTAGAGTTTCATCAATGTTCAAGATCCTCAAATTTTGCAGATTCCCAATGCTTTCGGATAACTTTGTAATCGATGTCCACGCTAATCCCAGCTAGGTCAATGATGCTAACTTTCCAATCGAGTCGGGGATCTCTCTTAACGATTCGCATCCCATTAGGTTAAGGCGAGACAGAGATGCTAGATTACCTATAGAGCTAGGTATGCGAGCTAATGATTCACACCAAGAGGCATCAAGAGTCTCCAGCGCTTCCATAGAATCAATGAATTCAGGTAATTCTTCAATCCCTGTCTCATATAAGTTCAGCTGAGTTAACGACACAAGGGAGCCCATAGATTCTGGAAGTTGAGCAAATTTATCACAACTTAGGGCATCTAGAGTCTTTGGCTTCATCAAACAACATCTTAAAATACGATTCTCTTTTATAGCGGTGTCATCTACGAGAAGCTCGCTCGATTGTTCCATTCTCCCTACTCTTGCTGGTATCTCCTTCAGTTTCCTGCAATCACGGACAGTCAAGGAGATGAGAGTCTTGATATACCAAATAGAAGGATGAATTTCTTCCAAACTCCAACAGTTTGCAAGAATCAAAATCTCCAAGCTTTTGAAAGTAGACAAATCGGGAGTTCTTCTCAAATGTCCACAACACGAGAGGTCGAGAACTTTCAGCTCGGTTGCCATCTGAAAGAAACAAAGGAAAACCTCAGTGAAATTGGACAGCTACAATGTGTGATTTTCCACTATTCCTTGCTTTTTTTTTATAAGAATCTATAAGATTCCTGAAAAATACCCATGCTCCACTACTCTTTCACTGTTGTTTTATTTGATTTTAAATGTTCTTTAATAGTATTAGGCTACACCACCATATTGATTTTTTTTAAGCATATCCATTGCAAAAAGAATGTTAGGGATGTACAAGTGCTAACCATGTTTATTTTCGGACAAATTTTCAAAGAGAAAATATATTCAGTTTTTAAGAGCTATGGCAATGCCATTGATTAGACATAAGCAAATTTTATTATCAAAAAGCAAATGACACTTCAATAACGGGTAGTTTAATTATGAAAAGCAATTTTTTAATGTTATATGTACAAGATATAAAGAATGTTGTATTCCAAAAAAAAATTAATGCCACTGGAAGGATAAATTTATTACTCTCATAACATTAATAATTTATATTTGTGTTATACAGTGACGACTTCCATAATCAACAATTATAATGATTAAATATTTCGTGCAACAAGTCAGAGCAATTCATAAATTATATCCATTACTCTAAGATTAAAATGAATTTAGAATTTTAGTATGAATGTACAACACAAGTCACTGCGTGGGAGTTTCTGTTTCTCCAAGAAAGAAGATTGATATAGAGATACAACAAGAATCGCTCAAAAGACATGCTTTTGCACAGGGAGAGATTATCTTAGAAGCCATAAACCAGCTAGATTAACGAAATACAAAATTGGCACGATTAAGTAATTAAAATTTTCAATAGATGTTAATTAATATAGTTAATTTTTTTTCCTTTTAGTATTGTCTAAGGTTAAGCATGACAGGTTGTTGAGTTTTATCAATTAAACATATTAAGGGGCAGAAGATTCTGAGTATTTAGATAGCTATAAATTCCTCTTATATTTACCCAAAAATCCTAAATCCGAGGAACGATATTAAACCTTTCTAAAAGAAAGAAAGGAGAACTGGGGACGATTGCACCTTCGGTAACACGTTATTATTCACAACAGATATATCTTCTCAATTTCTTACCTTGAGTGGATCCCATCCTCCCCAATCCTCTGTAATGTCACTACATGATAGATCGAGCACGACTAATTTTTTTGGATGAAAGTTGGCCATTTGGAAATCTGAAGGACAATTCTGCCACTTAAGCCATCTTAATTGAGGAAGCAAGTTTTGGAAATCTCCGGTGAAATTCACACCATTTGCAGCTTGAAGGAACCTCAAGTTGGTGAGTTCCTTAAACTGTTCTGTGACATTCCGGATTTTGGCCTATTTTTGGGGTTCATAAAACGTGTAATTCGTCAGTGCGCTTATAATGGAATTTCGCTCGGGAACTGATCACTCTCGGGTTTTTGTTTTTAAAAATATAAATTCTACTAGAATCGCACTCGATCGAATTTGGCCGTTAATTTATACCCCGAACTTGGCAGTCGATTTCCGGGAGTTTCGGGACGAAATAAATTGGACGGTGTTGATATGATTGTAGCCAGTGTCGAGGTTATCGGGAAAAGTGAGAAAGTGAATTTTTGGACCGGGTGTGAATTTGGACTGGTAGATCTCCCTCGTAGAGTGATTCGGGTTATTTTATGTTGGCCGTGTGCCTTAGAATATTGTTGGGGTTTATCGTGGATTATTAGGCCTTTTTCTGGAATTAAATTGGGACCGATAGGTCGATTTTTAGTTTAGACCGTGTACATTAATTCGCGCTTAAATTTAAATTTTAAACCCTTTTCTCTCTCTTTCTCTCTCCTCTCTCTCTCTTCTGCCGAAACCCCCCTACGCGCACGCCCGTCTCTCTCTCTCTCTTCTTTCTCTCTCTCCCTTTCTCTCTCTCTCTTTTCTTTTCCTCACTGCCGTGCACGTCACCATGCACGTCCCCTCCCCGTCCACTCCTCTCTGCATGCTACTGACCTGACCGTCCTCTCTCTCCTCTCTCCTCTCTCTCCTTCCCTTCTCCTTCTTTTTCTTCTTCATTTTGTTCTCTTCCTCTGGCCGGATCTGCTCCGCCCGACCAGCCCGCGCTCGAGCCCGCCTGCCGTCGCGCGCCACCGCCTCCGCCCGACCGTCGCGCCGCCGCGTCGCCGTGCCGTCGCCCCGCCGCGCCGCCGTACCGTCGCGCCGCCGCGTCGCCGTGCCGTCGCCCCGCCGCGCCGCCGTCGCCACAGCAGCCCCCTCCCTCCCTCTCTCCTCTCCTCCTCCGCGGCTCCTCCCTGTTCGTCGCTGCCCAGCACCACGCATCGTCGCCGCCGCCAGTCAGACCGACTGCCGCGCCGTGCCGTCCAACCGTCGCCGCCGGTCGCCGGCCCGACCGACCAGCCGCCACCCCCTACCTCTCCCTTCCTCGGCTCCCCCCCTGTCCAGCTGCACCCAAGCCGAGCCCGCCCCGTCGCTGCCGCTCGCCGGCTCGTCCGGCCCAGTCCCGGGCCGTGCCGCCTCGCCGGCCAGCCCCGCCGGCTCGTCCGCCCGTCCGGCCGCCCCTCACCCCTCTCAGCCCCTCAGCCCCGCCCCCTCTCTCTCCCTTTCTCTCCCTCTCCCTTCCCCTCTCCCCTTCACCGCCCGGCCAACTCTCCCCGCCCCTGCTCAGCCGCCGCCGCCGCCGCCGTCGCCGCCGGCCGCAGCCCCGGCCAGCTAGCCCCGACCGACCAGCCCAGTCGGCCGGCCAAGCCCTTGCCCAGCCGTGCCCGGGCTTGCCTAGGCCGTGGCCGGCCCGTGGCCCGTGCGCACAAGCCGCGCGCCCGACGCCCGTCGCCGCGCCCGTCGCCGTGCCCGTCGCCCGTGTCCTTGCCCGTGCCCGTGCCCAGTTGCCCAGGCGCGTAGCCCGTCCGCGCGCCCGAGCGCCCCGGGCACGCCGCGCGTTCGCCGCGCCCGCGCACTAGGCACGCCGATCGGCCATTGTGCCCACTTTGGCCGGTCAGCGCGCCCGTGTGGCCCGCGCCCGCGCCCGGTCAGAACTTCTCCCCCGGGCAATTTTTGGCCCGAGCCGACTTTTCCCAGGCCAAATTTTGGTAAGCAACTCCCTAAACCCTACTTAGTATTTTGGGTATTTCATTGACTAGTTTCGGGCTAGAACGGCTAGGGCGAGCATTAATTTAGTATTATGGTGATTTATTTATGCAATTTAGATTAGATTAAATAGTATGCCTGATTAGTGAAATTGTGCATGACCGACTTGAACGTCGGGTTGGTGGATGAGGTGGCGACTGTGATTTTAGACTGAGTGTTGGGTATGAGTGATTTGATGTGACTTGGCGTGAATTTAATTGAATTGAGTGGCGTGTGCCTGCCTGTGAGAGATTAAGCCCGGATCGATCGGAGGGCTACGGACTTGGGACGTGTTGACGGCGGTCCGTGTGAAGGCTTAACTGGCTGGTATGCCAAATGGATGCGGGCTTGAGACGTGCGGACGGTGGCCCGTTAAAGGTGTGATTGGACCGGGACGTATTTACGTCGGTCGTTGGAATTGTATGATTACCGTGGCTTGGGACGTGCGGACGGCGGCCACTAGAATTAATTGATTGAATAATATGGCTTGGGACGTGCGGACGGGGGCCATTGAAATTGATCGAATTGTGTGGCTTGTGAGCCTGTGAGATTGAAATTGAGGCGCAGTGGCGCGAGTTGTGAGAAAGATGTTCGGACACGCATGTGATTTGAGTGTGACTGATTGGCCGGTTGAGCGTGTGACTGATTGGCTGGTTGAGCGTGTGACTGATTGGCTGGTTGAGCGTGTGATTGAATTGACTGGTTGAGCGTGTGATTGGATTGACTGGTTGAGCGTGTGACTGATTGGCTGGTTGAGCGTGTGATTGGATTGGCTGGTTGAGCGTGTGGATGTTGATCGAACTGACTGATGGTGCGTGTGGATGATTGGTTGGATGGGTTGGGTGCTTGTTTGGATTGACTGATTTCGAGTGGAAGTGTGTGTGCTGGTGATTGTGATGGGGTAGTGATTTGTACTTGCATTATCATGTTTGGACTAATATGCAGGGTTGGCACGTGGTTCGAGGCGAGGTAAGCCTTTCATGTGCAATTGACTGTTTCGACTGGTAGTTTGCATGTTAGACTGGTCTGGGTACGCATTAGCCTAGGTTAGGTTTAGGGTGTTGCTTATTGAGACTCTGTCTCACGGTTATTATATAACCATTTCAGATCCGCGACCGTGATGGACTCGGAGAGACCGCCGGAGTGCCTTTTTGTAGAGGAGATAGGCTTGTCACCCACCGCCCCTTTTTGAAAACTGTTGTTGATTTTTGGAAGCCGGGTGGCCTTTTTGTAATATTGAAGGATTTAAAATATTTAGTGTTTATTATATTTCGATGTCTATTCCGTAGTCATGTTATTATTGTCCGGGTTATTTCTATTTGCTTCCGCGTGTGTTTAATCTCTGATATTTTGGGTTGGGTCGGCGACGTATATGGGACGTCGCATTCAAACGATCGACCGTGAATGGGATGTCACGGGCTCGGTGGGGACCGGGGCGTGACATCCCCTGTTGAATTGGTATCAGAGCAAGGTTAGCTCGAACCAAGTTGGTCGAAGCCTGGAGTGATAAGGAGCGATGACCTTGGGGTAGACAGTTAGGGAGACTCGTGTGCTATGCGTACCCCAGACTATGTGATTGTGATTGCTAAGTGATTGTTGTGCAATATATGTGAGGTGCAGGTGCGTCGGGACTTGAGGTAAGTGCCCGAACTTGTTGGCTGTGATTGGGTGTTATTTGTGATTGACTGCCTGCTGAATGAATTGTGTTGTGATTCATTGCCTAAGGCTTAGACTGGTATAGTTGGCCTAGGTCTTTAATTCCCGAGGGGAATTATAGCAAGTAAGTGGGTGGTGTGACCCTGTGAGTATGAGAGGTCAAGGTCGAGGTCGAGGTCGAGGTCGAGGTTGAGGTTGTGTAGGTCCGCAAGTTGGAGTTTTGAGGGATCCCAGATGGGATGAGACTTTGAGGGAAATCGAGGAAGCTAGAATTTTAATGAGTAGACAGACTGAGGAACGAAGTGTTACGTTACCAGTGATGCTGAGGCCACTATCGTCGTTGTCAATGGGAATGACGGGAATAATGGGTATAATGGAAATGTTGGGAATCAAGGTCAATGACAAGTTATTGCAGTCAGACGGATGCATTAGTTGAGTGGGAAATTTTTTGAAATTTAAACTTGCAAGATTCGATGGGAAGAGATGACCCTAAGGCTACAGTACTTTGAGTAGAGGAGAGGCTTTTGAGGTAATCGGGTGCACTGATGAGGAAAAAGTGACCCTGACTATGTATCAACTCTAAGGAAGTGCAAGTGATGGGTAAGAGGACCCCCGAAGTAGGACATTTCAGGAAATGCAAGTGATAAGTATTCGAGTGTATCAACTCAGAGGGCATATTTTTAAGCTGAGTGTCGTTGTTGAGGCCTTCAATGAGAAGCATATTTAGAGAGTGAGCAAGGATAGAGAATGGCATAATTTCTTCGGCTTCGTTAAAATTGAATGTCAATGGAGCAGTACAAGGTCAAATTGTGAGATTGCCTAAGTACGCACTAAAGATGGTCAAGGACCATGTGGATGGGACAAGGTGGTTTCAGGATGGATTGGAACCGAAATTTCACAATCAGTTAGTACTTTCGGGTCTTAAGGAATTACAACGAGTTGTATGAGAGAGTTTGATGGTTGACACGGATATGAGTGAAAGAACGGCCGCTTCTGGATCGCAGTTCGCGCCGGCTAGGGGTAATGGGGACTTTGGAAAGAGTCATATGACAGAGAAACGAGAATTGTCCCTCTAGTAAGAAAGAACTTTGGAAAGCCGAACTGCTACTCCAGCGCTGCGTGTCGGTCTTATGGGAAGAGGCATAGGATTGGCCACTGCCAAGGTAGGAGTGGAGCATGTTGTCGATGTGGACAGTAAGGTCACCAGGTGAGAAATTGTTGGACCGACAGGTTATATCGCTAATGCAATCGCAGCGACCGCAGGTAGGACATTAAGCGGGAGCTGCTCTGCAGATTAATCAGAATCGGCTATGGATATAGGGAAAGATGTACGTTGTGGTGGAGAAGGAATCAGGGGATGTGCCGCGAAAGTCTAGAGGCGTTACATGTCGATATTGAGTACAATAGGCGATGATTTTGAAGTTGTAACTCTAATGGTCATGTACGATGTATAATTGATTATAGTGGATTAGACGCAATCGACTTATGGATTTCTGATTCACTAGTGATTTTCTTGGGCGAATTCGGAAGGACGAGTGATGCTTGGAAATTTCGGATATTATAAAGAACCGGGGTGATTTGTTTTGGGAAACTGTTGGATTGAAAGTTGGATGGATTGAACTTTGTTTTTGAGGTGTGAAAAGATAATTATCTTGTGGCTGATTTGTTAGTTGAGGAATTAAGGCTAAAAGACATAGCCGAAGTGTGTAATCTTCCCGATGTCTTTCCTCAGAAATTGCCGGGATTGCTACCTGATCGAGAAGTGGAAATTGTAATCAAGTTAACCTTAGGATGGAACCAATATAGAGAGCACCTTTTTAGGTGTCGTTGTCAGAGTTGAAAGAATTGAAGGTTCAAATGCAAGGGTTGTTGGATGAAAATTTTATTCGTCTGAGTGGGTCTCCATGGGGAGCGCCAGTTCTATTAGCGAGGAAGAATGACGGATTGTTAAGGTTATGCATTGACTACAGACAGTTGAATCAAGTGATTATTAGGATAAACGCCCATTGCCAAGAGTGAAGGACCTATTCGACAAGTTACCAAGGGCATTAAAATTTTGTAAGATCGATTTGAGGACTGATTATTATCAATTGAGGATCAAGAAGGAGGATGCATCGGAGTCGGCAATTAGGACGAGGAATGGACACTACGAGTTCGTGGTGATGCCTGTTTGAACTGACAAACGTCCCTGCAGCTTCTACGGACGTAATGAGTTGGGTATTTGAGGAATTTCAGGATCAGTTTGTAAATGTGGTTATAGATGGTAATCGGGTATGCTCAAGGATTCTTGCTAAGCATGAGTTACATTTAGAAAAAGGGTTCTACGGACTATAAGGAAACACGCACTCTACGCTAAGTTTAATAAGTGTGAATTCTGGCTTCATCAAATGGCGTTCTCAGGACATGGGATACCGGGGAAGGAGTTGCAGTAGACTCGACGAAGATTGAGGCCATCATGAATTGGCCAAGACCGACAATGGTAATCGGGATTTAGAGCTTCTTAGGTCTGGTAGGTTATCACAGATGTTTTGAGGAAAGGTTTATTAGCGTTAGCTATATCATGGACACGTTTGCTAAAGGAGGAAAGGAAATTGGAATAGACGGATAAGTGCAAACAGGAGTTTCCAGGGATTTAAACCAAAGGTTGACGACCGCGCCAGTATTGACGATCCTGTCAGATCCGGGAGGATATGAGAATTACAGTGACACATCGTTAAGAGGATTGGAATGCGTGCTGATGCAATACAAGAGAGTAGTGGCATACGCATCACAGCAATTGAGGCCATATGAGCAGAATTATCTGACGTGTGACTTGGAATTAGTTGCGATTATTTTCGCTCTTAAGATTTGGAGACACTGCCCGTGTGGAGAGGAGCCTCAGATTTATGTGGATCATCAGAGTTAAGATACTTGTTCTCCCAAAAAGGAATTACATATGAGACAACGTCGTTGAATGTGACTCTTTAAGGACTACAACTGCGATATGTTATAAAACCCTGGAATGGATAATAAGGTAACGGATGCACTGAATTGGAGATCGTGCATCGCGCATATGATGGTCAAAGAATGGGCCCTGTTGGAGGAAATTCGGGATTCGGAATTTAAATGTGAAACGAGTCATAATTAGAGTCTACTTACCGCATTGAGGAGTAAACTGGAAATCTAGACTAAGATGAAGGCTTTACAATCGACGGACCTGGAGATTTAGAAGATTTGAATATGGTTACCCCAGAAAAGGAATTGAACTTTTAGGTATTCGAGGATGGGATTCTGATGTTCCGTGGTCAGTTATGTGTAACCAGTGACGCAGAATTAAGAGGAGAGGCTTTGTCGGAAGTACACCGTGGCAATTACAGTATTCATCGGGGAAGTACGAAAATGTACCAGAACTTGCGACAACATCATTGGTGGAACGATATGAAAGTGAATATGGCTAAACATGTGGTTAAGTGTTTCACATGCCAACAAATGAAGGCACAATATTACAGGCTGGGTGGAAAGTTGCAACCATTGGAAATTTTCGAGTGGAAATGGGACTACCGAGGAGCCAGAGGGGTCATGATTCGATTTGGGATATAGTGGATCGGTTGACAAAGTCAGCATATTTTTCTACCAGTACGAAAGGAATTTTTGCCCTGGGAAGGTATGCCAATTTGCATGTACGACACATAGTCGGTCTCCAGGGAGTACCGGTGACGATCACCTCGGACCGTGATCCTAAGTTTACTACCGCTTTTTGGAAAAGCCTTCATACGGCATTGGGAACGAGACTACAGTTTAGAACGGCCTATTATTCGCAGACGGATGACCAGTCTGAGAGGACGATTTAAACTTTGGGAGATATACTGCGAGCATGTGCATTGGATTTTGGGGAAGTTGGAAAGGATAATTGCCTGGGTTAAGTTGGCTTATAATAATAATTATCAGCAGAATCTTAGAATGGCACCGCTTGGAGCATGCTATGACAGGGTTTACAGAATACCGGTATGTTGTGATAAGTGGGTGAGAGGAACATCACGGGTCACAAGTGGGTTCAGCAGTCAATTGAAACAGTCAAGGTACGATGTGGGAAAGTGAAGAATTGATGCGACACCAATACCCCCACTTGTTTGGAAAGTTGAGTTGGACTGTAAATTTCGAGGACGAAATTTTTGTAAGGGGGGAAGAATTGTGACATTCCGGATTTTGGCCTATTTTTGGGGTTCATAAAACGTGTAATTCGTCAGTGCGCTTATAATGGAATTTCGCCCGGGAACTGATCACTCTCAGGTTTTTGTTTTTAAAAATAGAAATTCTACTAGAATCGCACTCGACCGAATTTGGCCGTTAATTTATACCCCGAACTTGGCAGTCGATTTCCAGGAGTTTCGGGACGAAATAAATTGGACGGTGTCGATATGATTGTAGCCAGTGTCGAGGTTATCGGGAAAAGTGAGAAAGTGAATTTTTGGACCGGGTGTGAATTTGGACTGGTAGACCTCCCTCGTAGAGTGATTCGGGTTATTTTATTTTGGCCGTGTGCCCTAAAATATTGTTGGGGTTTATCGTGGATTATTAGGCCTTTTTCTGGAATTAAATTGGGACCGATAGGTCGATTTTTAGTTTAGACCGTGTACATTAGTTCGCGCTTAAATTTAAATTTTAAACCCTTTTCTCTCTCTTTCTCTCTCCTCTCTCTCTCTTCTGCCGAAACCCCCCTACGCGCACGCCTGTCTCTCTCTCTCTCTCTCCCTTTCTCTCTCTCTCTTTTCTTTTCCTCACTGCCGTGCACGTCACCATGCACGTCCCCTCCCCGTCCACTCCTCTCTGCATGCTACTGACCTGACCGTCCTCTCTCTCCTCTCTCCTCTCTCTCCTTCCCTTCTCCTTCTTTTTCTTCTTCATTTTGTTCTCTTCCTCTGGCCGGATCTGCTCCGCCCGACCAGCCCGCGCTCGAGCCCGCCTGCCGTCGCGCGCCACCGCCTCCGCCCGACCGTCGCGCCGCCGCGTCGCCGTGTCGTCGCCCCGCCGCGCCGCCGTCGCCACAGCAGCCCCCTCCCTCCCTCTCTCCTCTCCTCCTCCGCGGCTCCTCCCTGTTCGTCGCTGCCCAGCACCACGCATCGTCGCCGCCGCCAGTCAGACCGACTGCCGCGCCGTGCCGTCCAACCGTCGCCGCCGGTCGCCGGCCCGACCGACCAGCCGCCACCCCCTACCTCTCCCTTCCTCGGCTCCCCCCCTGTCCAGCTGCACCCAAGCCGAGCCCGCCCCGTCGCTGCCGCTCGCCGGCTCGTCCGGCCCAGTCCCGGGCCGTGCCGCCTCGCCGGCCAGCCCCGCCGGCTCGTCCGCCCGTCCGGCCGCCCCTCACCCCTCTCAGCCCCTCAGCCCCGCCCCCTCTCTCTCCCTTTCTCTCCCTCTCCCTTCCCCTCTCCCCTTCACCGCCCGGCCAACTCTCCCCGCCCCTGCTCAGCCGCCGCCGCCGCCGCCGTCGCCGCCGCCGCCGCCGCCGCCGCCGCCGCCGCCGCCGCCGCCGCCGCCGCCGCCGCCGGCCGCAGCCCCGGCCAGCTAGCCCCGACCGACCAGCCCAGTCGGCCGGCCAAGCCCTTGCCCAGCCGTGCCCGGGCTTGCCTAGGCCGTGGCCGGCCCGTGGCCCGCGTGCCCGTGCCCGTGGCCCGTGCGCACAAGCCGCGCGCCCGACGCCCGTCGCCGCGCCCGTCGCCGTGCCCGTCGCCCGTGTCCTTGCCCGTGCCCGTGCCCAGTTGCCCAGGCGCGTAGCCCGTCCGCGCGCCCGAGCGCCCCGGGCACGCCGCGCGTTCGCCGCGCCCACGCACTAGGCACGCCGATCGGCCATTGTGCCCACTTTGGCCGGTCAGCGCGCCCATGTGGCCCGCGCCCGCGCCCGGTCAGAACTTCTCCCCCGGGCAATTTTTGGCCCGAGCCGACTTTTCCCGGGCCAAATTTTGGTAAGCAACTCCCTAAACCCTACTTAGTATTTTGGGTATTTCATTGACTAGTTTCGGGCTAGAACGGCTAGGGCGAGCATTAATTTAGTATTATGGTGATTTATTTATGCAATTTAGATTAGATTAAATAGTATGCCTGATTAGTGAAATTGTGCATGACCGACTTGAACGTCGGGTTGGTGGATGAGGTGGCGACTGTGATTTTGGACTGAGTGTTGGGTATGAGTGATTTGATGTGACTTGGCGTGAATTTAATTGAATTGAGTGGCGTGTGCCTGCCTGTGAGAGATTAAGCCCGGATCGATCGGAGGGCTACGGACTTGGGACGTGTTGACGGCGGTCCGTGTGAAGGCATGAACGGCCGATGGGCCAATTGGGATACGGACTTGGGACGTGTTGACGGCGGTCCATGTGAAGGCTTGACTGGCTGGTATGCCAAATGGATGCGGGCTTGAGACGTGCGGACGGTGGCCCGTTAAAGGTGTGATTGGACCGGGACGTATTTACGTCGGTCGTTGGAATTGTATGATTACCGTGGCTTGGGACGTGCGGACGGCGGCCACTGGAATTAATTGATTGAATAATATGGCTTGGGACGTGCGGACGGCGGCCATTGAAATTGATCGAATTGTGTGGCTTGTGAGCCTGTGAGATTGAAATTGAGGCGCAGTGGCGCGAGTTGTGAGAAAGATGTTCGGACACGCATGTGATTTGAGTGTGACTGATTGGCTGGTTGAGCGTGTGACTGATTGGCTGGTTGAGCGTGTGACTGATTGGCTGGTTGAGCGTGTGACTGATTGGCTGGTTGAGCGTGTGATTGGATTGACCGGTTGAGCGTGTGATTGGATTGACTGGTTGAGCGTGTGACTGATTGGCTGGTTGAGCGTGTGATTGGATTGGCTGGTTGAGCGTGTGGATGTTGATCGAACTGACTGATGGTGCGTGTGGATGATTGGTTGGATGGGTTGGGTGCTTGTTTGGATTGACTGATTTCGAGTGGAAGTGTGTGTGCTGGTGATTGTGATGGGGTAGTGATTTGTACTTGCATTATCATGTTTGGACTAATATGCAGGGTTGGCACGTGGTTCGAGGCGAGGTAAGCCTTTCATGTGCAATTGACTGTTTCGACTGGTAGTTTGCATGTTAGACTGGTCTGGGTACGCATTAGCCTAGGTTAGGTTTAGGGTGTTGCTTATTGAGACTCTGTCTCACGGTTATTATATAACCATTTCAGATCCGCGACCGTGATGGACTCGGAGAGACCGCCGGAGTGCCTTTTTGTAGAGGAGATAGGCTTGTCACCCACCGCCCCTTTTTGAAAACTGTTGTTGATTTTTGGAAGCCGGGTGGCCTTTTTGTAATATTGAAGGATTTAAAATATTTAGTGTTTATTATATTTCGATGTCTATTCCGTAGTCATGTTATTATTGTCCGGGTTATTTCTATTTGCTTCCGCATGTGTTTAATCTCTGATATTTTGGGTTGGGTCAGCGACGTATATGGGACGTCGCATTCAAACGATCGACCGTGAATGGGATGTCACGGGCTCGGTGGGGACCGGGGCGTGACATGTTCACCTTGGTAGTTTTTCCAGCCATAATAGCCAAGATGAAGGGCCTCAATCTTACTAGTACCCTACAATTATAAAACATTGTGGACCGTAAAATTGACGAAATTGACTGTATATAAGAAAAGATGGACTAATTTCAATTTGATATCATACTATTATGGTGTAGGCTTCTTACTTTCAACTTAGTGAAATAACAAGTTGTTATTGCATATGATTTATCTAATTCATGTAAAAATGTGAAGCTCACGAAGGTGTTTTCGAACTTTTCCTCTTCCAATTATGCCTTTCGCAAATTTGCACCTTTTGAATTACCAAAAATTGCATCCTTTCAAAATTACTATAGAAGACCTCTCTTTTTGTACAAACTACTTCAAATATAACTATCAAAATTCATGCCCTTTATATGTGAAACAGCACAACCCTAACTCATATCCTTTATATGTGAAAAAGCATAACTCTTACAGTTCAAGTACATTTATCAAACTTGTCATCAAAACATGTTTCACAATTAGAGAATTTGAATTATAGAATCCCCCTATTATTCTGGTGTACCTTGTTTGCAATTCTCACTGGCAAAATGAAATCAAGAATGTCATCTCAAAAAGTATGCTCGTGTTTTACATTCCTTTCTTATCATATGTTTCTTTAATGAGTGTTTTTTAATTATACATGGAAGAAAAATCGATTATATATGAAACGTTATATAGATGATCTTTACTCCTCTTTTTGTTGGTACAGATGTTTGATGCAACATTTTCATTATCTTGTTTATTTTTTTAAAGTGAAATAGCATAAATTAATGAGATCTTGCTTCCAGAAAGATTGTACATGAGGATTGATTAAATTGGATACTAAGGGAATTCAAGTCTTTTCCATTTTTCTTTCGTTGTAACCAAAAATTTTAGGGACCTCAAATTTATTTTGTCTTAGGTGATGAATTGCACAGTGAGCACAAATCATGAGAGTTATAAGACGGATTTGTTTGGTGGTTTGAATATTTCCTTCAAACTTTTATTCTTTCGGATGTGACACTACTTATTTTTCCTTCAATTTTTTTTGTATATTATCGTATTTTCGTTAATAACTTCATAGATACCCTTTTTTTCAATTCTAAGCAATGTTATATTTAGTTGATTACATTTTCATTTGTGCAAAAATATGTTGGCTGAAATGCATTGGTAGAAATTTTTTTACAAATCTCGTAACTTCATTATATTTAGAGTTTTTTTTAATTAAAGATACTCATGGCATTTGCACATGCTTGTCTGATACTTGCACAAATCATCCATACGTTGTAATTGCTTTTAGTTGCATACCTTTTAACTTTCATGGTAATAATGAAAATTAATCAAGACACAAAATTCAAAACCATAATTATTTACATCACAAGTATTGGAATGAGCCATTGCTTTGACCACCTCTCTAGGAAGTAATACGTCTGGACCGGAATTTCTCTTTGCATTTTGAGTGGTGTAGCTTCTAGATGACTTTTTTTTTTATGGTACATACATAATGCTTTTGCATTAGCAGACACTTGGTTTGGAAAACGTAAGTTTGAATAGACACATTTCTACGTATTACACATGTTGTTCATGAAACAAAACCATGTAATAACTATTACATAACTTAAACCAATCAACATATAGCTACTACAGCTTTATTACGTTACAATGTAATAGTGGTTATGTTGTAGCCTTATTCCATTTCCGTAACCATACGGGTTGTTAGTGTAATTTGTTGACCACCTCTAGTTTTGTAAATTCATTGAATTTGTGAAGAATAGGGAAGATCAAGATCCTGAGACTAGAGTGCAAAGCAGAAGTTAAAAGTGTTTTGAGTGTTAAAAATCTAAGTAAAATATTTATGGCTCTATTGTTCCGTTTATTGTAAAGATTTAACTTTTTTCTTCGAATGTCTTATTTTAATCCATAAATCTTACCAAACAACATAACATATTTATTTTGTAGCAATGGGAACAATTTATGAATTTATCTTTTATTATGTGCGACGGCTTCATATTTGACAAGCAAATAATATTAAAAGCATACTTGTCAAATTACAGATCAATATCATATTGGACTCATATTTGACAAATACATAATATTAAAAAATCAATAAAAAAGATATCCATCATCACGAGAAAACTTATATTACATGCTTTAGGAATAAATTAATATAATCAAATTACCCATCATGGAAGAAAAAATGTATATGTTTAGAGGAATCTATTACATGGATGCATATATTTCAACAATAAGTATGACGCAATGTAGCAACAACTGTTATGATTGAAAACGTGTATGGATAACCATTGTGACTAAGAAATATCCATCATCATTGTTTAGCATGCTTTACAAACAAATGAATGTAATAAATTTGTCCATCATAGAAGGAAAAAGAACATATGTTTAGACGGATCTTTTTACGTGGTTATATATATTTCTACAATAAGTATAACAAAATGCATTATTAGCGATGGCTATTATGATTAAAAAGTTCTAAGGATACTCATTATGAGAAAAAAATTTTGTTCTATTTCACAAGCAGATTATATAAAAAAATTATGTAACATGATAGCTCATATTTAACAAATAAATTATGTAAAGGTACTAATTATGTGCTATAAAATGCTCATTATGAAGATGTAGAAATATCTATTATAACATGGTAGCTAATACTTGAGAAATAAAAAATCGACAAAAAAGTTATATAACATGGATAGCCCATATTTAACAAATGACGATATAAAGATTAACTAAATCTTTGCTAAATACAATGCTCACTTGGAGTTGAACGATGCAATTATTACAACATGAAAGCCTATATTTGACAAATGAATATTATCGGGGGATTAACAGAAAAATTAATCCAATGTCACAGAACTAAAAAAGTATTAGCAAATTCACGGAAGAAAATTATCCACTATTATGAAAAGTCAATAGAACGAAATAATATATAATTAGAGCGTTATACTACACAGTTGCGTATATATCATAAATAAATATGAAAGTGACGTTAACAAATCAACGGTGTTAACTAACGATTAACAACAAAGGACTCAATTGCACAAACTTGGAAAGATAAAGGACTACATTGAGCAAAAAAAATAGATAAAAGACTAAATCACACAAACAATAATACTTAGGGGGTACTAAATCTGTACTTAGCCCAACTTAAAAATTACAGGAACCTTGATAGCCAATTGTCACAAACGAATAGAGGTCTCATTATCATAACAAACAACTCATAAGAAGTCAATAATGAGTAGAAGAAAAAAGAAAGAACCAGACCTAGCAAGAAATCAAAATAAGAATCCAAACATCAAACATGCACGTCAAAATGATATGAGAGAAAAGCATGGCCTCAACAATTTATGCGAGCTTTTCTCTAAAAGTGCTCTGTTAATCATTATGTTTTTGTAGTTTTGTTGTTGCGTTGAAGTTACCAAAAGGAGAGTTTCCTCATCACAATACTACCGGGTAAAGAGATATATCATTTATCAATAACCAAGATATTGCTCCTCAATTATGTCCTAAAACCAGGCAAGAACAACAATTAATCGAAAGAGCTCTTTTGCTGGTAGAAGCAGCAAGTTTTGGGGACTTAGGACCAGCAACAATTTTAATTCAAACAAGAAAGAGAAGATGGGCTCACATTCACTAATTAAGACAAGTAGAGAAAACTCTTACCTTGTTACTCTCGAGCACATCCGTGGCTTCCTCACGAATCCATAATCTGCTACGCTTTTGAGGCTTCTTTTGATTTTCTAGACGAACAATTTCCCTTCCAAGATCTCTCAGTTGATCATGCATCATCAGTGTGCCTTTTTCATCAACTTTAATGAGGGACATAAGACTCAATACTTCAATCCCCTTCCCGGGGAAAAAATCACAGGCATCCCACATATAAGTTGGATTTTGTTTAGATGCTCCAATAAAAAAACATGCAATATCCAAAAAAATCTGTTGCTCCTCATAATCTAATGCTTTGTAACTTATCCCCAACGTCTCTTGCACCTTCTTATCAGGCACTTTCTTTAATTTCTTTGATGTATCTTTCCATACTTCCTTTGTCTTTCCACATAAGAATGAACCTATAACTTCAAGAGCTAAAGGAAGCCCCCCAGTAGTAGATACAACCTCATAAGAGATATCCTTATAATCACTAGGAGGAAAATCCTTTCGAAATGCATGTCTACTAAATAAAATCAATGATTGATCCGAAGGCAACTCGTTGAGTTCATACATGTGGCTAGCCCTAGCCTTGTCAAGAATACTCTTGTTTCTAGTTGTGATTATGACTATACTTCCTGCTTTAAACCAACTACCATCTCTGACCAAAGCATTCAACTGAGTATTATCATCCATATCATCAAGAAGAGTGAGAATTTTCTTACTTGTAAATCGAGATTTGAGGACACTGATTCCTTCATCGACATTAGACACCTCACATGAACTTCCTATTATGTCAGAAATGAGCTGCTTTTGTAGGCATTTAATACCCTCGCGCTGAGACGTTTCTCGAATATTAGCTAGAAAGCTACGATCCTCAAAATGACTAGACAGTTTGTTGTATAACACCTTTGCAAGAGTTGTCTTACCAATGCCGCCCATTCCATAAATTCCAATAATCCATGTACCATTGAATTTAGCATCTATCTTACTCATAATTTGTTCCACACGATCATTGGTTCCCACCAACTGTTCGGGAACATTTAGCTGAAAAAGTCTTTTTAACTCACTCATAACTCTTCTTACTACCGTTTTGACTAATTCCGCTTTATGCCTGTCAAATAACAATATAAAATTTCAATATATGATGGCAATGTTTATATGCTTTTTCAAGTAAGATCTATTTATAAAAAAACTAAACAATGTTTCGATGGAGAAAAATGTACCCGTTATCAATTTTCTCGGATTCCCATCCTTTTAAGTAACTGACTTCTTTGAGTGCATCTTCCCATTCTTTCACAACCATTTGGTCCGAATTCTTTTTATGTGCATTGATAGCATCTCCAAATCTCCCTGCAAGATGTCGCACGTTCGAGGGTTCCACTTTGTAAAATATGGGTAACACTATTTGCCCTTTACTTCTCTTGCACTTCAACATTTGAACCAGCTCATGAAGGCACCATTTGCTAGAAGCGTAGTCCTTCGAGATAATGGGGATCGAGATCATAGACTGTGTAATACTACAGAGAAGCTCCGGACCAATCTCCTCACCAATAGGGAGCTCATTGTCGTCTCTGAATACATGAATTCCTGCATCAACAAGACTAGTATAGAGATAATCGGTGAAGCCTTTGCGAGTGTCTTTTCCTCTAAAGCTCAAGAACACTTCATAATCATTTCGTTTCGGCTTTTTGGCTCCATATTCATAATCACCTACATGTGGAGAGGTCGATGAGGAAGACACTCCGTATTGCGGATCTTCTGAATGAGTATGTTCTTTTCTTTTCATCTTGAGATTGATGGAGCAGAGCCTCAAAAGAAGGGGAATATGAAAATCCCAGATCTAGGATGTGCAAAAATGTCTCTGAGAACTCAATTCAGAGCTACATTCAAACAAAAACAAAAGCTCTCGTCCAACTCATCAGAAGAAAATGGAGCGATCAAAGCAGGAAAGAGAGAAGAGGAGAAGAGCAAGTAGCCACCGATTACCTGAGGAGTGCTCAAACAACACAATCCACACACTGCTATGATCTCCACCGATTCTCAGTCTTCGATCTTGGATTACCCACACGCACCGCTCTTTATTGTGCGTACTTGAACAATGCTGAGTTCTGGCCATCCAACGATCCAAGACTCTTCATGCCAATTGAACCGCTGCGATGCATGTTGCACGGAAAGGTCAATTATTGCAGGCGTAATTTCCGGAACACTGCTTGGAAGGTGCATGGAAAGACTTGACTTGACTTGCCTTTTCTGTTAACAATAAAAATAAAAAAGAAAGCTAACAAGGTATAGTCACATGCTCCTGGTGCTAACGTCGATGAGTCAATGACAAAAACACATCAGTTGTCGGATTAAATCAGATTTTGTTAAAAAAAATGTCTGTACGACACTCAATATTTAAATAAGGAAAATTGTTATTTTCAATCTATAATCAGATTTTTTTTTCAAAAGAGATTCCTTTGAAAAGGTAACTCACAAAATAAATCTATCCAAGAACAATTTCTCAAACTATATTTCTCCACGTCACCTCAAGCCTAAAGATAATCTAGTCATCATCAACCCCTCACCCAAGTCACTTTTGTCTCGATCCTTAAATTAATAATTTTTGACATTTTACATAAAATTTATTCTTTCAGTATTGGCTAACGGATTCTCCATGATCAAATATTTATTTAGTAATACATTTTCACTTTTTTATTTCGTTTGTTATTGAACTTTTTTATTTCATGTGGACATTCTTCTTTTGCTTAGCCTTTAAGCCAAGATCATCACTTACAATATCATGACTTTGACCAATTATATTGTTGTGATCTCCACCGTTCTCAGTCTTTGACATTTTATTATCAACACAAAAACACTCTCTGCGATTAAAAAAATTAGAGAGCAATTTCCACAATTTCCATAGCATTATGCGGAGGGTGCATGGAAACTACGTAGGTGCTGCTTGACATGACTTACTTTTTTTATTAATAGAAAATATAAAAGAAAACGCACCAACAATACAATACTCATAAGTGATTAGAGAACTATGTTAGATAGGATGGCAAATTGGCGTTAGAATAATATAAAGAAAAGTCCCCTTCTTTATAGCTCATTCAATTGGGATTAGCGTAAACGAAGTTTCTATCTAATTTCTCGGCTGCTGAAGGGTGACACCAGCTTCATTTCTTTTGCCCTTTTCTGTGGTTAAATTGAAGTAGCTGCTATTGATTTGTTTTAGCAATGTCTAGAGAAAAGAGATGGTGGCAACTTTTAGGAGGAAAACGTTAACAGGAGTATCTTCCACACTCTTTTTAGCATCTAGTCATTTTGTAAAATGTTATGCTAATTTGTCTATTCAATTCAATTTCTTCACAATTAAGTTGCATGATATATGTTTGTGTGTATAGAGAGATATATCTGTACGTGTGTCATAGCTTACCAAATAGTGGATCATTACTGTTAAGAAACCTTTTTAATCGGTGAAATTTTTTGATGTCCTTCTTACAAAATTCCAACCTCTTGATCAGAGAAATGCTAGGCCACAGTCATAAGAAAGTTTTGCCATGTCTCTTTCTCTCTCTCCCTAACAAGTGAAAGATTAACAAGTACTACATCATAATAGCATAGTAATGTGCACCTATTGTGATGTACAACATTACGACACGTTAAAGTAATTAAGTACAAGAACATCATAATAGCATAGTAAAATTTTTCTGTGACGTTATTGTTGACACCTAATTTTAGCCGATGCGTCATTAAAAATAAAAATTCGAGATTATGGTTTCCGATCGCGACGGAGCCTGTTTCTTGAGCAAAAAGTGTCGTTTTTTAATTCTGTCTGTTGGCTTAGCTTTTATAAGCGATTTTCTATTCATTTCATACAAAAACTCGAAAAGTCAAATGGTTGACTTTGGCGTTGACTTTTTGGTCAACCCTTTGACCAAAAGTCAACCCCAGGTCAAATTGGGGCTTTTCGCATAAAAAGATTCCTTTCAAGTCCAATTTCACTTTAGAAGTTGAAATTTTAGAAAAATTCAAAGATTCGATCATAAAATCAAGCTCCTAGTGAAAAGTCAACTAGGGTTTGACTTTTGGTCAAACCTTTGACCAAAAAATTTGAAAAAATTCAAAAATCCAAAAATCATCCTATTTTACATTCAATTTGCCTTTGGCATTAGAAATTTTGCAAAAATCGATTTAGAATCAACTTTTCCCCAAATTGCGGAAATTGATTCAAATCGGCCAAAAATGAAATTACTTCATTTCTAGTCGTTTTTTAGATTAGTTTTCTTCATGACATTTGATCTAGAGGTCATTTTATATCCAATTCTTGAATCAATTTTGCAATTCCAAGCCAAACACAAAAACCCCCAATTTTAGCCCTAATCAGTGATTTTGATCGATTCTTCATGATATGCGCAATTGAGGCACGAATGAGCCTAATTTCTTATATGAAATCCAAATTCAAAATCAATTTTGGAAAAATCACATGAATTTGATTCAATTTGATCAATTTAGTGATCCAATGATTAGGAAGTCTAAGAGTAATTGGTCTAAATAATGCAATTCAACTTGACCCACTCTAGACTAATAATCAATTTGATGAATTGAGACTCAATTTGGTTAATTAGACTTCAATTAAACTTGTTAGTCTAGTTCGGTCATACAATTACCCAAATTCAGAGCTAATTGACTCAAATCGGTTTAATTCAAATTGAACTAATCCGATCAGACTAGTCATTTTCCGGTCGAAAATTTTGATGATCGATAATCCGGTCGGACCAATCAAGGTTAGTCACATCCTCTTGAGTGCAAAAATGACAAAAAATGCCCTTAATAAAAAATGACAAAAAATGCCCTTAATTGAGAATGACAAAAATGCCCTTTTTCAAGGATTAAGCAAATTAATTAGGGGATTAGCAAATCAATCATGGCCATTCATTTAGAATTGATCATGTCCATCCACAATGCCATGTCATCAATCCTTAGCCTCTAAGGAATATCCTTAATCATTAAGGATGCATTTTGGACCATTTGATCAATCCAAGGGCTAAAATTCAAAGTGGAAGGGGGGTATATAGTTTTTTCCCTCCAAAAATCAAAGGAGGGGGTTCATTTTCAGATTGAGTTTCTCTCTCCTCTCTCTCTCTCTCCCTCTCTCTCTCCCTCTCTTTCCCTCTCACGTCCATCTCTCTCTCAAGCTCTCTCTCTCTCTCTCGGCAACAGCAGCTTTTCCGGCCACTTGCCGGCTGATTTCCGGCGAGCTCCTCCTCCACCGGCGTCCCCCACGGTGGCCTAAGGCCCGTCGCAACAGCAGCCGCCTTCGCTGGTGGCCGGAGCGCCCCCCTCCGGCGAGTTCTTCTCCTCGGCAGCATCACTGGCATTACCGCCGGTGATGTGATCAGCTGCTACAACCGGCTGATCCAGCCTTCCGGCGACCTCCTCCGGCGATTCCAAGCAACCGACTATCATCCTCGGTGTCCTCAAGTCGCTGTGGTGTCCGGCCTCGCATCAAACGGCCACCGGATCGCATTTTAAACTTGATTTTCGCTGATTAGTCCATTTGTGAGAAAACGAACTCATTCTCACATCATTTTGTGTAATCCATTGTCGTAGGTTGGCTGAGCTTTCCGAGATTTCTCCGTGTCATTCCAGATCAGAATACGGAGGCCGGATTGCTCGCTTGAGCGTTGGATCATCGTGAGACAAGGTAAGAACGCTTAAACGCAACTCTGCAAATTCGTGTCCAGAAAAACCTGATTGCTTGAGATGCTGATTCGAGTTCGTTAACGTCAGAATCTGATGAAGTGATAAACTAGAGAGTCGTAGTGTTCGTTTTAAGCTTCGATTTGATATATCATATGCTTCGATCGGACTTGATTTGCTATGTCAAAACACGTTTAGAAGTGAGGATCAGAATCTGAAATACCTTGTTTAAGTCTGTTCTGATGATTCCCTGACTGACGTTGTGCTGTTCGATGAATTTTATGATTTTCTACGATCATTTTCTGGAAAAACTTCCTTCATAAAAGTTGTAAAAAACATCTTGATCTATTCACTGTAAAATTTTCATAAAATTCTAAGCACATTAGCCTAGTACGATTTGCCACGTCATCTGCACATAATCTGGTGACATGCTGGTTTCAGTTCGACCTTCATGTGTTCTTCGGTCTTCATAAATTCGTGCGTTCGAGATATGAAAAAATGTTCTTCACAAAAGTTCTTCCTGAGATCGAGATCTTTCTATTGATACTAATTTCATCAAAATCGAAGATCATTTGAATTTTCAAAAGGAATTCTCATGATTTGATCAGTTCTGTGTCCAGATCTGATTTTTGTTCCTTTGGAGTTCACAAAGTGTTTCTCCGAATTTGATGAAGTTAGAGCCCTTTTTTGCAAAAATTCAAAACTTCAAAGTTGTTCATTGGGGTCTCAATATATTAACTGGAGATTTTGAGGACCTAACAGCAATTTTTGAAGGACTAATTTGTTTAAATTCTCATGAAAGGTATTTTCAGGTTAAAATTCCATTTGCAATTGAGTCCCTCGCGAAAATCGAATTTTATAAACATTTGGAGGGCTTTTTAGCAAAAACTCAAAACATGAAAGTTGTTGCACATGGGGAATCCTAACTACACAAAAATTTTCGAGCTGTTTTGATAAGGTTTGTTATTTTTCCCGCCATTATTTTGAAATTTATAACTGAACCAAGTCCAGTCTGTCACTGAGATTTAATTCGATATTTTCAGGAAAATTGGCTAGGATTTAGGAAACATGGTCTTCTTGACTTTTGATCCTCATGTCATAAGCTTTCTAATGACACCTAAATCACTTCATTCGGACGTCATTAGGATAGTTAATCATACTTGAACAGATTCAATCCGAATTAGGTATTAATTGAATAAGTGGTCTTTTTTTATAAAGCCCATTTCTCATTGTTGGATTGATTTCGAAACAAGGCCCATGGGCTTGAATGCATGCTCATTTTATTATAATGCATGTGTTTGTTAGATGAATGTTAGGCCCGGTGCATGTTCGGCGGGTAGCCCATTCAAGGTCATTAGAACCCGACTTTAGGGGTTAATTGATATGAGTTGCCGTTTTGTGAATGCAAATGGTAGCCCATTATCATTAACTATTAATCAAACAATGTTAGGTGATTAAGTGGGTGATGAATCGAAACGCATGAAAAACAAAAGCCGATCCCGAGGCCCGTGCTTAATTAGTGAATTGATTGCATCATTGTTCTTTCATATGTTGTATTTTCATGAATGAATGTTATGAATGTAAACACCGACACCCGAGAGGCGGTCCATGGGAGGATAATCCAAAATCGAAAAGACCAAGGTGATTGACCGATGTCCAATCCGGTCTCAATTTGTACTCATTCGATGATGGTTCCAAACCGATGTCCATTCCGGTTTCAATTTGTACTTGATTCATTCATTCCCGATCATGTCTCGGGTTTTCAATTCGTGTTGTAATAAACACCCGACAAGTTGCGGGTTCTTATCTTTTTACTTTCTCGCACTTAAAATTAGCTCATCTTTTCAATACTCAGAGTGTTTACTTTGCGAAAAGTCTTTCATTACAATTGATTGTTTCTTTCTTTTTCTAGACTAAGATAGGATTAGTTTAGAATCTCAAAAAATGAAAATACAAAAACAAAATGCATGATCACCTAGTGGACTAAGACTTTGGCATGAAAATGGTAAAAAACAAATGCATGACGACTTAGATAACAACCATATTAAGTTTAGTGGTACCGAAAGGGCGTTAATAGAAATATTAACGTAAGCTAGTCCCCGAACCTTTGATCTCTGGTTTTCGTAGAAACCGAAACGAAATTCCCGCGTTTCGGTTGGGTATCCTAGCCGACCCCCGACCTAGGCTAGTGGCGACTCCTAAAAAATAATAATCAATCCGCTGTCACGCGAGATATGGATTTAGGGAAAATCCACGTTTATGATCAATGGGTCATATGGCTAAACAAAAGATTTACACTTCAATAAAAAAATCATTTCAAAAAAGTGCCATATGAACCATCTCATGAACACTTATCTCTAAACCCGCCTCATCCGAGCTCGGCCCTCGAGGGGTAGGTCGCGACAGGCTTGGCGACTCCGCTGGGGACTAGGTTACAAACCTAAGTGGATTAAAGCCGTAATAAACTTGTTGGTTGTTATCTCACTTGTCTACATTTTTGTAGCATCGACTGCATGTCGAAGTCACGTGGAAAATGAGGTTAGTCCACTAACCATGTGTTAAATGGTTTTATAGGTGGGAGCCATAAGGGGTGGAGTGAATGCAAACCCTTTGTTTTGTAGGTGGTGTTCGGGTGAATGTCGAATGTATGAGATTATATTGAAGTGTTGTTTGCTTTAGATTTAAATGCATGTTTACTTGCTTTAGCACGACACAATGCACCCACATCCCGCGGTCTAAAACCCCGGATCGCTTTAGGGCACCTTTAGGAGGTATTAAGAGTGGAATCCGCATATGAATCCATGTGGTAATCCATTCTTTAATACCGCTCATCTTGATTAGTAAGAAGTGCACTGGCCGACGTTAGTAGCGGTGGGTAAACTCTTCTTATCTAATTAAGGTGGGGACCTTAAACCTTTAGAATCCTACCCTTAGGTGTCAAAACTCACATGTCCTCATGCGATGTGTCGATGTGCTTGCCATTTTCTCTTCATGGTAAGGTTGATTGTATCATTCTACAATTTCAATTATGCCATTTCAATTTCACGTTATATTTTTTTCAATAATGCGTGATGATTAATCTCGATGCCCCAAATTAGGATCAATCAAAATGGATATGTCGGAGATTCGAATCGTCCCCGTACCAAGAGCTCTTATGACTATGTGGGAACGTCTCGAGTCAAAGCATAAAGACTACGTGGAAAAGAGAATCGGATATCTTCCCGCCCTCTTATACATCGAGCCTCGTGTCGCCATGATCAAAGCATTGTCCCATTTTTGGAACTCAAAGACATCCACTTTTGTGTTTGGTCGAAATGAGTTGACCCCTACAATTGAGGAGTACGATATTGCCATTGGTAGAGTCGGGTCTTTTGGTCTAGTCAGTCCTCCGATAGATATAGATCCTATAACTCTTTTGAGCCAATTCTTAGGAATCGATATTCTCCAAATCAAAGGTGTTCTTAGAGGAAATTCCAATGCACTCCCTTTCACATTCTTAGAACGGCATTTTTCTAGTTTGCCAAAAGGATCGGGTAATCAAATTCCTCGAGTTTTTCTCTTAGCATTCTTTGGTTTTGTGGTTTTCCCATTTACCAAAAAGACTATGGATCCTTTGGTAGTTCACATTGTCAATCAAGTGTGTATGTTCAAAAGATTTTCCAATATGATTTTAGGCGAGACCTTCGTGTCACTCAATAGGTTCAAACAAAACAAAAATGGCATCTTTAGAGCCCCAATAGGTTTACTCCAAATTTGGTTGGTCTCTCACCTTAAAGATTTCGGTCTGAGCTTGAAAATCATAGATGTATCCAAAGATTGTCATCCTATCTCGCTCTTCCGAGAAAAGGAAGAGATCTTTCCCTATTGGTCGTTTTCAACTTGGTTTAATTTTTTCAAAAACCTTGTTCCAAATCAAATCCAATGGCATGTTCGTTGGCTTGGAAATCCCGGAGTGCGCCTTAATAACGGATCCGACAACCCAATCCCACTCTTGGGTCTTACGGGGTCTACGTCATATTACCCTTTTAGGGTGATCCGTCAATATCGTGCGCTTCAAAAGATTTCACCATTCCTCAAGCTGGGGTTATATCATTTTGACTATCGCAAAGATGTCATCCAAAAGGACCAAATGACGGATGTGAAGGAAATGATCAAGTCTATCATTGATATGTGGTACAAATGTTGCCCGGAGCCGATTCTCATTACCGATGAATCGGAATTGGAAGGGGAAATGAAGATCCATCACGCATTGCCAGAATATATACACCGTCGTATCGAGCCCGAGCTTAAAGTAGATCTCCCTAATGTTCCCGAGAAGCCAACTCAACAGCAAGCTATAGCCGCAAGAGCTCTTAGGGAAAGGGATGAGGCTTTAGCTGAGGTTGAACGTTTGACCCAAGAAAACAAACGAATTCGCCTCGCGTCTAAAGAAGATCCATTAGGAGTTTGGCTATATTCCATGAGGAAGTCTCCTTTCATGTAATTTAGATTTGATGTATAGGGTTTCCTTTTTACTCATGTTAGTAATCATGTAATAGGATTTTCCTTTTGTTTTTAGATTGATGTATAGGGATTATATTTCACGAATTTCGTTGTAATTAGTGAAATTTCCCTTTTATGTGCTTTCCCGAGGATTCCAATGGAATATAGATGGGGCATCTTGATTAATCATCGCGTGTTACCCCTTCAATTGTATAATTTCTTGTGAAGAAATTTTGATAAGAGATCATTCACATGGTATTGGGATCATGAGAATATTTCTTATTCCTATTTCATCCGAAGAAAATATAAAATTGAAGGGTTTTACATATTCGTTTCAATTTATTTTCCACGTACTAACTTGATCTTCATTTCATTTACAAGGTATTTGGAGAATGCCCAACCCCACTTGCACAAAGGATCTCCAAATGGATATCGAAAAACAGAACGATCGAATTGCCGATCTGGAAAACCGAATTGATGAAATAACTGCCACATTTGCAGACTTTGAAGCGTTTATAACTCCACTGCTTCCGACCAAGATTATGCCTACTCTTGCGGATCTTCAGGGTCAAATTAATGAAATGCGTGAGATGATGATGCGTCTTATGGATCGTGTAAATCAAATGACTATAGAATTGTCATCCCTTTGCATGCCGAAAACAATTGGTCTTCATTCAAAGGGTAAAGGAAAATGGCCTTATGAAGAACAAGCATCTGAAATTGAACTATCTTCTGGGATTGGAGAATGTAATCAAGGACATCTTGACAAAATGGACGTAGTTCGTATTCAATCGCGTCTTGACTCCAATAAGAAGCCACGTAAGCATGGCCCGTTTCGTCAGTTTGCACCCTTACCAAAGCCACTCTCTCAATTATTGCCTATGCTTTTGGAAAAGAGATTGGTGGCTAAGGAAGTTCCGAGAGAAAAGCTTCCAAAGTTTACTGGATTCGATATGTCCAAGACATGCGTGTATCACATGGGAGAAAAAGGACACGATGTTGATAATTGCTTGGTTCTTAAGGTCAAAATTCAAAATCTGCTTGATAAAGGGATTCTGTCTTTTGGGAATGCCGCATCAGAAGTACGAAAGGAGCCTGTCATCCTGGACCTGTGAACATGATTGATGTTGCTAAGCCACATGGGAGCACACTCACTTCTCTCTTGGTGTAGAGAACAACATGCTTAACCAGTTCTCATTTCATGCATTTTCGTTATTTTGTTCTTTCATTCATGTGTGTAAACACTTGGATCTTGAGCCGTTGATCCAAGGTAGTATATGTTGTAATACGGCCTTATCACTTTCAATTCAATAAAAGCATATGCATGTTTTGTTAATAGACGTGCAAAAGTATACCAAACCAGCCCTATGATGATGCTTTGAGGCCTGGACTTTTGCACGATCTATAGTTTCAAAATAATTTTTTGGAACAAGGATGTCCAATGATATGAGGACGAGTTCCCCTTGAAATTTTCGAAAATCTGGAATTCGAAAATTTGTTTTCATCACATCTTCATGCATTGCATTTCTTATTTTCATATACTGACCATTCTCTTGTTACATCTTAGGCATGACACTTTGCATAACCATAATAGTCATATGCATGGCTTGGATTCATGTCCAAAAAACTCATACGAATCTGATTATTCTGATCCCGAAAATGAAGAAGATTCCCAGGTTATTAAAAGGGAATGGATCTGACATGAAGAAACCACACCTCCCACAGAAGAGCAAACTGTTGTTATAAATTTGGGCGATTTAGAAAATCCCAAAGAAACAAAAATTGGAGCAAGTCTCTCTCAAGCAGATGCTGATCGACTGATCGAACTATTGAAAGAGTATCAGGATGTCTTTGCTTGGTCATATGCTGACATGCCAGGTCTGGACCCCAATATTGTGGAGCACACGTTGCCTCTTGATCCTGCCATTCTGCCTAAGAAACAGAAGCTTAGGAGGACAAAGCCAGAATTATCCAAGAAGATTGAGGAAGAAGTCATGAAGCTGTTAAAAGTGGATTTCATTGAAGTTACTCATTATGCTGATTGGATTGCTAATGTCGTCCCAGTCATGAAAAAGGATGGGCGAGTTCGGGTATGTGTCGATTACCGCGACTTGAACAAAGCAAGTCCCAAAGACGATTTCCCATTACCACATATTGATGTCCTGGTTGACAGCACCGCAGGATTTGAATTATTTTCTTTCATGGATGGTTTCTCTGGCTATAACCAAATCCGAATGAAGGAAGAAGATAAGACTAAAACATCTTTCATCACCCCATGGGGAACATTCTGTTACAAGGTTATGCCCTTCGGCTTGAAGAATGCAGGGGCAACTTACCAAAGAGCCATGGTGACACTATTCCATGACATGATGCATAAAGAGATTGAAGTTTACGTCGACGACATGATCGCTAAATCACGACAAGGTGAAGACCACATTGAAGTCTTGAGAAAACTGTTTGATCGACTTAGAAAGTTCAAGCTAAGGCTTAACCCCGCTAAGTGCATTTTTGGGGCAAAGTCTGGGAAGCTCCTCGGATTTATGGTTAGTAACAAAGGCATCGAGATTGATCCCTCGAAGGTGAAGGCCATTTGTGATTTGAAACCTCCTTCTACTGTTAAGGAAGTTCGAAGCTTGTTGGGAAGATTGAATTATGTCGCAAGATTCATTTCCCAGTTATCAGAAACCGCCAAACCCTTCTTCAAGCTGTTGAAAAAGAATGCCAAAGTTGAATGGAACGAAGATTGTCAGAAATCCTTTCAACAAATAAAGCAATATCTTTCACAGGCACCAGTTTTGGTACCGCCTACTCCGGGTATACCTTTGATTTTGTACCTCACCATTCACGATGAGTCTTTGGGAGCTATGTTAGCGCAGAAGAGATCAGAGGATGGAATAGAACGTGCTATTTACTACCTCAGCAAAAAATTCACTGCTGGTGAAGCTCAATACCCAGAAGTTGAAAAAACATGCGTAGCCTTAATTTGGGTATTACACAGACTACGGCAATATACCCTTCACCATCGCATTCTACTTGTGAATGAAAACGATCCTATCAAGTATCTCTTGGAAAAGCCTGCACTGGTTGGAAGGCTTGCCAAATAGCAAATATTGCTCTCTGAATTTGATATCCAGAGCATGACTCAGAAGTCTGTCAAAGGTCGAGCCATAGCTGATATGTTGGCTGAAAATCCCTTAAAGTCGAATGATTGGGATGAAATTGATGAAAGAATCCATTTGGTGTCACAAGACAAGTGGGTCATGTATTTTGATGGAGCCGTTAACCTCTCTGGTTCAGGTACTGGAGCAGTCTTGATATCCCCAGCGGGTCAACATTATCCAGTAGCCGCAAAGTTGGTATTTCCTTGTATCAATAACATTTCAGAATATGAAGCTTGCATCCTTGGTCTTCAATTAGCCATCGATATGAAGATTAAGAGATTACAAGTTTATGGCGATTCTGCACTTATCATTCTCCAAACAGGAGGTGAATGGCAAACTCGTGATTCAAAATTGATTCCTTATCATGAGTATCTTAAAGATTTGGTGGAAGAATTCGAAGAGATCTCATTTGATTATTTGCCAAGATCTCAGAATCAATTTGCTGATGCTTTGGCAACATTATCCTCAATGTTACAAGTAACTGATGGATTGAACGTTGATCCTTTGCAAATCGACGTTTTAAAGAAGCCTGCATATTGCATGGCTATAGAAGGAGAACTTGATGGTCAACCATGGTATTATGACATCATGAATTACCTTCGAGAAGGAAAATTTCCTCAAGGAAGTCAAGTTACGGATCGAAAATACTTGACTAAGTTAGCTTCCAAATTCTTTCTGAGTGGAGGTGCTTTGTACAAGAGATCTTTCGATTCGGTCCTGTTGAAGTGCGTAGACACCAAAGAGGCCAATTTATTAATGAAGGAGATACATGAAGGAGAATGTGGTCCTCATATGAATGGCCATCTTCTAGCAAGGAAGATCATGAGGCTAGGTTATTATTGGTTAACCATGGAAGCCGACTGTATTCAACATGTTAGATGTTGTTATCAATGTCAAATTTATGGGAACAAAATCAATGCTCCCCCAAATGAATTGCATCAAATGTCCAAGGCATGGCCTTTCTCAATGTGGGGGATTGACATTATCGGACCAATTAATCCTAAGGCGTCAAATGGACACCGCTTCATTCTAGTGGCTATTGATTACTTCACCAAATGGATCGAAGCCAATTCTTATGCTCATGTTACTGCGAGAAGTGTGGCAAAATTCATTCGTCAAGACATTATTGCTCGATATGGGGTTCCCGAAGCAATTATCACAGATAATGGGTCAAACTTGAATAACAAGGTAGTGGATGAGCTACTCAGTAAGTTTCACATTCGCCACTTGAATTCTTCTCCTTACCGCCCACAAATGAATGGAGCTGTCGAGGCGGCAAACAAGAATATAAAGAAGATTCTATCCAAGACGGCAGAGAATTACCGAGATTGGCATGATCGGTTGCCATACGCACTAATGGCTTATCGAACTTCCATTCGCACCTCGACTGGGGCAACACCATTCTCATTGGTATATGGAATGGAGGCAGTTTTACCTGTGGAAGTAGAAATTCCTTCATTAAGGGTGCTTTCGCAAATAAAGCTTTCTGAAGCAGAATGGATTCAACAGAGATTTGAACAGCTTAACATGATTGATGAAAAAAGGGTGAAAGCCCTATGCCATGGACAAAGCTACCAAAAGCGAGTGGCTAAGTCATTCAACCGTAAAGTTCGACCTAGGCATTTTGAAGTCAATGACCTGGTTTTGAGGAAAGTCTTACCCATTATTCCAGATCGTGGAAAGTTTACCCCTAATTATGAAGGACCGTATGTCATCAAGAAAGTTTTGCCTGGTGGAGCATTAATTCTTGTAGAAATGGATGGCCGAGAATTGCCAAAACCTGTGAACGCTGATGCTGTCAAGAAATATTTTCCCTGAATAAAATGTTTCGAATTGCTTTGGACTGAATCCAAGTCTCCTTAAGAACATTTGCATCATGCATTTCATGCATACATGGCATTTTTGCATATTTGTTCATTTTGTAGGTATTCAACTGTTCCCCAGGGAAGCTATTCCAAACCTCAAGGAGTCAAGCCCGAGGAAGTTGCTACATCAAATCAATCTTTTTCCCTAGAATTTAGGAAGTAGATTTTATGTGTGAAAACCTTTTCTGTCCAAAAGGTTTCTCAAGTTTAAAATAAAAATCCCCAGAGGAGTTTTTTTAAAAAATCAAATCAAATGTCTTGATTTATCAAAATTCCTCACAGACGGGAGATTTAACCAGATGATCCTTTGGAAAAACAAAGAGATGATTTCTCAAAAATGCCGAATGGAAATGCCTAGGATGATAAAAGGCAAACTTTTGATCAAACACGTCCCTATACTCATTTTGAGAGAATTGAGCGAAAAAGCCATGTCGTAGGATGTAGGGTTCGTCACATTGAATACATGGATTGAAATGATAAAAGGCATTTCATTTCTCTATCTTAAACACTCACGTTATCCTTTGCTAGCCACTTTGAGCCAAATAAGGAGAATTCTCAAAATACCCCTGTCAAGAACCACCCCACATTGGGGCAAAATAAGAAGTTGTGGTTGATCATTTTTGGAGCAAAAAGATTAAGAAAGATTTTATTGCTTTCACTTGCATCAACCTTCTTGTGGTAATTTCAGGTGAATCTTTATGGAAGCTCGAAATATCCCAAAGTGAAGAAGAGCATTCTGTTCCTTTACCCCAAACACAGTTATCCTTTGCTTAGCCAAATTGAGCCCTAGGCATCTTCATTTCAAAACCCAAAGTGTTGATTATCTCCCCACATTGGGGCAATGCATATGATTTACCAAGGAAATTTAGAGAAATTGGTGAATATGTATAAAAATATCTCGAGAGTCCAAAGAACTCAAAAGATAAATATTAGGGGGCATGAAAAAGCAGTGTGCCTGGTAAAAGCAAGGCCGATGCCCATAAAAAATGTATCAATGTCAAAAGCAAATGCAAAAGCAAGAAAAAGCAATATGCTTATGATAAAAGCAAAAGGATGCTTAGAAAGAGCAAAGCTCTTATGTTGCAAGAAAAATGGACTCTCGAGACAATTTGGTTTTCAAGAATCAAATGATGTCAGACTTGAATGATTTGGTAATGATGCCAAGATAATCATCATTCTTTTTTCAAACCCCTTCTATCAAATTTCAAGCCTTTTGAGCCTAACCCGAACCGACATTACAACCCTCTCCGAAGTCTCTTCCGATTGGGATGGTTTGAGTTAATGTAAAGATTTCACAAGGAAACTACCGCTAGAAGGAGTGGAAGTAATCCTATCTTATCTTATCTTCAAGGTTCTTGACTTGTAGACCCGCTGAAGATGTTGATCATATATCTTTGTTCTTGGCCTCAAAGCAAATACCCTTTGTGTAAGCCCATGACCAAGCCTACATTACGGTCCTTTGGAAAGACCTTTCTGATCAATCAATTTGTATTCAATGTGAATGTTTCCGAAAACCTTTGACATAGGTTCGTGAGGCATCACCAGTGAAAATTGAATAGCTTTCCCACATCGATAAATGGGAATCAAAGCCTTTATGAGAGCCAGTGTGAAAGACCTTTTTGATTAGGTTATTTCCAATTTGGCATTTTTATCTAACCTCTTTAAGTGGTTATTCAAAGATTATTTTGTTAAAATTTCCTCTTAAGGATTTTGATAATCAATGCCTTTCATCAAAAGTTGAAAAATTCCGTTTGATTTGTTGTTAAACAATCTCGGAACTTTTTTTCAAAATATTTTTCCCCAGTGGATCGGTTTTTGGTCATCCTAAACCAACCTCTCATTCCGGTTTTTGGTCATCCTAAACCATACCCCCGGTTTTTTGTCATCCTAAACCAACCTCTCATTCCCGGTTTTTGGTCATCCTAAACCATACCCCCGGTTTTTTGTCATCCTAAACCATACCCCCGGTTTTTTGTCATCCTAAACCATACCCCCGGTTTTTTGTCATCCTAAACCAACCTCTCATTTCCGGTTTTTGGTCAGCCTAAACCATACCCCCGGTTTTTTGTCAGCCTAAACCATACCCTCGGTTTTTTGTCATCCTAAACCAACCCCTTATTCTCGGTTTTTGGTTAGCCTAAACCATACCCTAGGTTCCTGGTCATCCTTAAACCTTACCTTAGGTTCTAGGTTATCCTTAAACCTTGTCCTTAGGTTCTAGGTCATCATTAAACCTTGTCCTTAGGTTCTAGGTCATCCTTAAACCTTGTCCTTAGGTTCCTGGTCATCCTTAAACCTTACCTTAGGTTCCTGGTCATCCTTAAACCTTACCTTAGGTTCTAGGTTATCCTTAAACCTTGTCCTTAGGTTCTAGGTCATCCTTAAACCTTGTCATTTGGTTCTTGATTTTCCTTAAACCATAGATTTCCCATAAAACCATTTTTGTCTTTTCTTCCTTCATTCCATCACATGAGAGAGAGAAGAGAAGAACACATGAATAATCTGACAATCCAACGGTAAGTGCTTCAGGTAAGACTCTGATCAAATGTCTTTGTCTTTCTTTCATTTCCCAAGTGGAATCGACTAAAATTTGCAGGTGCCAATTGGTCTTTGAGCGAAACCTCTTCGAACTTCCACTCAAAGAGGGGCAGCTGTTGACACCTAATTTTAGCCGATGCGTCATTAAAAATAAAAATTCGAGATTATGGTTTCCGATCGCGACGGAGCCTGTTTCTTGAGCAAAAAGTGTCGTTTTTTAATTCTGTCTGTTGGCTTAGCTTTTATAAGCGATTTTCTATTCATTTCATACAAAAACTCGAAAAGTCAAATGGTTGACTTTGGCGTTGACTTTTTGGTCAACCCTTTGACCAAAAGTCAACCCCAGGTCAAATTGGGGCTTTTCGCATAAAAAGATTCCTTTCAAGTCCAATTTCACTTTAGAAGTTGAAATTTTAGAAAAATTCAAAGATTCGATCATAAAATCAAGCTCCTAGTGAAAAGTCAACTAGGGTTTGACTTTTGGTCAAACCTTTGACCAAAAAATTTGAAAAAATTCAAAAATCCAAAAATCATCCTATTTTACATTCAATTTGCCTTTGGCATTAGAAATTTTGCAAAAATCGATTTAGAATCAACTTTTCCCCAAATTGCGGAAATTGATTCAAATCGGCCAAAAATGAAATTACTTCATTTCTAGTCGTTTTTTAGATTAGTTTTCTTCATGACATTTGATCTAGAGGTCATTTTATATCCAATTCTTGAATCAATTTTGCAATTCCAAGCCAAACACAAAAACCCCCAATTTTAGCCCTAATCAGTGATTTTGATCGATTCTTCATGATATGCGCAATTGAGGCACGAATGAGCCTAATTTCTTATATGAAATCCAAATTCAAAATCAATTTTGGAAAAATCACATGAATTTGATTCAATTTGATCAATTTAGTGATCCAATGATTAGGAAGTCTAAGAGTAATTGGTCTAAATAATGCAATTCAACTTGACCCACTCTAGACTAATAATCAATTTGATGAATTGAGACTCAATTTGGTTAATTAGACTTCAATTAAACTTGTTAGTCTAGTTCGGTCATACAATTACCCAAATTCAGAGCTAATTGACTCAAATCGGTTTAATTCAAATTGAACTAATCCGATCAGACTAGTCATTTTCCGGTCGAAAATTTTGATGATCGATAATCCGGTCGGACCAATCAAGGTTAGTCACATCCTCTTGAGTGCAAAAATGAAAAAAAAATGCCCTTAATAAAAAATGACAAAAAATTTCCTTAATTGAGAATGACAAAAATGCCCTTTTTCAAGGATTAAGCAAATTAATTAGGGGATTAGCAAATCAATCATGGCCATTCATTTAGAATTGATCATGTCCATCCACAATGCCATGTCATCAATCCTTAGCCTCTAAGGAATATCCTTAATCATTAAGGATGCATTTTGGACCATTTGATCAATCCAAGGGCTAAAATTCAAAGTGGAAGGGGGGTATATAGTTTTTTCCCTCCAAAAATCAAAGGAGGGGGTTCATTTTCAGATTGAGTTTCTCTCTCCTCTCTCTCTCTCTCCCTCTCTCTCTCCCTCTCTTTCTCTCTCATGTCCATCTCTCTCTCAAGCTCTCTCTCTCTCTCTCGGCAACAGCAGCTTTTCCGGCCACTTGCCGGCTGATTTCCGGCGAGCTCCTCCTCCACCGGCGTCCCCCACGGTGGCCTAAGGCCCGTCGCAACAGCAGCCGCCTTCGCTGGTGGCCGGAGCGCCCCCCTCCGGCGAGTTCTTCTCCTCGGCAGCATCACCGGCATTACCGCCGGTGATGTGATCAGCTGCTACAACCGGCTGATCCGGCCTTCCGGCGACCTCCTCCGGCGATTCCAAGCAACCGACTATCATCCTCGGTGTCCTCAAGTCGCTGTGGTGTCCGGCCTCGCATCAAACGGCCACCGGATCGCATTTTAAACTTGATTTTCGCTGATTAGTCCATTTGTGAGAAAACGAACTCATTCTCACATCATTTTGTGTAATCCATTGTCGTAGGTTGGCCGAGCTTTCCGAGATTTCTCCGTGTCATTCCAGATCAGAATACGGAGGCCGGATTGCTCGCTTGAGCGTTGGATCATCGTGAGACAAGGTAAGAACGCTTAAACGCAACTCTGCAAATTCGTGTCCAGAAAAACCTGATTGCTTGAGATGCTGATTCGAGTTCGTTAACGTCAGAATCTGATGAAGTGATAAACTAGAGAGTCGTAGTGTTCATTTTAAGCTTCGATTTGATATATCATATGCTTCGATCGGACTTGATTTGCTATGTCAAAACACGTTTAGAAGTGAGGATCAGAATCTGAAATACCTTGTTTAAGTCTGTTCTGATGATTCCCTGACTGACGTTGTGCTGTTCGATGAATTTTATGATTTTCTACGATCATTTTCTGGAAATACTTCCTTCATAAAAGTTGTAAAACACATCTTGATCTATTCACTGTACAATTTTCATAAAATTCTAAGCACATTAGCCTAGTACGATTTTCCACGTCATCTGCACATAATCTGGTGACATGCTGGTTTCAATTCGACCTTCATGTGTTCTTCGGTCTTCATAAATTCGTGCGTTCGAGATATGAAAAAATGTTCTTCACAAAAGTTCTTTCTGAGATCGAGATCTTTCTATTGATACTAATTTCATCAAAATCGAAGATCATTTGAATTTTCAAAAGGAATTCTCATGATTTGATCAGTTCTGTGTCCAGATCTGATTTTTGTTCATTTGGAGTTCACAAAGTGTTTCTCCGAATTTGATGAAGTTAGAGCCCTTTTTTGCAAAAATTCAAAACTTCAAAGTTGTTCATTGGGGTCTCAATATATTAACTGGAGATTTTGAGGACCTAACAGCAATTTTTGAAGGACTAATTTGTTTAAATTCTCATGAAAGGTATTTTCAGGTTAAAATTCCATTTGCAATTGAGTCCCTCGCGAAAATCGAATTTTATAAACATTTGGAGGGCTTTTTAGCAAAAACTGAAAACATGAAAGTTGTTGCACATGGGGAATCCTAACTGCACAAAACTTTTCGCGCTGTTTTGATAAGGTTTGTTATTTTGCCCGCCATTATTTTGAAATTTATAACTGAACCAAGTCAAGCCTGTCATTGAGATTTAATTCGATATTTTCAGGAGAATTGGCTAGGATTTAGGAAAAATGGTCTTCTTGACTTTTGATCCTCATGTCATAAGCTTTCTAATGACATCTAAATCACTTCATTCGGACGTCATTAGGATAGTTAATCATACTTGAACAGATTCAATCCGAATTAGGTATTAATTGAATAAGTGGTCTTTTTTTATAAAGCCCATTTCTCATTGTTGGATTGATTTCGAAACAAGGCCCATGGGCTTGAATGCATGCTCATTTTATTATAATGCATGTGTTTGTTAGATGAATGTTAGGCCCGGTGCATGTTCGGCGGGTAGCCCATTCAAGGTCATTAGAACCCGACTTTAGGGGTTAATTGATATGAGTTGCCGTTTTGTGAATGCAAATGGTAGCCCATTATCATTAACCATTAATCAAACAATGTTAGGTGATTAAGTGGGTGATGAATCGAAACGCATGAAAAATAAAGGCCGATCCCGAGGCCCGTGCTTAATTAGTGAATTGATTGCATCATTGTTCTTTCATATGTTGTATTTTCATGAATGAATGTTATGAATGTAAACACCGATACCCGAGAGGCGGTCCATGGGAGGATAATCCAAAATCGAAAAGACCAAGGTGATTGACCGATGTCCAATCCGGTCTCAATTTGTACTCATTTGATGATGGTTCCAAACCGATGTCCATTCCGGTTTCAATTTGTACTTGATTCATTCATTCCCGATCATGTCTCGGGTTTTCAATTCGTGTTGTAATAAACACCCGACGAGTTGCGGGTTCTTATCTTTTTACTTTCTCGCACTTAAAATTAGCTCATCTTTTCAATACTCAGAGTGTTTACTTTGCGAAAAGTCTTTCATTACAATTGATTGTTTCTTTCTTTTTCTAGACTAAGATAGGATTAGTTTAGAATCTCAAAAAATGAAAATACAAAAACAAAATGCATGATCACCTAGTGGACTAAGACTTTGGCATGAAAATGGTAAAAAACAAATGCATGACGACTTAGATAACAACCATATTAAGTTTAGCGGTACCGAAAGGGCGTTAATAGAAATATTAACGTAAGCTAGTCCCCGAACCTTTGATCTCTGGTTTTCGTAGAAACCGAAACGAAATTCCCGCGTTTCGGTTGGGTATTCTAGCCGACCCCCGACCTAGGCTAGTGGCGACTCCTAAAAAATAATAATCAATCCGCTGTCACGCGAGATATGGATTTAGGGAAAATCCACGTTCATGATCAATGGGTCATATGGCTAAACAAAAGATTTACACTTCAGTAAAAAAATCATTTCAAAAAAGTGCCATATGAACCATCTCATGAACACTTATCTCTAAACCCGCCTCATCCGAGCTCGGCCCTCGAGGGGCAGGTCGCGACAGTTATGATGTATTATAGTAATCAAGTGCAAAAATGGTGTGAAACAGAAGTGTGCACGTAAAAATTTTCAAAAGATGAGTGGGTCCATTGCCTATTGACTTGCTTTTTTTTTCTCACCCACTTTTTGAAGGTTGAACCTTTTTTTAAGCTAAAGGGATTATTCTTTTTAATCCGTAGCTCCAGGAAACTTCAAAGAAATTTCCTGTTCCAGATTTTTTTTCATTGTCCTTTATGAGGTAAGACAAGTTAGTCAAGAAATTCTAATGCTAATAATAAGTAATGATGGGTATATGAATTCCCTTTAATTAGCCAAGAAGAAAAGCATATTGTTATATGACTTCAGTAATTTCTCACTCACTAAGATGATCGATTCAAGTGCGACATCCTAGGATGCGTCGCCGATCCAAAAGCCAACACAGAGACTTAAAGCACATGCGGAAGCAAATCAAACACCCGTACAGAACTATAACACCAAACCAAGGATAGCCACAAACGAGAACAAGATTACAAAATAACACTTGTATTACTATGGGAAACCATATACAATATCCATATACAGCCCACACTTAAAAATCAAAAGTGATTCAACGGCCACTAACGTCAACATGGGGGACATGCGACTCGGCGATCAAGCACTACAACTAGCTGGGGCACCTCCCAAAACACATCGGTACGCCTACCATCCTCAAGGCTGGGGGTTTGAAAATGTGGTTTAAACAACAATGAGAATAATCTTAGTGAGTAATTCCCTAAATCTAAGCTAGGTTAACGTGTACCTCCTGACGAGTACTAAATAACGTATAATTCAATACATAAGCTGACTCAGGCCCTCGAGCCTAAATCTAAATTTTTACTTGACCCTACAAGTTAGGCATTCTATAGGAATAACCACAACAGGACCATAGAATCAGTCCGAGGCACATACACACAAATCATTCAGTCCCGACGTATGTAATGCACATGCTCATGTTCGCACTCATGGTCATGCCTCATCAATGCATTAACGCACACTTGCATACTAGCATTCAGCCATTTATCAATTTCTCCTTCGGCCCGCGTTAAACGCATTAGGTCCAACACTTCGAGATTGATCTCTGGCTTGCGTAATATGCATTAGGCCCATGACAAATTACCCGCGTAAAACGCATCAGGTTGGTCATCTTCCGGTAAACCGGGCATCGTCCCGCATAACACGCCTCAGGATGGGTTCACTACCCCGCGAAAAATGCGTCAGGGTTTATTGTGATCACACATTCAGAGGCATCAATTTTTATCTGAACCCCGCTAATACGCATTAGGACATTTTAGGTGATTATAATGCACATGTCACTCGGGCACACTTGTAAATGCACATGCCGTGTCAATGCTTATGACGCACACCCATGACTACAACAATCACACTTGCGCATTCACACATTTCACAGTGAGCATTTAATATTGCTACACTACTTGTTCAATTCGTCGTGCAATATGCTGAGACCACAATTCATTACACCCAACCACATATTAGTACAACCATGGAATCAATTCAAGCACCCGTGCACGGTACACAATTCACAAGCATAATCACACAACTAATTCAACAAGAATTTGCGCATTCGAGGCCCACCAAGCTAATCCATTCCTAGTCCCTCTAGGCATGCGACGTAGCATCATCAAATTAATCACAAACAAGGCTCAATTAGCCCGTCAATTGCACCCTGCGATCATTCCCGGTAATTGCACGGTTAAACCTCAAATTGATCGCGCCGCGCCCAAATTAAATCCCGTTGTGGGCAGCCACTATACTGCAATTTCTAAGCTAATAATTATCGCCAAAATGCTCCATTATGCTTCCCAAATATCATTCTAATCAGCCACCACGAGATCAAATAAGGTGCGCATCTATAATCCACATTTCAAACCTGAATTTTTCCGAACTTGGGCTGTTCCAATCCAAATTTGTCCAGCCCATGTACAGCGCCTCTCGGGCCACCAAACCTCCATTAATTCATCCTACTAATCCACCGAATCAACCACAATAACAGCCCCTAATTACCTCCACAATTTAACCCCCAAATTACACTAATTAACCCCTAAAACCCGTGTAGAAATGCAATTTATCTTAATTAGGGTTTAGAGTTAAACTCACTTGGCATCCTAAGCTGGAAACTGGGCCAAACATACGACGAGGGAGGCTGGGTAGTGGCGGAACAGCGGCGGCAACGGCGACTCTCCCGGCGTGCGTATGACGGCGGCCTAGGTGGGGGAGCCAATCCTCACGCGGTTGAGGGAGAAGGGAGGAGGAAGAGGACGGATTGGTGAGGCTGGTGAGGTGAGGGGTGGTGGTTCCCGGCGGCGACACCGGCGGCGGAGGCGGCGGCGGCTCCTCCGGCGAGGTGCTCCCCACGGCCAAAACAAGAGAAAGAGAGGGGGAGCGGAAGAGAGGAAGATGTGGCGAGAGGGAGAGGGAGATGGAGGCTAAGGGGGGCGGGGTGGACCGGCGGTGGCTGGTCGGACGAGCAGCAATGACGGGGATGGCTGGGCTCGTCGGGACTGAAACAGGGGAGAGGCCAGGGAAGAGAGAGAGACAGGGGGAGGAAGACTGGTCTCGCGACAGCTGAAGGCGACACGGCGACCTCGCGGCAGCAATGGGCACGCTGGCCAAACTGGCAGGCGGCGAGCTGGTGGAGGTGGTGTCGGGCAGGCTGGGGGGAGCTGCAGAGGGGGGAAGCTTCTGTGGCGGTTGGCGAGGTGGCAGCGTGGCGGCGATGACGAGCAACGAGGCGGCGTCGGATAGAGCAGAGGCCAGGCGCGGCTCGTCGAGGAAGAAGGAGATCGAGGAAGAAGGAGAGACGAAGGGAAAAGAGAGAAGAAAAGGAGAAGAAGAAGGAAGAGGAGAGAGAGAGAGAGAGAGAGAGAGAGAGAGAGAGAGAGAGAGAGAGAGAGAGAGAGTGGGGTGTGTCAGAGAGAGGGGAGTGTGCGTCCATGATGGACGTTGCATGCAGGGGAAAAGAGAGAGAGAGAAGAGAGAAGGAAGGAGGGATGGGACAGACGCACGGGGAAGAGAGAAGAGAAGATGTGCGGGCAGGGGGAGTTTCGGCGCGACAGAAGGAGAGAGAGTGAGAGAGAGAGAGAGAGAAAGAAAGAGAGAGAGGAAAAAAAATATATAAACATTCAAATATTAATTGCCATCCGATGGCCCAAATTAAAAATCGAAAACGATCTACCAGTCCAAACTAAACCTTGGATATAATAAGGGGAAAAGGTCAAATTAATTAAAACTAAACTATAACGAAGGAGGTCCGCTAGTCCAAATTCGTACCCGATCAAAAATTCACTTTTCTACTATTTCTGACAATCTCGATGTTGGCCATGATAATCTCGACACCATCCAATTTATTTCGTCCTGAAACTCAAGAAATTCGACACCGAAGTTTGGGCTCTAAATAACGGCCAAATTCGATCGAGTGCGATTCTAGCGAAATTTCAAAATTTGAAAACGATAACCGGGGAGTGATCAGTTCCCGGGCGAGATTTTACTATAAGCACACTGACGAATTACACGTTTTATAAATCCCAAAAATGGGCCGAAATTCGGGATGTCGTGCATTTGATTACTCTTCTTTTCTATCTCATGAGAATTGCAGTATACATGAACAACAACTCAAATTGAAAGAAAGGAAAAAAGAAAGAAAGATTGATTCAATGGCCTCTCAAAAATATGAGAAGATGGGGCTGCTTCTGGTCCGGCGCTTTTATGCATAACAATTTTGCCATGTCTGTCAGCCATTCAATGCAAGTATTTGAATGTCATCTGTCCATTTAATTTGGGCAAAAGTACACCACAAGTGCCATAACTTGTGTACGGAGATCACTTTGGTGCCATAACTTTTTTTTGGATCACTTTGGTGCCAATTTTTTTGAAAAACGATCACTTTAGTGCCAATGCTGACGTGGCCGCCGGAAATCTGACGTGTCTATTTTTTTTATTAATTTCCGATGCTGACATGACTCGCCGAAAATCTGACGTAGCTCTTTTTTTGGCCGGAATTTTGGTCGGAGTCACTAAAGTGATCTTTTTTCTCCGATTTTGTCACCAAAGTGATCTGAAAAAAAGTTATAGCACCAAAGTGATCGCCGTACACAAGTTATGGCACCAATAGTGTCCTTTTGCCATTTAATTTGCATTGAGCTGTGCAATCAAAACTTTGCCAGTGTGAACCATTAGATTGAGCATGGTAAAATTGCCATGTTCAAGGCCATTGGATCACAGCAAAGACCGAAAGACGAGGAAAACTTTTATGGTACACCTATTATAATGTTACAACATTACAACACATCAGAGTAATTAAGTACAAGAACATCATAAGAGCATATTCTATGACGTAATCAAGTGCAAAAGTGATGTGAAACAGAAGTGTGTAACTAAAGATTTTCAAAAGATGAATGGAATCAACACTGATGGAAGTTTCGCAGGAAAAATATGAGCTGACTAAGACATGGGACCTGTGGTATCCGTCGCCTAGTGACTTGCTTTTCTTTACTCACCCACTTTGATGACAAAAAATTTGCCTTAATCCTGCTTTTTTATCAACAGGGAAAAAAGAAACAATAAAGTGAGAGCATTTACACTTCTTGTGGACCTCCAATTGATTGTGTTCCTGAGTGGGTTGGAAATTGGAATCTAAAAGAAACTAAATATATTTGTTCATCTCTCTAATAAAAAATTGCTCTTTGTGACCCAAAAGAAGAAATAATTATTGAAAAAGATATATGATTTGTCATAAGTGATTAGAGAACTGTGTTAGATAGGATGGCAAATTGGCATTAGAATAATATAAAGAAAAGTGCCCTTCTTTATAGCTTATTCAATTGGGATTAGCATAAACAAAGTTTCTGTCTAATTTCTTGGCTGCTGAAGGGTGACACTGGCTTCATTTCTTTTGCCCTTTTCTGTGGTTAAATTGAAGCAGCTGCTGTTGATTTGTTTTAGCAATGTCTAGAGAAAAGAGATGGTGGCAACTTTTAGGAGGAAAACATTAACAGGAGTATCTTACACACTCTTTTTAGCATCTAGTCATTTTGTAAAATGTTATGCTGATTTGTCTATTCAATTCAATTTCTTCACAATTAAGTTGCATGATATATGTTTGTGTGTATAGAGAGATATATTTGTACATGTGTCACAGCTTAACAAATAGTGGATCATTACTGCGAAGAAACCTTTTTAATCAGTGAAATTTTTCGATGTCCTTCTTACAGAATTCCAACCTCTTGATCAGAGAAATGCTATGCCACATTCCAGTAATGATAATTTACAAAATCATGCCTTTCATCTATCGTCACGCGAGGGCTACAATCTCCATGGTCGCGGTGATGGGGCTCATCTCCACCGCGGGGATTGATTTTCACAGAGAGATAGACGTGGCCATGGAGGTCACGGCCTCTGTCGACTCTTTCCGATGGAGATCTGCAGTCACTGGAGGCCACGACTTCCATGGCTGCGGGTTCAAATAAAATATCCTTGCGCTCATATGCCCTATTTTTTCTTGGACCATTAGACGGTTTCTGAATCAGCAATAAAGTCACTTTTCTCGTCTCAGCAATTTGTTCTTTTCTTCTTTTTTCCTAAAAAGAGGTAAGTTGATGTCGTGGGGAAAGTTCATGTAATGGAATCTTAACTGTTCACGACATCAATGAACCTTTTTTTCTCATCAACGACCCTCGCTGCCACTTAAGCTAAGGTCAAAAGGATAAAAAAGAGAGGAAATATCACATGCAATTCATTGTACTTTCAGGGTAAAACTTACAAATTCAAAGTTGTGCAATTTAAAAATGTTTAGCTAATTTGTCTATTCAATTCAATTTCTTCACGATCAAGTTGCATGATATATGTGTGCGTATACATAGAGATATATTTGTAGATGTATCCCAGCTTAACAAATATTGGGCCATTAATGTGAAGAAACCTTTTTAATGGGCAAAATTTTTCAATGTCTTTCTTGGAGAGTTCCAATCCCTCTATTAAAGTGATGCTATGCCACTTTCATAGGAAACTCCTATTATATCTCTCTCTCTCTCTCTCTCTCTCTCTCTCTCTCTCTCTCTCTCTCTCTCAAGTGAAAGATTGACAAGTATTTTTTGAGTATGCTTTTCAAATAATTCAATTATGTGAATCGTATAAGGTCCCCACATTTTTCAATGGTTGAGATAAACTAACATTTTTGTTTTGCCAAAAAAATCATCAAGAATAGCGTGCAACCAAAATCGTGCATTTGATTACTCTTCTTTTCTATCTTGTGAGAATCACAGTGTACATGAACAGCAACTCAGAGTGAAAGAAAGGAAAAAAGAAAGAAAGATTGATTCAATGGCCTCTCAAAAATATGAGAAAGATGGGGCTGCTTCTGGTCCAGCGCTTTTATGCATAACAATTTTGCCATGTCTGTCAGCCATTCAATGCAAGTATTTGAATGTCATCTGTCCATTTAATTTGAGTTGAGCTGTGCAATCAAAACTTTGCCAATGTGAACCATCATATTGAGCATGGTAAAATTGCCATGTTCAAGGCCACTAGATCGCAGCAAAGACCGAAAGACGAGGAAAACTTTTATGGTATACCTATTGTAATGTTACAACATTACAACACATCAGAGTAATTAAGTACAAGAACATCATAAGAGCATATTCTATGACGTAATCAAGTGCAAAAGTGGTGTGAAACAGAAGTGTGTAACTAAAGATTTTCAAAAGATGAATGGAATCAACACTGATGGAAGTTTCGCAGGAAAAATATGAGCTGACTAAGACATGGGACCTGTGGTATCCGTCGCCTAGTGACTTGCTTTTCTTTACTCACCCACTTTGATGACAAAAAATTTGCCTTAATCCTGCTTTTTTATCAACAGGGAAAAAAGAAACAATAAAGTGAGAGCATTTACACTTCTTGTGGACCTCCAATTGATTGTTTTCTTGAGTGGGTTGGAAATTGGAATCTAAAAGAAACTAAATATATTTGTTCAGTATTTGGTGATTTGAAAGTAATATATACCTTACCTTACCAAAAAAATATATATATATTTGTTCATCTTTCTAATAAAAAATTTCTCTTTGTGACCCAAAATAAGAAATAATTATTAAAAAGGATATATGATTTGTCAAATAATATAGAATGATGACACGAAAGTTAAATGTATTTTGGGTCTCATGCTAATTATGTGTACAAAGATTGTAGGTTCAACCTCTCATGATTAGCGCAGTTGGTTAGCAAATCAGAAATTTTCATCTTATAAACTAGAGTCAGATGTCCAAATCTCATCAAAACGACTCTAAGTCAAAGCCACCTGCGTACAGTCCAAAGGTCTGAACTTAACCAATTTATAAGTTTAGCAAGTTATTTCATGTGCTTTCAAATAGCCAGCTTATATGCCGGTGCGTATGAGTTATCGTAAGTTTGCTCTTGCAGACACTAAAACTAAAATTGGTTTGAAAAAATTCTTCAAATTTTCATTCTCACTATCATTTGACTGAGTAGCTGAAGTTTCTCTCTCTCTCTCTCTCTCTGAATACCCAGTTAATTCTTCAGAGCTCCAAAATATTAGCCCGAACTTAACCTTGAGTGACAATTCTTGCCTAAACTTTTTTTTGTTTTAATAAAAAACACCAACTTTTACTCAAATCCCAAATATGACCCCCGTAATGTAAAATTTTTAGATTGTTGGGGTTAGATATGGGATTTAAGTGAAAATTAGTGATTTTTTATGAGACAAAAAAAAGTTTGGGTCAAAATTGTCACTCAAGGTAAAGTTGGTGCTTTTTTTTTTGAATTAGGCCCGCAAATTTATCAATAATTGGAGCATTTCTGTGATTTTTTTGAAGGTTGAAGCTTTTTTTAAGCTAAAGGGATTATTCTTTTCAATCCGTAGCTCCAGTAAGCTTCAAAGAAATTTCCTGTTCAACATTTTTTTTCATTGTAAGACAAGTTAGTTAAGATATTCTAATGCTATTAAATAATAATGATGGGTATAGGAATTCCCTTTAATTAGCCAAGGAAAAAAGCATATTGTCATATGACTTCAGTAATTTCCCACTTGCTAAGATGATCATCCAAGAAGGATTGTCTTAAAAGATAGATTAATACCATGAAAAATCCAAACTGGTACACATATGACTAATTTGTTCCAAACTAATTTTTTGATTACCAAAAACTCCAAACCGATACACTTATGATAAATTTATCCCAAGCTAATCTTTTGACCCCCAGAAACCCCAAACTTGTTCATTTGTGACAAATTTACCCTCCATTTACTTGGATTAATACCACGAAAAATCGTAAACTTGTACATTTGTGACAAACAAAGGATAAAAATCCCAAACTGGTATACCCGTCAACTACCACATATTTTTTAACTTAGAAATTTCACAGTAAATTTAACGGAAACTAACAGAGGATAAAATTGTCATAGGTATACCAGTTTGGGGTGAATTTATCACAGGTGTACCAGTTTGGGGTTTTCATGGTATTAACCCTTAAAAGATTCATTTTTATTAGTGAGATAATTTTTCCATTACTCACAGTAACAAACACAAATAGTATATAAAGAGATTGAAGCCCCACAATATAGAAATATGATATATTAGGAATGGGATATATTATGAAAAATTAAACCAAACGTGTATTGTTAGTTCCAATTTCTACAGAAAATTTTCATACCAAACGTTTTTCGGTGAAAAATAGAAAATGTAAACCAAAACAATTTCTGTTTTCAATGAACTGAAAATGTTTTTCCGAACCAAATGAGCCGTAAGTAAACTTGACTCTAGTTATTTTCAACGAAATTATGTTCACTTGAAAAAGTTTCCGTGAAAATTATTTTTCAGGAATGATAATTTATAAAATCATGCCTTTCATCAGCGGTCACACGAGGGCTACAACCTCTGTGGTCGCGGTGATGGGGCTCGTCTCCATCGCATGCATTGATATTCGCAGAGAGAGAAAGAGATACGTGGCCATGGAGGTTGCGACCTCTATCAATTCCCTCCGATGGAGATCAGCAGTCGCAAGAGGCCTCGACCTCCATGGCTGTGGGTTCAGATGAAATATTCTTGCATTCACATGCCTTTTTTTTCTTTTTGCCGCTAGATGGTTTCTGAATCAGCAATATTTTTTAAATTTCAATTTTCACGTCTCAGCAATTTGTCCTTTTGTTCTTCTTTTCCTAAAAAATAAGAGACGTTGTCATGGGTAAAGTTTATGTGATGGAATCTTGACTGTTCAGTTGGTAGTGTCAAATTTGTGTCATCAACGACAGCAACGACCCCCGCTGCCACCTAAGAAAGCCTTTATTTTTGTGTCTACCGAATCAACACAAAGTGATAAAAAAAAAAGCAAATTTCATACGCAATTCATTGTACTTTCACAATAAAACTTATAAATTCAAAATCGTGCAATTTAGAATGTTGCTTAGAATTTCAATCATATTCTTTTAAGCAAATGACATTGTAAGAGGTATCTGGTTTGGTATTTTTTTGATGAGAAAGCCCACTTAATATAGATAAGCCAACCTAAGCTGCCAACTAGTGCCCAAATAGACGAACCAAATATGTGTTATGGGGATTCAAAAAAATTAAATGAAAATATAGAACTAGGTTTATCAATAATACTGTCTTCAAAGATAGTGATTTTCTCGATAGGATTCGAGATCTAATAGAGTCGACTCCAATGGATATCTTGTCCCTTAATACAGTGCCCAGACCCTAATCTTCCTCACTTAGTCTATGTAGATAGCAAAAATGAACCCGATTCAAGCTTAGAAGTGCTAGCCAATACACAGAAAGCATGAAAGAGATGAAGAGGAGAAGAAGGAACAAAGCATAGAGTAATGTTAATGGTGATCTTTTAGTTTGTGTTTTTTCTAGAAGATGCCTTTGGATATATAGATAAAGGAAACGACACACGGGAGATTTCTATTACAAAGAGTAATTCAATTTACAAACTTTATCTTCTTGACCAATTTCTATATAGCCTTCCTGTTGAAATATAAGTTTCTTCATCTAAATCGCCAATTTTTTGTCAAAATAAAGCCTTTCAATAATTTACGAAAAAACCCGGAATCAAATATAGCAGCTTCGGAACATTAACTATTCCACAAAAACCTAGGGGGTTTAGTCTATCCGGTGACACTACAAAAAAACACGGATTTTGCGACGGAAAGCTTTAGCGACGGAAAAAATTTCCGTCGCAAATTCCGTCGGAAATTTGCGACTGAAATTTTTTCGTCGCAAATTCCGTCGCAAATTTGCGACGGAAACTATACTACGTCGCAAATTTCGTCGCAAATTTGCGACGGAAAAAATTCCGTCGCAAATTTCCGTCAAATAATACGACTGTCGCAAAATCCGTCGCAAATTTGCGACGGCATTGTCGGTCCGTCGCAAATTTGCGACGAAAACACCCGTCCGTCGCAAATTCGTACTTTATCAACCCGTGCTATCTCTCTCTCGCTCACTCTTGCTGTCTCTCGATCTCTCTTGCTGTGTCTCTCTCTCGGTCTTTATCGCTTTTCTCCCGCTTTCATATATCTGAAATCAGCAAAATCCGCGCACGCACGTATTAATCTCGGTGAAGCTTTTGTACCGGTAAGTGCAAAATTGCTAACTTCATAACTATTCGTCGTTGCATTGTAATTTTTATTTTAATATATGTTTATGTTTAATTTTTTTTCGTATATGCATCACCTGTGTAATGACCGGTGACCGGTGAGACCTCGCCGGACTTCGGATGAGCAAAACGGCCACGCGGTTTTGCGACGGAACCGTTTTTCCGTCGCAAATTTGCGACGAAATTGTTTTTCCGTCTCAAAATTGCGACGGATAATTGAAAAGTACGTCGCAAATTTGCGACGGAGATCCGTTTCCGTCGCAAATTTGCGACGGAACCGTACTTTCTCCGTAGCAAATTTGCGACGGAACCGTTTTTGTCCGTCGCAAATTTGCGACAGAAACCGCATTCCGTCGCAAATTTGCGACGGAGTGGTTTTATCCGTTGCAAATTTGCGACGGAAACTGGTTTCCGTCGCAAATTTGCGACGGAGAGCTTTTTCCGTCGCAAATTTGCGACGGAATAGTTTTTTCCGTCGCAAATTTGCGACGGAGATCCGTTTCCGTCGCAAATTTGCGACGGAGTGAGGTTTCCGTCGCAAATTTGCGACGGATTTCGTTTTCCGTCGCAAATTTGCGACGGAGTGTGGTTTCCGTCGCAAAAACCGGTCTCCGTCGCAAATTTGCGACGGAGCACAATTTGCGGCCTATCCTATTTTCTGTCACAAATTTACGACGGAATTTTCATCACAATTTGCGGCCTATCCTATTTTCTGTCACAATTTGTGAGGAATGAATTCCGTTTCCATCGTTCATTAAAAATTAATAAAAAATATAGATTTTTATGTGATTAATCTTTTCTGGGTTTGTACCTAATTGAAGGTCTCGCAATCCAAGTGGACATTGCAATTCTCATCAAATTGATCACTTTGTCCTACTAATATTTCAGTCAAATATTTAGGTAAGTCTTCTTTACATTGTAATTTTTTCTATTTTTGCAATTTCATATTAATTGTTGCGTGACTAAAAAAAATTATAATTTCCAAAATTTTATAGTTTTAATTAAGAACAATAGATGTGATATTTTAAATATTTTACCAGAATTTTATATTTTAATACAGACACAATGCAAAGAGAAAGGGTTTGGATGTATAATAAGAACTTACCTGGACGTCAAGGATTAACAGATGAGTTTCGTACTGGGTTGGAGCTATTTTTAGACTTTGCTAGTAGTAAATATGAGTTTATGGATGGAAATAAGTTAAGGTGTCCGTGCAAAAAGTGCGGTAATGGTAAATTTCTTGTGTGTGATCAAGTTAGAGAACACCTTACAAGATTTGGGTTTACTCCGAACTATTATAATTGGACTTCCCATGGTGAACCATTTATATCTGATGAAGGATATGGAAGAAGTGACCAATTTTAAGTTAGGGAAGAATGTGGCTATTATGAGCAATTGAACCCATACGAGAGGATGGTGATTGATGCAGCTAGTTGTAATTTTGTCCCAGAATCAAATCATGCAAGTACTAGTTTTACTCCTACACGTGAACAAGCGAGTACTAGTCATGCTTCACAATTGGAAGATATAGGAGTAACGGGTTTTGAGGAAAATGTGGATAATGAAACTTTTCAATCTAATCAGTTCTGGGATGTGTTGAAAGCAGCAGATGAACCTCTATGGGCAGGTTGTGAGGACCACACTAAATTATCGGTGACAGCCCGACTATTAAATATCAAGGCAGAGCATAATGTGTCTGCGGATTGCTTCAACTCTTTTGTTGAAGTAATGCGGGAATCATTGCCTCGTGATAACAACATGCCAAGTGATTTTTATGATATGAAAAAACTAGTGGAAAACTTAGGGCTTCCGGTTGTAAGAATTGATGTATGTAGTAGGGGTTGTATGCTATATTGGAGAGATGATGAAAATGCAGAATCTTGCAAATTCTGTAGCCAACCTAGGTACAAGATTAACAGGAGGCTGGGTCATAATTAGAAGCGTAGACCATACAAGCAAATGTTTTATCTACCATTAATCCCCAGATTGCAAAGGCTTTATGCGTCTAAAGCCACTACTGAACACATGACTTGGCATGCAAATCATGAAACAGAAGAAGGTCTAATGTGTCATCCTTCAGATGCGGAGGCATGGCAACATTTTGATAGAACATACCCTGAGTTTGCAATGGAACCTCGGAACATCAGGTTAGGTTTATGTGCCGATGGATTTGCTCCATTTGGGAAAACAGGAAAAAGTTATTCATGCTGGCCAGTTATCTTAACGCCGTACAATCTTCCACCTGGTATGTGCATGAAGACACCTTATATGTTTTTGACATTGATCGTGACAGGGCCGCAAAATCCGAAGAAGTTGATAGATATTTATATGCAACCATTGATTGAGGAGTTACAACGACTATGGGTTGAAGGTGTCCCGACGTATGACATTTCTACCGATCAAATGTTTGTAATGAAGGCTGCCCTTCTTTGGACAATAAATGACTTTCCAGCTTATGGAATGTTATCTGGATGGAGTACAGCTGGGATCTTAGGATGTCCGATATGTTTGGAGAGGTCAAAGTCATTTAGATTAAAACATGGAAAGAAGCCTTGCTATTTTGACTGTCACAGACAATTTTTGCCGCCAAGTCATCCTTTCAGAAGGAATAAGAAAGAGTTCACAAAGAATAGGACTGAAAGAACGCGTCCACCATTGAGGTTGATCGGCGATCAAATTTGGGAGCGTGTGCAAGACTTTCCAACCGTTGTTGAGAACCCGCATGGCACGACTGTTGCGTACGGAAGTTCACATAAGTGGACAAAACGCAATATATTTTGGGATCTACCATATTGGAAGTCGCATCTTATTCATCATAATCTTGACGTCATGCACATAGAAAAGAATGTTTTCGACAATGTCATAAATACTGTGATGGATGTCGCTGGAAAAACAAAAGACAACTTGAACGCAAGAAAATATATGACAGATATTTGCGATCGGCCAATACTAGCTGTGCATGCAAGCAGCAGGGGACCAAAACCGAAAGCAGTTTATACATTGGATAAGGAGCAGAGGCGAGTTGTTTGTCAATGGTTGAAATCTGTGCGGTTTCCTGATGGATATGCTTCGAATCTCGGGAGATGTGTTGATTTGAATGAATGCAAGTTGACAGGTTTGAAGAGTCATGATTGTCACATTCTGATGGAAAGACTAATTCCAATAGCTTTGAAGAAAGTTCTACCGAACTTTGTATGGGGCGCAATTACAGAATTAAGTAATTTCCTCCATGATATTTGCTCGACAGTGTTAAAAGCATCGCACATGGAGAAACTAGATAGAGATATTCCAATTATTCTTTGCAACTTGGAAAGGATATTTCCTCCAGCGTTTTTTGATTCGATGGAGCATCTGTTAGTTCACTTGCCTTACGAGGCTAAAGTTGCAGGTCCCGTCCAATTTCGATGGATGTATCCATTTGAGAGGTAATATTTTTTTTAAAATACAGTTCAAATTAGTTTATTATATAATATGTTCCGATAAGCTTCTTTCTATTTCAACTAGATTCTTATATCATTTGAAGAAAAAAGTGAAGAATAAGGCACGTGTCGAAGCTTCAATTTGTAATGGATATATTATGGAAGAAGTGACAACATTTACATCATACTATTTTGAGCCGCACGTTCAGTGCAAGAGCCGGAGAGCAGGCAGAAATGATGAGGGCCCCATTGATCTTAATTGCACGGCATTCTCTATTTTCAATTATCTGGGTCGACCATGCGGTGCATGTCGACCCAGATACTTATCAGGTGAAGAACTTCATGCAGCCCATACTTATATTTTACTGAACTACCCAGAAGTCGAGCCATACTTCAAGTAAGTGTAAATTTGCAAATATATGTTTTGCGTGTCAAATATTTTCTAATAATAATATGATTTTTAATATTAGGATTTTCCAAACTTCAATGGCTGGACTACAACCAAATGAGTTTGACCGTTTGTGCGATGAACAATTTGCAGCATGGTTCAAGACATATGTAAGTTGCCTATGGACCAAAACCAAGTTATTAAAATTATATACATTATACATCATTTAGTAAAATATATATTATTGACTTTACATGTGTAACTCTAGGTTCACAGTAATTATGATGAATTTGGAGGGCAAGGATTGCTATATTATCTATCATGGGGTCCACAGTTAAAAGTTCGACGTTGGCCAGCATATTTCATAAATGGATATAATTTTCATACTCAAGAATACGGAATGGGAAAATCCACAATGAATAGTGGTGTGTCTGTTCGGTCATCCAATGGTGACAGTTGGAAAGATGATTTTTATGGCTTGTTGGATGAAATCATAGAGATAGAGTATCCTGGACCATTAATGATGCGGGTTGTGTTATTTAAGTGTACGTGGTTCGATCCCATCAAAGGAATGAAGGTGCATACGAAGTTCAATTTGGTCGAAATAAATCACAAGAAAAGGTATATGAAGTATGAACCATTTGTCTTGGCACAACAAGCAATTCAAGTATGTTATACATCATTTCCTAATTTGAAACGTGACAAAGCTGATTGGTGAGCTGTATGTAAAATCAAAGCACGGAGGAAAATCGAGGAACACTGGAAGGATAGAGCCTACCAACAAGAGGAAGTGTGTAACACGGTTGAAATTGAGGAATATAACATACCAACTTTACGAGATTCGTGTGGAGCAATGATAGATGTGGATCCAACTGAAATTTGCGAATTAAATGTACAAGAATGTTCTGAAGCTGATTTTCAGACAGATGAAGAAGACGAGGACGAAGACGAGGACGAAGACGAAGACGAAGACGAAGACGAAGACGAAGATGAAGATTAAAATTTTTGTCACAACACACAACAGATGTGTAAATATTAATGCTACAAGTGCTATTTTTTATGTTGTCATCATTATTGTTATTGTGCTTTTTTATTATTGTTATTGTCGATTATTCTTTATATTTTAATTTATCGTCGGGAATTTTGTCTCTAAATGTCGACAAGTCAAATATTATTCACGTGTCGTAACATTTCCGATATTTCAATTTCCATTGCAAAATTTGAGATGGCAAAATTTTGGACTGAAAAAAATACGTAGCAAATTTAGGACCCTAATCAATGAGACGCTAAAATTTTTGACCGAAAAAGACGTCACAAATTTACAACGATCATTTAGTCTGTGCAAAATTGCGACGGACTCGCAACCTGTCCGTCACAAATTTTGTTAGGGAATATTTACCGGTAAAAATTTACGCGGGATTCAGATTTGTCAATTGCAAATTTTGAAAATTTTTAGCCGTCGCAACAATTATACCTGACCGTCGCAAATTTGCGACGGACATACAAAGATCCGTCGCAATTGCGACGGACTGGAAGCGTCCGTCGCAAATATGCGACGGACCTGGAGGCGTCCGTCGCCAATTTGCGACGGACATGGAGCGTTCCGTCGCAAACTCGCGACGGACCTGGAGGCGTCCGTCGCCAATTTGCGACGGACATGGAGCGTTCCGTCGCAAACTCGCGACGGACCTGGAGGCGTCCGTCGCCAATTTGCGACGGACATGGAGCGTTCCGTCGCAAACTCGCGACGGACCTGGAGGCGTCCGTCGCCAATTTGCGACGGACCTGGAGGCGTCCGTCGCAAATTTGCGACCGTCAATGTATCCGTCGCAAATTTGCGCGGGAATTTCAACCGTGCGAAATTTGCGACGGAGAACACACGTCCGTCGCATATTTGCAACGGACATGCACTATCCGTCGCAAATTTGCGACGGATGCACATTGTCCGTCGCAAACTTAACGAGGGAATTTTCCCGCGGCGGATTTGTAATTTCCGTCCAAATTTTTTTATAGCAAAATTTGCGACGGACCAAGTATGTCCGTCGCAAATGTGCGACGGCAGACCTCCGTCCGTCGCAAATTTGCGACGGAGGTGGTAGTCCATCGCAAATTTGCGACGGACCAGCAAAGTCCGTCGCAAATTATCGCGATTTATCTCCGCCGGATCGCGACTCTCGCCCACCCGACTCAGATCTGGTTTGTGCTTGCAGAGATCCGTCGCCGTCGCAGTCGCCGCCCAGCCGTCCCGCCTCGCCGCCGCCGTTGCAGCTCCGCCGCCCTTCGCCGCCCTCGCCCTCCCGCCCGTCGCCGGTCTCCCTCGCGCCGCCCCCCGCCCAGCCCCGCCCCGCCCCGCAGCCCGCCGCCTGTCGCCCGCCCTGCAGCCCCCCGCTCCGTCGCCCCCGCCCCCCGCCCCGCCCCAGCCGTCTCCCCTCACCCTCGTCGCCCCCGCCCCTCCCCCGCCGTCTCCCCTCGCCCTCGTCGCCCCCGCCCCCGGCCCCGCCGTCTCCCCTCGCCCCGCCCCCGCCGTCGCCGTCGCCCCTGCCCCCAGCCCTCGCCCCGCTTCGCCCTTGCTGCCCGCCAGCAGCCGCCGCCCCCGGCCCCCGCCCCGGCCCCGCCGTGTCCCGTCGCCCGAGCCCCCGCCCATCCTCACCCCCGCCCTCGCCCCCGCCCCCGTCGCCCTCGCCGCCGGCCAGCCGCCTCCGCCGCCGCCGCCGTCGTCACCACTGCCCCGCCGCCGCCGTCGTCACCACCGCCCCGCCGGCCGGCCGCCGCCGTCGTCACCACCGGCCCGCCGGCCAGCCGCCGCCGCCGCCGTCGTCACCACCGGCCCGCCGGCCAGCCGCCGCCGCCGCCGTCGTCACCACCACCCCGCCGGCCAGCCGCCGCCGCCGCCGTCGTCACCATCCCTACCGCCACCCTCGCTGTCACCCACACCCGTGCCGAGACCGCCACTGTCCAGAAGACAAGGTTTTGTTGTCCTTAAACTACGTAGGTCTATTTTCTAATCCGTAGTTAGTATATTTAGATAATTAGTCGGATTTGGTTATGGATTATTTAGGATTACTTTTGATTGGCTAAATTACGGGTCGATTTTAGGATTGTATATGACTTTGATTGATGGTGGACTGGTTAATTTGTTTATTATGTGGATGATTAAGCGTTAAATGACGATAGGATAATTGATTAAACGTTTTCGCAGAAAATACTTAAAAATTAAATAATTTTATAAAAAATTATGGAAAATTAAAAAAACGGTAAATACTGACAACATATATGAAATTTGACCATAAAAGTTTTTTAAACTTTTTAACAAACTAAAATTTCATCATATCACAAAATTGCAAAAATTAATAGTGCCAACCCATTTTCAATGAAATTTACATTTTTTAATGTTCCTGCGAAAAAATTATTAAAAAATTTAAAATTTCTATAACATGATAACATGGCTTAACATAAATGTGATAACCCATTATGAGGGAAATTTTTTTTTTTGTGAAGAAAAAGTAAAAAAATTTAAAATTTAAAAAATGCACCGAATTGCCTAGAAAATATATGGCCATCAACTTGCGATTAAATTTAAATTTCTTTAGATGGAAAAAAAATTAGAATTTAAAAATTTCCAAAATTTCACGAAATGGGTTATAATACCTGTGGCCACCCACTTTTAGTTATATTTAATTTTTGTAACGTGCCTTAAAAATTGTAAAAATAAAGAATGACTAAAATTTGGAAAACTTAACCTAATAGTTTAGACGACTTGTGGCCACCCAATTTTAGTATGGAAATTTTTTTTTCACAAGAAAAAATTTATATTAAAATTAATAATATAAAAATTCTTAAAATTCTTAAAATTTCAAAACTTTACAGAATGTCTTAGAATATCGATGGCTACCAACTTTTAGTGAAATTTTTTTTTACCTCCAAAAAAAAATTTAAGAATAACAATAATAATTTATTTCTTACAAAACTTTATAGAATGATTTAGAATATTTGTGGCCACCAACTTTCAGTGAAATATAAATTTTTGTACGTGGTAAAAAAAATTAATGAAAATGCATGCGATTCATATAGTGATGTTTGATACATGTGGCCACCCATATCGTGCTCATTAACAATGTAGATGTTTCATATGAAAATGAATGGGATTCATAGTATATTTATTTGTAGGAAATTACACGTCATAAGCACTCGACATTGGCTCATTTGAAGGAAACATTTTCTCAGTCTTTTCATCAAAATGGTAAGTTTCGTCATGTACATCATTATGTGTTCATAATACGTGTCAATAGTTCTTTACATATTCGTATAACCTTCCTATTTGTCAGTTTAAACGTGGAGGATTTATGTCTAGAAGACGAGGCTCTTCCTCATCCTCGTCCTCGTCCCCGTCCCTTTCCTCTTCTCATGTCCCGGCATTGAACCCTCAACCACAATATGGTCCGTCACAATATGAGCACGTTGGCCCTTCCTCCCACAATCAACAACATGTTACAGGACTTCACCACATGCCAACTGAACATTCTCCAGTTCAATCTCCTGTAGCTCCCCCTCCTTCCGTTCCACCCCATTATTCGGCGGAACAATTGAATATTGACGGAAACAGAGGGCAAGAAGATAACCGATTTTTTATATGTCCATGTGGAGATTCGTAAGTACTTCATTTTTATTTTAGTATATGTCATATTTAGGGCTTTAAATATTGATGTTAACTGAATTATCCATGTTGCACAATATTTGTATAAATGCAGATTCACGGATGCTACGTCTGTTGTGAGAGAATTGAACAAAATAGTCAGAAATTTCTGGATGGGAGAGTATCTTAATTACAGAAGTGTTCCACAAGAAGTAAAAGAAATGTGGTGGAATGAGTTCAAGGTAAGTTGTACATATTTTATTTTCTCAGAAATTAAGTTTGGTGTAGTATATTGATGGTCAAGAATGATGTAAAGAGACCAGAACAACTTTGTAGTTTTCGATATCTAAAGGATCAGATATTTTTCCCTCAAATGAACTTTACAAAATCTGTCTATATGTGTTTGGTGCATGGTTATGGATATGTGATCATCATAATAATTTTCAATTTGTGTTTTTATTTATTGCAGCGGAAGTTCACGTGGGACGAAACGGAAGACAATGAAGTGAGACGAATTTTCGATAAAAAAAATAGTGATTTTATGCGAAATGTTATGAATAGAGCGAAGAGCAAGCAAGCGAAGCCGTCCTTTTTTACAGCTGATAATTGGGTGGCAATTAACACATTTTGGGCATTTGAACAAAGTCGACAACTCTGTGAGCAGAATAAGAAGAACCGATCTTCTAGTTCTAGTGATGGGTCAGCCACATATACTGGGGGCTCTATCAACATTGCGGAGCATCGCAAACGACTGGTAAGTCTGTTAAATGACTTATAAGTTAATTTAATTCAGTTACTCAAGTTTACATTTTGTAGGCACATGAATTGGGGACGGAACCGACATTTGCAGCTACATTTGAACGCACATTTCAAAAGAAAGATAAGACATGGATTGGCGATCGAGCAAAAGCTGTTAAGGTATGTAAGGTTATACTTTGACTTATATGTAAACTATAATGCAAAACCGTTAATGCTTTCAATATTTATGGTATATATATAGTGATTTTATTTTCATCTACATTGTTAATGTAGGAAAAATATGATGATCTGTTAATTGGTGCAAGTGGTAGTGCTAGTGGTAGTGATGATTGTCCTGAGTCCCGGCCACCAGTTGATAATATGGCATTATGGATGGAGGCATCGGGTGGGCCGAAAAAAGGGAAAATATTTGGGCTGGGATCGTTGTCAAGGATATACATGCCGAATAAGCCTAGAAGTTCATCAGCCGCTGGGACTGGTCGAAGGAAGTCACGAGTGGAGGAGCAATTGAACCAAGAAGTGGATCGTCTGAATAATTTACTTTTTAAGAAGGATGAACGAATATATAACTTGGAAGAACAAGTGAGAGCGATTATGGAACACCTTAACCTCCAACGCAATGCCGAGCCTCCTGTACCTCCAGCCAATCCAATAGGTGATGACCAACACATTGATGCCGAGAATGCTGATGGTGATGATGATGATGGTGATGATGATGATGATTTTCTCCGGTCTCCCCCTAGTTAAAATTTTGGGTAAGCTTGCTTCATAGTCTTGGTTTTTCATAATTTCACTCGTATTCATATGTAAGAACATTTATGTTCGTCCTGAAACGTATTTTTGTTATTTTTGTTACATTCTGGACTGATTTTTGTATCGACATTTCCTCAGGTCTTGACGAAGGTGACTACTTTTGGTGTCCTGCCAGCGTACCAAAGCCGCCTCTGCTTCTGTATGGTTTTTTTGCGTCTTCTATGGTTGTCTTGTCTCTTAGTTCATGTTTTGAATGTATTGTAATATTAGATATCAAATAGCATCATGTCAGACTTTATAACTTTTGTTATGTTATTTATTTCAATTATATGTCATTGTGGCTGTTTTGTCAGAATTTATGGTTTGTTCGTTTTTCTGTTTCAATTATATGTCATTGTCTCTTTTGATTGATATGAACAATAATTTGTGGTCGAAATGATGTAAAAATAACGACAAATATTTTAAGCCAAATTTTGCTATTATTAAAGTTTTTCGCTAATTTGCGACGAAATTCGCGACGAATTTTCCGACGAAATTCGCGACAAATTTTCCGATGATTTTGCGACCAATTTTGTACAGAAATAAATTAGCGATGGATTGTGTCCGTCGCAAATTTACGACGAAATTTGGGACGAATGTGCGACGGATTTTTGCGACGAACCTAAAGGTCCGTCGCAAATTTGCGACGTTTGCGACGGACCTTCACTCGTACGTCGCAAATTTGCGACGGACCTTCACTCGTACGTCGCAAATTTGCGACGGACATTCACGCGTCCGTCGCAAATTTTGCGACGGACATTCACGCGTCCGTCGCAAATTTTGCAACGGACATTCACGCGTCCGTCGCAAATTTTGCGACGGACCTTCACTCGTCCGTCGCAAATGTTGCGACGGACCTTCACGCGTCCGTCGCAAATGTTGCGACGGACCTTCACGCGTCCGTCGCAAATTTTGCGACGGACCTTCACCCGTCCGTCGCAAATTTTGCGACGGACCTTCACACGTCCGTCGCAAATTTTGCGACGGACCTTCACACGTCCGTCGCAAATTTGCGACGGATGTTTGCGACGGAAATAGTCCGTCGCAAATTTGCGACGGACTATTTTCCGACGAAATTTGCGACGGATTTGTTAATTTTCCGTCCCAAAATTTTGCGACGCCCGAGTAGCGACGGAATTTTTTCCGTCGCAAAATCCGTCGCAAATTCGATTTGCGACGGATTTTTCCGAAATTTCCGTCGCAAATTCCGTCGCAAAAAACAAGTTTTTTTGTAGTGTGAGCGGTTCCCGGTCCGATCCGGTCCCACCCAAGAACTGGGAACCGGACCGGGAGGACCGGTTCCTAATTTTTAGGACCGAGGACAGGACCGGCTAATCTTGGAACCGTGGACCGGACCGGACCAACGGTCCGATCTGGTTCCAATGGAACCAATCACTTTTTTGAATGAATTGAAACTTACGTAGTAAAGCTTTCACGGCTAGTATCCAAGGTTGATGCCGGAACTTAGCCTAACAAAACTAGATGCAAGTGAATTAGATACATAACCAGAGGAACGTTTCATGTAGTTGACAATATGCTAACTGTGGCAATAAAGAATACAGAAAATTACTTGGTGGCTAAGAATTGGATTAAGATATCAGTGAGGGCGATTGTTGTGTGGCATAAAAAAAGACAAAAATTGGGTTGGTTTACCCTGAGGTTTTATTTGAAGAATGGGGGCAACATTTGAACGCACAACTCAGTTTTGGAGAAAATTTTGGAGAAAATTCTACTTTTTATAGTTCTCCATATGCATTTCCTGATCTCATTTTGAGTTGTTGCGGCCTGTGTTTGCTTTCAATTGGGAGGTCAGGCTAATATTTCAATTACACACAGGAGGGACCAGCAAATTTGCTGGTAGATGATTGACCTCTAGCAATGTTCAGAGTTTCACGAGATAGGGTAATGTTTCAGGTGTTGAGGATATAGCTCGTGAAATTTTGATGGTGGTGATGAGCAGCTTCAGTGCGGACTGTGGCAATTGTTTGAGGGATATTGTTGTGAACTTACCAAAGTTAGATGACCTAAGTATGAGGGATATTACTGGAGGCTGAGACGAGTTTTGTCCAATATATTTCCAGTCTCTAATTTATACGTGTTACTTTGTTGCTTGTGCTGTTGAATGATTCTCTTCTTAGCCCTTGTTGGATATATATTTATCGGTCCGGTTCGGTCCGGTCCGGTCCGGTTCCCACCCTAGAACCGGGAACCCGACCGCCCGGGAACCGGTTCCACTTTTAGGAACCGAGAACCGAACCGATACTCTTAAGAACCGGACCAAACCGGCCGGTCCGGTCCGGTCCGGTCCGGTCCCGGTTTGGGCGGTCCGTCATGCTCACCCCTAGTTTAGTCATCCGGTCTGGAGATAGAGCATTTCGACGGAAGGCTTTAGCAACCCAATGGGCCGTAGAATTGGCTTCACGAGAGCAATGAGGGACTTTAACGGATCTCAACTTGGCCCACATCAGCTTGCAATCGTCCACGATTGGAGACAAGGCCCATGGATTTTCTTCTTTGCCCAAGAAAAAATCTGCAACACATCTGCAGTTTGTCTCTAGCAGAACCTCCATATCTATCAGCCGGAGGAGATCAACTTTTTCCATCAAGTACAGCAGAGCTCGGTGGGGGGCTAGGGTTTCCGTGGTCAAGGCAGAGTCTGTTGGCTAGAATCAGTCAATGTAGTTTTGTTTAGAATCAGTCAAAGTTGTATAGTTTGTTAGAATTTTATTGTTACGGTCTTAGATTATAGGAATTGGTTTCTTTTGTTGCTTTCTTGTAGTTATCCCGTTTGTATCAGATTAATGCAAGCACTAAAGCACTTTCCTCTGAGTGTCTCTTTCTTTATTCGCTTTAGTGCCTCTTATTGCATAAGTGGTATCGGAGCCTATTTTGGTTGAGAGTGTTGAGAGTTCAAACATGTGAGAAAATGTGGGCCACAAAAGGTTGAGAGCAAAAAAGAAAGAGAGTTTGTGAGAATAGAGCAATAGCTCTATTCCATTTTTACTCTTGCAGTAGCAGTTGAAATCGAAGGCCTTGGAGACATTTGTGCAACCAGCTATCCTGCGTTTTGATGGTCATTATGACCATTGGAGCATGTTGATAGAAAATTTCCTCAGATCCAAGGAGTGTTGGCAAGTAGTTACCTTTGGACTTGCAGAACCAGAGGAAGGAGCTATGTTGTCGGTAACGCAAATAGCATATCTGGATGCATTCAAGCTGAAAGATCTCAAGGCCAAAAATGATATTTCCAAGCCATTGAGAGATCAATCTTGGAAACAGTTCTTTGCAAGGATACCTCCAAGCAAATTTGGGACTCCATGAAGAAGAAATATCAAGGATCAACAAGAGCAAAGATTTAGACCCAAAAAAAAGAAAGATTAAAGAGGCAGCAGCTTCAAACACTTTGTTTGTAGTTCGAAATCCTACAAATGAAATCGAGAGGGTCGGTCACAGACTATTTTTCCCAAACAATGGCAATTGTCAACAAGATTCAGATTCATGGTGACAAGACGGATGATGTCAACATAATTGAGAAAATTCTTCGATCTTTGATACCAAAATTCAACTTTGTTATCTGTTCCATAAAGGAAGCCAAGGATATTGAAGAACTTTCAATTGATGAATTGCAGGGATCCTTATTAGTTCATGAACAAAAATTTCAATAGCAAGAGATGGAGGAGCATGTGGCTTCAACTGAAAACCACTTTTCATCATCAGCTAAAGCAAATAAAGATAGATGGTGGGTGAGCATGGAAGAGGCAAAGGCAAAAGAAACAATGATTGCTGTAGCTCAAATAAAAAATCTGACAATAATCAGTTTCATAATCCTCAAGGGAAAGGAAGAGGTCGTGGAGGTCGACATTCAACAGGTTAGGGACCAAAGTGAGCATACAAATCTAATGTAGGGTGTTTCAAATGTCATAGGTATGGCCATTACAGATCAAAATGTCGAACTAATTTGAATAGACAAGGTGGAGAAAGAACTAACTTTGCAGAAAAAGAAGAAGAAGTGTCTTTGTTGATGGTGTGTCACGTGAAGGAAGAAACTCAACCAAACATGTGGTATTTAGACAATGGCTGTAGTAACCACATGAATGGAGATAAAAAGGGTGTTTTCTGATTTGGATGAATCTTTCCACAACACTGTAAAGTTTGGAAATAATTTCACTATTTCTGTTATAGGAAAAGGGAAGGTAACAATTCACATGAAGGGAAATTCTATGTAGACCATCTCAAATGTTTTTTATGTCCCTGCGTTAAAGACCAATTTGTTGAGTGCTGGCCAACTACAAGAGAAGGGATATGAAATCTCTATTAAAGGTGGCATTTGCAGAATACAAGATGGAAAATTGGGCTTAATTGCCCAAATCCATATGACGAAGAAACGAATGTTTCCGCTGTATCTCCACAATACTACCTATTCATGCTTCTCTATGAGATCAAAAGCTGTGGCTTGGTTATGGCATTTTCATTATGGACATCTCAATTTGGGTGGGTTAAGAACACTACATCAAAAGAACATGGTGATGTGTCTTCCTCTAATTACAGCTCCTTCTCAAATTTGTGAAGAATGTGTTGTTAATAAACAACACCGTAGTCAATTTCCACAAGGAAAGTCATGGAGAGCAAGGAGGACATTGGAGCTCGTTCATTTGAATATCTGCATGCCAATAAATATAACTTCAATGGAGGTAAAAGATACATAATTACCTTCATTGATGACTATAGCTGAAAATTTGGATTTATTTTTTGCAGGAAAAAATATTAAGCTTTTTTTTTTTTTGGTAAGGTAAAGCTTTTGTAGCCTTTAAAAGCTATAAAGCACTTGCTGAAAAAAAAATGGCAACCCAATAAAAGTTTTTCACACTAATTGTGGTGGAGAATACAACTCACATAAATTTGTAAATTTTTGTGAGATGCATGGAATCAAGAGGCAACTTACAGCAGTCTATATGCCACAACAAAATGGTATTTGTGAAAGGAAGAAGGGCACTATTTTGAATATGGTACAATGCCTTTTGACAATAAGTGGCATTCCGAAAAGCTTTTGGCTCGAAGCATTCAATTGGAGCATTCATATTTTGAACAGAAGTCCCACTTTTGATGTTCAAAATATGACACCAGAGAAAGCATGGAGCGGCCGAAGACCAGTAGTAAATCATTTTAGAATTTTTGGGTATGTTGCTTATGCCTATGTTCCAAACCAGAAGAGGAAAAAGCTAGATGACAAGGGAGAAAAATGCATCTTTCTTGGCATTAGTGATCAATCAAAGGCTTATAAGGTTTAAGATCTTATCACCAAGAAAATCATTATCGGTCGTGATGTAGTCTTTGATTAAGATTGAACCTGGCCATGGAGCGAGAATAGTGTTAGAGACCATATTCCAGCAAACTTCGATAATGATGACGAAAGATAGCAACCTATTGAGCATATGCAGCAAACAACAATCGCTCAAACTTTCCCAAAAGATGCTCAAAGTCCACTTGTAGCATAACAATGGCCATAACGTGTTAGAAGGAGGCCCACATGGATGACTAATTATTAGGTAACTGAAATTGATCAATCTAATGACCCACTTACACATTTTGTTCTATTTTCCAAATGTGATCCTACAACTTTCGACATCGCTGTAAAACAATCAAGTTGGCAGAATGCGATGGATGAAGAAATTGTAGCCATTGAAAGAAACAATACTTTTCAGTTGACAGATCTTTCTAGATGACACAAAACAATTGATGTCAAGTGGGTGTACAAGACAAAGTTGAAAGCAAATGGTGAAGTTGGCAAGTACAAGGCATGCTTAGTAGCTAAAGGGAATAAGCAAGAGTTTGGTGTAGATTATAAAGAAGTCTTTGCACTTGTTGCACAGCATGATATAATCAGATTGGTGATTGCATTGGCAGCTCAAAATTCATTGCCTATCTTCTAATTGGACGTGAAATCAACATTTTTGCATGGTGACCTGCAAGAATAGGTATTGTTGATCAACCTACTGGATATGTGAAGCCTGGTACTTAACATAAGGTATATAAACTAAAAAATGCATTGCATGGGCTAAAACAAGCTTTACGGGTTTGGTATAGTCGCATTGATGCTTATTTTTTGAAAGAAGGTTTTAAAAAATGTCCATATGAGCATACACTTTTTATTAAAATAGGTGATGGAGGAAAGCTGCTTATTGTGTGCTTATATGTGGATGATCTTATATTTACTGGGAATGATCATGCCATGTTTGACAAGTTTAAGAAGTTTATGATGGTTGAATTTAATATGATTGATCTAAGGATGATGCATTACTTTATGGGTATTGAAGTGACTCAATCAGCTGCAAGGATTTTTATTTCTCAAAAGAAATATGTACAAGAAATTTTAGACAAATTTCCAATGAAGAATTGCAATTCTATGAGTACACCAACTAAAGTTGGTTTCAAGCTTCATAAAGATTCCAAAGGAAGAAAGGTGGAGAGCACTCTCTACAAGCAAATTGTGGGAAGCTTGATGTACTTGACTCTAGCACGACCTGATATAGTGCATGCTACTCATTAGTGGGTACATGGAATGCCCAAAGAGATGTATCTTAATGCTGCAAAAAGAATTTTTTGTTACTTGCAAGGTAGTGCTGCTTATGGGCTGTTTTATAAGAAGGAAGAGAAGTCATATCTATTTGGCTTTACACACAATGATTATGCTGGAGATCTAGATGATAGAAGAAGCACTTCACGATATGTTTTTATGCTCGGTTCGGGAGCTGTCTCATGGTCCTTAAAGAAGCAACCAATTGTTACTTTATCAACAGTTGAAGCTAAGTCATAGCTGCAACTTCATGTGCCTGTCAAGCTATTTGGCTAAAGAAGATTCTTAAAGAACTTCAGTTGAAGCAACAAGGAGCAACTTCAATTTATTGTGAGAACAGTTCAACCATTAAACTATCTAAAAATCATGTTCTACATGGTAGACAGTATCACTTGTTCAAGGATCTTATGAAGGATGAAGTAATTGATCTTTTTTTTTGCAGAAGTGAAGACCAAGTTGCTGACATATATACTAAACTCCTCAAGTTGCCTACGTTTTCTGAAGCTAAGAAGATTGCTTGGTGTTTGCTGGGTGGATAATCTAATTTTAGGGGGTATAAATTGTTTTTTTTTTAACTGAGTGTCTATAACATTAATTTAAGGGAGGGAATGTTGGCTAGAATCAATCAGTGTAGTTTTCTTTAGAATCAGTCAAAGTTATTTAGTTTGTTAGGATTATGTTGTTATAGTCCTAGATTATAGGAGTCGGTTTCTTTCGTTGCTATCTTGTAGTTTTCCTGTTGGTTTAAGTGGCCTATTTAAAGATCTGTTGTCAGATGAATAATTAATGCAAGAAGTGAAGCATTTTCCTCTGAGTGTCTCTTTCTTTAATCGCTTTAGTGCCTCCTATTGCATCAAAGTCAGCCTAAACGGATTCGGCGAAGCCAGCTACTAATGGAGTCGCAATACACGCCAGCCACCGATCCCGTCAAAGCACCTTCCACCCACGAACCGTCGATGTTGAATTTAAGCTTTCCTCTGGCCAGCGGTTTCCATCTTTTAGGTACTGTCGCTCAAGCTTTGCTCTGTTTTCCTGAGCGTGGGTTCCATCTCATATAACTCCAGTGCTGGCTAAGGGCGTTCTGCACAATCGTTGGCGGGTCAAGTGTCCGGCCTTGAAAGATCCAGGCATTTCTCACTTACCAGATCATCAGCAGTACTTGAGTAGCGAGCTCTCCGGATGGTGAGTCCCGGCTTGAACTTAGCACTTCCGTTAACCATTTATCCATCCTCATCATGCCTAAAGAGCTAATTGTGAGGTTGATACATGGGTTTCCTTTTATCCAAATTGCCATTTAGAAAGGCAATTTTAACGTCCATTTGACGGATTAGCAAATTATGTATAGAAGCTAAAATCATCATTACTCTAATCATTGTAAGCCTTGCTACTGGAGAACGAACATCGAAGTAATCAAGCCCTTTTTTACTATACCTTTTTGCCACTAATCTTGTCTTACAATTATCTAGGGAAAATTTCAAATAATGACCCAAAGTGAATGAGTTTTCTCAAAAAAAAGACCTGGAATGAATATTGTCTCAAGTACGAATCTAAAGTGGTTATTTAGTCTAAAATAAGGACCTAAACTTATTGGCCCGTCAAATCTTCGCCGGCTAGCAAGCACATGCTGATTCTGACAGCACAACCAGAGACATAATCGTCCAAAAACATTTATTTTCTATTTTTTTTCTTTCACTTTTATCTCTTCTTCCTCCTTCACCCGCGTTTCTCTCCAGATCTGGCCATCTTCTATGGCCGTCGGCAAGCGTTTAAGCATCTTCTTGGCTAGCTCTTCGGATATGGCCATCCATGGCCATCAGCATCGAACGAGCCATCATCGCTCATGGCCATGGCTTGCCAATCTTCTTTTGTCATGAACTCCTCCATGAGCAGGTAGTCCTTGATCCACTCTCGCTTTAGCAATCGGAGCTTGCACTTGGTCAGAGACTTGATGGTTGGGCCTCGTAGCGGCCTGCAACCCTTTCTACTTCAAGTCAAAGTGCGAGGGCGGCGCCACCGCCGGCTCAAACTTCTTCTTTTCTTGTCAGAGCCATTCTGCTTGCAATTGCCGAACTAGCAATTGAGGGTTTTCTTGTCGGAGCTGTCCCATTGCTCTTTGGAGGTCTTTTAGGGGAAAAATCAAGGTGTTGAGAGAGAAATCATAGGTGATTTTATGATAAATTGGCTTTGGGAACAAGTTAAATATATGCTTTTTAGTGTAGAGAGAGACGACGGCTCATTCCGTGTCGGCAGCTATGGACTGCCAGATTTGAAGAGCCGACCAAGGCAATACTTGAATGTGATGCCAATGGCCTTAGAAGACAGCCAGATCTGCAGGTGAGCTTGAGACTTGCAACTTCCCTCCAGGTATGAAGAAGATGAACAGTGAAAAGATAAGGAAACAAAAAGAAACAAAAGAAAACATGTCACCGCACAAAAATGTCCATGCTCGTGCTGCTAGAATAAGCATGTGCTCATCGACCGGTGAGTTCATACCCTTGTTAAGACCAAATGGCCACTTCATGCCATAATTTGAAATTAAATAGTCACTTTTAGCTCTTATTTAAAACAACATTCACTATGAGCCCTCTTTTCGGAAAGCACATTTACATTGAGTCCTTATTTGGACTTTTCCGATTTATCTTCGGTATCGTGCGATTTTTTTTTTCATCAACACCCATTTAGAACCTATAATTCTAGTGTTAGGAGGAAGATTATCCAATGACCATGTATTATTTTGCTTAATAGACTTTACCTCAACATCCATTGCCATTTTCCACGTATGAGCATCCGGTCTAGACTTAGCATCATTACAACTGTATGGATCATCTACTAAATCAATAACAGAAGTGAAGAAATTGGGACCAAAGACTTTTCTTATTCTTTTTACTGTTAAATGCTAAACATGCTTCGCCAACTAAAAATGCTTAATAAGATTTGGCCAACAAAATTTTGCTTAAAAAGTTGATGTGGCAAATTCCTATTCAGTGATTACTGCATGCTTAAATAAGCCCGCTTAAATAACTTTTGAGTTCTAACGTTTGTCAAACTAAAAAAAAGATAAAAACCCAGATAACTACTAGATAATATAAAAATCTCGTTCTAATAAATTAAACGAATCAATAATTTTTTTTTAGAATGTTAAATTATTTATATTCGATGAACTTATGTTGCGTGTCTAATCAACACACAAATATATTCCTTAATCGCCAAATACAGAGAAAATTACCAAAAAAGTTATAAACCTATTGTACGGCTTCTAATTCAGTCTTAAAATTTTCATTTGTGCTAATTTAGTCCAAAATGTTTCGATGATTTGTCAATATAGTCATTTCCATCAGTTTTCATAAAAAAAATCATTGATACGGTGGTCCAATCAACACCATCCGTCCTATGTGACATAAACGGCACTAGCATGGATAATTTTTCAAAAAATTATGATTTTTTTTTCTTTTTTTTCCTTTTTGCTAGTGGCCGATCTCAACCAATGGCAAGATCATGACTATGTAGGCGCTTGCCATCGTCAAATTGAGATGGTGATCGCTTTGGAGATGGCCATTGTCCCCATTCCTTTCTCCACAGGGTTCTCTCTCTTCCTAAGATACGATAAATATTGTCTTACCCAACTCGACAACTTTTATTTAGGTCCATATTCACATTAAGTTTGCATTTTATCACGGTGTGATAACTAAGGTCTACATACAAACATTTATATTGTTCTTATTTGGACTTTTCCGATTTATCTTTGGTATCGTGCGATTTTATTTTTTTTCATCAACACCCATTTAGAACCTATAATTCTAGTGTTAGGAGGAAGATTATCCAATGACCATGTATTATTTTGCTTAATAGACTTTACCTCAACATCCATTGCCATTTTCCACATATGTGCATCCGGTCTAGACTTAGCATCATTACAACTCTATGGATCATCTACTAGATCAATAACAGAAGTGAAGAAATTGGGACCAAAGACTTTTCTTATTCTTTGTACTGTTAAATGCTAAACATGCTTCGCCAACTAAAAATGCTTAATAAGATTTGGCCAACAAAATTTTGCTTAAAAAGTTGATGTGGCAAATTCCTCTTCAGTGATTACTGTATGCTTAAATAAGCCCGCTTAAATAACTTTTGAATTCTAACGTCTGTCAAACTAACTAATAGATAAGAGATAAAAAAAAGATAAAAACCCAGATAACTACTAGATAATATAAAAATCTCGATCTAATAAATTAAACGAATCAATAATATTTTTTTAGAATGTTAAATTATTTATATTCGATGAACTTATGTTGCGTGTCTAATCGACACACAAATATATTCCTCAATCTCCAAATACAGAGAAAATTACCAAAAAAGTTATAAACCTATTGTACGGCTTCTAATTCAGTCTTAAACTTTTCATTTGTGCTAATTTAGTCCAAAATGTTTCGACGATTTGTCAATATAGTCATTTCCATCAGTTTTCATAAAAAAAATCATTGATACGGTGGTCCAATCAACACCATCCGTCCTATGTGACATAAACGGCACTAGCATGGACAATTTTTCAAAAAATTATGATTTTTTTTTCTTTTTTTTCCTTTTTGCTAGTGGCCGATCTCAACCAATGGCAAGATCATGACTATATAGGCGCTTGCCATCGTCAAATTGAGATGGTGATCGCTTTGGAGATGGCCATTGTCCCCATTCCTTTCTCCACAGGGTTCTCTCTCTTCCTAAGATACGATAAATATTGTCTTACCCAACTCGACAACTTTTATTTAGGTCCATATTCACATTAAGTTTGCATTTTATCACGGTGTGATAACTAAGGTCTACATACAAACATTTATATTGTTCTTATTTGGACTTTTCCGATTTATCTTTGGTATCGTGCGATTTTATTTTTTTTCATCAACACCCATTTAGAACCTATAATTCTAGTGTTAGGAGGAAGATTATCCAATGACCATGTATTATTTTGCTTAATAGACTTCACCTCAACATCCATTGCCATTTTCCACATATGTGCATCCGGTCTAGACTTAGCATCATTACAACTCTATGGATCATCTACTAGATCAATAACAGAAGTGAAGAAATTGGGACCAAAGACTTTTCTTATTCTTTGTACTGTTAAATGCTAAACATGCTTCGCCAACTAAAAATGCTTAATAAGATTTGGCCAACAAAATTTTGCTTAAAAAGTTGATGTGGCAAATTCCTCTTCAGTGATTACTGTATGCTTAAATAAGCCCGCTTAAATAACTTTTGAATTCTAACGTCTGTCAAACTAACTAATAGATAAGAGATAAAAAAAAGATAAAAACCCAGATAACTACTAGATAATATAAAAATCTCGATCTAATAAATTAAACGAATCAATAATATTTTTTTAGAATGTTAAATTATTTATATTCGATGAACTTATGTTGCGTGTCTAATCGACACACAAATATATTCCTCAATCTCCAAATACAGAGAAAATTACCAAAAAAGTTATAAACCTATTGTACGGCTTCTAATTCAGTCTTAAACTTTTCATTTGTGCTAATTTAGTCCAAAATGTTTCGACGATTTGTCAATATAGTCATTTCCATCAGTTTTCATAAAAAAAATCATTGATACGGTGGTCCAATCAACACCATCCGTCCTATGTGACATAAACGGCACTAGCATGGACAATTTTTCAAAAAATTATGATTTTTTTTTCTTTTTTTTCCTTTTTGCTAGTGGCCGATCTCAACCAATGGCAAGATCATGACTATATAGGCGCTTGCCATCGTCAAATTGAGATGGTGATCGCTTTGGAGATGGCCATTGTCCCCATTCCTTTCTCCACAGGGTTCTCTCTCTTCCTAAGATACGATAAATATTGTCTTACCCAACTCGACAACTTTTATTTAGGTCCATATTCACATTAAGTTTGCATTTTATCACGGTGTGATAACTAAGGTCTACATACAAACATTTATATTGTTCTTATTTGGACTTTTCCGATTTATCTTTGGTATCGTGCGATTTTATTTTTTTTCATCAACACCCGTTTAGAACCTATAATTCTAGTGTTAGGAGGAAGATTATCCAATGACCATGTCACGCCCCACACTTCTCGGTGCGCCACATCCCTCGCAGAGGTCGATTTGTGTGCGACGTCCCAGGACGCGTCGCCGACCCAACACCCAACACAGAGGTATACAGCACATGCGGAAGCAATTAAAACTACCCGTACATATATCAATACATGACCAAGGGTATCCACTGAAATTAATACTTGTACTAGTACTGAGAGTCATAAACAATATTCATTTACAGCCCCAAATACCAAAAATCAAAAGCAGTTCAAGGCCACTACTAACAAAAGGGAATAAGTGGCTCGGGCTCAGGCACTATAACTAGCCGGGGTCTTCTCCCAAAAATGCATCAGGACACCTGTCATCCTCAAGGCCGGGGATCTGAAAATGTCGGTTTTACAACAACCGTGAGAATAAATCTCAGCGAGTAGTTCCCTAAACCTAAACTAGGCTAACATGCACCTCCTGACAAGTACTAAGCAGCACAACATACACACAAACTGACTCAGGCCCTCGGGCCTAAATCTAATTTTCCTAGACCCTGCAGGTTAGGTGTCAAATCAACCAAAGCAGCCACGCGGCAGAATATAATCACAGCACATACACGTGCATTTCTATGTCACAACGCATGTTATGCATATGCCAGTGCTCGCACTCATGCTCATGTCTCATCAATGCATTATCGCACACTTGCACACCAGCACTCAGCCATTTCTCAATTTCTCCTCCGACCCGCGTTAAACGCATCAGGTCCACACTTCGAGATCGATCTCTAGCCCGCAGGCTCATGCCACGCAGCCCGCGTAAAACGCATCAGGCCGGACATCTTCCGGTAAACTAGGCTCATGACACACAGCCCGCGTAAAACGCATCAGGCCAGACATTTCCCAGTAAACCAGGCTCATGACACACAGCCCGCGTAAAACGCATCAGGCCGGACATCTTCCGGTAAACCAGACTCATGACACACAGCCCGCGTAAAACGCATCAGGCCGGACATTTTCCGGTAAACCAGGCATCGTCCCACGTAACACGCCTCAGGACGGGTTCATTACCCCGCGTAATACGCATCAGGGTTTATTGTGATCACACATTCTCAACCTCAATTTTATCTGAACCCCGCGTTAAACGCATCAGGGCAATTTAGGTGATCACAATGCACATGTCACTCGGGCACGCTTACAAATGCAAATGCCGTGCCAATGCTTGAGATGTGCAACCATGGCCATAAAGCTCACACTTAGGCATCCACATGCGCGAATTACGAGATAACACCCTCAATTTGTGCCGCGCATATTCAAATTCATAAATCCACATGCCCAAGTCAGACAATCAATTTCAATCAGCCATGGCATCAAATCAGCACACCCTCCATGCACAAATTCACATAATCAAGTTAACAAGCATTCGCACATTCGAGGCCCACCAAACTAATCCATTTCTAGTCCCGCTAGACACGCGACAGGACACCATCAAATTAACCGCCAATAAGGCTCAATCAGTCCGTCAATTACCCAGTGCAATCCTTCCCAGAATTTTCACGACTAAACCTCAAATTAATCACGTCTTACCCAAATCAAGTCCAGTCGTGGCCAATCACTATACCACAATTTCTAGGCTGATAATTGTCATCAAAATACCCCATTATACTCCTCAAATATCATTCTAATTGACCACAACAGAAATCAATTACGACGCGCATTAATATCCACATAATAAACCGAAACATTCCCAAACTCGAGCCAATTTAATCCAAACAGACCAGCCATTTATCGCGCCTCTCGGGCCACTAATCCTCCAATAATTTGTCACACTAATCCCCCAAATCGATCACAATTTCCATCCCTAATCACTTTCACAATTAACCCCTAAATTAACCCCTAAATAACCCTAATTAACCCTTAAACCGGTCTAGAAATGTAAATTATCCTAATTAGGGTTTAGGGTTGTACTCACCGGGTGTTCTACGCTTAAAACGGGCCGAACGGGCCGATTCGGGTTCGGGTGAACAGTAACCGGCGTGAACAGTGTCGCCGGAACAGTGCCTAGCCGGAACAGTGTCGCCGGCGCCGGAAATGAACAGTACTCCGGCGTGAACAGTGATCGGCCGGAAAAATGCACAATGACGGCCCGGAAAATGGACAGTGACGGGCTGGGGTGCGGACTCGGGGGTGGTGGTCGGCCGGGGCAGCAATCCGGCGAGCGGTGAGGCGAGGCGGCGGTTCGGGCGGAGAGGGACAGACCTGGCCGGCCTCGGTTCCGGCGTGACCCAAGGTCGCGCGAACAGGAGAAGGGGGAGGCCGGGGCTGCCGCGCCGGTTGGGCTGGGACGACGGCGACCCACGGCGGCGGCGGCGAGCGAAACCGAAGCAGAGACCAACGCGGAAGGCGTATGGACAGCAGCAGCGAGGCAGGAGGAGAGGACAGCCGGGACGGCGGCCGGCGGTCGGCGCGATGCACGGTCGAGCTGGCCGGCGACGGCGCGACGCACAGCGGCCAAGCAGGGCGGAGGGCGGCCGAGCTGCAGTCAAGCCGAGGTTGCAGAGGAGGGAAAGAGAGGGAGAGAGACCAGCCGATCGAGGGCGGCGACCGGCGGACGGAGCGGCGGCGACTTGCGGAGCAGCGCCGGGCGGAGGCGGTGGCGGTCGGGCGAGCTCGGCGGTGGTCGGCGAGCTCAGGACAAAGGCGAAGCAGACCAGTCGGAGGGGGGTTCAGCCGAAGAAGAAGAAGAAGGAGAGAAGAAAAGAGAAGGAAGAAAAAGAAAAAAAAGAAAAAGAAAAAGAAGAAGGGAAGAGAGAGAGAGGGCAGGTGAGGGACGTGACCGGACAGGACAGGGGGGCGCGCGGGAATCCGAGGGAGGCGAGAGAGAGAGAGAGAGAGAGAAATTTTTGAAACAAATTTATAGAAATTTAAATATTAAACGCAAACCGGGAGTCAAATTTCAAAACGGAAAATGGTCTACCGGTCCAAAGTAGACCTCGCACTTAAAAAGGGACAAAGACCAAATTAATTTGACCAAAATTTAACGAGGGGGGTCTACTAGTCCAAATTCGTACTTAGTCCGAAAACCCAAACTTTTTCATTATTCCTGACAATCTCGATACCGGCAACCTTAATACTGACACCGTCCAATTTATTGCGTTCTGAAACACCCAAAAATCGACTGCCAAGTTCAGGGTCCAAATAACGACGAAAATTCGATCGAGTGCGATTCTAGCGAAATCTCTAGTTTAAAATAATAACCGGGAGTGATCAGTTCCCGGGCGAGATTTTACCATAAGCGCACTGACAAATTATGCGTTCTATAAACCCCAAAATGGATCAAAAATCCGGAATGTTACAGACCATGTATTATTTTGCTTAATAGACTTTACCTCAACATCCATTGCCATTTTCCACATATGTGCATCCGGTCTAGACTTAGCATCATTACAACTCTATGGATCATCTACTAGATCAATAATAGAAGTGAAGAAATTGGGACCAAAGACTTTTCTTATTCTTTGTACTGTTAAATGCTAAACATGCTTCGCCAACTAAAAATGCTTAATAAGATTTGGCCAACAAAATTTTGCTTAAAAAGTTGATGTGGCAAATTCCTCTTCAGTGATTACTGTATGCTTAAATAAGCCCGCTTAAATAACTTTTGAATTCTAACGTCTGTCAAACTAACTAATAGATAAGAGATAAAAAAAAGATAAAAACCCAGATAACTACTAGATAATATAAAAATCTCGATCTAATAAATTAAACGAATCAATAATATTTTTTTAGAATGTTAAATTATTTATATTCGATGAACTTATGTTGCGTGTCTAATCGACACACAAATATATTCCTCAATCGCCAAATACAGAGAAAATTACCAAAAAAGTTATAAACCTATTGTACGGCTTCTAATTCAGTCTTAAACTTTTCATTTGTGCTAATTTAGTCCAAAATGTTTCGACGATTTGTCAATATAGTCATTTCCATCAGTTTTCATAAAAAAAATCATTGATACGGTGGTCCAATCAACACCATCCGTCCTATGTGACATAAACGGCACTAGCATGGACAATTTTTCAAAAAATTATGATTTTTTTTTCTTTTTTTTCCTTTTTGCTAGTGGCCGATCTCAACCAATGGCAAGATCATGACTATATAGGCGCTTGCCATCGTCAAATTGAGATGGTGATCGCTTTGGAGATGGCCATTGTCCCCATTCCTTTCTCCAAAGGGTTCTCTCTCTTCCTAAGATACGATAAATATTGTCTTACCCAACTCGACAACTTTTATTTAGGTCCATATTCACATTAAGTTTGCATTTTATCACGGTGTGATAACTAAGGTCTACATACAAACATTTATATTGTTCTTATTTGGACTTTTCCGATTTATCTTTGGTATCGTTCGATTTTATTTTTTTTCATCAACACCCATTTAGAACCTATAATTCTAGTGTTAGGAGGAAGATTATCCAATGACCATGTATTATTTTGCTTAATAGACTTTACCTCAACATCCATTGCCATTTTCCACATATGTGCATCCGGTCTAGACTTAGCATCATTACAACTCTATGGATCATCTACTAGATCAATAACAGAAGTGAAGAAATTGGGACCAAAGACTTTTCTTATTCTTTGTACTGTTAAATGCTAAACATGCTTCGCCAACTAAAAATGCTTAATAAGATTTGGCCAACAAAATTTTGCTTAAAAAGTTGATGTGGCAAATTCCTCTTCAGTGATTACTGTATGCTTAAATAAGCCCGCTTAAATAACTTTTGAATTCTAACGTCTGTCAAACTAACTAATAGATAAGAGATAAAAAAAAAGAGATAAAAACCCAGATAACTACTAGATAATATAAAAATCTCGATCTAATAAATTAAACGAATCAATAAATTTTATTTAGAATGTTAAATTAATTATATTCGATGAACTTATGTTGTGTGTCTAATCGACACACATATATATTCCTTAATCGCCAAATACAAAGAAAATTACCAAAAAAGTTATAAACCTATTGTATGGCTCCTAATTCAGTCTTAAACTTTTCATTTGTACTAATTTAGTCCAAAACTTTTCGACTATTTGTCAATATAGTCATTTCCATCAGTTTTCATAAAAAAAATCATTGATATAGTGGTCCAATCAACACCATCCGTCCTATGTGACATAAACGGCACTAGCATAGACAATTTTTTTAAGAAATTATGATTTTTTTTCTTTTTTTTCCTTTTTGCTAGTGGCCGGTCTCAACCAATGGCAAGGATCATGACTATTTAGGCGCTTGCCATCGTCAAATCGAGATAGTGATCGCTTTGGAGATGGCCATTATCCCCATTCCTTTCTCCACAGGGTTCTCTCTCTCCCTAAGATACGAGAAATATTATCTTACCCAACTCGACAACTTTTATTTAGGTCCATATTCACATTAAGTTTGCATTTTATCATGGTGTGATAACTAAGGTCTACATACAAGCATTTATATTTCTAATCTAATAAAGCCTTCATCTTTATTTGTCTGCATAATCAACAAAAGTGAACAAGAAATTTCTTGTCCATCGCTTACAACATTCGCCTTGCAATCCCTTCCAATCGCATGGGGCCCAACTACTGGATTCGACCTCCGCGGCTAAACCCCTAGAAAAGAAATTTGTCGGACCTAGGTAGGCCCATTATAGCCCATGGGCTTGACCAGGCCTAGGAAAAAAAGCAACTCGGCAAGTCACCTAATGGGCCATGCTTGGGCATGGACCCAACTACCGGACTCAACCCCAAAGGCTGAATCCAAAAAAAATGTCGGACCTAGGTCGGCCCATTAGGGCCCATGGGCCCAACCCGGCCTAGGCACATAGCAAGACGCGGCCCGCCACCTTATCCATGGCCGTGCTCGGCTGTGCATGGCCCACTATCGATCCCTATCCACAAGAAAAGGAAGATGCATCCATCCACATTATCATATCCATAAAGTAAATCCATTCATCCAAAGACAACATAATTTACACTTGTCGGTTCACATTTCGTTGATTCAACACTGATCAGCCAAAAAGTTGCTCGAACACGGAACACTCTGGACAGAAAGCGAAAGCAAAATGGAGATAACAACCACACTTCAAAGTAGAAGATTCATGGATTTTCCATGAATTTGAGATCTCAAAAATCTACAATTTGTAGGGACACCGTGGACCCTAATAGCCGAACTTATCGATCAAAATCAAAATGAATCTTTTCAGAGACGAAAAACTTCAGTTGCACGCTACGAGGACTTCCTCCCCCGACATCTTCCCTGATGGCGACCGATTTGAGATGCCGACAGCCTCGCCGAGAAGCTCCTCATCGGGAACTCCCGGCTCTGCTCGTCCTCGAAGTTGAGCGCATAGCTCATCGAGTTGTACCCAAACTCTAAGGCGGTTGCCGCGGTGGCGACCTGGCCCTACCTCCTCTAGCAGCTCCCGATCCGAGCGATGAGGTTCTGCCACTTGTCCTAGATCTCTTGGGCCGTCGAACGGAGCCACGCGCAGGGCGATCAAGCCGCCCTGCGACGGCTGCCCTCGTCGCAGCCCGAGGAGGTGGCGACATTGTTGCCGCCTTCGTGGAGGCGGCAAAAGAGGAGGCAGGGGTGGACGATCTGAGCTTGTGGATTAACAGCATTTTGGGTGTGCCAGGATGAGGTTGGAGGGTAATTTATAGGGTGGACGGGATAAGGACGGTGGCACGCGGCGGCGTGGGCAGCGAAGCGGAGCAAAGAGGCAGTGCGAGTGATGAAGAAAACCGTAGGGATGATGTATCGTGGGCAAGTGGGGACGCGGTTCCTTGAGTTAATCCCGCATGACGTTACGTTTCGTTTGGGTTTTTTTTCCCAACTTCTTTTTTGAGGCAGCTTCATAATTAAGCAAAAGTCGAGGGACCAGATAAGGGAAAAGCTGCTGCCTGTTTTTTCCTTTTCCGTGTTTACCCAGATTGAATTTTAATAATTTTGGGCAGCAGTAATCCCACTTTTGTGTGATTAAGTCCACCCGATTTTCATCGAAAAGACAAAATTGCTGTCGATCATTAGATTGCAATTTAAAGTGGCGGCCCAAATGATTTTACTTTCCTTTCTTTTTAAGTTTTTCTATTTTATGTAGGATTTAGTTACAAAAAAACAAAATTACCCATGTATATTAAAAGATGCCGTCAAATTTTACTTCAATAAAAATTAGTTTTGTTGAAAAGAGATATTTTCAAAAAATACCTAGTTCTATTCTAGACTGTCGATCAAATTTGTGGATACATTATCGATTAGAATCTAGAAATAAATTAACACAGATAATTTTTTAGCACAATCATTTATTTATGAATTTTCACTTGTGCATATCATCATCAAATCCCATCTTATCAGTTTTCTTTTATCTTTTATGTATATAATGGGCCGATAAAGCAAAAAAAAAATTCTTTGAAGATTTTCCAAAATAAAATAACGATAACATTCTTTAACGAGAAACTTGTCGGGCCTAGGCCTTGTTAGGCCTAACCTAGGCACAAAATGGACACGGCCCGCCGTCGGCACAGCCCACGATCGATCCCTATCTACAAGAAAAAGAAGTTAGCATCCACGTCGGCTGTAAAGTAAATCCAATTCATCTAAGACTAGATTTGCTTCTTGTCGGTTCGCATTTCATTGACACAACACTACTTGATCAGCAAATATTGCTCGAACACAGAAAACTTCCAGACGAAAAGCCCAAGCAAAACGGAGACGACGGCGACATATCGAAGCGGAATTTCCATGAATTTCAGATTTCAAAATCGACAGCATGTACGGGCAACTTGGATCCCTCCAAGGACTGTTGATTGCCCCCAACTTGTCGATCAAAATCAAAAAAGATGTGTTTTTTTTTTACAGTGGAAACGACTTCAACTACAAGCTACAACTTCCCTCGGCAACTTCCCCGGCAGCAACCAATCCCGAGACTCCGGCAGCCTCGCCAAGAAGTTCCTCGCGGGGAACTCCTCGTCCGAATCCGGGCTCCAATGGTCCCCGAAGTTGAGCGCGTAGCTCATGGGATCGTACCCGAACTCCGAGGCTGCTGCGGCAGCGTGGCCCCTGCCTCCACTGGCGACTCCCAATCCGAGCGACGAGGCCGCGGTACCTGTGCCGCATCTCCGGCAGCGGGAGCTCCCGGTCCGTGGATCGGAGCCACGAGCAGGGCGATCAAGCCGCCTTGTGGTGTTTGCGGTTGCCGTCATCGCAGTCCGAGGAGGCGGCGGCCTAGTGGTAGGCGGCGGCGCGGCCGTCGTGGAAGAGCAGGCGCGGGGAGGATGATGATTTGAGCCTGCGATGGAACAGCATTTGGGCATGCGGAGAAAGAGAGAGAGAGTGGATGGCGATGGGGAAGGAAGGAGCCGGGGAAGAGGGATGAGGGTGGAGGGTATTGATAGGTTCGACGGATAAGGACGCCGTCGTGTCGCGGTCCGAGCAGCAGAGCAGAGATGACGAAGAAAAAACCGTGGGATGAATCGTGGACACGTGGCAACGCGGTTCTCTTCCTAACTTCATTTTTGGGCGGTTTGGTAATTAAGTAAAAGCCGAGGGACCAAATAGCTGCTGATTTTTCCTTTTCCGTGTCTACGAAGGTCGAAGTTAAAATAATTTTCGGCCGTGCTATTTCCAACTCTTATGTAATTTTTTTTTGTCAGACCAACTCCTATATGATTAAATCCAACCATTTTTAATCAAAAAGATAAAATTGCGCTCAATCATTGAGTTGCAATTTATAAGTGGCAGCCCCGAAATTTTACTTTCCTTTTTTTTTACTTCTTTTCTGTTTTTATTGCCATATATATTTAAAAGGTACCATGTTTTCTAATTGTGAGATTTTATTTCCATAAAAATTAGTTTTTTCGAACAGAGATATTTCCAAAAAATATACTTCTTTTCAGAGGTGTCGATCAAATTTATGAATAAATTGTTGGATAGAATCTCGAAACAAATTAACATGGACAATTTTTTAGCACAATCATTTATATGAATTTTCACTTTTGTTGTGCATATCACCATCGAAAAGAAATTTCTTTGAAGATTTTCCAAAATAAAATCACAATTACATCCTCCAACATGAAACTTGTCTAGTCAAAATGTAATTCACAAAATAAACTATACTAATTCACAAAAATCCCAAAAACAAAAAGCCGGGCCTAGGCTGGCCCATGTGCCTGACCCGACCTAGGCACAAAACGGACAAGGACTGCCACCTAACGGGGCCATGCCCTGGCACGGATCCAAGTGTGCCGGGTCGTGCCATGCCCGGGTCCGGACGGCCCATTACCAATCCCTATCCACAAGAAAAGAAGTTGTATCCGGGTCATCTTTAAAGTAAATCCCATTCATCCAAGACTAAAGTTGCTTCGGGTCAGTTTGCATTTCATTTTGTATGCTTTTTGTTCGAAGGTTCGCATTTCATTGACAGAACGCTGATCAGCAAAAATGCTCGACCGCAGAATACTCCAGACAAAAAACGAAAGCAAAACAGAAACTATGATGTCATATCGAATCCATAAATTTGAGATCTCGAAGTCTAAAATATGTACAGGCACTGCGCATCGCTCCAAGGACTGTTTTGATGGCCTCCAACTTTGTCGATCAAAATCAAAAAAATGGGTTTTCTTTCCAGAGGAAACAACTTCAACCACAACTTCCCTCGGCAACTCCCCAGCAGCAACCGACCTGGAGACATCGGCAGCCTCGCTGAGAAGTTCCTCGCCGGGAACTCCTCGTCTCACTCCCGGCTCCGATCGTCCTCGAAGTTGAGCGCATAGCTCATTGGATCGTACCCAAACTTCGAGGCGGCGACGTGGCCCTGCCTCCGGCACCTCCCGATCCGAGCAATGAGGCTCCAGCACTCGCAACGTATCGAGCGGGGCGATCGAACCGCCTTGCAGCGGTTGCCATCGTCGCAGTCGTTCGAGGATCCGGCCTCGTGGTAAGCGGCGGCAGTGTGGCCATCGTGGAAGCAGCAGGAGAGGGGGCACGGGGAGGATGGTGATCGGAGCTTGTGATTGAACGACATTTCGACAGAGAGAGTGACGAGCTCGTAGTCTTGGTCTGGTCTGTGCATGTCTGCGAAGAGAGTGGATGGCTATGATGAAGAAGATGGAGAAGAGGGATGAGGTTGGTGGGCTTTATTTATAGGCTGGACCGGACAAGGACGGGGTTGGGAGTGAGGATGAAGAAAACCGAGGGTTGTTCGTCAGGGCAAGCGAGAAGCGGTTTTTTGCCTTGATCCCGCGTGAGCTTGGGGTAGTTTGGTAATTGAGCAAAAGTCCAGGGACCACAGGCCGCTGCCTTTTTTTTTAATCTCTTTTTTGTTTTATCAAAGTTGGAATTTAAATAAAAATTTTATGGATTTTATTAGACCTATCAAATAGGTAGGTCAGATTCAGTCGAAAATGGTTCGAGCCGAATTGATCAATTTACATACAATACAAATCCAATGAATCGTACCCGACTAGACTTATATTAGTAAAATATTTCTATATTTAATCAAATATAGGAAAACTCATACCTAAACTAAGATGAAAGCACGATATGAGCGAGGGCGATTGAGTGAAAGTGAGAGAGAGTGAAGAGAGAGTAATAGAGATGGGTTGGGTCTAAATAAGTTATGAACCCATTTAATATTCATATTATTTCGAGCCTTACCATCTATGACCTATTTACCGAATATATAACTAACACATATAACAACCCAACCTAACACATATGGGTTAAAGATAGAGATTTACGTCCCATTTTGACAAGTATAGATTTCGTCGTATGGCCACATGAATAGAGAGAGTAAATTGTGACTTCAATGTCATGACTTTCAACCTTAGTCCCCTAAAGTAGCCACAATGCGGGAAAGATGATTTATTTGAAGTTAGAGAATCCGTAATCCTGGGTTTAGATCCAAAAAGAAAATCCATAAGATTTGAAACATCAAAGACTAAACAAGTATAACTTGGAGGCAAGACGACAAAATAGAAGGGATTGATCGGAATGTTCGATTTTTCACATGATATCGAATAAAAAACCCGAAGATTCGAATCACTCTATCACCTCCCACATTACTATCACTTTTCACCTTATTTTTTAAATCAATCCCAAGCTTGAGAAAGCGTGTTACATAAATCGATCTGCATACACAAATAAATTGTGAATCGGGAGTTCAACCTAGGTTACTCCCGAAATTAAAGTTGGTAAGAATGAATCATTCTGTTCCCTGCATGCCGTTGCACAAATCTCCACTTAAATCTCATTCATGTGAACACAAGCTCTTCACTTCTAATGGTGGTTTCATAGACTCCAAGCTGGTTTTGCACATACCTAGAATTTGCTTGCTCTCTCTCTCTCTCTAGTTATTATAATAAACGAGATGTCCCCTGGTGCACGATGAATGCTTTCCCTAATACTCAGTAGCTACGACATGATCGTTATAATTAATTAATAATTAAGAATGATGGGGGTAGTCGTGTTTGGTTAGGATTCTACTTCTAGTAATTTACAGGCCGAGCAACTAGCGTGATGGTAGGGGTCGTGTGGTTCTCGAAGTTCGAGTCTGCATATGAGAGGGCTCCACGTCAGTGTGGATTGGAGTGAGTGCTCAAGGGAATGGTTCATGCACCCAATGCCGAACGCTTGCCCACCCGGGAAAATTATGAAAAAATATTAAATCTATTGTATTTGTATCGATTTAGTTCTAAACTTTTCAGTTATACTAATTATGTCATAAAAATTTTTATATTTTGTCGAAAATCACCGCCGTGAACATTGATATTGTCAAGTAGGATGACCAATATTGATGTGAACAAATTTTTTTTTTCTTCTTTTCTTTTCTTTCTTTCTTTTCCTTTTTCCTTACAAGCCCAGCAAGGGCTACTGGCTAACCCTCGTCGGCCAATGGACGAAAGTAACAAAAAAAAGGAAAAGTGAGAAAGAAAAGAAAAAAATTCAGAAATTTAAAAAAAATTATTAAAATTGTCCATGTCACGTTAGCTATACCACATAAGATAGACGACGTCTACGTCAACTATTTCTAACTAAAATTGACCGGATGGACTTAATTAACAAAATGTTTATAACTCAATTAACACAATTAAAAGATTTCAGATTAAATTAGCATAATTATAATAGATTTATGACTTTTTTAGTAATTCTCCCTCGCCAGATGATTTGGTATAAATAATAGGGAAATGTGGCATTTGTCTCTAGGAGTGTATTCAAGTCGAGTCCGGTCATATACAGTGCCCTCGAGCTCGGTTAGACTCGATTTGTATGCACAACATTTACAACTCGACTCGAGCTTAATCAACTATTAAAATTTATGCTCGAGTTCAATTCGTCCAGAAAAATTGCGATACTCGAGCTCGACTCAAATAAAGTTGGATCCCCGTTAATCATATAGTAAATCCACGTTATCCATAAAGTAAGTTTATTCATCCAAGACAAAATTTACTTCTTGTCGGTTCCTATTTCATAACACTAATCAGCAAAAATGCTCAATTGCGTGGACAAAAAGCGTAAGCAAAACAGAGACGATGATCGAAGCAGATTTTCCATGAATTTCATATCTCAAAATCTACAATATGTATAGGCACTGTGGATCGCTCCAAGGATTGCAATATAGCCCAACTTGTTGATCAAAATTAGAAGGATCTTTAGAGAAAATGACTTCAGCTACACGCTACGACTTCCCGTGGCATCTTCGCCAGTAGCAGGCGATCCGGAGACACCGGCAGCCTCGCTGAGAAGTTCCTCACCGGGAACTCCTTGTCCAACTGCTGGCTCCAATCATCCTCGAAGTTGAGCGCGTAGCTCATTGGATCGTACCCAAACTCCGAGGCCGCTGCGACGTGCCCATGCCTCCACCGGCACCTCCTGATCTGAGCAACAAGGCTGCATCACCAGTGCTGGATCTCTAGCAGGGGGAGCTCCTGAGCCGTGGAGCGGAGCCACGAGCAGGGCGATCAAGCCGCCTTGCGGCAGTTGTGGTCATTATTGCAGTCCGAGGAGGCTGCCTCGTGGTAGGCGGTGGCAGGACCGTCGTGGAAGCAGCAAAAGAGGAGGCACGGGGAGGATGGTGATCTGAGCTTGTGATTGAACAACATTTCGACAGAGAGAGCGATGAACTCATAGTCTTGGTGTGGTCTGTGGAAGACTGTGGAAAGAGCGAAGAGAGGGAATGGCGATGAGGACGAAGGTGGAGAAGAGGAGGAGGTTGGAGGGTATTATTTATAGGTCGAACAAATAGGGACGGGGGTCGTGTGGCGGCAAAACAGATATATCCAATACGTACCCGCCTAGACCCATATTACTAAAACACTTCTATCTTTATATCAATATAGGAAAACTCATATCCAAGCTAAGGTGAGAGCACGGAGTGAGCGAGCGCGATCGAGTGAAGGCGAGAAAGAGTGAGAGAGTAATAGATGTGAGTTGGATCTAAGTAAGTTGTGAACATATTTAACATTCATATCATTTTGAGCCTTACAATTCTAAATCCATTTATGACCCCATTTATTGAATATAGCTAATTCATATAATAATCCAACCTATCAAATACGGGTTAAAAAATGGGTCTATGACCCATTTTGACAGATCTAGTTTTTGTCGTATGACCATATGAATAGAGAGAGTAAACGCCAAGAACAAAATCGTGACTTCAATGTCATGACTTCTAACCTTAGTCTCCTGAAGCAGCTGCAGTGCGGGAAAGTTAATTTATTTCAAGTTGGAGAATCCGTAATCCTGGGAATGTGATGGACCCGATTAGATACAGAAAGAAAATCAATAAGTTGTGAAACATCTTAGACTAAATGAGTATAACTTGGAGGCAAGGCGACCAAAGAGAGGAGATCGATCGGGACGTTTGATTTTTCATGCGATATCAAATCAGATATTCAAAAGTTCGAATCCCTCTATCACCTCCCACATTACCATCACGTTAAATTTTCTTTCAATGTCCCGGCATATACTAGCATTGAGTCGAGTTAATGTAGCTTCTTTTGAGCGAATAGGTGATGTTTAGACCAGCTAAACCATTACTTTGTCGGTGTGTTGATGCATCTCTCAAACATATGTTGATGCGCAAATTGATCCCTAGCTTGAGAAAGCGTGTTACATTAATCAATCTGCATGCACAGATAAATTGCAAATCGGGTATTCAACCTAGGTTACTCCAATAATTAAAGTCAGTAAGAATGAATCACTTCATTCCAGACGCCCTTGCACTGATCTCCACTTAGTCTCCTTCACGCGACACTAGCTCCACTTCTAATGGTGGTTTCATAGATCTCCTAGCTGGCTTTCCCAAATACCTAGGATTGCTCTCTCTCTCTCTCTCTCTCTCTCTCTCTCTCTCTCTCTCTCTCTCTTTCTCTCTCTCTCTCTCGCTAAAATAAACGAGATGTCCCATGGTGCATGAACGAAACGAGGGTACTCAGTAGCTACGACATAATCATTGTAATTAACTAATAATTAAAAACGATGGGAGGGTGTCATGTCGTTTGGCTTGGATTCTAGTCATTTACGAACCTAGCGACTCACGTGATCGTTGGGCTCGTGTAGTTCTTGAAGTGTGAGTACGCATGTGGGAGTGCTCCACGTCAATGTGGCTCGGACTGAGCGTCCGAGGAATGATCCATGCATCCAACCATCGGTGCCCACCGCCGGACACCTGCTCACCCGACAATTTGGCATAAATAATTAGGGAAATATGGCATTTGTCTCTATGGGTGTATTCGAGTCGAGTATGGTCGATACGGTGCCCTCACGGTCGGTTCGACTTGATCCATATATACAACATTTAAAAGTCGATGCGAACTTAATCGAGTATTAAAATTTGTGCTCGAGTTCAATTTGATTAGAAAATTGAGATACTTGAGCTTGACTCGAACGAAGTTGCATCCACATTATTCATAAAGAAAATTCATTCATCCAAGACAAAATTCACTGCTTGTCGGTTCTCATTTCATTGACGCAACACTGATCAGCAAAAGTGCTTGAACATGGAATACTCCGATCAGAAGCGAAAGCAAAACGAAGATGATGATGACATATCGAAATGTTGGAGATATAGATATATTTACGAATTTTGTGTATTTCTCTTGATTGATTCTGATTAATTTTGATTGGTATTTCAAAACTCAAGTAATATCTCAGTTAACGGTTTGAAATTATATCTTGGGCAACTAAACTTTTAGACTTGGAGGTTCATTTAGATTCTCTGGTTATAATCTTTCCCAAGCCAAGTATGCCACTAATCTTATTTCTCGAGTTACAACTCCTCTTGAGACAAATGGCAAATTTGATGCCAAAGATGGGACTCCTCTTTTGAATCCTACACTCTATCGATAACTAGTTGATAGTATTATATATATCACTGTTACTCAACTTGGTAGCCTATGCTATCCATATTGTTAGTCAAGTCCTTCGAATTCGTTGCTACATCAAGGGTACGCTCCACTATGGGTTACTGCTTCTTTTTGGACATCTCACTTCTCTCGTGTTATAGCAAGAATCAAACCACAGTAGCTCGCTCTAATAAAGGAGTAGAAAATCGAGCTCTTGCTAATACAAGATCATAGTTACTATGGTTACAATGGCGCTGTTTGAAAACATGGGAGTGCTATCATTTATTACGATAATCGAAGTGTTATTCAAATAACACATAGTGATGTTTTTCATGAACAAATCAAACACGTTGAAATAGATTATCATTTCATTCGATATCATGTTTTTTGCATCGTTGTTCGACTTGTCTCTATTCATCCGCTGAACAAACTGATGATATCTTCATTAAGACACATCCACTTGCACATTTCTGAGATCTTTTCTCCAAACTTAGAGATGTTAGAAATATAAATATGTTGTATTTCTCTTAATTGATCATGTAAAGTCTTGAGTACTCTTCATTCGTGAACGACTAGAAATTTACATTTTTCTATTATCACAATTCTCAACTTCCAAGCACATTTTCCGTGAATTTGAGATCTTGAAATCTACAATATGTACGGGCAGCGTGGATCCCTCCAAGGACAGTTGGTAGCCCAACTTGTCGATCAAAATCAAGAGGATCTTGAGAGAAAAAGATTTCAACTACACGCTACAACTTCCCTCGGCAACTTCACCGGCAACAGCAGCCGATCCGGAGATACCGGCAGCCTTGCTGGGAGCTCCTCGTCCAACTCCCGGCTCCGATCGTCCTTGAAGTTGAGTGCGTAGCTCATGGGATCATACCCGAACTCCGAGGCCACGACGTGGCCCTGCCTCCTCCACCTCCCGATCCGCGCGATGATTCTCTCGCACTTCCACTAGATCTCCAGCAACGAGAGCTCCTGAGCAGTTGAAAGCAGCCACGAGCGGAGCAATTGAGCCACCTTGTAGTGGTTGCCGTTGTCACAATCCGAGGCGGCCTCATGGCAGATGGTAGCATGGCCGTCCTGGAAGCAGCAGAAGAGTAGGCGGGGAGAGGATGATGGGAGCTTGTGATGGAACAACATTTTGGGTGTGAGATAGAGAGAGAGAGAGAGATAGCGCAATGGGACTCGGAGTCTTGGTCTGGTCTGTGCAAGTCTGCGAAGAGAGTGAATGGCGATGCGGAAGAAGATGGAGAAGGGGGATGAGGTTGGTGGGTATTATTCATAGGGTGGACCGGATAAGGACGGCGGCGTGCGGCGGCGCCAGCAGCAGAGCAGAGGCCGTGCGAGTGATGAAGAAAACCGTGGGAAGTTCGTGGCAAGTGAAGAAGTGGTTTTTTGCGTTAATCCCGCGAGGGTTTTATCAATTTTGTTTATCTTAACTTCCGTTTTTGGGCAGTTTGGTAATTAAGCAAAAGTCGAGGGACCCCGTAGCAGCTGCTTTTTCCTTTTCCGCGTCTACGAAAAGTTGAAATATTAAATAATTTTATTTATGGGTTATCGTATGACAATATAAATTACAGAGGGAAAAGGCCAAGAACGGAATCGTGACTTGGAAGTCATGACTCCCCGACCTCAGTTTCAACCACGAGTAACAAAAGGATGGCATCCGCACATATATCGGATCACTACCCAATGCCTTTCACCATTATCCCTGATACTCCACTTTCCAGGCAAGAGGGGTTTTTTGACATCCACCGCAACTTTAGCGCGAAGGAATCCATGAGACCCAGAGATTTGGTGCGAATTGACCCAACTTTCACCACTTTGCCCGCCAAAGGAGCAATAGATTTCGTACTGTTTTTATGTCATTCGGTTGAAGGCCAATATATGTGTTTGCAGCCACATCTCCAGTTCATCAAAACAGAGGTCCTCCAGTCTCCTCTGAGCATCCCATCTCTGCAGGTTTAGGCAATTTCCCCTATTCGACCAAGGTTCAGAACTTGGGACTCTCTCTGCTTGGTGCCAATCGTGAAACCTGAACAAATACATTTTCTCATTTTGAGGGGTTACAGTAATATCACCCACACCAGCCCAGGCTCTCCTTCAAACATTAGCTATGCAGCTCGAGTCAAGCACTTCTCCAACAAGATCCTTCCCATCAATACCATCTCAGCTTCCTCATCATCAACTTACTCCAAAACCAAATGACCTCCCAGAAGATTGTCTACCAGAGATGCTTGCGATGTTAAGGGAACCTCTGCAGGCATCCTTCAATGAGAAAAAAGAAATAGATTAGCAGAGAATAAATTCGGAGATGTCGTCGAACAGTTGATAGGGGCAATGTGTAGTGATAGGAAAACTAACGCGACGAAACAATGCCAAAAAGGCGTAACTAAAATTGAAAGCAGATGGAAATATCCCATTCTTTTTGGAGCATAAATGCTAGAAAGCTAACATATGAAGACGAGAAAAATGGTTGTCGTAATTTCTAGCGTACAGAGCAATCAACCTTGAGCTTCTGTGGCCGAAAAATCAACCTTGAGCTTCACTCTTTAATGCCAATGATCTTCCATTATTTTTGCAGTGCTCGACTTCAACGCAGGGTCATACGACGTTGTGAACATGTCAAATGGTGATAAAATTAACTGCAACAGCACTTCTAAGTTCATACGCTAACCAATGGACCAGCCACCTTTTCCCTCAACAACGCCTGCGAGTATTACTTCGTCTACACCTTTTCTAAAAGAGACCATTGCTCTCAGGGCCAAAAATTAGCTGTCACCATCAGTGAAACCTCCACCGCCTTGAACTCCAGTCCAGCTGGATCCCCGTAACTGCCGGCCCCAACCCACTGGGACCACCACATCTCCGCCACCATCCGGAAGTGATGCTTCCTACTTCTGTGTGACACTGCTAGTCCTATTCATGTCCATTACCATAAGCTTATCATGGGAGTTCATTATACATGAGGATCATTATTTCTAGTAGATATAGGGGACTATTGATAGATCGTGAGATGTCCTCGTCATAAAGTGAATAAACTCATTATAATGCTTCTTCTCATAATTCCAGCATGATTTATATACATAACATTGCTCAAACTTGTAATGGTTTGTAAGTTTCTGCAGAATAAATATATGATTCTCCTCGCAAATTCTGAATTTCGGCTCTATTCGTGGTTCCAATATCATGAAGACCGAGATTATTAGAAAAATTAGAACGCGGCAGGAGACAAAAACTTGCATACTGAAAAGTCGAAATGGAGCATCACTAGAACAAATCCTCATTGGTGAAGCGAAAAAATCTCACCATTGGAATGACAAATGAGCATAACAGTAAATCACATGGTGACAGGAAGAACGGTGTGAATCTTGTTAGGATTAAACTCATCACAAACAATCGATTGAGAACTAAAAATGACAATGAAACTATGAACTCATTCTTGTAGCCTTGCAGCATATCAAATTCACACCTGATGATTATTAGCTTGAAAGAACCCGACGAATTTTGGGGACTCAGAATGCCACAAGTCCAACAGCATGATCGCTCTCTTTGCCTATGTGTTTTTGTACTTTGCCTCCCGAAGCTTCCTTAATAATCCGCTCGTCAATCATTAAGTTACTTCTAGTAATCATATGAGAACAGACGAGAGAAAATTACAGTTGCAATATCGCAGAACAATAAAAACCAATTCAATCAATCAGGAAAAGCAAGCAAATTCACGTCATTCCTTAGTGTGGGATTTCTGTCGTCCAACTTAGGAAACTGAGATGACTATGGTCAAAGGGATTTTCTTAAAGAGTTGCTTGTTCTTTCAATGTTTTGTAATTTCCACAGCATCAACATTGCGTATAAACCAGTATACCTGCCATTAATCAACAGCATAAAAATTTAACTTGCCATGTAAACAAAACAAACTGGATTTCTATACTGTATCGGCAATTTTGTTTTGACTAAGATGGGCTATTTTCTTCTCATCCCCACTAGACACTAAATGCCTTGATGTTTTCAAAATTATGATACATCACTTTGGCCATTCAAATTATGATGCGTCGCTCTGAAAACCAAATAAATGATCCAAATTATTTGCACGATATATGTTAGCACATACATCTTTTGCAAACATATGTGTAGTTGTACAAGCAACTATTATTCACTTTACCGGCAAACTGGCTATCTCATGAAAATTCGAAGTTTTTTTCTTTAGTTTGATGGTATGGCATAGAGACCTTAATTAATTTAACTTATTTGATTGGAATGGGTTCAAAAAAGTGCGAGAGGCATTGGCTTTATGTGAGGTCAATGCCTTACCATCGCTAAATCATGCGGGTCTTACATGGGATATATCGAAATCAGTCGCATATAAGGAACCAACTGATGTCCTTTATCCAACTGATGTCATGACTTTGACCAATTATATTGATATATGATATTGCATCATAACCAATTGCAGTATGGACTCTTAGTTTACTGAGTTTGAGTAGAATCTACCCCTTCTCAAGTCTATTTTCCAACTAGATAATACTTAACTCGGCCGCAACTCGAAATTACAACTTGTGGACTTAATCTTCACTAATTTTAGAGTGAAAAGTGTGGAATCTTGAAATCACTAGCCGTAAAGAGTTGATTTTAAAATTTGATGTTCTAGATTTTCATTAATGAATTTTTCCTTCTGTTTTTTGGCCAGGTTCATTAATGAAGAAAATTTGAAGATAGTGAACAAAAAATCTTAATGTTTCAACCAAAAAAAAGAAACAAAAAATTTTAATGCCTAAGGTAGACTAAACCCGTTATATTAGTCAGAGGGCAAAAGCCTAACATCAATTTGGGCTTAAACATCAACAAGAAGCCCGCTTTCTTAATTTGTCCAATGCGAGGCTCCATAGAAATGATGACCCAAAGATTAGATAGCGACCCGGAAGTTTTACTACGATTGTAATTATTATTTGTACCTTTCTTGGCCTTCTGGCTAAGATCTAAGTGTCAATGATTATTTGGCTCTATGTTTTCTGGTTCTCTTTATTCAGAAATGCTTGATTGTTGATTAATTGTATCCGAAGACAATCTCCGAATGATTAAAAATCTCGGTAGATGTAGGGTAAGCAAAAAACTGTTCATGTCTTTATGTTCTATTGAACCTCTGACAAGACTACTTTCTTAAATAAATGGATCACAAATCAAACAAATTTGGCTTCAATTATTTTGAAACTAACCGAACCACAAATCCATATTATATAACCTATGAGGTTCATAATTACTTTTACCATTTATACATGAAGTAAGGTCTTTTTTTGTTTTTTTTTATTATGAAGTAGGTTTGATGTTCATTTTCGTAATTTATGAATTTTTGTGTGTGGAGACCTTGACGTTGAAACCACATCAAACTGCATCGGACTCATCCCTAGGTACGCATTGATGGTTTAAGACACCTCATCCACTTCTTAAATATAGATCCAGATATAGACGATCATCGGAAATTTCTATCATAAAATTGGCAATCATAAGTCCGAGGATTGAAGGATTATCTCTTTAGGTTCCGAATAGGTAGCAAACCTTGCAGGCTCTTCATATAGGTTTATGTGTTAATACAACGATCGCTTTCTAATTGATAACGATCAATTGACAGATTTTATTATTGCATTTCCTGGTCAAAACATAATTGCTTCCTAACACCTTCACATTCCTTATTACGATATCTGAATTTAAACATTTTGGAGTTATCTTTTACCAAATATTGTTCTTTTCATTGTTCACGTCATGATATGCGGCTGGATTTGGTTGGCCTCTATATTCAGTTTTTCAAAAGATTCACCAGTCCTAGTGCATTGCTTGTGGTTTAATTTGTCAAATGCTTGAATCTTCACACTTAATGGATGACTGAATATGTCATTGTCACTTTCCAATTTCTGTCAAATCAATGGCAGGTTTGGGACTTTTTGGGATACTAACTGATCAATGATTTGTATGATCTCTGGACTCCCGAACATTTCCTACTTCTAGGACTCTGCATTGTTTGACACTTTCTCTTGATCAAAAATTCTGTTGTTACTATTTTCGGCCTCCAAAATGGCATTTTTCACAAGCATTTATGCGAGTTATCCATGGAATTCGCGAAGAGCATACAGAGGATTGGTGTGATGCAGTACTGATCTCCTCTCAGAGTCAATTTTTATGTATAGATGCTGAGACTACAGACTGAAACATAGTCTTTTAGTTTTTAAGGTTTAGACACTTGATACAAACAAATTCAGCTGATTCCTGAATGACATCGACCAAAAATGCTCGTTTGAATCCCGGTTCTTCTCCTTTCTTTGGAAAGACACTTGATACAAACAAGCGATTGAGTTGTGATATGTGCTAATTCAGTTATCCTGCAGAGTTATTGCAGAGTATGAAGTAATAGACACAACATCGTGACATAGAAGCTTGCAAATCTAGATGTAGACTAGTGTAATATGATCTGAACTTTTGGCCGCTTCATCATATATGTTTGATCTGATCAAGTGAATATCGATTAGTCAAATATTACAGTCGGTTGCTGGAATGATCTACAAATTGAATATAATAGAGAGTAAAGAATTTGTGGGATCGCAGTCCATTATCAAATCATCCTCCTCAATCCCATTACAAAGGTTTGAGCGATGTCACATTCATTCCCACCCTATCCCGCAATCCATTTGGCCAAAATCATTGAACTGACCTTTCCCGTCATCGAAAGACATGTAAATGCAACATTTTGGACTTTTTCTTCGTCAGTAAATGATTAGTATTGGCTTTCTCTATTTCAATCTCAATCTCACTCACCAACCACTCGGAAAGTTTTATACTCAGTCGAAGTAACAAAGCTAGTGCCTTACTCCACAGTACATATATAGCGTCTGGAAATTTTAGCAGAAAGGAATCCACACTGTCCCCGAGATTTGGTATGAATTGACTCAACTTTCAACAGTTTGCCCGCCCAACAAGCAATAGGTTTCGCATTGTTCTCTTTCATTTGGTCTAAGGCCAATCCATGTATTTTGCAGCCACACCTCCAGTTCATGAAAGCAGTGGTTCTCCTGTCTCCTCGGAGCATCCCATCCCTGCAGTTTATGCAATCCACCAAGGGCCAGAACTTAAGACTATCCCTGCTTGGTGCCAATCGTGAAACCTGAACAAATACATCTTCACATTTTGAGGGGTTATAGTAATCTCACCCAATCCAGCCCAGGCTTTCCTTCAAACATTAGCTACGCAGCTCGACTCAAGCACTTCTCCAACAAAATCCTTCCAATCAAAACCATCTCAGCTTCCTCATCATCAACTTGCTCCAAAACCAAATGATCCCCCATAAGATAGTCCACCAGAGATGCTTGCGATATCAAGGGAACCACTGCAGGCATCCAGTAATGAGAAAAAAGAATAGATCAGCAGAGAATAAACTCAGAAATGTTGTTGAACAGTTGATAGAGGCAGTGTGCAGTAACAGGAAAACTAATGCGACGAAACAATGCCACAGAGACTTAACTAAAATAGAAAGCAGATGGAAATAACTAATGATGATAGCGAATGTGAGGATTATGGATGATCGAGAAGAATGGGGGGTGACGATCATGGAGGAAGGTAGCTGAAAGAAAACATCATTGTGATGTAGGGAAAGCTCTTGACAAAGAGAGAAAAGCACTCACAGAGGGGAGAGAAACAAATCTATGTATACCTTCCTGAAGAGAACTCAATATCCCATTTTTATTGGAGCATAAATGCTAGAAAGCTAACATATGAAGACAAGAAAAACAGTTCTCGTAATTTCTAGCTTACAGAAGCTCTATTAGCAAAATCTCCTGATTTAAATTGCATAGATGTACTTACGTGCAATCAATCTTGAGCTTCAGTGGCCGAAAAATCAGTCTGGAACTTCACTCTTAAATGCCAATGATCTTCCATTATTTTTTGAGTGTGCTACTGCAACGCAGGGTCACATGATGTCGTGAACATGTCAAATGGTGCTAACAATAACTGCAACAGTGCTTCTATGTTCATAAACTAACCAACAGACTGGCCACCTTTTCCCTCAACAATGCCTGCAAGTATTACTTTGTCTACACCTTTGCTAACAGTGACTGTTGCTCTCGGGGCCAAAAATTAGCTGTCACTGTTAGTGAAACTTCTGCCTCCCCAACCTCCAGTCCAGCTGGATCTCCGTAACTACCAGCGCCAACCACTGGGACCAACACATCTCTGCCACCACCTGGAAGTGATGCTCCATATCTTTGTGTGAAACTGCTGGTCCTGTTCATTTCTATTGTCATAAGCTCATTATATGAGTTCATTATACATGAGGATCATTGTTTCTACTAGATAAAGATGGACTATTGATAGATTGTGAGATGTTGCTCCTCATCACAAAGTGAATATACTCATTAAAATGCTTCTTCTCATAATTCCAGCATGATTCATATAGATAACATTGCTAAAACTTGTAATAGTTCACAAATTTCTTTGGAAAACATATATGATTCTCCTCCAAATTCTTAAGTTCGGCTCTATTAGTAGTTCCAAAATCATGAAGACCAAGATTATTAGAAAAATTAGAATGCGGCAGGAGACAAAAACTTGCATATACTGGCAAGTCGAAATAGAGCATCACTAGAGCAAATCCTCATTGGTGTAGCGAGAAAAACCCCACCATTGGAATGACAAATGAGCAAAACAGTAAATCACTTGGAGACAGGAAAAATGGTGTGAATCTTGTTAGGATCAAACTCAACACATAATCGGTTGATTGAGAACTTAAAATGACAATGAAACTATGAACTAACTCTTGCAGCCTTCCAGCATATCAAATTCACACCTTATGATTAGCTTGAAAGAACCCGACAAATTTTGGGGATCTAGAGTGCCACAAGTCCAACAGCATGACCGCTCTCCTTTGCCTGTGTGTTTTTATACTTTGCCTCCAGAAGCTTCCTTAATAATCCACATGTCAATCACTAGATTACTTCGAGCAATCAGTGAGAACAGACAAAAGAGAAAATTACAGTTGCAATATCCCAAAACAATAAAAAACCAATTCAAGCAATCAGAAAAAGCAAGCAAATTCACGTCATTCCTGAGTGTGGGATTTCAGTCGTCCACCTTAAGAAACTGAGATGACTATGGTCAAAGGGATTTTCTTAAAGAGCTGCTTGTTCTTTCTACGTTTGTAATTTCTACAGTATCAACATTGTGTATAAAGTTAAACCAGTATGCCTGCCATTAATCAACAGCATAAAAGTTTAACTCGCCATATAAACAAAACAAACACCTTATAGATGACCTGCAAGCGAGCAGAACAACCTTCAAATGCAAAACTTGAAAAAAGATTATTAATCTAAAAGTCTGGTTCCTGGTATCATGTTGAGATTGAAGAATCACAGGGGATGACAAATGACAAATTATTTTCTCAAAAGGCACTCTTATGATCTAGTCCTCCAACAAGGGCTGCCAGCTACATTCCTACCACGATCGAGAGAAAGATTTCATTCCAACTAAGAGGCATGAATCACTCAGTAATGCACAAAAAAGAGTTTCATGGATGATTCACCAGGACTGCCAGCTTCATTCATGACTTTATTAAGTCTAAGGTTTTGTCTTATTAGGGGACAGGGATCATCTCGAACTATCAACATAATGTGATCTCATGAATACCCAACGTAACAACTACTCAAATTCTATATAAGGAAAGCTCGTGACAATTCAGATATTGGCTTTAGCCACTTGCATTGGGAAATGACTAAAGCTTGTGGAAGCTCTAAGTCTCCAAGCCCTCGAGGCTCAATTAGTTTGTCGCAGTCTCGTGCGACAATTGATGAGCATCATGAAATCTCTATACTTTATAGGTATCTCGATCCTTTGAGCCCTGGGATGTCTGATAGTCCACAACAAGCTATCACTATCAAGTTCCTTAAATCTTCAAATTTCAACGCATTTGGGAATTTTGCAAACTTTTGCAGGATGAAAATATCTCTAGGCTTTCAGTGTCATTTAGCTTCTCACAGTGGTTGATGTTTCAACCTTTTCAGGGTTTTCAAGCACGATAGATCCAATAATCTTCCAAGGGAAGTGCAACCACAGATATCCAATATTCCCAAAATATCGAGCCCGTCAAGACTGCGTTTCAATTAGACTCTTGCAGCTTGCAACATCAAAGCCCTCAAATTATTTAAACTAGAAAGGTCTGGTTATCTTTCCGTGGATGTGCAATTAAAGATATCCAATCTGACCGATAATCAACCTCTCAAGGCCGTGAGTTTCAACTAGATTCCCGTGATCTGCAGCATAGAATCCCTTTAGACATTTTTAACTTGAAAGGTCTGTTTAACTTTTAATGGATTGAAAGGTCTGGTAATCTTTTAATGGACATGCATTTAAAGATATTAAACCTACCCAACAGATTCTTATTAATCAATCAAGGCCTCAAACTTCAATTAGATTCTTGCAATTTGCAGCATGAAATTCGAAGTCTTTAAACTGGAAAAGTCTGGTAATCTTTTAATAGAAGAGCACCCAGAGATATTCAATCTTGCCAGTAAATCCAACCTGCAAAGACCATGAATTTCAACTAGATTTTGGCAATTTGCAGCATGGAATCTTTCAATGGATGTGCACCCAGAAATACAGAACGTTTCCAGATATTCTATATCGATCAAAGCCTCAAACTTCAACTAAATTCTCGCAGCTGGCAGCATCTGATTCTTTTAGATTCTTTAAACTTGAAAGGCCAAGTGATTGAATGGACATGCAAACAGAGATATCCAAACTTACCAGACTCTTGCAGTTGGCAACACATATTAGCCTTAGATGTTTCGAACTCAAAAGGTCCCCTGAATCTCAATTAGATTCTTGCAACTTGCAGCATTATGCTTCGAAGTTGTAAAGCAGCACCTTCTGCATTCATTTTCTGCACAAGTGCATCTAAAGAGCAAAAATGATTGTCAATGGCCCAACCGAGGGAACCTTTTGGTGGCTCACCACCTCCTCCCTGCATTACCCAACATATGAGGTCAGAGAGACATAGAGCAACTGCATGGATCAAAATTTGTCAAACATGCATTTACCTGAATTGGAGCAAGATTATTCCAGAACATGGACTGATTAACATGACCTGAACATAGGTTACATCCACAAAATCGTAAGAGGAGCAAAATCAAAAGGATAATAACGGGCTAAGCGACAAAAGTTAATCTTTAATAGTTGAATATGCACATAGAGAAAATAAAAAGAAAATTTAAGATTGTTGGATAATTTATAAAAACAAGAAGAGGTAATAGAAGGCCGGCGCCGCCATCAGTGCTTTTAAAAAAAAACACGAAATTTCAGCAAATTGTTTTCAAACAATAGACCTGAATGAAGCATGTTTCAAAGTGTGATGAAGTTCTGTAAGAAAGTTCAATCACAGTTGTGGTTCAACATGCCTTTGCCAAACTGCGTGAACTACCACCACAATGCCTATGAAGCTTACTTAAAAATGAATTGATAATATCTGGTACAACATTTCATACTTGTTCATCACATGCTGTAAATTATTCATATGAAACAAAACGAAACTCAGAAACCCTAATTTCACCTCTTTTCCCCTTTCATTTAGTTGGTAGCAACTGGAATAAGAATGTGATAACAAATAAAACCTACCGATACAGAGACTAATCTAAGCAACAGTCTTCAGGATGGAAAGACAACCCTCAACAAATTTTTCATCTGTTTCGCTGACAACTAAGACTATATGCTAAATCATGTTCAGCTACTGTGACCGAAACCTTAACAGCTCTGCCTAGTCCCTAGTCCTCATCATTTCTCAGAGGGAACACATTAAGTCACTAAGGATTGGCCCCAAACGAGAAGTCAAGCACCTCCTCAGCAAATTTGACTCTGGCAGTTCATTAAGGTCCTGTTTCTATGCAACGACAGGCAACAGTTAAAGAACAATCCGAACACTTGTCGAGTCCGCGTCAGACAAGAGAATGCTCGATCAATTGTCGCTCCTGACAAATTTCACCCTCACTTCCTTTGAACTTAGAAAGCAAACAACAAAAACTAAATCCCGGACAGAAGGAACGAAAGAAACAAGAGGACAAAACAGAAAAGAATCGAACCTCCGCCATTGAACTTGATGGCATCGTGGAGCTGCTCGAGCGCCTCGTTGGAGGCCTGGCGGTGGTGGTGCTTCTTCTGGCGGTGCAGCTGCATGATCTCGCCGCTGATTGCGGGCTGGAGAGCGCCGTAGTCGCAGGGGAGATCGGGGAGAGGGGGAAGAAGGTCTGGAGGACGCGGAAGCCGCCAATTGGAGCCGAGGCCCGAGGCGGAGGCTAGGGTTTGTTCCGGCCAGCAGCGCGCGGAGAGCCATGGGAGCTGATGATCTTCAAGCTCAGTCAGATACACACCTGGGCTCGTCACCTCCGGGGATTTTGGGGCTCCTTACCTCTGGACAATCTGGATAAACGGGTCCCACTAAAAACAGAGCCTATTCAATGTCGTAGAGCATCCATAAACCAACCCCGCGAAGGGTGGCTTTTCTTAGCCCAAAGGACTTGTCGCGGATCAATTCGCGTAAGCGCGCCTCGCGGGACAAATTAACCTCCCGATTAACAGATGGAAGCCGAACCTTGGATAGTCGGACGGGAAGCTCGGGGAGACATTCAAGTGGACGGCAATCGAAAAGAGTGAGTTCCTCGATAAGGGTTAGCTTGGAAAGAAATGATAACGATGGACTTGGGAAAGTGATGTGCAGAGCTGTTAAGCTGGAGGGCGGTTCCGGTATTCCTCGAAGGTTTCTGCAAAATCGAAGGCTGAGATATTGGAGAGAAGAGAGCTTAGAAATGCTTTCTGGCAAGTCCAAAATGCCCGATCCCTCTAAATCAAGCTCGTTTAGCGAAACCAGTTCGCCTATATTATTAGGCAGTCTTTTTAGATTTTCGCACCATCCTGCACTCAACTTTTTGAGTTTCGCCAGCATTCCAATGGCATTGGGCAATTCCGTCACGGGAGTTTCATTAATATCCAAGATCCTCAAATTTTGCAGATTCCCAATGCTTTCAGGTAATTTTGTAATCGATGTCCCTGTTAATTTCAGCTTGGTCAATGATGCCAACTTTCCAATCGAGTCGGGAATCTCTCTCAACAATCGACATCCCCTTAGGTCAAGGCAAGACAGAGATGCTAAATTGCCTATGGAGCTAGGTAAGTGAGCTAATGATTTGCAGCCAGAGGCATCAAGAGTCTCCAGCGCCTCCATAGAACCTATGGATTCAGGCAATTCTTCAATCCCTGTCCAACTTAAGTTCAGCTGATTTAACGACAAAAGGGAGCCCATGGATTCTGGAAGTTGAGCAAATTTATCACAACTTAGGTCATCTAAAGTCTTTGGCTTCATCAGACAACATCTCAAAATAGGATTCTCTTTTATAGCGGTGTCATTTATGAGAAGCTCCCTCAATTGTTCCATTCTCCCTACTCTTGCTGGTATCTCCTTCAGTTCCCTACAATACTCGACATTCAAGGAGACGAGAGTCTTGATATACCAAATAGAATGATGAATTGCTTCCAGACTCCGACAGCTTTCAAGAATCAAAATCTCCAAGCTTTTGAGAGCAGATAAGTCGGGAGTTCTTCTCAAATGTTTACAATACGAGAGGTCGAGAACTTTCAGCTCGGTTGCCATCTGAAAGAAACAAAGGAAAACCTCAGTGAAATTGGAGAACTGCAATGTGTGATTTTCCACTATTCCTTGTTTTTTTTTCATAAGAATCTATAAGATTCTTGAAAAATACTTATGCTCCACTACTCTTTTACAGATGTTTTATTTGATTTTAAATGTTCTTTAATAGTATTAGGCTACACCACCATATCGATTTTTTTAAACATATCCATTGCAAAAAGAATGTTAGGGACATACAAGTGCTAACCATGTTTATTTTCAGAAAAATTTTCAAAAAGAAAATGCATTCAGTTTTTAAGAGCTATGGCGATGCCGTTGATTAGACACAAGCAAATTTTATTATCAAAAAGCAGATGACACTTCAATAACGGGTAGTTTAATTATGAAAAGCAATTTTTTAATGTTATATGTACAAGATATAAAGAATGTTGTATTCCAAAAAAATTAATGCCACTAGAAGGATAACTTTATTACTCTTACAACATTAATAATTTATATTTGTGTTATATAGTCACGACTTCCATAATCAACAATTATAATGATTAAATATTTTGTGCAACAAGTCAGAGCAATTCATAAATTATATCGATTACTCTAAGATTAAAATGAATTTAGAATTTTAGTATGAATGTACAACACAAGTCACTGTGTGGGAGTTTTTGTTTCTCCAAGAAAGAAGATTGATATAGAGATACAACAAGAATCGCTCAAAAGACATGCTTTTGCACAGGGAGAAATCATCTTAGAACCATAAACCAGCTAGATTAATGAAATACAAAATAGGCACAATTAAGTAATTAAAATTTTTAATAGATGTTAATGAATATAGTATTTTTTTTTCTTTTTAGTATTGTCTAAGGTTAAGCATGACGGGTTGTTGAGTTTTATCAATTAAACATATTAAGAGGCAGAAGATTCTGAGTATTTAGATAGCTATAAATTCCTCTCATATTTACTTGAAAATCCTGAATCCAATGAATGATATTAAACCTTTCTAAAAGAAAGAAAGGAGAATTGGGTGCAATTGCACCTTCGGTAACACGTTATTATTCACAACAGATATATATTCTCAATTTCTTACCTTGAGTAGATCCCATCCTCCCCAGTCCTCTGTAATGTCACTTTTTGATAGATTGAGCACGACTAATTTTTTCGGATGAAAGTTAGCCACTTCGAAATATGAGGAACAATTCTGCCACCGAAGCCATCTTAATTGAGGAAGCAAGTTTTGGAAATCTCCGGTGAAATTCACACCATCCACTTGAAGGAATCTCAAGTTGGTGAGTTCATTGAATTGTTCACCTTGGTAGCTTTTTCTGTCCGAAACACCAGGATTAAGGGCCTCAATCTCACCAAGCCCGCCACAATAGTGAAGACAAAGGGCCTCAATCTTACTAGTGCCCTACAATTACGAAACATTGTGGACCATAAGTTTTAATTGATGAAATGAGACCAATGGTATATAAAAAGAAGGACTAACTTCAAGTTAATATCATACTATCATGGTGTAGGCTTTTTACTTTCATCGAATTTGAGAAGAATAGGAAAGATTAAGGTCTTGCAACTGAAGTGCACAGCAAAAGTTAAAAGTATTTCGACTGTTAAAAGATCTAAGTAGAGTACTTATAGATCTGTCAAATCCACTTATTGTAAAATCTCAACTTTTCCTTCAAATGTCTTATTTTAATTCATAGATCTTACCACATAACATGTGTCACTTAATTGTACACACATATTAGTTCTAGTTACACATATATTTTATAGGAATGGAAACAATTGAGGGATTTATCATTTATTACGTGCAATGGTTCATTTTTTACAAATAAATAATATTAAAATCATATAGTGACTATAACGAAATGTGCAATAAGTGATGACTGTTATGATTGAAAAGTTGTTTGAATATTCATTATGAGAAAATATTTTCATAAGTAAATGATGTAAAATAAATCGGTAAAAAGTTATAAATCATAATAGCTCATATTTAACACGTAAATGATATAAAAATACTAAATATGTACTGAATAAAATGCTCACTAAGAGTTGACCATTGTAGATATATCTATAATAACGTGGTAGTCAAAATTTGACAATAAATGTTATTAGGGCGTTCATACAAAAATTATCCATCATCACAAAAAATAGCAAATTCATAGAAAAAATTATGTACTACGATGAAAAGTCTATAGATTGAAAACAATAAATGTTTAGAGGGTTAATTATCATGTTGCGCATATATCGTAGACAAATATGAAAGCCACATCTGTAAATTGATGGTATCAACTAGCGGTTGACGATAAAAGACTCGATTGTACAAATTGTGAAAGATAAAAGGACTACATTGAGCATAAGAGAAGGGATAGGGGACTAAATCGCCACAAGCAGCGATACATAGGAGACTCAAGCTGGACTTAACCCAGTTTGGAAAATACAGAACAAGGATAGCTAATCATCACAAATGGAAGGAGGTCTCATTTATCATAGCAAACAACTCAAAAGAAGTCAATACTCAATAAAAGAAAAAAGAGCGAAAAAACCTCACAAGAAATCAAAAGAAGAACCCAAACATCAAACACATGCATCAAAGAGATGTGAAAAAAGAATGGGCCCTAACAATTTATAAATGTCAGGTTTTCTCTAAAAGTGCTTTGTCAAATATTATGGCTTTTCTTTGTAGTTTTGTTGTTGCGTTGAAGTTACCAAAAGTAGAGTGTCCTCATCATATACTACCGGGTAAAGATATAAATCAATCATCAATGACCAAGAAATTTCTCCTCAATTATGTCCTAGAATTAGGCAAAAACAGTTTCTAATTGAAAGAGCTCTTTTGTTGGTAAAAGTGAAAAGTTTTGGAGACTGACAATAATCTTATCTCAAACAAGAAAGAGAAGGACTTGTGTTGACTAACCAAGACAAGTAGAGATAGCTCTTACCTTGTTGTTGTAAAGCACATCCGAGGCTTCCTCACAAATCCATAATCTGCTGCGCTTTTGAGGCTCCTTTGGATGTTCTAGACGAACTATTTCTCTTCCAAGATCTCTCAATTGATCATGCATCATTAGAGTGCCGTCTTCATAAATTTTAATTAGCGACATAAGGCTCAATACTTCAATTCCATTCTCCGGGAAATATTCACAAGCATCCCACATATAAGTTGCACTTTGTTTAGATGATCCAATGAAAAAACATGCTATATCCAAAAATATCTGTTTCGTATGATAATCTAATGATTCGTAACTTATCATCAATGTATCTTGCACTTTCTTGTCAGGCACTTTCTCTAATTTATTTAATGTATCTTTCCATATTTTATATGTCTTTTCACGTAAGAAAGAACCTATAACTTCAAGAGCTAAGGGAAGCCCCCCAGTAGTAGACACGATATCACAAGAGATAACCTCATAATCACTGTGAGGAGAATCTTTTCGAAATGCATGTCTACTAAATAAAATCAATGACGGATCCAAAGGCAACTTTTCGAGTTCGTACGTGTAGGCTTCCCCAACCTCGTCAAGAATACTCTTGTTTCTAGTGGTTATGATGACTATACTTCCAGCTTTAAACCAACTACTATCTCCAGCCAAAGCATTCAAGTGAGCCTTATCATCCATATCATCAAGAAGAATTAGGACTTTCTTATTTTTAAATCGAGATTCGATAATACGGATTCCATCATCGACATTAGACACATCATATGGACTTCTTAGTATATCGCGAATGAGCTGCTTTTGTAGCCAGTCAATACCCTTGCGTCGAGATGTTTCTCGAATATTTGCCACGAAGCTAAGATGTTCGAACCGACTGGAGAGATTGTTGTACAAGACCCTTGCAAGAGTTGTCTTACCGATACCGCCCATTCCATAAATTCCAATAATCCTTGTATCATTAAATTTAGCATCTATGAAGCTCATAATTTTTTCTACATGATTATCAATTCCGACCAACTCTTTGGGAACAATTAGTTGAAAAGGTCTTTTTAACTCGCCTATGACTCGTCTGACAACAATTTTAACTAATGCTCCTTCATACCTGTCAAATAACACTGAATTTCAGTATAGGATGGCAATATTTATATTCTTTTTTTTAAGTAAGATCTAGTTATGAGAAACCAAACAATGTTTTAGTGGAGGATAATGTACCCATTATCAGTTTTCTCCGATTCCCATCCTTTCAAGGAACTGACTTCTTTGAGTGCTTCTTCCCATGCCTTCACAACCATTTCATCCAATTTCTCTTTATGTGCATTGATAGCATCTCCAAATTTTTCTGTCAGACGTCGCACCTGTGAGGGTTTCACTTTGTAAAATATGGGCAACACTACTTGCCCTCTGCTTCTCCTGCAGTTCAACATCTGAACAAGCTCGCGAAGGCACCATTTGCTAGAAGCGTAATTCTTAGATATAATCGGGATTGAGATCTTAGACTGCGTAATACTATGAAGAAGCTCCGGACCAATCTCCTCACCAACACGGAGCTCATTGTCATCTCTGAATACTCGAATTCCTGCATCAACAAGGCTAGTATAGAGATAATCGGTGAAACCGTTACGAGTGTCTTTCCCTCTAAAGCTCAAGAACACTTCGTAATCGTTTCCTTTCGCTTTTTTGGTTCCGCCGCCTTCATAATCACCTACATGTGGAGAGGTCGATGAGGAAGACGCTCCGTATAACGGATCTTCTGAATGAGTGAATTCTTTTCTTTTCATCTCGAGATTGATGAAGCAAAGCCTCAAAAGAAGACGAATATGGAATCCCAGATCTAAGAATTGGGAAAATGTCTCTCAGAACTCAATTGAGAGCTACATTAAAGAAAAAAACAAAAGTTCTCATACAACTCATCAGAACATGTGGAGTGATCAAAAGAAGGAAAAAGAAGGAAGAGAGAAGAGGAGAAGAACAAGGAGTCACCGATTACCTGAGGAGTGCTCAAACAACACAATCCGCACGCTGCTGTGATCTCCACCTATTCTCAGCCTTCGACGTTGGATTACCCACCCGCAACCCTTTTTATTCTGCGTGCTTGAACAAAGCTGAGTTCTGGCCATCGAATAATCCAAGACTCATCATGCCAATTGAACCGCTGCGATGCATGCTGCTCGGAAAAGTCAATTATTGCAGGCGTGCTTTCCGTAGAACTGCGCGGAAGGTGCGAGGAACTTAATGAGCAATACTGACGCGCAATGCTTTGGTGCTTTTATTGAAATGTCAGATCCAGCAAGGCTTGACTTGACTTACTTTTTCTATTAACAAATAAAAGTGGAAAAGAAAGCTAACTAGCTGTAAATCACGTGCTCCTGGTGCTAAGGTAGATGAGCCGATGACAGAAACATATCAATCGTCGGATTGAATCAGAATTTGTTTAAAAAAACGTCTGTATGACACTTAATATTCAAATAAGGAAAGTTTATTATTCTCAATCTATAATCTGATTTGCTTTTTTTAAAAGAGATTTCTCTGAAAAAGTAACTCACAAACTAACCTCTGAAAAAGTAACTCACAAACTAAATCTCTCTCAAAATAATTTGAGTTCCTCAAAATAGATATCTCCATGCCACGTCAAGCCTAAAGATTATTTAGTCATCATTTGCCTCTAACCCAAGGCACTTTTGTCTTTGTCATTAAATTAATATTTTTTCCAACAAAAAAAATTAACGATTTTTGATGTTTTACATAAATTTTATTCTTTCAGCCAATGGATTCTCCAAAATCAAATATTTATTCAATAATATATTTTTTACTTTTTATTTCTGTTTTTGTCAAACTTTTTTTAATTTCATGGGACATTCTTCTTTTGCTTAGCTTTTAAGCCAAGAACATCACCTACAATACCTAGACTTTGACCAATTATATTGTTGTGGTCTCCACCATTCTCTGCCTGCCACGTTTGTTACCAATGCACAGCACTTTTTGCTATTAAAACAAATTATAGGGCAATTTCCACAGCTTTATGCAGAGGGTGCGTGGAAACTACGCAGGTGCTTCTTGGCACGACTTGCTTTTTCTATTAATAGAAAATATACAAGAAAAAACACCAAAAATATAATACTCATAAGTGGTTAGAGAACTGTGTAATTGTGTTACATATGTTCATGTTGGCAAATTGGCGTTAGAATAATCTAAAGAAAAGTGTCCATTTTTACAGCTTATTCGATTGGGATTAGCATAAACAAAGTTCCTATCTAATTTCTCGGCTGCTGAAGTGTGACACCGGATTAATTTCTTTTGACCTTTTCTGTGGTTTAGCAGACGCAGATTAAGTTGAAGCAGCCGCTATCAATTTTTTTTAGCAATGTCTAGAGAAAGAGATGGTGGCAATTTTTAAGAGGAAAACATTAGCAAGAGTATCTTACACGCTCTTTTTAGCATCTGGTCATTTTGTAAAATGTTATGCTGATTTGTCTATTCAATTTGATTTATTTACAATCAAGTTGCATGATATATGTATATATAGAGAGAGATATTTGTACATGTATCACAGCTTAATAGCTAGTGGACCATTATTGTGAAGAAACCTTTTTAATTGGTGAAATTTTTCAATGTCTTTCTTATATAATTCCAACTACTTGATTAGAGAAATGCTATGCCACATTCATTAGAAACTCCTATCGTATCTCTTTCTCTCTCTCTAACCAGTGAAAAATTAACAAATATAACATCATAATAGCATAGTAATGTACGACATTAAGACACGTCAAAGTAGTTAAGTACAAGAACATCATAATAGCATAGTAAAATTGTTATATGGCGTTATGATATATTATCCTAATCAAGTGCGAAAGTGGTGTGAAACAGAAGCGTGCACCTAAGAATTTCAAAAAATGAGTGGGTCCCTTGCCAAGTGACTTGCTTTTTTTTTTTTTATTCCTCGCCCACTTTTTTTAAGGTTGAAGCTATTTTTAAGCTAAAGGGATTATTCTTTCCAATCCGTAGCTCCAAGAAGCTTCAAAGAAATTTCCTGTTTCATATTTTTTTCATTTTAAGACAAGTTAGTTAAGAAATTCTAAAGCTATTAAATACTAGTGATGGGTATATGAATTCCCTTTAATTAGCCAAGAAGAAAAGCATATTGTTGGATGACTTGAGTAATTTCTCACTTGCAAAGATGATCATCCAGAAAGGATTGTCTTAAAAGGTTCAATTTGATTAGTGAGATAATTTTTTTCCATCGCTCTTGTTAACAAACATAAATAGTATAAAGAGAGACTGAAGCCTCACCATATATTAATATGATCTATTGCAAATGGGAAATATTATCAAGGGGAGAAGAACATTAAAAGTACCAAAAGTTGTGTACGGCGCTCACTTTAGTGCCAAAAGTTTTTTTTTGGATCTCTTAAGTGCTAAATCGGGGAACAAACAATCACCTAAGTATCAAATCAAAGAAAAAAGCAATCTCTTAAGTGCTAATTTCGGCCAAATTGATTACATGGCATTTATAATTAAAATTTGTAATATTACTTGGAAATTTTTTAAAAAAATCCAGTCCACATGGACATAAAAAATGACATCGTACAATCCGATCGATACTGAAGTGATCACTTCAAATAAAATTTGGCACTTAAATGATTACTATTTACAACTTTCAGACAATGATGTTTGTGGGTTATATGCTAACTGGGCACGCTAGCGAGCCACGTAAGACTAATAAATTAATAAAATTTTGCCACGTTAGATTTTCGGTGACCCGGATCGGAATTGGCACTTAAGTAATCGTTTTTTTTTAAGTGGAATATAAGTGATCCGAAAAAAACTTTTAATACTAAAGTGAGCGCCATACATAATTTTTGGCACTCCTAGTGTCGTTCTCCATATTATCAAGAAACAAACCAAACATGCATAGTTCTAATTTCTACGAAAAAGTTTCCTACCAAACGTGCTTTCGCGAAGATGGAAAAATAAAAACAAAAATAGTTTTCATTTTCAATGAACTGGTAATGACTTCTTGAACCAAATGGGCCATAACCCATGAGAAAATATTAGACTTGACTCTAGTTATTTTCAGTGAAATTGTTTTCGCTATAAGAAACTTTCCATGAAAAATATTTTTCAAGAATAATACTTTGTAAAATCGTCCTTTTTATCTATGGTCACGTGAGGGCTACAACCTCCATGGTCGTGGTGACGGGCTCATCTCCACTGCGTGGATTGATTTAGACAGAGAGAGAGATGCGGCTATGGAGGTAGCGACCTCCGTCGATTCGCTCCGATGGACATATGTAGCCGCACTAGGCCACGACCTCATGATGTGTTCAGGTAAAATATCCTTGCCCTTTTTTTCATTAAATGGTTTTTGACTCAGCACTCTTTTTAAAATTCAATTTTCTCGTCTCAGCAATTTGTCCTTTCCTTCTTTTTGTCCTAAAAGAAAAAAGTTCGTTGATGTCATCGGTAAAGTTCAAGTAATGGAATCTTCACTTTTCAATTAATCGTCAAATTTGTGTCATCAGCGACAACTACAATCCTTGATGTGCCCTAAGAAAGCCTTTATATTTGTGTCTAACGAAGAAATCAACACAAAGCGATAAGAAAAGAAAAGGAAATATCACATTCGATTTGTTGTACTTTCACGGTAAAACTTACAAATTCAAAGACGTGCAATTTAAATTGTCGTAATTTTTTCAATCATATTCTCTTGAGCAAATGACATTGTAAGGTGCATATAGTTCGGTGTTTTTATGATGAGGAGCCCACCTAACATGGACAAGCCCATCTAAGATGCCAACCAGTGCCCAAATAGATGAACCAAATACGTGATATGGAGATTAAAAAATATTAGATGAATATTTAGAACTAGGCATATCAATAATACTCTCTTGAAGATGGCAATTTTCTCGATAAGATTCGCACAATCCAATACAGTCGGCTCCAATGGATATCTTGTCCCCTAATGGAATGCCCAGACCCTAACCTTCCTCACTTAGTCTATGTAGCAAGCAAAAGATGAACAATATTCAAGCTTTTAAGTGATATCCAATATAGAGAAAGGGTGAAAGAGACAGAGGAGAAAAGGAACAAATGATAGAGTAATGTTAATGGTGATCTCTTAGTTTGTGTTTTCTCTAGAAGATGCCTTTGGATATATAGAGAAACGAAAAGACACACGGGAGAATTCTATTTACAAAAATTAATTCAATTTACGAACTTTATCTTCTTGACCAATTTCTATATAGCCTTCATGTTCAAACATAAGTTTCTTCATTTAAATCGCTATTTAGAAAGGGAATTTTAACGTTGATTTGACGAATTACCAAATTATGTATAAAAGCTAAAACCATCATTAATCTAATTGTTGTAAGCCTTGTTACCAGAGAATAAACATAAAAGTAATCAAGTGCCACTAATCCTGCCTTACATTTATCTAAGGAAAATTTCAAATGGGGGCCCAAAGTGGACGAGTTTTCTCCAAAGAGAGCCCGGAATGAACGTTGTCTCAAGTAAGGATCTAAAATAGCTATTTAGTCTCAAATAAAGGCTTAAGCTCGACAGCCGGTCAAATCTTCAGCCGGCTAGCTAGCACATGCTTATTTCGACAGCACAACCAAGGTCGTAATTGTCCAAAGACATTTCTTTTTTCTTTTTATATCTTTTCACTTTTTTTCTGTTTTTCCTCTTTTACTCACGTTTCTCTCCAGATTTGGCCATCTTCCATGGCCGTCGGCCAGCATTTAAGCGTCCTCTTGGTCAGCTCTTTAGATTTGGTCGTCCATGGCCACCAGTGTCGAATGAGCCATCGTTGCTCGTGGCCATCTTGAGCCGATCTTCATTTGTCACGAACTCCTTCGTGAGCAGGTAGTCCTTGATCCGCTCCCACTTCAAAAGCCGGAGCTTGCAATTGGTCAGTGGCATGACGATTGGGCCTCGTAGCAGCCTTTAACCCATCTACTTCTACTACTTTTGGTTGACATGCGAGTGCGGTCCCGCTGGCTCAAACTTCTTCTTCTTCTGGTCGAAGCCGCGTTGCTTGCAATTGCTAGACTGGCAATTGAGGGTTTGCCTATTGGAGTTGTCCCATGGCTCTTTGGAGGTTTTTGGGGGCAAAATCAAGGTATTGAGAGTGAAATCAGAGGTGTTTTTACTAGAAATTGGCTTTGGGAACAAGTCAAATATATGCTTTTAAGTGTAAAGAGAGAGACGATGGCTCATTCAGTGCCGGTGGCCAGGGACAGCCAAATTTGAAGAGCTAACCAAGGCGACACTTGAATGCGGTGCCAATGGCCATGGAAGACGGCCAGATCTAGAGGTGAGCTTGAGATTGCAACTTCCCTCCAAGCACGAAGAAGATGAACAGTGAAAAGATAGAAAAAGAAAAAGAAACTAAAAGAGAAATGTCTCCAGACAAAGATGGCCACGCTCGTTCTACGGTAATAAGCACGTGCTTGCCAATCAGTGATTTCAGACTCTTGTTTGAGATCAAAAGTTTATTTCAAGCTCTTATTTGAAACGACGTTTATTTTGGGCCCTCTTTTAAGAAAACGCATCTTTCGGCACCATTTGGTTTTAATTTTTTTCGTCAACACCCATTTAGAACTTATAGTTCTAGTGTTAGGAGGAAGATTAGCTTATGACCATGTATTATTTTGCTTAATAGATTTTACCTCAACATCCATTGCCAATTACAACTCTTTGGATCATCTACCAAATCAATAACATAAGTGAAGAAGTCGGGTACAAAGACTTTTCTTGTTCTTTTTATTGTTAAATGCTAAACATACTTCGCCAACTAAATTTGCTTAATAAGTTGATGTGGCAAATTCCTCTTAACTGAAGCCCGCTTAAATAACTTTCGAATTCCAACGTTAGAAAACTGTCAAACTAACCAATAGATAAGAGCCAAAAAACAAGATAACTACTAGATAATTTAAAACTCTTGGTCTAATAAATTAAACGAACCAATAAATTTTTTAAGAATATTAAATTATTTACATTCGATGAACTTATGCTGTGTGTCTAATCGACAGACAAATATATTCCCCAACCGCCAAATAGAGAGAAAATAACCAAAAAAGTTTTAAAATTATTGTACGACGACCAAATCAGTTATAAACTTTCAATTATATCGATTAAGTTTTAAATCTTTTCAGGATTTGCCAATGTAGTCCTTTTTGTCAATTTTGACCGAAAATCATTGACATGATGGTCCGGTCACTGCTATCCATCCTATATGTCATCAACAGCGCTGACGTTAATAATTTTTAATTTTTTTTATAATTTTAAAAAAATTATGATTTTTTTTCTTTTTTTCGTTTTTGCTAGTGGCTGATCTCAAGCGATGGCAAGGATCATGACTATTTAGGCGCTTGCCATTGTCAAATCAAGATGGCGATCGCTTTGGAGATAGCCATTGTCCCTATTCCTTTCTCCATAGGGTTCTCTCTCTCCCTTGGATATGAGAAATATTATCTAACCCAACTTGATAATTTTTATTTAGGTCCATATTCACGTTAAGTCTGCATTTTATCATTGTGCGATAACTAAAGTCTCCATACAAGTGTTTGTATTTTCTAATTTAATAAGGCCTTCATCTTTATGTGTCTACATAATCAACAAAAGCGAACGAGAAATTTCCCGCCCGTCGTTCCCGACGTTCGCCTTGCAATCCCTTCCAATTGCATGGGGCCCAACCACTAGACTCGACCTTCGCGGCAAAGCCCCAAAAAAAAATCATCGGACCTAGGCAGGCCCATTACAGCCCATGGGCCTGACCAGGCCTAGGTAAAAAAAAAGGCGACATGGTGAGTCACCTAACGAGCCATGCTTGGGCATGGGCACAACCACCGGACTCAACCCCAAAGGCTGAATCCAAAAAGAAAATGTCAGTCCATTAGGGCCCCATGGGCCCGACTTGGGCCTAGGCACGGACTAGGACGTGGCCCGCCACCTCATCCACGGCGGTGCATGGCCTACTATCGATCCCTACCCACAAGAAAAGGAAGTTGTAATCCATCTGCGTCATCCAAAGACAACATACTTTACGTTTCTTGTCGGTTCGCATTTCGTTGACCCAACACTCATCAGCAAGAAGTTGCTCGAATAGGGAATGCTCCAAACAAAAAGCAAAAGCAAAACGGAGATGACAATCACACATTGAAGTAGAAGTTCCATGGATTTTACATCAATTTGAGATCTCAAAAATCTACAATTTGTACAGACACTATGGACTTTGATAGCCGAACTTGTCGATCATTTTTTAAATGAATCTTTTCAAAGATAAAAAACTTCATCTGCACGCTACTACGACTTCCTCCCCTGGCATCTTCCTTGGTGGCAAATGATTCGGCGACTCCGACAGCCTCGCTGAGAAGTCCCTTGCCAGGGACTCCCCATCCCACTCCCCGCTCTGGTCATCCTCGAAGTTGAGCGCATAGCTCGTCAGGTCGTACCCGAACTAGGAGGCAGCAGCCACGGCGGTGACCTAGCCCTGCCTCCTTTGGCGGCTCCCAATCCGAGCAACGAGGCTCTGCCACTTGTCCTGAATCTCCTGGGCCGTCGATCGGAGCCACGCACAGGGTGATCGAGCCGCCCTATGGCGGCCGACCTCGTCATGGCCCGAGGAGGCGACGGTGGCATTGCTGCAGCCATCGTGGAGGCGGCAGAACAGGAGGCGCAAGAAGGACGATCTGAGCTTGTGAATGAAGAGCATTTTGGGTGTGTGAGGAGGATGAGGTTGGAGGGTAATTTATAGGGCAGACGGGATAAGGACGGTGGCGTGCGGCGGCGCGGGCAGAGGAGCAGAACGGAGGCAGTTCGAGTGATGTATCACGGGCAAGTGGGGACGCGGTTTCTCAAGTTCATCCCGCGTTACGTTACACTTCTTTTCGGATTTTCCCCCACAACTTTATATTTGGGGCAGCTTCATAATTAAGCAAAAGTTGAGGGACCAGATAAGGGATAAGCTGCTGCCTTTTTTCCTTTTCCGTGTTTGCCAAGATTGAATTTAAATAATTTTTGGGCAGCGCTAGTTCTACTTCTGTGCGATTAAGTCCGCCCGATTTCGTCGAAAAGATAAAATTGCCCTCAATCATTAGATTGCAATTTAAAGTAGCGGCCCCAAACGATTTTACTTTCCTTTTTTTTAGGTTTTTCTATTTTATGTAGGATTTAATTACCAAAAAAACAAAATTCCCATATATATTAAAAGATGATGTTTTTTCTTTAATTGTTAGATTTTACTTCCGTAAAAATTAGTTTTGATGAAAAGAGATATTGGCAAAAAAAAAGTAATTCTTTTCTAGGGTGTCGATCAAATTTATGGATAAGTTGTCGCGGAATCGAATTAAATTAACATAGATAATTTTTTAGCACAATCATTTATTCATAAATTTTCACTTTTTTTATGCATATCACCATCAAACCCAGTCTTATCAGTTTTCTTGGGATGATGAGATGAATTAAAAAAAAATTTCTTCTAAAATTTTCCAAGATAAAATCACAATTATATTATCGAATGTCGAGCCTAGCATGGCCCTGACCTGGCCCAAGCACAAAATGGACACGGCTTGCCACCCTACGAGCCATGCCCTGGCAAGGGCCCAAGCGTGCCATTCCCGCGTCCGCACGGTCCACTACCGATCCTTATCCACAAGAAAAGAAGCTCTCTTTTTTTTTGTCGACCCAAGAAAAGAAGTTGGCATCCACGTTGTCCTTAAAGTAAATCCCATTCATCCAATACTAAATTTGCTTCTCGTCAGTTCGCATTTCGTTGACGCAACGCTACTTGATCAGCAAAATTTGCTCGAACACGGAAAACTGCAGACGAAAAGCGAAATCAAAACGGAGACAATGACGACATATCGAAGCAGAATTTCCATGAATTTCAAATCTCGAAATCTACAATATGTACAGGCAACTTGGATCCCTCCAAGGATTGTTGATAGCCCCCACCCAACTTGTCGATCAAAATCAAAAAGATGTTTTTTTTTACAGAGGAAATGACTTCAACTACAAGCTACGACTCCCCTCGGCAACTTCCCCGGTAGCAAGCGATCCGGAGACGCCGGCAGCCTCGCCGAGAAGTTCCTCACCCGGAACTCCTTGTCCGTCTCCCAGCTCCGTTCGTCCTCGAAGTTGAGCACGTAGCTCATGGGATCGTACCCGAACTCTGAGGCCTCGACGGTGGCGTGGCCCTGCCTCCACCGGCACCTCCTGATCCTAGCGACGAGGCTCTGGCACTTGTAACGGATCGAGCAGGGCGACCGAGCGGCCTTGCGGGGCTTGCTGCCGTCGTCGCAGTCGTCCGAGGAGGAGGCGGCCTCGTGGTAGGCAGCGGCGGCGGCGGCCTGGCCGTCCTGGAAGCAGCAGAAGAGGGGGCACGCGGAGGATGGTGGTCGGAGCTTGTGATTGAGCGACATTTCGACAGAGTGAGCGACGAAACTCGTAGTCCCGGTGTGGTCGGTGGAAGACTGTGAAGGGAGGGAATGGCGATGAGGAAGAAGATGTAGAAGAGGATGAGGCAGGTGGGTTTTTTTTTATAGAGCGCAGCAGAACAGAGTGGAAGTCCACGTGGGAGTGAGGATGAAGAAAACCGAGGGGTTGTTCGTGCGGGCAAGTGGGAAGCGGCTTTTTTGCGTTGATCCCGCGTAAGCTTTCATTTTTACTTTTTTTTTAAATCTTTCTTTTGTTTTACCAAAGTTGGAATTCAATAAATAACTTTTTGTGGGTTTTATTAGACCTGTCAAGCAAGTGATGTTTAGGCTAGTTAAGCCAATACCTTGTTGATGTGGTGATGCATCCCTTAAATATGTGTTGATGCGCAAATTGATCCCGAGCAAATTGATCCCGAGCTTGAGAAAGCGTGTTACATAAATTGATTAGCATACACGGATAAATAGTGAATCGGGAGTTCAACCTGGTTACTCCCAAAATTAAAGTTAATAAGAGTGAATCATTTTCTTCCCTACATGCCTTTGCACTGATTTCCACTTAATCATATTCACATGATGCTAGCTTCTTCACTTCTAATGGTGGTTTCGTAGATTTCCAAGCTGGTTTTCCCACATACCTAGAATTTGCCTGCTTTCTCTCTCTCTCTCTCTAGTTATAATAAACGAGATTGTCCCGTGGTGCATGAACGAAACGATAGATGAATGCTCCTTGATATTGAATAGCTACGACATAATCATTATAATTAATAAATAATTAAGAATGATGGGGTATCCATGTTTGGTTTGGATTCTACTTCTAGTCATTCACGAGCCGAGCGTCTCGCGTGACTGCTAGGGTCATGTGGAATTGTGGATCTCAAAGTGCGAGTCGGCATATGAGTGGGCTCCACATCAGTTTGGATTGGAGTGAGCATTTGAGGGAATGGTCCATGCACCCAACCATCGGTGCCCGCCGTCGAACGCCTAATCACCCGATAATTAGGAAAACTGCTAAAAGGGTCCTAAACTTATTGTATTTTTATCAATTTAGTCTTAAACTTTTTAATTGCGCCAATTGAGTCTTAATATTTTTCATATTTTACCAATTGAGTCCATTCGACCAAATTTAGCCAGAAATCGCTGATGTTGATGCTAGAAGTTTCACGTAGGATAGCTAACGCTGATGTAAATAATTTTTATAATTTTATTAAAAAATTTAAAAATTTTGCAAAATTTTTTATTATTTCTTCTTCTTTTTCTTCTCCTTCTTTTTTTTTTGTGAGCCCGGCCAGGGCCTCTTGCCAACCCTCACAGGCCACTGAACGATGGCCACAAGGCCTTGCAAGGCTTGGAAGAAACAAAGGAAAAGAAAAAAAATAATAAAAAAATTATTTATGTCAATGCCTATCGTGTCATATAAAATGGTCGATGTCCACATTTGCAATTTCAAGCTAAAATTAGCCGCATCAACTCAATTGACAAATCGTGAAAATATTTATAACTAAATCGACACAATTAAAAGGTAAATTCAATAAATTTAAGACTTTTTTGGTAATTTTCTTTTCGACAATTTGGTATAAATAATGGGTGAACGTGACACTTGTCTCTAGGGGTGTATTCAAGTTGAGTGCAGTCGATACGGTGCCCTTGAGCTTGGTTTGACTCGATCCATATGCATGACATTTACATCTCGACTTGAGCTTAATCTAATACTAAAATTTATGCTCGAGTTCAATTCGACCAGAAAAATTGCGATACTCGAGCTCGACTCAAATAAAGTCGCATCCACGTTATTCATAAAGTAAGTTCATTCGTGCTAAGACAAAATTTACCTCTTGTCGGTTCGTATTTCATAACACTGATCAGCAAAAATGCTCGAGCACATGGACAAAAAGCGCAAGCAAAATGAAGACGATGATGACATATCGGAGCAGATTTTCCATGAATTTCAGATCTCGAAATCTACAGTATGTACTGGCACTGTGGATCGCTCCAAGGACTGTGATATAGCCCAACTTGTCGATCAAAATTAGAAGGATCTTTAGAGGGAAAGACTTCAACTACACGCTACGACTTCCCCCGGCATCTTCTCTGGCAGCAACCAATCCGGAGACACCGGCAGCCTCGCCGGGAACTCCTCGTCCAACTCCCGGCTCCTACTGTCCTCGAAGTTGAGCGTGTAGCTCATGGGATCGTATCCGAACTCCAAGGCCATGGTAACATGGCCCTGCCTCCACTGGCACCTCCCGATCCGAGCGACGAGGCTGCGGCACTTGTGCTGGATCTCCGGCAACGGGAGCTCCTGGGCCATGGAGCTGAGCCACGAGTAGGGCGATCAAGCAGCCTTGCGGCAGTTGCTGTTGTCGTAGTCCAAGGAGGTAGCCTCGTGGTAGGGGTAGGAGGCGGTGTGGCCGGCGTGAATTTTGTTCCATTGACTAAACTGATATCAGTTTCCAGATTTCCTCAATGTTTTAGCGCACATCCTTCGTATGACAACATATATTGAAGAGACAATAGAAGTACAAAATTTGACCAAATGTAGCAATTGTTCACAATTACTCTCGCCAGCCTTTGCCTGCTTGTAATACTTTCAATGTCCTTTAATCTTTAGGCAACAAAAATTTGCAACAACTTAGCACTGGCTGTGAGCATGCTTGGTGTATCTGAGGCACTTACTCTTGGTCAGTCTTTGGGAATTGCTGAGAGTGTTTTGACAGGAGTGTTCAACTCTTCAAGTGCTCAAAGTTGGAGTAGGTACTATTTGGTCACTTTTCTGTGGCACAAGTAGGGTTTATTGTGGCTTCTCTTTCTCGTACACTTTTTTTTTATCTTCAAAGGCTTGTAGTCATTTATCCACAGCATTTAGATGTGGCTTGGAGATATTGTTGGTGTTGAGAAATCATAAGCCGATGTAATGTGTTTTGCAAGTTTGAATGACGGTGTCCTCTCTCTCTCTCTCTCTCTCTCTCTCTCTCTCTCTCTCTCTCTCTCTCTCTCTCTCTCTTTTTTGCTTTATAAAAGTTGTAGTAATGCCCATGGAAACTGACTTAGGTGAAAAAGTGGGGTATGCCATTCGTGTTGAGGATGTGACTGGGCCAAACACGGTAATTAAGGTGAGACTATTTTCGATTGTCAAGAGCAAATTCTTTAGGATACTATTTTTTTAATGCTGACTTTTCTGAAGTAGTGTTGTTGCTTTTAATTTGGGACATATCTCAAATTTTGTTGGTTCCCTGATAAATTATAATCTATGCCTTTTCGTTTTGGTTTTGTGCTCTGTCATGTATAATTGTTTTTTTTGGTAGTCACTACCGTGTTGCAGTACATGACAGATGGAGTGCTTTTTTGTGAAACACTGAAAGATTCCGACCTTGAATGGTACCGGTATGACAATGTATGAGCAACTCTGATCTATTGCTTCTTGTTAAACTGGGTTGGAGTGGATTTGTATATGCATGGAGAATAACCTACGCAGACTTAGGTTCTTCAAGCAGAGCCTTACATTTTGTTGTTTTCACTTGTTTTAGGGTTGTCGTGATGGATGAAGCACATGAGAGATCACTGAACACTGATGTTCTCCTTGGGATATTGAAAAAGGTGGTAGCTTGAGGTTGCGATTTTAAGCTCATTGTAACATTTGGTACTCTAAATGCACAAAAATTTTTGAACTTATTTGGCAAGTAATAATCACATTTTATGCTCTTGATGGTCGATCAGTTAGGTTGCCTAGATGAGGTTTTAACAATTGTCTCGATGCTCTCGGTGCCATCTGTATTTTTCCAGCCAAAAGATAGAGTGGAGGAGAGCGATGCTGCAAGGGAGAAATTTTTCGTTCCGGTATCTGGCCACTTAACACTGCATAATGTCTATTAGTAGTGGAAAAGTAAATAGTACATAGGGGATTGGTGTAATGATCACTTTTTGCTTGTCAAGGGCTTGCGGAAGGCTCAAGAAGTGAGATCTCAATTGCTGGATATTCTCAAGATGTTGCGAATCCCATTAACTTCAAGTTGGCCCGACACAGATGTTGTTAGGAAGGCCATCTATCTCTGCTGGAGCATAAGAAGCAAGAGGAAGAGAAGACAGCCATGGAGGAAGAAATGGAGAACCTGAGGAGATCACAGGCAGATGCGAAGATAGAGATTGAGGTGAAAGAGAGGGAGAAGAGGGCGAAGCAACAGCAGCGAGTCTCATTGAATGGGTTGAGGCAAGGTACTTCTACTTACCTCAGACCAAAGAAATTTGGTCTATAACTGTACATAGCGTTGTATCAATAGTATATAGTGTAACATGTAATTGTTAGAGAAGTTTGTTTCCATTGAGGCTCACCGCGAATGACAACCCAGATTCAGAATAGACCAGATCATCCAAATTCCTAAGCGATAGTACGAGGCTTCACAATCAAAGTTTGGGTCCTAATTCCAATATTATCCCCATGCCTCGTTACCTAATACCAACACTAAAAGAATACTTGTGGCTAAAAACATACATAACCTAGACTCTTACAGTGTTACGAAATACTATGCAAAACTAACCACAATATATCGTAAAATTGTAAGTCTAATGTAATAACTCATCTCGCACTGAATATATGGGGAGATACTGCCTTTGCTGTGTAATAGTTTTTGACTTCGCAAATTCACTCACTGCTTCAACTTTTTTTATGTGCTGTGCAAACTTTGCCTCGTATTTAAAATCTACCTCGCCTCGTTCCCCAACTATAGTAGTATCAGCATCATTATAGCTTTAGAAAAATAAGCTTTCAAGCAATGGGCATTACTACAGCAACTTTTATAAAGAAAAAAAAACAAAGAGTATTATCGAGAGAGCTCGACCAATGAACAATGTGCGACCAACGGCTTTTAGGTAGATTTTCGTCGATTTTCGGCTCGATTTTGGGACGGCCAAATTAGAATTCTTATAGTGCTATGAATGAGCTTTCTTTTAACTATAAGCTCGCTTGGAACAGAGTTTAGTGGAGAAAGTTATGACGCAACCAACTTTCATGCTCAAGCTCCGCGTTGCAGATAATTTGGCTAATCTTTATGGCCATTTGTGTTATTTGAGCAGCGAAGTCCAATTTTTAAGTCATTGAGCTGTGTATATATATAGAATTGGTAGTTTAGGGTATTGCAGGACCGTGGGATTTTACGGAACCCGATTTGAACTTACGGTTTGCCGGATATGAATTTTTGAAGTTGAGAGCACGCAATGAACAATGCTTGACCAGTGCTCCACACTCCGTGCAAGGAACATTGAAATTAAGATTGCAGAGATACACAAAAAGAAGAAACTAATATTCAGACCTCAAATGTGGAATTTATTTACTGAAAAAGAAACAACCACTTTCTTCCCACAAACAGGATGCAATGTCGACAAACACACTATGGCAAACTCATGACATCCTTGACCTTCAAATTTCCAAATAACATGTGAGCTACTATAAACATCGACAACACAGTTTCTTCAATCTCGAATTTTCTTTCTTTAGCTTTGCCGTAACTTGTTTATCACGTTTTACTTGTGCCTTGAGAGCTTTGATTTTAACACCCATGAAATTGCCATCATCCTCATTATGAGTCGACACTAGTTCTTCTTCGACATTGATCCGGTGATAATTTTTGGACACACTCATTGCCGATTGACTAGTTTCCACATCAACCCACATAAAAAAAACCGCAATTTTCCCTTCTGCTGTAGTTATATCTTGGGCAGCGGTAATATCTTGTTCCCCGATTGTCCTTCATCATTGCTATTCGTAAAGGAGATTTCAGGCCCCAATAGCAAAACACAAATGTAACTTTGTTAGTTGGAGGAATCGACGTCATTGACGGTGACGAATTCGCCGATCCCTTCATTAATTTGCTACACATTCTGAAACTTCAAAATTGGCCAAAACTTGAACACAAACTTCAATAAATCCATGTCAAGAATGCTGAACGGTTCTTAATTCAATGATCCACGATACCTAGCCAGAGGAAATAAGGTCACAAAGTCAACACCACCATAGTATTTCCAAAGTTCAGCTTCTGTGGACAACATAAGCTTTCTAATTCATATCTCTGCTGTGTTTCAAATATAAAATGGATTATACGCATGTCAGTTCACTAAAATAGAAGTCCCACAAGTCCTCTGAAGCTAAAGCCAATATATAAACTAAATCGACAAATTCTAAGAGAGAATTTCCATGCCTAAAGTAAAACAAAGTTATTTGGAAAAGAGACATGTAGAACTAGAACCCACATCTACACCACGAGTAGCGTTTCCAGCAAGAATAACAATGGCTCTAAACTGACCATAAAAAGAATCAAAAAATAAAAACAATGGCTCTAAACTGTTTATATATTCTTCAAGTGAACATTATGGGGCTGCTTTAGCCTAACGAAGCACGTCTTTCTCGGAAGCTTCTCGCCGGAGAGCCTCGTCAAGATTCTGCTGGGCTCTGAATGCCGCAACTCCATTTCTTCTGAGTGCAGCAAAGAATTCACAGGAAGGGAGCGAATCAGCAAAAGTTGGGAGTAATGAAAACAAAAACAAAAAATGAGATTCCCAGCAAATACAAATGCACAAAATCTTCACCTCACTTCAGTCTCCACACAAAACATAATTATGGAACTATGGATTACATAAGGTGCACAACGCGACTAGTCAAGATAACAATTATAAGCAGAATAATTTCTAAATTTCTTAGACCACATGGTGTATATGTTAAAACATAATACAGAGGAACTCATTATTGAATTAGATTAATGAAGAAATAGCTATATTGAATAAGCTGCGCAGTGCGAAGATAAGAGCAGTCACAATCAACAATGAAGACCAACACCACCAAGACCTGGATCTGAAAGAAGTTAAGATGCCTTTAAGCAATGGCAATTCTGATTCCAAGAAAAGGAATAACAATCTCCATGGTCCATTGGCCGTTTCCTTAATTTACATACATGCAATATCTATGTGATGTCCATCATTGAACACAATATTGGTGATCAGACACTTCAAAACATCAAGCAAACAACACATGCAAACAAAACCCATATGACCATTTGAAACCCACTCGACCAAACACGTATCTTCCTTTTTGTTACCGTCATTGTTTTCTAAGTCCACTTTTTCAACTGATGCCGAGTTAGGTACGTGTTATTATTTTCAGGATCATAAACATAATAACTAACTAGTTATGTCAATCAAATGGATAAAAGGAGCTTGTCAAAGGCTCTAGAAATAGCTTTTAACTTGTCTTATGAGACATTTACTTCTGAAGGTCTTTTAAGTGCAGACGTTGTGATAACCTTTGAAATTTAAGAGATAACGGGAGTCTAATCAAACTATGGTGGTCCACTCAGCATTAAATAGGAAAGTTATTTCCGTTCAAGATGAAACAAGGTTGGAATAGCAAGAGGACTTGACATAAAATATTTTACCAATTGCTTGATGCTCAGTCTGAGCCTCCAGCCAATGCTGCTCAAACTGAATGTTGGAGAGAGCCTCCCCCAACTTCCCTATCTGTTCCAACAAGGGGTTAATATGCTCTGCAGATACATTCACAACAGATAAAAAAGAGTTACACGTGGTACGTTCATAAAGTTTTCAACAGACAATAAAACAGAAAAAAAGCAAAGTTCTACTGTCCTTTGCAGTTTGCACGGTAATCGTAGTATGCAAAATGGCCAAAATGTACATCAAAGTCGATGATTTCATGATAAGGAGACTTGTTAGTAAAGCAAAACTGATGAAAACCCTTATGGTGAGCCATACACTGAAATTTCTCACTGATCTTGTCATGAGAATCTTGAATCTGATTACCAGAAGATCCTTTCACCTGGCAATTTCAAAGGTTGCAAAGAACGTATAGTTATCTAGGTCATTGTCAAAGGATTAAAGATTGATAAGCACAATATTGACAGAATTAAGGAATTCGATAATCAATACATGACTTTAATTCAAAGCATGTCCCGACAAACATGAAAAACGAAAACTAAATATACATATGCGAGATCTAGTTGACCCATCTAGGCTGCCAAAGGCTAATAAACTACACTGAATAATCTCCTTTAGGAAGATAATCAGCATCCCTCACAAAAAAATGTATATTTGAGTATAGTATTTCTTGTACATTATGTTCGATCCATTAACCATGTGCTATTACGTCTGACCCATTAACTATGTGCTATTAAGAACTCTCGCCTACTTTCCAAGATGAAGTGCATCACAATATATGCAGCCAAGTAACTTCCAATCAATAACCTCAGAATTACCCAAAATAAGAACCGATGAGCATTCTAACATGCCTATATTGGCTTTACCCCATCTATGTCCTGATATCCAAGAACCAACATTTTGTTTATAATATTTTCAAGAAGGGATACACAAACATAGTGTCAACATTTGCCGAAAACAGTCATAGCAATGCCTCGTATGAGGCAGCAGAGACTAATAAGAGGTCTAGGCAAATCAGAGCTCAAACTCAAATCCACCTATTTTGTAATTTGTAAATCCAAGCTCAACCTCAAATCGCGGGTAAACAAACACCCACCAAGCAATACACTTCAACTCTACCTGGGGCAAAGGAACCCAACAAGAGCAGAACCCAGAAAAACCGTTCTTCTTCAGAGTCCTGAGGCAAACACAGAATAGAACAACCTCAACACACTCGCACGACTAAACATAATGTAGCTCATCTTCTAGCTCATCTTCTGTACTAGACCCCAAAAAAAGAAAACTTCCTTCCTTATTTTACTTTTAACAAAGAGCAAGATAGTAACAAAAGCAAGCTCTCTTTTAAAACACGATGTGAATTACATCGAGTAATACCTCCTTGGTGAGCTATTGTTTACACGCATAACCTTCGATGATTTATGGTCAGTGGAAGAAACCAACTCTTTCCAGATAGTCGATGCAGTACTACAAGCACAATTAACAACCTATACATAAATTCTCTTTTACCAGCCAAAAGTAAAATTTCTATTGCTATGTGCCTTGCTAGTATTTGCCAAAACCAATCACGCAAAAACATAATGATGAGTTCGCATTTGATAAAATATCTATGGAGTAAATGACCATGCGTTGTTGCACTATAATAACTTTCCAGTGTGCCTACAAATTCAAATGTCATCACCTTCTTTGCAGCAAGCAAGGCCGCACGAGATACAAGATTTATAGCAGCCAACTGTCCGCCCTGTATCCCAACAAAAATAATTAAATAAGTCAGATTTTCAATCTCCTTGTAATTATTAGTTCAAGCGCCATGCCAAATAAATACAAAATTTTCATTAACTACAGCGCAAAACCTTAATTTGCTAGGTCATTTATAAAGTGAGTATAGAGACTTCAAGAGAATCATTCAATTATGAAGGAGACCCCCTGCATACTCGCTGCATGCTTTGTCTTCTAATTTACTCAATTTTGATCCACAATTGTTTATCCCATTGGAAGAAGGATAACGCTTCTTACGCACTTTCGCTTCTTACGCATATATTCCACAAGCATTAGATCATCCGGTAACCAAATGAACAGGATGTGTATTCTATTTCCATGTCGTGAGGACTTGATGAAGTTAATGACAATACAAATTTTGCCAAGCACTTACTTTCTTGACAACTTCCTTTCTTATCTGATAGTTAGCAGCTTCTAAGAGGACTTTCCCCGATAATCTTCTTGCAATCTACCTTAAAGAGGAAACTAGGTTAAAACATATTAAATGGACCTAGTGAAGGAAAGATTCTCTTTGACCAAAAAAAAAGTAAAGATTCTCAGGTGAATGGTGCGCTTACCAGCTGAGAAATCTTTGCCAAAGTAATCAAACCTCCCCCCTATGATATTGAAAAGGGGGAAAACAAAATTGAGTTGGTAGAAGTATGAAAGGACTAAAAGGGTAAAGAATAAAGATCACGAAATAAATGCAGGCATAGAAATGGATAAAAAAAGAGGACCTTAAAAATCAGGGAACGAAGTTCTCTTGCCCCGAATTTTGAAGCTGCAAAAGCTTGAACCTTCTGCTCATCAAGTCCAAGTCCCAGGCTATCTTGCACGTCAGAATTTGCAGAGGATTTCCACGTGGGCAAAGAAGTTCTAGATTTTTCACTACATGAAAAGCACCTTACTCTCATTAGAACTTTAAGAAAGGTAAGCAAAATCAACTAGAAGATGTCATCAACAGGAGATGTCAGACATGATGCAGTTGACCACAAAAAATATATGGAAGAGAGATATAAATTGCACAGTTTCCTGCTCCAATCCTAATAGAAAGCAAGACGGATGAGTCATCAGAGTTTCCCATACTATGAGCCTGCAGTTTTAATCTAAACAAAGTACCGCTCCTGCATTATTTTTAGTGCACAAAAGAATTAGTCCTCTTCCATTAGTCGGGAGGTACAGTTTCGATCTCCGAAAGGCACAAAGCACAGAATTAGAGCTGATGACATCCTTTTTTTTTTCCCTATAGCTACTCAAATGAACAATCGCAACACAAGATAAGATGTTACAATCCATGTATTTAAACAAATCCATGTGATGGACATGCCATTAATCTCCCTATCTCATACGTGATTATTTACCTACCGAGAACAATCTGCTCATTAAATACTGTTTTGCGAGAAATTTATACCATAGATTAAGATAGATAGAAAGAATACATCAAGTAATCTTGCAACAGATGTAGAAAGATTTCAGCTTCTAGGTCCTCGGTTGAAATTTTAGTTGAGCAAGGAATGTTCAACTTTTTCCTCACAAAAGACCTTAACATTCGATATCGGAAGAAAAGAAATGGTTCGACCTGCTTTCAGTTCCAAGTGTACTCTTTGGCTTCACGGTTTACCAGAGAAAGGAGAGAAGCAGAGGGCGAGTAGCTTTCACGCTTCCGAGTAGAAGAAAGAGCAACATTCCGCAAGCAACAGGAGAGCAGTTGGTGGTTCATAAATCAAACACCCCTGAAACAAGAACCTGAAACAGAATGAAAACGATGAGCGAGATGTAACAAAAGCATTCCCCTTTTCCGGCAATGTGGAATACCTGCCCATATTTAAAATCCTCGAATCTCTTATTACCACCAATACCCCCCCCCCAAGCTTTTGCACAAGCCTGTAACTAACTTCAGCATGATCAAAAGTAGAATAGATTTTTCTGGTTCTGAATACCAAAGCCGAATGGCAACGACAATAAGGAATAGGTGATTAATTGACTCACGATCTCTTTTATATGTATCTGATAACATTAAGAAGTAAAAGCTAACTTTAGAAGGGAATAAAAAAATTTCTGACCTACTCTTAAGGAAGCTAGAATTGCATGAAACTTCAAAAACCTCGAAAAAGGGCCTAAAGTAAACACACACCTGTTCTTAGATTTCACATCAGCTTCTCTTTATTACTACACTGGATTCTCAACCCATTCAACTTCTAAGTAAGTTGAAATGTGGATCTCTTAAAGATCGTGGAATAGTGAAAAATTTTGGACCCAAAGCAAACATCCATCATTTCACCTTAAGAACATTGGCTCCAATCCCATCTTTATAGATAGAAAGAAGGAACCGGTCTAAAAAGAGTTTTTAAGTGCTGGAAATTACGCCATCTACCAAACCAGAACATTGCTTTTCTCCTATCACCCATAGTGAAAGTGGTACTAATCCTTCCTGATATAATTCCAACCTACCAAATCTTAAGAACACCAATTAGTATAGCCATGTACACGACACATGTAACTCTACTAGTACTTCTCACGACTAGTACATGTCTCGTGCATAAACATCCTGCGTGAAGTTTGGTATACAAGCAATGGCGAGTATTAAAGGATGGACCCATTTCCCAACACTTGAGCTTTTGGGCAAAAACAGCCATGCTCACACTTGAAGCAAGAAATAAAGGTGCCTTCATCTAGAAATTTTTGGCATCACTGATGATCATTCACGGGTATATGCACTCTCCCATACTCAAAATGAACATTAACTTCCTGACTTAGAATGATCACTAAGCCACAGGTGATCAGTCCCGTGCAGTGCATTTTAGAAGAACATATGAATCCAGCAGCAACGTCACAATTCTAACTCCTAAATGGTTCCTCATTAACTACTTCAAGAAAAAGAAGTGAAAGCATATCAAGGCACGCCAGCTATTTCATCCCATTTGTTCATCTAAAGGGACCAGGGGACAATGTACTCGTTTGTAACCCATGACGAACACTGGTTATTCTCTACATCAACTGAACACTATAATTTATGCAGCAACCCAGAGAAGGCTCATAAGCATCCGAAGTAGGTCTCCAGAAACTCCACAATCCAAGATTCCAAACGAGATTTTCAAGATCCAAAATTATTGCCACTGACCCAAACAGTTCTGTGCTAAAAAGAGAGAGAGAGAGAGAAATGAAGACCACAGTCAGCCCAGATCCTCTTCCAAACCTTCACTACCAACTATTCTGAAACTGCTCTAGCTCTGAAGCTTACTGAGCATCCATCTTCGATAAAATAGGAACACTGGAAACAAACTCTCCTAGTGTATCCGCTCACACTTCCATTTCCAAGGCGACGTCCTTTGCCACCTTCACAAGCTCCCAATCACTCTTACCCCTCCCAGCACCACTTCCGCAACAAAAGCACGAATACGAAGGAAAAAAAAACAAGGCTACAAACAAGACACTCGAAGGGAAGCCGGGAGACACGGACGTCACCTGAAACTTGTCCCGGACTGACGAGGCGGCTCGCTGCGGGGGGACGACGAATGGCCGGCCCGCTCGATATGGAGCACGGCCTTCACCGAGGAAGGCGGTGCGTGCTTGCCAGCGGAGAGGAGACGCGGGAGGCCCCTGAAGCGGGAGACGCCGAGCCGACGCCTGGCCCACTTGTACTTACAGCAGAGGCTGATGAAATCAACGGAGAAGAGACCACCATCGCTCCCCCATCCACGGCCGTTGGGGAGGAGCACCGAGCTGGCAGCGGAGGCGACGGCGGTCAGAGCTCAGGACCCAGCTGCCCTTGGCCGAAAGGAGGCGACGGCAGAGGTTGGGACCGGTGGGCGAGGGGGCGCGCGAATCGCGAGGAGATAAACCTCGCTCGTCGAAGGCTAGGGGTCGGCATTGGTGTGAGGAGACGGACCTCGCTCGTCGGAGGCAGCGGACCTCCCTCGTGGGAGGCGACGGCTCGTGGGCAACGGCGGACCTCGCTCGTCGTAGGCGTCGTCGGCGTCGGCATCGAGCTTCGTCGGAGGCGTCTTCAACATGGGCATCGGGGGCTAGGGCGGAGGCGGAGGCAAGGGCGTCGCTCGTCGGAGGCGGCTAGGGCGTCGGGGCGAGGAGACGGACCTCGCTCGTCGGCGCGAGGGAGACGGAGCACAGAGCGAATTCCAGATCTGGAATTCGATGGGAGCGCGAAAGAGAGAGAGAGTATGGAGAGAGAGGGCTGTTTTTTAAAAAATTTCTCTCAGCTGCTCTCGGCTCGGCTCGGCTTAGCTCTGTACCGTGGGAGTTATTCCACCGTGAAGCCTTCTTGACATGTGGGTCCCCGCGGACACGTGTCGCCATTTCAGACTTGTTATTTCTCCACGGTGAAATCCCTAGTGGTACCCAATATTTTCTACCTTATGCATGGCACGGCCATGCATGGGCCATTACCGGCCCCTATCCACAAGAAAAGGAAGTTGCATCCACATCATCATATCCATAAAGTAAATCCAATTCATCCAAAGACCTAATTTACACTTCTTGTTAGTTCGCATTCCGTTGACCCAACACTGATCAGCAAAAGGTTGCTTGAACACAGATCGCTCCCGACAGGAAGCGATAGTAAAATGGAGCCAACAACCACACATCGAGCCAGAAGTTCCAAGGATTCTCCATGAATTTGAGATCTCAAAAATCTACAAATTGTAAGGGCACTATGGACCTTGATAGCCAAACTTGTCTATCAAAATCAAAACGAATCTTTTCAGAGACGAAAAACTTTAGCTACGCGCTTCTGCGACTTCCTCCGTCAGCATCTTCCCCGGTGGCGACTGATTCGGAGACGCCGGCAGCCTCACCGAGAAGTTCCTCACAGGGAACTCCCTGTCCCACTCCCGGCTCCGTTCGTCTTCGAAGTTGAGCGCATAGCTCGCCGGGTTGTACTCGAACTCCGAGGCGGCCGCCATAGCCATCGTGACCTGGCCCCGCCTCCTCCAGCGGCTCCTGATCCGAGCGACAAGGCTCTGCCACTTGTCCCGGATCTCCCGGGCTGTCGAGCAGAGCCACGCACAGGGCGATCGAGCCTCCATGCGGTGGCCGTCCTTGTCGGCATTGTCGCGGCCCAAGGAGGCGGTGACGGCGTTGCCGCCTTCGTGGAGGTGGCAGAACGCGAGGCGCAGGGAGGACGATCTGAGCTTGTGGATGAACAGCATTTTGGGTGTGTGAGGACGAGGGCTTGAGGGGTAATTTATAGGGCGGACGGGATAAGGACGGTGGCGGGCAGCGGCGCAAGCGGCGGAGCGCGGAGGCAGTGCTGAGTGATGTATGGCGGGCAAGTGGGGACGCAGTTTCTCAAGTTTATCCCGCGTGACGTTACGTTTCGTTTCAGTTTTTGCCCCACCACTTCGTTTTTGGGGCAGCTTCGTAATTAAGCAAAAGTTGAGGGACCGGATAAGGGATAAGCTGCTGCCTTTTTTAAGATTTCCTTGTTTGCGAAGATTGAATTTAAATAATTTTTGGGCAGCACTAGTTCCGCTTCTTTGTGATTAGGTCCGCCCGATTTTCATCGAAAAGATAAAATTGCCCTCGATTATTAGATTGCAATTTAAAGTGCCGGTCACAAATGATTTTTAGTTTCCTTTCTTTTCAAGTTTTCTATTTTTACGTAGGATTTAGTTACCAAAAAAATAAAATTCCCATGTATATTAAAAGATGGTGTGTTTTCTTTAATTGTTGGATTTTACTCCCATAAAAATTAGTTTTGATGAAAAGACATATCTCCAAAAAATAACCTAGTTCTTTTCTATGTCATCGATCATATTTATGGATAAATTGTCTAGTAGAATCTAGAAATAAATTAACATACACAATTTTTTAGCACAACCATTTGTTTATAAATTTTCACTTCTGTTGTGCGTATCACCATTGAATCCCATCTTATCAGCTTTCTTTTTTATATGTAATGGGATGACAAAGCGAAAAAGAAATTTCATTGAAGATTTTTCAAAATAAAATCACGATTACATTCTTCAACGTGAAATTTGTCGAGCCTAGGCTGGCCCATGAGGGCCCATGGGCCTGACTCGGCCTAGGCACAAAACGGACATGGCTTGCCACCTAACCAGGTTGGCATGGCCCACAAGAAAAGAAGTTGGCATCCTCGTCAATCCATTCATCCAATACTAAAATTTGATTCTTGTCGATTTGCATTTCATTGACGCAACACTATCTGATTAGCAAAAATTGTTCGAACATGGAAAAATCCAGACGAAAAAAGCAAAAGCACAACGGAGTCGATGATGACATATCGAAGCAGAACTTCCAAGAATTTCAGATCCCGAAATCTACAGTAAGTACAGGCAACTGGGATCCCTCCAAAGACTGTTGATAGGCCCCACCCAACTTGTTGATCAAAATCAAAAAGATGTATGTTTTTTTACAGAGGAAACGACTTCAACTACAAGCTACGACTCCCCTCGGCAACTTCCCCGGCAGCAACCGATCAGGAGACGTCGACAGCCTCGCCGAGAAGTTCCTCACCGGGAACTCCTCGTCCGTCTCCCGGCTCCATTCGTCCTCGAAGTTGAGCACGTAGCTCATGGGATTGTACCCGAACTCTGAGGCCCCGACGGTGGCGTGGCCTTGCCTCCACCGGCACTTCCCGATCCTAGCGACGAGGCTCCGGCACTTGTAACGGATCGAGCAGGGCAACCGAGCCGCCTTGCGGGGCTTGTTGCGGTCGTCGCAGTCGTCCGAGGAGGAGGCGGCCTTGTGGTAGGCAGCGGTGGCGGCCTGGCCGTCCTGGAAGCAGCAGAAGAGGGGGCACGGGGAGGACGATGATGGGAGCTTGTGATTGAGCGACATTTCAACAGAGAGAGCGACGAACTCGCAGTCCTGGCGTGGTCGGTGGAAGACTATGAAGGGAGGGAATGGCGATGAGGAAGAAGATGGAGAAGAGGATGAGGCAGGTGGGGTTTTTTTTATAGGACGCGGCAGAACAGAGTGGAAGTCCACGTGGGAGTGAGGATGAAGAAAACCGAGGGTTTGTTCGTGCGGGCAAGTGGGAAGCGGTTTTTTTGCGTTGATCCCGCGTGAGCTTTCATCTTTACTTACCTCCATCTTGATTTTGGGCAGTTTGGTAGTTAAGCAAAAGTCGAGGGACCATATAGGTGCTATTTTTTTTTAAATCTTTCTTTTGTTTTACCAAAGTTGGAATTCAATAAATAACTTATTATGGGTTTTATTAGACCTGTCAAGCAGGTGATGTTTAGGCTGGTTAAGCCAATACCTTGTTGATGTGGTGATGCATCTCTTAAATATGTGTTGATGCGCAAATTGATCCCGAGCTTGAGAAAGCGTGTTACATAAATTGATTAGCATACACGGATAAATTGTGAATCGGGAGTTCAACCTGGGTTACTCCCAAAATTAAAGTTAGTAAGAATCAATCATTTTCTTCCCTACATGCCCTTGCACTGATTTCCACTTAATCGTATTCACGTGATGCTAGCTTCTTCACTTCTAATGGTGGTTTCGTAGATCTCCAAGCTGGTTTTCCCACATACCTAGAATTTGCCTGCTCTCTCTCTCTCTCTCTCTCTCTCTCTCTCTCTCTCTCTCTCGTTATAATAAACGAGATTGTCCAATAGTGCATGAACGAAACGATAGATGAATGCTCCCTGATACTGAGTAGCTACGACGTAATCATTATAATTAATTAATAATTAAGAATGATGGGGTATCCATGTTTGGTTTGGATTCTACTTCTAGTCATTCATGAGCCGAGCGTCTCGCGTGACTATTGGGGTCATGTGGATCTCAAAGTGCGATTCGGCATATGAGTGGGCTCCACATCAGTTTGGATTGGAGTGAGCATTTGAGGGAATGGTCCATGCACCCAACCATCGGTGCCCGTCGTCGAACGCCTGGTCACCCGATAATTAGGAAAACTGCTAAAAAGGTCCTAAACTTATTGCATTTTTATCAATTTAGTTTTAAACTTTTTAATTGTGCCAATTGAGTCTTAATATTTTTCATGTTTTACCAATTGAGTCCATTCAGTCAAATTTAGCCAGAAATCGCTGACGTTGATGCTAGAAGTTTCACGTAGGATAGCTAGCACTGATGTAAATAATTTTTATAATTTTATTAAAAAATTTAAAATTTTTACATAGTTTTTAATTATTTCTTTTTTTTTCTTTTCATTCTTTCTTTTCTTTTGTGAGCCTAGCCAAGGCCTCTGGCCAACCCTCACAGGCCACTGAACGATGGCCACGAGGCCTTGCAAGGCTTGGAAGAAACAAAGGAAAAGAAAAAAAGTTAATAAAAATAAAAAATTATTTATGTCAATGCCTATCGTGTCATATAAAATGATCGATGTCCACATTAACGATTTCCGGCTAAAATTAGCCGGATCAACTCAATTGGAAAATCGTGAAAATATTTATAACTAAATTAGCACAATTAAAAGGTAAATTCAATAAATGTAGGACTATTTTGGTAATTTTCTTTTCGACAGTTTGGTATAAATAATGGGTGAATGCGACACTTGTCTCTAGGGGCGTGTTCAAGTTGAGTCCAGTCGATATGGTGCCCTCGAGCTTGGCTCGACTCGATCCATATGCAAGACATTTACAACTCGACTCGAGCTTAATCTAGTACTAAAATTTATGCTCGAGTTCAATTCGACCAGAAAAATTGCGATACTCGAACTCGACTCAAATAAAGTTGCATCCACGTTATTCATAAAGTAAGTTGATTCATGCTAAGACAAAATTTACTTCTTGTCGGTTCGTATTTCATAACACTGATCAGCAAAAATGCTCGAGCACGTGGACAAAAAGCGCAAGCAAAACAGAGACCATTATGACATATCGAAGCAGATTTTCCACGAATTTCAGATCTCGAAATCTACGGTATGTACAGGCACTGTGGATCGCTCCAAGGACTGTGATATAGCTCAACTTGTGGATCAAAATTAGAAGGATCTTTAGAGGAAAAGACTTCAACTACACGCCATGACTTCCCCCGGCATCTTCGCTGGCAGCAACCGATCCGGAGACACCAGCAGCCTCACCAAGAAGTTCCTCGCCGGGAACTCCTGGTCCAACTCCCGGCTCCTATCGTCCTCGAATTTGAGCGTGTAGCTCATGGAATCGTACCTGAACTCTGAGGCCGCGGCAACGTGGCCCTGCCTCCACTGGCACCTCCCGATCCGAGTGACGAGGCTGCAGAACTTGTGCTGGATCTCCGGCAAAGGGAGCTTCTGGGCCATGGAGCGGAGCCACGAGCTGGGCGATCAATCGCATCGTTGCCCCCGGCCAGCCGCAAACCAGGTGGGCCTTCCTTTCATACTCTGTTTTGACCCCCATTGCTCTGCCTCTCGGGTGCCGGGCACACCGAGCCCATTCAGTGCTTGGCCGGCACCACAAAATGGGGAAAACGTCTTCTCTCATCTCCAAGAAGTGTTATTGAGTAATCTTTATCAAGAAAATACCTTTGAATCCCACTGAAATTGACTTAGAAACCCATATGTTTAGGCACCTCACACCGGTTTGTTGAAATGCTCCAATGAAGCTCTTTGAGCCTAGAACTCCAAATCTGGTCTTGCGTTTTTTGGTAGTTTCAATGCAAACCGAGACAAATTTGTAGCTCAATATAATCGATTACGTTTTTTCACGTCACATTTGAGCCGAAAAATACCCTGAATCTCGGCCCAAAGCCCTTGTTTGAACTCGCCTGCCATCTGTTTGACAAAATGCCTGAATGAAGGCCGAAGCCAATGTTACCAAATCAGTCCATAGAATCTTCGATTTATACTTTGTTTGTTTTGAGATTGATTTTTGGTGATTAACTCTGTGATTTATTTCGATTTCGTGGCATGAAAATTGTTTTCCCGAGCCATCCATGGATGAACGCCCTGTCATCGAAGATCCATTCCCCTCGCCAGAATTGCCTGCGGTGAAAGGCCGCTCCGGTCAGTTTGCTTCTTACTCATTTGATGTGCAGGTTTGTGTTTTCTATGCTAGGATTGATAGAGTTTTTCTATACATCATTTCGGAGTTTTGACGATCCCTCGCTGGAGTTGGTCTGGCGATATAGAAACCGTTAGCCAACTAGCAGCCAGCGATGATTTAGCGTCGATTGACCTATGGGGAGTGGTTCGGTGTTGGCCTGAGCTCTGATGAAAGCTTGCTTGAGAAATGGTGACGTTTCGGTGATGAAGGCGTGAGGAAGGAGTTCTCAGTGAAGAATACGCCGTGCAGACAATGTCCTAGGAGATAGACGATGAACAATAGAGAGGAGACAGAAAAAGGATAAAACACATAGATTATTAGGGCATAATCCGGGTGGGTCGGATCAATGAATCGGACCGGGTCCCCTAACCTGGTTAAAGGTCCCTTTTTTTAGGAAAAATTTCAAATTAGTACCCAAAGGAGGTCATTTGCTCAAAAAGGAGTCTAAAGTGGATATAATAACAAATAAGGGCATGAAATGCCCAATCAATCTCAAATAGGAGCTCGAAGTGCCTAATTAGTCTCAAGTAAGAGCCTGGGTAACCGGCCGGTTAAATGTTCACCGACTGACGAGCACATCACTGTTCCAACGATCGGAACAAGGGTAATTTCGTCTTTTGCTTCTTTTTTTTTTCTCTTTTCCTTTTCCTTTTCTTCTTCTTCTTTTTATCCTCTTTTCCCTCCGTTAGCCATAGTCGGGGCCGTCAGAGGTTATTGACCTTAGGCAAAGGCTACCCTCATCGGCGTTGGGTGAGGGCCGCCCAACGCCGGCAAGGGTCGGGCGAGGGTTGCCCGACGTTGGTGAGGGAAACCCAGGGTTAGCCTTTGTCGACATCAAGTGAGGGCCGCCCTCACCTGGGCTGGGCGGGCGAGGGCGAGGGTTGCCAACGTCGTGCGGCCTCTGCCTAAGGTCGGCAACTTTCGCCGGCCTTTGCTATGGCCGGCAAAGGGAAAAGAGGAAAAAAAGAAGAAGAAGAAAAGGAAAAGGAAAAGAGAAAAAGAAGAAAAAAAAAGTAAAAGATGAAATTGCCCTTGTTTCGATCACCCGAACAGTGACGTGCTCACCGACCGGTGAACATTTAACCGGCCGGCAAACCCAGGTTTTTACTTGAGACTAATTGGGCACTTCGAACCCCTATTTGAGACTGATTGGGCACTTCAGGCCTTTATTTGATACTATGTCCACTTTGGACCGCTTTTTGAGAAAATGACCTAACTTTGGATACTGATTTGAAATTTTCCCCTTTTTTATTATTAAAATAAAAAAATTTAAAAATTTTGAAAAATTCTGAAAAATTATGAAAAATAAGGAAGTGTTTGGAAATTTGTTTTGAGGTTAATTTGATTAGATTTTAGTGTTAATTTCATTCTAGACCTAGTTCAAAAACTTGTAAAAAATGATAAAATCCTTAAAAATTTCCCAAAATATTGAACAAGTCATTAGAGCTTTACCTTAGGGCTTTTGATTGCCTTTTTCTTTTTTAGAGATGTTACTAGGTCGCTGGTTGTTTATTTTCATGTTGATTACTTGATTGCGCACCTTTAATACATTGATTTTTATTTTCCATTTTTACCATGTTTAAGATGAGCTTTAGGCTTCTTGATAGGCTGCCCTGATGCATTAGTTAACGAGAGATCAAGTTTAGGTACCGAAAGTATACTAGTTAGATCGCTCATGTAATTAAGTCTCCGATCCTTAGAATCTCTAGTTTTCGCACATATCAAGACGACACTCTCGCGTCTTGATTAGGATTTCTAGCCAAGTCTTGATTATAGCTAGTGGCGACTCCAATCGAATGTGTAGATTAAACAATTCTCGTCGCGCGAGGTATGAGGTTGGGGAGCGCCTCCGTCCTTGGATAGATGAGCCTTTTGGTTTGTTTTTCGAACAAACTAATCGATGTTCACGTCCATTAACAAATACGTCTTGACCTAGGCTACATATTTATTTATTCCCCAATCGTGATGGATAGGTCGCGACAAGGACTAAATGCTTTGAGGTTTTCAAAATTATGATACATCACTTTGGCCGTTGAAATTATGATGCATCGTTTGAAAACTAAATAAATGATCCAAATTATTTGCACGATATATGTTGGCACATACATCTTTTGCAAACATATGTGTAGTCATACGGGCAACTATTATTCACTTTACCCGCAAAGTGGCTATCTCATGTAAATTCGAATTTTTTTTCTTTATTTTGTTGGTATGGCATAGAGACCTTAATTAATTTAACTTATTTAATTGGAATGGGTTCGAAAAAGCATGAGAGGCATTGGCTTTATGTGAGCTCAATGCCTTACCATCGCTAAATCATGCGGGTCTTACATGGGATATGCCGAAATCTGTTGGACATAAGGAACCAACTGATGTCCTATAAGCAACTGATGTCATGACTTTGACCAATTATATTAATATATGATATTGCATCATAACCAATTGCAATATGAACCCTTAGTTTACTAAGTTTGAGTAGAATCTACCCCTTCTCAAGTCTATTTTCCAACTAGATGATACTTAACTCGGCCGCAACTCGAAATTACAATGTGTGGACTTAGTCTTCACTAAATTTCAGAGTGAAAAGTGTGGAATCTTGAAATCATAGGGTGTAAAGAGTTGATTTTAAAATTTGATGTTCCTGATTTTCATTAATGAATTTTTCCTTCTGTTTTTTGGCCAGGTTCATTTAATGAAGAAAATTCGAAGATAGTGAACAAAAAAAATCTAAAATTTATGTTGCTCCCCCTTTATCCTTACCAAAAAAAATCTTAATGTTTCGACCAAAAAAAGAGAAACAAAAAATTTTAATGCCTAAGGTAGACTGAACCCGTTATATTAATGTCAGAGCGCTAAAGCCTAACATCAATTTGGGCTTAAACATCAACAAGAAGCCCGTTTTCTGAATTAATCCAACGCGAGGCTCTCTAGAAATGATGACCCAAAGATTAGATAGCAACCCGGAAGTTTTAGTACGATTGTAAATATTATTTGTACCTTTCTCGGCCTTCTGACTAAGATCTAAGTGTCGATGATTATTTGGCTCTATGTTTTCTGGTTTTCTCTTTGTTCAGAAATGCTTGATTGTTGATTAATGGTATCCGAAGACAATCTCCAAATGATTAAAAATCTCAGTAGATGTAGGGTAAGCAAATAACTGTTCATAACTTTATGTTCAATTGAACCTCTGACAAGACTATTTTCTTAAATAAATGGATCACAAATCAAACAAATTTGGCTTCAATTATTTTGAAACTGACCGAACCACGAATCCATATTGTATAACCTATGAGGTTCATAATTACTTTTACCATTTATACATGAAGTAAGGTTTTTTTTGTTTTTTTTTTTATTATGAAGTAGGTTTGATGTTCATTTTTGTAATTTATGAATTTTTGTGTGTGGAGACCTTGACGTTAAACCACATCAAACTGCATGGGACTCATCCCTAGGTACACATTAATGGTTTAAGACACCTCAGCCACTTCTTAAATATAGATCCAGATATAGACGATCATCGGAAATTTCTATCATAAAATTGGCAATCATTAGTCCGAGGATTGACGGATTATCTCTTTAGGTTCTGAATAGGTAACAAACCTTGTTGGCTCTTCATACAGTCTCATGTGTTAATACAACGATGGCTTTCTAATTGATAGCGATCAACTGACAGATTTTATTTTTGCATTTCCTGGTCAAAACATAATTGCTTCCTAACACCTTCACATTCCTTATGACGATATTTGAATTTAAACATTTTGGAGTTATCTTTTACTAAATATTGTTCTTTTCATTGTTCACGTCATGATATACGGCTGGATTTGATTTGGCCTCTTTAATCAATTTTTCAAAAGATTCACCAGTCCTGGTGCATTGCTTGTGGTTTAATTTGTCAAATGCTTGAATCTTCACACTTAATGGATGACTGAATATGTCATTGTCACTTTCCAATTTCTGTCAAATCAATGGCAAGTTGTGGGAGTTTTTGGGATGCTACTTGATCAATGATTTGTATGATCTCTGGACTCCAGAACATTTCCAACTTCTAGGGCTCTGCATTGTTTGACACTTTCTCTTGATCAAAAGTTCTGTTGTTACTATTTTCAGCCTCCAAAATGGCATTTTTCACAAGCATTTATGCGAGTTATCCATGGAATTCGCGAAGAGCGTACAGAGGATTGGTGTGATGCAGTATTGATCTCCTCTCAAAGTCAGTTTTTATGTATAGATGCTGAGACTACAGACTGAAACATAGTCTTTTAGTTTTTAAGGTTTAGACACTTGATACAAACAAATTCAGCTGATTCCTGAATGACATCGACCAAAAATGCTCTTCTGAGTCCCGGTTCTTCTCCTTTCTTTGGAAAGACACTTGATACAAACAAGCGATTGAGTTGTGATATGTGCTAATTCAGTTATCCTGTAGAGTTATTGTAGAGTATGAAGTAACCGATGTTGTATCGTGACATAGAAGCTTGCAAATCTAGATGTAGACTAGTGTAACATGATCTGAACTTTTGGCCGCTTCATCATATATGTTTGATCTGATCGAGTGAATATCAATTAGTCAAATATTACGGTCGGTCGCTGGAATGATCTACAAATTGAATATAATAGAGAGTAAAGAATTTGTGGGATCGCAGTCCATTATCAAATCGTCCTCAATCCCATTACAAAGGTTTGAGCGATGTCACATTCATTCCCACCCAATACCACAATCCATTTGGCCAATATCATTGAACTGACCTTTCCCGCCATCGAAAGACATGTAAATGCATCATTTTGGACTTTTTCTTCGTCAGTGAATGATTAGTACTGGCTTTCTCTATTTCAATCTCAATCTCACTCACCAACCACTCAGATAGTTTTATACTCAGTCGAAGTAACAAAGCTAGTGCCTTACCCCACAGTACATATATAGCATCTGGAAATGTTAGCAGAAAGGAATCCACAATGTCCCCGAGATTTGGTATGAATTGACTCAACTTTCACCAGTTTGCCCGCCCAACAAGCAATAGGTTTCGCATTGTTCTCTTTCATTTGGTCTAAGGCCAATCCATGTATTTTGCAGCCACACCTCCAGTTCATGAAAACAGTGGTTCTCCTGTCTCCTCTGAGCATCCCATCCCTGCAGTTTATGCAATCCACCAAGGGCTAGAACTTAAGACTATCTCTGCTTGGTGCCAATCGTGAAACCTGAACAAATACATCTTCTCATTTTTAGGGGTTATAGTAATCTGACCCATACCAGCCCAGGCTTTCCTTCAAACATTAGCTACGCAGCTTAACTCAAGCACTCCAACAAAATCCTTCCAATCAAAACCATCTCAGCTTCTTCATCGTCAACTTGCTCCAAAACCAAATGATCCCCCCTAAGATAGTCTACCAGAGATGCTTGCGATGTCAAGGGAACCACTGCAGGCATCCTGTAATGAGAAAAAAGAATAGATCAGCAGATAATAAACTCAGAAATGTTGTTGAACAGTTGATAGAGGCATTGTGCAGTAATAGGAAAACTAATGCGACGAAACAATGCCAAAGAGACTTAACTAAAATAGAAAGCAGATGGAAATAACTAATGATGATAGAAAGCAAATATGAGGATTATGGATGATCAAGAAGAATGAGGGGTGACAATCATGGAGGAAGGTAGCTGAAAGAAAACATCATTGTGGTGTAGGGAAAGCTCTTAACAAAGACAGAAAAGCACTCACAGAGGGGAGAGAAACAAATCTATGTATACCTTCATGAAGAGAACTCAATATCCCATTCTTGTTGGAGTATAAATGCTAGAAAGCTAACATTATAAATGCTAGAAAGCTAACATATGAAGACAAGAAAAACAGTCCTCGTAATTTCTAGCTTACAGAAGCTCTGTTAGTAAAATCTCCTGATTTAAATTGCATAGATGTACTTACGTGCAATCAATCTTGAGCTTCAGTGGCCGAAAAATCAGTCTGGAACTCCACTCTTAAATGCCAATGATCTTCCATTATTTTTACAGTGTGCTACTGCAATGCAGGGTCACATGACGTCGTGAACATGTCAAATGGTGCTAACAATAACTGCAACAGTGCTTCTATGTTCATAAACTAACCAACGGACTGGCCACCTTTTCCCTCAACAATGCCTGCAAGAATTACTTTGTCTACACCTTTGCTGACAGTCACCATTGCTCTCGGGGCCAAAAATTAGCTGTCACCGTTAGTGAAACTTCCACCTCCCCGACCTCCAGTCCAGCTGGATCCCCATAACTACCAGCGCCAACCACTGGGACCACCACATCTCTGCCACCACCTGGAAGTGATGCTTCATATCTCTGTGTGAAACTGCTGGTCCTGTTCATGTCTATTGTCATAAGCTCATTATATGAGTTCATTATACACGAGGATCATTGTTTCTACTAGATAAAGGTGAACTATTGATAGATTGTGAGATGTTGCTCCTCATCACAAAGTGAATATACTCATTAAAATGCTTCTTCTCATAATTCCAGCATAATTCATATAGATAACATTGCTCACACTTGTAATAGTTCATAAATTTCTTTGGAAAACATATATGATTCTCCTCCCAAATTCTTAAGTTTGGCTCTATTAGTAGTTCCAAAATCTTGAAGACCAAGATTATTAGAAAAATTAGAATGCGGCAGGAGACTCAAACTTGCATATACTGGAAAGTCGAAATAGAGCATCACTAGAGCAAATCCTCATTGGCGTAGCAAGAAAAACCCCACCATTGGAATGACAAATGACCAAAACAGTAAATCACTTGGAGACAGGAAAAATGGTGTGAATCTTGTTAGGATCAAACACAACACATAATCTGTTGATTGAGAACTTAAAATGACAATGAAACTATGAACTAACTCTTGCAGCCTTGCAGCATATCAAATTCACACCTGATGCTTAGCTTGAAAGAACCCGACAAATTTTGGGGATCCAGAGCGCCACAAATCCAGCAGCATGACCGCTCTCCTTTGCCTGTGTGTTTTTATACTTTGCGTCCAGAAGCTTCCTTAATAATCCACATGTCAATCACTAGATTACTTCAAGCAATCAGTGAGAACAGACAAAAGAGAAAATTATAGTTGCAATATCCCAGAACAATAAAAAACCAATTCAAGCAATCAGGAAAAGCAAGCAAATTCACGTCATTCCCGAGTGTGGGATTGGTCAAAGGGATTTTCTTAAAGAGTTACTTGTTCTTTCTACGTTTTGTAATTTCTACAGTATCAACATTGTGTATAAAGTTCATCCTTACTTTACCAAAAAAAAAAAAAAACATTGTGTATAAAGTTTGAGTGTTCGAATCCCGGGCGCCGCAGGATGACTTAACCAGTGGCACGTGTGTGGTGGCTAGCACGTGTCGCCCCCAGGGTTTACTCCCCGGCTGTTGGCCGTGCGGGGGTTCCCTGGATTATCAAAAAAAAAAAACATTGTGTATAAAGTTAAACCAGTATGCCTGCCATTAATCAACAGCATAAAAGTTTAACTCGCCATACAAACAAAACAAACACCTTATAGATGACCAGCGAGCGAGCAGAACAACCTTCACATGCAAAACTTGAAAAAAGAATATTAATCTAAAAGTCTGGTTCCTGGTATCATGTTGAGATTGAAGCATCATAGGGGATGACAAATGATGAATTATTTTCTCAAAAGGCACTTTTATGATCTAGTCCTCCAACAAGGGCTGCCAGTTACATTCCTACCACAATCGAGAGAAAGATTTCATTCCAACTAAGAGGCATGAATCACTCAGTAATGTACAAAAAAGAGTCTCACGGATGATTCACCAGGACTGCCAGCTTCATTCATGATTTTATCAAGTCTAAGGTTTTGTCTTATTAGGGGACAAGGCTTGTCTCGAACTATCACCAGAATGCGATCTCATGAATACCCAACATAACAACTGCTCATATTCTATATGAGGAAAGCTCATGACAATTCAGATATTTTCTTTAGCCACTTGCATTGGGAAATGACTAAAGCTTGTGGAAGCTCCAAGTCTCCAAGCCCTGGAGGCTCAAATTAGTTTGTCGCAGTCTTGTGCGACAATTGATGAGCATCATGAAATCTCTATACTTTATAGGTATCTCGATCCTTTGAGCCCTGGGATGTCTGATAGTTCGCAACAAGCTATCACTATCAAGTTCCTTAAATCTTCAAATTTCAATGCATCTGGGAATTTTGCAAACTTTTGCAGGATGAAAATTTCTCTAGGCTTTCAGTGTCATTTAGCTTCTCACAGTGGTTGATGTTTCAACCTTTTCAGGGTTCTCAAGCACAATAGATCCAATAATATTCCAAGGGAAGTGCAACCACAAATATCCAATATTACCAAAATATCCAGCCCGTCGAGACTGCGTTTCAATTAGACTCTTGCAACTTGCAACATCAAAGCCCTCAAATTATTTAAACTAGAAAGGTCTGGTTATCTTTCCATGGATGTGCAATTAAAGATATCCAATCTGACCGATAATCAACCTCTCAAGGCCGTGAGTTTCAACCAGATTCCCGTGATGTGCAGCATAGAATCCCTTTAGACATTTTTAACTTGAAAGGTCTGTTTAACTTTTAATGGATTGAAAGGTCTGGTAATCTTTTAATGGACATGCATTTAAAGACATTAAACCTACCCAACAGATTCTTATTAATCAATCAAGGCCTCAAACTTCAATTAGATTCTTGCAATTTGCAGCATGAAATTCGAAGTCTTTAAACTGGAAAAGTCTGGTAATCTTTTAATAGAAGAGCACCCAGAGATATTCAATCTTGCCAGTAAATCCAACCTGTAAAGACCATGAATTTCAACTAGATTTCGGCAATCTGCAGCATGGACTCTTTCAATGGATGTGCATCCAGAAATACAGAACGTTTCCAGATATTCTATATGGGTCAAAGCCTCAAACTTCAACTAAATTCTCGCAGCTGGCAGCATCTGATTCTTTTAGATTCTTTAAACTTGAAAGGTCAAGTGATTGAATGGACACGCAAACAGAGAAATCCAAACTTACCAGACTCTTGCAGTTTGCAACACATGATAGCCTTAGATGTTTTGAACTCGAAAGGTCCCCTGAATTGCAACCAGATTCTTGCAACTAGCAGCGTTTGTTTCGAAGTTGTAAACCTTCTGCATTCATTTTCTGCACAAGTGCGTCTAAAGAGCAAAAATGATTGTCAATGGCCCAACCGAGGGAACCTTTTGGTGGCTCACCACCTCCTCCCTGCATTACCCAGCATATGTGGTCAGGGAGACATAGAGCAACTGCATGGATCAAAATTTGTCAAACATGCATTTACCTGAATTGGGGAAGGATAATTCCAGAATAAGGAGTGATTAACATGACCTGAACATAGGTTACATCCACAAAATCGTAAGAGGAGCAAAATCAAAAGGATAAAAACGGGCTAAGCGGCAAAAGCTAATCTTTAATAGTTGAATATGCACATAGAGAAAATAAAAAGAAAATTTAAGATTGTTGGATAATTTATAAAACAAGAAGAGGTAATAGAAGGGCCGGCGCAGCCATCAGTGCTCTTAAAAAAAACACAAAATTTCTGCAAATTGCTTTCAAACAATAGACCTGAATGAAGCATGTTTCAAATATGATGAAGTTCTATAAGAAAGTTCAATCACAATCGTGGTTCAACATGCCTCTGCAAAACTGCGTGAACTACCACCACAATGCCTATGAAGCTTACTTAAAAATAAATTGATAATATCTAATACGACATATCACACTTGTTCATCACATGCTGCAAACTATTCATGTGAAACAAAACGAAACTCAGAATCCCTAGTTTCACCTCTTTTCCCCTTTCATTTAGTTGGTAGCAACTGAAATAAGAATGTGATAACAAATGAAACCCACCAGTACAGTGAGTGACTAATCTAAGCAACTGTCTTCAGGATGGAAAGACAACCCTCTACAAAATTTTCCTCCTAGTCAGTAAGCACGACACAATCTGCATGTGGTCACATTCGAACACCACCCATCCTTGCTAGTGCCATATAGATCCAAAACTTGTCACTCTGTACATTCTATGGTACTATGGTTCATCAGGAGCACCAGTGCACCATTCACATCAATATGGAAAAAGCTATCGACAACCAATCAGACATTGGTGAGCTATCGCAGACAAATACTGAAAAACCAGGAAATTTGGCTCTAGAGGGGAGCTAACCCATCAAGGAATTGACATGAGCCGTGACTGCAGATAATAGATTTATCTTACCGAGTGCTGGCAAAGCCAGATGAGTCACTTTATATACACTACAAGTTCCCCCGCGAATGATAGCTCATCTTTGAAATGTGCCGCTTCGTATATTGAATTGTCCATGAGTTAAATTCTCGACCACCTTTCACTCTCAATTTCATTGAATCTAAAGAAGCTTTCATCACAAAAAATACCTTCCTTCAGTCCATTAACCTTAAATGGAACAAAGTTGAGAGCAATTTTCCTTGTTCATCTGTTTCGCTGACGAATAAGACTATATGCTAAATTGTGTTCAGCTACCGTGACCGAAACCTTAACAGCTCTGCCTAGTCCTCATCATTTCTCAGAGGGAACACATTAAGTCACCAAGGATTGACCCCAGATGAGAAGTTAAGCACCTCCTCAGCAAATTTGACTCTGGCAATTCATTAAGGTCCTGTCTCTATGCAACGGCAGGCAACAGTTAAAGAACAATCCGAACACTTGTCGAGTCCACGTTAGACAAGAGAATGCTCCATCAATTATCGCTTCTGACAAATTTCACCCTCACATACTCACTTACAAAGCAAACAACAAAAACTAAATCCCAGACAGAAGGAACGAAAGAAACAAGAGGACAAAACAGAAAAGAATCGAACCTCCGCCATTGAACTTGATAGGGGCTCTGCAACTTATTAACGACGGCCGGAGCGTCGCCCTCGCCCATGGCATCGTGGAGCTGCTCGAGCGCCTTGTTGGAGTGTGAGATGTAGGCGTGGCGGTGGTGGTGCTTCTTCCGGCGGTACAGCTGCATGATCTCGCCGTTGATTGCGGGTTGGAGAGCGCCGTAGTCGCAGGGGAGATAGGGGAGGGGGGGGAGAAGGTCTGGAGGCCGCGGAAGCTTTTGGCGACGCCGCCAATTGGAGCTGAGGCCCGAGGCGGAGAGCCATGGGAGCTTCCCTTCTGCTGTGGAGCTGATCTTCGAGCTCAGTCAGATACACACTTGGGCTCGTCACCTCCGGAGAATTTGGGGCTCCTTACCTCTGGACATTCTGGGAATATATGCCTATTCAATGTCGAAAGAGACCCACAGAGAATGATCCCAGTCCCGGCGTCTGGTGGCTTTTCTTAGCCCAGAGGACTTGTCGCGGATCAATTCGCATAAGCGCTCCTCGTTACCAGATAGAAGAGTAACCCTGGTTAGTGCGACGGGAAGCTCGGGGAGACATTCAAGCGGACGGCAATCGAAAAGAGTGAGTTCCTCGAGAAGGGTTAGTTTGGAAAGATATGGTAACGATGGACTTGGGAAACTGATACGCAGAGCTGTTAAGCTGGAGGGCGGTTCCGGTATTCCTCGAAGGTTTTGGCACCCTTGAACGCTGAGATATTGGAGAGAAGAGAGCTTAGAAATGCTTTCTGGCAAGCCCAAAATGCCCGATCCGTATAAACGAAGCTTGTTTAGTGAAACCAGTTCGCCTATATTATTAGGCAGTCCTTTGAGATATTTGCACAATTCTGCACTCAACTCTTGGAGTTTCGCCAGCATTCCAATGCCACTAGGCAATTCCGTAATGGGAGTTCCTCCAATGTCCAAGGTCCTCAAATTTTGTAGATTCCCAATGCTTTCGGGTAATTTTTTAATCGATGTCCACGATAATTCCAGCTCATTCAATAATGCCAACTTTCCAATCGAGTCGGGGATCTCTCTCAACGATTCGCATCCCATTAGGTCAAGACGAGACAGAGATGCGAGATTGCCTATGGAGCTAGGTATGTGAGTTAATGATCTACACCAAGGGGCATCAAGAGTCTCTAGTACCTCCATAAAACCGATGGATTCGGGTAATTCTTCAATTCCTGTCTCACATAAGTCCAGATGAGTTAACGACACAATAGAGCCTATGGATTCTGGAAGTTGAGCAAATTTATCGCAACTTAGGGCATCTAAAGTCTTTGGCTTCATCAAACAACCTCTCAAAAGAGGATTCTCTTTTCTCGTGGTGTCATTTATGAGAAGCTCCCTCGATTCTTCCATTCTTCCTATTCTTACTGGTAGTTCCATTAATTTGTTGCAACTACAGACATCCAAGGAGACGAGGGTCTTGATATACCAGATAGAAGGATGAATTTCTTCCAAATCTATACATCCTTTAAGGATCAAGTTCTCCAAGCTTTTGAAAGCAAACAAGTCGGGAGTTCTTCTCAAATGTCCACAATATGAGAGGTCGAGAACTTTTAGATTAGTTGCCATCTGAAAGAAACAAACGAAAATCTCAGTGAAATTGGACAGGTGCAACATGTGATTTTCCACTATTACTTATTTTTTTAAGAATCTTTAAGATTCCTAAAAAATACCCATGCCTCACTACTCTTTCACAATTGACTTAGTTAATTTTAAATGTTCTTTAATAGTGTTAGGCTACACCACCATATTGATTTTTTTTAAGCATATCCATTGCAAAAAGAATGTTAGAGACATACAAGTGCAAACTATGTTTATTTTTGGACAAAATTTCAAAGAGAAAATATATTCAAATTTTAAGAGCTATGACGATGCCGCTGATTAGACATAAGCAAAATTTTTTTTATCAAAAGCAGATGACACTTCAATAACGGGTAGTTTAATTATGAAAAGCAATTTTTTAATGTTATAAGCAGAAGATATAAAGAATGTTGCATTCCAAAAAAGTTTAATGCCACTGGAAGGATAATTTTATTACTCTCATAATATCAATAATTTATATTTGTGTTATGCAGTGACGATTTCCACAATCAACAATTATAATGAATAAATGTTTCGTGCAACAAGTCAGAGCAATTCATAAATTATATCCATTACTCTAAGATTAAAATGAATTTAGAATTTTAGTATGTATGTCAAAACGAGTCTCTTCGTGGGAGTTTTTGTTTCTCCATGAAAGAAGATTGATATAGAGGATATAATAAGAATCACTCAAAAGACAAACTTTTGCATGGGGAGAAATTATCTTAGAAGCCATAAACCAGCTACATGAATGAAATACAAAATAGACACAAATATGTAATTATATTTTTAATAGATGTTAATTAATATAGTTAATTTTTTTCTTTTTAGTATTGTCCAAGGTTAAGCATGACGGGTTGTTGAGTTTTATCAATTAAACGTATTAAGGGCAGAAGATTCTGAATATTTAGATAGCAATAAAGTTCTCTTATATTTAGACGAAAATACCGAATCCGAGGAATGATATTAAACCTTTCCAAAAGAAAGAAAGGACAACTTAGTGCGATTGCACCTTCGGTAACACGTTATTATTCACAACATATATATCTTCTCAATTTCTTACCTTGAGTGGATCCCATCCTCCCCAGTTCTCTGTAATGTCACTACATGATAAATCGAGCACGACTAATTTTTTCGGATGAAAGTTGGCCACTTCGAAATCTGAGGGACTATTCCACCACTGAAGCCATCTTAATTGAGGAAGCAAGTTTTGGAAATCTCCGGTGAAATTCACACCATCCACTTGAAGGAATCTCAAGTTGGTGAGTTCATTAAATTGTTCACCTCGGTAGCTTTTTCTGTTCGAAACACCAAGATTAAGGGTCTCAATCTTACTAGTGCCCTACAATTACGAAACATTGTGGACCATAAGTTTTAATTGATGAAATGAGACCAATTGTCTATAAAAAGAAGGACTAATTTCAATTTGATATCATATTATCATGGTGAAGGCTTTTTTACTTTCATCGAATTTGAGAAGAATAGGAGAAAGATCAAGGTCTTGAAACTGAAGTGCGCAGCAGAAGTTAAAAGTATTTCGACTATTAAAAGATCTAAGTAGATACTTATGAATCTGTCAATCCCACTTATTGTAAAATCTCAACTTTTTCCTTTAAATGTCTTATTTTAATTCTTAGATCTTGCCACATAACATGTGTCACTTAGTTGCACACACATATTTGTTCTAGTTACACATATTTTATAGGAATGGAAACAATTGAGGGATTTGTCATTTATTATGTGCAACGGGTCATTTTTTACAAATAAATAATATTAAAATCATATAGTGACTATAACGAAATGTGCAATAAGTGATGACTGTTATGATTGAAAAGTTGTTTGAATATTCATTATGAGAAAATATTTTCATAAGTAAATGATGTAAAATAAATCGGTAAAAAGTTATAAATCATAATAGCTCATATTTAACACGTAAATGATATAAAATACTAAATATGTACTAAATAAAATGCTCACTAAGAGTTGACCGTTGTGGATGTATCTATAATAACGTGGTAGTCAAAATTTGACAATAAATGTTATTAGGGCGTTCATACAAAAATTATCCATCATCACCAAAAAAATAGCAAATTCATAGAAAAAATTATGTACTGCGATGAAAAGTCTGTAGAATGAAAACAATAAATGTTTAGAGGGTTAATTACAATGTTGCGCATATATCGTAGATAAATATGAAAGCCACATCTGTAAATTGACGGTATCCACTAGCAGTCGACGATAAAAGACTCGATTGTACAAATTGTGAAAGATAAAAAGACTACATTGAGCATAAAAGAAGGGACAGGGGACTAAATCGCCACAAGCAGCGATACTTAGGAGACTCAATCTATACTTAACCCAGTTTGGAAAATACAAAACAAGGATAGCTAATCATCACAAATGGATGGAGGTCTCATTTATCATAGCCAACAACTCAAAAGAAGTCAATACTCAATAAAAGAAAAAAGAGAAAAAAAAACATCACAAGAAATCAAAAGAAGAATCCAAACATTAAACACATGCATCGAATAGATATGTGAAAAAAGCATGGGCCCCAACAATTTATAAATGTCAGGTTTTGTCTGAAAGTGCTTTGTCAAAGATTATGGTTTTTCTTTGTAGTTTTGTTGTTGTGTTGAAGTTACCAAAACGAGAGTGTCCTCATCATGTACTACCGGGTAAAGATATAAACCAATGATCAATGACCAAGAAATTTCTCCTCAATTATGTCCTAGAATTAGGCAAAAACAGTTTCTAATTGAAAGAGCTCTTTTACTGATAAAAGTGAAAAGTTTTGGAGACCGACAATAATCTTATCTCAAACAAGAAAGAGAAGGACTCACGTTGACTAAACAAGACAAGTAGAGATAGCTCTTACCTTGTTGTTGTCAAGCACATCCGAGGCTTCCTCGCAAATCCATAATCTACTGCGCTTTTGAGGCTCCTTTGGATCATCTAGACGAACAGTTTCCCTTCCGAAATCTCTCAGTTGATCATGCATCATTAAATTGCCGTCTTCATCAATTTTAATTAGCGACATAAGACTCAATACTTCAATTCCATTCTCCGGGAAAAATTCACAGGCATCCCACATGTAAGTTGCCCTTTGTTTAGATGATCCAATGCAAAAACATGCTATATCCAAAAATATTTGTTTAGTCTCATAATCTAATGATTCATAACTTATCATCAATGTATCTTGCACTTTCTTGTCAGGCACTTTCTTTAATTTCTTTAATGTATCTTTCCATATTTTATATGTCTTTTCACGTAAGAAAGAACCTATAACTTCAAGAGCTAAGGGAAGCCCCCCAGTAGTACACACGATATTACAAGAGATAACCTCATAATCACTATGAGGAGAATCCTTTCGAAATGCATGTCTACTAAATAAAATCAATGATGGATCCAAAGGCAACTCCTTGAGTTCGTACATGTAGGCTGCCTTAGCCTTGTCAAGAATACTCTTGTTTCTAGTGGTTATGATTACTATACTTCCAGCTTTAAACCAACTACTATCTCCAGCCAAAGCATTCAAGTGAGCCTTATCATCCATATCATCAAGAAGAATTAGGACTTTCTTACTTGTAAATCGAGATTTGATAATACGGATTCCATCATCGACATTGTACACATCATCTGGACTTCTTAGTATATCGTGAATGAGTTGCTTTTGTAGCCGTTCAATACCCTTGCGTAGAGATGTTTCCCGAATATTTGCCACGAAGCTAAGATGTTCGAAACGACTAGAGAGATTGTTAAACAGGACCTTTGCAAGAGTTGTCTTACCGATGCCACCCATTCCATAAATTCCAATAATCCTTGTATCATTAAATTTAGCATCTATGAAGCTCATAATTTCTTCTGCACGATTCTCAATTCCGACCAACTCTTTGGGAACAATTAGTTGAAAAGGTCTTTTTAACTCACCTATGACTTTTCTGACAACAATTTTAACCAATGCTCCTTCATGCCTGTCAAATAACACCGAATTTCGATATAGGGTGGCGATATTTATATTCTTTTTCAAGTAAGATCAAGTTATGAAAAACTAAACAATGTTTTAGTGGAAAATAACGTACCCATCATCAATTTTCTCTGATTCCCATCCTTTCAAGGAACTAACTTCTTTGAGCGCTTCTTCCCATTCCTTCACAACCATTTCGTCTAAATTCTCTTTATGTGCATTGATAGCATCTCCAAATTTTTCTGTCAAATGTTGCACTTGTGAGGGTTCCACTTTGTAAAATATGGGCAACACTACTTGCCCTCTACTTCTCCTGCACTTCAACATCTGCACAAGCTCGCAAAGGTACCATTTGCTAGAAGCGTAATCCTCAGATATAATGGGGATTGAGATCTTAGACTGCATAATACTGCAGAGAAGCTCCGGACCAATCTCCTCACCAACACGGAGCTCATTGTCATCTCTGAACACTTGAATTCCTTCATCAACAAGGCTAGTATAGAGATAATCGGTGAAGCCTTTACGAGTGTCTTTCCCCCTAAAGCTCGAGAACACTTCGTAGTCATTTCCTTTCGGTTTTTTGGTTCCGCCACCTTCATAATCACCGACATGTGGAGAGGTTGATGAGGAAGACGCTCCGTATAACAGATCTTCTGAATGAGTGGATTCTTTTCTGTTCATCTCGAGATTGATGGATCGGAGCCACAAAAGAAGAGGAATATGGAATCCCAGATCTAAGAATTGCAGAAATGTCTCTTATAACTCAATTGAGAGCTACATTAAGACAAAAAAAACAAAAGTTCTCATACAGCTCATCAGAAAAAAATGGAGCGATCCAAAGAAGGAAGAGAGAAAGAGAAGAAGAGCAAGGAGTCACCGATAACCTGAGGAGTGCTCAAACGACGCAATCCACACGCTGCTGTGATCTCCACCGATTCTCAGCCTTTGACGTTGGATAACCCACACGCAACCCTTTTAATCTGCGTGCTGGAACAATGCTGAGTTCTGGCCATCCAATGATCCAACAATGCGGAGGGTGCGTGGAAACTACGCAGATGCTTCTTGACACGACTTGCTTTTTCCATTAATAAAAAATATACAAGAAAACACACCAACAATACAATACTCATAAGTGGTTAGAGAACTGTGTAACCATGTTACATGCGTTCATGTTGGCAAATTGGCATTAGAATAATCTAAAAAAAAGTGCCCATTTTTCCGGCTCATTTGATTGGGATTAGCGTAAACGAAGTTTCCATCTAATTTCTCGGTTGCTTAAGGATGACACCGGCTTAATTTCTTTTGCCCTTTTCTGTGGTTTAGCAGACGCAGATTAAGTTGAAGCAGCCGCTGTCAATTTTTTTTAGCAATGTCTAGAGAAAGAGATGGTGGCAATTTTTAGGAGGAAAACGTTAGCAGGAGTATCTTACACACTCTTTTTAGCATCTAGTCATTTTGTAAAATGTTATTCTGATTTGTCTATTCAATTCGATTTCTTTACAATCAAGTTGCATGATATATGTGGATATAGAGAGAGATATTTGTACATGTATCATAGTTTAACAGCTAGAGGACCATTACTGTGAAGAAACCTTTTTAATTGGTGAAATTTTTTAATGTCTTTCTTACATAATTCCAACTACTTGATTAGAGAAATGCTATGCCACGTTCATTAGAAACTCCTATCATATCTCTTTCTCTCTCTCTAACTAGTGAACAATTAACAAATATAACATCATAATAGCATAGTAACGTACGACATAACGACACGTCAAAGTAATTAAGTACAAGAACATCATAATAGCATAGTAAAATTGTTATATGGCGTTATGATATATTATCATAATCAAGTGCGAAAGTGGTGTGAAAGAGAAGCGTGCACCCAAGAATTTTCAAAAGATGAGTGGTTCCCTTGCCAAGTGACTGCTTTTTTTAATTCCTCACCCACTTTTTTTAAGGTTGAAGCTATTTTTAAGCTAAAGGGGTTATTCTTTTCAATCCATAGCTCCAAGAAGCTTCAAAGAAATTTCCTGTTTCAGTTTTTTTTTCATTTTAAGATAAGTTAGTTAAGAAATTCTAATGCTATTAAATACTAATGATGGGTATATGAATTCCCTTTAATTAGCCAAGAAGAAAAGCATATTGTTGGACGACTTGAGTAATTTCTCACTTGTTAAGATGATCATCCAGAAAGGATTGTCTTAAAAGGTTCAATTTGATTAGTGAGATAATTTTTTCCATCGCTCTTGTTAACAAACATAAATAGTATAAAGAGAGACCGAAGCTTGACTATATATTAATCTGATGTATTGCAAATGGGAAATATTATCAAGGGGAGAAGAACATTAAAAGTGTCAAAAGTTGTGTAAAGCGCTCACTTTAGTGCAAAAGGTTTTTTTGGGATCACTTAAGTGCCAAATCGAGGAACAATCGATTACCTAAGTACCAAATTGGAGAAAAAACGATTATTGAAGTGCCAATTCCGATAAAATTGATTACAAGGTATTTATAATTAAAATTTTTAATATTACTAGGCAATTTTTTTAAAAAAATAAAGTCCACTTGGACATAAAAAACGACATCGTACAATCCAATCGGCATTAAAGTGATCACTTTAAATAAAATTTGGCACTTAAATAATCACTATTTACAACTTTCAGACAATGTCGTTTATGGATTATATGCTAACTGGGCACGCCGGCGAGCCATGTATGACTAATAAATTAATAAAATATTGCCACGTTGGATATCCGATAATCCGAATCGGAATTGGCACTTAAGTAATCATTTTTTTTAAAGTGGCACATAAGTGATCCGAAAAAAAACATTTAGAACTAAAGTGAGCATTATACATAATTTTTGGCACTCCTAGTGTTTTTTTTTTGGTAACCCAGGGAACCCTCGCACGGCCAACAGCCGGAAAGTAAACCCTGGGGGCGACACGTGCTAGCCACCACACACGTGCCACCAGGTTAAGTCACCCTGCGGCGCCCGGGATTCGAACACTTAACTTTTTGCGAGAGGAAGAGTGCGCGTTCCAGCAGCGCCACCCAGGCGGGTGGTTGGCACTTCTAGTGTCGTTCTCCATAAAATCAAGAAACAAACCAAACATGTATTGTTAGTTCTAATTTCTACGGAAAAGTTTCCTACCAAACGTGTTTTCGCGAAGATGGAAAAATAAAAACAAAAATAGTTTTCATTTTCAATGAACTGATAATGACTTCCTGAAACAAATGGACCATAACCCAGAAGTGAACTAGACTCTAGTTATTTTCAGTGAAATTGTTTACGCTAAAAGAAACTTTCCACGAAAAATATTTTTCAAGAATAATAATTTGTAAAATCGTACTTTTTATCTATGGTCACGCGAGGGCTACAACCTCCATGGTTGTAGTGGCAGGCTCATCTCCACCATATGGATTGATTTAGACAGAGAGAGATGCGGCTATAGAGGTAGCAACCTCCATCGATTCGGTTTGATGGAGACCTGTAGCCACACTAGGCCACGACCTCCATGACGTGTTCAGGTAAAATATCCTTGCCCTTTTTTTTCATTAAATGGTTTCTGAATTAGCACTCTTTTTAAAATTCAATTTTTTCATCTTAGCAATTTGTCCTTTCCTTCTTTTCATCCTAAAGAGAAAAGGTTCGTTGATGTCATGGGTAAAGTTCATGTAATGGAATCTTCATTTTTCAATTAATTGTCAAATTTATGTCATTAGTGACAGCTACGACCTTTGCTGACCACCTAGAAAGCCTTTATATTTGTGTCTAACGAAGAAATCAACACAAAGTGATAAGAAAAGAAAAGGAAATATCACATTTACTTCGTAAAACTTACAAATTCAAAGTCGTGCAATTTAAATTGTCATAAGTTTTTCAATCATATTCTCTTAAGCAAACGGCATGGTAAGGGGTACATGGTTCAGTGTTTTTATGATGAGAAAGGCCACTTAACATGGATAAGCCCATCTAAGATGCCAACCTGTGCCCAAACAGACGAACCAAAAACGTGATATGGAGATTAAAAAATATTAGATGAATATTTAGAACTAGGCATATCAATAATACTGTCTTGAAGATGGTGATTTTCTTGATAAGATTTGCGCTATCCAATACAGTCGGCTCCAATGGATATCTTGTCCCCTAATGCAATGCCCAAACCCTAATCTTCTTCACTCAGTCTATGTGGCAAGCAAAAGATGAACAAGATTCAAGCTTTTAAGTGATATCCAATATAGAGAAAGCGTGAAAGAGACAGAGGAGAAAAGGAACAAATGATAGAGTAATGTTAATGGTGGTCTCTTAGTTTGTGTTTTTTCTAGAAGATGCCTTTGGATATATAGAGAAAGGAAAAGACACACGGGAGAATTCTATTTACAAAAAGTAATTCAATTTACGAATTTTATCTTCTTGACCAATTTCTATATAGCCTTCCTGTTGAAATATAAGTTTTTTCATTTAAATCACTATTTAGAAAGGGAATTTTACCGTCCATTTGATGAATTACCAAATTATGTATAGAAGCTAAAACCATCATTAATCTAAGGGTTAATATCACAAAAAATCCTAAACTGATATATTTGTGATAATTTTACTCCGAACTATTTTTTTACCACCAAAAATCCCAAACTGGTACATCTATAATAAATTTACCCCAAACTATTTTTTTGATCACCAAAAATCTCAACTAGTACACATGTGATAATTTTATCCCAAATTAATTTTTTGACCATCAAAGACCTTAAACTGGTACACATGTGACAATTTTAATCCGGACTAATTTTTTGACCACTGAAAACCTCAAATTGGTACATTTGTAACAAATTTACCTTCCGTTAGTGCCGTTAAATTGGATTAATATCATGAAAAATCACAAATTGGTAAACTTGCGACAAACAGAGGGATAAAATCCAAAACCGGTACACCTGTTAATTACCACATATCATTAAACTTAGCAATTTAATAGTAAAATTTAACATAAACTAAAAGATGGTAAATTTGTCACAGGTGTACTAGTTTAGGATTTTTGGTGGTCAAAAAATTAATTTAGGAGTAACATTGTCACAGGTGTACCGGTGTGAGGTATTTGGTGGTCAAAAAAATAGATCTAGGTAAAATTGTCACAAGTGTACTAGCTTTGAATTTTTTGTGATCAAAAAAATAGTTTGGGGTAAATTTGTCATAAGTGTACTAGTTAGGGATTTTTCATGGTATTAACCCTTAATCTAATTGTTGTAAGCCTTGTTACCAAAGAATAAACATAAAAGTAATCAAGTCCTCTTTTACTATACCTTTTAGCCACTAATCTTGCCTTACATTTATCTAAGGAAAATTTCAAATGAGGACCCAGAGTATATGAGTTTTCTCAAAAGAGGGCTTGGAGTGAGCATTGTCTCATGTAAGAATCTAAAATGGTCATTTAGGGTGCGCATGATAATCATTCTGTCAGAAATGATTCTTTTTTATTTTGTACCTGGAAATAATTTATGAGTATTTAAAAGCGTTTGGTAATTGTTCAAAATTTCTATTTCTGAGATAGAAAAGAACAGAAATACGTTTGATAACTACGCAAAATTTCTTTTTATTAATAATATTTTAAATTATTTAATATTTTCTTTCTTTCTTTTTCTTTCTACCCTTCCCTTCTTTGGCCATAGGTGGTCGCCGGCAACCAGCCACAGGCCAGGGCATCGCGGCCCTCGCCGCCGCCCTGGCCGCCTGCCTCACTGCCAGCCTCGCTCGATCTAGGCGAGGCCGACCTCACCGTGGGTCGCAACGGCAAGGTCGGCCTTGCCCACGCGATGCCCTGGCCTGTGGCTGGTTGCCTCACTGCCGGCCTCGCTCGATCTGGGCGAGGCCGACCTCACCGTGGGTCGCAACAGCAAGGTCGGCCTTGCCCAAATCGGGCGAGGCCGAGTCTTGCCGTCGCGACCCACAGCGAAGCCGACCTCGCCGTTAGATCGGCCGAGGTCGAGCCTCTCTGTCGTGATCCATGGCGAAGCCGACCTCGCCATCAGCCGCAACGGCGAGTCTCGGCCTCGCCCAGATCGGGGGAGGCCCAGCCTCGCCGTGGGTCGCGACAATGAGGCTCAGCCTCGCCCGATCTGGAGGAGGGTGACCTTGCCATGATTGAAGGTGAGCCGCCTCGCCCAGGCAGTGAGGGTCCAGCGCTCACCCTCGCCTTTGCCGGCGCCCGGCAAGGGCCGTGATGCCCTCGTCGGCCCTGGGCTATGGCCGACCACCGTCGACCGGCCACAGCCCAGGGAAGAACAACACAAAGAAGAAAAGAAAAAAAAAAGAAAAAGAACTCATTCTCAAAATTGTGACGAGAAACAAGAAGCAATTTTTGCTTCTTGTTTCTCTTCCAAAATTATTTTTGGGCACAAATTTTTGCAAAAATATGCCCGGGAACAAAAAGTTTACCAAACGCATTTCTGTTCCCAAACTATTTTTGAAAACAAAAGAACAGAAATTTTCACTATTTAGCATGTTAGCAAACGGGCACTTAGTCTCAAATAAGGGCTCAAGCTCGATAGCCGGTCAAATCTTCGGCCGGCTAGCTAGCACATGCTTATTTCGATGGCACAACCAAGGACATAATTGTCCAAAGACATTTCTTTTTTTCTTTTTATATCTTTTCACGTTTTTTCTTGTCTTCCTCCTTTACTCACGTTTCTCTCCAGAATTAGCCATCTTCCATGGCTGTCGACCAGCGTTTAAGCGTCTTCTTGGTTAGCTCATCAGATCTGCTCGTCCATGGCCACCGGTGTCGAATGAGCCATCGTTGCTCGTGGCCATCTTGAGCCGATCTTCATTTGTCACAAACTCCTCCATGAGCGGGTAGTCCTTGATCCGCTCCCGCTTCAAAAGCCGGAGCTTGGAATTGGTCAGCAACATGATGGTTGGGCCTCGTAGTAGCCTTTAACCCATCTACTTCTACTTTTGGTTGACGTGCAAGTGCGGCGCTGTTGGCTCAAACTTCTTCTTATGCTCGAAGCCGCGCTGCTTGCAATTGCTAGACGGGCAATTGAGGGTTTTCTTGTCGGAGTTGTCCCATGGCTCTTTGGAGGTTTTGGGGGCGAAATCAAGGTATTGAGAGAGAAATCAGAGGTGATTTTACTAGAAATTGGCTTTGGGAACAAGTCAAATATACGCTTTTAAGTGTAAAGATAGAGATGATGGCTCGTTCAGTGCCGGTGGCTAGGGACAACCATATTTGAAGAGCTAACCAAGGCGACGCTTGAATGCGGTGCCAATGGCCGTGGAAGACGGCCAGATCTGGAGGTGAGCTTGAGATTGCAACTTCCCTCCAAGCATAAACAAGATGAACAGTGAAAAGATAGAAAAAGAAAAAGAAACTAAAAGAGAAATGTCTATAGACAAAGATGGCCACGCTTGTTCTACCGGAATAAGCATGTGCATGCCGATCGGTGATTTCAGAACCTTGTTTGAGATCAAATGTTCACTTTAAGCTCATATTTAAGACAATATTTATTCTGAGCCCTCTTTTGAAAAAACGCATCCACATCATGTTCTTATTTGGAATTTTCTAATTTATCTTTGGTACCATCCAGTTTTAATTTTCTTCGTCAACACCCATTTAGAACCTATAGTTCTAGTGTTAGGAGGAAGATTAGCTTATGACCATGCATTATTTTGCTTAATAGATTTTACCTCAACATCCATTGCCAATTATAACTCTTTGGATCATCTACCAGATCAATAACATAAGTGAAGAAGTCGGGTACAAAGACTTTTCTTATTCTTTTTATTGATAAATGCTAAACATACTTCGCCAACTAAATTTGCTTAATAAGTTGATGTGGCAAATTCCGCTTAAGTGAAGCCCCTTAAATAACTTTCGAATTCCAACGTTAGAAAACTGTCTAACTAACCAATAGATAAGAGATAAAAAACAATATAACTACTAGATAATTTAAAACTCTTGGTCTAATAAATTAAACGAACCAATAAATTTTTTAAGAATGTGAAATTATTTACATTCGATGAACTTATGTTGTGTGTCTAATCGACACAAATATATTCCTCAACTGCCAAATACAGAGAAAATGACCAAAAAAGTTCTAAAATTATTGTACGATTGCCAAATCAGTCATAAAATTTTCAATTATGTCGATTAAGTTCTAAATCTTTTCAGGATTTGTTAATGTAGTCATTTCTATCAATGTCGATCGAAAATCATTGACATGATGGTCCAGTCATTGTCATCCATCCTATGTGTCGTAAACAGTGCTGACGTGGACAATTTTAATTTTTTTTATATAATTTTAAAAAAAATTATGATAGTTTTCTTTTTTTCCTTTTTCTCTTTTTCTTTTTGCCAGTGGCCGATCTCAAGCAATGGCAAGGATCATGACTCTTTAGGCACTTGCCATTGTCAAATCAAGATGGTGATCACTTTGGAGATAGCCGTTGCCCTTATTCCTTTTTCCATAGGATTCTCTCTCTCCCTTGGATACAAGAAATATTATCTGACCCAACTCGATAACTTTTATTTAGGTCCATATTCACGTTAAGTCTGCATTTTTATCACGGTGCAATAACTAAAGTCTCCATACAAGTGTTTGTATTTTCTAATCTAATAAAGCCTTCATCTTTTTTTTTTTGGTAAGGGAGCCTTCATCTTTATGTGTCTACATAATCAACAAAAGCGAACAAGAAATTTCCCGCCCATCATTCCTGACGTTCGCCTTGCAATCCCTTCTAATCACATGGGGCCCAACCACTGGACTTGACCTCCGCGGCAAAACCCTAAAAAAAAATCATCTGACCTAGGTAGGCCCATTACGGCCCATGGGCCTAACCACGCCTAGGTAAAAAAAAAAGAGACACGGCGTGTAACATCCCGAATTTTTAATCCAATTTTTGGGGTTTATAGAACGCATAATTTGTCAGTGCGCTTATGGTAAAATCTCGCCTGGGAACTGATCACTCCCGGTTATTATTTTAAACTAGAGATTTTGCTAGAATCGCGCTCGATCGAATTTTCGTCGTTATTTGGACCCTGAACTTGGCAGTCTATTTTCGGGTGTTTCAGGACGCAATAAATTGGACGATGTCGATATTAACATAGCCGGTATCGAGATTGACAGGAATAGTGGAAAAATTGCGGGTTTTGACCATGTGCAAATTTGGACTGGTAGACCTCCCTCGGTAAAAATTTGGTTCAGTAGTTTGGCCTTTGTCCCTTTTTAGTTGCGAGGCTCATTCAGGGTTAGTGAGCAATTTTCGGTTTTCAGATTGGACCCCCGGTTTGCGTGTAATAAATTAATTTGTATAAATTTTTCAAAAAAAAAACTCTCTCTCTCTCTCTCTCTCTCTCTCGGGAACCCACGCGCGCGCCCATTCCCCCCTGTCCCGTCCGTCTCTTCCCCCACCTGCTCTCCCTCTCTCTCTCCTCTTCTCTCTTTCTTTTTCTTTCTCTTTTTTCTTTCTCTCTTCTCTCTTCCTCTCTCTTCGGCTGCACCTTCGTCTTCCTCTTTCCCCCCCGACCCCGACTGCTGCTCCGCCTCCGCCCGTCCGGCTCCGCCCACCGCCGTCGGAGCTCGCCGCTGCTCGCCGTCGCCTCGCCGGCCTCCGCCGCCGTCGCCCTCAGCAGCCCCGCCGCCCCCAGCTTCTCTCTCTCCCTCGCTGCCCTTCGCGTGCGGGCAGCGAGCTCGTCGCCGCTGCCGCCGCGCCCGGCGCCGCCCAGCTGCCCCGCCGTCGTCCCAGCCGCCTCCACCCGTCAGCCGCCGGCCCAGCAGCTCAGCCACCCCCCTCCGCTTCTCCCTCTTCCCCGGCGCCCCCTACCTTGTTTCGCCCGAGCCCGAGCCGGCGAGCTCGCCGCTCGCCGGTCGGCTCGTTCGGCCGCGCGCCGCCGCGCCAGCAGCCCCGCCGGCCAGCCTCGCCGCCGATCCGTCCCTCTCCTCAGCCCTCTGTCTCTCCCCACCTCACTCTCCCTCTCCCGGCCTCTCTCTCCCTCTCTCTCTCTCCCGACCAGATCTGTCCCTCTCCGCCCGAACCGCCGCCTCGCCTCGCCGCTCGCCGAATTGCTGCCCCGGCCGACCACCACCCCCGAGCCCGCACCCCAGCCCGTCACTGTCCATTTTCCGGGCCGTCATTGTGCATTTTACCGGCCGGTCACTGTTCATGCCGGAGTACTGTTCATTTCTGGCGTCGGCGACACTGTTCCGGCGACACTGTTCACGCCGGTTACTGTTCACCCGAACCAGAATCGGCCCGTTTTAAGCGTAGGACACCCGGTGAGTTTGACCCTAAACCCTAATTAGGCTAATTTACATTTCTAGACGAGTTTATGGATTAATTAGGGTTATTTAGGGGTTAAATTGTGGAATTGATTAGGGACTATGATTGTGGTCAATTTGGCGGATTAGTATGTTGAATTATTGGAGGATTAGTGGCCCGAGAGGCGCAATGAATGGGCTGGTCGGTCTGGACTAAATCGAGCCGAGTTCGGAATTGTTTGGATTTGATATGTGGATTATAGCGCATCCCGCATTTGATTTTTGTGGTGGTCAATTAGAGTAATATTTGGGGAGTATGATGGAGTAATTTGATGACAATTATTGGCCTAGAATTTGTGGTTTAGTGACTGGTCACGATTGGACTGGATTAGGTTTAATTTGGGCAAGGCGCGATCAATTGAGGTTTAATTGGGCAATTTCGAGAATGATCGCTTCGTGCAAGTGACTGGCTAATTGAGCCGTAGTTGTAGTTTATTTGATGATGCTATGGTTGAATTGAAATTGATTGTCTGAGTGGGCATGCTGATTTGTGGAATTGATTATACGCGGTGCAAGCTGAGCTTGTTACATTGTGATTTGCGCATGTGAATGCCTAAGTGTGAATGAATGACCATGAATGTGCATCTCACGCATTGGCACGACATCTGCATATACGGGCGTGCCCGAATGATGTGTGTGCGTAGTGATCACTTAAAATGCCCTGATGCGTGTTACGCGGGGTCCAGATAACAATGAGTTGTGTGATCATCTAAGGACCTACGGGTCGTGACCTTCGGGTCGATACCGTCCTCATGCACTTTGGAGCAGGACGATGCCCGGTACATCCGGAAGGCAACCATCCTCATGCACTTTGAAGCAGGCTCTGGTTCGCAAGGAGATCAGTGTTACGCCTCATGCACTTTGAAGCAGGCTAGAGACACTGGGCCAGATCGGTTGCTGCGCCTCATGCACTTTGAAGCAGGCTAGGCACCGGGCCGTGAAAAATTGATGACTCGAGTCGTGATAATAATAATTTGGGCAGTGTGCCAGTGTGCCAGTGTGGGCCAGTGGGCCAAGAATTGCACGTGTCAAGTCCATGACATTTGCATACATGAACATACATTGACTGGCATGCAAGAATGTGAGAATCAGTGCATAAGCGTGTGATTGGCATATGTGTGAATATGAGTGCCACTTAAGTACGGTGATTACTATATATATGGATATGCCTAACCTGCAGGGTCTAATGGGATTAGATTTAGGCCCGAGGGCCTGAGTCAGTTTTGTGTGTATGATGTGCTGTTTAGTACTTGTCAGGAGGTGCATGTTAGTCTAGTTTAGGTTTAGGGAATTACTCGCTGAGATTTATTCTCACGGTTGTTGTAAAACCGCCTTTTCAGATCCCCGGCCTTGAGGACGACAAGTGTACTGATGCAATTTTTGGGAGGAGCCCCCGGCTAGTTGTAGTGGCCTTGAATCGTTTTTGATTTTTGGTATTTGGGGCTGTAAATGAATATGGTTTATGACTCTCAGTACTAGTACAAGTGATGATTTCAGTAGTTACCCTTGGTTATGTGTTTATTATTGTACGGGTGATTTTGATTTGCTTCCGCATGTGCTTTATTCTCTGTGTTGCGTGTTGGGTCGGCGACGCGTGCTGGGACGTCGCGCACGAATCGACCTCTGCGAGGGATGTGGCGCACCGAGAAGTGCGGGGCGTGACATCCCCGTTTGTTTTGGTATCAGAGCAAGGTCAGCTCGGTCCAATTAGGTCGAAGCCTGGAGTGATAAGGAGCGATGACCTTGGGTAGCCAGTAGGGTGACCTCGTGTGCTAAGTGTACCTCCTGACTGTCTGTGTCGTGATTGATTGGCTGCGTTATTTGACCCGTGAAGTGCAGGTGCGTCGGGACTCGAGGTTAGTACACGTGTTCTGTGACTGAGGTCCTGTGCCATTTATGCTCAATCGCATGCTGAGTGATTGATTGCTGTAGCGTTAAGCTCCCTGCCTAGGACCTTAGACTGGTTTAGCTTGGGTTAAGTCTCTAATCCCAATGTGGGAATTATAGCAGGAGGATGGACATGCAAGTTGGAGAGACGAGTAACCAAGGACGAGGTAGAGGTCGAGGCCGTAGAAGAGGTAGAGGTCGAGGTCGAGGTCATGAACAGGACCGTGTAGAGCCGCAAGTAAGGGTTGCGGAGGATCCGAGGGTTGACGGGATCCTAAGAGCCCTCGAGGAAGCTAGAATTCTGGGAGGTAGATTGGCTCAGGAGAGAGATGCCACTATCGCCGCTGCTGTTGAGGCCGCCATTGCTGCTGCCAATGGGGCCAATGGGAATAATGGAAATAACGGGAACAATGGAAATGGTGAAAATCAGGGAAATGTGGAGAACCCGATTCCAGGTCCAGTGAATGTAGTCAGGCCAATGTCTAAATTGGTAGAGCAGTTTCTGAAGCTGAAGCCGCCAAGGTTCAATGGCAAGGGTGACCCTGAGACCGCACCCCGTTGGATTGAGGAACTGGAGAAGGCCTTCGAAGTGCTGGGGTGCACCGAGACTGAAAAGGTGACGTTGGCGGTATATCAGCTGCAGGACAACGCCAATGATTGGTGGAGGGCTACCAAAGGACGAGTATTTCCCGAAGGGACCGCCCAGACTTGGGCCGTATTTTCTGAGAGATTCCTAGGAAAGTTCTTTTCTGAAAGTGCCAGAGAAAGGAAGCTGGCAGAATTCATGAGACTCCGTCAAGGGTCAATGACGGTTGATCAGTACGAAGCAGAATTCACAAGACTGTCAAGGTTCGCGCTAAGGATGGTAGAGCACCCTGAGGACAAGGCGCGGAGATTCAGGGATGGACTGAAACCGGACCTGAGGAGTCAAATGATATCGCTGAACATCAAGGACTACGGCGAAATGTATGAACGGGCACAGGCTATAGAACGGGATCAGACTGATAGGGCAGCCGCCTCTGGCTCGCGGTTCGCCCCGGCTAGAGACAACCGCCGTTTTGGGAAGAAACCGATGGCGGGAAACAGACGATTTGTTCCACCGATTAGGAGGGACATCGGGAAGCCGAACCATCAACAGAACAGATTTGGAGCTTGCTTCAAGTGTGGGAGTATGGATTATCAGATCAAGAATTGCCCCCAACAACACCCCGGGAGAGGCCCGATACTACAGCAACCTCTAATTGGGAACCAGTCTGGGAGTGCCCCGCCGACTATTATGAACAGGCCGCCGGCGCAAGGACGTGTGTATGCAATGGCGCGAAGGGAAGTGGAAAATGCGCCAGGGGTGGTCACAGGTATGGTTTCTCTGTGCCACCATATAGCTTATGCATTATTCGACCCGGGAGCATCACATTCGTTTATATCTGCTCAGTTTGTTGAATTGACTGGATTAAAGCCTGTTATGTTAGAAGTGCAATTGTGTGTGACTACGCCATTGAAGAATAAGATATGCATATCGCTAGGATGCCCGAATTGTGAGATAGTAGTTGGTGGCGTAGAAAGCAGGATAGACTTAGCAGTGTTACCCATGTATGATTTTGACTTGATTGTGGGCATGGACTGGTTAGTTAAGCAGAATGCTGTAATGGACTGTGGTAACAGGGTGATCCAGTTTAGCCCGGCTGGACACCCTAGATTTGAGTTTGTAGGGAGCCGAGGAGGAACCTCGATCCCTTGGGTTTCGTCGGTGGAAGCAACTAAATTGTTGGATGAGGGCTGTCAAGGCTATTTAGCCAGTGTGGTTGATCCGACGGTAGGTGAAGTGCGGCTTGAAGATATACCAGTGGTGTGCAATTTCCTCGATGTCTTTCCTCAGGAACTGCCGGGATTGCCGCCAGAAAGGGAAGTAGAGTTCGTTATCGAGTTGGCCCCTGGGACTGAGCCAATCTCGAAGCCGCCTTACAGGATGTCATTGTCGGAATTGAAGGAATTGAAGGTCCAGATGCAGGAACTACTGGACAAAGGTTTTATCCGACCAAGTGCGTCTCCATGGGGAGCGCCGGTATTATTCGTCAGAAAGAAGGATGGATCGCTAAGGTTGTGTATCGACTACCGGCAGCTAAATCAAGTGACGGTTAAGAATAAGTATCCTCTCCCAAGGATTGACGACCTGTTCGACCAGTTACAAGGGGCATCGGTGTTTTCTAAGATTGACTTGAGGACAGAGTATCACCAGTTAAGGATCCAAAAGGAGGATATTCCAAAGACAGCATTCAGGACTAGATATGGGCACTATGAGTTCACAGTGATGCCTTTTGGACTGACTAATGCCCCTGCTGCTTTGATGGACTTAATGAACCGGGTATTCAAGGAATTCTTGGACCAGTTCGTCATTGTATTCATAGACGACATTTTAGTGTGTTCGAAGAGTTCCGAGGAACACGAAGTACACTTGGAAAAGGTTCTATAGACATTAAGGAAGCACGCACTGTATGCTAAGTTTAGCAAGTGCGAGTTTTGGCTGAACCGAGTAGCATTCCTTGGGCATATAATATCCGGAGAAGGAATCTCCGTGGACCCAGCAAAGATTGAAGCAGTAATGGACTGGCCGAGACCGACGACAGTTACTGAGGTTCGAAGCTTTCTAGGACTGGCAGGCTATTATCGGAGGTTTGTGGAAAGATTCTCAGCGATAGCCACACCGTTGACAAAGTTGCTGAAGAAGGAAACCAAGTTTGAATGGACTGAAAAGTGCGAAGAGAGTTTTCAGGAGCTGAAACAGAGATTGACGACAGCGCCAGTACTGACGATTCCTTCAGGACCGGGCAGGTATGAGATTTATAGCGATGCTTCGCTTAGAGGATTGGGATGCGTGCTAATGCAACATGGAAGAGTGGTTGCTTATGCATCGCGGCAGTTGAGACCTCATGAGATGAACTACCCGATCCACGACTTGGAACTGGCAGCAATTATTTTCGCACTTAAAATCTGGAGGCATTACTTATGCGGAGAAAGGTTCCAGATCTACACGGACCATCAGAGCCTCAAGTACTTGTTTTCGCAAAAAGAACTGAATATGAGGCAGAGGCGTTGGATGGAATTGTTGAAAGACTATGACTGCGACATATTGTATCACCCCGGAAAGGCCAACCGGGTAGCGAATGCCTTGAGCAGAAAATCGAGCATTGCGCACTTACTGGTTAAAGAGTGGACTTTATTAGAGAGAGCACGAGACTCAGAGTTTAAGTTTGAGGTAGGACACCTCTCCGGTCTGATGGCGACATTGAGAATCGAGCCGAAAGTGCAAGCCAAGATCAAGGCGTTGCAGTCTACGGACCTTGAGATCCAGAAAATTTTGAGTATGGGCGACACTAAGAGGAAACCAGACTTTCAGGTGTCCGAGGAAGGAATTCTTAAATTTCGAGGACGTTTGTGCGTGCCCGATGATTTAGAGCTCAAGGAAGAAATTTTGTCGGAGGCTCATAGGAGCAATTACAGTATCCACCCGGGCAGTACCAAGATGTACCAGAACCTTCGTCAGCACTATTGGTGGAATGGAATGAAAGTAGACGTGGCCAAGCATGTGGCCAAGTGTTTGACGTGTCAACAAGTGAAAGCACAGCATTGTAAGCCTGGTGGGATGTTGCAGCCGTTAGAAATCCCAGAATGGAAATGGGAACACATCACAATGGATTTTGTAACGGGACTGCCAAGAAGCCAGAGGGGACACGACTCCATTTGGGTGATAGTGGACAGACTGACTAAGTCAGCGCACTTCCTGGCAGTGCGAAAGGACTTCGAGCTAGAAAGGTTGGCAGAATTATACGTACGACAGATAGTTCGTCTTCATGGAGTGCCAGTATCAATTACTTCGGACCGTGATCCCAGATTTACTGCAAATTTTTAGAAAAGTCTGCAATCGGCCATGGGGACTAAGTTATAATTCAGTACGGCTTATCATCCTCAGACGGATGGCCAGTCTGAAAGGACTATTCAGACTTTGGAAGATATGCTGAGAGCGTGTGTACTGGATTTTCAGGACAAGTGGGAAGAACAGTTGCATTTGGTAGAATTTGCCTACAATAACATTTTTCGGCAGAGTATCAGAATGGCGCCATTTGAAGCATTATATGGCAGGGCTTGCAGAACGCTATTGTGTTGGGATGAGGTAGGAGAAAGAAGTATAACGGGTCCGGAGTTGGTTCAGCAATCAGTAGAAACGGTAAAGATTATCCGGGAAAGGTTGAGAACAGCCCAGAGTCGTCAGAAAAGCTATGCGGATCGAAGGCGTAGACCGTTGGAGTTTCAAGTTGGCGATCATGTGTTTCTCAAGATCTCGCCAATGAGAGGACTGTCTCGGTTTGGCAAGAAAGGAAAACTGAGCCCCAGGTACATAGGCCCGTTTGAGATTTTGGAAAGGATTGGAACGTTGGCCTATCGTCTAGCCTTGCCGCCAAATTTATCACAGGTTCATAACGTCTTTTACGTGTCGATGTTGAGGAAGTACGAACCGGATCCGACCCACGTGCTGAATTATGAAGTAATAGACGTGGACGACAGAGTATCGTATGTGGAAAAACCGGTGCGAATCGATGACAGGAAGGAGCAAGTATTGAGGAACAAGACGATCCCGTTGGTCAAAGTCATTTGGGAACATCACGGGACGGAAGGAGCCACCTGGGAAAGTGAGGAAGTGATGCGACACCAGTACTCCCATTTGTTTGAGTAGTCGGGTTGGGATTGTAAATTTCGAGGACGAAATTTTTGTAAGGGGGGAAGAATTGTAACATCCCGAATTTTTAATCCAATTTTTGGGGTTTATAGAACGCATAATTTGTCAGTGCGCTTATGGTAAAATCTCGCCCTGAAACTGATCACTCCCGGTTATTATTTTAAACTAGAGATTTCGCTAGAATCGCGCTCGATCGAATTTTCGTCGTTATTTGGACCCTGAACTTGGCAGTCGATTTTCGGGTGTTTCAGGACGCAATAAATTGGACGGTGTCGATATTAATGTAGCCGGTATCGAGATTGACAGGAATAGTGGAAAAATTGCGGGTTTTGACCATGTGCAAATTTGGACTGGTAGACCTCCCTCGGTAAAAATTTGGTTCAGTAGTTTGGCCTTTGTCCCTTTTTAGTTGCGAGGCTCATTCAGGGTTAGTGAGCAATTTTCGGTTTTCAGATTGGACCCCCGGTTTGCGTGTAATAAATTAATTTGTATAAATTTTTCAAAAAAAAAACTCTCTCTCTCTCTCTCTCTCTCTCTCTCTCTCTCTCGGGAACCCACGCGCGCGCCCATTCCCCCCTGTCCCGTCCGTCTCTTCCCCCACCTGCTCTCCCTCTCTCTCTCCTCTTCTCTCTTTCTTTTTCTTTCTCTTTTTTCTTTCTCTCTTCTCTCTTCCTCTCTCTTCGGCTGCACCTTCGTCTTCCTCTTTCCCCCCGACCCCGACTGCTGCTCCGCCTCCGCCCGTCCGGCTCCGCCCACCGCCGTCGGAGCTCGCCGCTGCTCGCCGTCGCCTCGCCGGCCTCCGCCGCCGTCGCCCTCAGCAGCCCCGCCGCCCCCAGCTTCTCTCTCTCCCTCGCTGCCCTTCGCGTGCGGGCAGCGAGCTCGTCGCCGCTGCCGCCGCGCCCGGCGCCGCCCAGCTGCCCCGCCGTCGTCCCAGCCGCCTCCACCCGTCAGCCGCCGGCCCAGCAGCTCAGCCACCCCCCTCCGCTTCTCCCTCTTCCCCGGTGCCCCCTACCTTGTTTCGCCCGAGCTCGAGCCAGCGAGCTCGCCGCTCGCCGGTCGGCTCATTCGGCCGCGCGCCGCCGCGCCAGCAGCCCCGCCGGCCAGAACTGAAAGAAACAAAGGAAAACCTCAGTGAAATTGGACAGCTACAATGTGTGATTTTTCCACTATTCCTTGCTTTTTTTTTATAACAATCAATAAGATTCCTGAAAAATACCTATGCTCCACTACTCTTTCACTGTTGTTTTATTTGATTTTAAATGTTCTTTAATAGTATTAGGCTACACCACCATATTGATTTTTTTAAGCATATCCATTGCAAAAAGAATGTTAGGTACATACAACTGCTAACTGTGTTTATTTTTGGATAAGATTTCAAAGAGAAAATATATTCATTTTTTAAGAGCGATGGCGATGCCATTGATTAGACATAAGCAAATTTTATTATCAAAAAGAAAATGACACTTCAATCGTATGAAATTAAAGAGAAACGGGTAGTTTAATTATAAAAAGCAATTTTTTTAATGTTATATGTACAAGCTACAAAGAATGTTGTATTCCAAAAAAAATTAATGCCACTAGAAGGATAACTTTATTACTCTCATCACATTAATAATTTATATTTGTGTTATAAATTGACGACTTCCATAATCAATAATTATAATGATTAAATATTTCGTGCAATAAGTCAGAGCAATTCATAAATTATATCCATTACTCTAAGATTAAAATGAATTTAGAATTTTAGTATGAATGTACAACACAAGTCACTACGTGGGAGTTTTTGTTTCTCCAAGAAAGAAGATTGATATAGATATATAACAAGAATCGCTCAAAAGACATGCTTTTGCACGGGGGGAAATTATCTTAGAAGCCATAAACCAACTAGATTAATGAAATACAAAATAGGCACAATTAAGTAATTAAATTTTTGATAGATTTTAATTAATATAGTTAGTTTTTTTTCTAGCATTGTCTAAGGTTAAGCATGCCGGGTTGTTGAGTTTGATCAATTAAACATATTAAGGGGAAGAAGATTCTGAGTATTTAGATAGCTATAAATTCCTCTTATATTTACCCAAAAATCCTGAATCCGAGGAACGATATTAAACCTTTCTAAAAGAAAGAAGGGAGAACTGGGGACGATTGCACCTTCGGTAACACGTTATTATTCACAATAGATATATCTTCTCAATTTCTTACCTTGAGTGGATCCCATCCTCCCCAATTCTCTGTAATGTCACTACTTGATAGATCGAGCACGACTAATTTTTTCGGATGAAAGTTGGTCACTTCGAAATATGAGGGACAATTTTGCCACCGAAGCCATCTTAATTGAGGAAGCAAGTTTTGGAAATCTCCGATGAATTTCGCACCGTTTGCAGCTTGAAAGAACCTCAAGTTGGTGAGTTCCTTAAATTGCTCACCTTGGTAATTTTTCCAGCCATAATAGCCAAGATCAAGGGCCTCAATCTTACTAGTGCCCTACAATTATAAAACATTGTGGACCATTAAAATTGACGAAATTAACTGTATATAAGAAAAGATGGACTAATTTCAATTTGATATCATATGGTGTAGGCTTCTTACTTTCAAATTAATGAAATAACAAGTTGTTATTGCATATGATTTATCTAATTCATGTAAAAATGTGAAGCTCACGAAGGTGTTTTCGAACTTTTCCTCTTCCAATTATGCCTTTCGCAAATTTGCACCTTTTGAATTACCAAAAATTGCATCCTTTCAAAATTACTATAGAAGATCTCTCTTTTTGTACAAACTACTTCAAATATAACTAGCAAAATTCATGCTCTTTATATGTGAAACAGCACAACCCTAACTCATATCCTTTATATGTGAAAAAGCATAACTCTTACAGTTCAAGTACATTTATCAAACTTGTCATCAAAACATGTTTCGCAATTAGAGAATTTGAATTATAGAATCCCCCCTATTATTCTGGGGTACCTTGTTTGCAATTCTCACTAGCAAAATGAAATCGAGAATGTCATCTCAAAAAGTATGCTCGTGTTTTACATTCCTTTCTTATCATATGTTTCTTTAATGAGTGTTTTTAATTATACATGGAAGAAAAATCGATTATATATGAAACGTTATATAGATGATCTTTACTCCTCTTTTTGTTGGTACAGATGTTTGATGCAACATTTTCATTATCTTGTTTATTTTTTTTAAAGTGAAATAGCATAAATTAATGAGATCTTGCTTCCAGAAAGATTGTACATGAGGATTGATTAAATTGGATACTAAGGGAATTCAAGTCTTTTCCATTTTTCTTTCGTTGTAACCAAAAATTTTAGGGACCTCAAATTTATTTTGTCTTAGGTGATGAATTGCACAGTGAGCACAAATCATGAGAGTTATAAGACGGATTTGTTTGGTGGTTTGAATATTTCCTTCAAACTTTTATTCTTTCGGATGTGACAGTACTTATTTGTCCTTCAATTTTTTTTTTGTATATTATCGTAATTTCGTTAGTAACTTCATAGATACCCCTTTTTTCAATTCTAAGCAATGTTATATTTAGTTGATTACATTTTCATTTGTGCAAAAATATGTTCGCTGAAATGCATTGGTAGAAATTTTTTTACAAATCTCGTAACTTCATTATATTTAGAGTTTTTTTAATTAAAGATACTCGTGGCATTTGCACATGCTTGTCTGATACTTGCACAAATCATCCATACGTTGTAATTGCTTTTAGTTGCATACCTTTTAACTTTCATGGTAATAATGAAAATTAATCAAGACACAAAATTCAAAACCATAATTATTTACATCACAAGTATCGGAATGAGCCATTGCTTTGACCACCTCTCTAGGAAGTAATACGTCTGGAACGGAATTTCTCTTTGCATTTTGAGTGGTGTAGCTTCTAGACGACTTTTTTTTTATGGTACATACATAATGCTTTTGCATTAACAGACACTTGGTTTGGAAAACGTAAGTTTGAATAGACACATTTCTACGCATTACACATGTTGTAAATGAAACAAAACCATGTAATAACTATTACATAACTTAAACCAATCAACATATAGCTACTACAGCTTTATTACGTTACAATGTAATAGTGATTATATTGTAGCCTTATTCCATTTCCGTAACCATACGGGTTGTTAGTGTAATTTGTTGGCCACCTCTAGTTTTGTAAATTCATTGAATTTTTGAAGAATAGGGAAGATCAAGATCCTGAGACTAGATGGCAAAGCAGAAGTTAAAAGTGTTTTGAGTGTTAAAAATCTAAGTAAAATATTTATGGCTCTATTGTTCCGTTTATTGTAAAGATTTAACTTTTTTCTTCGAATGTCTTATTTTAATCCATAAATCTTACAAAACAACATAACATATTTATTTTGTAGCAATGGGAACAATTTATGAATGTATCTTTTATTATGTGCGACCGCTTCATATTTGACAAGTAAATAATATTAAAAGCATACTTGTCAAATTACAGATCAATATCATATTGGACTCATATTTGACAAATACATAATATTAAAAAATCAATAAAAAAGATATCCATCATCACGAGAAAACTTATATTACATGCTTTAGGAATAAATTAATATAATCAAATTACCCATCATGGAAGAAAAAATGTATATGTTTAGAGGAATCTATTCCATGGATGCATATATTTCAACAATAAGTATGACGCAATGTAGCAACAACTGTTATGATTGAAAACGTGTATGGATAACCATTGTGACTAAGAAATATCCATCATCATTGTTTAGCATGCTTTACAAACAAATGAATGTAATAAATTTGTCCATCATAGAAGAAAAAGAACATATGTTTAGACGGATCTTTTTACGTGGTTATATATATTTCTACAATAAGTATAACAAAATGCATTATTAGCGATGGCTATTATGATTAAAAAGTTCTATGGATACTCATTATGAGAAAAAATTTTGTTCTATTTCACAAGCAGATTATATAAAAAAAATTATGTAACATGATAGCTCATATTTAACAAATAAATTATGTAAAGGTACTAATTATGTGCTATAAAATGCTCATTATGAAGATGTAGAAATATCTATTATAACATGGTAGCTAATACTTGAGAAATAAAAAATCGACAAAAAAGTTATATAACATGGATAGCCCATATTTAAGAAATGACGATATAAAGATTAACTAAATCTTTGCTAAATACAATGCTCACTTGGAGTTGAACGATGCAATTATTACAACATGAAAGCCTATATTTGACAAATGAATATTATCGGGGGATTAACAGAAAAATTAATCCAACGTCACAGAACTAAAAAAGTATTAGCAAATTCACGGAAGAAAATCATCCACTATTATGAAAAGTCAATAGAACGAAATAATATATAATCAGAGCGTTATACTACACAGTTGCATATATATCATAAATAAATATGAAAGTGACATTAACAAATCAACGGTGTTAACTAACGATTGACAACAAAGGACTCAATTGCACAAACTTGGAAAGATAAAGGACTACATTGAGCATAAAGAATAGATAAAAGACTAAATCACACAAACAATAATACTTAGGGGGTACTAAATCTGTGCTTAGCCCAACTTAAAAATTACAGGAACCTTGATAGCCAATTGTCACAAACGAATAGAGGTCTCATTATCATAACAAACAACTCATAAGAAGTCAATAATGAGTAGAAGAAAAAAGAAAGAACCAGACTTAGCAAGAAATCAAAATAAGAATCCAAACATCAAACATGCACGTCAAAATGATATGAGGGAAAAGCATGGCCTCAACAATTTATGCGAGCTTTTATCTAAAAGTGCTCTGTTAATCATTATGTTTTTGTGGTTTTGTTGTTGCGTTGAAGTTACCAAAAGGAGAGTGTCCTCATCACAATACTACAGGGTAAAGAGATATATCATTTATCAATAACCCAGATATTGCTCCTCAATTATGTCCTAAAACCAGGCAAGAACAACAATTAATCGAAAGAGCTCTTTTGCTGGTAGAAGCAGCAAGTTTTGGGGACTTAGGACCGGCAACAATTTTAATTCAAACAAGAAAGAGAAGATGGACTCACATTCACTAATTAAGACAAGTAGAGAAAACTCTTACCTTGTTACTCTCGAGCACATCTCTGGCTTCCTCATGAATCCATAATCTGCTACGTTTTTTAGGCTTCTTTTGATTTTCTAGATGAACAATTTCCCTTCCAAGATCTCTCAGTTGATCATGCATCATCAGTTTGCCGTTTTCATCAACTTTAATGAGGGACATAAGCCTCAATACTTCAATCCCCCTCCCGGGGAAAAAATCACAAGCATCCCACATATAAGTCGGATTTTGTTTAGATGCTCCAATAAAAAAACATGCAATATCCAAAAAAATCCGTTGCTCCTCATAATCTAATGCTTTGTAACTTATCCCCAATGTGAATTGCAGAAGGTCCCCACATTTTTCAATGGTTGAGATAAACTAACATTTTTGTTTTGCCAAAAAAATCATGAAGAATAGCGTGCAACCAAAGTCATGCATTTGATTACTCTTCTTTTCTATCTCGTGAGAATTGTAGTGTACATGAACAGCAACTCAGAATGAAAGAAAGGAAAAAAGAAAGAAAGATTGATTCAATGGCCTCTCAAAAATATGAGAAAGATGGGGCTGCTTCTGGTCCAGCGCTTTTATGCATAACAATTTTGCCGTGTCTGTCAGCCATTCGATGCAAGTATTTGAATATCATATGTCCATTTAATTTGCGTTGAGTTGTGCAATCAAAACTTTGCCAGTGTGAACCATCAGATTGAGCATGGTAAAATTGCCATGTTCAAGGCCACTGGATCGCAGCAAAGACCAAAAGACGACGAAAACTTTTATGGTATACCTATTGTAATGTTACAACATTACAACACATCAGAGTAATTAAGTACAAGAACATCATAAGAGCATATTCTATGACGTAATCAAGTGCAAAAGTGATGTGAAACAGAAGTGTGTATCTAAAGATTTTCAAAAGATGAATGGAATCAACACTGACGGAAGTTTCGCAGGAAAAATATGAGCTGACTAAGACATGGGGCCTGTGGTATCCGTCGCCTAGTGACTTGCTTTTCTTTACTCACCCACTTTGATGACAAAAAATTTGCCTTAATCCTGCTTTTTTATCAACAGGGAAAAAAGAAACAATAAAGTGAGAGCATTTACACTTCTTGTGGACCTCCAATTGATTGTGTTCCCGAGTGGGTTGGAAATTGGAATCTAAAAGAATTAATTAAATATATTTGTTCATCTCTCTAATAAAAAATTGCTCTTTGTGACCCAAAAGAAGAAATAATTATTGAAAAAGATATATGATTGTCAAATAATATAGAATGTGACCCGAAAGTTAAAAGTATTTTGGGTCTCATGCTAATTATGTGTACAAAGATTATAGGTTCAACCTCTCATGATTAGCGCAGTTGATTAGCAAGTCAGAAATTTTCATCTTATAAACCAGAGTCAGATGTCCAAATCTCATCAAAACGACTCTAAGTCAAAGCCACCTGCGCACCGTCCAAAGGTCTAAACTTAACTGGTTTTTAAGTTTAGCAAGTTATTTCATGTGCTTTCAAATAGCTAGCTTATATGTCGGTGCGTATGAGTTATCGTAAGTTTGCTCTTGCAGACACTAAAACTAAAATTGGTTTGAAAAAATTCTTCAAATTTTCATTCTTACCATCATTTGACTGAGCATGTAACAGTCCGGATTTTGGGCAATTTTTGGAAATTATAAAATGTGTAATTCGTCAGTGCGCTTATAATGGAATTTCGCCCGGGAACTGATCACTCTCGGGTTCTTATTTTTAAAATTAGAAATTTTGCTAGAATTGCACTCGATCGAATTTGATCGATATTTATACCCTGAACTTGGCAGTCGATTTCCGGGAGTTTCAGGACGAAATAAATTGGGCGGTGCCAACATTAATGTGGCCAGTATCGAGATTGTCAGGATTAATGGAAAAGTTTGGGTTTTCGGACCAGGTGCGAATTTGGACTAGTAGACCCCCTCGTTAAATTTTGGTCTAATTAATTTGGCCTTTGTCCCTTTTTAGTTGCGAGGCTCCCTTTGGATCAGTAGGCAATTTTCGGATTTGGATTTGGACCCCCGGTTTGCATTTAATATTTGATTGCGTTTAAATTTTTTTTAAAAACTTCTCTCTCTCTCTCTCTCTCTCTTCTCTCTCGGGAACCCACGCGCGCCCCCCCTGTCCTGTCCGGTCACGTCCCCCACCTGCTCCCTCTCTCTCTCCTCTTTCTTTTTCTCTTTTCTTTTCTTCTCCTTTTTCTCTTCTTCTTCCTTCCTCCTTCGCTGGCTTCCCGACGCTCCTGCTTCTGGTTCTGCAACTCGTCGCCGGCGCCCAGCCCAATCGACGCCGCCACCGCCCGACGCTGCTCCACCGTTCGCCGTAGCCAGCGAGCCCGGTCGGCGCCGCGCGGTCGTCAGCTTTTGCCCCGGCCGGCCTCTCTCTCTCCCTCGCACGCGAGCGGCAGCGGACCGTCGCCGCTGCCCTCTACCTCCGCCTGGCCGTCGCCGCCGTCCCCTCGACCGCTCCGATAGCCGCCGTCGCCCCAGCAGCCGCGCGACCCCCTTTCCTCTCCCCCTCTCTCTCTTTTCTCCCCGAAGCCCCCTGTTCGGGCTTCTGCGCGCGCGCGCGCCTCCCCTTCCCGCCGCCGCGTGTCGCCGCCCTAGCCGTCGTCGCCGCCCCAGCCGTCGTCGCCGGTCCGTCCACCACCGGTCGGCCCCCGGCAACCTTGCCCAGCCACCTCGGTCCTCATCTCCCCCTCACTCTCCCTCTCTTGACCTCTCTGTTTCCCTCTCTCCTGCCCTTTGCCGAAGGAGCCACCGCCGCTGCCGCCGGTGCCGCCGCCGGAGTCGCTCCGCCGCCGGCGACGCCTCTGCTCCCGTTCTGACCAGCGACCACCTGCCCCGCCATTCCCGTCACTGTCCATTTTCCGGCCCGTCACTGCGCATTTTCCGGCCGGTCACTGTTCATCGCCGGCGACACTGTTCCGGCGAGCACTGTTCATCCGGCCCGTTTTAAGCGTAGGACACCCGGTGAGTTTGACCCTAAACCCTAATTAGGCTAATTTACATTTCTAGACGGATTTATGGGTTAATTAGGGTATTTTAGGGGTTAGATTGTGAATGTGATTAGGGATTGTTATTGTGGTTGATTCGGTGGATTATTATGATAAATTAGTGGAGGAATAGTGGCCCGAGAGGCGCGATAAATGGGCTGGACAATTGGGATTAAATAGGCCCGAGTTCGGGGATGTTCGGGTTTATTATGTGGATTATAATGAGCGTGGTATTGGGTCTAGTGGTGGCGGATCTGGATGATAATTTTGGAGATTTTAATGGAATATTTTGAGGATATTTATAGGCCCGGATTAATTTGTTCGGAGACTGACCATATCGTGACTCGATTGGACAAGACGCGATCAATTCGAGGTTTAATTGTGTAATTACCTGGAGTGTTTAGGTTGGCAGACTAAGTGGTTGATTTGTACTTGGTTGTGCTCAATTATGTGAATTTGTGCATGGATAGTGTGCTAGTTTGATGCTATGGCTGATTTAAATTGATTGTCTGAATTGGGCATGTTGAATTATGAAATTGAATATCCGTGGTACAAGTTGAGTATGTTACATCGTAATTCGCGCATGTGGATGCCCAAGTGTGAAATTTATGGCCATGGGTGCACATCTCAAGCATTGGCACGGCATTTGCATTTATAAGTGTGCCCGAGTAACATGTGCATTGTGATCACCTAAATTGCCCTGATGCGTCTAACGCGGGGTTCAGATAAAATTGAGGCTTGTGGATGTGTGATCACAATAAACCCTGATGCGTGTTACGCGGGGTAGTGAACCCGTCCTGAGGCGTGTTACGCGGGACGATGCCCAGATTACCGGAAGATGTCCGGCCTGATGCGTTTTACGCGGGCTGTGTGGCATGAGCCTGCGGGCTAGAGATCGATCTCGAATTGATGGACCTGATGCGTTTTACGCGGGTCGGACTTGATGCGTTTAACGCGGGTCGGAGGAGAAATTGAGAAATGACTGAGTGCTAGTGTGCAAGTGTGCGATAATGCATTGATGAGGCATGAGCATGAGTGCGAGCACTAGCATATGCATAACATGTGTTGTGACATAGAAATGCGCGTGTATGTGCTGTGATTAAATTATGTCGTGTAGTTACTTTTGTTGATTTGACGCCTAACCTGCAGGGTCTAGTGAGATTGGATTTAGGCCCGAGAGCCCGAGTCAGTTATGTGTGTATTACGTGTTGTTTAGTACCTGTCAGGAGGTGCATGTTAGCCTAGTTTAGGTTTAGGGAATTACTTGCTGAGATTTATTCTCACGGTTGTTGAAAACCGATATTTTCAGATCCCCGGCCTTGAGGATGGCAGGTGTCCCGATGCATTTTTGGGAGGAGCCCCCGACTAGTTGTAGTGCCTGAACCCGAGCCACTTACCCCTTTTTGTCAGTAGTGGCCTTGACCAGCTTTTGATTTTTGGTGTTCGGGTTGTACTTGGATATTGTATTTAATTTTCAATATCAGTGCAAGTGTTAATTTCTGTGGTTACCTTTGGTTATGTATTCATATATGTACGGGTGGTTTTAATTGCTTCCGCATGTGCTGTATATCTCTGTATTGGGTGTTGGGTCGGCGACGCGTCCTGGGACGTCGCACGCAAATCGACCTTTGCGAGGGATGTGGCGCGCCGGGAAGCGCGGGGCGTGACAGAGCAGGTGAACTCTCTCTCTCTCTCTCTCTCTCTCTCTCTCTCTCTCTCTCTCTCTCTCTCTCTGAATACCCAGTTAATTCTTCAAAGCTCCAAAATATTAGTCCGAACTTATTCTTGAGTGACAATTCTTGCCTAAACTTTTTTTTTGTCTCAATAAAAAGCACCAACTTTTACTCAAGTCCCAAATATGGCTCCCGTGATGTAAAATTTTCAGATTGTTCAGGTCAAATGTGGAATTTAAGTGGAAATTGGTATTTTTTATGAGATAAAAAAAAGTTCAGATCAAAATTATCACTCCAGGTAAAGTTAATGCTTTTTTTTTAAATTAGGCACACAAATTTATCGATATTTGAAGCATTTCCGTGATTTTTTTGAAGGTTGAAGCTTTTTTTAAGCTGAAGGGATTATTCTTTGCAATCCGTAGCTCCAGGAAGCTTCAAAGAAATTTCCTGTTCAACATTTTTTTTCATTGTAAGACAAGTTAGTTAAGATATTCTAATGCTATTAAATAATAATGATGGGTATACGAATTCCCTTTAATTAGCCAAGGAAAAAAGCATATTGTCATATGACTTCAGTAATTTCCCACTTGCTAATATGATCATCCAGGAAGGATTGTCTTAAAAGATATATTAATACCATGAAAAACCCAAACTAGTACACATATAGCAAATTTAATCCAAACTAATTTTTTGACCACCAAAAACTTTAAACCGGTACATCTGCGACAAATTTACCCCAAGCTAATCTTTTAATTGCCAAAAACCCCAAGCTTGTTCATTTGTAACAAATTTACCCTCCGTTTACTTGGATTAATATCACAAAAAATCGTAAACCGGTACATTTGTGACAAAGGATAAAATGCCAAACCGGTACACCCATCAACTACCACGTGTCCTCGAACTCAGAAATTTGACAGTAAATTTAACGGAAATTAACATAGGGTAAAATTATCATAGGTATACCAGTTTACTGTGAATTTATCATATGTGTACCAGTTTGGGATTTTTCATGATTTTAACCCTTCAAAGATTCATTTTTATTAGTGAGATAATTTTTCCATTACTCATATTAACAAACACAAATAGTATATAAAGAGATTGAAGCCTCACAATATAGAAATATGATATATTGGGAATGGGATATATTATGAAAAATTAAACCAAACGTGTATTGTTAGTTCCAATTTCTACAGAAAATTTTCATACCAAACGTTTTTTGGTGAAAAATAGAAAATGTAAACTAAATCAATTTCTGTTTTCAATGAACTGAAAATGTTTTTCCGAACCAAATGAGCCGTAACTAAACTTGACTCTAGTTATTTTCAACGAAATTATGTTCGCTTGAAAAAGTTTCCATGAAAATTATTTTTCAGGAATGATAATTTATAAAATTATGCCTTTCATTTGCAGTCACACGAGGGCTACAACCTCCGTGGTCGCGGTGATGGGGCTCGTCTCTATCGAATGTGTTGATATTCGCAGAAAGAGAAAGAGAGACGTGGCCATGGAGGTTGCGACCTCCATCAATTCCCTCCGACGGAGATCAGCAGTCACAAGAGGCCTCGACCTCCATGGCTGTGGGTTCAGATGAAATATTCTTGCATTCATATGCCTTTTTTTCTTTTTGCCACTAGATGGTTTCTGAATCAGCAAAATTATTTAAAATTCAATTTTCACGTCTCAGCAATTTGTCCTTTCGTTCTTCTTGTCCTAAAAAATACGGTATGTTGATGTCGTGGGCAAAGTTTATGTGATAAAATCTTAACTGTTAAGTTGGTAGTGTCAAATTTGTGTCATCGACGACAACAACGAACCCCGCTGCCACCTACGAAAGCCTTTATTTTTGTGTCTACTGAATCAACACAAAGTGATAAAAAAAAAAGAAGCAAATTTCATAGGCAATTCATTGTACTTTCATAATAAAACTTACAAATTCAAAATCGTGCAATTTAGAATGTTGCTTAGAATTTCAATCATATTCTTTTGAGCAAATGACATTGTAAGAGGTATCTGGTTCGGTATTTTTATGATGAGAAAGCCCACTTAATATAGATAAGCCAACCTAAGCTGCCAACTAGTGCCCAAATAGACGAACCAAATATGTGTTATGGGGATTCAAAAAAATTAAATGAAAATATAGAACTAGGTTTATCAATAATACTGTCTTCAAAGACAATGATTTTCTCGATAGGATTCGAGATCTAATAGAGTCGGCTCCAATGGATATCTTGTCCCTTAATACAGTGCCCAGACCCTAATCTTCCTCACTTAGTCTATGTAGATAGTAAAAATGAACCCGATTCAAGCTTAGAAGTGCTAGCCAATACACAGAAAACATGAAAGAGACGAAGAGGAGAAGAAGGAACAAAGCATAGAGTAATGTTAATGGTGATCTTTTAGTTTGTGTATTTTCTAGAAGATGCCTTTGGATATATAGATAAAGGAAACGACACACGGGAGATTTCTATTACAAAGAGTAATTCAATTTACAAACTTTATCTTCTTGACCAATTTCTATATGTAGCCTTCCTGTTGAAATATAAGTTTCTTCATCTAAATCGCCAATTTTTTGTCGAAATAAAGCCTTTCAATAATTTACGAAAAAACCCGGAATCAAATATAGCAGCTTCGGAACATTAACTATTCCACAAAAACCCAGGGGGTTTAGTCATCCGGTCTGGAGATAGAGCATTTCGACGGAAGGCTTTAGCAACCCAATGGGCCGTAGAATTGGCTTCACGAGAGCAATGAGGGACTTTAACGGATCTCAACTTGGCCCACATCAGCTTGCAATCGTCCACGATTGGAGACAAGGCCCATGGATTTTCTTCTTTGCCCAAGAAAAAATCTGCAACACATCTGCAGTTTGTCTATAGCAGAACCTCCATATCTATCAGCCGGAGGAGATCAACTTTTTCCATCAAGTACAGCAGAGCTCGGTGGGGGGCTAGGGTTTCCGTGGTCAAGGCAGAGTCTGTTGGCTAGAATCAGTCAATGTAGTTTTCTTTAGAATCAGCCAAAGTTGTATAGTTTGTTAGAATTTTACAGTTACGGTCTTAGATTAAAGGACTTGGTTTCTTTTGTTGCTTTCTTGTAGTTATCCCGTTTGTATCAGATTAATGCAAGCACTAAAGCACTTTCCTCTGAGTGTCTCTTTCTTTATTCGCTTTAGTGCCTCTTATTGCATCAGTGGTATCAGAGCCTATTTTGGTTGAGAGTGTTGAGAGTTCAAACATGTGAGAAAATGTGAGCCACAAAAGGTTGAGAGCAAAAAAGAAAGAGAGTTTGTGAGAATAGAGCAGTAGCTCTATTACATTTTTACTCTTGCAGTAACAGTTGAAATCGAAGGCCTTGGAGACATTTGTGCAACCATCTATCCTGTGTTTTGATGGTCATTATGACCATTGGAGCGTGTTGATGGAAAATTTCTTCAGATCCAAGGAGTATTGGCAAGTAGTTACCTTTGGACTTGTAGAACCAGAGGAAGGAGCTATGTTGTCGGTAACGCAAATAGCATATCTGGATGCATTCAAGCTGAAAGATCTCAAGGCCAAAAATGATATTTCCAAGCCATTGAGAGATCAATCTTGGAAACAATTCTTTGCAAGGATACCTCCAAGCAAATTTGGGACTCCATGAAGAAGAAATATCAAAATCAACAAGAGCAAAGATTTAGACCCAAAAAAAAAACAAGGTTAAAGAGGCAGCAGCTTCAAACACTTCGTTTGTAGTTCGAAATCCTACGAATGAAATCGAGAGGGTCGGTCATGGACTATTTTTCCCAAACAATGGCAATTGTCAACAAGATGCGGATTCATGGCGACAAGATGGATGACGTCACCATAATTGAGAAAATTCTTCGATCCTTGATACCAAAATTCAACTTTGTTGTCTGTTGCATAAAGGAAGCCAAGGATATCGAAGAACTTTCAATTGATGAATTGCAAGGATCCTTATTAGTTCATGAACAAAAATTTCAATAGCAAGAGATGAAGGAGCAAGCGGCTTCAACTGAGAACCACTTTTCATCATCAGCTAAAGCAAATAAAGATAGACGGTGGGTGAGCATGGAAGAGGCAAAGGAGCTAAAGCAAATAAAGATAGATGGTGGGTGAGCATGGAAGAGGCAAAGGCAAAAGAAACAATGATTGCTGTAGCTCGAATAAAAAATTTGACAATAATCGGTTTCATAATCCTCAAGGGAAAGGAAGAGGCCGTGGAGGTTGGCATTCAACTGGTTAGGGACCAAAGTTAGCAGACAAATCTAATGTAGGGTGTTTCAAATGTCATAGGTATGGCCATTACAGATTAGAATGTCGAACTAATTTGAATAGACAAGGTGGAGAAAGAACTAACTTTGCGGAAAAAGAAGAAGTGTCTCTGTTGATGGTGTGTCACGTGAAGGAAGAAACTCAACCAAACATATGGTATTTAGACAATGGCTGTAGTAACCACATGAATGGAGATAAAAAAAGGTGTTCTCTGATTTAGATGAATCTTTCCACAACACTGTGAAGTTTGGAGATAATTCCACTATTTTTGTTATAGGAAAAGGGAAGGTAACAATTCGCATGAAGGGAAATTCTATGCAGACCATCTCAAATGTTTTTTATGTCCTTGAGTTAAAAACCAATTTGCTGAGTGCTGGCCAACTACAAGAGAAGGGATATGAAATCTCTATTAAAGGTGGCATTTGCATAATACAAGATGAAAAATTGGGCTTAATTGCCCAAGTTTGTATGACGGAGAAACAAATGTTTCCGCTATAAGTCCACAATACTACCTATTCATGCTTCTCTATGTGATCAAAAGATGTGGCTTGGTTATGACATCTTCGTTATGGATATCTCAATTTTGGTGGGTTAAGAACACTACATCAAAAGAACATGATGACGTGTCTTCCTCAAATTACAGCTCCTTCTCAAATTTGTGAAGAATGTGTTGTTAGTAAACAACACTGTATTTCCACAAGGAAAGTCATGAAAAGTAGGGGTGTCAATGAGTCGGATCGGGTCGGATTTTTATGATACCCAAGCCGACCCGAATATTGTACATATGTGTTCAACCCGACCCAAGACAAGACCCAAACAAGATAAAGCTATACGATCAGGCTCAGTCGGGTCGGGTTGGGTCGGGCCCGGTTTTGTGTTTTAAATAATGAATTCAGAGGTAGAGAGAGAGATGCCATTGTTGCAGACCCCGAATTCATCATCTTCCTCGCAGAAAGGCTAGGGCTTTCTCCCACACACCACTATCCTCATCTCGTTCATGGCGTGCCCTTGTTTATTTGCCACGATCGCCGACTGTGAAGTTCCCATTGAACCAGGGCCACCCACTTCTCTCTCTCTCTAATCTCTCTCTGGGTATCATTGCTGAAGTTCCACTCCTTGAGCTTTCGCGGCATCTGCATCGTTTGGAAGAGGGCTGTTTCCATTTCTCCCCTCGCGGCACCACGAACCCAACGTTGACGCCGCCTTCACCAAGCGGGGCTGTTGCTTCTGGGTGCTGTTCCTCGGCTCCTCCTCCGACGACGAAGAGGACCTGCCACCATAGCCCCGCCCCCTCCCCTGCCACCGTAAGCACCGCCTGTGTTCCCCCGCTACTGTGGTTGCTCCCCTGCATCGCGGCGCTGCCAAGACCAATCATGTCGACGGTCTTGGTGCGATTGTCGTTAGACTTGATCAGGAACTCGACGGTCTCGCCCTCGGCAAGGCTGCGGAAGCGCTTGGACTAGATGGAGGACAAAAATAACAGAGCGAGAGAGATGTGGAAGAGGGATCTTTTAGGGTTTCATTCTTTGGGTTATTGTTTGGGTTGTGCTTGGGTACCCAAGCCCAATAGATCCAAACAATACCCAATTCCTTTTATTGTTTTCCAAATAAGCTAAGACCCAACCCGACCCAATACGAAAATTTCGTGTTCGGGTCGGGTCGGGTCGGTTCATGTTTGAACAGGTTTTTTTGACACCCCTAATAGAGAGCAAGAAGGACATTAGAGCCTGTTCATTCGAACATTTGCAGGCCAATAAATCTATGTTCTAATGGAGGTAAAAGATACATAATTACCTTCATTGATGACTATAGCCAAAAAATTTGGATTTATTTTTTGAAGGAAAAAATTTGAAGCTTTTGTAGCCTTTAAAAGCTATAAAGCACATGCTGAAAAAAATTGGCAACCCAATAGAAGTTTTTCGCACTAATCGTGATGGAGAATACAACTCACATGAATTTGTAAATTTTTGTGAGATGCATGGAATCAAGAGGCAACTTCCAGCAGTCTATATGCCACAACAAAATGGTATTTGTGAAAGGAAGAATTGCACTATTTTGAATATGGTACAATGCCTTTTGACAATAAGTGGCATTCTGAAAAGCTTTTGGCCCGAAGCATTCAATTGGAGCATTCATATTTTGAATAGAAGTCCCACTCTTGATATTCAAAATATGACACCAGAGGAAGCATGGAGCGGTTGAAGACCAGTAGTAAACCATTTCAAAACTTTTGGGTGCGTTGGTTATGCCTCTGTTCCAAACTAGAAGAGGAAAAAGCTAGATGACAGGGGAGAAAAAATGCATCTTTCTTGGCATTAGTGATCAATAAAAGGCTTATAAGGTTTATGATCCTATCACCAAGAAAATCATTATCAGTCGTGATGTAGTCTTTGGTTAAGATTGAACCTAGCCATGGAGTGAGAATAGCATTGGAGACCATATTCCAGCAAACTTCGATAATGATGAGGAAAGACAACAACCTATGGAGCATATGCAGCAAATAACAATCACTCAAACTTTCCCAAAAGATGCTCAAAGTCCACTTGTAGCTGAACAACGGCCACAACGTGTTAGAAGGAGGCCCACATGGATGACTATTTATTAGGTAACTGATATCTAATGACTCACTCACACATTTTGCTCTATTTTCCTAATGTGATCCTACAACTTTCGACATCGCTGTAAAACAATCAAGTTGGCAGAATGCGATGGATGAAGAAATTGTAGCCATTGAAAGAACAATACTTGTGAGTTGATAGATCTTCCTAGATGACACAAAACAATTGGTGTCAAGTGGGTGTACAAGACAAAGTTGAAAGCAAATGGTGAAGTTGGCAAGTACAAGGCATGCTTAGTATCTAAAGGGTATAAGCAAGAGTTTGGCGTAGATTATAAAGAAGTCTTTGCACCTGTTGCACGGCATGATATAATCAAATTGATGATTGCATTGATAGCTCAAAATTCGTGGCCTATCTTCTAATTGGACGTGAAATCGGCATTTTTGCATGGTGACCTGCAAGAATAGGTATTGTTGATCAGCCTACTGGATATGTGAAGCCTTGGGCAGGTGATCATTAGGCCTTTCAATGTCCAACTAATGGTTTATGACTTAAAATTAGAGTTTGTTGGACACGTTGCAGTTCCCAAGACGTGTTTGGCCCTTGAAGGGCTTATAAACCAAATACTAATACTGTGTTATTTATCATGTTCATTGCGGGATTGTGGGTTGTCTCTATGGTCGGGAGTTGGTTCAACTTCGTCACCTTGATTTACATAAGTAAGCTATCACTGCCTCAAAACTTTTTCATTGCGAAACTACTCTTCTACGGCTACTGACAGTTTCTTCCTTTTTTTATTTATTCATGAACAACAGCTTTTGTTTTGCTACATACCATACCGGTGTTTTATGAAAAATACGAAGATCAGGTGGATTCGTTCGCGGACAAGGCAATGGCCGAGATCAAGAAGCAGTATGCAGTCCAAGATGGGAAGGTCTTGATTAAAATCCCAAGACGACCTTTGAAAGACAAGAAAAGGATTAGTCAAGAAAACGGAAGGTTTTCTTGGCCCGCGTCTGGTCCTGTTTGCCTCTGTGAATCTTATATATTCAATAGTGCTGCATCTTAACATGCATTGACTAGTTATATATGTGGACATGTTCTAAATCAGACTGCTTTTGTATCTTCTTTGCACGCTTGCTCGCGGGCATTCTTGTCAATGTCTTATGAGGATATTTGTTGGAGAGCTAGGCCAAAGTTTCTTAAATAATAGATGGGAATACAGCAAATGGAGCCTTGACGACCCCAGGAACTAGCGTACATGTTCCATAGATGAATATATTGTGAACAATGAATGGGTGATGTGGCATAGTGGATAAATTTTCAATGTTTATAACTCTTTTTTTGTCAACCTATTACTTTTACTTTTTACCGAACCGAATTCCACTATTTTGCCATTTATCAAAAGCGTGTATATATATATATATATATATATATATATATATATATTTTATGAAGATGATTTGAAAAGTAAAAATGCTATCTTGCCTCTTGAAGATTTATGAATTGATTATTTTCCTATTCACTTTTTTTAAACTGACGTGTTTACAATCTTACCATTTTTTACATAAATTTTTTTATTGCAACACATTTCGCAATAAAATATTTTCAATTAAGATGAGATGGAGAGTACAAATTGCATTTTGTCAATGCCCAACAGGACCCAGCTCATCCCATGTTTTCTTGTTCCCAACCCGCACGGTTTATCTAATCAGGGAACCAAAAAAATAATCAGACCAAAAAGAAAAAACCAAAAAAATAAGATAAAAATTACAAAGATGAGAAGACTCGAGAAAAGCAAAAGCTACAATGTGGTATCTATAATTAGTACTAACTGAAACCTGAGCATTCGTCACTGGCTTGTGGACGACAACCGTCTAGTCTTGAATCCTTCGTTATTGAACAGCTGATCTGCAACCTACCCAACTTTCTCTACCCAATGGAGAATTCTTGTTATAGACTTGTGACATGGTTCTTGATCACGAGCGCAATCTTTTCTGGTAGATATGCTCGCCAAATTCCCTTCTTAGCTATGGCTACAACATGTGATGTGACCACACAAACGAAACTCATATAGAAGGTACCCTACCAAAAGTAGCTCGATAGATAACAAAAGTTTGGCTTTCTTCCGTGATTTCCCGTTATAGGATCTGCAAACATCACATGTCCATAGTAAATGCATTACTACAATTTGATTGGTTTGGTAAATGTCACAATCACTACTGAGTAAAGAGGCTATAAATATTTGTAGGTGGAGCTCGTTGTGCATCATGGAAAATCTACATGATCTATCCTGCCTTCAAAAAGCAGAGATCCTGCATCATTGTGGGGTCATGAAAACTAGTAGGTAATGCTCGTTGTGCATCACTACAATTCCCTTCCGCACTCTCGATAGATACAAAAGTTTGGCTCTGTTATGTGATTTCCCATTATAGGATCTGTAAACATCACATGTTCATAGTAAATGCATTACTATAATTTGATTTGTTTGGTAAACGTCACAATCACTACTAAGTAAGAAGAGACTATAAATTCCAATAAAAAAAAAGAGGCTATAAATATTTGCCGGTGGAGCTCGTTGTGCATCATGGAAATACTGCAGGCTATAAAGAAGAGATCCTGCTTCATCGTATATGAAAACTTGTTAGTCGTTGTGCATTACGATAATTCCCTTACGCACGCCCCTGCTTCTTCTGTCCACCTCTTTTCTCTCTCGCCACACGCACACAGCCCTCTACGAGCAAGGACAGAAGCGCGGCAGAGACGAGAAGGCCAACATGAAATGGAGCACGAACGAGTTGCCCAAGATGGTCACAACCTCTATGTCTGAGTGCGGCTTTCAGACACAGGTTAATTTCCTTTTAGGCCTGACCTTTTTTCCTTTTCGAGATCATTTGCGTTTGTGACCTTTAGACTTGTGCTGTGACTTCAGTGTTTTCATTCTTTTTGGTGACTTCTGGTTTGCCTTACTTGATTGAGTTTAGAGACTCTGCTCATATCTCGTGCATTACATGATATCTTGATTGCAAGAATGTCCAAACCATGTCTTCCAGTCCACCTGCGTATGGCAAACAAATGATACTATCCCAATTTTAGCTACAAATATTATTAATGATTAGAGTTCAATGAATGTGCATATGCATTGATGTTGACATTTGTATAGTGTTTGGTATCACAGGATCTATAAGCAGGAACTGTGGAACTTGTGGCACTAATTTATTGCCCTACCCTTTAAGCACGGAAGGGAGATGTGGCAATCCCCTTTACTCTCCATTTAGCTACTACAACAAAAATGGGTAACCTTACTTTGAATTTGTCCGAATAAAGAATTTGTTGGATGACCACATTATCGCCTTCTAATATTTGAGATGAAAATTTGACATTCTGACTGTAGCTTAATTATATTGTTATGCTCTAATGTAGCGGACACACGTCTCTTGAGTATGGTTTGAGCGGAGTTTTCTTGGTCAAGTCCGATGTTTATGGCTTTGGTGTTGTCGTACTGGAGATTGTTAGCGGGAAACGTAACATGGGCCCTTATTAGTCCCAAGAAATACCGAGCCTTCTCGTTTATGTGAGTATAGTCCATTTGGTCTCCCTTTCTTTTATTTTATCCTTCCAGCGGCCCTTTTCTCTGGTACTAAAACTTCTGTTGAAAACGGATGCGAAAAGCAGAAGACAGAATATCAGAAATTTACGTGGTTCGATCACGAAGTGATCTACGTCCATGGGCGAGGCACGACAAAATTCCACTATAATCAAAGAGAGTACAAAATTTCAGAAGTCGAAACAACGACAAAACCTCACGGCTCACCAAAACTCTCTGAAAACAAAACTCTCTGTATAACAATAAGAAAACCTAGCCGCGGTGCAAAATAGGGCTTCCGAAAATTTTCTCGGGGGCGTAGCCCCCGAACCCCCCACACATTAGTTCGCTTCCTCCAGCTTGGGCGGTCCGCTATGCAAATTTGTTCGCTTGCTACAGGTTGGGCCTATCGGCCCAACCCTTCGCGTCGCGAACCAAATTTCAATTTCCTTTCCACTTTTTGGGTCGCACAAAAAATATGTCGGGTCGGGTCATGGACCGGACCGAGTACATAAAATTCAAGTCATATTTAACAACTTCAATTGTGCAGGCACGGGAATTATGGAATGACGATAAAGCGTTGGACTTGATGGATCAAGCGCTGCATGCAACTTACAATAGAGATGAAGTTTTGAAGTGTATAAAAGTGGGGCTTTTATGTGTGCAAGACGACCCGAGTGATCGTCCCACAATGTCAGATGCAGTTTTGATGCTCCATGATGGATTTGCTACTCTTCCGGTTCCCAAACGAGCGACTTTACTGTTCAGAGAGGCCCGGCTCTTTCTTTACTGGAGTTGAGCACGGGGTCATATACTCGTCGGGACCATGGGTAACACTGGATCTACCTGGACTCTTGATTCCACATCTTAATTGCAAAAAGCTTTAGCCATCAGGCATTTGTTTGACTGTTCTCCTCTGACAAATTGCAGTTTCACCCTCTGCCTCTGCCGCCATCACAGCTGCTGCGACCGGCGGGGGCTCTTCGGAGCAAGCAAGAGGGAGTGTGGAGTCCGCAAAGGTGAGCGAGCGATGTTCATCTGCAGTTTCTGTCTTGATTGCATGGAACTTTCTTATTCCTCGATTCAGGTACGTGAACTCCGAAAGGCTAACGTAATGGTTGTATCCAACGTTCATCTGCAGTCGGAAATCGCCGTACTTCCCATAGAATGAAAGGGTCATTTCAGATATCGAACGGCATATTACAGTGCCCCACACACGACCGAATAGCCTTCCCATGATTTGACGCTGAAGAACTGCATGCATCCCTAACCTCTGAAGTGATCAATCCATTCTCAAATAGGAAACAATGAAATCGATCGAGAATCACATTCAACGCAGCGGATATTGATCATCGAATGCCAAACTAGAGCTCTAACGGAAGGCTTACTCGGGAAGGAGACGAAAGGCGGACAGACTTGAGATTCTTGGGATTCAAGACATGAAATATCAACGGTTTCGCCAGGAACAAGCCACGGCCGCGTGCTCGACTCTGGTAAAGAAAGAGCCGGGCCTCTCCGAACTGTAAAAGTTGGTCTTTTGGGAACTGGAAGAGTCGAAAATTCACCATGGAGCATCCAAACTGCCTTTGACATTGTGGGACGATCACTCGGATCGTCCTGCACACATAAAAGTCCCACTTTTATACATCTCAAAATTTCATCCCTATTGTGCGTTGCGTACAGCGCTTGATCCATCAAGTCCAATGCTTTGTTGTCATTCCATGGTTTCCCATGCCTGCACAATTGAAGTTTCAATACGTTGAGAGAAAAGGGCCGCTGGAAATGGATAAAATAAAAGTAAGGGAGACCAACTATATTCACATAAGCGAGAAGGCTCGGTAATTCTTGGTACTGATAAGGGCCCGTGTAACATTTCCCGCTAACAATCTCCAATACGACAACACCAAAGCTATAAACATCGGACTTGACCGAGAAAACTCCACTCAAACCCTACTCCGGAGACATGTATCCACTGCATTAGAGCATAATAAGATAATTATGCTACAGTCAGAACGTCAAATTTTCACTGCAGATATTAGAAGGGCTAGGTCGGGTAAACTAGATGGGGAAATGATGAGTGCGATGAGATTGTTGACGTTGGAGTTTGTAAGCATCGATGGATTCGTTTCTTGCATCTGGATGATGTTGTGCCTGCGGAGGAAAAGATTAGAGATGTTTGAGGCCTGAGATGAGTGTTTTAGGTTTGCTTTAATAACTGCAGTATGACATTGTTTATTCAGTAGTATATGGTCGAGGAGGGGTGAGCCGTTCAAATGGCTGTAGATCGCAGTGTTTCCTCGTATATATTACCGTTTCGTGGCTTGTCGATTGAGCATATTGACCATATGCAGTTAGAATACGGGAATGACAGAATCCATGTAATATATTATAGATGCCACTCAAAAGTTGAATATTGTTTAGTCAGCAACAAATTATGGCATGCAACATTGGGGCAGGGTTAGTCATTACATTTGGGTTACAGGTGATCTGCATTGTCTTTTGGATGTGTGATTGATTGGTTTTTAACTCTGTGTCGATTTTTTCTCGAAGAGTATATGTTTTCCATTAGTAAGGTGTATTTCCTCGAGAGTTTCCCTTGCTTTATCAGTGGAGTAAGGATCGCCTCGACAAAGTATCGATGCATGTCGTGGTTCCCCGATATGGGTTATAATCCATGAAGAGAAAAAATCGTCGGCCCCCTTTTATGCCCCACCCTTTCTCCCATTAAAAATAGAGGAACGAAAAGAGGGCGGCCTTATCTCTCAAAGTTACATTTTACTTCCCAGGCCAAGTTAAGTTGGATTCATGCAAGTTAGAAGTTTTAGGGTCTTTTTGGATTAACTTTTACTTTTTACTTTTCACTTAATAAAAATCTTGTGACACATGCACTTCGGTTCTTTTACATTTGAAACACTTAAAACTTTCGCAAGATGCACATGTTGATGTGTAAATTTACGTATAGTATTTCTTTATTTATTTGGAATTTGACTAATATTATATTTTGCGATTATTTGCACATAAGCCGAAACAAGCAGACCCTTAGACTACTGCCGTGATGAATTTCTTAAGTAATCCTCCCATACGGGGAAATGCTGAAAATATCTCGTATCTCTTCATGGCTAAATTATTTTCTATTGATGGGCTTCCTTTAATGCAACTGCTGATATTTTCCTTTGGAGGGACTAGAAAGTCTCTGGTGGTGTCCTGGGTGTGGCCACTGCGATACGGATTCTCTTTGAGTTGATGCAATACCATCTTATCACTTTTGTTTGCCATATCTCGATCCTCTCTCTGGCAATTATTTTTCTGTGGGCTAATGCATCTAAGGGTGATTGGTTTCAGGATGGATCGGTTTCAAACCTGAAACCTAAAACCGACCTTGTTATGACCGGTTCCTAATTTTGAAATCTAAAAACTACCCTATTTGCTCTGGACCCTATTTTGGAACCTACCTTCACTACAAAAAAACACGAAATTTGCGACGGAAATTTGCAACGAAATTTTTTCCGTCACAAATTGCAACGGAAATTTTTTACGTCGCAAATTTGCGACGGAAAAAATTTCATCACAAATTTCCGAGAAATAATAGTACCGTCGCAAAATCCGTCGCAAATTTGCGACGGCAATGTCAGTCCGTCGCAAATTTGTGACGAAAACACCCGTCCGTCACAAATTCGCACTTTATTAACCGGTGACATTCTCTCTCTCGCTCTCTCTTGCTGTCTCTCGCTCTCTCTCTGTCTCAGTCGCTTTTCTCCCTCTTTCATATATCCGAAATCAGAAAAATCCGCAAATGCACGTATTAATCTCGGCGAAGATTTTGTACCGGTAAGTGCAAAATTGCTAGCTTCATGACTATTCGTCGTTGCATTGTAATTTTTTTTTAATATATGTTTATGTTTATTTTTTTTCCGTATCTGCATCACCGGTGTAATGACCGGCGACCGGTGACCGGCGAGACCTCGCCGGCCTTCGGATGTGCAGAATGGCCACGCCGTTTTGCAACGGAACCATTTTTCCATCGCAAATTTGCAACGGATACAATAATCCGTCGCAAATTTACGACGGAGATAAAACGGTTCCGTCGCAAATTTGCGACGGAAGAGTTTCTCCGTCGCAAATTTGCGACGGATTTGTGTAATCCGTCGCAAATTTCCGACGGATAAAGGTTTCCGTGGCAAAATTTGCAACGGATACAATAATCCGTCGCAAAATTTGCCACGGATACAATAATCCGTCGCAAATTTGCGACGGATACAATAAAACGGTTCCGTCGCAAATTTGCGACGGAAGAGTTTCTCCGTAGCAAATTTGCGACGGCTTTGAGTAATCCGTCGCAAATTTGCGACGGATAACCTCTTCCGTCGCAAATTTGTGACGGAGAGCGGTTCCGTCGCAAATTTTACGACGGAGAACCGTAATTCCGTCGCAAATTTGCGACGGATTTGAGTAATCCGTCGCAAATTTTGCGACGGAAACTGCTATCCGACGCAAATTTGCGACAGAGAGCTTTTTTCCGTCGCAAATTTTGCGACGGACAGCCGTTTTCGTCGCTAATTTGCGACGCATTCTAGTATCCGTCGCAAATTTACGACGGAATTTTCATTTATTCGTAACAAATTTGCGATGGACGACTTCCGTTTCCATCGTACATAAAAAATTATTAAAAAATATTGATTATTATGTGATTAATCTTGTTTCGGTTTGTGCCTAATTGAAGGTCTCGCAATCCAAGTGGACTTTGCAATACGTGTCAAATTCATCACTTTGTCCTATCAATTTTTCAGTCAAATATTTAGGTAAGTCTTCTTTACATTGTAATTTTTTCTATTTTTGCAATTTCATATTAATTGTTGCTTGAATAACAAAAATTATAATTTCCAAAATTCTATAGTTTTAATTCAGAACAATAGATATGATATTTTGAATATTTTACCAGAATTTTATATTTTAATACAGACACAATGCAAAGAGAAAGGGCTTGGATGTATAATAAGAACTTACCTGGACGTCAAGGATTGACAGATGAGTTTCGTACTAGGTTGGAACTATTTTTAGAATTTGCTAGTAGTAAATATGAGTTTATGGATGGAAATAAGTTAAGGTGTCCGTGTAAAAAGTGCGGTAATGATAAATTTCTTGTGTGTGATCAAGTTAGAGAACACCTTACTAGATTTGGGTTTACTCCGAACTATTATAATTGGACTTCCCATGGTGAACCATTTATATCTGACGAAGGATATGGAAGAAGTGACCAATTTTCAGTTAGGGAAGAATGTGGCTATTATGAGCAATTGAACCCATACGAGAGGATGGTGATTGATGCAGCTAGTTATAATTTTGTCCCAGAATCAAATCATGCAAGTACTAGTTTTACTCCTACACGTGAACAAGTGGGTACTAGTCATGCTTCACAATTGGAAGATATAGGAGTAACGGGTTTTGAGGAGAATGTGTATAATGAAACTTTTCAATCTAATCAGTTCTGGGATGTGTTGAAAGCAGCAGATGAACCTATATGGGCAGGTTGTGAGGACCACACTAAGTTATCGGTGACAGCCCGACTATTAAATATCAAGGCAGAGCACAATGTGTCTGCAGATTGCTTCAACTCTTTTGTTGAAGTAATGCGTGAATCATTGCCTCGTGATAACAACATGCCAAGTGATTTTTATGATATGAAAAAACTGGTGGATAACTTAGGTCTTCCGGTTGTAAGAATTGATGTATGTAGTAGGGGTTGTATGATATATTGGAGAGATGATGTAAATGCAGAATCTTGTAAATTCTGTAGCCAACCTAGGTACAAGATTAACAGGAGGCCGGGTCGTAATCAGAAGCGTAGATCATGCAAGCAAATGTTTTATTTGCCATTAATCCCCAGATTACAAAAGCTTTATGCGTTTAAAGCCACTGCTGAACACATGACTTGGCATGCAAATCATGCAACAGAAGAGAGTCTAATGTGTCATCCTTAAGATGCGGAGGCATGGCAACATTTTGATAGAACATACCCAGAGTTTGCAATGGAGTCTCGGAATATCAGGTTAGGTCTATGTACCGATGGATTTGCTCCATTTGGGAAAACAGGAAAAAATTATTCATGCTGGCCAGTTATCTTAACGCCGTACAATCTTCCACTTGGTATGTACATGAAGACACCTTATATGTTTTTGACATTGATCGTGACAGGGCCGCAAAATCCGAAAAAGTTGATAGATATTTATATGCAACCATTGATTGAAGAGTTACAACGGCTATGGGTTGAAGGTGTCCCGACGTATGACGTTTCTACCGATCAAATATTTGTAATGAAGGCTGCCCTTCTTTGGACGATAAATGACTTTCCAGCTTACGGAATGTTATCTGGATGGAGTTCAACTGGGATCTTAGGATGTCCGATATATTTGGAGAGGTCAAAGTCATTTAGATTCAAACATGGAAAGAAGCCTTGCTATTTTGACTGTCACAGACAATTTTTGCCGGCAAGTCATCCTTTCAGAAGGAATAAGAAAGAGTTCATCAAGAATAGAACTGAAAGAACGCGTCCACCATTGAGGTTGACCGGCGATCAAATTTGGGAGCGTGTGCAGGACTTTGCAACCGTTGTTGAGAACCCGCACGGCACGACTTTTGCGTACGGAAGTTCGCATAAGTGGACAAAACGCAGTATATTTTGGGATCTACCATATTGGAAGGCGCTTCTTATTCATCATAATATTGACGTCATGCACATAAAAAAGAATGTTTTCGACAATGTCATAAATACTGTGATGGATGTCGCCGGAAAAACAAAAGACAACTTGAACGCAAGAAAAGATATGGGAGATATTTGCGATCGGGCAATACTAGCTGTGGATGCAAGCAGCAGGGGACCAAAACCGAAAGCAATTTATACATTGGATAAGGAGCAGAGGCGAGTTGTTTGTCAATGGTTGAAATCTGTGCGGTTTCCTGATGGATATGCTTCGAACCTCGGGAGATGTGTTGATTTGAATGAATACAAGTTGACAGGTTTGAAGAGTCATGATTCTCACATTCTGATGAAAAGACTAATTCCAATAGCTTTGAAGGAAGTTCTACCGAATTTTGTATGGGGCGCCATTACAGAATTAAGCAATTTCCTCCATGATATTTGCTCGACAGTGTTAAAAACATCGCACATGGAACAACTAGAGAGAGATATTCCAATTATTCTTTGCAACTTAGAAAGGATATTTCCTCCAGTGTTTTTTGATTCAATGGAGCATCTGTTAGTTCACTTGCCTTATGAGGCCAAAGTTGTAGGTCCCGTCCAATTTCGATGGATGTATCCATTTGAGAGGTAATGTTTTTGTTTAAATACAGTTCAAATTAGTTTATCATATAATATGTTCCGATAAGTTTCTTTCTATTTCAACTAGATTCTTATATCATTTGAAGAAAAAAGTAAAGAACAAGGCACGTGTTGAAGCTTCAATTTGTAATGCATATATTGTTGAAAAAGTGACAACATTTGCATTATACTATTTTGAGCCACACGTTCAGTGTAAGAGTCGGAAAGCAGGCAGAAATGATAAGGGCCCCATTGATCCTAATTGTACGGCATTCTCTATTTTCAATTATCTGGGTCGACCAAGCGGCGTATGTCGGTTTCGTTACTTGTCAAGCGAAGAATTTCATGCAGCCCATACTTATATTTTACTGAACTGCCCAGAAGTCGAGCCATACTTCAAGTAAGTGTAAATTTGCAAATATATGTTTTGCGTGTCAAATATTTGCTAATAATGATATGGTTTTTAATATTAGGATTTTCCAAACTTCAATGTCTGGACTACAACCAAATGAGTTTGACCGTTTGTGCGATGAACAATTTGCAGCATGGTTCAAGACATATGTAAGTTGCCTATGGATCAAAACCAAGTTATTAAAATTATATACATCATTTAGTAATATATATATTATTGACTTTGCATGTGTAACTTTAGGTTTACAGTAATTATGATGAATTTGGAGGGCAATGATTGCTATATTATCTGTCATGGGGTCCACAGTAAAAAGTTCGAAGTTGGCCAGCATATTTCATAAATGGATATAATTTTCATACTCAAGAATACGGCATGGGAAAATCCACAATGAATAGTGGTGTGTCTGTGCGGTCATCCAATGGTGGCAGTTGGAAAGATGATTTTTATGACTTGTTGGATGAAATTATAGAGATAGAGTATCCTGGACCATTAATGATGCGTGTTGTGTTATTTAAGTGCACGTGGTTTGACCCCGTCAAAGAAATGAAGGAACATACAAAGTTTAATTTGATTGAAATAAATCACAAGAAAAGGTATATGAAGTATGAACCATTTGTGTTGGCACAACAAGCAATTCAAGTATGTTATGCATCATATCCTAATTTGAAACGTGACAAAGCTGATTGGTGGGCTGTATGTAAAATCAAAGCACGGAGGAAAATCGAGGAACACCGGAAGGATAGAGCCTACCAACAAGAGGAAGTGTGTAACACGGTTGAAATTGAGGAATATAACATACCAACTTTACGAGATCCGTGTGGAGCAACGATAGATGTGGATCCAACTGAAATTTGCAAATTAAATGTACAAGAATGTTATGAATCTGATTTTCAGACAGATGACGAAGACGAGGACGAAGACGAGGACGAAAACGAGGACGAGGACGAAGACGAAGACGAAGATGAAGATGAAGACGAAGACGAAGATTAAAATTTTTGTCACAAAACACTACAAATGTATAATTATTAATGCTACAAGTGCTATTTTGGTTGTTATCATTACTGTTGTTGTTATTATTGTTATTGTGCTTTTTTTATTATTGTTATTGTCTATTATTCTTGCTATTTTAATTTATCGTCCGAAATTTTGTCCCTAAATGCCGACAAGTCAAATATTATTAACGTGCCGTAACATTTCCGATATTCTAATTTCCATTGCAAAATTTGAGATTCCAAAATTTTGGTCTGCAAAAAAGACATAGCAAATTTAAGACCCTAATCAATGAGACGCTAAATTTTTGATAGAAAAAAGACGTCACAAATTTACAATGATTATTTTGTATGCGCAAAATTGCGACGGACTCAAAACCTGTCTATCACAAATTTTCAACGGAATATACTGGTTCATTGCAAATGTTGTTATGGATTTTTTACCGTTTGAAATTTGCGACGGAAAAAACTTGTTCGTCGCAAATTTGCGACGGACGAGGGGTCTCCGTCGTAAAATTTGCGACGGACGTGTGGTGTCTGTCGTAAATTCGAGAGTGAATTTCACATCGTGCGTAATTGAAATATTTGCGATGGACAGGTCGTGTTCGTCGCAAATTTGCGACGGACAGGTCTGTGTCCGTCGCAAATTTGCGACGGACAGGTCTGTGTCCGTTCCAAATTTGCGACGGGCCTGTGGTGTCCGTCGCAAATTTGCGACGGACAGGAACAAGTCCGTCGCAAATTTGCGATGGACGAGGGGTCTCCGTCGCAAAATTTGCGACGGACGGGTGGTGTCCGTCGCAAATTTGCGACGGACGTGTGGTGTCCATCGCAAATTCGAGAGTGAATTTCACACCGTGCGTAATTGAAATATTTGCGACGGACTGACCCTATCCGTCGCAAATTTGCGACGGACATACCCGGTCCGTCGCAAATCTGACGAGGGAAGTTTTCCGCCCGAATTTTCGGACGGATTTTTAGTTTCCCGCGGGAATTTTTTTATCGAAAATTTGCGACGGACGTAGAATGTCTGTCGCAAATTTTCGTCGGTTAAATATTTGCGACGGACGAGCATTTCCGTCGTAAAGTTGCGATGGACGTACAGATCCGTCGCAAAATTTGCGACGGACGTACAGATCCGTCGCAAAATTTGCGACGGACGCTACTTTTCCGTCGCAAATTTGCGACGGACACTACTCTTCCGTCGCAAATTTGCGACGGACAGGGTGTGTCCGTCGCAAATGTGGCGAGGGAAGTTTTCCCGCTCGAATTTTCTGCCGGATTTTTAATTTCCCGCGGAAATTTTTTTATCGAAAATTTGCGACGGACATGGCAAGTCCGTCGCAAATTTGCGACGGACGTATAAAGTCCGTCGCAAATGTGCGACGGACTTACCGTGTCCGTCGCAAAGTTTTGTCGGTGAAATATTTGCGACGGACTTATCGTGTCCGTCGCAAATTTGCGACGGACCTACATATCCGTCGCAAATTTGCGACGGACACGATAAGTCCGTCGCAAATTCTCAATAATTCTGCCCCACTTCTTTCCTTCTTCCTTCCCCGACCCCCCTTCCCCGACTCAGATCTCGCGACAAATTGCAGAGATCCGTCGCCGCCCAGCCGTCCCCCGTTGCCGCCGCCCAGCCCCGCAAGGCCCCCCCGCCCGTCGCCGATCTGCCTCGCGCCCGCCCCGCCCAGCCCCGCGCCGCCCGTCGCCGGTCTCCCTCGCGCCTGCCCCGCACCCCCTGCCTGTCGCCCTGCCCGTCGCCGATCGCGCCGTCGCCCCCGCCCCGCCCCCGGCCCCGCCTCCGCTGTCTCCCGTTGCCCTCGTCGCCCTCGCCCCCGCCCCAGCCCTCGCCCCCGCCGTCTCCCCTCGCCCCGCCCCCCGTCGGTCTCCTCGGCCCCGCTCCGCCCCACCCCGCCCGGCCCCGCCTCCGTCTCCCTGGCCGCCGGCTAGCCGCCGCCGGCCCCCGCCCCGCCCTCGCCGTCTCCCATCGCCTCGCCCCCACTCCGCCCCGCCACCCGCCCTCGCCCCCGCCCCCGCCCCTGCCCCGCCCCCATCGCCCTCGCCGCCGGCCAGCCGCCACCGCCGCCGTCGTCACCACCGCCCCGCCGGCCAGCCGCAGCCGCCGCCGTCGTGACCATCGCCGCCGGCCAGCCACCGCCGCCGCCGTTGTCACCATTGTCGCCGCCGCCCTCGCCGTCACCCACGCCCGTGCCGGGACCGCCACTGTTCATTCTACCTGTTTTTATTGTCCTTGAACCAAGTAAGTGAACTCTCTAATTCCTAGTTAGTATAATTAAGTAATTAGTCGGATTTGGATAGGGATTATTTAGGATTACTTTTTATTTGCTAAATTACGGGTCGATTTCACGATTGCATGTGGCTTTGATCGATAGTCGACTGGTTAATTTGTTTATTATGTGGATGATTAAGCGTTAAATGACGATAGGATGATTGATTAAGCGTTTTCATAGAAAATGCTTGAAAATTAAATAATTCTATAAAAATTCATGAAAAATTATGGAAAATTTAAAAAATGGTATATGCTGACAACAAATATGAATTTGACCGTAAAAGTTTTTTAAAATTTTTAACAAACTTAAATTTCATAATATCACAAAATTGCAGAAATTAATAGTGCCCACCCATTTTCAGTGAAATTGAGATTTTTTAACGTTCCGGGGAAAAAATTATTCAAAAATTTAAAATTTCCATAACCTGATAAAATGGCTTAACATAAATGTGGTAACCCATTGTGAGGGAAATTTAATTTTTGTGAAGACAAATAACAAAAATTTAAAATTTAAAAAATGCATAGAATTGCCTAGAAAACATGTGGCCATCAACTTGCAGTGAAATTTAAATTTCTTTAGATGGAAAAAAAAATTAGAATTTCAAAATTTCAAAAAATTTCACGGAATGGCTTATAATATCTGTGGCCACCCACTTTTAGTTATATTTAATTTTTTTAACGTGCCCTAAAAATTGTTAAAATAAAGAAGGACTAGAATTTACTAATCGCTCTTTGGACCCGGACCAGCAGGCCCTTTTATCTGCACCGGTCTCGGATGATGAAATTCAGAAAACCTTTTTTAGCTTGGCTAAAGGGAAGGCACCTGGCCCTGATGGTTTTAATGTGGAGTTCTTCATAGCCTGTTGGGATACTATAGGTCCCTCCATTATCCTTGCCATTAAGAACTTTTTCTCATCGGGGAGGCTACTCAAACAGTTGAATGCTACCATCTTGACACTTATCCCGAAAGTTCCTAATGCCACGGCGATGACTGATTATCGACCGATAGCATGTTGTAATACTTTGTACAAATGTATATCGAAGATTTTAGCTAATCGCATTGCTTTAGTGCTTCCTTCTATCATCAGCCATTCTCAAACGGCTTTTGTTCAAGGAAGAAGAATTAGTGACAATATCTTGCTTGCCCAGGAGCTTTTTGCAGATTTTCACCACGAGCCGTATCTCCCCAAGTGTGCAATTAAGGTGGACTTCCAAAAAGCTTATGACTCAGTCGACTGGATCTTTCTTGAGCGGGTTCTCCTTGCTTTCAACTTTCCGTCCAGCTTTGTCAAGCTCATCTTGGAATGTGTATCCTCAGCAAGATTTTCAGTATCTATCAATGGCGAGCTGCATGGCTTTTTCCCGAGCTCCAGGGGGGTTAGACAGGGGGACCCTATATCCCCTTATCTATTTACTCTCGTCATGGAAGTCCTATCCGGCATAATCCAAGCTCAATCGAATAGGCCGGACTTCAAGTTCTTCTGGCGTTGTAAGGAGACTCGGTTATCCCATTTGTTCTTCGCGGATGATGTACTCTTATTTTCTGAAGCAAATGCGGGTACTATACAACTGATCAAGGATGCTCTTGATCTTTTCTCTGGGTGGTCAGGGCTTAGACCGAATTCGAACAAGAGTAGTATTTTCTTATCCGGAGGGTCTCCTGAACTTCAAAACCAGATTTGTGGTTGCCTTGGCTTCCAACGTGGATCTCTCCCTTTTCGATACTTAGGGGTCCCAGTCATCTCAACCAGGCTATCCAAAGAGGATTGTAAGGCGTTGGTTGACTCCATCACTGCAAGGGCTAGATCTTGGACCCAGAGGTTTCTATCTCATGGAGGCCGTCTTCAACTTATCAAATCGGTGTTGCATTCTATGCAAGTGTATTGGGCTAGCATTTTCACCCTCCCCAAGTCTGTCCTACAAGACATTGAGACTGTTTTACGTCAATTCCTGTGGAAGGGACCAGATCTCGGGGTAGGTGGCGCAAAAGTCTCTTGGGCGGATGTGTGCTTACCCAAGGACGAGGGTGGACTTGGGATTCGCAGGCTGGAAGATTATAATACAGCCCTAACATTGAAACACATTTGGATTCTCTTCACTGATAAGGAGTCGCTCTGGTGCAAGTGGATCCACTCCAATTTTCTGAAGGGCTCCAATTTTTGGATTGTCACGAAACCCACGTTATGTTCGTGGGCCTGGAAGAAGATCCTCGACCTCCGGTCCTCTGTCTCAGATCTGTTTAGATGGAAAGTCAGAGATGGTCGTGGGACTTCGTTTTGGTTCGATTGGTGGCATGAGAGAGGTCCGCTCTTCAAGATCTTTAGCGATATGGATATCTACCGGTCGCGCATTCCTCGGCATACCTCAGTCCGGTGTTTCTTTGACTCAACATGGCAAACCTCCGCAACTTTGGATGCTTTCCTAAGTTGGGCGGAACCAGCCCCGGTGTTTATTGATTCTCCGGATTTGTATACTTGGACGGCTCATCCCTCTGGTGCATTTTCGGTCGCCTCGGCTTGGCACCACATCAGACCCAAAGGCCGGCCCTCACCATGGCATTCTTTTGTTTGGGATCGGGATATGGTCCCTCGACATTCGTTTCTTCTATGGCTTATCTCTCGCCGCCGTTTACCTACCCAAGTCATGTTGATCCAGTATCGTAGGATTACCGATGGATCTTGTGCATTCTGTCACTCATGCCCAGATTCCATCGACCACTTGTTTTTCTCTTGCCCTCATATGGCCAGACTTGCCTCGATTTGGGCTTCAAAGTGTGGCCTTCTGTGGACGAACCAACCTTGGACAGTCTTCATTGGATGGGCTATACAACAGTTTGGTGGATCTTCCTTCTCCCAACGTATTTCCCGATTCTCGCTTGGAGCCTTGTGTCATCTTATTTGGATGGAGCGAAATAATATTCTTTTCAGAGAGAAGCCGTTCTTTGCACCTGGGATGGTTAAACATCTTGTCAAGGTGGTTAAGGACAAAATGATCTCTCTTGGCCAAGTGGCGGATACTCCTCAAAATAGAAGATTACAGGCAAACTGGGGTCTGTCCCCGGGTAACCGTGGGACCACTGCTTAGGAGGCTGGGCGTTGATGCTTCCAGGATATGATCACACAGGTTGTATCAGCGGTTGACTGCATTTACAGCGGGATAGGCGTTACCTCAGATTGCTTATCTTTCATTAGGTGGCTGCTCTTCGCTATCCGGATGCCCTTGCTGCGGTGGTCTCCTAGTTGCGGCTGCTGTGGCGGGATGCGATCACTCAGGCGTATCAGCAGGTGGGGTCCCCCGGCTGACGTTGCGGTATGGAGAGGTCCTCAGACGTTTCCTTCCCTCGGCAAGTTGATGCTCCTTCGGACTGCTCTAGATGGCATAGACGAACCGGTTCCTGGTTTCTCAGCTTTCGGTGGGCTACCCCATTAGTCACGGGGTTCTTCCTTCACAGCTCCGGACTGGATAGTATTTTTCTTTCTTTTTCGGACGCTGGTTCTCTTGTATTTAGATGGCTTCTGCCTCTTTTCTTGGCCCTGCTGGACCTCCTTTGACCTTGTATGGACATTTCTCTGTCCTTGTATGGTCAGTGGGTGGTTCGAGCTTAGGTTGTATTTGGTTTATGATTAGTTATACAAATGTTTACCTTACCAAAAAAAAAAATTTGGGAAACTTTACCTAATAGTTTAGACTACCTGTGGCCACCCAATTTTAGTATGGAATTTTATTTGTCACGGAAAAAATTTTATATTAAAATTAATAATTTATAAATTCTTAAAATTCTAAAATTTGCAAAACTTTACAGAATGTCTTAGAATATCGGTGGCTACCAACTGTTAGTGAAATTGTTTTTTAGTTCCCAAAAAAATTTAACAATAATAATAATTTCTTTCTTACAAAACTTTACAGAATGACTTAGAATATTTGTGGCCACTCACTTTCAGTGAAATTTAAATTTTTGTACGTGGTAAAAAAAATTTAATGAAAATGCATGCGATTCATGTAGTGATGTTTGATACCTGTGGCCACCCATATCGTGCTCATACATTGATGTTTCATATGAAAATGAATGGGATTCATAGTATATTTGTTTGTAGGAAATTGCACGTCATAAGCACTCGACATTGGCTCATTTCAAGGAAACTTTTTTTCAGTCTTTCCATAAAAATGGTAAGCTTCGTCATGTACATTATTATGTGTTCGTAATACATGTCAATAGTTCTTTACATATTCGTATAACCTTCCTACATATCAGTTTAAACGTGGAGGTCACATGTCTAGAAGACAAGACTCTTCCTCGTCCTCCTCCCCGTCCCTTTCCTCTACTCCTGTCCCGGCATCTAACCCTCAACCACAATATGGTCCGTCACAATATGGCCACGTTGGCCCTTCCTCCCATGCTCAACAACATGTTACGGGACTTCACCACATGCCAACTGAACGTTCTCCAGTTCAATCTCCTGTAGCTCCCCCTCCTTCCGTTCCACCCCATTATTCGGCGGAACAATCGAATATTGACGGGAACAGAGGTCAAGAAGATAATCGATTCTTCATATGCCCATTTGGAGATTCGTAAGTGCTTCATTTTTATTTTAGTATATGTCATATTTAGGGTTTTAGATATTGATGTTAACTGAATTATCCATGTTGCACAATATTCGTATGAATGCAGATTCACGGGTGCTACGTCTGTTGTGAGGGAATTGAACAAAATAGTAAGAAACTTCTGGATGGGAGAGTATATTAATTACAGAAGTGTTCCACAAGAAGTGAAAGAAATGTGGTGGAATGAGTTCAAGGTAAGTTTTACATATTTTATTTTCTCACCAATTAAGTTTGGTTTAGTATATTGATGGTCAAGAATGATGTAAATGGACTAGAACAGCTTTGTAGTTTTCGATACCTAAAGGACCAGATATTTTCCCTAACATGAACTTTACAAAATCTGTCTATATGTGTCTGGTGCATGGTTATGGATATGTGATCATCATAATAATTTCCAATTTGTGTTTTCATTCATTGCAGCGGAAGTTCACGTGGGACGAAGCGGAAGACAGTGAAGTGAGAAGAATTTTCGATAAGAAAATCAGTGATTTTATGCGAAATGTTATGAATAGAGCGAAGAGCAAGCAAGCGAAGCCGTCTTTCTTTACAGCTGACAATTGGGTGGCAATTAACACATTTTGGGCATCTGAACAGAGTCGGCAACTCTGTGAGCAGAATAAGAAGAATCGATCTTCTAGTTCTAGTGATAGATCGGCCACATATGCTGGGGGTTCTATCAACATTGCGAAGCATCGCAAACGACTGGTAAGTCTGTTAAATGAGTTATAAGTTAATTTAATTCAATTACTCAAGTTCACATTTTGTAGGCACATGAATTGGGGATGGAACCGACATTTGCAGCTACATTTGAATGCACATTTCAAAAGAAAGATAAGACATGGACTGGCGATCGAGCAAAAGCTGTTAAGGTATGTAAGGTTATACTTTGGCTTATATGTAAACTATAATGCAAAACCGTGAATGCTTTTAATATTTATGGTATATATATATTGATTTTATTTTCATCTACATTGTTAATGTAGGAAAAATATGATGATCTTTTAATAAGCAGTGATAGTGTTAGTGATGATTGTCCTGAGTCCCGGCCACCAGTTGATAATATGGCATTATGGATGGAGGCAACGGGTGGGGCGAAAAAAGGAAAAATATTTGGGCTGGGATCGTTGTCAAAGATGTACATGCGGAATAGTCCTGGAGTTGGAAGTTCATTAGCCGCTGGGACTGGTCGAAGGAAGGCACGAACGGAGGAGCATTTGACTCATGAAGTGTCTTGTCTGAATACTTTACTTGTTAAGAAGGATGAACAAATATATGACTTGCAAGAACAAATGAGAATAGTTATGCAACACCTTAACCTCCAACGCAATGCCGGGCCTCCTGTACCTCCAGCCAATCCAATAGGTGATGACCAACACATTGATGCCGAGAATGCTGATGCTGATGATGATGATGATGATTTTCTCCAGTCTCCCTAGGTAAAATTTTGAGTAAGCTTGCTTCGTAATGCGGGTTTTTCATAATTTCACTCATATTCATATGTAAGAACATTTATGTTTGTCCTGCAACGTATTTTTTGTTATTTTACACCTAGTTCCACATCCATGCTTAAACGTTGTTTTTATATTTTGGACTGATTTATGTATCAATATTTCCTCAAGTCTTGACAAAGGTGACTACTTTTGCTGTCCTGCCATCGTACCAAAGCCGCCTCTTCTTCTGTATGGTTTTTTTGCATCTTCTATGGTTGTCCCGTATCTTAGTTCATCTTTTGAATGTATTGTAAGATTGGATATCAAATAGTATTATGTCAGACTCTATAACTTTCCTTCTGTTATTTATTTCAATTATATGTCATTGTGGCTAATTTTTCAGAATTTATGGTTTGTTCGTTTTTTTGTTTCAATTTTATGTCATTGTCTCCTTTGATTGATATGGACAATAATTTATGGTCGAAATGATGTAAAAATAACGACGAATATTTTAAACCGAATTTTGCTATTATTAAAGTTTGTCGCTAAGTTGCGATCAAATTCGTGACGAATTTTCCGACTAAATTCGCGACGAATTTTCTAATAATTTTGCGACGAATTTTGCGACGAAATTTGCGATGAATTTTGCGACGATTTTACGACGGAATTTGCGACGAATTTGCGACCGAATTTTGCGACGAATTTTGCGACGGATCGTGTCCGTCGCAAATTTGCGACGGAATTTTGCAACGAATTTTGCGACGAATTTTGTGACGGATACTGTCCGTCGCAAATTTCCGACGGAATTTGCGACGAATTTGCGACGGAACTTTGCGACGAATTTTGCGACGACTTTTGCGACGGATTGTGTCCGTCGCAAATTTACGACGTAATTTGCGACGAATTTTGCGACGAATTTTGCGACGGATCTTGTCCATCGCAAATTTGCGATGGCATTTGCGACGAATTTTGCGACGTATCGTGTCCGTCGCAAATTTGCGACGAATTTTTTTCCGTCACAAATTTGCGACGAATTTTTGAATTTTCCGTCGCAAAAATTTGCGACGCCCGAGTAGCGACGGAATGTTTTCCGTCGCAAAATCCGTCGCAAATTCGATTTGCGACGGATTTTTCCGAAATTTCCGTCGCAAATTTCGTCGCAAAAAATAAGTTTTTTTGTAGTGCTTGTTTTTTCGGTCTAGTTCCAAGATCTACATGAGAACTTGCTTCTTTTTTTTTCCTTCCCGAGCAGGAAGCAACCCACCTGATATCCTATACAGCTTCGGATTTTACATAAACACGTGAATTCACAAGTACGTAATCCTCCTAATCTATATTGAAACATTAAGCACATGTAATCAATAAGCGCCTAGGCAATCAATCATTTTACAACATGCTCAAAAAGATAAAGGTCCATAGACTTGGAGGGAGCAAACTACTCTTTCGTTTCCTAAAATACTAAAGTGTGCAGAGGCTACATTTATAACCTTAAACAAGAATCAAATCACTTGAATCGAACTGCACCACAAATGAACTGAAACTACTGCAAGAAACATGGATCCAATATCAATCCCATTCCGACAGCTAGAGGATGGACTGAATTGGCAAGTATGACTAAGTTAATTCAGGAAGCTGTTCAATTATCTAAAATGGTCATTAAATCTTTGTTGCAGGCATAACTCCTCCACCAAGAGTGAAATTAGGCGAGCCAATCCACTTGATACAAAATCTCTAACAAAGACCTGAAATTCATATATAAAGAAAAATCAACAAGAAAACATGCTCTAGAGACAAATGCAAAAGTGCCTATTGATTGAGTCTATTTACTCACCATAAAATTGAAGTTTCAGAATACATATCGAAAACTTACAAATCATAAATTTATGCTGACATAATAGGACATGTTACAGTAACAAAGAAAGATCATCTTTCAAATTTTTATGCAAACTCAGAAGTATTCAAAATTCAGAAAATAAGCAGAACATGATAGAATGACGACGAAAAGAAGTAGCTAGAAAGTACAGCCTCTCATCTCGGTTTAGAGTAATCCAATCTTCAATTCCACCATTAATTGGACTATCCACAAGAACAACTGACCTCATAGGAGGGCTTGTGTTGCTCACCAAGTCTGGTTTCCCCCACCCAAAATCACTATTGTAAAATCACTCTCAGTGTCGATTAAAATCCGGCATTTTTATAAGTATAACGACCCACTTTCCCCTGTTGTGTCCCTACACCGGTAGATCCCTAGAGCATTACAGTATTAATGCCTCCGCTTTTCTTCTCCCTCAATCTCTCATCTGATCGATCTGTATCTCTCTCTCCATCTCGTCCCAAGTTGTTTCTCAATGGAGCGTTTATAGCCTCCGTTTTTCGGTCCAGTTGCACACCCCTCCGACAAAGTCCCACTAAAGGGACGGGACTCACTCACAAGAAATCAAACACCCAGAATCCCAAAGCAAGAAATTGACCCATCAAACGCGACCCAATGTTCAATTAAAGATGGATCTAATCTTTATAGAGCAAGGGATAGTAAAAATTAATTTACCTAGAAGTCTAGAGATGACCGATGATTTCTAACGGCACTTGATAAAATGTAAGAGAGAATCGAAGAGAATGACTAGCGATGATGGTGGGCCGGTGGCGACAAGTTTCTACGGCGCTGTGCAAGGAAGGGGAAGAGTCTAAGACTCTGGGTGTGCGAGGAAGAGGGAGAGTCTAAGACAGAGACTGACGGGTGACAATGACAATGATGGGCCGGCTCCTGTGGGCCCGTGCGAGGAAGAGGAAAGAGTCCGAAGACGATGACGATTGATTGAACGGCAAAGAGAGAGACACAGAGATAGAGAGAGGCAATTGGGAGTAGCTGCTGAGCTAGGTTTTTCTTTTAACCCTAGCTAAAAACCGGTTCCAAATAGGGATGAGCAAGATAAATTGCCCAAATCAGGACTGGACCGGACTGATCGGTTTGGTCCGGTTCTCGAGAATATTAGTTAGGTTCCTAAAAGTGAAATCAATTTCCGGGCGGTCCGGTTCTTGATTCTAGGGGTGGGAACTGGACCAATAAATATATATTTTTCTAATTTTTTCATATATATATTTATTTACTTTTTAAAAAAATTTAAAAAATAAAAAGTCTAATCTAATTTTTCAAATTCCCTCTTGCCTTTACCAATAAGTGATTGGTCTCATTGAAACAGGTCCACGGTCCCAAGACTAATCGATCCGGTCTCCAATCCTAGAAATTGGGAACTGGTCCTCCCGGTCCGATTTCTAATTTTTGGGTTGGACCGAACCGGACCGGGAATAGCTCACCCCTAGTCCCAAAATCGGTTCCCAAAACGAGTCTGGTTGGTCCAGTTTCTGGGTGGGTCTTCACTTGGAACCGGGAACCAGACCGGTTTCAACTGGTTCCCAAAAAATGGAACCGGTTCTCGGACCGGTTCAAACGTGAACCGGTTTCCGGATCTGTTTTTTGGATGAGTCGATCCGGTTTCCGAGTAAACTCGGTCTGGTTGCACACCCCTAAATGCATCCATATTCATCACAAAGTAATTGTTGATATTCTGAATGTTCATCTTGCTCATGTAATTACATGGGCTAAAACAAGCTCGACGGGTTTGGTATAGTCGCATTGATGCTTATTTTTTTAAAGAAGGTTTTAAAAAATGTCCATATGAGCATACACTTTTTATTAAAATAGGTGATGGAGGAAAGCTGCTTATTGTGTGCTTATATGTGGATGATCATATAGTTACTGGAAATGATCATGCCATGTTTAACAAGTTTAAGAAGTTTATGATGGTTGAATTTGATATGATTGATCTAAGGATGATCCATTACTTTATGGGTATTGAAGTGACTCAATTAGCTGCAAGGATTTTTATTTCTCAAAAGAAATATATTCAAGAAATTTTAGACAAGTTTCAGACGAAGAATTGCAATTCTAAAGTTGGTTTCAAGCTTCTGAAAGATTCCAAAGGAAGAAAGGTGGACGGCACTCTCTACAAGCAAATTGTGGGAAGCTTGATGTACTTGACTCCAGCACGACCTGATATAATGCATGCTACTCATTAGTAGGTACATGGAATGCCCAAAGAGATGTATCTTAATGCTGCAAAAAGAATTTTTTGTTACTTGCAAGGTACTGCTGCTTATGGGCTATTTTATAAGAAGGAAGAGAAGTCATATCTATTTGGCTTTTATAGATAGTGATCATGCTGGAGATCTAGATAATAGAAGAAGCACTTCAGGATATGTTTTTATGCTCGGTTCAGGAGCTATCTCATGGTCCTCAAAGTAGCAACCAATTGTTACTTTATCAACAATCGAAGCTGAGTTATAGCTGCAACTTCATATGCTTGTCAAGCTATTTGGCTAAAGAAGATTCTTAAAGAACTTCAATTGAAGCAACAAGGAGCAACTTCAATTTATTGTGAGAACAGTTCAACCATTAAACTATCCAAAAATCATGTTTTACATGGTAGACAATATCACTTGTTTAATATCTTATGAAGGATGAAGTAATTGATCTTATTTTTTTGCAGAAGTGAAGACCAAGTTGTGGACATGTATACTAAACTCCTCAAGTTGCCTACGTTTTCTGAAGCTAAGAAGATTGATTGGTGTTTGCTTGATGGATAATCCATTTTGAGGGGGGTATCAATTGTTTATTTTTTTTAAACTGAGTATCTATAACATTAATTTAAGGGAAGGAATGTTGGCTAGAATCAATCAATGTAGTTTTCTTTAGAATCAGTTAAAGTTGTTTAGTTTGTTAGGATTATATTGTTAGTGTCCTAGATTATAGGAGTTGGTTTCTTTTGTTGCTATCTTGTAGTTATCATGTTGGTACAAGTGGCCTAGTTACAGATCTGTTGTCAGATGAATAATTAATGCAAGAAGTGAAGCATTTTACTCTTAGTCTCTCTTTCTCTATTCGCTTTAGTGCCTTCTATTGCATCAAAGTCAGCCTGAACGGATTCGGCAAAGCCAGCTACCAGAGCTCCAGTGGAGTCACAATACATGCCAGCCACCAATCCCGTCGAAGTGCCTTTCACCCACGAACCGTTGATGTTGAATTTAAGCTTTCCTCTGGCCGGCGGTTTCCATATTTTAGGTACAGTCGCTCAAGCTTTGCTCTGTTTTCCTGAGCGTGGGTTCCATCTCATATAACTCTTGTGTTGGGTAATGGTTTTCTGCACAATCGTTGGTGGGTCAAGTATCCGGCCTTCAAAGATCTAGGCATTTCTCGCTTTCCAGATCATCCACAGTACTTCGGTAGCGAGCTCTCCCGATGGTGAGTCCCAGCTTGAATTTGGCACTTCCGTTAACCATTTATCCATCCTAGTCATGCCCAAAGAGCTAATTGTGAGGTTGATGCATGGATTTCCTTTTATCTAAATTTCCATTTAAAAAGGCAATGTTAACGTCTATTTGACAAATTACCAGATCATGTATAGAAGCTAAAATCATCATTACTCTAATCATTGTAAGCCATGTTACTGGAGAACAAACATCGAAGTAATCAAGCCCTTTTTTACTATACCTTTTTGCCACTAATCTTGTCTTACAATTATCTAGGGAAATTTTCAAATAATAAGCCAAAGTGAATGAGTTTTCTCAAAAGAGGACCTGGAATGAATATTGTCTCAAATACGAATCTAAAGTGGCTATTTAGTCTCAAACAAGGGCCTAAACTTGTCGGCCGATCAAATCTACACAAGCTAGCAAGCACATGCTTATTCCAGCGGCACAACCAAGGACATAATCGTCCAAAGACATTTATTTTTTCTTTTTTTATCTCTTCACTTTTTTTCTCTTCTTCCTCCTTCACCCACGTTTCTCTCCAGATCTGGCCATCTTCCATGGCCGTCGGCAAGCGTGTAAGCGTCTTCTTGGCTGGCTCTTCGGATATGGCCATCCATGGCCATCGGCTTCGAACGAGCCATCACCGCTCATGGCCATGGCTTGCTGATCTTCTTTTGTCATGAACTCCTCCATGAGCCGGTAGTCCTTGATCCACTCTCGCTTCAGCAATCGGAGCTTGCACTTGCTCAATGATGTGATGGTTGGGCCTTGCAGCGGCCCACAGCCCTTTCTGCTTCTGCTGCTTCTGGTCAAAGTACGAGGGCGATGCCACCACCGGCTCAAACTTCTTCTTTTCTTGTCGAAGCCGTTCTGCTTGCAATCGCCGAACTAGCAGTTGAGGGTTTTCTTTTCGGAGCTAACCATGGCTCTTGGGAGGTCTTTTAGGGTAAAAATCAAGGTGTTGAGAGAGAAATCAGAAGTGATTTTATCAGAAACTGGCTTTGGGAACAAGTTAAATACATGCTTTTAAGTGTAGAGAGAGACGACGGCTCGTTCCGTGTCGGCGGCTATGGACTGCCAGATTTGAAGAGCCGACCAAGGTGATGCTTGAATGTGATGCCAATAGCCTTGGAAGACGGCCAGATCTGGAGGTGAGCTTGAGACTTGCAACTTCCCTCCAGGTATGAAGAAGATGAACAGTGAAAAGACAGGGAAACAAAAGAAAAAATGTCTCCACACAAAAATCTCCATACTCTTGCCGAAGGAATAAGCATATGCTCACGGACCCGTGAGTTCATGCCCTTGTTAAGACCAAATGGCCACTTTAGGCCATAATTTGAAATTAAATAGCCACTTTAGCCTTTATTTAAAACAACACTCACTATGAGCCCTCTTTTTAGAAAACACATTTACATCGAGTCCTTATTTGGACTTTTCCGATTTATCTTTAGTACCATGCGATTTTAATTTTTTTCGTCAACACCCATTTAGAACCTATACTTCTAGTGTTAGGAATAAGATTAGCCAATGACCATGTATTATTTTGCTTAATAGACTTTACCTCAACATCCATTGCCATTTTCCACATATGTGCATCCGGTGTAGACTTAGCATCTTTATAACTCTTTGGATCATCTACCAAATCAATAACAGAAGTGAAGAAATTGGGACCAAAGACTTTTCCTTTTCTTTTTACTGTTAAATGCTAAACATGCTTCGCCAGCTAAATTTGCTTAATAAGATTCGGCCAAAAAAATTTTTGCTTAAAAAGTTGATGTGGCAAATTCCTCTTAAGTGATTACTGGATGCTTAAATAAAAGCCCGCTTAAATAACTTTTGAATTCTAACGTCTGTCAAACTAACTAATAGATAAGAGAATGAAAAAAAGATAACTACTAGATAATTTAAAAATCTCGATCTAATAAATTAAACGAAACAATAATTTTTTTTAGAATATGAAATTATTTACATTCAATGAACTTATGTTGTGTGTCTAATCGACACACAAATATATTCCTTAACTGCCAAATATGGAGAAAATTACCAAAAAAGTCATAAACCTATTATACTATGCCCAATTCAGTCACAAACTTTTCAATTGTGCCAATTTATTCCAAAATATTGTGATGATTTGTCAATATAGTCATTTCGATCAATTTTGATAAAAAAAATCATTGACCTGATGGTCCAGTCAACATTATCCGTCCTATGTGGCATAAAAGGCATTGGCATAGATAAATTTTTTTAAATAATGATTTTTTTCTTTTTTTCCTTTTTCTCTTTTCCTTTTTGCCAATGGCCAGTCTCAAACAATGGTAAGGATCATGACTATTTAGTCGCTTGCCATCATCAAATCGAGATAGTGATCTCGCTTTGGAGAGCCATTGTCCCCATTCCTTTCTCCATAGGGTTCTCTCTCTCTCTCTCCCTTAAATACGAGAAATATTATCTGACCCAACTTGATAACTTTTATTTAGGTCCATATTCACGTTAAGTCTGCATTTTATCATAGTGTGATAACTAAGGTCTCCATACAAGCATTTATATTTTCAAATCTAATAAAGCCTTCATCTTTATGTGTCTACATAATCAACAAAAGCGAACAAGAAATTTCCCGCCCATCACTTTCGACATTTGCCTTGCAATGCCTTCCAATCACATGGGGCCCAACCAAAGGACTCAACCTCCACGGCCAAACCCCCCAAAAGAAAATCGTTGGACCTAGGTTGGCCCATTATGGCCCATGGGCTTGACCAGGCCTAGGAAAAAAAAAAGCGATGCGGCAAGTCACCTTACGGGCCATGCTTGGGCATGGGCCCAACACCAGACTCGACCCCAAAGGCCAAATCCAAAAAAAATGTCCGACCTAGGTCGACCCATTAGGGCCCATGGGCCCAACCCAGGGCCGAGCACAAAGCAAGATGTGGCCCGCCCACCTCATCCATGGCCGTGCCTGGCCGTGCACAGCCCACTGCTGATCCCTATTGACAAGAAAAGAAAGTTGCATCTGCGTCATGATATTCATAAAGTAAATCTCATTCATCCAAAGATGACATAATTTACACTTCTTGTCGGTTCACATTTCCTTGACTCAACACTGATCAGCTAAAAGTTGCTCAAACACAGAACGCTCCAAATAGAAAGCGAAAGCAAAACGGAGACGACAACCACATTTCGAAGCAGAAGTTCCATGGATTCTCCATGAATTTGAGATCTCAAGAATCTACAATTTGTACGGGCACTGTGGACCCTGATAACAAACATGTCGAGCAAAATCAAGATGGATCTTTCCAGAGATGAAAAAATTCAGCTGCGCACTACCACGACTTCCTCCCCTGGCATCTTCCCTGGCGGTGACCGATCCGGAGACGCCGGTAGCCTCTTCAAGAAGTTCCTTGCCGGGAACTCCTTGTCCCACTCCTGGCTCTGATCATCCTCAAAGTTCAATGTGTAGCTTGTCGGATCGTACCCAAACTCCGAGGCAGTGGCCGCAGCGGCAACTTGGCCCTACCTCCTCCGGCAGCTCCCGATCTGAGCGACGAGGCTCTGCCACTTGTCCCGGATCTCATGGGCCGTCGAGTAGAGCCACGCGCAGGGCGATCGAGCCTCCCTGCAACAGCTGCCCTCGTCGCAGCTCGAGGAGGTGGCGGCGTTGTTGCCACCATCGTGGAGGCGGCAAAAGAGGAGGCAGGGGTGGACGATCTGAGCTTGTGGATTAACAGCATTTTGGGTGTGCGAGGATGAGGTCGGAGGGTAATTTATAGGGTGGACGGGATAAGGACGGTGGCACGCGGCGGCACGGGCAACGGAGCGGAGCAGAGAGGCAGTGCAAGTGATGAGGAAAACCGTAGGGATGATGTATAGTGGACAAGTGGGGACGCGGTTCCTCGAGTTAATCCCGCGTGACGTTACGTTTCGTTTGGGTTTTTTTCCCAACTTCCTTTTTGAGGTAGCTTCGTAATTAAGAAAAATTCCAGGGACCAGATAAGGGATAAGTTGCTGCCTGTTTTTTCCTTTTCCGTGTTTGCCGAGATTGAATTTTAATAATTTTGGGCAGCAATAATCCCACTTCTGTGCGATTAACTCCACCCGATTTTCATCGAAAAGACAAAATTGCCCTCGATCATTAGATTGCAATTTAAAGTGGCGGCCCAAATAATTTTACTTTCCTTTCTTTTTAAGTTTTTCTATTTTATGTAGGATTTAGTTATCAGTTTTCTTTTATGTATATAATGGGCTGATAAAGCAAAAAAAAAAAAATTTCTTTGAAGGCTTTCCAAAATAAAATAACGATAACATTCTTCAACGAGAAACTTGTTGGGCCTAGGCTGGGTTAGGCCCTAGCCTAGGCACAAAACAGACATGGCCCGCCGTCGGCACAGCCCACAACCGATCCCTATCGACAAGAAAAAGAAGCTAGCATCCACATCATCCGTAAACTAAATCCAATTCATCCGAGACCAGATTTGCTTCTTGTCGGTTCGCATTTCATTGACACAACACTACTTGATCAGCAAATATTGCTCGGACACAGAAAACTTCCAGACGAAAAGCCCAAGCAAAACGGAGACGACGACGACGGCATATGGAAGCAGAATTTCCATGAATTTCAGATCTCAAAATCGACAGTATGTACAGGCAACTTGGATTCCTCCAAGGACTGTTGATTGCCCCCAACTTGTCGGTCAAAATAAAAAAAAGATGTGTTTTTTTACGGAGGAAACGACTTCAACTACAAGCTACACCTTCCCTCGGCAACTTCCCCGGCAGCAACCAGTCCCGAGACTCCGGCAGCCTCGCCAAGAAGTTCCTCGCGGGGAACTCCTCGTCCGAATCCGGGCTCCGATGGTCCCCGAAGTTGAGCGCGTAGCTCATGGGATCGTACCCGAACTCCGAGGCCGCCGCGGCAGCGTGGCCCCTGCATCCACTGGCGACTCCCAATCCGAGCGACGAGGCCGCGGTACCTGTGCCGCATCTCCGGCAGCGGGAGCTCCCGGTCCGTGGATCGGAGCCACGAGCAGGGCGATCAAGCCGCCTTGTGGTGTTTGCGGTTGCCGTCATCGCAGTCCGAGGAGGCGGCGGCCTAGTGGTAGGCGGCGGCGCGGCCGTCGTGGAAGAGCAGGCGCGGGGAGGATGATGATTTGAGCCTGCGATGGAACAGCATTTGGGCATGCGGAGAAAGAGAGAGAGAGTGGATGGCGATGGGGAAGGAAGGAGCCGGGGAAGAGGGATGAGGGTGGAGGGTATTGATAGGTTCGACGGATATGGACGCCGTCGTGTCGCGGTCCGAGCAGCAGAGCATAGTGACGAAGAAAAAACCATGGGATGAATCGTGGACACGTGGTGACGCGGTTCTCTTCCTAACTTCATTTTTGGGCGGTTTGGTAATTAAGCAAAAGCCGAGGGACCAAATAGCTGCTGATTTTTGCTTTTCCGTGTCTACGAAGGTCGAAGTTAAAATAAGTTTCGGCCGCGCTATTTCCAACTCTTATGTGATTTATTTTTTTTTGTCAGACCAACTCCTATATGATTAAATCCACCCATTTTTAATCAAAAAGATAAAATTCCGCTCAATCATTGAGTTGCAATTTATAAGTGGCGGCCCCGAAATTTTACTTTCTTTTTTTTACTGCTTTTCTGTTTTTATTGCCATATATATTTAAAAGGTACTATGTTTTCTAATTGTGAGATTTTATTTCCATAAAAATTATTTTTTTTCTAAAAGAGAAATTTCCAAAAAATCTACTTCTTGTCAAAGGTGTCGATCAAATTTATGAATAAATTGTTGGATAGAATCTCGAAACAAATTAACATGGACAATTTTTTAGCACAATCATTTATATAAGTTTTCACTTTTGTTGTGCATATCACCATCGAAAAGAAATTTCTTTGAAGATTTTCCAAATTAAAATCACAATTACATCCTCCAACATGAAACTTGTCCAGCCAAAATATAATTCACAAAATAAACTATACTAATTCACAAAAATTCCAAAAAAAAAAATGCCAGGCCTAGGCTGGCCCATGTGCCTAACCCGACCTAGGCACAAAACGGACAAGGACTGCCACCTAATGGGGCCCCCCCGGCACTGACCCAAGTGTGCCAGGTCGTGCCATGCCCGGGTGTCGGCACGGCCCACTATCGATCCCTATTCACAAGAAAAGAAGTTGCATCCGGGTCATCTTTAAAGTAAATCCCATTCATCCAAGATTAAAGTTGCTTCGTGTCAGTTCGCATTTCATTTTGTATGCTTTTTGTTCAAAGGTTCGCACTTCATTGACGGAATGCTGATCAGCAAAAATACTTGACCGCGGAATACTCCAGACAAAAAATGAAAGCAAAACAGAGACTATGATGTCATATCAAATCCATAAATTTGAGATCTCGAAGTCTAAAATATGTACAGGCACTGCGGATCGCTCCAAGGACGGTTGATAGCCCCCAACTTGTGGATCAAAATAAAAAAAAAGGTTTTCTTTCCAGAGGAAACAACTTCAACTACAAGCTACAACTTCCCCTGCAGCAACCGACCTGGAGATACCGGCAGCCTCGTCGAGGAACTTCTCGACGGGAACTCCTCGTCTAACTCCCGGCTCTAATCGTCCTCGAAGTTGAGCGCATAGCTCATTGGATCGTACCCAAACTTCAAGGCGACAACGTGGCCTTGCCTCTGGCACCTCCCGATCCTCGCAATGAGGCTCCGGCACTCGCAACGTACCGAGCGGGGCGATCGAACCGCCTTGCGGCGGTTGCCATCGTCGCGGTCGTCCGAGGATCCGGCCTCGTGGTAAGCGGCGGCAGTGTGGCCGTCGTGGAAGCAGCAGAAGAGGAGGCACGGGGAGGATGGTGATCGGAGCTTGTGATTGAACGACATTTCGACAGAGAGAGTGACGAGCTCGTAGCCTTGGTCTGGTCTGTGCATGTCTGCGAAGAGAGCGAATGGCTATGATGAAGAAGATGGAGAAGAGGGATGTGGTTGGTGGGCTTTATTTATAGGCTGGACCGGACAAGGACGGGGTTGGGAGTGAGGATGAAGAAAACCGAGGGTTGTTCGTTGGGGCAAGCGAGAAGCGGTTTTTTGCCTTGATCCCGCGTGAGGCTTGGGGCAGTTTGGTAATTCAGCAGAAGTCCAGGGACCACATGGCCGCTGCCTTTTTTTTTTTAATCTCTTTTTTGTTTTACCAAAGTTGGAATTTAAATAAAAATTTTATGAATTTTATTAGACCTATCAAATAGGTGGGTCAGATTCAGTCGAAAATGGGTCGAGCCGAATTGATCAATTTACATACAATACAAATCCAATGAATCGTACCCGACTAGACTCATATTAGTAAAATATTTCTATATTTAATCAAATATAGGAAAACTCATACCCAAACTAAGGTGAGAGCACGATATGAGCGAGGACGATTGAGTGAAGGTGAGAGAGAGTAAAGAGAGAGTAATAAAAGTGGATTGAGTCTAGGTAAGTTGTGAACTCATTTAATATTCATATTATTTCAAGCCTTACCATCTATGACCTATTTACCGAATATATAACTAACACATATAACAATCCAACCTAACACATATGGGTTAAAGATAGAGATTTACGTCCCATTTTGACAGGTATATATTTCATCGTACGGCCATATGAATAGAGAGAGTAAATTGTGACTTCAAGGTCATGACTTTCAACCTTAGTCCCCTAAAGTAGCCATAATGCGGGAAAGATGATTTATTTGAAGTTAGAGAATCCGTAATCCTGGGTTTAGATCCAAAAAGAAAATCAATAAGATTTGAAACATCAAAGACTAAACAAGTATAACTTGGAGGCAAGACGACAAAATAGAGGGGATTGATCAGAACGTTCGATTTTTCACATGATATCAAATAAAAAACCTGAAAATTCGAATCACTCTATCACCTCCCACGTTACTATCACTTTTCAGCTTATTTTTTAAATTTCTAGCCAAATACAAGCTTCAAGCCAAGTTAATGCATTTTCTTTTTGAAGCAGATAGGTGATGTTTAGGTTAGCTAAACCAATAACTTGGTGTGTTGATGCATCTCTTATACACATGTTGATGCGCAAATCAATCCCAAGCTTGAGAAAGTGTGTTACATAAAACGATCTGCATACACAAATAAATTGTGAATCGAGAGTTCAACCTGGGTTACTCCCGAAATTAAAGTTGGTAAGAATGAATCATTCTGTTCCCTACATGCCCTTGCACTAATCTCCACTTAAATCTCATTCATGTGAACACTAGCTCCACTTCTAATGGTGGTTTCATAGACTCCAAGCTGGTTTTGCACATATCTAGAATTTGCTTGCTCTCTCTCTCTCTAGTTATTATAATAAACGAGATGTCCCATGGTGCATGAATGAAACGAGAGCACGATGAATGCTTTCCCTAATACTCAGTAGGTACGACATGATCATTATAATTAATTAATAATTAAGAATGATGGGGTAGTCGTGTTTGATTAGGATTCTACTTCTAGTAATTTACGAGCCGAGCAACTAACGTGATGGTAGGGGTCGTGCGGCTCTTGAAGTACAAGTCCACATATGAGAGGGCTCCATGTCAGTGTGGATTGGAGTGAGCGCTCAAGGGAATGGTTCATGCACCCAATGCCGGACGCTTGCCCACCCGGGAAAATTATGAAAAAATATTAAATTTATTGTATTTGCATCGATTTAGTTCTAAACTTTTCAATTATACCAATTATGTACCAATTATGTCATAAAAATTTTTATGTTTTGTCGAAAATCGCCGCCGCGGACATCAGTATTGTCAATTAAGATGATCAATATTGATGTGGACAATTTTTATTTTATTTTTTTTTCTTCTTTTCTTTTCTTTTCTTTCTTTCTTTTCCTTTTTCCTTACAAGCCCAGCAAGGGCTGCTAGCTAACCCTCACTGGCCAATGGATGAAAGTAACAAAAAAAAGAAAAAGTGAGAAAGAAAAGAAAAAAATTCAGAAATTTTAAAAAAAATTATTAAAATTGTCTATGTCACATCAGCTATGCCACGTAAGACAGCCGACGTCTACGTCAACTATTTCTAGCTAAAATTGGCCGGATAGACTTAATTAAGAAAACGTGAAAATGTTTATAACTCAATTAGCACAATTAAATGGTTTCAGATTAAATTGGCACAATTGTAATAGATTTATAACTTTTTTGGTAATTTCCCCTTCCAAGATAATTTGGTACAAATAATAGGGAAATGTGTCATTTGTTTCTAGGAGTGTATTCAAGTCGAGTCTGGTCATATAAAGTGCCCTCGAGCTCGGTTAGACTCGATTTGTATGCACGACATTGACAACTCGACTCGAGCATAATCAAGTATTAAAATTTATGCTCGAGTTCAATTCGTCCAGAAAAATTGCGATACTCAAGCTCGACTCAGATAAAGTTGGATCCCCGTTATCCATATAGTAAACCCACGTTATCCATAAAGTAAGTTCATTCATCCAAGACAAAATTACTTCTTGTCGGTTCCTATTTCATAACACTGATCAGCAAAAATGCTCGATCACATGGACAAAAAGTGCAAGCAAAACGGAGACGATGATCGAAGCAAATTTTCCATGAATTTCAGATCTCGAAATCTACAATATGTACAGGCACTGTGGATCGCTCCAAGAACTCCGATATAGCCCAACTTGCTGATCAAAATTAGAAGGATCTTTAGAGAAAATGACTTCAACTACACGCTACGACTTCCCTCAGCATCTTCGCCGGCAGCAGGCTTTCCGGAGACACCAGCAGCCTCGCTAAGAAGTTCCTCACCGGGAACTCCTCATCCGACTCCCGGCTCCGATCGTCCTCAAAGTTGAGCGCGTAGCTCATCGGATCGTACCCGAACTCCGAGGCCATTGTGACGTGCCCGTGCCTCCACCGGCACCTCCTGATCTGAGCTGACGAGGCTGCAGCACCATTGCTGGATCTCTGGCAGGGGGAGCTCCTGAGCCGTGGAGCGGAGCCACAAGCAGGGCGATCGTTTTGAATGCATCATTTTGACTTTTTCTTCGTCGGTGAATGATTAGTATTGGCTTTCTCTATTTCAATCTCAATCTCATTCGCCAGCCACTAGGAAAGTTTTATACTCAGTCTAAGTAACAAAGCTAGTGCCTTACTCCACAGTACATGTATAGCATCTGCAACGTTTAGCACAAAGGAATCCACAACGACCCCGAGATTTGGTGTGCATTGACTCAACTTTCCCCAGTTCGCCCACCCAACAAACAATAGGTTTCGCATTGTTCTCTTTCATTTGGTCAAAGGCCAATCCATGTATTTGCAGCCACACCTGCAGTTCATGAAAACAGAGGTCCTCTGGTCTCCTCTGAGCATCCCATCTCTGCAGGTTTATGCGTTTTCCCCTAATCGACCAAGGGCCAGAACTCAGCACTCTCCTTGCTTGGTGCCAATCGTGAAACCGGAACAAATACATCTTCTCATTTTTAAGGGTTGTGGTAATCTCACCCATACCAGCCCAGGTTTTCCTTCAAACACTAGCTATGCAGTTTGACTCAAGCACTTCTCCGACAAAATCCTTCCAATTTAAACCATCTCAGCTTCCTCATCATCAAGTTGCTGCAAAACCAAATGATCCCCCAGAAGATTGTCTACCAGAGAAACATGCGATGTTAAGGAAACCTCTGCAGGCATCCTGTAATGAGAAAAAAGAAATATATTAGCAGAGAATAAATACAGAAATGTCATCGAACAGTTGATAGGGATAGTGTGTAGTGATAGGAAAACTAATGCGACGAAACAATTCCAAAGAGACATAACTAAAATAGAAAGCAGATGGAAATAACTAATGATGATAGAACGCAAAAATGAGGATATTGGATGATCGAGAAGAATGGGGGGTGACGATCATGGAGAAGGATAGCTGAAAGAAAACATCATTCTGATGTAGGGAAAGCTCTCAACAAAGAGAGAACCTCTCACAGAGGGGAGAGACACAAATCTATGTATACCATCCTGAAGAGAACTCAATATCCCATTCTTTTGGGAGCATACATGCTAGAAAGCTAACATATGAAATTAAGAGAAAAACGGTTCTCGTAATTTCTAGCTTACAAAAGCTCTGTTCATAAAATCTCCTGATTTAAATTGCATACACGTACTTATGTGCAATCAATCTTGAGCTTCAGTGGCCGAAAAATCAAACTTGAGCTTCACTCTTTTAATGCCAATGAACTTCCATTGTTTTTGCAGTGTTCTACTTCAACGCAGGGTCACACAACGTCGTGAACATGTCAAATGGTGAAAATAATAACTGCAACAGTGCTTCTACATTCACACACCAATCAACGGACCAGCCACCTTTTCCCTCAACAAAGCCAGCAAGCATTACTTTGTCTACACCTTTGCTAACAGTGACCATTGCACTCAGGGCCAAAAATTAACTGTCACTGTCAATGAAACTTCCACCACCCTGACCTCCAGTCCAGCTGGATCCCTGTAACTGCCGGCACCAACCATTGGGACCACCACATCTCCGCCACCACCTGGAAGTGATGCTTCATTTCTCTGTGTGACACTGCTAGTCCCTTTCATGTCCATTGCCATAAGCTTATTATGTGAGTTCATTATACATGAGGATCATTATTTCTACCAGATATAGGTGAACTATTGATAGATCATGAGATGTTGCTCCTCATCATAAAGCGAATAAACTCGTTAAAATGCTTCTATAATTCCAGCATGATTCATATAGATAACATTGCTCAAACTTGAACTAGTTCATTAGTTTCTTTGAAATACATATATGGTTCTCCTCCCAAATTCTGAAGTTAGGCTCTATTCGCAGCTCCAAAATCATGAAGACAAAGATTATTAGAAATGTTAGCACGCAGCAGGAGACAAAAACTTGCATACTAGAAAGTCGAAATAGAGCATCACTAGAACAAATCCTCATTGGCATAGCGAAAAAATCCCACCATTGGAATGACAGCAAAAGAGTAAATCACGTGGTGACAGGAAAAATCGTGTGAATCTTGTTAGGATCAAATTCAACACAAATGGTTGATTGAGAACTCAAAATGACAATGAAACTATGAACTCACTCTTGCGGCCTTGCAGCATATAAAATTCACACCTGATGGATTAACTTGAAACAACCCGACGAATTTTGGGGATCCAGAGCACTACAAGTCCAGCAGCATGATCGCTCTCCTTTGCATGTGTTTTTGCACTTTGCCTGCAGAAGCTTCCTTAATAATCCACATGTCAATCAGTAAATTACTTTGAGCAATCATATGAGAACACACAGAAGAAAATTACAGTTGTAATATCACAGAACAATAAAAAAACCAATTCAAGCAATCAGGATAAGCAAGCAAATTCACATCATTCCTAAGTATGGGATTTCAGTTGTCCACCTTAAGAAACTGAGATGACTATGGTTAAAGGGATTTTCTCAAAGAGCTGCTTGTTCTTTCAATGTTTTGTAATTTCCACCATAACAACATCACGTATAAGCCAGTATGCCTGTCATTATAAGAATCAACAGAAGATAAAAGTTTAACTCACCATGTAAACAAAACAAACACGTTATAGATGACCTGCAAGCAAGCAGAACAACATTCAATACAAAACTTATGATCTAGTCCTCCAACAAGGGCTGCCAGTTACATTCCTACTATGATCAAGAGAAAGATTTCATTCCAACTGAGGAACATGAATCACTCAGCAATGTTCAAAAAATAATCACTCACGGATGATTCACCAGGACTGCCAGCTTCATTCATGATTTTATCAAGTCTAAGATTTTGCCTTATTAGGGGACAAGGATCAGTTTCAAATATCGAACTATCACCAGAATGTGATCTCATGAATACCCGACGTAACAACTGCTGATATTCCATATGAGGAAAGCTCAAGACAATTCAGATATTGGCTGTAGCAACTTGCATCTGGAAATGTCATAAGCTTGTGGAAGCTCCAAGTCTCCAAGCCCTCAAGGCTCAATTAGTTTGTCGCAGTCTCGTGCGACAATTGACGAGCATCATCAAATCTCTATACTTTATAGGTGGCTTGATCCTTTGAGCCCTGAGATGTCTGATAATTTCCAACGAGCTGTCACTATCAAGTTCCTTAAATCTTCCAATTTCGACACATCTGGGAATTTCGCTAACAACTTGCAGCCTTGAATACACAAACTTTTGCAGGATGAGAATATCTCTAGGCTTTGAATGTAATCACAGTGGTTGATTTTCAACCTGTTCATGGTTTTCAATCACAATAGATCCGGTAATCTCCCAAGGGAAGTGCAACAACAGATATCCAATATTACCAAAAAATCCAGCCCGGCAAGGTTGCGTTTCAATTAGACTTTTGCAGGTTGCAACATGAAAGCCCTCAAATTCTTTAAACTGGAAAGGTGTGGTTATCATTCGATGGATGTGCAATTAGAGATATCTAATCTTACCAATAACAACCTCTCAAGACTCTGAATTTCAACCAGATTCCTGCAGTCTGCAGCATAGAATCCCTCTAGACATTTTTAACTTGATAGGTCTGTTTATCTTTTAATGGATTGAAAGGTCTGGTAATCTTTAATGGACATGCATCTCAAGACATTAAAACAACCCAAAGATTATAATTAATCAATCAAGGCCACGAACTTCAACTAGATTCTCGCAATTTGCAGAGTGAAATTCTAAGTCTTTAAACTGGAAAAGTCTGGTAATCTTTTAATAGAACAGCACCCAGAGATATTCAATCTTGCCAGTAAATCCAACCTGTAAAGACCATGAATTTCAACTAGATTTCGGCAATTTGCAGCATGGAATCTATCAATGGACGCGCATCCAGAGATACAGAATGTTTCCAGATATTCTATATGGATCAAAGCCTCAAACTTCAACTAACTTCTCGCAGTTGGCAGCATCTGATTCTTTTAGATTCTTTAAACTTAAAAGGCCAAGTGATAGAATGAACATGCAAACAGAGATATCCAAACTTACCAGACTCTTGCAGTTTGCAACACATGATAGCCTTAGATGTTTCGAACTCGAAAGGTCCCCTGAATCTCAACTAGATTCTCGCAACTCGCAGCATTTGTTTCGAAGTTGTAAAGCAGCACCTTCTTCATTCATTTTCTGCACAAGTGCGTCTAAAGAGCTGAGCCAAAATGATTGTCAATGGCCCAACCGAGGGAACCTTTTGGTGGCTCACCACCTCCTCCCTGCATTACCCAACATATGAGGTCAGAGAGACATAGAGCAACTGTAAGGATCAAAATTTGTCAAACATGCACTTACCTGAATTGGAGCAAGATTATTCCAGACTATGGAGTGATTAACATGACCTGAACATAGGTTACATCCACAAAATCGTAAGAGGAGCAAAATCAAAAGGATAATAACGGGCTAAGCGGCAAAAGCTAATCTTTAATAGTTGACTACGCACATAGAGAAAATAAAAAGAAAATTTAAGATTGTTGGATAATTTATAAAAACAAGAAGAGGTAATAGAAGGGCCGGTGCAGCCATCAGTGCTCTTAAGAAAAACACAAAATTTCTGAAATTGTTTTCAAACAATAGACCTGAATGAAGCGTGTTTCAAAGGTGATGAAGTTCTGTAAGAAAGTTCAATCACAGTTGTGGTTCAACATGCCTTTGCCAAACTGCGTGAACTACCACTACAATGCCTATGAAGCTTGCTTAAAAATGAATTGATAATATCTGATACAACATTTCACACTTATTCATCACATGCTGTAAATTATTCATATGAAAACAAAACTCAGAAACCCTAATTTCACCTCTTTTCCCCTTTCATTTAGTTGGTAGCAACTACAATAAGAATGTGATAACAAATAAAACCTACCAATACACAGACTAATCTAAGCAACAGTCTTCAGGATGGAAAGACAACCCTCAACAAAGTTTTCCTCCTAGTCAGTAAGCACGACACAATCTGCATGCGGTCACATTCGAACACCACCCATCCTCGCTAGTGCCATATAGATCCAAAACTTGTCACTCTGTACATTCTATAGTACTATGGTTCATCAGGAGCACCAGCGCACCATTCACATCAATATGGAAAAAGCTATTGACAACCAATCAGACATTGGTGAGCAATGGCAGACAAATACTGAAAAACCAGGAACTTTGGCTCTAGAGGGGAGCTAACCCATCAAGAATTTGACATGAGCCGAGACTGCAGATAATAGATTTGTCTTACCGAGTGCTGGCAAAGCCAGATCAGTCACTTTATATACACTACGTGTTTCCTCGCAAAGGATAGCTCATCTTTGAAATGTGCCGCTTCTTATATTCAATTGTCCATGAGTTAAATTCTCGACCACCTTTCACTCTCAATTTCATTGAATCTCAAGAAGCTTTCATCACAAAAAACGCCTTCCTACAGTTCACTAACCTTAAATGGAACAAAGTGGAGAGCATTTTTCCTGTTCATCTGTTTCGCTGACAAATAAGACTATATGCTAAATCATGTTCAGCTACTGTGACCGAAACCTTAACAGCTCTGCCTACTGCCTAGTCCTCATCATTTCTCAGAGGGAACACATTAAGTCACTAAGGATTGGCCCCAAACGAGAAGTCAAGCACCTCCTCAGCAAATTTGACTCTGGCAGTTCATTAAGGTCCTGTTTCTATGCAACGGCAGGCAACAGTTAAAGAACAATCCGAACACTTGTCGAGTCCGCGTCAGACAAGAGAATGCTCGATCAATTGTCGCTCCTGACAAATTTCACCCTCACTTCCTTTGAACTTAGAAAGCAAACAACAAAAACTAAATCCCGGACAGAAGGAACGAAAGAAACAAGAGGACAAAACAGAAAAGAATCGAACCTCCGCCATTGAACTTGATAGGCGCTCTGCAACTTATTAATAACGACGGCCGGAGCGTCGCCCTCGCCCATGGCATCGTGGAGCTGCTCGAGCACCTCGTTGGAGGCCTGGCGGTGGTGGTGCTTCTTCTGGCGGTGCAGCTGCATGATCTCGCCGCTGATTGCGGTCTGGAGAGCGCCGTTGTCGCAGGGGAGATCGGGGAGAGAGGGAAGAAGGTCTGAAGGCCGCGGAAGCCGCCAATTGGAGCCGAGGCCTGAGGAATTTGGGGCTCCTTACCTCTGGACAATCTGGATAAACAGGTCCACTAAAAACAGAGCCTATTCAATGTCGTAGAGCATCCATAAACCAACAACCTTGCGACCGGTGGCTTTTCTTAGCCCAAAGGACTTGTCGCGGATCAATTCGCGTAAGCGCTCCCCGCGGGACAAATCAACCTCCCGATTAACAGATCGAAGATAAACCTTGGATAGTCGGAAGGGAAGCTCGGGGAGACATTCAAGTGGACGGCAATCGAAAAGAGTGAGTTCCTCGAGAAGGGTTAGTTTGGAAAGAAATGGTAACGATGGACTTGGAAAATCGATGTGCAGAGCTGTTAAGCTGGAGGGCGGTTCCGGTATTCCTCCAAGGTTTTTGCAACATACAAGGCTGAGATGTTGGAGAGACGAGAGCTTAGAAATGCTTTCTGGCAAGTCCAAAATGCCCGATCCGTCTAAATCAAGCTCGTTTAGCGAAACCAGTTCGCCTATATTATTAGGCAGTCCTTTTAGATTTTCGCAACATACTCCACTCAACCTTTTGAGTTTCGCCAGCATTCCAATGGCACTAGGCAATTCCATCACGCGAGTTCCATTAATGTCCAAGATCCTCAAATTTTCTAGATTCCCAATACTTTCAGGTAATTTTGTAATAGATGTGAACCCTAAATCCAGCTCGGTCAATGATGCCAACTTTCCAATCGAGTCAGGGATCTCTCTCAACGACACACATCCCCTTAGGTCAAGGCAAGACAGAGATGCTAGATTGCCTATGGAGCTAGGTACGAGAGCTAATGATTCACAGTCAGAGGCATCAAGAGTCTCCAACGCCTCCATAGAACCAATGGATTCAGGTAATTCTTCAATCCCTGTCTTTTGTAAGTTCAGCTGAGTTAACGACACAAGGGAGCCCATGGATTCTGGAAGTTGAGCAAATTTATCACAACTTAGGTCATCTAAAGTCTTTGGCTTCATCAAACAACATCTCAAAATAGGATTCTCTTTTATAGCGGTGTCATTTATGAGAAGTTCCCTCGATTCTTCCATTCTTCCTACTCTTGCTGGTAGCTCCCTCAGTTCCCGACAACACTCGACGTTCAAGGAGACGAGAGTCTTGATATGCCAAATAGAATGATGAATTGCTTCCAAACTCTGACAGCTTTTAAGAATCAAAATCTCCAAGCTTTTGAAAGCAGACAAGTCGGGAGTTCTTCTCAAATGTCCACAATACGAGAGGTCTAGAACTTTCAGCTCGGTTGCCATCTGAAAGAAACAAAGGAAAACCTCAGTGAAATTGGATAGCTGCAATGTGTGATTTTCCACTATTCCTTGTTTTTTTTATGAGAATCTATAATATTCTTGAAAAATACCTATGCTCCACTACTCATTCACAATTGTTTTATTTTATTTTAAATGTTCTTTAATAGTATTAGGCTACACCACCATATTGATTTTTTTGAACATATCCATTGCAAAAAGAATGTTAGTGACGTACAAGGGCCAACCATGTTTATTTTCGAACAAATTTTCAAAAAGAAAATATATTCAGTTTTCAAGAGGTATGGTGATGCCGTTGATTAGACACAAGCAAATTTTATTATCAAAAAGCAGATGACACTTCAGTAACATGTAGTTTAATTATGAAAAGCAATTTTTTAATGTTATATGTACAAGATATAAAGAATGTTGTATTCCAGAAAAAAAAAATTTAAAGCCACTGGAAGGATAACTTTATTACTCTCATAACATTAATAATTTATATTTGTGTTATACAGTGACGACTTCCATAATCAAGAATTATAATGATTCAATATTTCGTGCAACAAGTCAAAGCAATTCAAAAATTATATCCGTTACTCTAAGATTAAAATGAATTCAGAATTTTAGCATGAATGTACAACACAAGTCACTGGGTGGGAGTTTCTGTTTCTCCAAGAAAGAAGATTGATATAGAGATATAACAAGAATCGCACAAAAGACATGCTTTTGCACGGGGAGAAATTATCTTAGAAGCCATAAACCAACTAGATTAACAAAATACAAAATAGGCACAATTAAGTAATTAAAATTTTTAATAGATGTTAATTAATATAGTATTTTTTTTCTTTTTAGTATTGTCTAAGGTTAAGCATGACGGGTTGTTGAGTTTTATCAATTAAACATATTAAGGGGCAGAAGATTATGAGTATTTAGATAGCTATAAATTCCTCTTCTATTTACCTAAAAATCCTAAATCCGAGGAACGATATTAAACCTTTATAAAAGAAAGAAAGGAGAATTGGGTGCGATTGCACCTTCGGTAACACGTTATTATTCACAACAAATATATCTTCTCAATTTCTTACCTTGAGTGGATCCCATCCTCCCCAGTACTCTGTAATGTCACTTTTTGATAGATCGAGTATGACTAATTTTTTCGGATGAAAGTTGGCCACTTCGAAATATGAGGGACAATTCTGCCACCGAAGCCATCTTAATTGAGGAAGCAAGTTTTGGAAATCTCCGGTGAAATTTAGATTGTCCACTTGAAGGAACCTCAAGTTGGTGAGTTCATTAAATTGTTCACCTCGGTAGCTTTTTCTGTCCCAAATGCCAAGACTAAGGGCCTCAATCTCACCAATCCCGCCATAATAGTGAAGACAAAGGGCCTCAATCTTACTAGTGCCCTACAATTACAAAACATTGTGGACCATAAGTTTTAATTGATGAAATGAGACCAATTCTATATATAAAAAGAAGTATTAATTTCAATTTGATATCATACTATTACGGTGTAGGCTTTTTACTTTCATCGAATTTGAGAAGAATAGGAAAGATCAAAGTCTTGAAACTGAAGTGCGCAACAGAAGTTAAAAGTACTTCGATTGTTAAAAGATCTAAGTAGAATACTTATGGATCTGTCAATCCCACTTATCGTAAAATCTCAACTTTTTCCTTCAAATGTCTTATTTTAATTCACAGATCTTACCACATATCATGTGTCACTTAGTTGTACACATATATTAGTTTTAGTTACACATATTTTATAGGAATGCAAACAATTGAGGGATTTATCATTTATTATGTGCAACGGGTCATTTTTTATAAATAAATAATATTAAAATCATATAGTGACTATAACGAAATGTGCAATAAGTGATGACTGTTATGATTGAAAAGTTGTTTGAATATTCATTATGAGAAAATATTTTCATAAGTAAATGATGTAAAATAAATCGGTAAAAAGTTATAAATCATAATAGCTCATATTTAACACGTAAATGATATAAAAATACTAAATATGTACTAAATAAAATGCTCACTAAGAGTTGACCATTGTAGATATATCTATAATAACGTGGTAGTCAAAATTTGACAATAAATGTTATTAGAGCGTTCATATAAAATTATCCATCATCACAAAAAAAAAATAGCAAATTCATAGAAAAAATTATGTACTACGATGAAAAGACTATAGAATGAAAACAATAAATGTTTAGAGTCAATGTTGAGCATATATCGTAGATAAATATGAAAGCCACATCAATAAATTGATGGGATCAACTAGCAGTTGACGATAAAAGACTTGATTGTACAAATTGTGAAAAATAAAAGACTACATTGAGCATAAAAAAAGGGATAGGGGACTAAATCGCCACAAGCAGCGATACTTAGGAGACTAAATCTGTACTTAACCTTATTTGGAAAATACAGAACAAGGATAGCTAATCATCACAAATGGATGGAGGTCTCATTTATCATAGCAAACAACTCAAAAGAAGTTAATACTCAATAAAAGGAAAAAGAGCGAAGAAACCTCACAAGAAATCAAAAGAAGAATCCAAACATCAAACACATGCATCAAACGGATATGCGAAAAAAGCATGGGCCCGAACAATTTATAAATGTAAGGTTTTCTCTGAAAGTGCTTTGCCAAACATTATGGTTTTTCTTTGTAGTTTTGTTGTTGCGTTGAAGTTATCAAAAGGAGAGTGTCCTCATCATGTACTACCAGGTAAAGATATAAATCAATGATCAATGACCAAGAAATTTCTGCTCAATTATGTCCTAGAATTAGGCAAAAACAGCTTCTAATTGAAAGAGCTCTTTTGCTTGTAAAAGTGAAAAGTTTTGGAGACCGACAATAATCTTATCTCAAACAAGAAAGAGAAGGACTCGCGTTGACTAACCAAGACAAGTAGAGATAGCTCTTACCTTGTTGTTGTCAAGCACATCCGAGGCTTCCTCACAAATCCATAATCTGCTGCGCTTTTGAGGCTCCTTTGGATCATCTAGACGAACAATTTCCCTTCCGAGATCTCTCAGTTGATCATGCATCATTAGATTGCCCTTTTCATCAATTTTAATTAGCGACATAAGGCTCAATACTTCAATTCCATTCTCCGGGAAAAATTCACAGGCATCCCACATATAAGTTGCACTTTGTTTAGATGATCCAATGCAAAAACATGCTATATCCAAAAATATCTGTTTCGTCTCATAATCTAGTGATTCATAACTTATCATCAACGTATCTTGCACTTTCTGGTCAGGCACTTTCTTTAATTTCTTTAATGTATCTTTCCATGTTTTATTTTTCTTTTCACGCAAGAAAGAACCTATAACTTCAAGAGCTAAGGGAAGCCCCCCAGTAGTAGACACGATATCACGAGAGATAATCTCATAATCACTGTGAGGAGAATCCTTTCGAAATGCATGTCTACTAAATAAAATCAATGATGGATCCAAAGGCAACTTCTCCTGTTCGTACATGTAGGCTGCCCTAGCCTCGTCAAGAATACTCTTGTTTCTAGTAGTTATGATGACTATACTTCCAGATTTAAACCAACTACTATCTCCAGCCAAAGCATTCAAGTGAACCTTATCATCCATATCATCAAGAAGAATTAGGACTTTCTTACTTATAAATCGAGATTTGATAATACGGATTCCATCATCGACATTATACACATCATCTGAACTTCTTAGTATATCGTGATTGAGCTGCTTTTGTAGCCATTCAATACCCTTGCGTAGAGATGTTTCTCGAATATTTGTCACAAAGCTAGTATGTTCGAAACGACTGGAGAGATTATTGTACAAAACCCTTGCAAGAGTTGTCTTACCGATACCGCCCATTCCATAAATTCCAATAATCCTTGTATCATTAAATTTAGCATCTATGAAGCTCATAATTTCTTCTACACGATTATCAATTCCGATCAACTCTTTGGGAACAATTAGTTGAAAAGATCTTTTTAACTCGCCTATGACTTCTCTGACAACAATTTTAACTAATGCTCCTTCATGCCTATCAAAAAACACCGAATTTCAATATAGGATGGCAATATTTATATTCTTTTTTAAGTAAGATCTAGTTATGAGAAACCAAACAATGTTTTAGTTGAGGATAACGTACCCATCATCAATTTTCTCCGATTCCCATCCTTTTAAGGAACTGACTTCTTTGAGCGCTTCTTCCCATTCCTTCACAACCATTTTGTCCAAATTCTCTTTATGTGCATTGATAGCATCTCCAAATTTTTTTGTCAGAAGTCGCACCTGTGAGGGTTCCACTTTGTAAAATATGGGCAACACTACTTGCCTTCTGCTTCTCCTACACTTCAACATCTGAACAAGCTCGCGAAGGCACCATTTGCTGGAAGCATAATCCTCAGATATAATCGGGATCGAGATCTTAGAGTGCGTAATACTGCAGAGGAGCTCCGGACCAATCTCCTCACCAACACGGAGCTCATTGTCATCTCTGAACACTCGAATTCCTGCATCAACAAGGCTAGTATAGAGATAATCGGTAAAGCCTTTACGAGTGTCTTTCCCTCTAAAGCTCAAAAATACTTCGTAGTCATTTCCTTTCGGCTTTTTGGTTCCACCGCCTTCATAATCACCTACATGTGGAGAGGTCGATGAGGAAGATGCTCCGTATAACGGATCTTCTGAATGAGTGGATTCTTTTCTTTCCATATCGAGATTGATGCAGCAAAGCCTCAAAAGAAGACGAATATGGAAGATCTAAGAATTGCAGAAATGTCTCTTAGAACTCAATTGAGAGCTGCATTAAAGAAAAAAACAAAAGTTCTCATACAACTCATCAAAAAATATGGAGCGATCAAAAGAAGGAAGAGAGAAGAGGAGAAGAGCAATGAGTCACCGATTACCTAAGGAGTGCTCAAACGACACGATCCACACGCTGCTGTGATCTCCGCCGATTCTCAGCCTTCGACATTGCATAACCCACGCGCAACCCTCTTTATTCTGCGTGCTTGAAGAAAAGCTGGGTTCTGGCCATCCAATGATCCAGGACTCATCATGCCAATTGAACCGCTGCGATGCATGCGGCACGGAAAAGTCAATTATTGCTGGCGTGCTTTCTGTAGCACTGCGTGGAAGATGCGTGGAACTTAATGAGCACTACTGACGTGCAATGCATTGGTGCTTTTATTGAAATGTCAGATCCAGCAAGCCTTGACTTGACCTGCTTTTTCTATTAACAAATAAAAGTGCAAAAGAAAGCTAACTAGCTATAATCACATGCTCTTGGTGCTAAGGTAGATGAGTCGATGACAGAAACATATCAATCGTCGGATTGAATTAGAATTTGTTAAAAAAAAACGTCTGTATGACACTTAATATTCAAATAAGGAAAGTTTATTATTCTCAATCTATAATCTGATTTGTTCTTTCTAAAAGAGATTTCTCCGAAAAAGTAACTCACAAGCTAAATCTCTCTCAAAATAATTTGAGTTTCTTAAACTAAATATCATCACGTTACATCAAGCCTAAAGATTATCTAGTCATCATTTACCTCTTGTCCAAGACAGTTTTGTCTTTGTCCTTAAATTAATATTTTTTTAACCAAAAAAATTAATAATTTTTTTATGTTTTACATAAATTTTATTCTTTCAGTATCGGCCAACGGATTCTCCATGATCGAATATTTATTCAATAATACATTTTTACTTTGTTTTTTTTTTGTGGAACTTTTTTTCATTTGATGGGGACATTCTTCTTTTGCTTAGATTTTAAGCCAAGATCATCACCTACAATATCTAGACTTTGACCAATTATATTGTTGTGATCTCCACCATTCTCTGCCTGCCACGTTTTGTTACCAATGCATGGCACAATCTGCTATTAAAAAGAATTATAGGGCAATTTTTGCAGCATTATGTGGAGGGTGCGTGGAAACTACGCAGGTGCTTCTTGACACGACTTGCTTTTTCTATTAATAGAAAATATACAAGAAAACACACCAACAATACGATACTCGTAAGTGGTTAGAGAACTGTGTAACTGTGTTACATATGTTCATGTTGGCAAATTGGCGTTAGAATAATCTAAAGAAAAGTGCCCATTTTTATAGCTCATTTGATTGGGATTACCGTAAACGAAGTTCCTATCTAATTTCTTGATTGCTGACGGGTGACACCGGCTTAATTTCTTTTGCCCTTTTCTGTGGTTTAGCAGACACAAATTAAGTTGAAGCAACCGCTGTCAATTTTTTTTCAACAATCTCCAGAGAAAGAGATGATGGCAATTTTTAGGACGAAAACGTTAAGAGGAGTATCTTATACCCTTTTTAGCATCCGGTCATTTTGTAAAATGTTGTGCTGATTTGTCTATTCAATTCGATTTCTTTACAATCAAGTTGCATGATATATGTGTGTATATAGAGAGATATCTGTGTACATGTATCACAACTTAACAAATAGTGGACCATTACTATGAAGAAACCTTTTTAATTGGTGAAATTTTTCAATGTCTTCCTTATGTAATTCCAACTACTTGATTAGAGAAATGCTATACCGCATTCATTATAAACTTCTATTGTATCTCTTTCCTGTCTCCCTCTAACCAGTGAAAAATTAACAAATATAACATCATAATAGCATAGTAATGTACGACATTACGACACGTCAAAGTAATTAAGTACAAGAACATCTTGTTCTATGACCTTATGATATATTATTGTAATCAAGTGCGAAAGTAATGTGAAACAGAAGCGTGCACCTAAGAATTTTCAAAAGATGAGTGGGTCCCTTGCCAAGTGACTTGCTTTTTTTTATTCCTCACCCACTTTTTTGAAGGTTGAAGCTATTTTTAAGCTAAAGGGATTATTCTTTTCAATCCGCAGCTCCAGGAAGCTTCAAAGAAACTTTCATGACGCGTTATGAATAAGAACTCTTTTTAAAATTTAATTTTCTTGTCTCAGCAATTTGTCGGTTCCTTCTTTTTGTCCTAAAAAGAAAAGGTTCGTTGATGTCATGGGTAAAGCTCATGTAATGGAATCTTCACTGTTCAATTGGTATGGTCAAATTTGTGTCGTCAGCGACAGCGACGACCCTTGCTACCACCTAAGAAAGCCTTTTTTTTGTGTTTCTAACGAAGGAATCAACACAAAGTGATAAGAAAAGAAGAAGGAAATATCGTACGCAATTCATTGTACTTTCACGGTAAAACTAACAATTCAAAGTCGCACAATTTAAAATGTCGTAATTTTTTCAATCGTATTCTTTTGAGCAAACAACATTATAAGGGGCATCAGGTTTGATATTTTTATTATGAGAAAGCCCACTAAATATAGATAAGCCCACCTATGATGCCAATCAGTGCCCAAATAGATGAATCAAATATGTGTTATAGGAATTAAAAAATATTAGATGAAAATTTAGAGCTAGGCGTATCAATAATACCGTCTTAAAGATAGTGATTTTCTCAATAGGTTTTGCCATCCAATATTGTGACATTCCGGATTTTGACCCATTTTTGGGATTTATAAAACGCGTGATTTATCAGTGTGCTTAAAGTAAAATCTCGCCCGAGAACTGATCACTCTCGGTTATTATTTTAAACTAGAGATTTCGCTAGAATCGCACTCGATCGAATTTTAGTCGTTATTTAGACCCTGAACTTGGCAGTCGATTTTCGGGTGTTTCAGGACGAAATAAATTAGACGGTGTCGATATTAATGTGGCCAGTATCGAGATTGTCAGGATTAATGGAAAAATGGAAGTTTTTGACCAAGTGTGAATTTGGACTAGTAGACCCCCTCGTTAAAATTTGGTCTAATTAATTTGGCTTTTGTTCCTTTTTATGTGCGAGGGCTATTTTGGACCGATAGACCATTTTCGATTTTGAATTTGGGCCACCCGGTCGCGTTAAATATTTGAAAGTTCAAATATTTCTTTTAATTTCTCTCTCTCTCTCTCTCTCTCTCTCTCTCTCTCTCTCCTCCCTGCCATGTCTGCCCCCCTGCCGTGCACGTCTTCTCCGCGCACGTCCCCACCACCTACCCATCAGACCTGCCTCTTCTCTCTCCTCCTTTTTCTTTTTCTTTTCTTTCTTCTCTTCTTCTTCTTCGTGGGTCCTCTTGGCCGCTGCTTCTGCTTCTGCTCGCCCGACCGCCGCTGCCCCAGCCACTGCTCGCCGGACAGTCTGCCTGGCGCCGCTGCCCCCCAGCCGCCGCCGGTCGCGTCATCGCCGCCACCATCCTAGCTTCCTTCCCCCCTAGGCCGCCGTCGCCCCTGTTGCCCCAGCGACGACGCATCTGCATCCCCTGTTTTGCTCACGCCTCTGCCGCCCCAGTTCATCTGCTGCACGCTCGCCCAGCTCACCGCCGCCATTGCCGTCGACCGCTCGTCCCAGGCCGGAGCCGTCGTCGTCACCCCTCCTCTCCTCTTCTTCCTCTGTTCCCGCGGCCTTTGGTCGCGCCGGGGCCAAGACCGACCAGATCCATCGCTCACCGCCCGGACCCTGCTCCGCCAGTCGCCGTCGCTAGCGAGCCCGGTCGCAGCCACACCGACCGCCATCGTCGCCCCGGCCGTCCTCTCCTTCTCCTTCGCACGAGCGGCAGCAAGGCATCACTGCTCACCGCGCCCGACATGGCCAGCCGGGCCTGGCCATCGTCGCCGCCATCCCCGCCATCCCGACCGTCGCCATCATCGCCCCGATGTCGCCGGTCATCGCCTGTCTCCCCCAAAGACAGCCGGCAAGCCCCCCTCTCCTCCCTTCCTCTCTCTCTCTTGGTTTGGCCGTGGATGGCCTTGGGCCGGAGGGGCTCCGCCGCCGTCGTCACTATTCCGACGTGAGTCCGCTGCCTCGCCCCACTGTCCAGCTGCCTCTCTCTCTCTCTGACCATGTCTCTCTCTCTCTCTAAGCCGCGGATTAGCTTAGACCGTCGCCGCCGCTCACGCCTTTCGCCGGAACCGCCACCTCCGTTACTGTTCTGGCGAAGGGTCGCCGCTGTCCAGCTGCCATCGCCGCGTGTTCGACTCGGTTTGAAGCGTAGGACACCCGGTGAGTTTGACCCTAAACCCTAATTAGGCTAATTTACATTTCTAGACGGATTTAGGGGCTAATTAGGATAAATTAGGGGTTAAATTATGGAGATAATTAAGGGCTGATTTTGTGGTGTTTTTGGTGACTAAGAATGATTATTTGGTCGAGGTTTGGTGGCCCGAGAGGTGTTGTTCATTGGCTGGAAATTAGTGGATCGGAACGGCCCAAGTTTGACTGGAATCGGTCTCAATTTTGGATTATAGTGCGCGTCGTATTTGGTCTAGTGGTGGCGGATTTGGATGATATTTTGGAGAGTCTAATGGAATATTTTGAGGATATTTATAGGCCCGAATTAATTTGTTTAGAGGCTGCCCATATCGGGATTTAACTGGACAAGACGCGATCAATTCGAGGTTTAATTGTGAATTTATCTGGAATATTTAGATTGGTAGATTAAGTGGCTGATTTGTACTTGGTTGTGATCAATTCCGTGATGTAGTGCCATGTGCCTAGTGTGACTAAGAATAGAGTATCTTGGCGGGTCTCGGGTGCGTGAATTCATGTTGATTAAATTGTGCAAATTATATGCGTGATTTATGTGCCGTGCAAGACTGACTTGAATTGCTTTCATGGTCGTGCTAGTATGTTGGTTGGGCATATTGAGATGTGGATTGAACTTATTGCGTGGTAAATTGATTATGTGGTGTTGCGCAATTGATTTCTCGTTATGAAATCTGTGAGTGCCCAAGTGTGAATTTCATGGCCATGGAGGTGCATCACGAGCATTGGCACGGCATATGCATTCACAAGTATACCCGAGTGATATGTGCATTGTGATCACCTAAAATGCCCTGATACGTATTACGCGGGGTTCAAATATAAATTTGTGCTTATGAATGTGTGATCACAACAAACCCCGATGCGTTTTACGCGGGGTAGTGAACCCGTCCTGAGGCGTGTTACGCGGGACGATGCCCGGTTTATTGGAAGATGACCAACCTGATGCGTTTTACGCGGGTTATGTGTCATGAGCCTGATGCGTTTTACGCGGGCTAGAGATCGATCTCGAAGTGATGGACCAGATGCGTTTAACGCGGGTTGGAGGAGAAATTGAGAAATGGCTGAGTGCTAGTGTGCGATAATGCATTGATGAGGCATGAGCATGAGTGCGAGCACTAGCATATGCATAACATGCGTCGTGACATAGAAATGCGCGTGTATGTGTTGTGGTTAAATTCTATCGCGTGACTACTATTGTTGATTTAATGCCTAACCTGCAGGGTCAAGTAAGTTCTAGATTCGGGCCGAGGGCCTGAGTCATATACAGTTTAGACTGTGTGCTGTTGTTTAGTACTTGTCAGGAGGTGCACGTTAGCCTAGTTTAGGTTTAGGGAATTACTCGCTGAGATTTATTCTCACGGTTGTTGAAAATCGATTTTTCAGACCCCCGGCCTTGAGGATGGCAGGCGTACCGTTGCGTTTTTGGGAGGAGCCCCGGCTAATTGTAGAGCCTGAACCTGAGCTACTTACCTCTTTTTGTCAGTAGTGGCCTTGACCTGCTTTTGGATTTTTGAAGTTTGGGCTGTATATGAATATTGTATATGATTTCTAGTACTAGTACAAGTGTTGATTTCTGTGGTTACCCTTGGTTATGTGTTCATATATGTACGGGTGGTTTTAATTAGTTCCGCATGTGCTTTAAATCTCTGTGTTAGGTGTTGGGTCGGCGACGCGTCCTGGGACGTCGCACACGAATCAACCTCTGCGAGGGATGTGGCGCGCCGAGGAGTGCGGGGGGTGACAAATATAATTGGCTCCAGTGGATATGTTGTTCCCTAATACAATGCCCTGACCGTAATCTTCCTCACTTAGTCTATGTAGCAAGAAAAAATGAACACGATTCAAGCTTAGAAGTGGTAGCCAATACAAAGAAAGCATGAAAGAGATGAAGAGGAGAAGAAGGAACAAAGGATAGAGTATTATTAATGGTGATCTCTTAGTTTCTGTTTTCCCCAGAAGATGCCACTGGATATACAGAGAAAGGAAATGACACATGTGAGAATTCTATTTACAAAGAGTAATTCAATTTGTGAACTTTATCTTCTTGACCAATTTCTATATAGCCTTCCTGTTGAGATATAAGTTTCTTCATCTAAGTTGCCATTTAGAAAGGAAATTTTAACGTCCATTTGACGAATTACCAAATTATGTATAGAAGCTAAAACCATCATTAATCTAATTATTGTAAGCCTTGTTACCGGAGAATAAGCATCAAAGTGATCAAGTCCTTTTTTATATACCTTTTAGCCACTAATCTTGCCTTACATTTATTTAGAAAAACTTTCAAATAAGTGTCCTAAGTAGATGAGTTTTCTCAAAAGAGGGTCCGGAGTGAATGTTATCTCAAATAAGGATCTAAAGGCCTAAATTCGCCAGTCGGTCAAATCTTCACTGGCTAGCAAGCACATGTATATTCTGACACCAAGCACAAAATCGTCCAAAGACATTTCTTTTTTTATCTTCTCACTTTTTTCTCTTCTTCCTCCTTCACCCACTTGTATATTCAGATGTCGCCATCTTCCATGCCCGTCGCTCAGCGTTTAAGCATCTTCTTGGCCAGCTCAGATCTGGCCATTCATGGCCACCGGCGCCGAACGAGCCATCATCACTTGTCACCACGGTTTGAGTTGATCTTTGTTTGTCACGAACTCCTCCATGAGTAGGTAGTCCTTGATCCGCTCCCGCTTCAGCAGCCAGAGCTTGCACTTGGTCAACGGTGTGAAGATCGTACCTCGCAGCGGCCGTGACCCTTTCTATTTCTGTTGCTTCCGACCAACTTCTTATTCTTGTCAGAGCCATGCTGCTTGCGATCGCCAGACTAGCAGTTGAGGGTCTTCTTGCCAAAGCTGTCACATGGCTCTTTGGAGGTTTTTTGGGGGCAAAATCGAAGTATTGAGAGAGAAATCAGAGGTGATTTTATCGGAAAATGGCTTTGGGAACAAGTTATAGAGAGATGACAGCTCATTCGATGCCAGCCGCCATGGACGACCAGATTTGAAGAGCCAACCAAGGCGATGCTTGAACGCGATGCTAGTGGCCATGGAAGATGGTCAAATCTGGAGGTGAGCTTGAGACCTACAACTTCACTTCAAGCATGAAGAAGATGAATAGTGAAAAAATAGGAAAAGAAAAAGAAACAAAAAAAGAAATGTCTCTGACAAAACTGCCTCTACTCATGCTACCGGAATAAGCATGTGCTCACTGATCGGTGAGTTCAAATCCTTGTTTGAAACCAAATAGCCACTTCATATCATTATTTGAAATTAAATAATCACTTCAGTCATTTATTTGAGACAGAATTCACTATAGGCCCTTTTTTGAGAAAAAGCATCTACATCGGATCCTTATTTGGAATTTCTAATTTATCTATGGTATCGTCTGATTTTTAATTTTTTTCGTCAACACCCATTTAGAACCTATATTTCTGGTGTTAGGAGGAAGATTAGCTAATGACCCTGTATTATTTTGCTTAACAGACTTTACCTCAACATCCATTGCCATTTTCCACATATGTGCATCCGGTCTAGACTTATTATCATTATAACTCTTTGGATCATCTACTAAATCTATAACATAAGTGAAAAAATCGGGTCCTATGACTTTTCTTATTCATTTTACTATTAAATGCTAAACATACTTCGCCAACTAAATTTTCTTAATAACTTGATGCGGCAAATTCCTCTTAAGTGATTACTGAATGCTTAAATAGGCCCGCTTAAATAACTTTTGAATGCTAACGTCTGTCAAACTAACTAATAGATAAGAGATTAAGAAGAAAAACAAGATAACTACTAGAATATTTAAAACTCTCGATCTAATAAATTAAATGAACCAATAAATTTTTTTTAGAATATGAAATTATTTACTTTCGATGAACTTATGTTGTGTGTCTAATCAACACACAAACATATTCCTAAACCGCCAAATGCAGAGGAAATTACTAAAACAGTCTTAAATCTATTGTATGGCACCCAATTCAGTCATAAACCTTTCAATTATATCAATTTAGTCCTAAACGATTTGACGATTTGTCAATATAGTCATTTCGATCAATTTTGACCAGAAATCACCGACATTATGGTCCAGTCAACACCATTCGTCCTATGTGGCATAAATAGCACTGGCATGGATAATTTTTTTAAAAATAATTATGCTTTTTTTCTCAGTTTTTCCTTTTTCTCTTTTCATTTTTTAAAAATAAATAGCACCATTCATCTCAAGAGATGATAATGATCATGACTATTTAGGCGCTTACCATCGTAAATCAAGATGGTGATCACTTTGGAGATAGCCATTGCCCCCATTCCTTTCTCCATAGGGTTCCCTCTTTCCCTGGATGCGAGAAATAATATCTGACCCAACTCGATAACTTTTATTTAGGTCCATATTCACATTAAGTCTGCATTTTGTCACGGTCTGATAACTAAGGTCTCCATACAAGCGTTTACATTTTCTAATCTAATAAGAAAATGTCGGACCTAGGTCGGCCCATTAGGGCCTAACTAGGCCCGGGCACGGAGCAGGACACGGCCCGCCACCTTATGCATGGCCGTGCCTGGCCATGCATGGGCCACTACCGATCCCTATCCACAAGAAAAGGAAGTTGCATCCACATCATCATATCCATAAAGTAAATCCAATTTATCCAAAGACATAATTTACACTTCTTGTTAGTTCGCATTCCATTGACCCAACACTGATCAGCAAAAGGTTGCTTGAACACGGATCGCTCCTGGCAGGAAGCGAAAGCAAAATGGAGCCAACAACCACACATCAAACTAGAAGTTCCATGGATTCTCCGTGAATTTGAGATCTCAAAGGTCTACAAATTGTAAGGGCACTATGGACCTTGATAGCCAAACTTATCGATCAAAATCAAAACGAATCTTTTCAGAGACGAAAAACTTTAGTTGCGTGCTACTGCGACTTCCTCTATCGGCATCTTCCCCGGCGGCGATCGATCCGGAGACGTCGGCAGCCTCACCGAGAAGTTCCTCATCGGGAACTCCCCGTCCCACTCCCGGCTCCAATTGTCCTCGAAGTTGAGCGCATAGCTCGCTGGTTCGTACTCAAACTCCGAGGCGGCTGCCACAGCCACCGCGACCTGGCCTCGCCTCCCCCAGCGGCTCCTGATCCGAGCGATGAGGCTCCGCCACTTGTCCTAGATCTCCCGAGCCATCGAGCGGAGCCACGCACAGGGCGATCGAGCCTCCCCATGGCGGCCGCCCTTGTCGCGGCCCGACAAGGCGGCAGCGGTGTTGTCGCCGCCGTCGAGGTGGTAGAACAGGAGGTGCGGGAAGGATGATATGAGCTTGTGGATGAACAACATTTTGGGTGTGTGAGGACGAGGGCTGGAGGGGTAATTTATGGGGCGGACGGGATAAGGACGGTGGCGGGCGGCGGCGCAGGCGGCAGAGCGGAGCGGAGGCAGTGCTGAGTGATGTATCGCGGGCAAGTGGGGACGCGGTTTCTCGAGTTTATCCCGCGTGACGTTACGTTTCGTTTCAGTTTTTGCCCCACCACAACTTCATTTTTGGGGCAGCTTCGTAATTAAGCAAAAGTCGAGGGACCGGATAAGGGATAAGCTGCTACCTTTTTTAACTTTTCCGTGTTTGCCAAGATTGAATTCAAATAATTTTTGGGCAGCACTAGTTCCGCTTCTGTGGGGTTAATTCCAAAAAAAAGCACAAACTTTAGGTGGAGGGACAATTCTGGCCTGAACTTTTTTTTGTTCCGTATAAAAGCACCAACTTTAGGTCGAGGGATAATTTTGGCCCGAACTTTTTTTTGTCCCATAAAAAAGCATCAACTTTAGGTGGAGAGACAATTCTGGCCCGAACTTTTTTTTGTCTAGTAAAAAAGCACCAACTTTTATTTAAATCCCAAATTTGGCCCCCCATTGATTTTCTGTATGAAGTTACCCTTGTTTAAGAAAAAAAGTTATGGTGGTGAGCTTGGCAAATCTCTTCCATGGTGTTTGTCGACAGGCGGTGGTCTACAGCTTCAGATTACGACAAAACGATGAAATTTGGCTAGAAAGATTTAATCTGGGAGATATTTTTGACCTGCCGGTGAAGTAAAGGAAATGAACAGTTTCACCGTTATTCTTCAAGTGGTGGTTTAGAAAATAAGGCAATGAATAATGCTTTAAATCCAGTCAGCAAGTCACGTTGATTTATTGCTAAGGTGGAATAGTCAAGTTGTAAAATCAATGATTTTAAGTCAATTACGGCCAGATTTGAGATTTAAGTGAAAGTTGGTGCTTTTTTACGAGACAAAAAAAAGTTTGGGCCAGAATTATCCCTTGACCTAAAGTTGGTGCTTTTTTACGAGACAAAAAAAAGTTCGGGCCATAATTGTCCCTCGACCTAAAGTTGATGCTTTTTTATGGAACAAAAAAAAGTTCGGGCCAGAATTGTCCCTCGACCTAAAGTTGGTGCTTTTTTTTAGAATTAACCCCGCTTCTGTGTGATTAGGTACGCCCGATTTTCGTCGAAAAGATAAAATTGCCCTCGATTATTAGATTGCAATTTAAAGTGCAGGTCACAAATGATTTTAGTTTCCTTTCTTTTTAAGTTTTTCTATTTTTTGTAGGATTTAGTTACCAAAAAAACAAAATTCCCATGTATATTAAAAGATGATGTGTTTTCTTTAATTGTTAGATTTTACTTCCATAAAAATTAGTTTTGATGAAAAGAGATATCTCTCCAAATAAAAAACCTAGGTCTTTTCTATGTCATCGATCATATTTATGGATAAATTATCTAGTAGAATCTGGAAATAAATTAACATAGACAATTTTTTAGCACAACCATTTGTATAAAAATTTTCACTTCTGTTGTGCATATCACCATTGAATCCCATCTTATCAGCTTTCTTTTATATATAATGGGATGATAAAGTGAAAAAGAAATTTCATTGAAGATTTTCCAAAATAAAATCACGATTACATTCTTCAATGTGAAATTTGTCGGGCCTAGGATGGCCCATGAGGGCCCATGGGCCTGACTCGGCCTAGGCACAAAACGGACATGGCTTGCCACCTAACCGGGTCGGCATGGCCCATAAAGAAAGAAGTTAGCATCCTCGCCATCCTTAAAGTAAATCCCATTCATTCAATACTAAAATTTGCTTCTTGTCGGTTCGCATTTCATTGACGCAACACTATCTGATTAGCAAAAATTGTTCGAACGGAAAACTCCAGACGAAAAAAGCAAAAGCAAAATGGAGACGATGATGACGTATCGAAGCAGAATTTCCATGAATTTCAGGTCTCGAAATCTACAATATGTACAGGCAACTTGGATCCCTCCAAGGACTGTTGATAGCCCCCACCCAACTAGTTGATCAAAATCAAAAAGAAGTTTTTTTTTTTACAGAGGAAACGACTTCAACTACAAGCTATGACTTCCCTCGGCAACTTCCCCAGCAGCAATCGATCCGAAGACGCCGGCAGCATCGCCGAGAAGTTCCTCATGGGGAACTCGTCCGACTCCCGGCTCCGGTTGTCCTCGAAGTTGAGCGCGTAGCTCATGGGATCGTACCCGAACTCCGAGGCCGCCGCGGCAACACGGCCCTGCCTCCACCAGCACCTCCCGATCCGAGCGATGAGGCTGTGGCACTTGTAACAGATTGAGCAGGGCGACCGAGCTGCCTCGCGGGGGTTGCTGCCGTCGTCGCAGTCGTCCGAGGAGGAGGCGGTCTCGTGGTAGGCGGCGGCGTGGCCGTCCTGGAAGCAGCAAAAGAGGAGGCACAGGGAGGACGATGATCGGAGCTTGTGATTGAGCGACATTTCGACAGAGAGAGCGACGAACTCGTAGCCTTGGCGTGGTCGGTGGAAGACCGTGAAGGGAGGGAATGGCGATGAGGAAGAAGATGGAGAAGAGGATGAGGTTGGTGGGTTTTATCTTATTTATAGGACGCGGCAGAACAGAGTGGAAAGTCCACGTGGGAGTGACGATGAAGAAAACCGAGGGTTTGTTCGCGGGGGCAACTGGGAAGCGGTTTTTTTGCGTTAATCCCGCGTGAGGTTTGGGGCGGTTTGGTAATTAAGCAAAAGTCGAGGGACCGCATAGCTGCTGCCGCTTTTTGTTTTTATTTTATCTCTCTTTTGTTTTGCCAAAATTGGAATTTAAATATCTTTTTTAATGGATTTTATTAGACCTATCAAATAGGTGGATCAAGTCCGATAAAAAATAGTTTGAGCCGAATTGACCCATTTCCATGAAATACAAATCTAATAAATCGTACCCAACACATACCCAACTAAACTCATATTAATAAAATACTTCTATATTTAACCCAATTTAGAAAAATCATATCTAAACTAAGGTGAGAGCACGATGTGAGCAAGTGCCATCGAGTGAAGGTTAGAGAGAGTGAAGAAGAAGTAATAGAGATGGGTTAGGTCTAAGCAAGCTATGAATCCATTTAACATTTATACCATTCTAAACTCATTCATGATCCATTTATTGAATATCTAAACTAAGGTGAGAGCACGATGTGAGCAAGTGCCATCGAGTGAAGGTTAGAGAGAGTGAAGAAGAAGTAATAGAGATGGGTTAGGTCTAAGCAAGCTATGAATCCATTTAACATTTATACCATTCTAAACTCATTCATGATCCATTTATTGAATATCTAATTAACCTATATAACAATCCAGCCTAATATATATGGGTTAAAAAATGTGTTCATGTCTCATTTTGACAGGTCTGGATTTCATCATACGACCATATGAATAGAGAGAGTAAACCGTGACTTCAATCTCATGACTTTCGACCTTAGTCTGCTAAAGCATCTATGATGCAGGAAAGATGATTTATTTGAAGTTGGAGAATCCATAATCCTGGGTTTAGATCAAAAAAGAAAATCAATAAGATTTGAAACACCAAAGACTAAACGAGTATAACTTGGAGGCAAGACGATAAAAGAGAGGGCATTGATCGGAACGTTTGATTTTTTATGTGATATCAAATCATATATCCGAAGGTTCAAGTCACTCTATCACCTCCCACGTTACTATCACTTTTCACCTTATTTTTTTAATGTCTAGCCAAATACTAGCTTCGAGCCAAGTTAATACATTTTCTTTTTGAAGCGGATAGGTGATGTTTAGGCTGGCTAAACCAATACCTTGTTGGTGTGTTGATGCATCTCTTACACACATGCTGACGTGCAAATTGATCCCAAGCATGAGAAAGCATGTAACATAAATCGATATGCATACACAAATAAATTGTGAATCTAGGGTTCTACCCGAGTTACTCTCAAAATTAAAGTTAGTAAGAATGAATCATTTCATTCCCTACATGCCCTTGCACTAATCTCCACTTAATCTCATTCACGTGACACAGCTCTCCACTTCTAATGGGGGTTTCATAGATCTCCAAGCTGGTTTTCTCACATTCCCAGAATTTGCTTTCTCTCTCTCTCTCTCAAGTTATAATAAACGAGATGTCCCGTGGTGCATGAACGAAACGAAAGCACAATGAACGTTCCCTAATACTCAGTAGCTATGACATAATCATTATAATCAATTAATATATTAGAATGATGGGGTAGTCACTAGTCATATTTGGTTTGGATTCTAGTCATTTACGACTCGCGTGATCGTGGGGCACATGTGGTTCTCGAAGCGCGAGTCCGCATATGAGAGGGCTCCACGTCAGCGTGGATGGGAGTGAGCGTTCGAGGGAATGGTTCATGCACCCAATCATTGATGCGCGCTGCCGGACGCTTGCTCACCTGATAATTGGAAAAATTATTGAAAATGTCTTAAATTTATTACATTTGTACCAATTCAATTTTAAACCTTTCACTCATACCAATTGAGTCGAAAATATTTTTGTGTTTTGCCAATTGAATCTATTCTGCCAAATTTAATCAAAAATTGCTGACGTAGATGCTAGTAGTGCCACGTAGGATGATCGGCGCTGAAGTGAATAATTTTTATAAATTTAAAAAAAAAGTTCAAATTTTTATAAAGTTTTTAATTTTTTTCTTTTCTTTCTTTTCTTTTACAAGCCCAGCGAGAAGGCCTTGCTGGGCTTGGAAGAAAAGAAAAAGAAAAAAAAAGAAGAAAATAATAAAAATAATGAAAAATTATCTATGTCAGTGCGAATCCTGCCACATAATACGGTCGGCATCCACGTTAGTGATTTCTAACTAAAATTAGCCGGATACTCAATTAACAAATCATGAAAATGTTTAGAGAAAAAGACTTCAACTACACTCTACGACTTCCCTCAGCAACTTCACCGGCAGCAGCCGATCCGAAGACATTGGCAGCCTGGCCGAGAAGTTCCTCTCTGGGAACTCTTCATCCGACTTCTGGCTCCAATCGTCCTCGAAGTTGAGTGCGTAGCTCATCGGATTGTACCCGAACTCTATGGCCGCGACATGGCCCTGCCTCCTGCACCTCCTGATCTGCGTGATGATTCTCCGGCACTTGTACCGGATCTCCGGCAGTGGGAGCTCCTGAGCCATCGAAAGCTGCCACGAGCGTGGCGATCAAGCCACATTGTAGCGGTTGCCGTTGTCACGGTCCGAGGAGGCCTCATGGCAAACGGCAGCATGGCCGTCGTGGAAGCAGCAGAAGAGGAGGCGGGGCGGGGGGGGGGGATGATGGGAGATTGCGATGGAACAATATTTTGGGTGTGAGATAGAGAGAGAGAGAGAGAGCGCAATGGACTCGGAGTCTTGGTCTGGTCTGTGCAAGAGAGTGAAGAGGGTGAATGGCGATGAGGAAGAAGATGGAGAAGAGAGGTGAGGTTGGTGGCTATTATTTATAGGGTGGACCGGATAAGGACGGCAGCGCGCGGCGGCGCGAGCAGCGGAGAAGAGGCAGTGCGAGTGATGAAGAAAACCGTGGGAAGTTCGTGGGCAAGTGGAGAAGTGGTTTTTTGCGTTAATCCCGCGTGGGTTTTATCAATTTTGTTTTTCTTAACTTCCATTTATGGGGCAGTTTGGTAATTAAGCAAAAGTCGAGGGACCGCGTAGCAGCTGCTTTTAACTTTTCCGTGTTTAATAAAGTTGAAAGATTAAATAATTTTATTTATGGGTTATCGTATGACAATATAAATTACAGAGGGGAAAGGCCGAGAACGGAATCGTGACTTGGAAGTCATGACTCCCGCGACATTAGTTTCTTCACGAGTAACAAAAGGATGGCATTCGCTCATATCGCATCTCTAACCAATGCCTTTCACCATTATCCCTGACACTCCACTTTCCAGGTAAGAGGGGTTTGTCAACATCCACTGCAACTTTAGCGCGAAGGAATCCACGAGACCCAGAGATTTGGTGCGAATTGACCCAACTTTCACCACTTTGCCCGCCAAAGGAGCAATAGATTTCGTACTGTTTTTATGTCATTCGGTTGAAGGCCAATATATGTATTTGCAGCCACATCTCCAGTTCATCAAAACAGATGTCCTCCAGTCTCCTCTGAGCATCCCATCTCTGCAGGTTTATGCAAATTTCCCCTAATCGACCAAGGTCCAGTAACTTAGGACTCTCTCTGCTTGGTGCCAATCGTGAAACCTGAACAAGTACATCTTCTCATTTTGAGGGGTTATAGTAATCTCGCCCATACCGGCCCAGGCTTTCCTTCAAACATTAGCTATGCAGCTCGACTCAAGCACTTCTCCGACAAGATCCTTTCCATCAAAACCATCTCAGCTTCCTCATCATCAACTTGCTCCAAAACCAAATGATCCCCCAGAAGTTTGTCTAACAGAGATGCTTGCAATGTTAAGGGAACCTCTGCAGGCATCCTGTAATGAGAAAAAAGAAATAGATTATCAGAGAATAAACTCAGAGATGTCGTCGAACAGTTGACAGGGGCTGTGTGTAGTGATAGGAAAACTAATGTGACGAAACAATGCCAAAGAGACTTGACTAAAATAGAAAGCAGATGGAAATAGCACATCAAATCAAAATCCTTGATTTTCAATCATTCAAAGATAATCCTTGATTTCTAGGCCTTTGAAGATTTCAGACGTGATTGGCATATTTCGGAATGCATTTTGAAAACTTTCCTCTTTATCAATAATTTCTTCAAAGATTTTAGACGTGATTTGCAGACCTCGTTATGTGTTTTGAAGACTTTCCCCTTTATCAATATTGTTTTCTTTAATTATGTTATTTGATTTTAAATAATTGGTTGTTTCCCAAAAGGCGACCTCCCTATAAATAGGCACCTAAGATATTGCAATTCACATTTTAATATTCAGAATAAACGTTATTTTTTAGAATTCTTTTCCAAGTCTATCTTCTTCTGCGTCACTTTAACCCAGAGGATTCCACGACGACCCGGAGATTTGGTGCAAAGTGAGCCAACTTTCACCACTTTGCCTGCCAAAGGAGCAATAGCTTTCGCATTGTTCTCTGTCATTTGGTCGAAGGCCAATCCATGTATTTGCAGCCACACCTCCGGTTCATCAAAACAGAGGTCCTCCACTCTCCTCTGAGCATCCCATCTCTGCAGGTTTATGTAATTTCCAATAATCGACCGAGGGCCAGAAATGAGGACTCTCTGCTTGGTTTCAAATATGAAACGTGAACACATACATCTCCTTCTGAGGGCTTATAGAGTAATCTCACACACACCAGCCCAGGCTTTCCCTAAAACATTAGTTATGCAGCTCGACTCGAGCACTTGTCCGACAAAATCCTTCCAATCAAAACCATCTCAGCTTCCTCATCATCAACTTTCTCCACAACCAAATGATCCCCCAGAATATCGTCCACCAGACATGCTTGGGATGTTAAGAGAACATCTGCAGCCATCCTGGAATTAGCAGAGAATCAACTCATAAATATCTTTGAACAGTTGATAGGGGCAGAGTGTAGTGATAGGAAAACTAGTGCGAGGAAACAATGCCAAAGAGACTTGTTAACAGAAATAGAAAGCAGACGGAAATAACTAATGATAAAGAGAACTTGGATGAGGATTACGGATGATCTGAAAAGAATGGGGGATGACATCATGGAGGAAGGTAGCTGAAAGGAAACATCATTGCGATGTAGGGAAAGCTCTCGACAAAGAGAGAGAAGCTCTCACAAGAGGGAGAGATTCATATCTATGCGTACCTTCCTGAAGAGAAAAACGGTTGTTGTAATTTCTAGCCAATAGAAGATCTGTTTGTGAAAGTCTCCAGACTTTCATTCGCATAGACGTTGTGGTCATTAATGAAACTTTGTTTTTTATAATGTTTTCTTTGAAGCATTAGAAATTTAGAATCGAGATGATGAAAAAAATCATTCGAACAGCATAGAATATGGAATTGAATATGATCAGAATATTAAATCCTTCAAGCCGAATATATTAGCTAATTTGAGCCCCATGAATCCTGTGTCATAATTTGGCACAAGCCTACCGCCTGCACCATTTCGGGTATTCAACTGAAACAAAGAAATTCATACTAAAAGCCAAGAAGTAGCAGTCTAGTTCAGTAACCATTCACGACAAAATTTGACCGGAGATGTGTTGATCCTAGTAAGTCCGAGTATTAAAAGGATTATCTCACGCCATAAAAAGAAAGATTTCAATGCATCATTTTGAATTTTTCTTCGTCAGTGAATGATTAGTACTGGCTTTCTCTATTTCAATCTCAATCTCACTCGCCAGCCACTAGGAAAGTTTTATACTCAGTCTAAGTAACAAAGCTAGTGCCTTACTCCACAGTACATGTATAGCATCTGCAACGTTTAGCACAAAGGAATCCACAGCGACCCCAAGATTTGTTGTGCATTGACTCAACTTTCCCCAGTTTGCCCCCCCAACAAGCAATAGGTTTCGCATTGTTCTCTTTCATTTGGTCAAAGGCCAATCCATGTATTTGCAGCCACACCTGCAGTTCATGAAAACAGAGGTCCTCTGGTCTCCTCTGAGCATCCCATCTCTGCAGGTTTATGCGTTTTCCACTAATCGACCAAGGGCCAGAACTCAGCACTCTTCTCATTTTTAAGGGTTGCAGTAATCTCACCCATACCAGCCCAGGTTTTCCTTCAAACACTAGCTATGCAGTTTGACTCAAGCACTTCTCCGACAAAATCCTTCCAATTTAAACCATCTCAGCTTCCTCATCATCAAGTTGCTGCAAAAACAAATGATCCCCCAGAAGATTGTCTACCAGAGATACATGCGATGTTAAGGAAACCTCTGCAGGCATCCTGTAATGAGAAAAAAGAAATATATTAGCAGAGAATAAACTCAGAAATGTCATCGAACAGTTGATAGGGGCAGTGTGTAGTGATAGGAAAACTAATGCGACGAAACAATTCCAAAGAGACATAACTAAAATAGAAAGCAGATGGAAATAACTAATGATGATAGAGCGCAAATATGAGGATATTGGATGATCGAGAAGAATGGGGGTGACGATCATGGAGAATAATAGCTGAAAGAAAACATCATTTTGATGTAGGGAAAGCTCTCAACAAAGAGAGAACCTCTCACAGAGGGGAGAGACAAATCTATGTATACCATCCTGAAGAGAACTCAATATCCCATTCTTTTGGGAGCATATATGCTAGAAAGCTAACACATGAAATTAAGAGAAAAACGGTTCTCGTAATTTCTAGCTTACAAAAGCTCTGTTTATAAAATCTCATGATTTAAATTGCATACACGTACTTATGTGCAATCAATCTTGAGCTTCAGTGGCCGAAAAATCAAACTTGAGCTTCACTCTTTTAATGCCAATGATCTTCCATTATTTTTGCAGTGTTCTAATTCAACGCAGGGTCACACATCGTCGTGAACATGTCAAACGGTGAAAATAATAACTGCAACAGTGCTTCTACATTCACACACCAATCAACGGACCAGCCACCTTTTCCCTCAACAAAGCCAGCAAGTATTACTTCGTCTACACCTTTGCTAACAGTGACCGTTGGGCTCAGGGCCAAAAATTAACTGTCACCATCAATGAAACTTCCACCACCCCGACCTCCAGTCCAGCTGGATCCCTGAAACTGCCGGCACCAACCACTGGGACCACCACATCTCTGCCTCCACCTGGAAGTGATGCTTCATATCTCTGTGTGACACTGCTAGTCCTGTTCATGTCCATTGCCATAAGCTTATTATGTGAGTTCATTATACATGAGGATCATTATTTCTACTAGATATCGGTGAACCATTGATAGATCATTAGATGTTGCTCCTCATCATAAAGCGAATATACTCGTTAAAATGCTTCTATAATTCCAGCATGATTCATATAGATAACATTGCTCAAACTTGCACTAGTTCATTAGTTTCTTTGAAATACATATATGGTTCTCCTCCCAAATTCTGAAGTTAGGCTCTATTCGCAGCTCCAATATCATGAAGACAAACATTATTAGAAATGTTAGCACGCAGCAGGAGACAAAAACTTGCATACTAGAAAGTCAAAATAGAGCATCACTAGAACAAATCCTCATTGGCATAGCGAAAAAATCCCACCTTTGGAATGACAGAGCAGAAGAGTAAATCACGTGGTGACAGGAAAAATGGTGTGAATCTTGTTAGGATCAAATTCAACACAAATGGTTGATCGAGAACTTAAAATGACAATGAAACTATGAACTCACTCTTTGCAGCCATGCAGCATATAAAATTCACACCTGATGGATTAACTTGAAAAAACCCGACGAATTTTGGGGATCCAGAGCACCACAAGTCCAGCAGCATGATCGCTCTCCTTTGCCTATGTGTTTTTGCACTTTGCCTCCAGAAGCTTCCTTAATAATCCACATGTCAATCATTAAATTACTTCGAGCAATCATATGAGAACACACAGAAGAAAATTACAGTTGCAATATCACAGAACAATAAAAAAACCAATTCAAGCAATCAGGATAAGCAAGCAAATTCACGTCATTCCTAAGAAAGGGATTTCAGTTGTCCACCTTAAGAAACTGAGATGACTATGGTTAAAGGGATTTTCTTAAAGAGCTGCTTGTTCTTTCAATGTTTTGTAATTTCCACCATAACAACATCACGTATAAGCCAGTATGCCTGCCATTATAAGAATCAACAGAAGATAAAAGTTTAACTCACCACGTAAACAAAACAAACACGTTATAGATGACCTGCAAGCAAGCAGAACAACGTTCAATACAAAACTTATGATCTAGTCCTCCAACAAGGGCTGCCAGTTACATTCCTACTATGATCAAGAGAAAGATTTCATTCCAACTAAGGAACATGAATCACTCAGTAATGTTCAAAAAATAATCACTCATGGATGATTCACCAGGACTGCCAGCTTCATTCATGATTTTATCAAGTCTAAGATTTTGCCATATTAGGGGACAAGGATCAGTTTCAAATATCAAACTATCACCAGAATGTGATCTCATGAATACCCGACGTAACAACTGCTCATATTCCATATGAGGAAAGCTCAAGACAATTCAGATATTGGCTGTAGCAACTTGCATCTGGAAATGTTGTAAGCTTATGGAAGCTCCAAGTCTCCAAGCCCTCAAGGCTCAATTAGTTTGTCCCAGTCTTGTGCAACAATTGACGAGCATCATCAAATCTCTATACTTTATAGGTGGCTCGATCCTTTGAGCCCTGAGATGTCTGATAATTTCCCACGAGCTGTCACCATCAAGTTTCTTAAATCTTCCAATTTTGACACATCTGGGAATTTCGCTAACAACTTGCAACCTTGAATACACAAACTTTTGCAGGATGAGAATATCTCTAGGCTTTGAAAGTAATCACAGTGGTTGATTTTCAACCTGTTCAGGGTTTTCAATCACAATAGATCCGATAATCTCCCAAGGGAAGTGTAACAACAGATATCCAATATTACCAAAAAATCCAGCCCATCAAGGTTGCGTTTCAATTAGACTTTTGCAGCTTGCAACATGAAAGCCCTCAAATTCTTTAAACTGGAAAGGTGTGGTTATCCTTCGATGGATGTGCAATTAGAGATATCCAATCTTACCAATAACAACCTCTCAAGACCGTGAATTTCAACTAGATTCCTGCAGTCTGCAGCATAGAATCCCTCTAGACATTTTTAACTTGATAGGTCTGTTTATCTTTTAATGGATTGAAAGGTCTGGTAATCTTTTAATGGACATGCATCTAAAGACATTAAAACAACCCAAAGATTATAATTAATCAATCAAGGCCTCGAACTTCAACTAGATTCTCGCAATTTGCAGAGTGAAATTCTAAGTCTTTAAACTGGAAAAGTCTGGTAATCTTTTAATAGAAGAGCACCCAGAGATATTCAATCTTGCCAGTAAATCCAACCTGTAAAGACCATGAATTTCAACTAGATTTCGGCAATTTGCAGCACGGAATCTTTCAATGGACGTGCATCCAGAGATACAGAACGTTTCCAGATATTCTATATGGGTCAAAGCCTCAAACTTCAACTAAATTCTCGCAGTTGGCAGCATCTGATTCTTTTAGATTCTTTAAAATTGAAAGGCCAAGTGATGGAATGGACATGCAAACGGAGATGTCCAAACTTACCAGACTCTTGCAGTTTGCAACACATGATAGCCTTAGATGTTTCGAACTCGAAAGGTCCCCTGAATCTCAACTAGATTCTCGCAACTCGCAGCGTTTGTTTCGAAGTTGTAAAGCAGCACCATCTTCATTCATTTTCTGCACGAGTGCATCTAAAGAGCCGAGCCAAAATGATTGTCAATGGCCCAACCAAGGGAACCTTTTGGTGGCTCACCACCTCCGGCCTGCTTTACCCAACATATGCGGTCAGAGAGACATAGAGCGACCGCAAGGATCAAAATTTGTCAAACATGCATTAACCTGAATTGGAGCAAGATTATTCCAGACTATGGAGTGATTAACATGACCTGAACATAGGTTACATCCACAAAATCGTAAGAGAAGCTATATCAAAAGGATAATAACGGGCTAAGTGGCAAAAGCTAATCTTTAATAGTTGAATATGCACATAGAGAAAAATAATAAGAAAATCTAAGATTGTTGGGTAATTTATAAAAACAAGAAGAGGTAATAGAAGGGCCGGAGCAGCCATTGGTGCTCTTAAAAAAAACACAAAATTTCTGCAAATTGTTTTTAAACAATAGACCTGAATGAAGTGTGTTTCAAATGTGATGAAGTTCTGTAACAAAGTCCAATCACAGTCGTGGTTCAACATGCCTTTGCAAAACTGCGGGAACTACCACCACAATGCCTATGAAGTTTACTTAAAAATGAATTGATAATATCCGATATGACATTTTACACTTGTTCATCACATGCTGTAAATTATTCATATGAAACAAAACGAAACTCAGAAACCCAAATTTCACCTCTTTGCCCCTTTCATTTAGCTGGTAGCAACTGCGATAAGAATGTGATAACAAACAAAACCTACCGATACAGTGACTAATCTAAGCAACTGTCTTCAGGATGGAAAGACAACCCTCAACAAAATTTTCCTCCTAGTCATTAAGCACAACACAATCTGAATGTGGTCACATTTGAATGCCACCCATCCTCGCTAGTGCCATATAGATCCAAAACTTGTCACTCTGTACATTCTACAGTACTGTGGTTCATCAGGAGCACCAGCTAGTGACAATCAATCAGACATTGGTGAGCTATGGCAGACAAATACTAAAATCCAGGAACTTTGGCTCTAGAGGGGAGCTAACCCATCATGGATTTGACATGAGCCGCAACTGTAGATAATAGATTTATCTTACCGAGTGCTGGCAAAGCCAGATCAGTCACTTTATATATACTACAAGTTCCCTCGCGAAGGATAGCTCATCTTTGAAATGTGCCGCTTATTATATTCAATTGTCCATAAGTTAAATTCTCAACCACCTTTCACTCTCGATGTCATTGAATCTCAAGAAGCTTTCATCACAAATAACGCCTTCCTACAGTCCATTAACCTTAAATGGAACAAAGTCGAGCATTTTTCCTTGTTCATCTATTTCGCTGACAAATAAGACTATAAGCTAAATCGTGTTCAGTTACCGTGACCGAAACCTTAACAGTTCTGCCTAGTCCTCATCATTTCTCGAGGGAACACATCAAATCACTAAGGATTGACCCCAAATGAGAAGTGAAGCACCTCCCCAGCAAATTTGACTCTGGCAGTTCATTAAGGTCCTGTTTCTATGCAACGGCAGGCAACAGTTAAAGAACAATCCGAACACTTGTTGAGTCCGCGGTAGACAAGAGAATGCTCGATCAATTGTCGATCCTGAGAAATTTCACCCTCACTTCCTCACTTCAGAAAGCAAACAACAAAAACTAAATCCCAGACAGAAGGAACAAAAGAAACAAAAGGACAAAACAGAAGAGAATCGAACCTCCGCCATTGAACTTGATGGCATCGTGGAGCTGCTCGAGCGCCTTGTTGGAGTTGGCGACGTAGGCCTGGCGGTGGTGGTGCTTCTTCTGGCGGTGCAATCGACAAGTAAAGCATTTCCATACGAACAAAAGCACATCGGCATTCGAAACCCAAAAAAAAACACCTGAGAAATGCAAACTCCGATTCACACACTGGCCGTGCAGAATACTAGCATTCTGTAACGTTCCAAACAGTAGGGCGCGAGCAAATCCACTGCCGGTTCAGCAAACTCGCGACGGAAGTGTGGACGACACTAACCGACGCACATCGATAAACAGTAAAGCTTTCCGAAGTTCTCTCCGACGTACCTCTGGGAAGCGAGGGCGGTGGCCGCGAGCCGGAGGAGCCAGGGAGGAGGGGCGACTCCGTCGATGAGGAGGGTGGAGGCGAGGTGCCGGTCGAAGAGGCGAGCGGAGAGCCATGGGAGCTTCCCTTATGCTGTGGAGCTGATCTTCAAGCTCAGTCAGATACACACTTGGGCTCGTCACCTCCGGAGAACTTGGGGCTCCTTACCTCCGGAGAATTTGGGCTCCTTACCATGGGAGCTGATCTTCAATGTCATATTGTGTGCAATACAGAGACTCCCCAAACACATCAAACGACGCCCAACGCGAGCGTCTGGTGGCTTTTTTTAGCCCAAAGGACTTGTCGCGGATCAATTCGCGTAACCGCGCCTCGCGGGACAAATCAACCTCCCCATCAACAGATGGAAGATAAACCTTGGATAGTCGGACGGAAGCTCGGGGAGACATTCAAGTGGACAGCAATCGAAAAGAGTGAGTTCCTCGAGAAGGGTTAGTTTGGAAAGATATGGTAACGATGGACTTGGGAAACTGATGTGCAGAGCTGTTAAGCTGGAGGGCAATTCGGGTATTCCTCAAAGGTTTTCGCAAAATTGCAGGCTGAGATGTTGGAGAGAAGAGAGCTTAGAAATGCTTTCTGGCAAGTCCAAAATGCCCGATCCGTCTAAACGAAGCTCGTTTAGCGAAATCAGTTCGCCTATATTATTGGGCAATCCTTCCAGATATTTGCACCCTAATGCATTCAACTTTTGGAGTTTCGCCAGCATTCCAATGGCACTAGGTAATTTCGTAACTGGAGTTTCTCGAATGTCCAAGATCCTCAAATTTTGCAGATTTCCAATACTTTTCGGTAATTTTGTAATCGATGTGCACGTTAATTCCAGCTCGGTCAATGATGTCAACTTTCCAATCGAGTCGGGGATCTCTCTCAACAATCGACATCTCCTTAGGTCAAGGCGAGACAGAGATGCTAGATTGCCTATGGAGCTAGGTATGCGAGTTAATGATTCACACCAAGAGGCATCAAGAGTCTCCAGCGCCTCCATAGAACCAATGGATTCAGGCAATTCTTCAATCCCCGTCTGACTTAAGTTCAGCTGAGTTAACGACACAAGAGAGCCCATAGATTTTGGAAGTTGAGCAAATTTATCACAACTTAGGTCATCTAGAGTCTTTGGCTTCATCAGACAACATCTCCAAATAGAATTCTCTTTTATAGCGGTGTCATTTATGAGAAGCTCCCTCGATTCTTCCATTCTCTCTACTCTTGCTGGTAGCTCCTTCAATATCCGACAATAGCATACCTTCAAGGAGATGAGAGTATTGATACACCAGATGGAAGGATGAATTGCTTCCAGACTCCAACAGTTTACAAGAATCAAAATCTCCAAGCTTTTGAAAGTAGACAAGTTGGGAGTTCTTCTCAACTGTTTACAATACGAGAGGTCGAGAACTTTTAGCTCGGTTGCCATCTGAAAGAAACAAAGGAAAACCTCAGTGAAATTGGACAACTACAATGTGTGATTTTCCACTATTCCTTATTTTTTTAAGAGTCTTCAAGATTCCTATAAAATACCCATGCTCCACTACTCTTTCACAATTGTTTTATTTAATTTTAAATGTTTTATCAGTAATGTTAGGCTACATCACCATATTGATATTTTTTAAGCATATCCATTGCAAAAAGAATGTTAGGTACATACAACTGCTAACTGTGTTTATTTTCAGATAAAATTTCAAAAAGAAAATATATTCATTTTTTAAGAGCTATGGCGATGCCGTTGATTAGACATAAGCAAATTTTATTATCAAAAAGAAAATGACAATTCAATAGTATGAAATTAAAGAGAAACGGGTAGTTTAATTATGAAAAGAAATTTTTTAATGTTATATGTACAAGATATAAAGAATGTTGTATTCCAAAAAAAATTAATGCCACTGGAAGGATAACTTTTTTTTTTGATAACCCAGGGAACCTGTCACCGGTTAAGTCACATTACGGTGCCCGGAATTCGAACACTCAACCTTTTACGAGAGAAAGAGTGTGCGCTCCAGCAGCACCACCCAGGTGGGTGGTCTGGAAGGATAACTTTATTACTCTCATAACATTAATAATTTATATTTGTGTTATACATTGACGACTTCCATAATCAACAATTATAATGATTAAATATTTCATGCAACAAGTCAGAGCAATTCATAAATTATATCCATTACTCTAAGATTAAAATGAACTTAGAATTTTAGTATGAATGTGTCACGCCCCGCACTTCTCGGTGCGCCACATCCCTCGCAGAGGTCGATTCGTGTGCGACGTCCCAGGACGCGTCGCCGACCCAACACCCAACACAGAGAATAAAGCACATGCGGAAGCAAATCAAAATTACCCGTACAATAATAAATACATAACCAAGGGTAACCACTGAAATCAATACTTATACTAATACTGATGATCATAACCAATATCCATTTACAGTCCCAAATACCAAAAATCAAAAAACGATTCAAGGCCACTATGACTAGCTGGGGCTCTTCCCAAAAATGCATCGGGACACCTGTCATCCTCAAGGCCGGGGATCTGAAAATATCGGTTTTACAACAACCGTGAAAATAAATCTCAGCGAGTAATTCCCTAAACCTAAACTAGGCTAACATGCACCTCCTGACAAGTACTAAACAGGCAGCATACAGTCTAAAAGTACCTGACTCAGGCTCTCGGCCCGAGTCTAGATATTACATGACCCTGCAGGTTAGGCATTCTAGGTATAACAACAATCACGCAACAGAACTTGATCACAGTACATGTACACGCATTCCCATGTCACAACGCATGTTATGCATATGCCAGTGCTCGCACTCATGCTCATGCTCATGCCTCATCAATGCATTACCGCATACTTGCACTCAGCCATTTCTCAATTTCTCCTCCGACCCGCGTTAAACGCATCAGGTCCGACCCGCGTAACACGCATCAGGTCTACACTGGCACACTTGCCCAATTTATTATTATTACGACTCGAGTCATCACTTTTTCACGGCCCGGTGCGTCTAGCCTGCTTCAAAGTGCATGAGGCGCAGCAACCGATCTGGCCCAGTGTCTCTAGCCTGCTTCAAAGTGCATGAGGCGCAACACCGATCTCCTTGCGAACCAGAGCCTGCTTCAAAGTGCATGAGGATGGTCGCCTTCCGGACGTACCGGGCATCATCCCGCGTAACACGCCTCAGGACGGGTTCACTACCCCGCGTAACACGCATCAGGGTTTATTATGATCACACTCACAAACACCAATTCTTATCTGAACCCCGCGTAACACGCATCAGGGCATTTTAGGTAATCACAATGCACATGTCATTCGAGCATACTTGTGAATGCACATGCCGTGCCAATGTTCGTGATGCATATCCATGACTGAAATAATCACATTTGGGCACTCACAATTTCACAATGAACATTCAGTTCAATAATTCACGAACCCAATCAACCAAATCACCCAGCACAGTCATGGCACAAATTCAACATGTAATTAACGCATATAAGTCACTCAGTTGGGTCAGTATGAAACTCATACACTCGAAGCCCGCCAAGCTAATCCATTTTTAGCCCCACTAGACATGCGACAAAGCATCATCAATTTAACCGCCAATAAGGCTCACCAAGCCACTCCAAAATAGAGACCATTCAATCACTAACTCGGTCTATCCATCAATTTCGTCAATTGCACTATTAAATCCCAATCAATCGCGCTTTGCTTAAATCAAATCCATCGTGGCCAGCCACTATACCACAATTTCTAGGCCAATAAATGTCATCAAAATACTTCATCATACTCCCCAAATATCATTCTAATTGACCACCACCAAAAATTAGTATACGGCACGCAATATAATCCACAAATAAAACCCGAACTCGGACCAAATTAATCCGAACCGACTAACCCATTTATCGCGCCTCTCGGGCCACTAATCCTCCATTAAATCCACAAACTAATCCACCAAATTGGCCACAAACATAATCCTTAATCACTCTCACAAATTAACCCCCAAATTAACCCCTAAATTACCCTAATTAACCCCTAAACTTGTCTAAAAATGCAAATAATCCTAATTAGGGTTTAGGGTCAAACTCACCGGGTGTCCTATGCTTAAAAAGTGGGCTGGATGAACAGTACTCGCCGGTGAACAGTACTTGGCCGGAAATGAACAGTGCTTTCCGGCGATGAACAGTGACTCCGGGCTGTTCGGGAGCGGGGACGGCGGCGACGAGGCGACCTTGAGGACAGCAGCGACGCGGCGGCGACGGCGGCACGGCGGCAACGAGCGGCGGCGAGGTGGAACAGCCGACCGGCGACGGCGAGAGGGAGAGAGAGAGAGCAACCGGGGAGAGAGAGGGGGACCGGGAGAGGGAGAGGCTGAGATGTGGGGGGTGGTGGCCGTCGGACGGGCCGGCGAGTTGGCCGGCGGCGGCCAGGCGCGGCAACGACTCGCGGCGGCGAGCAGAGGCCAGAACAGGGGGTCTTCGGGGGGAAAGAGAGGGGAGAGAGAGAGAGTCAGGGAGAGAGAGGGAGCAGCTGGGGGGTCGGGAGCTCAGGCCGACGGCGACAGTCGGCACGGCGGCGTCGCAGGCGGCGGGGCTGGCTCCGGCGAGCGAATGGGCAGTCCCGGCGAGCTGCGGCTGCGGCGACGTCAGGGTGTCGGGGATCGAGCAAGGGCGACGGCCGGACAACGTGTGGCGCGGCGGTCGAGCCAGCTAGTAACGGCGGCAGCGCACGGCGTCGGGGCAGCCTGGGCGGCGATGGGCGGAGCCGGACGGCAGCCGAGCAGGGACGAAGCGGCAGCAGCAGTAGACCAGGCGAGGCGTTCCCGGGGAAGAAGAAGAGAAGACCAGAGAGAAAGAAAAACAAAAGAAAAGGAGAAAAGAAAAAGAGGGGAAAAAAAAGGGGGAAGTGATGGGCTATAGGTGTAGGGGAGGGGGTAGGTGCAGTCAGCATAGGGGGGAGGGGAACCGGCGGGAATTGGGGAGAGAGAGGGAAAAAATTTCGAAAAGAAATAAACTTTATTTCTTTGATTTAACGCAAACCGAGGGTCCGATTTCAAAACGGAAAATTGCCCATCGATCCTAAATTAGTCTCGCACATAAAAAGGGACAAAGGCCAATTTATTGAGACTAAATTTTTACGAGGGGTCTACTAGTCCAAATTCGCACCTGGTCCAAAAATCCCAACTTTTCCATTAATCCTGATAATCTCGATACCGGCAACTTTAATATTGACACCGTCCAATTTATTGCGTCCTGAAACACCCAAAAATCGACTGCCAAGTTCAGGGTCCAAATAACGACGAAAATTCGATCGAGTGCGATTCTAGCGAAATCTCTAATTTAAAATAATAACCGAGAGTGATCAGTTCCCGGACGAGATTTTACCATAAGCGCACTGACAAATTATACGTTTTATAAACCCCAAAATGGGTAAAAAATCCGGAATGTTACAGAATGTACAACACAAGTCACTGCGTGGGAGTTTCTGTTTCTCCAACAAAGAAGATTGGCATAGAGATATAACAAGAATCGCTCAAAAGACATGCTTTTGCACGGGGAGAAAATTATCTTAGAAGCCAAAAACTAGCTAGATTAACGAAATACAAAATAGGCACAATTAAGTAATTAAATTTTTTTAAGAGATGTTAATTAATATAGTAATTTTTTTTCTTTTTAGTATTGTCTAAGGTTAAGCATGACAGGTTGTTGAGTTCTATCAATTAAACATATTAAGGGGTAGAAGATTTTGAGTATTCAGATAGCTATAAATTCCTCTTATGTTTACCTTAAAATCCTGAAGTCGAGGAACGATGTTAAACCTTTCTAAAAGAAAGAAAGGAGAACCAGGTGTGATTGCACCTTCAGTAACACGTTATTATTCACAACATATATAGCTTCTCAATTTCTTACCTTCAGTGGATCCCATCCTCCCCAGTCCTCTGTAATGTTACTATTTGATAGATCGAGCACCACTAATTTTTTCGGATGAAAGTTGGCCACTTCAAAATATGAGGGACAATTCTGCCACCAAAGCCATCTTAATTGAGGAAGCAAGTTTTGAAAATCTCCGGTGAAATTTATACCATCCACTTGAAGGAACCTCAAGTTGGTGAGTTCATTAAATTGTTCACCTCGATAACTTTTTCTGCCACAATCCCTACGATTAAGGTTCTCAATCTCACTAAGCCCGCCATAATTGTTAAGACAAAGGGCCTCAATCTTACTAGTGCCCTGCAATTATGAAACATTATTGACCGTAAGTTTTAATTGATGAAATGAGACTAGCTGTATATAAGAAGAGATGGACTAATTCAATTTGATATCATACTATTATGATGTAGGCTTCTTACTTTCAACTTGGTGAAATGACAAGTTGTCATTGCATACGATTTATCTAATTTATGCAAAAATGTGAAGCTCAAGAAGGTGTTTTCGAACTTTTCCTCTTCCAATTATGCCTTTAGTAAATTTACACCTTCTGAATTACCAAAAATTGCATCCTTTCAAAATTACAATAGAAGGCATTTCTTTATGTACAAACTACTTCAAATATATCAACCAAAATTCCTGCCCTTTATATGTGAAACAACTCAATCGTAACTCATATCCTTTATAGGTGAAATAACATGACTCTTACAGTCCAATTACATCTATCAAACTTGTCATCAAAACAGTATCAAAATTAGAGAATATGAATCATAGAATCCCCCTATTATTCTGGTATACCTTGTTTGCAATTCTCAATAGCAAAATGAAAATGAGAATGTCATCTCAAAAAGTATGCACATGTTTTAGATTCCTTTCTTATTATGTATTTGTTTAATGAGTACATGGAAGAAAAATCGATTATATGTCAAACATTATATAGATGATCTTTACTCCTCTTTTTATTAGTACAGATGTTTGACGCAACATTTTCATTATCTTGATTATTTTGTTACTGTGAAATAGCACAAATTAATGAGATCTTGCTTCCAGAAAGATTGTACATGAAGATCGATTAAATTGGATACTAAGGAAATTCAAGTCTTTTACATTTTTCTTTCGTTGTAACCAAATATTTAGGGACCTCAAATTTATTTTGTTTTAGGTGATGAATTGCACAGTGAACACAAATCATGAGAGTTATAAGACGGATTTGTTTGGTGGTTTGAATATTTCCTTTAAACTTTCATTCTTTCGGATGTGATACCACTTATTTTTCCTTCAAATTTTTTTTGTATAGTATCCTATTTTCATCAACAACTTCATAGATAACCTTTTTTTCAGTTCTAAGCAATGTTATATTCAGTTGATTACATTTTCATTTGTGCAAAAATATGTTCGCTGAAATGCATTGGTAGAAAGTTTTTTACAAATGTCGTTACTTCATTATATTTAGTGTTTTTTTAATTAAAGATACTCATGGCATTTGCACATGCTTGTCTGATGCTTGCACAAATCATCCATATGTTGTAATTGCTTTTAGTTGCATACCTTTTAACTTTCATGCTAATAATAAAAGTTAATCAAGACACAAAATTCAAAACCATAATTATTTACATCACAGGTATTGGAATGAGCCATTGCTTTGACCACCTCTCTAGGAAGTAAAACGTCCAGACTGGAATTTCCCTTTGCGTTTTGAGTGGCATAGTTTCTAGACGGTTTTTTTTATGGTACATACATAATGTTTTTGCATTAACATACACTTAGTTTTGAAAACGTTGTGGACCGTAAAATTGATGAAATTGACTGTATATAAGAAAAGATGGACTAATTTCAATTTGATATCATACTATTATGGTGTAGGCTTCTTACTTTCAACTTAGTGAAATAACAAGTTGTTATTGCATATGATTTATTTAATTCATGTAAAAATGTGAAGCTCACAAAGGTGTTTTCGAACTTTTCCTCTTCCAATTATGCCTTTCGCAAATTTGCACCCTTTGAATTACCAAAAATTGCATCCTTTCAAATTACTATAGAAGGCCTCTCTTTTTGTACAAACTACTTCAAATATAACTATCAAAATTCATGCCCTTTACATGTGAAACAGCGCAACCCTAACTCATATCCTTTATATGTGAAAAAGCATAACTCTTACAGTTCAAGTACATTTATCAAACTTGTCATCAAAACATGCTTCACGATTAGAGAATTCGAATTATAGAATCCCCCCTATTATTCTGGTGTACCTTGTTTGCAATTCTCACTGGCAAAATGAAATCAAGAATGTCATCTCAAAAAGTATGCTCGTGTTTTACATTCCTTTCTTATCATATGTTTCTTTAATGAGTGTTTTTTAATTATACATGGAGGAAAAATCGATTATATATGGAACGTTATATAGATGATCTTTACTCCTCTTTTTGTTGGTACATATGTTTGATGCAACATTTTCATTATCTTGTTTATTTTTTTTAAAGTGAAATAGCATTAATTAATGAGATCTTGCTTCCAGAAAGATTGTACATGAGGATTGATTAAATTGGATACTAAGGGAATTCAAGTCTTTTCCATTTTTCTTTCGTTGTAACCAAAAATTTTAGGGACCTCAAATTTATTTTGTCTTAGGTGATAAATTGCACAGTGAGCACAAATCATGAGAGTTATAAGAGGGATTTGTTTGGTGGTTTGAATATTTCCTTCAAACTTTTATTCTTTCGGATGTGACACTACTTATTTGTCCTTCAATTTTTTTTTGTATATTATCGTATTTTCGTTAATAACTTCATAGATACCCTTTTTTTCAATTCTAAGCAATGTTATATTTAGTTGATTACATTTTCATTTGTGCAAAAATATGTTCGCTGAAATGCATTGGTAGAAATTTTTTTACAAATCTCGTAACTTCATTATATTTAGTGTTTTTTTAATTAAAGATACTCATGACATTTGCACATGCTTGTCTGATACTTGCACAAATCATCCATATGTTGTAATTGCTTTTAGTTGCATACCTTTTAACTTTCATGCTAATAATGACAATTAATCAAGACGCAAAATTCAAAACCATAATTATTTACATCACAAGTATTGGAATGAGCCATTGCTTTGACCACCTCTCTAGGAAGTAATACGTCTGGACCGGAATTTCTCTTTGCATTTTGAGTGGTGTAGCTTCTAGATGACTTTTTTTTTTATGGTACATACATAATGCTTTTGCATTAGCAGACACTTGGTTTGGAAAACGTAAGTTTGATTAGACACATTTCTACGTATTACACATGTTGTTCATGAAACAAAACCATGTAATAACTATTACATAACTTAAACCAATCAACATATAGCTACTACAGCTTTATTACGTTACAATGTAATAGTGGTTATATTGTAGCCTTATTCCATTTCCGTATCCATACGGGTTGTTAGTGTAATTTGTTGACCACCTCTAGTTTTGTAAATTCATTGAATTTGTGAAGAATAGGGAAGATCAAGATCCTGAGACTAGAGTGCAAAGCAGAAGTTAAAAGTGTTTTGAGTGTTAAAAATCTAAGTAAAATATTTATGGCTCTATTGTTCCGTTTATTGTAAAGATTTAACTTTTTTCTTCTAATGTCTTATTTTAATCCATAGATCTTACCAAACAACATAACATATATATTTTGTAGCAATGGGAACAATTTATGAATTTATCTTTTATTATGTGCGACGGCTTCATATTTGACAGGTAAATAATATTAAAAGCATACTTGTCAAATTACAGATCAATATCATATTGGACTCATATTTGACAAATACGTAATATTAAAAAATCAATAAAAAAGATATCCATCATCACGAGAAAACTTATATTACATGCTTTAGGAATAAATTAATATAATCAAATTACCCATCATGGAAGAAAAAATGTATATGTTTAGAGGAATCTATTCCATGGATGCATATATTTCAACAATAAGTATGATGCCAAGATCAAGGGCCTCAATCTTACTAGTGCCCTACAATTACGAAACATTGTGGACCATAAGTTTTAATTGATGAAATGAGACCAATTGTATATAAAAAGAAGGACTAATTTCAGTTTGATATCAAACTATCATGGTGTAGGCTTTTTACTTTCATCGAATTTGAGAAGAATAGGAAAGATCAAGGTCTTGCAACTGAAGTGCGCAACAGAAGTTAAAAGTACTTCGATTGTTAAAAGATCTAAGTAGAATACTTACGAATCTGTCAATCCCACTTATCGTAAAGTCTCAACTTTTTCCTTCAAATGTCTTATTTTAATTCATAGATCTTACCACATATCATGTGTCACTTAGTTGTAAACATATATTGGTTTTAGTTACACATATTTTATAGGAATGGAAACAATTGAGGGATTTATCATTTGTTATGTGCAACGGGTCATTTTTTACAAATAAATAATGTTAAAATCATATAGTGACTATAACGAAATGTGCAATAAGTGATGACTGTTATGATTGAAAAGTTGTTTGAATATTCATTATAAGGAAATATTTTCATAAGTAAATGATGTAAAATAAATCGGTAAAAAGTTATAATGTGACAGTCCGGATTTTGGCCCATTTTTGGGGTTTATAAAACGAGTATTTTGTCAGTGCGCTTATAATAAAATTTCGCCCGGGAACTGATCACTCTCGGGTTCTTATTTTTAAAATTAGAAATTTTGCTAGAATCGCACTCGATCGAATTTGGTCGTTATTTATACCCCGAACTTGGTAGTCGATTTCCGGGAGTTTCGGGACGAAATAAATTGGACGGTGTCGATATTATTGCAGCCAGTGTCGAGATTATCGGGAAAAGTGAGAAAGTGGATTTTTGGACCGGGTGCAAATTTAGACTGGTAGACCTCCCTCGTAGTGTGGTTTGGGTTGTTTTATTGTGGCAATGTGCCCTAGAATATTGTAGGAATTTTTCGGGAATTATTAGGCCTTTTTCTGATTTTAAATCGAGACAGATAGGTCAATTTTCTAGTTTGGACCGTGTCCGTTTGTTCGCGCTTAAATTTAAAATTTTGAACTTCTTTCTCTCTTTCTCTCTCCTCTCTCTCTCGGCCAACCCGACCCCCCCATGCGCGCGTGTCTCTCCCTCTCTTTCCTTTCCTCTCTCTCTCTCTCTCTCTCTTTTTCTCTCTCTCTCTCTCTGCCGGGCGCATGTTTCCCATGCACGTCCCCTCCCCCACTTTTCCCCCATGCACGTTTCCCTCCCCCTCTTGTCAGACCTCTCTCTCTCTCCTCTCTTCTCTCTCTCCTCTCTTCTCTTCTTCTTCGTTTGTTCCTTCCTCTGGCCGCGTCGGCTTCGCCTTCGCCCCGAGCTCGCCGACCGCCGCCAAGCTCGCCGTGCCGTCGCGCCGCTGCGTCGCCGTGCCGTCATGCCACCGCGCCACCGTCGCCAGCAGCCCCGCCACCGTCCCGTCGCCCGCCTCGGCTCCTTCCTCCCGCGCGCGCGACAGCGAGCTGGTCGCCGCTGCTCGCCGCGCCCGGAGCCGGCCCAGCCCGCCGGCGTGTCGCCCGGCCGCCGCCCTGCCCGAGCCCCGCAGTCCCCTGCAGCCGCCAGCTTCTTCCCCCCCTCGCCTCTCCCCTCCTCCCCGACGTCCCCCCGTGCCAAGCCGAGCCCGAGCCAGCCCCTTCGCCCGTCGCCGCCGCTCGCCGTCCTCCCGTCGTCGCCGCCGCCTGCTGCAGCTCGCCGGCCAGCCAGCCCAAGCTCGCCTAGCCCCGACCAGCTGCTGCCCATCGCCGTGGCGTCGCCATTGCCGTCGCCGTCGCCGGCCAGCTAGCTCGCCGGCCAGCCAGCCGGTCAGCCAGCCCCGCCGACCAGCCAGCTTGGCTCACGGCCAAGTCGCCCCGGCCGTGGCTTGCCCGTGGCCCGCGCCCACGGGCCTCGCGCCCGTCGCCCGTGGTCGTGCCCATTGCCGTGCCCGTCGCCCATGCCCTTGCCCGTGCCCGTGCCCCGTTGCCCAGGCGCGTAGCCCATCCGCGCGCCCGAGCGCCCCGGGCATGCCGCGCGTTCGCCGCGCCCGCCCACTAGGCACGCCGATCGGCCATTGTGCCCACTTTGGCCGGTCAGCGCGCCCGTGTGGCCCGTGCCCGTGCCCGGTCAGAACTTCTCACCCGGGCAATTTTTGGCTCGAGCCGACTTTTCCCGGGCCAAAACTTGTAAGTGACTCCCTAAACCTTACCTAGTACTTTGGGTATTATTGGACTCGTCTAGGGGTTAATTAGTACCGGTTTAGGGATTAAACATGGATTATGGACAATTTTAGTACGTGCGTATTTATTAGATTAAATTGTGAAAATTGTGGGGCTTAGTGAATGATTAATTATGGTGGGCTAGTTGATAATATTGTTGTGGCATTCGTGGGTGGGTTCGAAGTTAGTATGTGACAGGCGTGCATGACGGGTTGGTGGGCAAGTGAGATGGGCCGTGATGTGATTTTGATTTGTACGTGGGTACTTATAGACTTGTCTCGGTTAGAACGGCTAGGACGTGATTTTAATTTATTTATATTGTGATTTAATTAGATTATGTGGTGTTTTTATTTGGTTAAATTAGACTGGATTGAATGGAGTGCTTGAGTGAATAATTGCACGTGACCGACTTGAACGTCGGGTCCGTGAATTGGAGTGGCGAAGTGTGAATTGGACTGGGTTGTGAATGTGAGCTAGCGTGAATTTGATTGAATTGAATGGCGTGTGTTTGCCTGTCGACTCGAAGCCCGGATCGATCGGAGGGCTACGGACTTGGGACGTGTTGACGGCGGTCCGTGTGAAGGCTTGACTGGCCGATGTGCCAAATGGATGCGGGCTTGAGACGTGTTGACGGTGGCCCGTTTGAGGTGTGATTGGACCGGGACGTGTTTACGTCGGTCGTTGGAAATTGTTCGAATATCGTGGCTTGGGACGTGTTGACGGTGGCCACTGAAATTGATTGAATGACATGGCTTGGGACGTGTTGACGGCGGCCATTGGTGTTGATCGAATTGTGAGGCTTGTGAGCCTGTGAGAATGAACTTGAGGCGCAATGGCGCGGATCGCGAGAAAGATGTGCGTTCACGCATGTGATTGAGTGTGACTGATTTGACTGGTGGAGCATGTGGCTGGATTGGCTGGTTGAGTATATGATTGTGATTGGCTGGTTGATCGTGTGACTGATTTGGCTGATTGAACGTGTGATTGAAATGGCTGGCTGAGCGTGTGATCGAAATGGCTGGTTGAGCATGACTAAATTGTCTGGTTGAGCGTGCGATTGAATTGGCTGGTGGAATGGGTGATCGAATTAGTAAGTTGAATGGTGTGCAAGTGTGGTTGGCATTTGAGTAGTTGCAATGTGCTATTTAGTTACTATTACTATATTGCCATGTTATGACTAACGTGCAGAGTCGGCATGGGTTTGATGGCAAGGTGAGTATATTAATGCGAATTTTGTATGTTATGGGGTAGATTGCATGGACGACTTGTCTGGGTACGCATTGGCCTATGTGGGGTATAGGGGGTTGCTTATTGAGACTCTGTCTCACGGTTATTATATAACCATTTCAGATCCGCGACCGTGAGTGATTGAAGACGCTGCAAGAGTATCCCGGAGATCGAGGACGGGTCAAGTACCCGGTATTTTGAGTCCCCATTTGTAGAGGAGTTAAGTTGTGAGCCTTTGTCCCTTTTGAGGATTGTGATTCTGTTGTTGTGGCTTAGCTTAGGGATTGTCGTTTTGTGGCCATTGTATGTATCTGCTAAGTGTAGAAATTCTAGTTATTATTTTGTGCTATTGCTTCCCTTAGTCATGTATTTAATTGTCTGGGTTATTTCTATTTGCTTCCGCGTGTGTTCAATCTCTGTTATTTTGGGTTGGGTCGACGACGTATCTGGGACGTCGCATTTAATATTCGACCGTCGAGGGATGATCGCGCGCTCGTAGGGTGCGGGGCGTGACATATAAATCATAATAACTCACATTTAACACGTAAATGATATAAAAATACTAAATATGTACTAAATAAAATGCTCACTAAGAGTTGACCTTGTAGATATATCTATAATAACGTGGTAGTCAAAATTTGACAATAAATGTTATTAGGGCGTTCATATAAAAATTATCCATCATCACAAAAAAATAGCAAATTCATAGAAAAAATTATGTACTACGATGAAAAGTCTATAGAATGAAAACAATAAATGTTTAGAGGGTTAATTACCATGTTGCGCATATATCGTAGATAAATATGAAAGCCACATTTGTAAATTGACGGTATCAACTAGCGGCTGACGATAAAAGACTCGATTGTACAAATTGTGAAAGATAAAAGACTACATTGAGCATAAAAGAAGGGATAGGGGACTAAATCGCCACAAGCAGCGATACTTAGGAGACTCAATCTATACTTGACCTAGTTTGGAAAATACAGAACAAGGATAGCTAATCATCACAAATGGATGGAGGTCTCATTTATCATAGCAAGTCAATACTCAATAAAAGAAGAAAGAGCGAAAAAACATCACAAAAAATCAAAAGAAGAATCCAAACATCAAACACATGCATCAAACAGATATGTGAAAAAAGAGTGGGCCCCAACAATTTATAAATGTCAGGTTTTATCCGAAAGTACTTTGTCAAAGATTATGGTTTTTCTTTGTAGTTTTGTTGTTGCGTTGAAGTTACCAAAAGGAGAGTGTCCTCATCATATACTACCGGGTAAAGATATAAATAAATCGTCAATGATCAAGAAATTTCTCCTCTGTTATGTCCTAGAATTAGGCAAAAACAGTTTCTAACTGAAAGAGCTCTTTTGCTGGTAAAAGTGAAAAGTTTTGGAGACCAACAATAATCTTATCTTAAACAAGAAAGAGAAGGACTCACATTGACTAACCAAGACAAGTAGAGATAGCTCTTACCTTGTTGTTGTGAAACACATCCGAGGCTTCCTCACAAACACATAATCTGCTGCGCTTTTGAGGCTCCTTTGGATGTTCTAGACGAACAATTTCCCTTCCAAGATCTCTCAATTGTTCATGCATCATTAGAGTGCCGTCTTCATCAATTTTAATTAGCGACAGAAGGCTCAATACTTCAATTCCATTCTCCGGGAAAAATTCACAAGCATCCCACATATAAGTTGCACTTTGTTTAGATGATCCAATGAAAAAACATGCTATATCCAAAAATATCTGTTGCATCTCATAATTTAATGATTCGTAACTTATCATCAACGTATCTTGCACTTTCTTGTCAGGCACTTTCTTTAATTTCTTTAATGTATTTTTCCATATTTTATTTTTCTTTTCACGTAAGAAAGAGCCTATAACTTCAAGAGCTAAGGGAAGCCCTCCAGTAGTAGACACGATATCACGAGAGATAACCTCAAAATCACTATGAGGATAATCCTTTCGAAATGCATGTCTACTAAATAAAATCAATGATGGATCAAAAGGCAACTTGTTGAGTTCGTACATGTAGGTTGCCCTAGCCTCGTCCAAAATACTCTTGTTTCTAGTGGTTATGATGACTATACTTCCAGCTTCAAACCAACTACTATCTCCAGCCAAAGCATTCAAGTGAGCCTTATCATCCATATCATCAAGAAGAATTAGGACTTTCTTACTTGTAAATCGAGATTTGATAATACGGATTCCATCATCGACATTATACACATCATCTGGACTTCTTAGTATATCGTGAATGAGCTGCTTTTGTAGCCACTCAATACCCTTGCGTAGAGATGTTTCTCGAATATTTGCCACAAAGCTAAGATGTTCGAAACGACTAGAGAGATTGTTGTACAAGACCCTTGCAAGAGTTGTCTTACCGATACCGCCCATTCCGTAAATTCCAATAATCCTTGTATCATTAAATTTAGCATTTATGAAGCTCATAATTTCTTCTACACGATTGTCAATTCCGACCAACTCTTTGGGAACAATTAGTTGAAAAGGTCTTTTTAACTCGCCTATGACTTCTCTGACAACAATTTTAACTAATGCTCTTTCATGCCTGTCAAAAAACGCCGAATTTCAGTATAGGATGGCAATATTTATATTCTTTTATAAGTAAGATCTAGTTATGAGAAACCAAACAATGTTCTAGTTGAGGATAACGTACCCATCAACAATTTTCTCTAATTCCCATCCTTTTAAGGAACTGACTTCTTTGAGCGCTTCTTCCCATTCCTTCACAACCATTTCGTCCAAATTCTCTTTATGTGCATTGATAGCATCTCCAAATTTTTCTGCCAGATGTCGCACCTGTGAGGGCTCCACTTTGTAAAATATGGGCAACACTACTTGCCCTCTACTTCTCCTACACTTCAACATCTGAACAAGCTCGCGAAGGCACCATTTGCTGGAAGCATAATCCTCAGATATAATCGGGATCGAGATCTTAGACTGCCTAATACTGCAGAGAAGCTCCGGACCAATCTCCTCACCAACACGGAGCTCATTGTCATCTCTAAACACTCGAATTCCCACATCAATAAGACTATTATAGAGATGATCGGTAAAACCTTTACGAATATCTTTCCCTCTAAAGCTCAAAAACACTTGGTAGTCATTTCCTTTCGGCTTTTTGATTCCGCCGCCTTCATAATCACCTACATGTGGAGAGGTCGATGAGGAAGTCGCTCCGCATATCGGATCTTCCGAATGAGTGGATTCTTTTCTTTCCATCTCGAGCTTGATGGAGCGAAGCCTAAAAAAAGAGGAATATGGAATACCAGATCTAAGAATTGCAGAAATGTCTCTCAGAACTCAATTGAGAGCTACATTAAAGAAAAAAACAAAAGTTCTCATACGACTCATCAAAACATGTGGAGCGATCAAAAGAAAGAAGAAAGAAGAGGAGAAGAGCGAGGAGTCACCAATAACCTGAGGAGTGCTCAAACGACGCGATCCACACGCTGCTGTGATCTCCACCGATTCTCAGCCTTCGACATTGCATAACCCACGCGCAACCCTCTTTATTCTGCCTGCTTGAAGAAAAGCTGGGTTCTGGCCATCCAACGATCCAAGACTCGTCATGCCAATTGAACCGCTGCGATGCATGCGGCACGGAAAAGTCAATTATTGCTGGCGTGCTTTCCGTAGAACTGCGCGGCAGGTGCGAGGAACTTAATGAGCAATACTGACGTGCAATGCTTGGGTGCTTTTATTGAAATGTCAGATCCAGCAAGGCTTGACTTGACTTGCTTTTTCTATTAACAAATAAAAGTGGAAAAGAAAGTTAAGTAGCTATAATCACGTGCTCCTGGTGCTTAGGTAGATGAGCCGCTGTCAGAAACATATCAATCGTCGGATTGAATCAGAATTTGTTAAAAAAGACGTCCGTATGACACTTAATATTCAAATAAGGAGAGTTTATTATTCTCAATCTATAATCTGATTTGTTTTTTTTAAAAGAGATTTCTCCGAAAAAGTAACTCACAAATTAAATCTCTCTCAAAACAATTTGAGTTCCTCAAACTAGATATTTCCATGCCACGTCAAGCCTAAAGATTATTTAATCATCATTTGCCTCTAGCCAAGACACTTTTGTCTTTGTCCTTAAATTAATATTTTTTCCGATAAAAAAATTAATGATTTTTGATGTTTTACATAAATTTTATTCTTTCGGTGTCGGCCAACGGATTCTCCAAAATCAAATATTTATTCAATAATATATTTTTTATTTTTTATTTCGTTTTTTGTCAAACTTTTTTTTATTTCATAGGGACATTCTTCTTTTGCTTAGCTTTTAAGCCAAGATCATCACCTACAATATCTAGACTTTGACCAATTATATTGTTGTGGTCTCCACCATTCTCTGCCTGCCACGTTTTGTTACCAATGCACAGCACTTTCTGCCATTAAAAAAAATTATAGGGCAATTTCCGCAGCTTTATGCGGAGGGTGCGTGAAAACTACGCAGGTGCTTCTTGGCACGACTTGCTTTTTCTATTAATAGAAAATATACAAGAAAAAAGACCAATAATATAATACTCATAAGTGATCAGAGAATTGTGTAATTGTGCTACATATATTCATGTTGCCAAATTGGCAATAGAATAATCTAAAGAAAAGTGCCCATTTTTACAGCTCATTCAATTGGGATTAGCGTAAACAAAGTTCCTGTCTAATTTCTCGGCTGCTGAAGTGTGACACCGACTTAATTTCTTTTGCCCTTTTTCTGTGGTTTAGCAGACGCAGATTAAGTTGAAACAGCCGCTATCAATTTTTTTTAGCAATGTCTAGAGAAAGAGATGGTGGCAATTTTTAAGAGGAAAACGTTAGCAGGAGTATCTTACACACTCTTTTTAGCATCTGATCATTTTGTAAAATGTTATGCTGATTTGTCTATTCAATTCGATTTCTTTACAATCAAGTTGCATGATATATGTATATATAGAGAGATATTTGTACATGTACCACAGCTTAATAGCTAGTGGACCATTATTGTGAAGAAACATTTTTAATTGGTGAAATTTTTCAATGTCTTTCTTATATAATTCCAACTACTTGATTAGAGAAATGTTATGCCACATTTGTAACATTCCAGATTTTCGGTCCAATTTGGGGTTTATGAAACGCGTGATTTGTCAGTGTGCTTATAGTAGAATCTCGCCCGAGAACTGATCACTCTCGGTTATTATTTTAAATTAGAGATTTCGCTAAAATCGCACTCGATCGAATTTTCGTCGTTATTTAGACCCTGAACTTGGCAGTCGATTTTCGGGTGTTTCAAGACGAAATAAATTGGACGGTGTCAATATTAAAGTTGCCGGTATCGAGATTGTCAGGATTAATGGAAAAATTGAGAATTTTGGACCAAGTGCAAATTTGAACTAGTAGACCCCTTGTAAAATTTTAGTCTCATTAATTTAGCCTTTGTCCCTTTTTAAGTGCGAGGTCCCTTTTAGACCGGTAGACCATTTTCCGTTTTGAGATCGGACCCCCGGTTTGCATTTAATATTTTAATTAGTATAAATTTTTGAAATTCCTCTCTCTCTCTCTTGGGAATGCGCGCGCCCCCCCTCCCCACCTACGCCGGTCACGTCCCTTCCCCCTTCTGCTGACCGGTCCCTTCTTCTTCTCTCTCTTCTCTCTTCCTCCTCTTCGTTCTTCTCTTCTTCTTCCCCGGGGAAACGCCCGACTGGCCGGTTGCTGCTACCGCTTCTTCCACCGCCGCGCCGGACCGTCGCGCCCAGCCGCCGCGCGTCGCACAGACTGCCGGCCGCCGCCCCGGCTGCGCTCTCCCTCCTCCGCCCGTCGCCGTCGTCCTCCCCGGAACGCCCCTGCTTCTGGTTTCTGCTTCGCTTGAGTCACGCCCGACCGGAGCTCGTCGCCGCCCGAGCCGCCGCGTCGCCGTGCCACCGCCCGTCGCCGTCGTCCTCCCCGCGTCGCCACCGCCAGCTCGCCGGTGCTGCCCCGTCACCGCCCGCGCCCCACCTGCAACCTCTCCCCCCCTCTCTCTCTCCCGACCAGATCTGCCCCTCTCCGCCCGAACCGCCACTCGCCTGCTCGCCTCACCGGCCCCCACGCCGCCGCCTGGCCGCGCCGCCGCCGCCCTCCGCCTCAGCCGACCGCCGCCCCCGCCTGCTCTCTCCCTCTCCCGGTCTGTCTCTCCCTCTTCCCCCTGTTTTGGCCGAGGAGGGCCCTCGCCGGAGCCGCCCCGCCGCCCGCCGGTCGGCTGTCCAACCTCGCCGCCGCCGCCCCCGAGCTCGCCTCTTCGCCGCCATTCCCGTCATTGTGCGTTTTCCCGGTGGGGGGGTACTGTTCACGCCGGAGTACTGTTCATTTTCGGCGCCGGCGACACTGTTCCGGCGAGGCACTATTCCGGCGACACTGTTCACGCCGGTTACTGTTCACCCGAGCCCGAATCGGTCCGTCCGGCCCGTTTTACGCGTAGGACACCCGGTGAGTACAACCCTAAACCCTAATTAGGATAATTTACATTTCTAGACCGGTTTAGGGGTTAATTAGGGTTATTTAGGGGTTAATTTAGGGGTTAAATTGTGGAATTGATTAGGGACTTTGATGGTGGTCAATTTGGTGGATTATTCTGATTAATTAATGGGGGATTAGTGGCTCGAAGGGCGCGATGAGTGGGCTGGACAATTTGGATTAAATCGGCCCGAGTTCGGGAAAGTTCGGGTTCGATACGTGGATTATTGTGCGCGCCATATTTTGATTTTTTGTGGTGGTCAATCAGAATAATATTTGAGGAGTATAATTGAGCCTTTTGATGACAATTATTGGCCTAGAATTTGTGGTTTAGTGACTGGTCACGATTGGACTGGATTGGGTTTAATTTGGGCAAGGCGCGATCAATTGAGGTTTAATTGGGCAATTATCGAGAATGATCGCTTCGTGCAAGTGACTGGCTAATTGAGCCGTAGTTGTGGTTTATTTGATGATGCCATGGTTGAATTGAAATTGATTGTCTGAGTGGGCATGCTGATTTGTGGAATTGATTATGCGCGGTGCAAGCTGAGCTTGTTACATTGTGATTTGCGCATGTGAATGCCCAAGTGTGAATGAATGACCATGAATGTGCATCTCACGCATTGGCACGACATCTGAATATACGGGCGTGCCCGAATGATGTGTGCGTAGTGATCACTTAAAATGCCCTAATGCGTTTTACGCGGGGTCCAGATAATAATGAGTTGTGTGATCACCTAAGGACCTACAGGTCGTGACCCTCGGGTCGATACCGTCCTCATGCACTTTGGAGCAGGACGATGCCCAGTACGTCCGGAAGGCGACCATCCTCATGCACTTTGAAGCAGGCTCTGGTTCGCAAGGAGATCAGTGTTGCGCCTCATGCACTTTGAAGCAGGCTAGAGACACTGGGCCAGATCGGTTGCTGCGCCTCATGCACTTTGAAGCAGCCTAGACGCACCGGGCCGTGAAAAACTGATGACTCGAGTCGTGATAATAATAATTTGGGGCAGTGTGCCAGTGTGTCAGTGTGGGCCAGTGGGCCGGGAATTTGCACGTGTCAAGTCCATGACATTTGCATACATGAATATACATTGACTGGCATGCAAGAATGTGAGAATCAGTGCATAAGCATGTGATTGGCATATGTGCGATTATGAGTGCCATTTACGTACCGTGATTATTTTATATGGATATGCCTAACCTGCAAGGTCAAGTAATTTCTAGATTCGGGCTGAGGGCCTGAGTCATATACTGTTTAGACCGTGTGTTGGTTGTTTAATGCTTGTCAGGAGGTGCATGTTAGCCTAGTTTAGGTTTAGGGAATTACTCGCTGAGATTTATTCTCACGGTTGTTGTAAAACCGATATTTTCAGATCCTCGGCCTTGAGGATGACAGGTGTCCCGATGCATTTTTGGGAGGAGCCCCGATTAGTAGTAGTGGCCTTGACCCGCTTTTGATTTTTGGTATTTGGGGCTGTAATGAATATTGTTTATGATTCTCAGTACTAGTACAAGTGATGATTTCAGTGGTTACCCCTGGTTATGTATTTATTATTGTACGGGTGATTTTGATTTGCTTCCGCTTGTGCTTTATATCTCTGTATTGGGTGTTGGGTCGGCGACGCGTCCTGGGACGTCGCACACGAATCGACCTCTGCGAGGGATGTGGCGCACCGAGGAGTGCGGAGCGTGACAACATTCGTTAGAAACTCCTATCGTATCTCTTTCTCTCTCTAACCAGTGAAAAATTAACAAATATAACATCATAATAGCATAGTAATGTACGACATTACGACACGTCAAAGTAATTAAGTACAAAAACATCATAATAGCATAGTAAAATTGTTATATGGCGTTATGATATATTATCTTAATCAAGTGCGAAAGTGGTGTGAAACAGAAGCGTGCACCTAAGAATTTCAAAAGATGAATGGGTCCCTTGCCAAGTGACTTGCTTTTTTTTATTCCTCACCCACTTTTTTTAAGGTTGAAGCTATTTTTAAGCTAAAGGGATTATTCTTTTCAATCAGTAGCTCCGGGAAGCTTCAAAGAAATTTCCTGTTTCGGATTTTTTTCATTTTAAGACAAGTTAGTTAAGAAATTCTAAAGCTATTAAATACTAATGATGGGTATATGAATTCCCGTTAATTAGCCAAGAAGAAAAGCATATTGTTGGATGACTTGAGTAATTTCTCACTTGCTAAGATGATCATCCAGAAAGGATTGTCTTAAAAGGTTCAATTTGATTAGTGAGATAATTTTTTCCATCGCTCTTGTTAACAAACATAAGTAGTATAAAGAGAGACCGAAGCCTCACTATATATTAATCTAATGTATTGCGAATGGGAAATATTATCAAGGGGAGAAGAACATTAAAAGTGCCAAAAGTTATGTACAACGCTCACTTTAGTGCCAAAAGTTTTTTTTTTGGATCACTTAAGTGCGAAATCGAGGAACAAACGACACCTAAGTATCAAATCAAAGAAAAAGCGATCTTTGAAGTGCTAATTCCAGCCAAATTGATTACATGGCATTTATAATTAAAATTTGTAATATTACTTGGAATTTTTTTTTTAAAAATCCAGTCCACATGGACATAAAAAATGACATCGTACAATCCGATCGATACTGAAGTGATCACTTTAAATAAAATTTGGCACTTAAATGATTACTATTTACAACTTTCACACAATGATGTTTGTGGGTTATATGCTAACTGGACACGCCAACGAGCCACTTAGGACTAATAAATTAATAAAATTTTGCCACATTAGATTTTTTATGACCCGGATCGAAATTGGCACTTAAGTAATTGTTTTTTTTTAAAGTGGCACATAAGTGATCTGAAAAAACTTTTAGCACTAAAGTGAGCGACATACATAATTTTTGGCGTGAGCGACATACATAATTTTTGGCACTTCTAGTGTCGTTCTCCATATTATCAAGAAACAAACCAAACATGTATAGCTCTAATTTCTACGGAAAAGTTTCCTACCAAACGTGCTTTCGCGAAGATGGAAAAATAAAAAAAAAATAGTTTTCATTTTCAATGAACTGGTAATGACTTCTTGAACCAAATGGGCCATAACCCATGAGAGAATATTAGACTTGACTCTAGTTATTTTCAGTGAAATTGTTTTCGCTATAAGAAACTTTCCATGAAAAATATTTTTCAAGAATAATACTTTGTAAAATCGTCCTTTTTATCTATGGTCACGTGAGGGCTACAACCTCCATGGTCGTGGTGACGGGCTCATCTCCACCACGTGGATTGATTTAGACAGAGAGAGATGCGGCTATGGAGGTAGCGACCTCCGTCGATTCGCTCCGATGGAGATCTGTAGCCACACTAGGCCACGACCTCCATGATGTGTTCAGGTAAAATATCCTTGCCCTTTTTTTTCATTAAATGGTTTCTGACTCAGCACTCTTTTTAAAATTCAATTTTCTCCTCTCAGCAATTTGTCCTTTCCTTCTTTTTGTCCTAAAACAAAAAGTTCGTTGATGTCATCGGTAAAGTTCAAGTAATGGAATCTTCACTTTTTAATTAATCGTCAAATTTATGTCATCAGCGACAACTACGATCCTTAATGTGCCCTAAGAAAGCCTTTATATTTGTGTCTAACAAAGAAATCAACACAAAGCGATAAGAAAAGAAAAGGAAATATCACATTCGATTTGTTGTACTTTCACGGTAAAACTTACAAATTCAAAGACTTGCAATTTAAATTGTCGTAATTTTTTCAATCATATTCTCTTGAGCAAATGACATTGTAAGGTGCATATAGTTCGGTGTTTTTATGATGAGGAGCCCACCTAACATGGACAAGCCCATCTAAGATGCCAACCAGTGCCCAAATAGATGAACCAAATACGTGATATGGAGATTAAAAAATATTAGATGAATATTTAGAACTAGGCATATCAATAATACTGTCTTGAAGATGGCAATTTTCTCAATAAGATTCACGCAATCCAATACAGTCGGCTCCAATGGATATCTTGTCCCCTAATGGAATGCCCAGACCCTAACCTTCCTCACTTAGTCTATGTAGCAAGCAAAAGATGAACAAGATTCAAGCTTTTAAGTGATATCCAATATAGAGAAAGGGTGAAAGAGATAGAGGAGAAAAGGAACAAATGATAGAGTAATGTTAATGGTGATCTCTTAGTTTGTGTTTTCTCTAGAAGATGCCTTTGGATATATAGAGAAACGAAAAGACACGGGAGAATTCTATTTACAAAAAGTAATTCAATTTACGAACTTTATCTTCTTGACCAATTTCTATATAGCCTTCATGTTCAAACATAAGTTTCTTCATTTAAATCGCTATTTAGAAAGGGAATTTTAACGTCGATTTGACGAATTACCAAATTATGTATAAAAGCTAAAACCATCATTAATCTAATTGTTGTAAGCCTTGTTACCAGAGAATAAACATAAAAGTAATCAAGTGCCACTAATTTTGCCTTACATTTATCTAAGGAAAATTTCAAATGGGAGCCCAAAGTGGATGAGTTTTCTCCAAAGAGGGCTTGGAGTGAACGTTGTCTCATGTAAGGATCTAAAATGGCTATTTAGGGTGCGCATGAGAACCATTTTGTGCCCGGAAACTATTTCTGAACAGAAATGATTTTTTTTTATTCTGTGCCCAGAAATAATTTCTGAGTATTTTAAGGCGTTTGATAACTGTCCAAAATTTCTATTCCTATAATAGAAAAGAACATAAATGCGTTTGATAACTACACAAAATTTCTTTTAATTAACAATATTTTAATAATATTTTGAATTATTTAATTAAATATTAAATAGTAATTTAAATATTAAATATTTTGTGGCAGGTCGCCGATGGCCGACGATTGGCCACAACTTTGTTGCAGTAACACAAAAAAAAGAAAAGAAAAAAAAAGAAGAAAAAAAAAACTGATTCTCAAAATTATGCCGAGAAATAAGAAATAACTTTTTTTTTTATTTCTTATTTCTCTTCCAAAACTGTTTCTTGGCACAAATTTTAGCAAAAATGTGCTCGGGAACAAAAAGTTTACCAAACGCATTTCTATTCCTAAATTATTTCTAGGAACAAAAAAACAGAAATTTTCACTGTTTGGCACGTTACCAAACGGGCCCTTAGTCTCAAATAAAGGCGTAAGCTCGATAGCCGGTCAAATCTTCAGCCGACTAGCTAGCACATGCTTATTTCGACAGCACAACCGAGGACATAATTGTCCAAAGACATTTCTTTTCTTCTTTTTATATCTTTTCACTTTTTTTCTCTTTTTCCTCTCTTACTCACATTTATCTCCAGGTTTGGCCATCTTCCATGGCCGTCGGCCAGCATTTAAGCGTCTTCTTGGTCAGCTCTTTAGATCTGGTTGTCCATGGCCGCCAATGTCAAATGAGCCATCGATGCTCGTGGCCATCTTGAGCCGATCTTCATTTGTCACGAACTCCTTCGTGAGCAAGTAGTCCTTGATCCGCTCCCGCTTCAAAAGCCGGAGCTTGCAATTGGTCAGTGGCATGACGATTAGGCCTCATAGCAGCCTTTAACCCATCTACTTCTACTACTTTTGGTTGACATGCAAGTGCGGTGCCGCTGGCTCAAACTTCTTCTTCTTCTGGTCGAAGCCGCGTTGCTTGCAATTGCTAGACTAGCAATTGAGGGTTTTCCTGTTGGAGTTGTCCCATGGCCCTTTGGAGGTTTTTGGGGGCGAAATCAAGGTATTGAGAGAGAAATCAGAGGTGTTTTTACTAGAAATTGGCTTTGGGAACAAGTCAAACATATGCTTTTAAGTGTAAAGAGAGACGATTTTAGACCCAAAAAAAAAAGTGTAAAGAGAGACGATCGCTCATTCAGTGCTGGTGGCCAGGGACAGCCAGATTTGAAGAGCTAACCAAGGCGACACTTGAATGCAGTGCCAATGGCCCAATGGCCATGGAAGACGGCCAGATCTGGAGGTGAGCTTGAGATTGCAACTTCCCTCCAAGCATGAAGGAGATGAACAGTGAAAAGATAGAAAAAGAAAAAGAAACTAAAAGAGAAATATCTCCAGACAAATATGGCCACGCTCGTTCTACGGGAATAAGCATGTGCTTGCCAATCAGTGATTTCAAATCCTTGTTTGAGATCAAATGTTTAGGTCAAGCTCTTATTTGAGACGGCGTTTATTCTGGGCCCTCTTTTGAGAAAACGCATCTACATCATGTCTTTATTTGGAATTTTCCAACTTATCTTTGGTATCATCCGGTTTTAATTTTTTTCGTCAACACCCATTTAGAACCTATAGTTCTAGTGTTAGGAGGAAGATTAGCTTATGACCATGTATTATTTTGCTTAATAGATTTTGCCTCAGCATCCATTGCCAATTATAACTCTTTGGATCATCTACCAAATCAATAACAAAGACTTTTCATATTCTTTTTATTGTTAAATGCTAAACATACTTCGCCAACTAAATTTGCTTAATAAGTTGATGTGGAAAATTCCTCTTAAGTGAAGCCCGCTTAAATAACTTTCGAATTCCAACGTTAGAAAACTATCAAACTAACCAATAGATAAGATCAAAAAAACAAGATAACTACTAGATAATTTAAAACTCTTAGTCTAATAAATTAAACGGACCAATAAATTTTTTAAGAATATGAAATTATTTACATTCGATGAACTTATGTTGTGTGTCTAATCGACACACAAATATATTCCTCAATTGCCAAAAACAGAGAAAATGACCAAAAAAGTTCATGACTCAATCAGTCATAAACTTTTCAATTATGTTGATTTAGCTCTAAATCTTTTCAGGATTTGCCAATGTAGTACTTTCTATTAATTTTGGCCGAAAATCATTGACGTGATGGTCCGATCATCGCCATCCATCCTATGTGTCGAAAACAGCGCCGACGTGAATAATTTTTAATTTTTTATAATTTTAAAAAATTATGATTTTTTTTTCTTTTTTTTTACCTTTTTCTCTTTTCTTTTTTGCCAGTGGCCAGTCTCAAGCGATGGCAAGGATCATGACTATTTTAGGCGCTTGCCATTGTCAAATTAAGATTGTGATCGCTTTGGAGATAGCCATTGTCCCTATTCCTTTCTCCATAGGGTTCTCTCTCTTCCTTGGATACGAGAAATATTATTTGACCCAAATCGATAACTTTTATTTAGGTCCATATTCACGTTAAGTCTGCATTTTATCACGGTGTGATAACTAAAGTCTCCATACCAGTGTTTGTATTTTCTAATCTAATAAAGCCTTCATCTTTATGTGTCTACATAATCAACAAAAGCGAACAAGAAAGTTCCCGCCCGTCGTTCCCGATGTTTGCCTTGCAATCCTTTCCAATCGCATGGGGCCCAGCCACTGGACTCAATCTCCATGGCAAAACCCCCAAAAACAAAATCATCGGACCTAGGTAGGCCCATTACGGCCCATGAGCCTAACCATGCCTAGGTTAAAAAAAAAAGCGACACGGCGAGTCAGCTAACGGGCCATGCGTGGGCATGGGCCTAAACACCGGACTCGACCCCAAAGGCCGAATCCAAAAAGAAAATGTCGGACCTAGGTCGGTCCATTAGGGCCCCATTGGCCTGACTCGGGCCTAGGCAAGGAGCAGGACGTGGCCCGCCACCTCATCCATGGCCGTGCATGGCTTACTACCAATCCCTATCCACAAGAAGAGGAAGTTGCATCCATCCACATTATCATATCCATCACGTAAATCCACTCATCCAAAGACGACATACTTCACACTTCTTTACGGTTCGCATTTTGTTGACCCAACATTGATCAGCAAAAAGTTGCTAGAACACGGAACGCTCCAGACAGAAAGCAAAAGCAAAACGGTGATGACGACCACACATCAAAGTAGAAGTTCCATGGATTTTCCATGAATTTGAGATCTCAAAAATCTACAATTTGTATGGGCACTGCGAACCCTAATAGCCGAACTTGCCGATCAAAATCAAAATAAATCTTTTCAGAGACAAAAAAACTTCAGTTGCGCGCTACTACGACTTCCTCCCCTGCCATCTTCCCTGGCGGCGACTGACCCGGAGACGCCGGCAGCCTCTCCGAGAAGTTCCTTGCTGGGAACCCCCCGTCCCACTCCTAGCTCCGGTCGTCCTCAAAGTTCAGCGCGTAGCTCGTCGGGTCGTACCCGAACTCCGAGGAGTTGGCCACGGTGGTGACTTGGCCCTACCGCCTCCGGCGGCTCTTGATCCGAGCGACGAGGCTCCGCCACTTGTCCCGGATCTCCTAGGCCGTCAAGCAGAGCCACGCACAAGGCGATCGAGCCGCCCTGCGACGGCTGCCCTCGTCGCAGCCCGAGGAGGCGGCGGCGGCGGCATTGCCGCCGTCGTGGAGGTGGCAGAAGAGGAGGCGCGGGGAGGACGATCTGAGCCTGTGGATGAATTGCATTTTAGGTGTGCGAGGATGAGGTCGGAGGGGGTAATTTATAGGGCGGACGGGATAAGGACAGTGGCACGCGGCGGTGCAGGCGGCGGAGCGGAGGCAGTGCCAATGATGAAGAACACCATGGGGATGATGTAGCGTGGGAAAGAGGGGACGCGGTCCTTCGAGTTTATCCCGCCTGAGGTTACGTTTCACTTCGGTTTTTCCCCCCACAACCTTCATTTTTGGGGCAGCTTCGTAATTAAGCAAAAGTTGAGGGACCAGATAAGGGATAAGCTGCCGCCTTTTTAACTTTTCCGTGCTCGCCAGGATTGAATTTAAATAAATTTTTGGGCAGCACTAGTTCCACTTCTGTGCAATTAAGTCCTGCTCGATTTTCGTCGAAAGGACAAAATTACCCTCAATCATTAGATTGCAATTTAAAGTAGCAGCCCAAACGATTTTACTTTCCTTTCTTTTTAAGTTTTTCTATTTTATGTAGGATTTAGTTACCAAAAAAACAAATTTTCCATGTATATTAAAAGATGATGTGTTTTCTTTAATTGTTAGATTTTACTTCCCTAAAAATTAGTTTTGATGAAAAGAGATATCGCCAAAAAAAACATAATTCTTTTCTAGGATTTTGATAAAATTTATGGATAAATTGTCGTGGAATCAAATTAAATTAACATAGATAAATTTTTAGCACAATCATTTATTTATAAGTTTTCACTTTTTTTTTTATGTATATCACCATCAAACCTAGTCTTATCAGTTTTCATGGGATTTGGGATGATGAGATGAATTTCAAAAAAAATTTCTTCGAAAATTTTCCACGTAAAATCACAATTATATTCTTGAGCGTCGAGTCTAGCATGGTCCTGACCCAGCCTAGGCACAAAATGAACACAGCCTGCCACCTAACGAGCCATGCCCTGGCACGGGCCCAAGCGTGCCGTTCCCACGTCGGCACGGTCCGCTACCAATCCTTATCCATAAGAAAAGAAGATTTTTTTTTGGTCGATCCAAAAAAAGAAGTTAGTATCCACGTTATCCATAAAGTAAATCCCATTCATCCAATACTAAATTTGCTTCTTATCGGTTTGTATTTCACTGATGCAACACCGCTTGATAAGCAAAAATTGCTGAGCACGAAAAACTCCATATGAAAAGCGAAAGCAAAACAGAGACGATGATAACATATCGAAGCAGAATTTCCATGAATTTCAGATCTCGAAATCTACAATATGTACAGGCAACTTGGATCCCTCCAAAGACCGTTGATAGGGCCCACCCAACTTGTCGATCAAAATCAAAAAGATGTATTTTTTTTTACAGAGGAAACGACTTCAACTTCAAGCTACGACTCCCCTCCGCAACTTCCTCGGCAGCAACCGATCAGGAGACGCCGGCAGCCTCGCCGAGAAGTTCCTCGCCGGGAACTCCTCGTCCGACTCCCGGCTCCGGTCGTCCTCGAAGTTGAGCGCGTAGCTCATGGGATCGTACCCGAACTCCGAGGCCGCCGCAGCGGCGTGGCCCCGCCTCCACCGGCACCTCCCAAACCGTGCGACCAGGCTCCGGCACTTGTAACGGATCGAGCAGGGCGATCGAGCCGCCTTGCGGGGGTTGCTGCTGTCGTCGCAGTCGTCCGAGGAGGAGGCGGCCTCGTGGTAGGCGGCGGCGGTGGCGTGGCTGTCCTGGAAGCAGCAGAAGAGGAGGACGATGATCGCAGCTTGTGATTGAGCGACATTTCGATAGAGAGAGCGACGAACTCGTAGCCCTGGCGTGGTCGGTAGAAGACTGTGAAGGAAGGGAATGTCGATGAGGAAGAAGATGGAGAAGAGGATGAGGTTGGTGGTTTTATTTATAGGACGTGGCACAACAGAGTGGAAAGTCCACGTGGGAGTGACGATGAAGAAAACCGAGGGTTTGTTCGCGGGGGCAACTAGGAAGCGGCTTTTTTGCGTTAATCGCGCATGAGGTTTGGGGTGGTTTGGTAATTAAGCAAAAGTCGAGGGACCCCATAGGTCCTGCCTTTTTTTTTTAAGTCTTTCTTTTGTTTTACCAAAGTTGGAATTTAAATAACTTATTTATGGGTTTTATTAGAACTATCAAATAGATGGGTCAAGTCTGGTCGAAAATGGTTGAAGCCGAATTGATCTATTTATATGCAATGCAAATTTAGTGATTCATGCCCAACATGTATTCGACCAGACCCATATTACTAAAACACTATTTTTTTTTTGGTAAGGACTAAAACACTATTATTTTTATCTCAATCTATAAAAACTCATACCCAAACTAAGATGAGACCATGGAGTGATATGGAGATTAAAAAATATTAGATGAATATTTAGAACTAGGCGTATCAATAATATTGTCTTGAAGATGGCGATTTTCTCTCTAGGATTCACGCAATCCAATACAGTCAGCTCCAATGTATATCTTGTCACCTAATGCAATGCCCAGACCCTAACCTTCCTCACTGTGAGAAAATATTGGGTGAGTTTAACACTCCACTTAGGATTTGCAGAAAACCATCCACAAATTGACACGTGGCAATCGGGGCCCACATCTTAGGGAAAAATCTCGTCTCTCTCCTCTCTCTCACGCACTTTGCTCTCTATCTCTCTATGACCTCACGCTCAACCCCCTCTCTCTCTAACACCTTTGCTCATGTTCTGAGAAGCCTTCTTCAATTCATCTCTCCTTTGAACTCAAGTCCTTCAAGCTTCCTAGCAAAAAAAAAAAAGTCATTCGAGCTTGACTCCGCCATCTCCGCCCGCACCCTATCCATGCCTCACCTCCCCAACCGTCGCGCCTTCCCCCTCTTCCTCCGTGGCCGCAACCGGCGACCTCAACGACGGCGAAGAAGCGCTCCCGAATCTCGTGGTTGATCCAGAAGCTGCTGCGTTTGGTCTTCAAGCCGAAGACGAGCTCTACCTCAGCGTTCGGCGTCGCGGTCTGTACTCGCCCGTCGTTGGCGAGGACGGCGGGTTTTACGTTGGGTGCGACAAGTCCGGCGCGTTGACCGCGATGCCGGAGTCTCCGGAGGTTGAATAGCTCGGGAAGTTGTTGCCGGAGATGGATCGGAGGCGATGGCGACTAGAAAGAGCAGAGCTAGTCGTGCATCGGGCATGAGCGAAGGTGTTAGAAAGAGGGGGTGGAGCGTGGGGTTGCAGAGAGATGGAGAGCAGAGCGCGTGAGAGAGAGGAGAGAGGCAAGTTTCTTCCCTGACATGTGGGCCCCCAATTGCTACGTGTCAATTTGTGAGTAGTTTTCTGCAAATTCTACGTGGAGTGTTAAACTCACCTCATATCTTCTCAGCTTAATCTATGTAGCAAGCAAAAGATGAACAAGTTTCAACCTTTTAAGTGATATCCAATATAGAGAAAGCGTGAAAGAGACAGAGGGGAAAAGGAACAAATGATAGAGTAATGTTAACGGTGATCTCTTAGTTTGTGTTTTTTCTACAAGATCCATTTGGATATATAGATAAAAGAAACGACACGCGGGAGAATTCTATTTACAAAAAGTAATTCAATTTACGAACTTTATCTTCTTGACCAATTTCTATATAGCCTTCCTGTTATAAATATAAGTTTCTTCATTTAAATTGCTATTTAGAAAGGGAATTTTAACATCCATTTGACGAATTACCAAATTATGTATAGAAGCTAAAGCCATCATTAATCTAGTTGTTGTAAGCCTTGTTATCGGAAAATAAACATAAAAGTAATCAAGTCCCTTTTTACTATACCTCTTAGCCACTAATCTTACCTTACATTTATATAAGGAAAATTTCAAATAAAGGCTCAAGATGGATGAGTTTTCTTAAAAGAAAGCCTGAAATGATCATTATCTCAAGTAAGGATCTAAAATGACAATTTAGTCTCAAATAATGACTTAGGCTCGACAGCCGGTTAAATCTTCGGTGGGCTAGCTAGCACATGTGTATTTCGACGGCATAGCCAGGGACATAATTGTCCAAGGACATTTCTTTTTTTCTTTTTATATCTTATCACTTTTTTTCTCTTCTTCCTCCTTTACTCACGTTTCTCTCCAGATTTGGCCATCTTCCATGGTCATTGGCCAGCGTTTAAGCGTCTTCTTGGTCAGCTCTTCAGATTTGGTCGTCCATGGCCACTGGTGTCAAAAGAGCCATCGTTGCTCGTGGCCATCTTGAGCCAATCTTCAGAGACAAAAAAACTTCAGTTGCGCGCTACTACGACTTCCTCCCCCGCCATCTTCCCTGGCGGCGACCGATCCGGAGACGCCGGCAGCCTCTCCGAGAAGTTCCTTGCCGGGAACTTCCCGTCCCACTCCCGGCTCCTGTCATCCTCAAAGTTCAGCGCGTAGCTCGTCGGGTCGTACCCGAACTCCGAGGAGGTGGCCGCGGTGGTGACTTGGCCCCGCCTCCTCCGGCGGCTCCTGATCCGAGCGACGAGGGTCCGCCACTTGTCCCGGATCTCCCGGGCCGTCGAGCGGAGCCACACACAGGGCGATCGAGCCTCCCCGTGGCGGCCTCCCTTGTCGCGGCCCGAGGAGGTGGCGGTGGCGTTGCCGCCGTCGTGGAGGTGGGTGATTTATGGGGCGGACGGGATAAGGACGGTGGCGGGCGGCGGTGGACGGCAGCGCAAGCGGCGGAGTGGAGCGGAGGCAGTGCTGAGTGATGTATCACGGGAAAGTGGGGACGCGGTTTCTCGAGTTTATCCCGCGTGACGTTACCCTTCGTATCGGATTTTCCCCCACAACTTCATTTTTGGGGCAGCTTTGTAATTAAGCAAAATTCGAGGGACCGGATAAGGGATAAGCTGCTGGCTTTTTTTCCTTTTCCGTGTTTGCCAAGATTGAATTTAAATAATTTTTGGGCAGCACTTGTTCCGCTTCTGTGCGATTAAGTCCGCCCAATTTTTGTCGGAAAGATAAAATTGCCCTCAATCATTAGATTACAATTTAAAGTAGCGGCCCCAAACGATTTTAGTTTCTTTTCTTTTTAAGCTTTTCTATTTTATGTAGGATTTAGTTACCAAAAAACCAAAATTCCCATGTATATTAAAAGATGATGTTTTTTCTTTACTTGCTATATTTTACTTCCATAAAAATTAGTTTTGATGAAAAGGGATATTGCCAAAAAAAAAAATAATTCTTTTCCAGGCGATCGATCAAATTTATGGATAAGTTGTCATGGAATCGAATTAAACTAACATAGATAATTTTTTAGCACAACCATTTATTTATAAATTTTCACTTTTTTTTATGCATATCACCGTCAAACCCAGTCTTATCAATTTTCTTGGGGTGATGAGATGAATTAAAAAAAAATTTCTTCGAAAATTTTCCAAGATAAAATCGCAATTATATTCTCGAATGTCGAGCCTAGCATGGCCCTAACCTGGCCCAAGCACAAAACGGACACAGCCCGCCACCTAACGAGCCATGCCCTGGCATGGGCCCAAGCGTGCCGTTCCCGCATCGGCACGGTCCACTACCGATCCTAGTCCACAAGAAAAGAAGGGTTTTTTTTTTCGACCCAAGAAAAGAAGTTAGCATCCCACGTCATCCTTAAAGTAAATCCCACTCAACCAATACTAATTTGCTTCTCGTCCATTCGCATTTCGTTGACGCAATGCTACTTGATCAGCAAAATTTGCTCGAAGACGAAGAACTCCAGACGAAAAGCCAAAGCAAAATGGAGACGATGACGACGCATCGAAGCAGAACTTCCATGAATTTCAGATCTCGAAATCTACAGTATGTACAGGCAACTTGGATCCCTCCGAGGATTGTTGATAGCCCCCACCCAACTTGTCGATCAAAATCAAAAAGATGTATTTTTTTTTACAGAGGAAACAACTTCGACTACAAGCTATGACTTCCCCAGGTAACTTCCCCGGCAGCAGCCCACCCGGAGATGCCGGCAGCCTCGCCGAGAAGTTCCTAGCCGGGAACTCCTCGTCCGACTCCCGGCTCCGTTCGTCCTCGAAGTTGAGCGCATAGCTCATGGGATCGTACCCGAACTCCGAGGCCGCCCCGGCGACATGGCCCTGCCTCCACCGGCACCTCCCAATCCTAGCGACGAGGCTCCGGCACTTGTAACGGATAGAGCAGGGCAACCGAGCCGCCTCGCGAGGGTTGCTGCCGTCGTCGCAGTCGTCCGATGAGGAGGCGGCCTCGTGGTAGGCGGCGGCGGCGACGTGGCCGTCCTGGAAGCAGCAGAAGAGGAGGCACGGGGAGGACGGTGATCGGAGCTTGTGATTGAGCGACATTTCGACAGAGAGAGCGACGAACTCGTAGCCTTGGCGTGGTCGGTGGAAGACCGTGAAGGGAGGGAATGGCGATGAGGAAGAAGATGGAGAAGAGAGATGAGGTTGGTGGGTTTTATTTTATTTATAGGACGCGGCAGAACAGAGTGGAAAGTCCACGTGGGAGTGACGATGAAGAAAACCGCGGGTTTGTTCGCGGGGGCAAGTGGAAAGCGGTTTTTTTGCGTTAATCCCGCGTGAGGTTTGGGGCGGTTTGGTAATTAAGCAAAAGTCGAGGGACCACGTAGCTGCTGCCGCTTTTTGTTTTTGTTTTATCTCTCTTTTGTTTTGCCAAAGTTGGAATTTAAATATCTTTTTAATGGATTTTATTAGACCTATCAAATAGGTGGGTCAAGTCCGATAAAAAATAGTTCGAGCCGAATTGACCCATTTCCATGAAATATAAATCTAATAAATCGTACCCAACACATGCCCAACTAAACTCATATTAATAAAATACTTCTATATTTAACCCAATTTAGAAAAATCATATCTAAACTAAGGTGAGAGCACGATGTGAGCAAGCGCCATCGAGTGAAGGATAGAAAGAGTGAAGAAGAAGTAATAGAGGTGGGTTAGGTTTAAGCAAGCTATGAACCCATTTAACATTTATACCATTCTAAATCCACTCATGATCCATTTATTGAATATCTAATTAACCTATATAACAATCCAGCCTAATATATATGGGTTAAAAAATATGTTCATGTCCCATTTTGACAGGTCTGGATTTCATCATACGACAATATGAATAGAGAGCGTAAACCGTGACTTCAATCTCATGACTTTCGACCTTAGTCTCCTAAAGCATCTATGATGCAGGAAAGATGATTTATTTGAAGTTGGAGAATCCATAATCCTGGGTTTAGATCAAAAAAGAAAATCAATAAGATTTGAAACAGCAAAGACTAAAGGAGTATAACTTGGAGGCAAGACGATAAAAGAGAGGGCATTGATCGGAACGTTTGATTTTTCATGTGATATCAAATCATATATCCGAAGTTTCAAGTCACTCTATCACCTCCCACGTTACTATCACTTTTCACCTTATTTTTTTAATGTCTAGCCAAATACTAGCTTCGAGCCAAGTTAATACATTTTCTTTTTGAAGCAGATAGGTGATGTTTAGGCTGGCTAAACCAATACCTTGTTGGTGTGTTGATGCATCTCTTACACACATGCTGACGCGCAAATTGATCCCAAGCTTGAGAAAGCGTGTAACATAAATCGATCTGCATACACAAATAAATTGTGAATCTAGGGTTCTACCCGAGTTACTCTCAAAATTAAAGTTAGTAAGAATGAATCATTTCATTCCCTACATGCCCTTGCACTAATCTCCACTTAATCTCATTCACGTGACCCAGCTCTCCACTTCTAATGGGGGTTTCATAGATCTCCAAGCTGGTTTTCCCACATTCCCAGAATTTGCTTTCTCTCTCTCTCTCAAGTTATAATAAACGAGATGTCCCGTGGTGCATGAACGAAACAAAAGCACAATGAACGTTCCCTAATACTCAGTAGCTATGACATAATCATTGTAATCAATTAATATATTAGAATGATGGGGTAGTCACTAGTCATGTTTGGTTTGGATTCTAGTCATTTACGACTCGCATTATCGTGGGGCTCATGCGGTTCTCGAAGCGCGAGTCCGCATATGCGAGGGCTCCACGTCAGCGTGGATGGGAGTGAGCGTTCGAGGGAATGGTTCATGCACCCAATCATTGATGCGCGCTGCCGGACGCTTGCTGACCCAATAATTGGAAAAATTATTGAAAATGTCTTAAATTTATTATATTTGTACCAATTTAATTTTAAACCTTTCACTCATACCAATTGAATCAAAATATTTTTGTGTTTTGCCAATTGAATATATTCTGCTAAATTTAATCAAAAATTGCTGACGTAGAAACTAATAGTGCCACGTAGGATGATTGGCGCTGAAGTGAATAATTTTCATAAATTTTAAAAAAAATTCAAATTTTTATAAATTTTTTAATTTTTTTTCTTTTCTTTCTTTTCTTTTACAAGCCCAACGAGAAGGCCCGCTGGGCTTGGAAGAAAAGAAAAAGAAAAAAAAGAAAAAAATAAAAATAATAAAAAATTATTTATGTCAGTGCGAATCGTGTCACGTAAGACGGTCAGCGTCCACGTTAGTAATTTCTAACTAAAATTAGCCGAATACTCAATTAACAAATCATGAAAATGTTTAGAGAAAAAGACTTCAGCTACACGCTACGACTTCCCTCAGCCACTTCACCGGCAGCAGTCGATCCGAAAAGACACTGGCAGCCTGGCCGAGAAGTTCCTCGCTGGGAACTCCTCATCCGATTCCTGGCTCCAATCCTCCTCGAAGTTGAGTGCATAGCTCATCGGATTGTACCCGAACTCTATGGCCGCGACATGGCCCTGCCTCCTGCACCTCCTGATCTGCGTGATGATTCTCCGGCACTTGTACCGGATCTCCGGCAGTGGGAGCTCCTGAGCCGTCGAAAGCTGCCACGAGCGTGGCGATCAAACCACCTTGTAGCGGTTGCCGTTGTCACAGTCCGAGGAGGCCTCATGGCAAACGGCAGCATGGCCGTCGTGGAAGCAGCAGAAGAGGAGCCAGGGCGGCCGGGTTGGGATGATGGGAGATTGCGATGGGACAATATTTTGGGTGTGAGATAGAGAGAGAGATAGCGCAATGGACTTGGAGTCTTGGTCTGGTCTGTGCAAGAGAGTGAAGAGGGTGAATGGCGATGAGGAAGAAGATGGAAGAGAGGTGAGGTTGGTGGCTATTATTTATAGGGCGGACCGGATAAGGACGGCAGTGCGCGGCGGCGCGAGCAGCGGAGCAAAGGCAGTGCGAGTGATGAAGAAAACCGTGGGAAGTTCGTGGGCAAGTGGAGAAGTGGTTTTTTGCGTTAATCCCGAGTGGGTTTTATCAATTTTGTTTTTCTTAACTTCCATTTATGGGGCAGTTTGGTAATTAAGCAAAAGTCGAGGGATCGCGTAGCCGCTGCTTTTAACTTTTCCGTGTTTAACAAAGTTGAAAGATTAAATAATTTTATTTATGGGTTATCGTATGACAATATAAATTACAGAGGGAAAAGGCCAAGAACGGAATCGTGACTTGGAAGTCATGACTCCCCGACCTCAGTTTCAACCTCGAGTAACAAAAGGAGGGCATCCGCTCATATTGGATCTCTACCCAATGCCTTTCACCATTATCCCTGACGCTCCACTTTCCAGGCAAGAGGGGTTTTTTTGACATCCACCGCAACTTTAGCGCGAAGGAATCCATGAGACCCAGAGATTTGGTGCGAATTGACCCAACTTTCACCACTTTGCCCGCCAAAAGAGCAATAGATTTCGTCCTGTTTTTATGTCATTCGGTTGAAGGCCAATATATGTATTTGCAGCCACATCTCCAGTTCATCAAAACAGAGTTCCTCCAGTCTCCTCTGAGCGTCCCATCTCTGCAGGTTTACGTAATTTCCCCTAATCGACCAAGGTCCAGTAACTTAGGACTCTGCTCGGTGCCAATCGTGAAACCTGAACAAGTACATCTTCTCATTTTGAGGGGTTATAGTAATCTTGCCCATACCGGCCCGGGCTTTCCTTCAAACATTAGCTATGCAGCTCGAGTCAAGCACTTCTCCGACAAGATCCTTCTCATCAAAACCATCTCAGCTTCCTCATCATCAACTTGCTCCAAAACCAAATGATCCCCCAGAAGATTGTCTACCAGATATGCTTGCGATGTTAAGGGAACCTCTGCGGGCATCCTGTAATGAGAAAAAAGAAATAGAGCAGCAGAGAATAAACTCAGAGACGTCGTCGAATAGTTGATAGGGGCAGTGTGTAGTGATAGGAAAACTAATGCGATGAAACAATGCCAAAAAGACGTAACTAAAATAGAAAGTAGATGGAAATATCCCATTATTTTTGGAGCATAAATGCTAGAAAGCTAGCATATGAAGATAAGAGAAAAATGGTTGTCGTAATTTCTAGCGTACAGAGCAATCAACCTTGAGCTTCTGTGGCTGAAAAATCAACCTTGAGCTTCACTCTTTAGTGCCAATGATCTTCCATTATTTTTGCAGTGTTCGACTTCAACGCAGGGTCATACGACGTTGTGAACATGTCAAATGGTGATAAAATTAACTGCAACAGCACTTCTAAGTTCATACGCTAACCAATGGACCAGCCACCTTTTCCCTCATCAACGCCTGCGAGTATTACTTCGTCTACACCTTTTCTAAAAGAGACCATTGCTCTAAAGGCCAAAAATTAGCTGTCACCGTCAGTGAAACCTCCACCGCCTTGAACTCCAGTCCAGCTGGATCCCCGTAACTGCCGGCCCCAACCAATTGGGACCACCACATCTCCGCCACCATCCGGAAGTGATGCTTCCTACTTCTGTGTGACATTGCTAGTCCCGTTTATGTCCATTGCCATAAGCTTATCATGTGAGTCCATTATACATGAGGATCATTATTTCTAGTAGATATAGGGGACTATTGATAGATCGCGAGATGTTGCTCCTCGTCATAAAGTGAATAAACTCATTTAAATGCTTCTTCTCATAATGGTTTGTAAGTTTCTGCAAAATAAATATATGGTTCTCCTTGCAAATTCTGAATTTCGGCTCTATTCGTGGTTCCAATATCATGAAGACCGAGATTATTAGAAAAATTAGAACGTGGCAGGAGACAAAAATTTGCATACTGAAAAGTTGAAATGGAGCATCACTAGAACAAATCCTCATTGGTGAAGCGAAAAAATCTCACCATTGGAATGACAAATGAGCATAACAGTAAATCACATGGTGACAGGAAGAACGGTGTGAATCTTGTTAGGATTAAACTCATCACAAACAATCGATTGAGAACTAAAAATGACAATGAAACTATGAACTCATTCTTGTAGCCTTGCAGCATATCAAATTCACACCTGATGATTATTAGCTTGAAAGAACCCGACGAATTTTGGGGACTCAGAATGCCACAAGTCCAATAGCATGATCGCTCTCTTTGCCTATGTGTTTTTGTACTTTGCCTCTCGAAGCTTCCTTAATAATCCACTCGTCAATCATTCAGTTACTTCTAGTAATCATATGAGAACAGACAAGAGAAAATTACAGTTGCAATATCGCAGAACAATAAAAACCAATTCAAGCAATCGGGAAAAGCAAGCAAATTCACGTCATTCCTTAGTGTGGGATTTCTGTCGTCCAACTTAAGAAACTGAGATGACTATGGTCAAAGGGATTTTCTTAAAGAGTTGCTTGTTCTTTCAATGTTTTGTAATTTCCACAGCATCAACATTGCGTATAAACCGGTATACCTGCCATTAATCAATAGCATAAAAATTTAACTTGCAATGTAAACAAAACAAACTGGATTTCTATACTGTATCGGCGGTTTTGTTTTGACTAAGATGGGCTATTTTCTTCTCATCCCCACTAGACACTAAATGCCTTGATGTTTTCAAAATTATGATACATCACTTTGGCCGTTCAAATTATGATGCGTCGCTCTGAAAACTAAATAAATGATCCAAATTATTTGCACGATATATGTTAGCACATACATCTTTTGCAAACATATGTGTAGTTGTACAAGCAACTATTATTCACTTTACCGGCAAAGTGGCTATCTCATGAAAATTCGAAGTTTTTTTCTTTATTTTGATGGTATGGCATAGAGACCTTAATTAATTTAACTTATTTAATTGGAATGGGTTCAAAAAAGCGCAAGAGGCATTGGCTTTATGTGAGGTCAATGCCTTACCATCGCTAAATCATGCGGGTCTTACATGGGATATATCGAAATCAGTCGCATATAAGGAACCAACTGATGTCCTTTGTCCAACTGATGTCATGACTTTGACCAATTATATTGATATATGATATTGCATCATAACCAATTGCAGCATGAACTCTTAGTTTACCAAGTTTGAGTAGAATCTATCCCTTCTCAAGTCTATTTTCCAACTAGATGATACTTAACTCGGCCGCAACTCAAAATTACAACGTGTGGACTTAATCTTCACTAAATTTCAGAGTGAAAAGTGTGGAATCTTGAAATCATAGGGCGGAAAGAGTTGATTTTAAAATTTGGTGTTCGAGATTTTCGTTAATGAATTTTTCCTTCTGTTTTTTGGTCAGGTTCATTAATGAAGAAAATTCGAAGATAGTGAACAAAAAATCTTAATGTTTTGACCAAAAAAAAAGAAACAAAAAATTTTAATGCCTAAGGTAGACTAAACCCGTTATATTAGTCAGAGGCCGAAAGCCTAACATCAATTTGGGTTTAAACATCAACAAGAAGCCCGTTTTCTTAATTTGTCCAACGCGAGGCTCCCTAGAAATGATGACCCAAAGATTAGATAGCGACCCGGAAGTTTTAGTACGATTGTAATTATTATTTGTACCTTTCTCGACCTTCTGGCTAAGATCTAAGTGTCGATGATTATTTGGCTCTATGTCTTCTGATTTTCTCTTTAATCAGAAATGCTTGATTGCTAATTAATTGTATCAGAAGACAATCTTCGAATGATTAAAAAATCTCGATACATGTAGGGATAGGCAAAAGACGGTTCAAACCTTTATACTCAACCGAACTTTTGACAAGAGTACTTTCTTAAATAAATGGATCACAAATCGAACAAATTTGGCTTCAATCATTTTGAAACTGACCGAACCACGAATCCATATTGTATAACCTATGAGGTTCATAATTACTTTTACCATTTATACATGAAGTAAGGTTTTTTTTATTATTATTATGAAGTAGGTTTGATGTTTTTTTTGGTAACCCAAGTAGGTTTGATGTTCATTTTCATAATTTATGAATTTTTGTGTGCGGAGACCTTGACGTTGAAACCACATCAAACTGCATCGGACTCATCCCTAGGTACACATTGATGGTTTAAGACACCTCATCCACTTCTTAAATATAGATCCAGATATAGACGATCATCGGAAATTTCTATCATAAAATTGGCAATCATAAGTCCGAGGATTGAAGGATTATCTCTTTAGGTTCCGAATAGGTAGCAAACCTTGCAGGCTCTTCATACAGTTTTATGTGTTAATACAACGATCGCTTTCTAATTGATAACGATCAATTGACAGATTTTATTATTGCATTTCCTGGTCAAAACATAATTGCTTCCTAACACCTTCACATTCCTTATTACCAAATCTGAATTTAAACATTTTGGAGTTATCTTTTACTAAATATTGTTCTTGTCATTGTTCACGTCATGATATACGGCTGGATTTGGTTGGCCTCTTTATTCAGTTTTTCAAAAGATTCACCAGTCCTGGTGCATTGCTTGTGGTTTAATTTGTCAAATGCTTGAATCTTCACACTTAATGGATGACTGAATATGTCATTGTCACTTTCCAATTTCTGTCAAATCAATGGCAGGTTTGGGAGTTTTTGGGATGCTAATTGATCAATGATTTGTATGATCTCTGGACTCCAGAACATTTCCTACTTCTAGGACTCTGCATTGTTTGACACTTTCTCTTGATCAAAAATTCTGTTGTTACTATTTTCGGCCTCCAAAATGGCATTTTTCACAAGCATTTATGCGAGTTATCCATGGAATTCGCGAAGAGCATACAGAGGATTGGTGTGATGCAGTACTGATCTCCTCTCAGAGTCAGTTTTTATGTATAGATGCTGAGACTACAGACTGAAACATAGTCTTTTAGTTTTTAAGGTTTAGACACTTGATACAAACAAATTCAGCTGATTCCTGAATAACATCGACCAAAAATGCTCTTCTGAGTCCTGGTTCTTCTCCTTTCTTTGGAAAGACACTTGATACAAACAAGCGATTGAGTTGTGATGTGTGCTAATTCAGTTATCCTGCAAAGTTATTGTAGAGTATGAAGTAACAGACACAACATCGTGACATAGAAGCTTGCAAATCTAGATGTAGACTAGCGCAACTTGATTTGAACTTTTGGGCGCTTCATCATATATGTTTGATCTGATCAAGTGAATATCGATTAGTCAAATATTACAGTTGGTCGCTGGAATGATCTACAAATTGAATATAATAGAGAGTAAAGAATTTGTGGGATCGCAGTCCATTATCAAATCTTCCTCCTCAATCCCATTACAAAGGTTTGAACGATGTCACATTCATTCCCACCCTATCCCGCAATCCATTTGGCCAAAATCATTGAACTGACCTTTCCCGCCATCGAAAGACATGTAAATGCAACATTTTGGACTTTTTCTTCATCAGTAAATGATTAGTATTGGCTTTCTCTATTTCAATCTCAATCTCACTCACCAACCACTCGGAAAGTTTTATACTCAGTTGAAGTAACAAAGCTAGTGCCTTACTCCACAGTACATATATAGCGTCTGGAAATTTTAGCAGAAAGGAATCCACAATGTCCCCGAGATTTGGTATGAATTGACTCAACTTTCACCAGTTTGCCCGCCCAACAAGCAATAGGTTTCGCATTGTTCTCTTTCATTTGGTCTAAGGCCAATCCATGTATTTTGCAGCCACACCTCCAGTTCATAAAAGCAGTGGTTCTCCTGTCTCCTCTGAGCATCCCATCCCTGCAGTTTATGCAATCCACCAAGGGCCAGAACTTAAGACTATCCCTGCTTGGTGCCAATCGTGAAACCTGAACAAATACATCTTCTCATTTTGAGGGGTTATAGTAATCTCACCCATACCAGCCCAGGCTTTCCTTCAAACATTAGCTACGCAGCTCAACTTAAGCACTTCTCCAACAAAATCCTTCCAATCAAAACCATCTCAGCTTCCTCATCATCAACTTGCTCCAAAACCAAATGATCCCCCATAAGATAGTCTACCAGAGATGCTTGTGATATCAAGGGAACCACTGCAGGCATCCTGTAATGAGAAAAAAGAATAGATCAGCAGAGAATAAACTCAGAAATGTTGTTGAACAGTTGATAGAGGTAGTGTGCAGTAATAGGAAAACTAATGCGACGAAACAATGCCAAAGAGACTTAACTAAAATAGAAAGCACATGGAAATAACTAATGATGATAGAAAGCGAATATGAGGATTATGGATGATCGAGAAGAATGGGGGGTGACGATCATGGAGGAAGGTAGCTGAAAGAAAACATCATTGTGATGTAGGGAAAGCTCTTGACAAAGAGAGAAAAGCACTCACAGAGGGGAAAGAAACAAATCTATGTATACCTTCCCGAAGAGAACTCAATATCCCATTCTTATTGGAGCATAAATGCTAGAAAGCTAACATATGAAGACAAGAAAAACAGTTCTCGTAATTTCTAGCTTACAGAAGCTCTGTTTGTAAAATCTCCTGATTTAAATTGCATAGATGTACTTACGTGCGATCAATCTTGAGCTTCAGTGGCCGAAAAATCAGTCTGGAACTTCACTCTTAAATGCCAATGATCTTCCATTATTTTTACAGTGTGCTACTGCAACGCAGGGTCACATGATGTCATGAACATGTCAAATGGTGCTAACAATAACTGCAACAGTGCTTCTATGTTCATAAACTAACCAACAGACTGGCCACCTTTCCCCTCAACAATGCCTGCAAGTATTACTTTGTCTACACCTTTGCTAACAGTGACTGTTGCTCTCAGGGCCAAAAATTAGCTGTCACCGTTAGTGAAACTTCTGCCTCCCCGACCTCCAGTCCAGCTGGATCCCCGTAACTACCAGCGCCAACCACTGGGACCACCACATCTCTGCCACCACCTGGAAGTGATGCTTCATATCTCTGTGTGAAACTGCTGGTCCTGTTCATGTCTATTGTCATAAGCTCATTATATGAGTTCATTATACATGAGGATCATTGTTTCCACTAGATAAAGATGGACTATTGATAGATTGTGAGATGTTGCTCCTCATCACAAAGTGAATATACTCATTAAAATGTTTCTTCTCATAATTCCAGCATGATTCATATAGATAACATTGCTCAAACTTGTAATAGTTCATAAATCTCTTTGGAAAACATATATGATTCTCCTCCCAAATTCTTAAGTTTGGCTCTATTAGTAGTTCCAAAATCATGAAGACCAAGATTATTAGAAAAATTAGAATGCGTCAGGGGACAAAAACTTGCATATACTGGCAAGTCGAAATAGAGCATCACTAGAGCAAATCCTCATTGGTGTAGCGAGAAAAACCCCACCATTGGAATGATAAATTAGCAAAACAGTAAATCACTTGGAGACAGGAAAAATGGTGTGAATCTTGTTAGGATCAAACTCAACACATAATCGGTTGATTGAGAACTTAAAATGACAATGAAACTATGAACTAACTCTTGCAGCCTTGCAGCATATCAAATTCACACCTGATGATTAGCTTGAAAGAACCCGGCAAATTTTGGGGATCCAGAGTGCCACAAGTCCAGCAGCATGACCACTTTCCTTTGCCTGTGTATTTTTATACTTTTCCTCCAGAAGCTTCCTTAATAATCCACATGTCAATCACTGGATTACTTCGAGCAATCAGTGAGAACAGACAAAAGGGAAAATTAAAGTTGCAATATCCCAGAACAATAAAAAACCAATTCAAGCAATCAGGAAAAGCAAGCAAATTCACTTCATTCCTGAGTGTGGGATTTCAGTTGTCCACCTTAAGAAACTGAGATGACTATGGTCAAAGGGATTTTCTTAAAGAGCTACTTGTTCTTTCTACGTTTTGTAATTTCTACGGTATCAACATTGCGTATAAAGTTAAACCAGTATGCCTGCCATTAATCAACAGCACAAAAGTTTAACTCGCCATATAAACAAAACAAACACCTTATAGATGACCTGCAAGCGAGCAGAACAACCTTCAAATGCAAAACTTGAAAAAAGATTATTAATCTAAAAGTTCGGTTCCTGGTATCATGTTGAGATTGAAGAATCACAGGGGATGACAAATGACGAATTATTTTCTCAAAAGGCACTCTTATGATCTAGTCCTCCAACAAGGGCTGCCAGCTACATTCCTACCACAATCAAGAGAAAGATTTCATTCCAACTAAGAGGCATGAATCACTCAGTAATGCACAAAAAAGTGTTTCACAGACGATTCACTAGGACTGCCAGCTTCATTCATGATTTTATCAAGTCTAAGGTTTTTGTCTTATTAGGGGACAGGGATCGTCTCGAACTATCACCAGAATGTGATCTCATGAATACCCAATGTAACAACTGCTCATATTCTATGAGGAAAGCTCATGACAATTCAGATATTGGCTTTAGCCACTTGCATTGGGAAATGACTAAAGCTTGTGGAAGCTCCAAGTCTCCAAGCCCTTGAGGCTCAATTAGTTTGTCGCAGTCTCGTGCGACAATTGATGAGCATCATGAAATCTCTATACTTTATAGGTATCTCGATCCTTTGAGCCCTGGGATGTCTGATAGTTCGCAACAAGTTATCACTATCAAGTTCCTTAAATCTTCAAATTTCAACACATCTGGGAATTTTACAAACTTTTGCAGGATGAAAATATCTCTAGGCTTTCAGTGTCATTTAGCTTCTCACAGTGGTTGATGTTTCAACCTTTTCAGGGTTTTCAAGCACAATAGATCCAATAATCTTCCAAGGGAAGCGCAACCACAGATATCCAATATTACCAAAATATCCAGCCCGTCAAGACCGCATTTCAATTAGACTGTTGCAGCTTGCAACATCAAAGCCCTCAAATTCTTTAAACTAGAAAGGTCTGGTTATCTTTCAATGGATGTGCAATTAAAGATATCCAATCTGACTGATAATCAACCTCTCAAGGCTGTGAGTTTCAACTAGATTCCCGTGATGTGCAGCATAGAATCCCTTTAGACATTTTTAACTTGAAAGGTCTGTTTAACTTTTAATGGATTGAAAGGTCTGGTAATCTTTTAATGGACATGCATTTAAAGACATTAAACCTACCCAACAGATTCTTATTAATCAATCAGGGCCTCAAACTTCAATTAGATTCTTGCAATTTGCAGCATGAAATTCGAAGTCTTTAAACTGGAAAAGTCTGGTAATCTTTTAATAGAAGAGCACCCAGAGATATTCAATCTTGCCAGTAAATCCAACCTGTAAAGACCATGAATTTCAACTAGATTTCGGCAATTTGCAGCATGGACTCTTTCAATGGATGTGCATCCAGAAATACAGAACGTTTCCAGATATTCTATATGGGTCAAAGCCTCAAACTTCAACTAAATTCTCGCAGCTGGCAGCATCTGATTCTTTTAGATTCTTTAAACTTGAAAGGCCAAGTGATTGAATGGACACGCAAACAGAGAAATCAAAACTTACCAGACTCTTGCAGTTTGCAACACATGATAGCCTTAGATGTTTTGAACTCGAAAGGTCCCCTGAATTGCAACCAGATTCTTGCAACTAGCAGCGTTTGTTTCGAAGTTGTAAACCTTCTGCATTCATTTTCTGCACAAGTGCGTCTAAAGAGCAAAAATGATTGTCAATGGCCCAACCGAGGGAACCTTTTGGTGGCTCACCACCTCCTCCCTGCATTACCCAACATATGAGGTCAGAGAGACATAGAGAAACAGCATGGATCAAAATTTGTCAAACATGCATTTACCTGAATTGGAGCAAGATTATTCCAGAACATGGACTGATTAACATGACCTGAACATAGGTTACATCCACAAAATCGTAAGAGGAGCAAAATCAAAAGGATAATAACGGGCTAAGCGGCAAAACTAATCTTTAATAGTTGAATATGCACATAGAGAAAATAAAAAGAAATTTTAAGATTATTGGATAATTTATAAAAACAAGAAGAGGTAATAGAAGGGCCGGCGCAGCCATCAGTGCTCTTAAAAAAAACACGAACTTTCTGCAAATTGTTTTCAAACAATAGACCTGAATGAAGCGTGTTTCAAAGGTGATGAAGTTCTGTAAGAAAGTTCAATCACAGTCATGGTTCAACATGCCTTTGCAAAACTGCGTGAACTACCACCACAATGCCTATGAAGCTTACTTAAAAATGAATTGATAATATCTGATACAACATTTCACACTTGTTCATCACATGCTGTAAATTATTCATATGAAACAAAATGAAACTCAGAAACCATAATTTCACCTCTTTTCCCCTTTCATTTAGTTGGTAGCAACTGCAATAAGGATGTGATAACAAATAAAGCCTACCGATACAGAGACTAATCTAAGCAACTGTCTTCAGGATGGAAAGACAACCCTCAACAAAATTTTCCTCCTAGTCAGTAAGCACGACACAATCTGAATGTGGTCACATTTGAATGCCACCCATCCTCACTAGTGCCATATAGATCCAAAACTTGTCACTCTGTACATTCTATAGTACTATGGTTCATCAGGAGCACCAGCGCACCATTCACATCAGACATTGGTAAGCTATGGCAGACAAACACTGAAAAACCAGGAACTTTGGCTCTAGAGGGGAGCTAACCCATCAAGGATTTGACATGAGCCACGACTGCAGATAATAGATTTATCTTACCGAGTGCTGGCAAAGCCAGATCAGTCACTTTATATACACTACAAGTTCCCTCGCGAATGATAGCTCATCTTTGAAATGTGCCGCTTCATATATTGAATTGTCCATGAGTTAAATTCTCGACCACCTTTCACTCTCAATTTCATTGAATCTAAAGAAGCTTTCATCACAAAAAATACCTTCCTTCAGTCCATTAACCTTAAATGGAACAAAGTCGAGAGCATTTTTCCTTGTTCATCTGTTTCACTGACAAATAAGACTATATGCTAAATTGTGTTCAGCTACCGTGACCGAAACCTTAACAGCTCTGCCTACTGCCTACTCCCTAGTCCTCATCATTTCTCGAGGGAACACATTAAATCACTAAGGATTGACCCCAAATGAGAAGTCAAGCACCTCCTCAGCAAATTTGACTCTGGCAATTCATTAAGGTCCTGTATCTACGCAACGGCAGGCAACAGTTAAAGAACGATCCGAACACTCGATGAGTCCGCGTTAGACAAGAGAATGCTCCATCAATTGTCGCTCCTGACAAATTTCACCCTCACTTCCTTTGAACTTAGAAAGCAAACAACAAAAACTAAATCCCAGACAGAAGGAACAAAAGAAACAAAAGGACAAAACAGAAGAGAATCGAACCTCCGCCATTGAACTTGATGGCATCGTGGAGCTGCTCGAGCGCCTCGTTGGAGGCCTGGCGGTGGTGGTGCTTCTTCTGGCGGTGCAGCTGCATGATCTCTCAGCTGCTGATTGCGGGCTGGAGAGCGCCGTAGTCGCAGGGGAGATCGGGGAGAGGGGGAAGAAGGCCTGGAGGCCGCGGAAGCCGCCAATTGGAGCCGAGGCCCGAGGCGAAGGCTAGGGTTTGTTCCGGCCAGCAGCGCGCGGAGAGCCATGGGAGCTGCTGATCTTCAAGCTCGCTCAGATACACACCTGGGCTCGTCACCTCCGGAGAATTTGGGGCTCCTTACCTCTGGACATTCTGGGAATATATGCCTATTCAATGTCGTAAGCGACCCACCAAGAATAATCCCAGCCCCGGCGTCTGGTGGCTTTTCTTAACCCAAAGGACTTGTCGCGGATCAATTCGGATAAGCGCGCCTCGCGGGACAAATCAACCTCCCGATTACCAGATGGAAGAAGATAAACCTTGGATAGTCGGACGGGAAGCGCGGGGAGACATTCAAGTGGACGGCAATCGAAAAGAGTGAGTTCCTCGAGAAGGGTTAGTTTGGAAAGAAATGGTAACGATGGACTTGGAAAATCGATGTGCAGAGCTGTTAAGCTGGAGGGCGGTTCCGGTATTCCTCGAAGGCTTTTGCAAAATCGAACGTCGAGATGTTGGAGAGAAGAGAGCTTAGAAATGCTTTCTGGCAAGTCCAAAATGCCCGATCCAGCTAAATAAAGCTCGTTTAGCGAAACCAGTTCGCCTATATTATTAGGCAGTCCTTTTAGATTTTCGCACCATCCTGCACTCAACTTTTTGAGTTTCGCCAGCATTCCAATAGCACTAGGCAATTCCGTAGCTAGAGTTTCTCCAATGTCCAAGATCCTCAAATTTTGCAGATTCCCAATGCTTTCAGGTAATTTTGTAATCGATGTCCATCCTAATCGCAGCTCGGTCAACGATGCCAACTTTCCAATTGAGTCGGGGATCTCTCTCAACGACTCACATCCCGTTAGGTCAAGGCGAGATAGAGATGCTAGATTGCCTATGGAGCTAGGTATGCAAGCTAATGATTCACACCGAGAGGCATCAAGAGTCTCCAGCGCCTCCATAGAACCAATGGCTTCAGGCAATTCTTCAATCCCTGTCTCACGTAAGTTCAGTTGAGTTAACGACACAAGGGAGCCCATGGATTTTGGAAATTGAGCAAATTTATCACAACTTAGGTCATCTAAAGTCTTTGGCTTCATCACACAACATCTCAAAATAGAATTCTCTTTTATAGCGGTGTCATTTATGAGAAGCTCCCTCGATTCTTCCGTTCTTCCTACTCTTGCTGATACCTCCTTCAATTTCTCACAACACTCGACATCCAAGGAGACGAGGGTCTTGATGTACCAGATAGAAGGATGAATTGCTTCTAGACTCCAACAGCTATTAAGAATCAAAATCTCCAAGCTTTTGAAAGCAGACAAGTCTGGAGTTCTTCTCAAATGTCCACAACACGACAGGTCGAGAACTTTCAGCTCGGTTGCCATCTGAAAGAAACAAAGGAAAACCTCAGTGAAATTGGATAGCTGCAATGTGTGATTTTCCACTATTCCTTGCTCTTTTTTTTATAAGAATTTATAAGATTCTTGAAAAATACCCATGCTCCACTACTCTTTCACAGTTGTTTTATTTGATTTTAAATGTTCTTTAATAGTATTAGGCTACACCACCATATTGATTTTTTTAAACATATCCATTGCAAAAAGAATGTTAGGGACGTACAAGTGCTAACCATGTTTATTTTCGGACAAATTTTCAAAAAGAAAATATATTCAGTTCGTAAGAGCTATGACGATGCCATTGATTAGACACAAGCAAATTTTATTATCAAAAAGCAGATGACACTTCAATAACGGGTAGTTTAATTATGACAAGCAATTTTTTAATGTTATATGTACAAGATATAAAGAATGTTGTATTCCAAAAAATATTAATGCCACTGGAAGGATAACTTTATTACTCTCATAACATTAATAATTTATATTTGTGCTATACAGTGATGACTTTCATAATCAACAATTATAATGATTAAATATTTCGTGCAACAAGTCAGAGCAATTCATAAATTATATCCATTACTCTAAGATTAAAATGAATTTAGAATTTGAGTATGAATATACAACACAAGTCACTGCGGAGAAATTATCTTAGAAGCCATAAACCAGCTAGATTAACCAAATACAAAATAGGCACAATTAAGTAATTAAAATTTTTAATAGATGTTAATTAATATAGTATTTTTTTTTGTCTTTTTAGTATTGTCTAAGGTTAAGCATGACGGGTTGTTGAGTTTTATCAATTAAACATACTAAGGGGCAGAAGATTCTGAATATTTAGATAGCTATAAATTCCTCTTATATTTACTTGAAAATCCTAAATTCGAGGAACAATATTAAACCTTTCTAAAAGAAAGAAAGGAGACTTGGGTGCGATTGCACCTTCGGTAACATGTTATTATTGGCAGCAGATATATCTTCTCAATTTCTTACCTTGAGTGGATCCCATCCTCCCCAGTCCTCTGTAATGTGACTATGTGATAGATCGAGCACGACTAATTTTTTTGGATGAAAGTTGGCCACTTCAAAATCTGGGGGACAATACTGCCACTGAAGCCATCTTAATCGAGGAAGCAAGTTTTGGAAATCTCCGGCGAAACGTGCACCCCACACTTGAAGGAACCTCAAGTTGGTGAGTTTGTTAAATTGTTCACCTCGGCAGCTTTCCTCGGCATAATAGTCAAGACAAAGGGCCTCAATTTTACTAGTGCCCTGCAATTACGAAACATTTTTTACCGTAAGTTTTAATTGATGAAATGAGACCAATTGTATATAAAAAGGACTAATTTCAATTTAATATCATACTATTACAGTGTAGGCTTTTTACTTTCATCGAATTTGAGAAGAATAGGAAAGATCAAGGTCTTGAAACTAAAGTGCACAGCAAAAGTTAAAAATATTTCGAGTGTTAAAAGATCTAAGTAGAATACTTATGCATTTGTCAACCCACTTATTGTAAAATCTCAACTTTTTCCTTCAAATGTCTTATTTTAATTCACAGATCTTACCACATAACATGTGTCACTTAGTTGTACACATATATTAGTTCTAGTTACACATATATTTTATAGGAATGGAAACAATCGAGGGATTTATCATTTATTATGTGCAACGGGTCATTTTTTACAAATAAATAATATTAAAATCATATAGTGACTATAACGAAATGTGCAATAAGTGATGACTGTTACGATTGAAAAGTTGTTTGAATATTCACTATGAGAAAATATTTTCATAAGCAAATGATGTAAAATAAATCAGTAAAAAGTTATAAATCATAATAGCTCATATTTAACACGTAAATGATATAAAAATACTAAATATGTACTAAATAAAATGCTCACTAAGAGTTGACCATTGTAGATACATCTATAATAACGTGCTAGTCAAAATTTGACAATAAATGTTATTAGGGTGTTGATACAAAAATTATCCATCATCACAAAAAATAGCAAATTCATAGAAAAAATTATGTACTACGATGAAAAGTCTATAGAATGAAAACAATAAATGTTTAGAGGGTTAATTACAATGTTGCGCATATACCGTAGATAAATATGAAAGCCACGTCAATAAATTGACGGTATCAACTAGCGGTTGATGATAAAAGACTCGATTGTACAAATTGTGAAAGATAAAAGACTACATTGAGCATAAAAGAAGGGATAGGGGATTCAATCGCCACAAGCGGCGATACTTAGGAGACTCAATATGTACTTAACCTAGTTTGGAAAATATAGAACAAGGATAGCTAATCATCACAAATGGATGGAGGTCTCATTTATCATAGCAAACAACTCAAAAGAAGTCAATACTCAATAAAAGAAAAAAGAGCGAAAAAACCTCACAAGAAATCAAAAGAAGAATCCAAACATCAAACACATGCATCAAATAGATATGTGCAAAAAGCATGTGCCCCAACAATTTATAAATGTCAGGTTTTCTTCGAAAGTGCTTTGTCAAACATTATGGTTTTTCTTTGTAGTTTTGTTGTTGCGTTGAAGTTACCAAAAGGAGAGTGTCCTCATCATGCACTACCGGGTAAAGATATAAATAAATCGTCAATGATCAAGAAATTTCTCCTCAGTTATGTCCTAGAATTAGGCAAAAACAGTTTCTAACTGAAAGAGCTCTTTTGCTGGTAAAAGTGAAAAGTTTTGGAGACCGACAATAATCTTATCTCAAACAAGAAAGAGAAGGACTCATGTTGACTAACCAAGACAAGTAGAGATAGCTCTTACCTTGTTGTTGTGAAGCACATCCGAGGCTTCCTCACAAATCCATAATCTGCTGCGCTCTTGAGGCTCCTTTGGATCATCTCTACGAACAATTTCCCTTCCAAGATCTCTCAGTTGATCATGCATCATTAGATTGCCCTTTTCATCAATTTTGATTAGCGACATAAGGCTCAATACTTCAATTCCATTCTCCGGGAAAAATTCACAGGCATCCCACATATAAGTCGCACTTTGTTTAGATGATCCAATGCAAAAACATGCTATATCCAAAAATATCTGTTTCGTCTCATAATCTAATGATTCGTAACTTATCATCAACGTATCTTGCACTTTCTGGTCAGGCATTTTCTTTAATTTCTTTAATGTATCTTTCCATGTTTTATTTTTCTTTTCACGCAAGAAAGAACCTATAACTTCAAGAGCTAAGGGAAGCCCCCCAGTAGTAGACACGATATCACTAGAGATAACCTCATAATCACTGTGAGGAGAATCCTTTCGAAACGCATGTCTACTAAATAAAATCAATGATGGATCCAAAGGCAACTTCTCAAGTTCGTACATGTAGGCTGCCCTAGCCTCGTCAAGAATACTCTTGTTTCTAGTGGTTATGATGACTATACTTCCAGCTTCAAACCAACTACTATCTCCAGCCAAAGCATTCAAGTGAGCCTTATCATCCATATCATCAAGAAGAATTAGGACTTTCTTACTTGTAAATCGAGATTTGATAATACGGATTCCATCATCGACATTATACACATCATCTGGACTTCTTAGTATATCGTGAATGAGCTGCTTTTGTAGCCATTCAATACCCTTGCGTAGAGATGTTTCTCGAATATTTGCCACGAAGCTAAGATGTTCAAAATGACCGGAGAGATTGTTGAACAAGACCCTTGCAAGAGTTGTCTTACCGATACCGCCCATTCCATAAATTTCAATAATCCTTGTATCATTAAATTTAGCATCTATGAAGCTCATAATTTCTTCTACACGATTATCAATTCCGACCAACTCTTTGGGAACAATTAGTTGAAAAGGTCTTTTTAACTCGCCTATGACTTTTCTGACAACAATTTTAACTAATGCTCCTTCATGCCTGTCAAAAAACGCCGAATTTCAGTATGGGATGGCAATATTTATATTCTTTTTTAAGTAAGATCTAGTTATGAGAAACCAAACAATGTTTTAGTTGAGGATAACGTACCCATTATCAATTTTCTCCGATTCCCATCCTTTTAAGGAACTGACTTCTTTGAGCGCTTCTTCCCATTCCTTCACAACCATTTCGTCCAAATTCTCTTTATGTGCATTGATAGCATCTCCAAATTTTTCTGTCAGATGTCGCACATGTGAGGGTTCCACTTTGTAAAATATGGGCAACACTACTTGCCCTCTGCTTCTCCTACACTTCAACATCTGAACAAGCTCGCAAAGGCACCATTTGCTGGAAGCATAATCCTCAGATATAATCGGGATCAAGATCTTAGACTGCGTAATACTACAAAGAAGCTCCGAACCAATCTCCTCACCAACACGGAGCTCATTGTCATCTCTAAACACTCGAATTCCTGCATCAACAAGGCTAGTATAGAGATAATCGGTGAAGCCTTTACGAGTGTCTTTCCCTCTAAAGCTCAAAAACACTTCGTAGTCATTTCCTTTCGGCTTTTTGATTCCGCCGCCTTCATAATCACCTACATGTGGAGAGGTCGACGAGGAAGACGCTCCGTATATCGGATCTTCCAAATGAGTAGATTCTTTTCTTTTCATCTCGAGATTGATGGAGCAAAGCCTCAAAGGAAGACGAATATGGAATCCCAGATCTAAGAATTGCAGAAATGTCTCTCAGAACTCAATTGAGAGCTACATTAAAGAAAAAAACAAAAGTTCTCATACAACTCATCAAAACATGTGGAGCGATCAAAAGAAGGAAGAAAGAAGAGGAGGAGCAAGGAGTCACCGATAACCTGAGGAGTGCTCAAACGACGCGATCCACACGCTGCTGTGATCTCCGCCGATTCTCAGCCTTCGACATTGCATAACCCACGCGCAACCCTCTTTATTCTGCGTGCTTGAAGAAAAGCTGGGTTCTGGCCATCCAATGATCCAGGACTCATCATGCCAATTGAACCGCTGCGATGCATGCGGCACGGAAAAGTCAATTATTGCTGGCGTGCTTTCTGTAGCACTGCGTGGAAGATGCGTGGAACTTAATGAGCACTACTGACGTGCAATGCTTTGGTGCTTTTATTGAAATGTCAGATCCAGCAAGGCTTGACTTGACCTGCTTTTTCTATTAACAAATAAAAGTGCAAAAGAAAGCTAACTAGCTATAATCACATGCACTTGGTGCTAAGGTAGATGAGTCGGTGACAGAAACATATCAATCGTCGGATTGAATTAGAATTTGTTAAAAAAAACGTCTGTATGACACTTAATATTCAAATAAGGAAAGTTTATTATTCTCAATCTATAATCTGATTTGTTCTTTCTAAAAGAGATTTCTCCGAAAAAGTAACTCACAAACTAAATCTCTCTCAAAACAATTTGAGTTCCTCAAACTAGATATCATCATGTCATGTCAAGCCTAAAGATTATCTAGTCATCATTTACCTCTTGCCCAAGACACTTTTATCTTTGTCCTTAAATTAATATTTTTTTTACCAAAAAAATTAATAATTTTTTTATGTTTTACATAAATTTTATTCTTTCAGTGTCGGCCAACGGATTCTCCATGATCGAATATTTATTCAATAGTACATTTTTACTTTTTTTTTTGTCGAACTTTTTTTCATTTCATGGGGACATTCTTCTTTTGCTTAGATTTTAAGCCAAGATCATCACCTACAATATCTAGACTTTGACCAATTATATTGTTGTGGTCTCCACCATTATCTGCCTGCCACATTTTGTTACCAATGCACGGCACTTTCTGCCATTAAAAAAAATTATAGGGCAATTTTCGCAGCATTATGTGGAGGGTGCGTGGAAATTACGCAGGTGCTTCTTGACACGACTTGCTTTTTCTATTAATAGAAAATATACAAGAAAACACACCAATAATACAATACTCATAAGTGGTTAGAGAACTGTGTAACTGTGTTATATATGTTCATGTTGGCAAATTGGCGTTAGAATAATCTAAAGAAAAGTGCCCATTTTTATAGCTCATTCGATTGGGATTACCGTAAACAAAGTTCCTGTCTAATTTCTCGGCTGCTGAAGGGTGACACCGGCTTAATTTCTTTTGCCCTTTTCTGTGGTTTAGCAGACGCAAATTAAGTTGAAGCAACCACTGTCAATTTTTTTTCAACAATCTCTAGAGAAAGAGATTATGGCAATTTTTAGGACGAAAACGTTAAGAGGAGTATCTTACACTCTTTTTAGCATCTGGTCATTTTGTAAAATGTTATGCTGATTTGTCTATTCAATTCAATTTCTTTACAATCAAGTTGCATGATATATGTGTGTATATAGAGAGATATCTGTGTACATGTATCACAGCTTAACAAATAGTGGACCATTACTATGAAGAAACCTTTTTAATTGGTGAAATTTTTCAATGTCTTCCTTACATAATTCCAACTACTTGATTAGAGAAACGCTATACCACATTCATTATAAACTTCTATCGTATCTCTTTCTCTCTCTCTCTCTCTCTCTCTCTCTCTCTCTCTAACCAGTGAAAAATTAACAAATATAACATCATAATAGCTAAGTAATGTACGACATTACGACACGTCAAAGTGATTAAGTACAAGAACATCTTGTTCTATGACCTTATGATATATTATTGTAATCAAGTGCGAAAGTAGTGTGAAACAGAAGAGTGCACCTAAGAATTTTCAAAAGATGAGTGGGTCCCTTGCCAAGTGACTTGCTTTTTTTTTATTCCTCACCCACTTTTTTGAAGGTTGATGCTATTTTTAAGCTAAAGGGATTATTCTTTTCAATCCGTAGCTCCAGGAAGCTTCAAAGAAACTTCCATAACGCGTTATGAATAAGAACTCTTTTTAAAATTTAATTTTCTTGTCTCAGCAATTTGTCCGTTCCTTCTTTTTGTCCTAAAAAGAAAAGGTTCGTTGATGCCATGGGTAAAGCTCATGTAATGGAATCTTCACTATTCAATTGGTATGGTCAAATTTGTGTCGTCAGCGACAACGACGACCCTTGCTGCCACCTAAGAAAGCCTTTATTTTGTGTTTATAAGGAAGGAATCAACACAAAGTGATAAGAAAAGAAGAAGGAAATATCGTACGCAATTCATTGTACTTTCACGGTAAAACTAACAATTCAAAGTCGCACAATTTAAAATGTCGTAATTTTTTCAATCATATTCTTTTGAGCAAACAACATTATAAGGGGCATCAGGTTTGATATTTTTATTATGAGAAAGCCCACTAAATATAGATAAGCCCACCTATGATGCCAATCAGTGCCCAAATAGATGAATCAAATGTGTTATAGGAATTAAAAAATATTAGATGAAAATTTAGAGCTAGGCGTATCAATAATACCGTCTTAAAGATAGTGATTTTCTCGATAGGATTCGCCATCCAATATAGTTGGCTCCAATGGATATGTTGTCCCCTAATACAATGCCCTGACTGTAATCTTCCTCACTTAGTCTATGTAGCAAGCAAAAATGAACACGATTCAAGCTTAGAAGTGGTAGCCAATACAGAGAAAGCATGAAAGAGATGAAGAGGAGAAGAAGGAACAAAGGATAGAGTATTATTAATGGTGATCTCTTAGTTTCTGTTTTCCCCAGAAGATGCCACTGGATATACAGAGAAAGGAAATGACACATGTGAGAATTATATTTACAAAGAGTAATTCAATTTGTGAACTTTATCTTCTTGACCAATTTCTATATAGCCTTCCTGTTGAGATATCAGTTTCTTCATCTAAGTCGCCATATAGAAAGGAAATTTTAATGTCCATTTGACGAATTACCAAATTATGTATAGAAGCTAAAACCATCATTAATCTAATTATTGTAAGCCTTGTTACCGGAGAATAAGCATCAAAGTGATCAAGTCCTTTTTTATATACCTTTTAGCCACTAATCTTGCCTTACATTTATTTAGAAAAAACTTTTAAATAAGCATCCTAAGTAGATGAGTTTTCTCAAAAGAGGATCCGGAGTGAATGTTATCTCAAGTAAGGATCTAAAGTGGTCATTTAGTCTCAAATAAAGGCCTAAATTCGCCAGTCGGTCAAATCTTCACCAGCTAGCAAGCACATGTATATTCTGACACCAAGCACAAAATCGTCCAAAGACATTTCTTTTTTTATCTTCTCACTTTTTTCTCTTCTTCCTCCTTCACCCACGTGTATCTTCAGATCTCGCCATCTTCCATGCCCGTCGCTCAGCGTTTAAGCATCTTCTTGGCCAGCTCAGATTTGGCCACTCATGGCCACCAGCGCCGAACGAGCCATCATCACTTGTCACCACGGCTTGAGTTGATCTTTGTTTGTCATGAACTCCTCCATGAGTAGGTAGTCCTTGATCCGCTCCCGCTTCAGCAGCCGGAGCTTGCACTTGGTCAACGGCGTGAAGATCGTACCTCGCAGCGGCCTGCAACCCTTTCTATTTCTGTTGCTTCCGACCAACCTGCGAGGGCGATGTCACCACTCAAACTTCTTCTTATTCTTGTCAGAGCCATGCTGCTTGCGATCTCCAGACTAGCAGCTGAGGGTCTTCTTGCCAAAGCTGTCCCATGGCTCTTTGGAGGTTTTTTGGGGGCGAAATCAAAGTATTGAGAGAGAAATCAAAGGTGATTTTATCAGAAAATGGCTTTGGGAACAAGTTATAGAGAGATGAGAGCTCATGTGATGCCGGCCGCCGTGGATGACCAGATTTGAAGAGTCAACCAAGGCGATGCTTGAACGCGATGCTAGTGGCCATGGAAGATGGCCAGATCTGGAGGTGAGCTTGAGACCTACAACTTCACTTCAAGCATGAAGAAGATGAATAGTGAAAAAATAGGAAAAGAAAAAGAAATAAAAAAAGAAATGTCTCTGACAAAACTGCCTCTACTCATGCTACCAGAATAAGCATGTGCTCACTTATCGGTGAGTTCAAATCCTTGTTTGAAACCAAATAGCCACTTCATATCATTATTTAAAATTAAATAGCACTTCAGTCATTTATTTGAGACAGAGTTTACTCTAGATCCTTTTTTGACAAAAAGCGTCTACAGTAGATCCTTATTTGGAATTTCTAATTTATGTATGGTATCGTCCAGTTTTTAATTTTTTTCGTCATCACCCATTTAGAACCTATAGTTCTGGTGTTAGGAGGAAGATTAGCTAATGACCCTGTATTATTTTGCTTAATAGACTTTACCTCAACATCCATTGCCATTTTCCACATATGTGCATCCGGTCTAGACTTATTGTCATTACAACTCTTTGGATCATCTACTAAATCTATAACATAAGTGAAGAAATCGGGTCCTAAGACTTTTCTTATTCATTTTACTATTAAATGCTAAACATACTTCGCCAACTAAATTTGCTTAATAACTTGATGTGGCAAATTCCTCTTAAGTGATTACTGAATGCTTAAATAAGCCTGCTTAAATAACTTTTGAATGCTAACGTCTGTCAAACTAACTAGTAGATAAGAGATTAAAAAGAAAAACGAGATAACTACTAGATAATTTAAAACTCTCGATCTAATAAATTAAATGAACCAATAAATTTTTTTTAGAATATGAAATTATTTACTTTCGATGAACTTATGTTGTGTGTCTAATTGATACACAAATATATTCCTAAACCGCCAAATACGTAGAAAATTACCAAAAAAGTCTTAAGACTATTGTACGGCACCCAATTTAGTCATAAACCTTTCAATTGTACCAATTTAGTTCTAAACGATTTGACAATTTGTCAATATAGTCCATTCGATCAATTTTGCTCAGAAATCACCGACATTATGGTCTAGTCAACACTATTCGTCCTATGTGGCATAAATAGCACTGGCATGGACAATTTTTTAAAAAATAATTCTGATTTTTTTTTCATTTTTTCATTTTTCTCTTTTCCTTTTTTCTAGTGGCTGGTCTCAAGAGATGATAATGATCATGACTATTTAGGCGCTTACCATTGTAAATCAAGATGGTGATCACTTTGGAGATAGCCATTGCCCCCATTCCTTTCTCCATAGGTTTCCCTCTCTCCCTAGATACGAGAAATAATATCTGACCCAACTCGACAACTTTTATTTAGGTCCATATTCACATTAAGTCTGCATTTTGTCACGGTCCGATAACTAAGGTCTCCATACAAGCATTTATATTTTCTAATCTAGTAAGAAAATGTCAGACCTAGGTTGGCCCATTAGGGCCTAACTAGGCCCGGGCATGGAGTAGGACACGGCCCGCCACCTTATGCATGGCCGTGCCTGGCCGTGCATGGGCCACTACCAATCCCTATCCACAAGAAAATGAAGTTGCATCCACATCATCGTACCCATAAAGTAAATCCGATTCATCCATAGACATAATTTGCACTTCTTGTTAGTTCTCATTCATCCAAAGACATAATTTGCACTTCTTGTTAGTTCGCATTCCGTTGACCCAACACTAATCAGCAAAAAGTTGCTTGAACACGGATCGCTCCCGGCAGGAAGCAAAAGCAAAATGGAGCCAACAACCACAGATCAAATCAGAAGTTCCATGGATTCTCCATGAATTTGAGATCTCAAAAATCTACAAATTGTAAGGGCACTATGGACCTTGATAGCCAAACTTGTCGATCAAAATCAAAACGAATCTTTTCATAGACGAAAAAATTTTAGCCGCATGCTACTGCGACTTCCTCTGTCGGCATCTTCCTCGACGGCGATCGATCTGGAGACGCCGGCAGCCTCACCGAGAAGTGCCTCACCGGGAACTCCCCGTCCCACTCCAGGCTCCGATCGTCCTCGAAGTTGAGCGCATAGCTCGCCGGGTCGTACCCAAACTCAGAGGTAGTCGCCATAGCCACCGCGACCTGGCCCGGCCTCCTCCTGCGGCTCCTGATCCAAGCGACGAGGCTCCGCCACTTGTCCTGGATCTCCTGGGCCTTCGAGCAGAGCCACGCACAGGGCGATCGAGCCTCCCCGTGGCAGCCGCCCTTGTCGCGGCCAGAGGAGACGTCGGCGGTGTTGACGCCGCCGTCGAGGTGGCAGAACAGGAGGCACGGGGAGGACGATCTGAGCTTGTGGATGAACAGCATTTTGGGTGTGTGAGGACAAGGGTTGGAGGGGTAATTTATGGGGTGGACGGGATAAGGACGGTGGCGGGCGGCGGCGCAAGCGGCGAAGCGGAGCGGAGGCAGTGCTGAGTGATGTATCGCGGGCAAGTGGGGACGCGGTTTCTCGAGTTTATCCCGCGTGACGTTACGTTTCGTTTCGGTTTTTCCCCCACCACAACTTCATTTTTGGGGCAGCTTTGTAATTAAGCAAAAGTCGAGGGACCGGATAAGGGATAAGCTGCTACCTTTTTTAACTTTTCCGTGTTTGCCAAGATTGAATTCAAATAATTTTTGGGCAGCACTAGTTCCGCTTCTGTGTGATTAGGTCTGCCCGATTTTCGTCGAAAAGATAAAATTACCCTCGATTATTAGATTGCAATTTAAAGTGCCGGTCACAAATGATTTTAGTTTCCTTTCTTTTTAAGTTTTTCTATTTTTATGTAGGATTAAGTTACCAAAAAAACAAAATTCCCATGTATATTAAAAGATGATGTGTTTTCTTTAATTGTTAGATTTTACTTCCATAAAAATTAGTTTTGATGAAAAGAGATATCTCTCCAAATAAAAAACCTAGGTCTTTTCTATGTCATCGATCATATTTATGAATAAATTGTCCAATAGAATCTGGAAATAAATTAACATAGATAATTTTTTAGCACAACCATTTGTTTAAAAATTTTCACTTCTGTTGTGCATATCACCATCGAATCCCATCTTATCAGCTTTCTTTTATATATAATGGGATGATAAAGTGAAAAAGAAATTTCATTGAAGATTTTCCAAAATCAAATCACGATTACACTCTTCAACGTGAAATTTGTCGGGCCTAGGCTGGCCCATGAGGGCCCATGGGCCTGACTCGGCCTAGGCACAAAACGGACATGGCCTGCCACCTAACCGGGTCAGCATGGCCCACAAGAAAAGAAGTTAGCATCCTCGTCATCCTTAAAGTAAATCCCATTTATCCAATACTAAATTTTGCTTCTTGTTGGTTCGCATTTCATTGATGCAACACTATCTGATTAGCAAAAATTGTTCGAACACGGAAAACTCCGGACGAAAAAAGCGAAAGCAAAATGGAGACGATGACGACGTATCGAAGCAAAACTTCCATGAATTTCAGATCTCGAAATCTATAGTAAGTACAGGCAACTTGGATCGCTCCAAGGATTGTTGATAGCCCCCAACTTGTCAATCAAAATCAAAAAGATGTTTTCTTTACAGAGGAAACAGCTTCAACTTCAAGCTACAACTCCCCTCGGCAACTTGGCCGGCAACAATCCATCCGGAGATGCCGAGGACTGTTGATAGGCCCCAACTTGTCGATCAAAATCAAAAAGATTTTTTATTTACAGAGGAAACGACTTCAACTACAAGCTACAACTTCCCTAGGCAACTTCCCCGGTAGCAAGCGATCCGGAGACGCCGGCAGCCTCACTGAGAAGTTCCTCACCGGGAACTCCTTGTCCGTCTCCCGGCTCCATTCGTCCTCGAAGTTGAGCACGTAGCTCATGGGATCGTACCCGAACTCTGAGCCTGCGGCGGTGGCGTGGCCCTGCCTCCACCGGCACCTCCTGATCCTAGCGACGAGGCTCCGGCACTTGTAACGGATCGAGCAGGGCGACCGAGCCGCCTTGTGGGGCTTGCTGCCGTCGTCGCAGTCGTCCGAGGAGGAGGCGGCCTCGTGGTAGGCAGCGGCGGCCTGGCCGTCCTGGAAGCAGCAGAAGAAGGGGCACGGGAAGGATGGTGGTCGGAGCTTGTGATTGAGCGACATTTCGACAGAGAGAGCGACGAACTCGTGGTCCCGGTGTGGTCGGTGGAAGACTGTGAAGGGAGGGAATGGCGATGAGGAAGAAGATGGAGAAGAGGATAAGGCAGGTGGGTTTTTTTTTTATAGAACGCGGCAGAACAGAGTGGAAGTCCACGTGGGAGTGAGGATGAAGAAAACCGAGGGGTTGTTCGTGCGGGCAAGTAGGAAGCGGCTTTTTTGCGTTGATCCCGCGTGAGCTTTCATCTTTACTTACCTCCATCTTGATTTTGGGCAGTTTGGTAGTTAAGCAAAAGTCGAGGGGACCACATAGGCGCTACTTTTTTTTTTAAAAAATCTTTCTTTTGTTTTACCAAAGTTGGAATTCAATAAATAACTTATTATGGGTTTTATTAGACCTGTCAAGCAATTGATGTTTAGGCTAGTTAAACCAATTAATACCTTGTTGATGTGGTGATGCATTTCTTAAATATGTGTTGATGCGCAAATTGATCCCGAGCTTGAGAAAGCGTGTTACATAAATTGATTAGCATACACGGATAAATTGTGAATCGGGAGTTCAACCTGGGTTGCTCCCAAAATTAAAGTTAGTAAGAATGAATCATTTTCTTCCCTACATGCCCTTGCACTGATTTCCGCTTAATCATATTCACATGATGCTAGCTTCTTCACTTCTAATGGTGGTTTCGTAGATCTCCAAGCTGGTTTTCCCACATACCTAGAATTTGCCTGCTCTCTCTCTCTCTCTCTAGTTATAATAAACGAGATTGTCCCGTGGTGCATGAACGAAACGATAGATGAATGCTCCGTGATACTGAGTAGCTACGACATAATCATTATAATTAATTAATAATTAAGAATGATGGGGTATCCATGTTTGGTTTGGATTCTACTTCTAGTCATTCACGAGCCGAGCGTCTCGCGTGACTGATGGGTTCATGTGGATCTCAAAGTGCAAGTCGGCATATGAGTGGGCTCCACATCAGTTTGGATTGGAGTGAGCATTCGAGGGAATGGTCCATGCACCCAACCATCGGTGCCCGTCGTCGAACGCCTGGTCACCCGATAATTAGGAAAACTGCTAAAAAGGTCTTAAATTTATTGTATTTTTATCAATTTAGTCTTAAACTTTTTAATTGTGCCAATTGAGTCTTAATATTTTTCATATTTTATCAATTGAGTCCATTCGGTCAAATTTAGTCAGAAATCGCCGACGTTGATGCTAGAAGTTTCACGTAGGATAGCTGGCGCTGATGTAAATAATTTTTATAATTTTATTAAAAAATTTAAAATTTTTACAAAGTTTTTAATTATTTCTTCTTTTTTTTCTTCTCCTTCTTTCTTTTTTTTTTGTGAGCCCGGCCAGGGCCTCTGGCCAACCCTCACAGGCCACTGAACAATGGCCACAAGGCCTTGCAAGACCAAGAAGAAACAAAAGAAAAGAAAAAAAAGAAAAAAGAAAAAAGAAAAAATTATTTATGTCAATGCCTATCGTGTCATATAAAATGGTCGATGTCCACATTAGCGATTTCCGGCTAAAATGAGCCGGATCAACTCAATTGACAAATCGTGAAAATATTTATAACTAAATCGACACAATTAAAAGGTAAATTCAATAAATTTAGGATTTTTTTTGGTAATTTTCTTTTCGACAATTTGGTATAAATAATGGGTGAATGTGATACTTGTCTCTAGGGGTGTATTCAAGTTGAGTCCAGTCGATACGGTGCCCTCGAGCTTGGTTCGACTCGATCCATATGCACGACATTTACAACTCGACTCGAGCTTAATCTAGTACTAAAATTTATGCCCGAGTTCAATTCGACCAGAAAAATTGCGATACTCGAGCTCGACTCAAATAAAGTTGCATCCACGTTATTCATAAAGTAAGTTGATTCATGCTAAGATAAAATTTACTTCTTGTCGGTTCGTATTTCATAACACTGATCAGCAAAAATGCTCGAGCACGTGGACAAAAAGCGCAAGCAAAACAGAGACCATGATGACATATCGAAGCAGATTTTCCGCGAATTTCAGATCTCGAAATCTACGGTATGTACAGGCACTGTGGATCGCTCCAAGGACTGTGATATAGCTCAACTTGCGGGTCAAAATTAGAAGGATCTTTAGAGGAAAAGACTTCAACTACACGCCATGACTTCCCCCGGCATCTTCGCTGGCAGCAACCGATCCGGAGACACCGGCAGCCTCGCCGAGAAGTTCCTTGCCAGGAACTCCTCGTCCAACTCCCGGCTCCTATCGTCCTCGAAGTTGAGCGTGTAGCTCATGGGATCGTACCCGAACTCCAAGGCCACGGCAACATGGCCCTGCCTCCACTGGCACCTCCCGATCCGAGCGACGAGGCTGCGGCACTTGTGCCGGATCTCCGGCAACGGGAGCTCCTAGGCCATGGAGCGGAGCCACGAGCAGGGCGATCGAGCGGCCTTGCGGCAGTTGCTGTTGTCGTAGTCCGAGGAGGCAGCCTCGTGGTAGGGGTAGGCGGCGGTGTGGCCGGCGTGGAAGCAGCAAAAGATGAGGCACGGGGAGGATGATGATCTGAGCTTGTGATTGAACGACATTTGGACAGAAAGAGCAATGAACTCGGAGTCTTGGTCTGGTCTGGCCTATGCAAGACTGCAAAGAGAGTGAATGGCGATGAGGAAGAAGATGGGGAAGAGGATAAGGTTGGTGGGTTATATATATATTTATAGGACGCGGGCTTGTGGCGGCAGAACAGAGTGGTGTAGTGGGGGTGAGGATGGAGAAAACCGCGGGTTGTTCGTGGGGGTAACTGGGAAGCGGTTTTTTGCGTTTATCCCGCGTGAGGTTGGTTTCGTCTTTGCCTTTCTTCATTGTGATTTTGGGCAATTTGGTAATTAAGCAAAAGTAGCTGCCGCTTCTTCTTCTTTTTATCTATCTTTTGTTTGACCAAAATTGAGATTTAAATAATTTTTTTTATGGATTTTATTAGACCTATCCAACAGGTGAGTCAGGATCGGATTTGGGTCCGGTCGAAAATAGTCCGATCCAAATTGATCAATTTCCATGCAATATAAATATTTTCCGTATAATACATACCCGACCAGACCCATATCCAAACTAAGGTAAGATTATGGAGTGAGTGAGCTCAATCAAGTGGAGGCGAGAGAGAGTGAAGAGAGTAATAGAGCTAGGTTAAGTCTAAGTAAGTCGTAAAATCCTTTTTGAAACATTATTTTGAGCCTCACCATTTAATGACCCATTTATTGATCCAGACCATCAAATATGGGTTAAGAAATGGGTCTATAACCCATTTTGACATATCTAAATTTTGTCATACGACCATATGAATAGAACGAGCCAACACCAAGAGCAAAACCGTGACTTCGATGTCATGACTTCTAACCTTAGTCTCCTAAAGCGGCCATAGCGCGGGAAAGATGATTTATTTGAAGTTGGATAATCCGTAATCTTGGGAATGTGAGGGACACGATTAGATACAGAAAGAAAATCAACAAGATGTGAAACATCGCAAACTAAATGATTATAACTCGGAGGCAAGGCAACAGAAGAGAAGGGATTGATCGGGATGTTCGAATTTTTACGTGATATCGAATCAGCTATCTGAAGGTTCGAATCCCTCTATCACTTCTTGCATTACTATCGCTTTTCATTTTCTTTCAATGTCCTGCCATATAGTAACTTTGATTCGTGCGAATTTCTTTTGAGCGAATAGGCGATGTTTAGACTAGTTAAACCATCTTTTGATGTGCACATTGATCCCAAGCTTTGAGAAAGCGTGTTACATTAATCCCAAGCTTATTCTAATGTTGGCTATGCTGGTGACTCTCAAGATTGTCACTCCACTATGGGTTACTGTTTCTTTATGGGCATCTCACTTCTCTCATGTTGTAGCAAGAATCAAACCACTGTCGCTTGCGCTAGTACAGAAGTAGAACATAGAGCTCTTGCTAATACAGGACCATAGTTACTATGGTTACGATGGCGCTTCTTGAAAACATGAGAGTGCATTAACATACAAGAACAATCATGTATTTCGATAACCAAAGTGTTATTCAAATAACGCAAAATGATATTTTTCATGAACAAATCAAGCATGTTAAAATAGATTATCATTTAATTCGATATCATGTTTTTCACTGTTCGACTTGTCTCTATTCATCCGCTGAACAAACTGATGACATCTTCATTGAGACACATCCATTTGCACGTTTCCTAGATTTTTTCTCCAAACTCAGGGATGTTTGAAAATATATATATTTTGTATTTCTCTTAATTGATCCAGTAAAGTCTCGTGTACTCTTCATTTGTGAATGACCAGAAAATTAAATTTTACTATTATCACAATTCTCAACTTCCAAGCATATTTTCCATGTATTTGGGATCTCAAAATCTATAATATGTAGAGGCACCGTGGATCCCTCCAAGGATCCCTCCAAGGACTGTTGGTAGCCCAACTTGTCGATCAAATCAAAAAGATCTTTAGAGAAAAAGATTTCAACTACACGCAACGACTTCCCTGGGCAACTTCACCGGCAGCAGCCGTTCCGGCGACACCAGCAGCCCCGCCGAGAAGTTCTTCGCTGGGAACTCCTCGTCCAACTCCCAGCTCCGATCGTCCTCGAAGTTGACCGCATAGCTCATGGGATCGTACCCGAACTCTCTCACTGCGACATGGCCCTGCCTCCTGCACCTCCCAATCCGCGTGATGATTCCCCGGCACTTGTACCGGATCTCTGGCAGCGGAAGCTCCTGAGCTGTCGAAAGCAGCCACGAGCGGGGCGATCGAGCCGCCTTGTAGCAGTTGCCGTTGTCACAATCCGAGGTGGCCTCATGGCAGACGGCAGCATGGCCGTCGTGGAAGCAGCAGAAGAGGAGGCGGGGAGAGGATGATGGGAGCTTGTGATGGAACAACATTTTGGGTGTGAGATAGAGAGAGAGATAGCGTGATGGGACTCGGAGTCTTGGTCTGGTCTGTGCAAGTCTGCGAAGAGAGTGAATGGCGATGAGGAAGAAGATGGAGAAGAGGGATGACGTTGGACCGGATAAGGACGGCGGCACGCGGCGGCGCGAGCAGCGGAGCAGAGGCCGTGCGAGTGATGAAGAAAACCGTGGGAAGTTCGTGGCAAGTGGAGAAGTGGTCTTTTGCGTTGATCCCGCGTGGGTTTTATCGATTTTGTTTTTCTCAACTTCCATTTTTGGGCAGTTTGGTAATTAAGCAAAAGTCGAGGGACCACGTGGCAGCTGCTTTTTCCTTTTCCACGTCAACGATAGTTGAAAGATTAAATAATTTTTATTTATGGGTTATCGTATGACAATATAAATTACAGAGGGGAAAGGCCAAGAACGGAATCGTGACTTGGAAGTCATGACTCCCCGACCTCAGTTTCAACCACGAGTAACAAAAGGACAGCATCCGCTCATATCGGATCTCTACCCAATACCTTTCACCATTATCCCTGACACTCCACTTTCCAGGTAAGAGGGGTTTTTTTGACATCCACTGCAACTTTAGCGCGAAGGAATCCATGAGACCCAGAGATTTGGTGCGAATTGACCCGACTTTCACCACTTTGCCCGCCAAAGGAGCAATAGATTTCGTCCTGTTTTTATGTCATTCGGTTGAAGGCCAATATATGTATTTGCAGCCACATCTCCAGTTCATCAAAGCAGAGTTCCTCCAGTCTCCTCTGAGCATCCCATCTCTGCAGGTTTACGCAATTTCCCCTAATCGACCGAGGTCCAGAACTTAGGACTCTCTCTGCTTGGTGCCAATCGTAAAACCTGAACAAGTACATCTTCTCATTTTGAGGGGTTATAGTAATGTCGCCCATGCCAGCCCAGGCTTTCCTTCAAACATTAGCTACACAGCTCGACTCAAGCACTTCTCCGACAAAATTCTTCCCATCAAAACTATCTCAGCTTCCTCAACATCAACTTGCTCCAAAACCAAATGATCCCCCAGAAGATTGTCTACCGGAGATGCTTGCGATGTTAAGGGAACCTCTGCGGGCATCCTGTAATGAGAAAAAAGAAACAGATTAGCAGAGAATAAACTCAGAGATGTCGTCGAACAGTTGATAGGGGCAGAGTGTAGTGATAAGAAAACTAATGCAACGAAACAATGCCAAAAAAAAGTAACTAGAATAGAAAGCAGATGGAAATATCACATTATATTTGGAGCAGAAATGCTAGAAAGCTAGCATACGAAGATAAGAGAAAAATGGTTGTCGTAATTTCTAGCGTACAGAGCAATCAACCTTGAGCTTCTGTGGCCGAAAAATCAACCTTGAGCTTCACTCTTTAATGCCAATGATCTTCCATTATTTTTGCAGTGTTCGACTTCAACGCAGGGTCATACGACGTTGTGAACATGTCAAATGGTGATAAAATTAACTGCAACAGCACTTCTAAGTTCATACGCTAACCAATGGACCAGCCACCTTTTCCCTCCACAACGCCTGCGAGTATTACTTTGTCCACACCTTTTGCTAAAAGAGACCATTGCTCTAAAGGCCAAAAATTAGCTGTCACCATCAGTGAAACCTCCACCGCCTTGAACTCCAGTCCAGCCGGCCCCAACCAATTGGGACCACCACATCTCCGCCACCATCCGGAAGTGATGCTTCCTACTTCTATGTGACACTGCTAGTCCTATTCATGTCCATTACCATAAGCTTATCATGTGAGTTCATTATACATGAGGATCATTATTTCTAGTAGATATAGGGGACTATTGATAGATCGTGAGATGTTGCTCCTCGTCATAAAGTGAATAAACTCATTAAAATGCTTCTTCTCATAATTCCAGCATGATTTATATACATAACATTGCTCAAACTTGTAATAGTTTGTAAGTTTCTGTAGAATAAATATATGGTTCTCCTCGCAAATTCTGAATTTCGGCTCTATTCGTGGTTCCAATATCATGAAGACTGAGATTATTAGAAAAAATTAGAACGCGGCAGGAGACAAAAACTTGCATACTGAAAAGTCGAAATGGAGCATCACTAGAACAAATCCTCATTGGTGAAGTGAAAAAATCTCACCATTGGAATGACAAATGAGCATAACAGTAAATCAGATGGTGACAGGAAGAACGGTGTGAATCTTGTTAGGATTAAACTCATCACAAACAATCGATTGAGAACTAAAAATGACAATGAAACTATGTAATCATTCTTGTAGCCTTGCAGCATATCAAATTCACACCTGATGATTATTAGCTTGAAAGAACCCGACGAATTTTGGGGACTCAGAATGCCACAAGTCCAACAGCATGATCGCTCTCTTTGCCTACGTGTTTTTGTCCTTTGCCTCCGGAAGCTTCCTTAATAATCCACTCGTCAATCATTAAGTTACTTCTAGTAATCATATGAGAACAGACGAGAGAAAATTACAGTTGCAATGTCGCAGAACAATAAAAACCAATTCAATCAATCAGGAAAAGCAAGCAAATTCACGTCATTCCTTAGTGTGGGATTTCTGTCGTCCAACTTAAGAAACTGAGATGACTATGGTCAAAGGGATTTTCTTAAAGAGTTGCTTGTTCTTTCAATGTTTTGTAATTTCCACAGCATCGACATTGCGTATAAACCAGTATACCTGCCATTAATCAACAGCATAAAAATTTAACTTGCCATGTAAACAAAACAAATTGGATTTCTATACTGTATCGGCGGTTTTGTTTTGACTAAGATGGGCTATTTTCTTCTCATCCCCAGTAGACACTAAATGCCTTGATGTTTTCAAAATTATGATACATCACTTTAGCCGTTCAAATTATGATGCGTCACTCTGAAAACTAAATAAATGATCCAAATTATTTGCACGATATATGTTAGCACATACATCTTTTGCAAACATATGTGTAGTTGTACAAGCAACTATTATTCACTTTACCGGCAAAGTGGCTATCTCATGAAAATTCGAAGTTTTTTTCTTTATTTTGATGGTATGGCATAGAGACCTTTAATTAATTTAACTTATTTAATTGGAATGGGTTCAAAAAAGTGCGAGAGGCATTGGCTTTATGTGAGGTCAATGCCTTACCATCGCTAAATCATGCGGGTCTTACATGAGATATATCGAAATCAGTCGCATATAAGGAACCAACTGATGTCCTTTATCCAACTGATGTCATGACTTTGACCAATTATATTGATATATGATATTGCATCATAACCAATTGCAGTATGGACTCTTAGTTTACTGAGTTTGAGTAGAATCTACCCCTCCTCAAGTCTATTTTCCAACTAGATGATACTTAACTCGGCCGCAACTCGAAATTACAACGTGTGGACTTAATATTCACTAAATTTTAGAGTGAAAAGTGTGGAATCTTGAAATCACTGGCCGTAAAGAGTTGATTTTAAAATTTGATGTTCTAGATTTTCATTAATGAATTTTTCCTTCTGTTTTTTGGCCAGGTTCATTAAAGAAGAAAATTCGAAGATAGTGAACAAAAAATCTCAATGTTTCAACCAAAAAAAAGAAACAAAAAATTTTAATGCCTAAGGTAGACTAAACCCGTTATATTAGTCAGAGGGCAAAAGCCTAAAATCAATTTGGGCTTAAACATCAACAAGAAGCCCGTTTTCTTAATTTGTCCAACGCGAGGCTCCCTAGAAATGATGACCCAAAGATTAGATAGCGACCGGGAAGTTTTAGTACAATTGTAATTATTATTTGTACCTTTCTTGGCCTTCTGGCTAAGATCTAAGTGTCGATGATTATTTGGCTCTATGTTTTCTGGTTTTCTCTTTATTCAGAAATGCTTGATTGTCGATTAATTGTATCCGAAGACAATCTCTGAATGATTAAAAATCTCGGTAGATGTAGGGTAAGCAAAAAACTATTCATATCTTTATGTTCAATTGAACCTCTGACAAGACTACTTTCTTAAATAAATGGATCACAAATCAAACAAATTTGGCTTCAATTATTTTGAAACTGATCAAACCACGAATCCATATTATATAACCTATGAGGTTCATAATTACTTTTACCATTTATACATGAAGTAAGGTTTTTTTTTGTTTTTTTTATTATGAAGTAGGTTTGATGTTTTTTTTTTGGTAAGAGAAGTAGGTTTGATGTTCATTTTCATAATTTATGAATTTTTGTGTGCGGAGACCTTGACGTTGAAACCACATCAAACTGCATCGGACTCATCCCTAGGTACACATTGATGGCTTAAGACACCTCATCCACTTCTTAAATATAGATCTAGATATAGACGATCATCGGAAACTTCTATCATAAAATTCGCAATCATAAGTCCGAGGATTGAAGGATTATCTCTTTAGGTTCCGAATAGGTAGCAAACCTTGTAGGCTCTTCATAGAGTTTTATGTGTTAATACAACGATCGCTTTCTAATTGATAACGATCAATTGACAGATTCTATTATTGCATTTCCTGGTCAAAACATAATTGCTTCCTAACACCTTCACATTCCTTACTACGATATCTGAATTTGAACATTTTGGAGTTATCTTTTACTAAATATTGTTCTTTTCATTGTTCACGTAATGATATACGGCTGGATTTGGTTGGCCTCTTTATTCAGTTTTTCAAAAGATTCACCAGTCCTGGTGCATTGCTTGTGGTTTAATTTGTCAAATGCTTGAATCTTCACACTTAATGGATGACTGAATATGTCATTGTCACTTTCCAATTTCTGTCAAATCAATGGCAGGTCTGGGAGTTTTTGGGATGCTAATTGATCAATCATTTGTATGATCTCTGGACTCCAGAACATTTCCTACTTCTAGGACTCTGCATTGTTTGACACTTTCTCTTGATCAAAAATTCTGTTGTTACTATTTTCGGCCTCCAAAATGGCATTTTTCACAAGCATTTATGCGAGTTATCCATGGAATTCGTGAAGAGCATACAGAGGATTGGTGTGATGCAGTACTGATCTCCTCTCAGAGTCAGTTTTTATGTATAGATGCTGAGACTACAGACTGAAACATAGTCTTTTAGTTTTTAAGGTTTAGACACTTGATACAAACAAATTCAGCTGATTCCTGAATTACATCGGCCAAAAATGCTCTTCTGAGTCCCGGTTCTTCTCCTTTCTTTGGAAAGACACTTGATACAAACAAGCGATTGAGTTGTGATATGTGCTAATTCAGTCATCCTGCAAAGTTATTGTAGAGTATGAAGTAACAGATACAACATCGTGACATAGAAGCTTGCAAATCTAGATGTAGACTAGCGTAACATGATCTGAACTTTTGGGCGCTTCATCATATATGTTTGATCTGATCAAGTGAATATCGATTAGTCAAATATTACAGTTGGTCGCTGGAATGATCTACAAATTGAATATAATAGAGAGTAAAGAATTTGTGGGATCGCAGTCCATTATCAAATCTTCCTCCTCAATCCCATTACAAAGGTTTGAGCGATGTCACATTCATTCCCACCTTATCCCGCAATCCATTTGGCCAAAATCATTGAACTGACCTTTCCCGCCATCGAAAGACATGTAAATGCAACATTTTGGACTTTTTCTTCATCAGTAAATGATTAGTATTGGCTTTCTCTATTTCAATCTCAATCTCACTCACCAACCACTTGGAAAGTTTTATACTCAGTCGAAGTAACTAAGCTAGTGCCTTACTCCACAGTATATATATAGCGTCTGGAAATTTTAGCAGAAAGGAATCCACAATGTCCCCGAGATTTGGTATGAATTGACTCAACTTTCACCAGTTTGCCCGCCCAACAAGCAATAGGTTTCGCATTGTTCTCTTTCATTTGGTCTAAGGCCAATCCATGTATTTTGCAGCCACACCTCCAGTTCATGAAAGCAGTGGTTCTCCTGTCTCCTCTGAGCATCCCATCCCTGCAGTTTATGCAATCCACCAAGGGCCAGAACTTAAGACTATCCCTGCTTGGTGCCAATCGTGAAACCTGAACAAATGCATCTTCTCATTTTGAGGGGTTATAGTAATCTCACCCATACCAGCCCAGGCTTTCCTTCAAACATTAGCTACGCAGCTCGACTCAAGCGCTTCTCCAACAAAATCCTTCCAATCAAAACCATCTCAGCTTCCTCATCATCAACTTGCTCCAAAACCAAATGATCCCCCATAAGATAGTCTACCAGAGATGCTTGCGATATCAAGGGAACCACTGCAGGCATCCTGTAATGAGAAAAAAGAATAGATCAGCAGAGAATAAACTCAGAAATGTTGTTGAACAGTTGATAGAGGCAGTGTGCAGTAATAGGAAAACTAATGCGACGAAACAATGCCAAAGAGACTTTCTTACCAAAAAAAACAATGCCAAAGAGACTTAACTAAAATAGAAAGCAGATGGAAATAACTAGTGATGATAGAAAGCGAATATGAGGATTATGGATGATCGAGAAGAATGGGGGGTGACGATCATGGAGGAAGGTAGCTGAAAGAAAACATCATTGTGATGTAGGGAAAGCTCTTGACAAAGAGAGAAAAGCACTCACAGAGGGGAAAGAAACAAATCTATGTATACCTTCCCGAAGAGAACTCAATATCCCATTCTTATTGGAGCATAAATGCTAGAAAGCTAACATATGAAGACAAGAAAAACAGTTCTCGTAATTTCTAGCTTACAGAAGCTCTGTTTGTAAAATCTCCTGATTTAAATTGCATAGATGTACTTACGTGCAATCAATCTTTGAGCTTCAGTGGCTGAAAAATCAGTCTGGAAGTTCACTCTTAAATGCCAATGATCTTCCATTATTTTTACAGTGTGCTACTGCAACGCAGGGTCACATGATGTCGTGAACATGTCAAATGGTGCTAACAATAACTGCAGCAGTGCTTCTATGTTCATAAACTAACCAACAGACTGGCCACCTTTCCCCTCAACAATGCCTGCAAGTATTACTTAGTCTACGCCTTTGCTAACAGTGACTGTTGCTCTCGGGGCCAAAAATTAGCTGTCACCATTAGTGAAACTTCTGCCTCCCCGACCTCCAGTCCAGCTGGATCCCCGTAACTACCAGCGCCAACCACTGGGACCACCACATCTCTGCCACCACCTGGAAGTGATGCTTCATATCTCTGTGTGAAACTGCTGGTCCTGTTCATGTCTATTGTCATAAGCTCATTATATGAGTTCATTATACATGAGGATCATTGTTTCCACTAGATAAAGATGGACTATTGATAAATTTGTGAGATGTTGCTCCTCATCACAAAGTGAATATACTCATTAAAATGTTTCTTCTCATAATTCCAGCATGATTCATATAGATAACATTGCTCAAACTTGTAATCGTTCATAAATCTCTTTGGAAAACACATATGATTCTCCTCCCAAATTCTTAAGTTCGGCTCTATTAGTAGTTCCAAAATCATGAAGACCAAGATTATTAGAAAAATTAGAATGCGGCAGGAGACAAAAACTTGCATATACTGGCAAGTCGAAATAGAGCATCACTAGAGCATATCCTCATTGGTGTAGCGAGAAAAACCCCACCATTGGAATGATAAATTAGCAAAACAGTAAATCACTTGGAGACAGGAAAAATGGTGTGAATCTTGTTAGGATCAAACTCAACACATAATCGGTTGATTGAGAACTTAAAATGACAATGAAACTATGAACTAACTCTTGCAGCCTTGCAGCATATCAAATTCACACCTGATGATTAGCTTGAAAGAACCCGACAAATTTTGGGGATCCAGAGTGCCACAAGTCCAGAAGCATGACCACTTTCCTTTGCCTGTGTATTTTTATACTTTGCCTCCAGAAGCTTCCTTAATAATCCACATGTCAATCACTGGATTACTTCGAGCAATCAGTGAGAACAGACAAAAGGGAAAATTACAGTTGCAATATCCCAGAACAATAAAAAACCAATTCAAGCAATTAGGAAAAGCAAGCAAATTCACGTCATTCCTGAGTGTGGGATTTCAGTTGTCAACCTTAAGAAACTGAGATGACTATGGTCAAAGGGATTTTCTTAAAGAGCTACTTGTTCTTTCTACGTTTTGTAATTTCTACAGTATCAACATTGCGTATAAAGTTAAACCAGTATGCCTGCCATTAATCAACAGCACAAAAGTTTAACTCGCCATATAAACAAAACAAACACCTTATAGATGACCTGCAAGCGAGCAGAACAACCTTCAAATGCAAAACTTGAAAAAAGATTATTAATCTAAAAGTTCGGTTCCTGGTATCATGTTGAGATTGAAGAATCACATGGGATGACAAATGACGAATTATTTTCTCAAAAGGCACTCTTATGATCTAGTCCTCCAACAAGGGCTGCCAGCTACATTCCTACCACGATCGAGAGAAACATTTTATTCCAACTAAGAGGCATGAATCACTCAGTAATGCACAAACAAGTGTTTCACAGACGATTCACCAGGACTGCCAGCTTCATTCATGATTTTATCAAGTCTAAGGTTTATGTCTTATTAGGGGACAGGGATCGTCTCGAACTATCACCAAAATGTGATCTCATGAATACCCAATGTAACAACTGCTCATATTCTATGAGGAAAGCTCATGACAATTCAGATATTGGCTTTAGCCACTTGCATTGGGAAATGACTAAAGCTTGTGGAAGCTCCAAGTTTCCAAGCCCTTGAGGCTCAATTAGTTTGTCGCAGTCTTGTGCGACAATTGATGAGCATCATGAAATTTCTATACTTTATAGGTATCTCGATCCTTTGAGCCCTGGGATGTCTGATAGTTCGCAACAAGTTATCACTATCAAGTTCCTTAAATCTTCAAATTTCAACGCATCTGGGAATTTTACAAACTTTTGCAGGATGAAAATATCTCTAGGCTTTCAGTGTCATTTAGCTTCTCACAGTGGTTGATGTTTCAACCTTTTCAGGGTCTTCAAGCATGATAGATCCAATAATCTTCCAAGGGAAGTGCAACCACAGACATCCAATATTACCAAAATATCCAGCCCGTCAAGATCGCGTTTCAATTAGACGCTTGCAGCTTGCAACATCAAAGCCCTCAAATTATTTAAACTAGAAAGGTCTGGTTATCTTTCCATGGATGTGCAATTAAAGATATCCAATCTGACCGATAATCAACCTCTCAAGGCCGTGAGTTTCAACTAGATTCCCGTGATGTGCAGCATAGAATCCCTTTAGACATTTTTAACTTGAAAGGTCTGTTTAACTTTTAATGGATTGAAAGGTCTGGTAATCTTTTAATGGACATGCATTTAAAGACATTAAACCTACCCAACAGATTCTTATTAATCAATCAAGGCCTCAAACTTCAATTAGATTCTTGCAATTTGCAGCATGAAATTCGAAGTCTTTAAACTGGAGAAGTCCGGTAATCTTTTAATAGAAGAGCACCCAGAGATATTCAATCTTGCCAGTAAATCCAACCTGTAAAGACCATGAATTTCAACTAGATTTCGGCAATTTGCAGCATGGACTCTTTCAATGGATGTGCATCCAGAAATACAGAACGTTCCCAGATATTCTATATGGGTCAAAGCCTCAAACTTCAACTAAATTCTCGCAGCTGGCAGCATCTGATTCTTTTAGATTCTTTAAACTTGAAAGGCCAAGTGATTGAATGGACACGCAAACAGAGAAATCCAAACTTACCAGACTCTTGCAGTTTGCAGCACATGATAGCCTTAGATGTTTTGAACTCGAAAGGTCCCCTGAATTGCAACCAGAATCTTGCAACTAGCAGCGTTTGTTTCGAAGTTGTAAACCTTCTGCATTCATTTTCTGCACAAGTGCGTCTAAAGAGCAAAAATGATTGTCAATGGCCCAACCGAGGGAACCTTTTGGTGGCTCACCACCTCCTCCCTGCATTACCCAACATATGAGGTCAGAGAGACATAGAGAAACAGCATGGATCAAAATTTGTCAAACATGCATTTACCTGAATTGGAGCAAGATTATTCCAGAACATGGACTGATTAACATGACCTGAACATAGGTTACATCCACAAAATCGTAAGAGGAGCAAAATCAAAAGGATAATAACGGGCTAAGCGGCAAAACTAATCTTTAATAGTTGAATATGCACATAGAGAAAATAAAAAGAAAATTTAAGATTATTGGATAATTTATAAAAACAAGAATAGGTAATAGAAGGGCCGGCGCAACCATCAGTGCTCTTAAAAAAAACACCAAATTTCTGCAAATTGTTTTCAAACAATTGACCTGAATGAAGCGTATTTCAAAGGTGATGAAGTTCTGTAAGAAAGTTCAATCACAGTCGTGGTTCAACATGCCTTTGCCAAACTGCGTGAACTACCACCACAATGCCTGTGAAGCTTACTTAAAAATGAATTGATAATATCGATACAACATTTCACACTTGTTCATCACATGCTGTAAATTATTCATATGAAACAAAACGAAACTCAGAAACCCTAATTTCACCTCTTTTCCCCTTTCATTTAGTTGGTAGCAACTGCAATAAGAATGTGATAACAAATAAAACCTACCGATACAGAGACTAATCTAAGCAACAGTCTTCAGGATGGAAAGACAACCCTCAACAAATTTTTCCTCCTAGTCAGTAAGCACGACACAATCTGAATGTGGTCACATTCGAATGCTACCCATCCTCGTTAGTGCCATATAGATCCGAAACTTGTCACTCTGTACATTCTATAGTACTATGGTTCATCAGGAGCACTAGCGCACCATTCACATCAATATGGAAAGAGCTATTGACAACCAATCAGACATTGGTAAGCTATGGCAGACAAACACTAAAAAACCAGGAACATTGGCTCTAGAGGGGAGCTAACCCATCAAGGATTTGACATGAGCCGCGACTGCAGATAATAGATTTATCTTACCGAGTGCTGGCAAAGCCAGATGAGTCACTTTATATACACTACAAGTTCCCTCGCGAATGATAGCTCATCTTTGAAATGTGCCGCTTCGTATATTGAATTGTCCATGAGTTAAATTCTCGACCACCTTTACTCTCAATTTCATTGAATCTAAAGAAGCTTTCATCACAAAAAATACCTTCCTTCAGTCCATTAACCTTAAATGGAACAAAGTTGAGAGCATTTTTCCTTGTTCATCTATTTCACTGACAAATAAGACTATATGCTAAATTGTGTTCGGCTACCGTGACCAAAAGCTTAACAGCTCTGCCTACTGCCTAGTCCTCATCATTTCTCGAGGGAACACGTTAAATCACTAAGGATTGACCCCAAATGAGAAGTCAAGCACCTCCTCAGCAAATTTGACTCTGGCAATTCATTATGGTCCTGTTTCTATGCAACGGCAGGCAACAGTTAAAGAACAATCCGAACGCTCGTCGAGTCCACGTTAGACAAGAGAATGCTCCATCAATTGTCGCTCCTGACAAATTTCACCCTCACTTCCATTGAACTTAGAAAGCAAACAACAAAAATTAAATCCCAGACAGAAGGAACGAAAGAAACAAGAGGACAAAACAGAAGAGAATCGAACCTCCGCTGATTGCGGGCTGGAGAGCAAGAGGCGTAGGGGAGATCAAGCCGCCATTGGAGCCGAGGAGATCGGGGAGAGAGTCGGACGGGAAGCTCGGGGAGACATTCAAGTGGACGGCAATCGAAAAGAGTGAGTTCCTCGAGAAGGGTTAGTTTGGAAAGAAATGGTAACGATGGACTTGGGAAAGTGATGTGCAGAGCCGTTAAGCTGGAGGGCGGTTCCGGTATTCCTCGAAGGTTTTTGCAAAATCGAACGTCGAGATGTTGGAGAGAAGAGAGCTTAGAAATGCTTTCTGGCAAGTCCAAAATGCCCGAATAGTCTAAACGAAGCTCGTTTAGCGAAACCAATTCGCCTATACTATTAGGCAGTCGTTTCAGACATGTGCACCATGATGCACTCAACTCTTCGAGTTTCGCCAGCATTCCAATAGCACTAGGCAATTCCGTAACTAAAGTTTCATTAATGTCCAAGATCCTCAAATTTTGCAGATTCCCAATGCTTTCAGGTAATTTTGTAATCGATGTCCTTGTTAATTCCAGCTCGGTCAATGATGCCAACTTTCCAATCGAGTCGGGGATCTCTCTCAACAATCGACATCTCCTTAGGTCAAGGCGAGATAAAGATGCTAGATTGCCTATGGAGCTAGGTATGCGAGCTAATGATTCACACCAATAGGCATCAAGAGTCTCCAGCGCCTCCATAGAACCAATGGATTCAGGTAGTTTTTCAATCCCTGTCTGTCTTAAGTTCAGCTGAGTTAACGACACAAGGGAGCCCATGGATTCTGGAAGTTGAGCAAATTTATCACAACTTAGGTCATCTAAAGTCTTTGGTTTCATCAGACAACATCTCAAAATAGGATTCTCTTTTATAGCGATGTCATTTATGAGAAGCTCCCTCGATTGTTCCATTCTCCCTACTCTTGCTGATACCTTCTTCAGTTTCTTACAACTCTTGACATTCAAGGAGACGAGGGTTTTGATATGCCAAATAGAATGATGAATTTCTTCCAAACTCCAACAGTTTACAAGAATCAAAATCTCCAAGCTTTTGAAAGCAGACAAGTCTGGAGTTCTTCTCAAATGTCTACAACACGAGAGGTCGAGAACTTTTAGCTCGGTTGCCATCTGAAAGAAACAAAGGAAAACCTCAGTGAAATTGGACAACTACAATGTGTGATTTTCCACTATTCCTTGCTTTTTTTTATAAGAATCTATAAGATTCTTGAAAAATACCTATGCTCCACTACTCTTTCACAGTTGTTTTATTTGATTTTAAATGTTCTTTAATAGTATTAGGCTACACCACCATATTGATTGTTTTTAAGTATATCCATTGCAAAAAGAATGGTAGGTACATACAACTGCTAACTGTGTTTATTTTCGGATAAAATTTCAAAAAGAAAATATATTCATTTTTTGAGAGAGATGGCGATGCCATTGATTAGACATAAGCAAATTTTATTATCAAAAAGAAAATGACACCTCAATCGTATGAAATTAAAGAGAAACAGGTAGTTTAATTATGAAAAGCAATTTTTTTAATGTTATATGTACAAGATACAAAGAATGTTGTATTCCAAAAAAAATTAATGCCACTAGAAGGATAACTTTATTACTCTCATAACATTAATAATTTATATTTGTGTTATACAGTGACGACTTCCATAATCAACAATTATAATGATTAAATATTTCGTGCAACAAGTCAGAGCAATTCATAAATTATATCCATTACTCTAAGATTAAAATGAATTTAGAATTTTAGTATGAATGTACAACACAAGTCACTACGTGGGAGTTTTTGTTTCTCCAAGAAAGAAGAATGATATAGAGATATAACAAGAATCGCTCAAAAGACATGCTTTTGCATGGGGAGAAATTATCTTAGAAGCCATAAACCAACTAGATTAATGAAATACAAAATAGGCACAATTAAGTAATTAAATTTTTGATAGATTTTAATTAATATAGTTAGTTTTTTCTTTCTAGCATTGTCTAAGGTTAAGCATGCCGGGTTGTTGAGTTTGATCAATTAAACATATTAAGGAGAAGAAGATTCTGAGTATTTAGATAGCTATAAATTCCTCTTATATTTACCCAAAAATCCTGAATCCGAGGAACGATATTAAACCTTTCTAAAAGAAAGAAGGGAGAACTGGGGATGATTGCACCTTCGGTAACATGTTATTATTCACAATAGATATATCTTCTCAATTTCTTACCTTGAGTGGATCCCATCCTCCCCAATCCTCTGTAATGGCACTACTTGATAGATCGAGCACGACTAATTTTTTTGGATGAAAGTTGGTCACTTCGAAATATGAGGGACAATTTTTCCACCGAAGCCATCTTAATTGAGGAAGCAAGTTTTGGAAATCTCCGGTGAAATTCGCACCGTTTGCAACTTGAAGGAACCTCAAGTTGGTGAGTTCCTTAAACTGCTCACCTTGGTAATTTTTCCAGCCATAATAGCCAAGATCAAGGGCCTCAATCTTACTAGTGCCCTACAATTATAAAACATTGTGGACCATAAAATTGACGAAATTAACTGTATATAAGAAAAGATGGACTAATTTCAATTTGATATCATATGGTGTAGGCTTCTTACTTTCAACTTAATGAAATAACAAGTTGTTATTGCATATGATTTATCTAATTCATGTAAAAATGCGAAGCTCACGAAGGTGTTTTCGAACTTTTCCTCTTCCAATTATGCCTTTCGCAAATTTGCACCTTTTGAATTACCAAAAATTGCATCCTTTCAAAATTACTATAGAAGATCTCTCTTTTTGTACAAACTACTTCAAATATAACTAGCAAAATTCATGCCCTTTATATGTGAAACAGCACAACCCTAACTCATATCCTTTATATGTGAAAAAGCATAACTCTTACAGTTCAAGTACATTTATCAAACTTGTCATCAAAACATGTTTCACAATTAGAGAATTTGAATTATAGAATCCCCCCTATTATTCTGGGGTACCTTGTTTGCAATTCTCACTAGCAAAATGAAATCGAGAATGTCATCTCAAAAAGTATGCTCATGTTTTACATTCCTTTCTTATCATATGTTTCTTTAATGAGTGTTTTTTAATTATAAATGGAAGAAAAATCGATTATATATGAAACGTTATATAGATGATCATTCCTATAAAATGACCCGTCACTTAGTTGTACAGATATATTAGTTCTAGTTACACATATTTTATAGGAATGGAAACAATTGAGGGATTTATCATTTATTACGTGCAACGGGTCATTTTTAACAAATAAATAATATTAAAATCATATAGTGACTATAACGAAATGTGCAATAAGTGATGACTGTTATGATTGAAAAGTTGTTTGAATATTCATTATGAGAAAATATTTTCATAAGTAAATGATGTAAAATAAATCGGTAAAAAGTTGTAAATCATAATAGCTCATATTTAACACGTGAATGATATAAAAATGCTAAATATGTACTAAATAAATTGCTCACTAAGAGTTGACCGTTGTAGATATATCTATAATAACGTGGTAGTCAAAATTTGACAATAAATATTTTTAGGGCGTTAATATAAAAATTATCCATCATCACAAAAAAATTAGCAAATCCATAGAAAAAATTATGTAATACGATGAAAAGTCAATAGAATGATCTTTACTCCTCTTTTTGTTGGTACAGATGTTTGATGCAACGTTTTCATTATCTTGTTATTTTTTTTAAAGTGAAATAGCATAAATTAATGAGATCTTGCTTCCACAAAGATTGTACATGAGGATTGATTAAATTGGATACTAAGGGAATTCAAGTCTTTTCCATTTTTCTTTCGTTGTAACCAAAAATTTTAGGGACCTCAAATTTATTTTGTCTTAGGTGATGAATTGCACAGTGAGCACAAATCATGAGAGTTATAAGACGGATTTGTTTGGTGGTTTGAATATTTCCTTCAAACTTTTATTCTTTCGGATGTGACACTACTACTTATTTGTCCTTCAATTTTTTTTTTGTATATTATCGTAGTTTCGTTAATAACGTCATAGATACCCTTTTTTTCAATTCTAAGCAATGTTATATTTAGTTGATTACATTTTCATTTGTGCAAAATATATGTTCGCTGAAATGCATTGGTAGAAATTTTTTTACAAATCTCGTAACTTCATTATATTTAGAGTTTTTTCAATTAAAGATACTCGTGGCATTTGCACATGCTTGTCTGATACTTGCACAAATCATCCATACGTTGTAATTGCTTTTAGTTGCATACCTTTTAACTTTCATGGTAATAATGAAAATTAATCAAGACACAAAATTCAAAACCATAATTATTTACATCACAAGTATTGGAATGAGCCATTGCTTTGGCCACCTCTCTAGGAAGTAATACGTCTGGACCGGAATTTCTCTTTGCATTTTGAGTGGCGTAGCTTCTAGACGACCTTTTTTTTTTTTATGGTACATACATAATGCTTTTGCATTAGCAGACACTTGGTTTGGAAAACGTAAGTTTGAATAGACACATTTCTACGCATTACACATGTTGTTCATGAAACAAAACCATGTAATAACTATTACATAACTTAAACCAATCAACATATAGCTACTACAGCTTTATTACGTTACAATGTAATAGTGATTATATTGTAGCCTTATTCCATTTCCGTAACCATACGGGTTGTTAGTGTAATTTGTTGACCACTTCTAGTTTTGTAAATTCATTGAATTTGTGAAGAATAGGGAAGATCAAGATCCTGAGACTAGAGTGCAAAGAAGAAGTTAAAAGTGTTTTGAGTGTTAAAAATCTAAGTAAAATATTTATGGCTCTATTGTTCCGTTTATTGTAAAGATTTAAACTTTTTCTTCTAATGTCTTATTTTAATCCATAGATCTTACCAAACAACATAACATATATATATTTTGTAGCAATGGGAACAATTTATGAATTTATCTTTTATTATGTGCGACGGCTTCATATTTGACAAGTAAATAATATTAAAAGCATACTTGTCAAATTACAGATCAATATCATATTGGACTCATATTTGACAAATACATAATATTAAAAAATCAATAAAAAAGATATCCATCATCACAAGAAAACTTATATGACATGCTTTAGGAATAAATTAATATAATCAAATTACCCATCATGGAAGAAAAAGTGCATATGTTTAGAGGAATCTATTACATGGATGCATATATTTCAACAATAAGTATGACGCAATGTAGCAACGACTATTATGATTGAAAACGTGTATGGATAACCATTGTGACTAAGAAATATCCATCATCATTGTTTAGCATGCTTTACAAACAAATGAATGTAATAAATTTGTCCATCATAGAAGGAAAAAGAACATATGTTTAGACGGATCTTTTTACGTGGTTATATATATTTCTACAATAAGTTTAACAAAATGCATAATTAGTGATGGCTATTATGATTAAAAAGTTCTATGGATACTCATTATGAGAAAAACTTTTGTTCTATTTCACAAGCAGATTATATAAAAAAAAATTATGTAACATGATAGCTCATATTTAACAAATAAATTATGTAAAGGTACTAATTATGTGCTATAAAATGCTCATTATGAAGATGTAGAAATATCTATTATAACATGGTAGCTAATACTTAAGAAATAAAAAATCGACAAAAAAGTTATATAACATGGATAGCCCATATTTAACAAATGACGATGTAAAGATTAACTAAATCTTTGCTAAATACAATGCTCACTTGGAGTTGAACGATGCAGTCATAATTATTACAACATGACAGCCTATACTTGACAAATGAATATTATCGGGGGATTAACAGAAAAATTAATCCAACGTCACATAACAAAAAAAGTATTAGCAAATTCACGGAGGAAAATTATCCACTATTATGAAAAGTCAATAGAACGAAATTAGAGCGTTATACTACACAGTTGCGTATATATCATAAATAAATATGAAAGTGACGTTAACAAATCAACGGTGTTAACTAACGATTAACAACAAAGGACTCAATTGCACAAACTTGGAAAGATAAAGGACTACATTGAGCAAAAAAAAAAAAAAGATAAAAGACTAAATCACACAAACAATAATACTTAGGGGGTACTAAATCTGTACTTAGCCCAACTTAAAAATTACAGGAACCTTGATAGCCAATTGTCACAAACGAATAGAGGTCTCATTATCATAACAAACAACTCATAAGAAGTCAATAATGAGTAGAAGAAAAAAGAAAGAACCAGACCTAGCAAGAAATCAAAATAAGAATCCAAACATCAAACATGCACGTCAAAATGATATGAGAGAAAAGCATGGCCTCAACAATTTATGCGAGCTTTTCTCTAAAAGTGCTTTGTTAATCATTATGTTTTTGTAGTTTTGTTGTTGCGTTGAAGTTACCAAAAGGAGAGTTTCCTCATCACAATACTACCGGGTAAAGAGATATATCATTTATCAATAACCAAGATATTGCTCCTCAATTATGTCCTAAAACCAGGCAAGAACAACAATTAATCAAAAGAGCTCTTTTGCTGGTAGAAGCAGCAAGTTTTGGGGACTTAGGACCAGCAACAATTTTAATTCAAACAAGAAAGAGAAGATGGGCTCACATTCACTAATTAAGACAAGTAGAGAAAACTCTTACCTTGTTACTCTCGAGCACATCCGTGGCTTCCTCACGAATCCATAATCTGCTACGCTTTTGAGGCTTCTTTTGATTTTCTAGACGAACAATTTCCCTTCCAAGATCTCTCAGTTGATCATGCATCATCAGTGTGCCATTTTCATCAACTTTAATGAGGGACATAAGACTCAATACTTCAATCCCCTTCCCGGGGAAAAAATCACAGGCATCCCACATATAAGTCGGATTTTGTTTAGATGCTCCAATAAAAAAACATGCAATATCCAAAAAAATCTGTTGCTCCTCATAATCTAATGCTTTGTAACTTATCCCCAACGTCTCTTGCACCTTCTTATCATGCACTTTCTTTAATTTCTTTGATGTATCTTTCCATGCTTCCTTTGTCTTTCCACATAAGAATGAACCTATAACTTCAAGAGCTAAAGGAAGCCCCCCAGTAGTAGATACAACCTCATAAGAGATATCCTTATAATCACTAGGAGGAAAATCCTTTCGAAACGCATGTCTACTAAATAAAATCAATGATTGATCCGAAGGCAACTCGTTGAGTTCATACATGTGGCTAGCCCTAGCCTTGTCAAGAATACTCTTGTTTCTAGTTGTGATTATGACTATACTTCCTGCTTTAAACCAACTACCATCTCTGACCAAAGCATTCAACTGAGTATTATCATCCATATCATCAAGAAGAGTGAGAATTTTCTTACTTGTAAATCGAGATTTGAGGACACTGATTCCTTCATCGACATTAGACACCTCACATGAACTTCCTATTATGTCAGAAATGAGCTGCTTTTGTAGGCATTTAATACCCTCGCGCTGAGACGTTTTGTAACATCCTGAATTTCGACCTATTTCCGGGATCTGATGAAGTGGATATTATTTCTCATCTGATTTTAGTACGTCTCGCCCAGAGCTGGCCCCTCGCGGGATACTGACCAATGGGAAAGGCTAACTAGGAAAACGGTACGTGGACCGGGGACCTGATAGCGAATCGGGCACCGATTCCTGGAAATGGCGGGAAAGTATTTTGGGCCAGTGTGGGCCGATTCTAGGGAGGTGACGGATTTGATTTGGCCAATGACGTACGATCGGATTGTGGGTGATTCCGCTCGACCGAGAGTGCGCGTGGCAAATAAATCCCGAACCTGAACCGAACGATCGTGACCCCTGGAATAACCAATAATTCCTTACATTATCCCGGTAATCGAGACCGTCACGACTCGAGTGACCCTAAGTCGATACGCGTAATCCCTAAACAGCCACCCGTCAGTGAGAGGCTCTAAATTCTGAATTGAGCAATTTTGATCGCCAAATTGGACCCGAACTTCGATGTCGAAATTCTATAGGTGTTTGCGACTATTTTGCGAGGCCGACGTCATTTTTGAGTGGCCACACATATTTGGGGTCGGTACGGTCGAAAAATGGAATTTCGACCCGGGACCGGAAAATTACCATTTTGCCCTTATAGCTTATTTTTGGGTGTAACAGTCTGAATTTTCGATCCTTTTCCCGGGATTTAAGAAATGAAATTGATTAATGCACTATAGTGAGATCTCACCCGGGACCCGCGCATTCTCGGGATGCTAACCTTAGGGGTAAGGCCAGTACGGGATTGAGTTTGCATGACCAAAGAACTTGACCTTGGTTCGATCTTCGATCATATGGATTGACGAGGGAATGTTTTGAGCCAACTGAGACCGATCTATTTGATTGATTGTGTCCGAAGGGCACTAGTGACAGACCCTCGCAATTATATGACAATCGAGGTCGCCTTGGTTCGAGCAAACTTAAACGTGATTTGACTTAGTGTCGGTCACGGGTCGAGAGCGCGTAATCCTAATGAGCCACCCGTTAGCCAGAGATAAGCTAAAGTCGCGATTGGTCAATTTTAGTCATTTCTTGGAATTCGGGCCCGGGAATCGAGAATTTTGAAAGTGACAATTTTGGGCGGCCGATGACGTTTTTGGCTTGGCCAACCTTGGGGCCACCCATTTCTGTAAAAAAATGGATTTCGGTCCGGGGCCGGAAAAATTACGGTTTTGCCCCTGTGGGTACCGGGGCTGGATTCGGAGGCCGTTTGAGGTTATTTTTCGCGGCCAAGGTCATTTTGGAGTGGCCACGCACATTTAGAGTGGTTTTGGACAAAATCGGGAATTTCGACAAAAATTGGAAAAATAATATTATTTTATTCCCGAAACTTCGCAGTCGATTTTCGAGGACTTAGAAAGTGAATTTTGCGATTCGGACGCCATATTATGTTGGCCACGCATATATGGAATGCGTATGTGCGAAAATTGGAATTTCGCCTCAGGACTGGAAAATTACCATTTTGCCCCTGGACCCAGTACTGGGAATTCCGAATTTTGGACAATTTTGGGCAATAATTGAGGACTAAAATAAGTGAAAAAGAAATTGAAATTATTGAATTACCACTTTGCCCTTAAATTATTGAATAGACACAAATAAGGGCCGTCAGATCAAGGGCAAAATGGGAAATCGCGTAGGATCGCGACACGTGTCCCCATCAGCCACTATTTCTGACCTCTCTCTCTCTCCTCTCATTTTCTGACCAGATCACTCTCTCTCTCCCCTCCCACGTCCAGCCCCCTCTCCCATTCTCTCCCTCTCTCTCTTTCTCTTCACCTTTGTTTTCCTTCACCATTGTTGCTGCTGCTTCTGCTGCTGCTGTTGCTGTTCTGTTCCACACCGTTCCAGCCCCGTTCTGTCTTGATTTTAAGGTAAGTGACCTCCCCAAATGTCGCTTAGGACCTCGGGTATTGTTAGGCTCGTTTAGGGCTCGGTTTAGGGTGAATTTCGTGGCTGGATGTGCTCGGTGGTGTGTGTTGGCTGATTTCAGTTAGGTTGCTGCTGCGTCGCTGGTTTTTGTTATTTTTACTGTGACTTATGTGGCCCGAATTTGAGGAAGGTTTCTTCATGAAAGTTGTTCCTAACATCTTCAAGTATAATATATTTTAATTTGGGAATTTTTGGAGATCGTTTGATGCCATTCGGAAGTCCATCTTTGGACCGAAATGGATCTGCCCGATTTACTGTTCATCCGACCTTCGGGTCTGTTCGAGTTTTTATAAATTTTTCCAGGCATATTTTCAAAATACTTCCTTCACGAAAATTGTTGGGGACATTTGTGGATATAACATATAAAAATTTCAAATATTTTCAAGGTGATTTGGGTGTTGAAATAAATATATTTTGAGGGCAAAACGGTCTGTTGGAGCGAGTTGATTTTCGTCTGATTTCAAGTGACCAAAAGAGGTGTTTCTAGTTGGAATTGAGTTTCGATTTCTTCACGGAAAATGTTTAGCAAGATGTTTTATACAACGTGTCCAAATTTCAGAATTTTTGGAGTTGATTTACTATTTATTTCAAATGAATTTCTGTCACTGCGCAACAGCCCAGTTTGGACCCGATTTTGTTCACTCTCGGTTTTTATCTCTCTCGGATTGATTAGGCGATGAAATTTTGAGGTTTAGGGAGCTTGGATTAGGGCTGTGATGTTGGGGTTTGATCGGAATTAATTTGTGCGATTAATTAATGGGATTGTGCTTTGAATGGAAAATTGTGCGTGGTTATGTGATTGTGCTTGTTGGTTGGCTTGGAAATCGTTGTGGGCTGATTTGGTTTGTGCATTGGGCTGAATGTGGGGTGGTGGCGTGCCGTGTTCGTGTAGTCGTGAAGTGTGGTGATATGGTGATATGGATGTGCATTGAATTCGCGTGTCAAGAGCGTGTGGTTAAGTGGTGCGTGTTCGTGTGACGAGAATGCGAAATTATGGAATGTGCGTGAAGTGTGTATGTTTGGTAGTGTGTTTGTGTGATGGCGTGGTACGTGTGGAGAGTGTGGAACGAAGGTTTGGAAATGTGGGATTGGTTGGAGAGGATCCGTCCTGAGGCGTGTACGTTTACGCGGGACGATGCCGTCCCTGACGAGGTGACGATGCCTGGCCTGACGAGGTGTCGATGCCTGACGTGGTCAGAAGACCGTTGGCCTGATGCGTTTTACGCGGGCGCGGTAGAAGGAAAGTGTGTGTAGGATTCCGTCCTGAGGCGTGTACGTTTACGCGGGACGATGCCGTCCCTGACGAGGTGACGATGCCCGGCCCGACGGGGTGACGATGCCTGACGAGGTCAGAAGACCGTTGGCCTGATGCGTTTTACGCGGGCACGGTAGTGGTGGAAAGGTTGAGAATGAGCAAGAATTGGCGGAACGAGTGAAACTAAGAAAGTGACGTGTGGTGTGAGTTCGTGTGCGAGTGTGTTTGTATCGCGTGATGTGATGCTTAATTATGGGGTAAAAACTGCTAGGCACGGTATGGGACGTGCCCAAGTGGGTTTTATTTTATAATTGAGACACGTGCGCGTCTGTGATTCATTGCTGCAATATGTTGGCTGTGTTATTGTCTAACGTGCAGGAGCGTGTATGTTGGATTCCAGGTAGGGTCGTGTGTGGTTGTTAGTTTAATTGATGGTCGTGTGTTACGCGTGTTTTCGTCTGGCGGTACGTGAGTGCCTACGTGGGGTTTGGGGTTGTACACTTATTGAGATTCGTCTCACGGTTGTATAACCGACATTTTCAGACCCCCAGCCATAAACCCGGGAAGTGCGCCTTTCTTTTTGGACGTTCGAGGAACCACTTTTGATGCCCGGTAGAACTGCAGGCGAGTGTCCGGAGACTCAAGCCGAAGAATCAGGAGCAGAACGGAAGGCGATCCTGAGATTTTCTCTAGGGCATTTTAGGGGTTGTGTAAATCGGGTTGACCCATAAGGAAGTTAGGTTAACCAGACCCCTGATCTTTTGTTAAAACGGTGACTGTGGATGTTTAATTGTTAATTATGTCTGTAATATGATGTTTGTATATTTGGTGTTGTTTGAATATGTGGATACTGGATTGTTCTGTTGTTCTACCCCGTTGTTGTCATTATTTGTCCGGGATTTTGTTGTTCGCTTCCGCATGTGGCTCTGATGTTTGGGTTGGGTCGGCGACGTTCCTGGGACGTCGCATCATATCGACCGGAGCAGGGGGTGTCGCGAGCTCGATGGGGGTTCGGGGCGTGACATTGGGGTTCCGAATTTTGGACTATTTTTTGGGATTTATTTGTGGATAATTATCAAGAAAAATTCAGAATTATTGAAAGACCAAAATGCCCTAGGATAGTTTGGCTTGGATTAATGAGAACCAAGTGTTTAAGGGGCAAATTTGGAATTGAGGAAAATTGGGTCAAACCAATAATTTAATCCCCTTGACCACTCTCTCTCCTCCCATTTCCTCTCACCATCAGCAACAGCCCCCCTTCCACGCCACTTCTCTTCTTCTTCTACTTCTTCATTTTCTTTTTTTTCCTTTGGCCATGAGAGGCCCTCACCGGAGCGCCGTCCGCCACCGTTTGCGCCGCCGTGAGGACGCCGGAGCACCACCGCCGAACCGGGTCGATCCAGCTGCTGTTCAGCCCTTTCCTCTCCTTGTTCAGCCCTCTTTTGAAGCCACAAATCAAGTGAGTGGAAATCCTAACCCCTAATTAGGATTTTATGCACTTTGGACAAGTTTTAGGGGTTATTAGGGTATTTTAGGGGTAATTAGTATGGGCTGATTTGGGGCTGAAGTTATGGAGATTTTAATAGCCTAATGTGATGATCTAAGGATGGTATTAAGGCTGTGGAGACTGGTTTAGAGGTTGTATAAGCTTGATTGGCTTAATGATGCAAGTTTAGTGATTCTCGGATTACTGGATTTCACTGTACCTCTGTGTTTTGTTATTTTTGTAGTGATCATTATGGGCTGAACTTGAGGAAGGTTTCTTCATGAAAGTTGTTCCCAACATCTTGAGGTATAACATACTTTAATTTGGGAATTTTTGGAGATCATTTGAGGCCATTCGGAAGTCCATCTTTGGATCGAAATAAAACTGCCCGATTTACTGTTCATCCGACCTTCGGGTCTGTTCGAATTTTTATAAATTTTTCTAAGCCTATTTTCAAAATACTTCCTTTACAAAAATTGTTGGAGACATTTGTGGCTATAACATATAAAAATTTCAAGGTTTTCCAATATGATTTGGGTACCGAATGAGTTGTATTTTGATGGCCTGAGGGGCTGTCCGAGCGAACCGGATTTTATCCGAATTTGAGTATCAAAACGAGGTATTTACGGTTAGAACAGGGTTTCGAGTTCTTCACGGAAAATGTTCGTCGAGATGTTTTGTACAACATATCCAAATTTCATAATTTTGGGAATTGATTTACTATTTATTTCAAATGGATTTCGGTCACTGTGCAACTGCCCAGTTTGGACCCGATTTTGTATATTTTCGGTTTTTCTCTCTCGGGCTGATTAGTGGTTTATTGTGCCGATTAGAGCTGAATCGGAAGCTAAGGTTCGGATGAATAGTGGCTGTCCGCTTTGGGACTTCGGTGGATTAGAAATCGGCAAGTTGGAAATTAGACTGTGTGATTGCCGGGTGTGCCCGGGTTGATGGATTATCGCTGATTGTTACTTGTTGAGGCCCAATTGGGGCGTTGCCATGCCGCGTGTTCGTGTGATCGACTGACTGCGGTGTGTGATTGGCCAATCATTGGCGTGATTGATTATTGCCCAAGCGCGTGAATTATGTTTTGGGCCACATGGTACTAGTTGGCCAAGCGCGCATGTTATGTGAATGAGTATGGGCAATTGATTGGTTGTTTGAGCATGTTGATTTGGCATGTTTGTTGAAATGCCGTGCTGAAGTTAAATGCTCATGTGTATTGCATCATTGTCCCAAGTGTGGGAATTGCATGGCCACGCATTTTGTATGCTGAGAGTGAGCATGATACGGAATTTTGTGCGGATATGCGTGCCTGACATGAGCATGTGTGATCACCTAAATGCCTAATGCGTTTACGCGGGGCTAAGATAAAATTGGCAGTGTGCCGTGTGATCACTTAAGGCCTTCGGGTCGTGGCCTTCGGGTCGATTCCGTCCGCTGCGTTTACGCGGGACGATGCCCGGTTTATCCGGAAGATTGAGGAGATCGGTGTTGCGCCTGAGGGCTAGAGACACCGGGCCATATGTGCTTCGGCGCGGGCCGTGAAGTGTTGTTGGCCTTCGGGTCGGGCCTTCGGGTCGGAATATTTGTTGGCCTTCGGGTCGGGCCTTCGGGTCGGAATATTTGTCGGCCTTCGGGTCGGGCCTTCGAGTCGGAATAACTATTGGCCTTCGGGTCGTGGCCTTCGGGTCGGTTTATAAATTGCAAAATGAGCCGTGTGCCGGAGTGCATCGTTTGAACTAAATCATGAGCATGGCAATTGCGTGCTAGAGTATGTGACTAATGTGCACGTCGGTGATTGTGTGCGAGATGAACACTCTGAGCATGAGCATGCGTGTGGCGTACGTATGGCCAAGTGTGTACACGCATGTGCTGTGGCTATTATATTGAATTGCCTAACCTGCAGGGTCAGTAAGGTAAGCGATCCGGGCTCAAGGGCCTAGGTCAGTTGTTTGACATTAATTGTTGGTTGTTGTTGATTTGCTTGTCGGGAGGTGCATGTTAGCCTAGTTTCGATTTAGGAGGCCTACTCACTGAGATTCATCTCATAGTTATTTAAACCCCATTTTTTCAGACCTCTATTAGAGGATATCTGGTGTACCCGATCTATATGAGGATCTGGAGCCTATAGAGCATGATCCCGATCAGGTTGGCGTGGTCGAGCAGATGGATTCGGAGGATGAGATAATCGAGACTGAGTTCAAGTCATCAGGATCTGATCCGAATTGATGTATCTAGAATCAGTTTTAGTCGTAGAGTGGTAGGGCCATTAACCTTTTGACCTTAGTGGCCGCCGATCTGTTTATGGTAGGCTGTTTGTATTTGATGTGTAAGATGAATATTGTAAGCGTTTGTTTATGGCGGTTAATGGTGCTGGTTGATATCCGTGGTTTGATGTTTTGCTACCCTTGGTCATGTATTGTTTTGTATGGGTGTTTTAATAATTGCTTCCGCATGTGCCTTATGCTCTGTGTTGGGAGTTGGGTCGGCGTCGTGTCCTGGGACGTCGCAGCAAATTAGACCGGTACGTGGGATGATGGCGCTTCGAGGGGTTCGGGGCGTGACATCTCCGTTTGATTTGGTATCAGAGCAAGGAAAGCTCGATCCAATTAGGTCGAAGCTTGGAGTGATAAGGAGTGATGACCTTGGCTAGACAGTAGGGTGACCTCGTGTGCTAAATGTACCTCCTGACTGTCTGTGTCTTGGTTGCTTAGTGTGATTTGACCCGTGAAATGCAGGTGCGGCAGGAGCTGAGGTGAGTACATATACCTCTTTGTTGGAGGTCTTGTGTTGTTTGTGCTAGGCTGCATGCTGGTTGCTTGACTGTGTTGTGATACCTGCCTAGGACCTTAGATCGATTAGATTGGTTTAAGTCTCTAATCCCTTAGGGGTTATAGCAGGTAGGTGATCAGTGAGAGTGCAAGGATGACAAAATGAGGGGTAAGGAAGATCAAGAGCAGTCGAGTGCTATAGGCCATGAGACCGAAACATAAGATTAGAGGTTGTAACTCAGGCTCTATAAGAAAAGGGGAATGTGTGGGCAGGCAAGCTTAGGAAGGGAGCGTCGTTATTGCCCAGATTGTTGAGGTTACAGTGATTGCTGCTGTGAATGAGAATAACGTCAGTTAGGCCAAGTGCAAGTAGTGGTCAATAGACGAGGGCACCGATTAGTGGAATGATTACTCGAGTGGAAATTTCTCAAGTTCTATGGTAAAGGTGACCCTGAGGCTATACCAAGATTGATAGCGGAAGTTGAGAAGCCTTGACATGTTGGGGTACACCGAGGCTGAGAAAATAATATTGGTAGTGTACTAACTGTAAATGGACACAAAGAATGAGTGGAAGACCACTAGGGATAGGATATCCCCGATGAGTACAGTCCAAACTTGGGCCATGTTATCGAGAAATTCTATGGGGAAAAATATTTCCCGGAAAATGCTCAAGAAAGGTGACTGACGGAGTTTATGTGATTCCACTGAGGGCAGATGACTGTGGAACGATATGAAACGGAGTCCGCTTGGCTGGTTGAGAATCCACATGATAAGGTTCGGAAATTCCGAGACGGACTGAAGTCGGATCTCCAAAAACTAATGATCTCATGAAACATCAGGAATGATAGGAAAGTGTATGAATGAACTTAAGTGATAGAGCGAGATCAGTTGGAAAGTGCAACGACTTTTGGATAGTGATTTGCTCAAATTAAGGATAACCGCCACTTCGGGAAGAGGCAAATGGCGGGGACACAAGCAATTCGTCCCACCGGTTAGGAAGGATATCAGAAAGTCGAACCGTTAAACGAGCCGTTCTGAGGCTTGCATCGAAAGTGGGAGTCGGAACAATTAGTTAAACTGAATGGGATTGAGTCTGTTGTACTTGAGTCACGTTTGATGTGATGATTCCTCGAATGATAAGGTGATGGTGTCATTGAGGTGTATTAACTGTGAGACAGTAATTAATAGTAGAGAAAGGAGTGTCGACTTGGCAGTATTGACCATGTACGATTTTGTCGTGGTAATTGATACGGAGTGATTTGTAAGGCAGAAAGTCATAATGAATTATGACAATAGGGTAATCCAGTTTAGTCCGAATGGACGTCCTAGGTTTGGATTTCAGGGAAGTCGAGGAGGAATCTCAATTCCTTGAATGCCCTTGCTTGAGGTGATTAGATGTCAGATGAATGTTGTGAAGGATGCTTAATGGGCGTAGTTGACCCGATCGTGACAGAACTAAAGTCGGAATAATTAATGAGGTGTGTAATCTTCCGAGGTTTTTCCTTAGAAACTGCCGAGTTGTCACTAGAACGGGAAGTGGAATCGTAAAAGAATTGGCCCCGAAGTAGAACTGATTTCGAGGAAATAGTATTGAATGTCCTTGTTGGAAATTAAAGGAATTGAAAGTCCAGATGTAGGACTCGTGGGTAAAATTTTATTCGCCCTAGTGTGCCCTCGTGAGGAGTTCCTGTATTATGTATGAAGAAAATGGACGGGACATCGAGATGGTACGTAAACTACCGGCAGTTGAAGTAGTCAACGGTAAATAGTAAGTACCTACTGTCGAGGATCGATGATCTATCTGATCAATTGTAAGGACCTCAGTGTTCTCCGAGATTGAACCACGGACTTGATGTCACCAATGGAGACTCCGAAAGAAAAATGTTCCTAAGATTGTATTACGGACTAGAATTTTTAGTTAAGGATATGAAAGGGAGATATAATTACGACGGTTTAACAGACGAGGTATGGGTACTACGCATTCATAGTAATGCCCATTGGTCTAAGAAATGCCTCGCTGCTTCTATGAACCTAATGAATCGAGTGTTCCAAGAATTGTGGGATTAGTTCGTAGTGATTTTCGTTGATGATGATTTGGGAGACTCGAGGAGCCTAGAAGCAAGAAGCAAGTCTGGTTGAGGTATTACGAACTTTGAGAGAACACGCACTCCACGCCAAGAATGACAAGTGTGAACTTTGGCTCGATGGAGTCGCATCCCCTGAACGTATAATCTTGGAAGATAGAACTTTCGTGGACCCGACTAAGGTCGAGGTAATAACTAAGTGGCCAGGACTGATGTCGATAACTGAGGTTTGAAGTGCCGTAGATGTGGCTGACAATCATCGATATTTTGTGGAGGAATTTTTCGTCAATGACTGTGCTATGGGCACAACTAATTGAGAAGGATACTAGTCTGAATGGAATGATTAGGGGAACGGAGTTCCCAAGAGTTGAAGCTTAGGCTGATAATTGCCCCGGTATTGAATATTCAACTTGGACCGGGAGGATTCGAGGTCTATAGTGATGGTTTATTAAGAAAACTTGGGAGTGTGCATTGATGTAACACAGTAGAGTTGTAGTATATGCGTCACTCCAGTTGAGGCCGTACGAAATGATTTATTTGATGCATGACGGAGAATTGATTGCGATGACTGGTGTCGCCATGGAAGGGCTAGACGAGTAATAGATATGTTAAGTCGTGAGTCAGGGATGGCGCATATGATGGTTAGAGAGTGAGCTTTGTCGGACAGGCTCAGGGACTGGGAAGTTAAATTTAAGGTGAACTGAATGTTGAATCTGTAGACCACCTTGAGGATTAGTTTGGAAAGTTAGGTCCAGAACAAGGAATGGCAATCTATGGATCCCGAGATTCAAGAGAGTCGTTGAGATGGATGCCGATAAGCGAAAATCAGATTTCCATGTATTCGGGGATAGAAATCTTGAGGTTTTAGGAATAATTGTGTATACCGATAAGGCGAAACTTGAGGAGGAAAATTTGAATGGAAATTTCCGCAGTAAGTGTAATGTCCACCCGAGTAGCACTAAGGTGTGTTAGGACTTGCGGCAGCATTACTGGTGGAATAGAATGAGGGTAAATGTGACCAAGTGTGTGGCTAGGTGTTTGACGTGTCTATAAGTGAGGACACGGCACGGTAAGCCTAGAGGGCTATTATGACCATTGAAAATTTAAGAATGGAAATGTGACATGATCCCAAGGATGTTGTAACGGGATTAGCGTGAAGCCAAAGACGACCCGATTCCATCGGAATAGTAGGTGATAGACTGACTAAGTCAGTGCACTTCATGGCAGTGCGAACAGACTTTGAGTCAGACAGATAAGTAGAGTCGTAAGAAAGGTTACACGATCGGAGACGACGACTTGTAGAGCTTGAGATTAGGTACCAAGTGTCAGCCCAAGTGTTTCCTATGAAAAGATTGTCATAAGTCGACAGGAAAGGAAGGTTACATCGAGGCATATCGGATTGTTCGATATTCGGGAAAGGAGTGGAGATATGATCTAGCGAATTGCCTCACTGTCTAAACTGTCCTAAGTATATGACGTATTCCATGGGTCGATGTGGAGAAAGTATGAACCAAATAGGACCCACGTTAAGAGAAGACAGACGTGGACGACGAAGCGTCGTACTTGGAGAGACTAGTGTAGCTTGAGGACAGAAAGGATCGTGGGCCACATAATAAGATAGTCCCACTGGCCAAGTGTCTGGGAGCACCAATGGACAGAAGGTGCCGTTTGAGAAAAGTGAAGAGACTATATGACGTCGAACCCCCAGTTGTTGAGGAGATAAGTTTATAATACAAATTTCGAGGACGAAATTTTTTTATAGGGGGAAAGAGTTGTAACATCCTGAATTTCGACCTATTTCCTGGATCTGATGAAGTGGATATTATTTCTCATCTGATTTTAGTACGTCTCGCCCAGAGCTGGCCCCTCGCGGGATACTGACCAATGGGAAAGGTTAACTAGGAAAACGGCACGTGACGGGGACCCGATAGCGAATCGGGCACCCGATAGCGAATCGGGCACCGATTCCTGGAAATGGCGGGAAAGTATTTTGGGCCAGTGTGGGCCGATTCTAGGGAGGTGACGGATTTGGTTTGGCCAATGACGTACGATCGGATTGTGGGTGATTCCGCTCGACCGAGAGTGCGCGTGGCAAATAAATCCCGAACCTGAACCGAACGATCGTGACCCTTGGAATAACCAATAATTCCTTACATTATCCCGGTAATCGAGACCGTCACGACTCGAGTGACCCTAAGTCGATACGCGTAATCCCTAAACAGCCACCCGTCAGTGAGAGGCTCTAAATTCTGAATTGAGCAATTTTGATCGCCAAATTGGACCCGAACTTCGATGTCGAAATTCTATGGGTGTTTGCGACTATTTTGCGAGGCCGACGTCATTTTTGAGTGGCCACACATATTTGGGGTCGGTACGGTCGAAAAATGGAATTTCGACCCGGGACCGGAAAATTACCATTTTGCCCTTATAGCTTATTTTTGGGGTTTCGAATTTTGGACTATTTTTGGGGATTTATTTGTGGATAATTATCAAGAAAAATTCAGAATTATTGAAAGACCAAAATGCCCTCGGATATTTTGGCTTGGATTAATGAGAACCAAGTGTTTAAGGGGCAAATTTGGAATTGAGGAAAATTGGGTCAAACCAATAATTTAATCCCCTTGACCACTCTCTCTCCTCCCATTTCCTCTCACCATCAGCAGCAGCCCCCCTTCCACGCCACTTCTCTTCTTCTTCTTCTTCATTTTCTTTTTTTCCTTTGGCCATGAGAGGCCCTCACCGGAGCGCCGTCCGCCACCGTTTGCGCCGCCGTGAGGACGCCGGAGCACCACCGCTGAACCGGGTCGATCCAGCTGCTGTTCAGCCCTTTCCTCTCCTTGTTCAGCCCCCTTTTGAAGCCACAAATCAAGTGAGTGGAAATCCTAACCCCTAATTAGGATTTTATGCACTTTGGACAAGTTTTAGGGGTTATTAGGGTATTTTAGGGGTAATTAGTATGGGCTGATTTGGGGCTGAAGTTATGGAGATTTTAATAGCCTAATGTGATGATCTAAGGATGGTATTAAGGCTGTGGAGACTGGTTTAGAGGTTGTATAAGCTTGATTGGCTTAATGATGCAAGTTTAGTGATTCTCGGATTACTGGATTTCACTGTACCTCTGTGTTTTGTTATTTTTGTTGTGATCATTATGGGCCGAACTTGAGGAAGGTTTCTTCATGAACGTTGTTCCCAACATCTTGAGGTATAACATACTTTAATTTGGGAATTTTTGGAGATAATTTGAGGCCATTCGGAAGTCCATCTTTGGACCGAAATAAAACTGCCCGATTTACTGTTCATCCGACCTTCGGGTCTGTTCGAATTTTTATAAATTTTTCCAAGCCTATTTTCAAAATACTTCCTTCACAAAAATTGTTGGAGACATTTGTGGCTATAACATATAAAAATTTCAAGGTTTTCCAATATGCTTTGGGTACCGAATGAGTTGTATTTTGATGGCCTGAGGGGCTGTCCGAGCGAACCGGATTTTATCCGAATTTGAGTATCAAAACGAGGTATTTACGGTTAGAACAGGGTTTCGAGTTCTTCACGGAAAATGTTCGTCGAGATGTTTTGTACAACATATACAAATTTCATAATTTTTGGAATTGATTTACTATTTATTTCAAATGGATTTCGGTCACTGTGCAACTGCCCAGTTTGGACCCGATTTTGTATATTTTCGATTTTTCTCTCTCGGGCTGATTAGTGGTTTATTGTGCCGATTAGAGCTGAATCGGAAGCTAAGGTTCGGATGAATAGTGGCTGTCCGCTTTGGGACTTCGGTGGATTAGAAATCGGCAAGTTGGAAATTAGACTGTGTGATTGCCGGGTGTGCCCGGGTTGATGGATTATCGCTGATTGTTACTTGTTGAGGCCCAATTGGGGCGTTGCCATGCCGCGTGTTCGTGTGATCGACTGACTGCGGTGTGTGATTGGCCAATCATTGGCGTGATTGATTATTGCCCAAGCGCGTGAATTATGTTTTGGGCCACATGGTACTAGTTGGCCAAGCGCGCATGTTATGTGAATGAGTATGGGCAATTGATTGGTTGTTTGAGCATGTTGATTTGGCATGTTTGTTGAAATGCCGTGCTGAAGTTAAATGCTCATGTGTATTGCATCATTGTCCCAAGTGTGGGAATTGCATGGCCACGCATTTTGTATGCTGAGAGTGAGCATGATACGGAATTTTGTGCGGATATGCGTGCCTGACATGAGCATGTGTGATCACCTAAATGCCTAATGCGTTTACGCGGGGCTAAGATAAAATTGGCAGTGTGCCGTGTGATCACTTAAGGCCTTCGGGTCGCGGCCTTCGGGTCGATTCCGTCCGCTGCGTTTACGCGGGACGATGCCCGGTTTATCCGGAAGATTGAGGAGATCGGTGTTGCGCCTGAGGGCTAGAGACACCGGGCCATATGTGCTTCGGCGCGGGCCGTGAAGTGTTGTTGGCCTTCGGTCGGAGTCGGGCGGGCTTCGGGTCGGAATATTTGTTGGCCTTCGGGTCGGGCCTTCGGGTCGGAATATTTGTCGGCCTTCGGGTCGGGCCTTCGGGTCGGAATAACTATTGGCCTTCGGGTCGTGGCCTTCGGGTCGGTTTATAAATTGCAAAATGAGCCGTGTGCCGGAGTGCATCATTTGAACTAAATCATGAGCATGGCAATTGCGTGCTAGAGTATGTGACTAATGTGCACGTCGGTGATTGTGTGCGAGATGAACACTCTGAGCATGAGCATGCGTGTGGCGTACGTATGGCCAAGTGTGTACACGCATGTGCTGTGGCTATTATATTGAATTGCCTAACCTGCAGGGTCAGTAAGGTAAGCGATCCGGGCTCAAGGGCCTAGGTCAGTTGTTTGACATTAATTGTTGGTTGTTGTTGATTTGCTTGTCGGGAGGTGCATGTTAGCCTAGTTTCGGTTTAGGAGGCCTTCTCACTAAGATTCGTCTCATAGTTATTTAAACCCCATTTTTTCAGACCTCTATTAGAGGATATCTGGTGTACCCGATCTATATGAGGATCTGGAGCCTATAGAGCATGATCCCGATCAGGTTGGCGTGGTCGAGCAGATGGATTCGGAGGATGAGATAATCGAGACTGAGTTCAAGTCATCAGGATCTGATCCGAATTGATGTATCTAGAATCAGTTTTAGTCGTAGAGTGGTAGGGCCATTAACCTTTTGACCTTAGTGGCCGCCGATCTGTTTATGGTAGGCTGTTTGTATTTGATGTGTAAGATGAATATTGTAAGCGTTTGTTTATGGCGGTTAATGGTGCTGGTTGATATCCGTGGTTTGATGTTCTGCTACCCTTGGTCATGTATTGTTTTGTATGGGTGTTTTAATAATTGCTTCTGCATGTGCCTTATGCTCTGTGTTGGGAGTTGGGTCGGCGTCGTGTCCTGGGACGTCGCAGCAAATTAGACCGGTACGTGGGATGAGGGCGCTTCGAGGGGTTCGGGGCGTGACACGTTTCTCGAATATTAGCTAGAAAGCTACGATCCTCAAAATGACTAGACAGTTTGTTGTATAACATCTTTGCAAGAGCTGTCTTACCAATGCCGCCCATTCCATAAATTCCAATAATCCATGTACCATTGAATTTAGCATCTATCTTACTCATAATTTGTTCCACACAATCATTGGTTCCCACCAACTGTTCGGGAACATTTAGCTGAAAAAGTCTTTTTAACTCACTCATAACTCTTCTTACTACCGTTTTGACTAATTCCGCTTTATGCCTGTCAAATAACAATATAAAATTTCAATATACGAGGGCAATGTTTATATGCTTTTTCAAGTAAGATCTATTTATAAAAAAACTAAACAATGTTTCGATGGAGAAAAATGTACCCGTTATCAATTTTATCGGATTCCCATCCTTTTAAGTAACTGACTTCTTTGAGTGCATCTTCCCATTCTTTCACAACCATTTGGTCCAAATTTTTTTTATGTGCATCGATAGCATCTCCAAATCTCCCTGCAAGATGTCGCACGTTCGAGGGTTCCACTTTGTAAAATATGGGTAACACTATTTGCCCTTTACTTCTCTTGCACTTCAACATCTGAACCAGCTCATGAAGGCACCATTTGCTAGAAGCGTAGTCCTTCGAGATAATGGGGATCGAGATCATAGACCGTGTAATACTACAGAGAAGCTCCGGACCAATCTCCTCACCAATAGGGAGCTCATTGTCGTCTCTGAATACATGAATTCCTGCATCAACAAGACTAGTATAGAGATAATCGGTGAAGCCTTTGCGAGTGTCTTTTCCTCTAAAGCTCAAGAACACTTCATAATCATTTCGTTTCGGCTTTTTGGCTCCGTCTTCATAATCACCTACATGTGGAGAGGTCGATGAGGAAGACACTCCGTATTGCGGATCTTCTGAATGAGTATGTTCTTTTCTTTTCATCTTGAGATTGATGGAGCAGAGCCTCAAAAGAAGGGGAATATGAAAATCCCAGATCTAGGATGTGCAAAAATGTCTCTGAGAACTCAATTCAGAGCTACATTCAAACAAAAACAAAAGCTCTCGTCCAACTCATCAGAAGAAAATGGAGCGATCAAAGCAGGAAAGAGAGAAGAGGAGAAGAGCAAGTAGCCACCGATTACCTGAGGAGTGCTCAAACAACACAATCCACACACTGCTATGATCTCCACCGATTCTCAGTCTTCGATCTTGGATTACCCACACGCACCGCTCTTTATTGTGCGTACTTGAACAATGCTGAGTTCTGGCCATCCAACGATCCAAGACTCTTCATGCCAATTGAACCGCTGCGATGCATGTTGCACGGAAAGGTCAATTATTGCAGGCGTAATTTCCGGAACACTGCTTGGAAGGTGCATGGAAAGACTTAACTTGACTTGCCTTTTTGTTAACAATAAAAATAAAAAAGAAAGCTAACAAGGTAAAGTAACATGCTCCTGGTGCTAACGTCGATGAGTTAATGACAAAAACACATCAGTTGTCGGATTAAATCAGATTTTGTTAAAAAAAATGTCTGTACGACACTCAATATTTAAATAAGGAAAATTGTTATTTTCAATCTATAATCAGATTTTTTTTTCAAAAGAGATTCCTTTGAAAAGGTAACTCACAAAATAAATCTCTCCAAGAACAATTTCTCAAACTATATTTCTCCACGTCACCTCAAGTCTAAAGATAATCTAGTCATCATCAACCCCTCACCTAAGTCACTTTTGTCTCAATCCTTAAATTAATAATTTTTGACATTTTACATAAAATTTATACATTTTCACTTTTTTATTTTGTTTGTTATCGAACTTTTTTTATTTCATGTGGCCATTCTTCGTTTGCTTAGCTTTTAAGCCAAGATCATCACTTACAATATCACGAATCTGACCAATTATATTGTTGTGATCTCCACCGTTCTCAGTCTTTGACATTTTATTACCAAGGCAAAAACACTCTCTGCCATTAAAAAAATTAGAGAGCAATTCCGCAATTTCCACAACATTATGCGGAGGGTGCGTGGAAACTACGCAAGTGTTTCTTGACATGACTTGCTTTTTTCATTAATAGAAAATATAAAATAAAATGCATCCTTACCAAAAAAAAAAAAAATAAAATGCACCAGCAATACAAATACTCATAAGTGATTAAAGAACCGTGTTGGATAAGATGGCAAATTGGCGTTAGAATAATATAAAGAAAAGTGCCCTTCTTTATAGCTCATTCGATTGGGATTAGCATAAATGAAGTTTCTGTCTAATTTCTCAGTTGCTAAAGGGTGATACTAGCTTAAGACTCCTCACAAAATCAGAAATTTTATTTGGAGTATATGCCAAAATGCTCTCCCGACAAAGGAAAATTTATATAGACGGAAGGTAGTACCCGATCCCATTTGCCCAATTTGCCGAGCGCATGCTGCAACCCCAAAACATCTATTCCTTCTTTGCAAGTGGACAAGAGAAGTTTGGGATGATCCTGCACTAAATATCCAAATCTCTACGCATCAAACCTCCAGAATTGATGAATGGATGCTAAATTACATATCCAGCGGAAAGAACAAACCAAAATTTGAACTGGTCTCGGTTGTGCTCTAGAAAATCTGGAAAGAAAGAAATGGCCTTGTATTTACAAGGTGCCTTCCAAATCTAAAGTCGCTGGTCGAAGGAGGACTACAGATGCTCAGAAACTTCACCAAATGGAGCAATTTCGACAAAAACAGGGCATCGGCAAACAAGGACGAGAACGAATTATGGGTTCCTCCAGAAAGGGGAGAAACAAAAGTGAATATTGACACTGCGCATGAACCTGGATCGTTTGAAGGATCAATTGCCTGTGTGTGCCGCAACTCTTCTGGAATTCTGATTGATGGTTTCGCCAAGATCGTCCTCGCCTCCTCCGCTGAACAAGCAAAAAGCGAAGCTATGGTGGAAATGCTGAAATCCCTCTCTCCACGTGCGGGTGAAAGACTTATTCTGGAGTCTGATTGTCTTGGTTTAGTGAGAAGTGTCAATTCTGTAGAAAAAATGTCATGGAACAGCGCATACTGATAAGTGAAGCCTGTGACTTGGTTTCCAGCTTTTCTAATATTAAGCTTATTTTTTGTAATAGGGCTAAAAATAGTGTAGCTGACTGGGTAGCTAAGATTCATAGAAAAAAAAAAGCACTCACCAAAAATTGGTTGACTCGCCCTACGCAGGCCCTTAGAAATTTGCTTTGTTTTGAGACCCGGCCTATGGGTTCTTTTTTTACAAGTTGTCAATGAGCAGTTTATATTTCTGACCAAAAAAAAAATTTCTTTTGCCCTTTTCTGTGGTTAAATTGAAGCAACTGCTGTTGATTTGTTTTAGCAATGTCTAGAGTAAAGAGATGGTGGGAACTTTTAGGAGGAAAATGTTAACAGGAGTATCTTACACACTCTTTTTAGCATCTAGTCATTTTGTAAAATGTTATGCTGATTTGTCTATTCAATCCAATTTCTTCACAATTAAGTTGCATGATATATGTTTGTGTGTATAGAGAGATATATTTGTGCATGTGTCACAGTTTAACAAATAGTGGATCATTACTGCGAAGAAACCTTTTTAATCAGTGAAATTTTTCAATGTCCTTCTTACAGAATTCCAACCTCTTGATCAGAGAAATGCTATGCCACATTCATAAGAAATTTCTATCGTGTCTCTTTCTCTCTCTTCCTAACAAGTGAAAGATTAACAAGTACAACATCATAATAGCATAGTAATGTGCACCTATTGTGATGTACAACATTACGACACGTCAAAGTAATTAAGTACAAGAACATCATAATAGCATAGTAAAATTGTTCTGTGACGTTATGATGTATTATTGTAATCAAGTGCAAAAATGGTGTGAAACAGAAGCGTGCACCTAAAAATTTTCAAAAGATGAGTGGGTCCGTTGCCTATTGACTTGCTCTTTTTTCCTCACCCACTTTTTGAAGGTTGAACCTTTTTTTTAAGCTAATGGGATTATTCTTTTCAATCCGTAGCTCCAGGAAACTTCAAAGAAATTTCCTGTTCTAGATTTTTTTTCATTGCCTTTATAAGGTAAGACAAGTTAGTTAAGAAATTATAATGCTAATAATTAGTAATGATGGGTATATGAATTCCCTTTAATTAGCCAAGAAGAAAAGCTTATTGTTATATGACTTCAGTAATTTCTCACTCACTAAGATGATCATCCAGAAACAATTGTTTTAAAAGATTCATTTTGATTAGTGAGATAAGTTTTTTTCGTTGCTCTTGTTAACTAACACAAATAGTATGTGAAGAGACTGAAGCCTCATTATATAGAAATATGATATATTGGGAATGAGATATATTATGAAAAACAATAGAAAAATGGAAACTTAAACAGTTTTCATTTTCAATGAACTGGAAATGTTTTCTCGAACCAAATGGGCCGTAAGTAAACTTGACTCTAGTTTTTTTCAACGAAATCATGTTCACTATAAAAAGTTTCCATGAAAATTATTTTCCAGTAATGATAATTTACAAAATCACGCCTTTCATCTATCGTCACGCGAGGGCTACAATCTCCATGGTCGCGGTGATGGGGCTCATCTCCACCGCGGGGATTGATTTTCACAGAGAGATAGACGTGGCCATGGAGGTCACGGCCTCTGTCGACTCTTTCCGATAGAGATCTGCCGTCACTGGAGGCCACGACTTCCATGGCTGCGGGTTCAAATAAAATATCCTTGCGCTCATATGCCCTATTTTTTCTTGGACCATTAGACGGTTTCTGAATCAGCAATAAAGTCACTTTTCTCGTCTCAGCAATTTGTTCTTTTCTTCTTTTTTCCTAAAAAAAGGTAAGTTGATGTCGTGGGGAAAGTTCGTGTAATGGAATCTTAACTGTTCACGACATCAATGAACCTTTTTTTCTCGTCAATGACCCTCGCTGCCACTTAAAAAAGCCTTTATATTTGTGTGTAAGGAAGGAATCAACACAAAGTGATAAAAAAAAAAGAGAGGAAATATCACATGCAATTCATTGTACTTTCAGGGTAAAACTTACAAATTCAAAGTAGTGCAATTTAAAAATGTTTAGCTAATTTGTCTATTCAATTCAATTTCTTCACAATCAAGTTGCATGATGTACGTGTGCATATATATAGAGATATATCTGTAGATGTATCCCAGCTTAACAAATGTTGGGCCATTAATGTGAAGAAACCTTTTTAATGGGCAAAATTTTTCAATGTCTTTCCTGGAGAATTCCAACCCCTCTATTAAAGTGATGCTATGCCACTTTCATAGGAAACTCCTATTGTATCTCTCTCTCTCTAGCAAGTGAAAGATTGACAAGTATTTTTTGAGTATGCTTTTCAAATAATTCAATTATGTGAATCGTATAAGGTCCCCACATTTTTCAATGGTTGAGATAAATTAACATTTTTGTTTTGCCAAAAAAATCATCAAGAATAGCGTGCAACCAAAGTCATGCATTTGATTGCTCTTCTTTTCTATCTCATGAGAATCGCAATGTACATGAACAGCAACTCAGAATGAAAGAAAGGAAAAAAGAAAGAAAGATTGATTCAATGGCCTCTCAAAAATATGAGAAAGATGGGACTGCTTCTGGTCCGGCGCTTTTATGCATAACGATTTTGCCATGTCTGTCAGCCATTCGATGCAAGTATTTGAATGTCATTTGTCCATTTAATTTGTGTTGAGCTGTGCAATCAAAACTTTGCCAGTGTGAGTCGTCAGATTGAGCATGGTAAAATTGCCATGTTTAAGGCCACTGGATCGCAGCAAAGACCGAAAGACGAGGAAAACTTTTATGGTATACCTATTGTAATGTTACAACATTACAACACATCAGAGTAATTAAGTACAAGAACATCATAAGAGCATATTCTATGACGTAATCAAGTGCAAAAGTGGTGTGAAACAGAAGTGTGTAACTAAGGATTTTCAAAAGATGAACGGAATCAACGCTGATGGAAGTTTCGCAGGAAAAAATATGAGCTGACTAAGACATGGGACCTGTGGTACCCGTCGCCTAGTGACTTGCTTTTCTTTACTCACCCACTTTTTATCAACAGGGAAAAAAGAAACAATAAAGTGAGAGCATTTACACTTCTTGTGGACCTCCAATTGATTGTGTTCCTGAGTGGGCTGGAAATTGGAATCTAAAAGAAACTAAATATATTTGTTCATCTCTCTAATAAAAAATTGCTCTTTGTGACCCAAAAGAATAAATAATTATTGAAAAAGATATATGATTTGTCAAATAATATAGAATGTGACACGAAAGATAAATGTATTTTGGGTCTCATGCTAATTATGTGTACAAAGATTGTAGGTTCAACCTCTCATGATTAGCGCAGTTGGTCAGCAAGTCAGAAATTTTCATCTTATAAACTAGAGTCAAATGTCCAAATCTCATCAAAACGACTCTAAGTCAAAGTTATCTGCGCACAGTCCAAAGGTCTGAACTTAACTGGTTTATAAGTTTAGCAAGGTATTTCATGTGTTTTCAAATAGCCAGCTTATATGTCGGTGCGTATGAGTTATCGTAAGTTTGCTCTTGCAGACACTGAAACTAAAATTGGTTTGAAAAAATTCTTCAAATTTTCATTCTCACTATCATTTGACTGAGTAGGTGAAGTCTCTCTCTCTCTCTCTCTCTCTCTCTCTCTCTCTCTCTCTCTCTCTCTCTCTCTCTCTCTCTCTCTCTCTCTCTGAATATGCAGTTAATTCTTCAGAGCTCCAAAATATCAGCCTGAACTTTACCTTAAGTGACAATTCTTGCCTAAACTTTTTTTTTGTCTCAATAAAAAGCACCAACTTTTACTTGAGTCCTAAATATGGTCCCCGTGATGTAAAATTTTCAGATTGTTCGGGTCAGATGTGGAATTTAAGTAAAAATTTGTGATTTTGTATGAGACAAAAAAAAGTTCGGATCAAAATTATCACTCAAGGTAAAGTTGGTGCTTTTTTTTGGAATTAGACCCACAAATTTATCAATATTTGAAGCATTTCCGTGATTTTTTTGAAGGTTGAAGCTTTTTTTAAGCTAAAGGGATTATTCTTTTCAATCCGTAGCTCCGGGAAGCTTCAAAGAAATTTCCTGTTCAACATTTTTTTTCATTGTAAGACAAGTTAGTTAAGATATTCTAATGCTATTAAATAATAATGATGGGTATAGGAATTCCCTTTAATTAGCCAGGGAAAAAAGCATATTGTCATATGACTTCAGTAATTTCCCACTTGCTAAGATGATCATCCAGGAGGGATTGTCTTAACAGATTGATTAATACCATGAAAAACCCAAACTGGTACACATGTGGCAAATTTACTCCAAACTAATTTTTTGACCACCAAAAATCCCAAACCGGTACACCTGTGACAAATTTACCCCAAGCTAATCTTTTGACTGCCAAAAACCCCAAGCTTGTTCATTTGTGATAAATTTACCATCCGTTTACTTGAATTAATACCACGAAAAATCGTAAACTGGTACATTTATGACAAATAAAGGATAAAATCCCAAACTGGTACACTGGTCAACTACCACGTGTTCTCGAACTCAAAAATTTGACAGTAAATCTAACGGAAACTAACAGAGAGTAAAATTGTCATAGGTATACCAATTTGGGGTGAATTTATCACAGGTGTACCAGCTTGAGATTTTTCATGGTATTAATCCTGCAAAGATTCATTTTTATTAGTGAGATAATTTTTCCATTACTCATATTAACAAACACAAATAGTATATAAAGAGACTGAAGCCTCACAATATAGAAATATGATATATTGGGAATGGGATATATTATGAAAAATTAAACCAAACGTGTATTGTTAGTTCCAATTTCTACAGAAAATTTTCATACCAAACGTTTTTCGGTGAAAAAGAGAAAATGTAAACTAAATCAATTTCCGTTTTCAATGAACTGCAAATGTTTTTCCGAACCAAATGAGCCGTAAGTAAACTTGACTCTAGTTATTTTCAACGAAATTATGTTCGCTTGAAAAGTTTCCATGAAAATTATTTTTCAGGAATGATAATTTATAAAATTATGCCTTTCATTTGCGGTCACACGAGGGCTACAACCTCCGTGGTCGCTGTGATGGGGCTCGTCTCCATCGCATGCATTGATATTCGCAGAGTGAGAAAGAGAGACGTGGCCATGGAGGTTGCGACCTCCGTCAATTCCCACCGATGGAGATCAGCAGTCGCAAGAGGCCTCGACCTCCATTGCTGTGGGTTCAGATGAAATATTCTTGCATTCACATGCCTTTTTTTTCTTTTTGCCGCTAGATGGTTTCTGAATCAGCAATATTTTTTAAAGTTCAATTTTCACGTCTCAGCAATTTGTCCTTTTGTTCTTCTTGTCCTAAAAAATAAGGTACGTTGATGTCGTGGGCAAAGTTTATGTGATGGAATCTTAACTGTTCAGTTGGTAGTGTCAAATTTGGGTCATCAACGACAGCAACGACCCCCGCTGTCACCTAAGAAAGCCTTTATTTTTGTGTCTACCGAATCAACACAAAGTTATAAAAAAAAGAAGCAAATTTCATACGCAATTCATTGTATTTTCACAATAAAACTTACAAATTCAAAATCGTGCAATTTAGAATGTTGCTTAGAATTTCAATCATATTCTTTTGAGCAAATGACATTGTAAGAGGTATCCGGTTCGGTATTTTTATGATGAGAAAGCCCACATAATATAGATAAGCCAACCTAAGCTGCCAACTAGTGCCCAAATAGATGAACCAAATATGTGTCATGGGGATTCAAAAAAATTAGATGAAAATAGAGAACTAGGTTTATCAATAAGACTATCTTCAAAGACAGTGATTTTCTCGATAGGATTCGAGATCCAATAGAGTCGGCTCCAATGGATATCTTGTCCCCTAATACAATGCCCAGACCCTAATCTTCCTCACTTAGTCTATGTAGCAAGCAAAAATGAACCCAATTCAAGCTTAGAAGTGCTAGCCAATACACAGAAAGCATGAAAGAGACGAAGAGGAGAAGAAGGAACAAAGGATAGAGTAATGTTAATGGTGATCTTTTAGTTTGTGTTTTTTCTAGAAGATGCCTTTGGATATATAGATAAAGGAAACGGGAGATTTCTATTACAAAGAGTAATTCAATTTACAAACTTTATCTTCTTGACCAATTTCTATATAGCCTTCCTGTTGAAATATAAGTTTCTTCATCTAAATTGACAATTTTTTTGTCGAAATAAAGCCTTTCATTCATTTACGAAAAAACCCGGAATCAAATATAGCAGCTTCGGAGCATTAACTATTCCACAAAAACCCCGGGGGTTTAGTCATCCAGTCAGGAGATAGAGCATTTCGACGGAAGGCTTTAGCAACCCAATCGGCAGTAGAATTGGCTTCACGAGAGCAATGAGGGACTTTAACGGATCTCAACTTGGCCCACATCAGCTTGCAATCGTCCACAATTGGAGACAAGGCCCATGGATTTTCTTCTTTGCCCAAGAAAAACTCTGCAACACATCTGCAGTTTGTCTCTAGCAGAACCTCCATATCTATCAGCCGGAGGAGATCTACTTTTTCCATCAAGTACAGCAGAGCTCGGTGGAGGGCTAGGGTTTCCGTGGTCAAGGCAGAGTCTATTGGCTAGAATCGGTCAATGTAGTTTTCTTTAGAATCAGTCAAAGTTGTATCGTTTGTTAGAATTTTATTGTTACAGTCTTAGAGTATAGGACTTGGTTTCTTTTGTTGCTTTCTTGTAGTTATCCCGTTTGTATCAGATTAATGCAAGCACTGAAGCACTTTCCTCTGAGTGTCTCTTTCTTTATTCGCTTCAGTGCCTCTTATTGCATAAGTGGTATTAGAGCCTATTTTAGTCGAGAGTGTTGAGAGTTCAAACACGTGAGAAAATGTGAGCCACAAAAGGTTGAGAGCAAAAAAGAAAGAGAGTCCGCGAGAATGCAGCAGTAGCTCTATTCCATTTTTACTCTTGCAGCAGCAGTTGAAATCGAAGGCCTTGGAAACATTTGTGCAACCAGCTATCCCGTGTTTTGATGGTCATTATGACCATTGGAGCATGCTGATGGAAAATTTCCTCAGGTCCAAGGAGTATTGGCAAGTAGTTACCTTTGGACTTGCAGAACTAGAGGAAGGAGCTATGTTGTCGGCAACACAAATAGCATATCTGGATGCATTCAAGCTGAAAGATCTCAAGGCCAAAAATGATATTTCCAAGCTATTGAGAGATCAATCTTGGAAACAATTCTTTGCAAGGATACCTCCAAGCAAATTTGGAACTCCATGAAGAAGAAATATCAAGGATAAACAAGAGCAAAGATTTAGACCCAAAAAAAAAGCAAGATTAAAGAGGCAGCAGCTTCAAACACTTTGTTTGTAGTTCGAAATCCTACAAATGAAATCGAGAGGGTCGGTCATAGACCATTTTTCCCAAACAATGGCAATTGTCAACAAGATGCGGATTCATGGCGACAAGACGGATGATGTCACCATAATTGAGAAAATTCTTCAATCCTTGATACCAAAATTCAACTTTGTTATTTGTTCCATAGAGGAAGCCAAGGATATCGAAGAACTTTCAATTGATGAATTGCAGGGATCCTTATTAGTTCATGAACAAAAATTTCAATAGCAAGAGATGGAGGAGCAAGCGGCTTCAACTGAAAACCACTTTTCATCATCAGCTAAAGCAAATAAAGATAGATGGTGGGTGAGCATGGAAGAGGCAAAGGCAAAAGAAACAATGATTGTTGTAGCTCGAATAAAAATTCTGACAATAATCAGTTTCATAATCCTCAAGGGCAAGGAAGAGGTCATGGAGGTCGGCATTCAACTGGATAGGGAGCAAAGTTAGCAGACAAATCTCATGTAGGGTGTTTCAAATGTCATAGGTATGGCCATTACAGATCAAAATGTCGAACTAATTTGAATAGACAAGTTGGAGAAAGAACTAACTTTGCAGAAAAAGAAGAAGTGTCTCTATTGATGGTGTGTCACGTGAAGGAAGAAACTCAACCAAACATGTATTTAGACAATGGCTGTAGTAACCACATGAATGGAGATAAAAAAAGGTGTTCTCTAATTTGGATGAATCTTTCCACAACACTGTGAAGTTTGGAGCTAATTCCACTATTTTTGTTATAGGAAAAGGGAAGGTAACAATTCGCCTGAAGGGAAATTCTATGCAGACCATCTCAAATGTTTTTTATGTCCTTGAGTTAAAGACCAATTTGCTGAGTGCTGCCAACTACAAGAGAAAGGATATGAAATCTCTATTAAAGGTGGCATTTGCATAATACAAGATGAAAAATTGGGCTTAATTGCCCAAGTTTGTATGACAGAAAAATGAATGTTTCCGCTGTATCTCCACAATACTACCTATTCATGCTTCTCTATGAGATCAAAAGATGTGGCTTGGTTATGGCATTTTCGTTATGGACATCTCAATTTTGGCGCGTTAAGAACACTACATCAAAAGAACATAATGACGTGTCTTCCTCAAATTACAGCTCCTTATCAAATTTGTGAAGAATGTGTTGTTAGTAAACAACACTGTAGTCAATTTCCACAAGGAAAGTCATGGAGAGCAAGGAGGACATTGGAACTTGTTCATTCGAACATCTACAGGCCAATAAATCTATCTTCTAATGGAGGTAAAAGATACATAATTACCTTCATTGATGACTATAGCCGAAAAATTTGGATTTATTTTTTGCAGGAAAAAATCTGAAGCTTTTGTAGCCTTTAAAAGCCATAAAGCACTTGTTGAAAAAAAAAATTGGCAACCCAATAAAAGTTTTTCGCGCTAATCGTGGTGGAGAATACAACTCACATGAATTTGTAAATTTTTGTGAGATGCATAGAATCAAGAGGCAACTTACAATAGTCTATATGCCACAACAAAATGGTATTTGTGAAAGGAAGAATTGCACTATTTTGAATATGGTACAATGCCTTTTGACAATAAGTGGCATTCCGGAAAGCTTTTGCCCGAAGCATTCAATTGGTGCATTCATATTTTAAACAAAAGTCCCACTCTTGATGTTCAAAATATGACACTAGAGGAAGCATGGAGCGGCGAAGACCAGTAGTAAACCATTTCAAAATTTTTGGGTGTGTTGCTTATGCCTATGTTCCAAACTAGAAGAGGAAAAAGCTAGATGACAGGGGAGAAAAATGCATCTTTCTTGGCATTAGTGATCAACAAAAGGCTTATAAGGTTTATGATCTTATCACCAAGAAAATCATTATCAGTCGTGATGCAGTCTTTGATTAAGATTGAACCTGGCCATAGAGCGAGAATAGTGTTGGAGACCATATTCCAGCAAACTTTGATAATGATGAGGAAAGACAGCAACCCATGGAGCATATGCAGGAAACAACAATCACTCAAACTTTCCCAAAAGATGCTCAAAGTCCACTTGTAGCTGAACAACAGCCACAATGTGTTAGAAGGAGGCCCACATGGATGACTAATTATTAGGTAACTGAAATTGATCAATCTAATGACCCACTTACACATTTTGCTCTATTTTCTGTGATCCTACAACTTTTGATGTCGCTGTAAAACAATCAAGTTGGCGGAATGCAATGGATGAAGAAATTGTAGCCATTGAAAGAAAAAATACTTGTGAGTTGACAGATCTTCCTAGATGACACAAAACAATTGGTGTCAAGTGGGTGTACAAGACCAAGTTGAAAGCAAATGGTGAAGTTGGCAAGTACAAGGCATGCTTAGTAGCTAAAGGGCATAAGCAAGAGTTTGGCGTAGATTATAAAGAAGTCTTTGCACCTATTGCACAGCAAGATATAATCAAATTGGTGATTGCATTGTCAGCTCAAAATTCATGGCCTATCTTCTAATTGGACGTGAAATCAACATTTTTGCATGGTGACCTGCAAGAATAGGTATTGTTGATTAGCCTACTGGATATGTGAAGCTTGGTAATTAACATAAGGTATATAAACTAAAAAATGCATTACATGGGCTAAAACAAGCTCCACGGGTTTGGTATAGTCGCATTGATGCTTATTTTTTGAAAGAAGGTTTTAAAAAATGTCCATATGAGCATACACTTTTTATTAAAATAGGTGATGGAGGAAAGCTACTTATTGTGTGCTTATATGTGGATGATCTTATATTTATTGGAAATGATCATGCCATGTTTGACAAGTTTAAGAAGTTTATGATGGTTGAATTTGATATGATTGATCTAAGGATGATGCATTACTTTATGGGTATTGAAGTGACTCAATCACCTGCAAGGATTTTTATTTCTCAAAAGAAATATGTTCAAGAAATTTTAGACAAGTTTCAGATGAAGAATTGCAATTCTATGAGTACACCAACTAAAGTTGGTTTCAAGCTTATGAAAGATTCCAAAGGAAGAAAGGTGGACAACACTCTCTACAAGCAAATTGTGGGAAGCTTGATGTACTTGACTCCAGCACGACCTGATATAATGCATGCTCCTCATGAGTAGGTACATGGAATGGCCAAAGAGATGTATCTTAATACTGCAAAAGGAATTTTTTATTACTTGCAAGGTACTGCTGCTTATGGGTTGTTTTATAAGAAGGAAGAGAAGTCATATCTATTTGGCTTTACAGACAGTAATTATACTGGAGATCTAGATAATAGAAGAAGCACTTAAGGATATGTTTTTATGCTCGATTCAAGATGTCACGCCCTGTGACGCCCCGATCTTGGGGTCATTCTTGTGATGGCCCGTTCATTATTATCTTTCTTTAAACACAAGCGGAAGCATATTTCGGGACAATCACATTTAAAAACAAACAGCGGGATTAAGACAAACATCATCATGAGCAAACTTTGTATTTATAGGACACGCAAACATATTTTACAAGCCAACTTATCCAATTTTAGCTATTTACACAACAAACGTTATGGCTTGGGTGTCCTAAGCCCACTACTTCTCCTCGCTCCTCGCTTTCCCCAAACTCCAACATGGCTCAAACTGCTCCTGTTGCCGCCGTCCGTTCGACCATCCTATGGACCTGAGGGGGGGAAAATGAGGGATGAGTCAGGGAGACTCAGCAAGTGAAAACACTAATATCAAGCGAGGATATATCGATCGCCATTAACATAAGTCGGCCCTTACCGCACCCGCATCGATGGCAGATCAATAGCAAAGTTCAAATAAGAGAACATCACGCATGGCCACATGGTGCACACTTTACAAATCATGGCTCAGTTCTATCTCAAAACAACATCCAACATGAAACATGATCAAATCGAGAAATGGACCAACTGCTATGTTTATATGGAAACTCACATGTAAATGCACATCCCGGCACACATATAGAATTCATTTATCACATACCGGCACATATATAAGAGTCATTTACTGTCATCCTGGCTCAACCAAGGCATCTCGGCTCAATCGAGGCATCCCGGGGCTAGCTCACCCAAGGCATCCTAGCTCAACTAGGGCATCCCGGCACTAGTTTACCAAGGCATCCAGGCTCAACCCAGGCATCCTAGCTCAACTAGGGCATCTCAGCGCTAGTTTACCGAGGCATCGCCGCTAACGCGACGGTCTTCTTCTTTTATTTAGTGGTCACATGAGCACTTGAGCATTCAAGCCATTTCTTATATTTTCATTAGCCCATGTAAACATGATTCGTGCTCATAACAATGCCACAACACAATTTTGTGTGATCACTTATGCAAACAGCCGCTCGATTTTGCAAGGACATCATTTCAAAACATATTTTCCTTCTCAAGGCATCGAAATCCTTTTGTAAACATAGCAATGAAATTAATCTATTTTCAAAGGACTTTGTAAAAACATCATTTCAAAACATGCTTTCCTTAAGCGAAATTCTTTACCAAAAAAAAAACATGCTTTCCTTATCAAGACATCGAAGTCAATTCTTAAGCAAAATTCTTTTCCAAAAATGCATAATCTTTCTTTGAAATCAACCAGTCCAATGACCGAATAGAATTCAAGCAAACTACATCACCTCAAATATGACATATAAGCAAGTCATGGAAAGAACCAACTACGACCAACCAAACGACTGAGAAACGGTCCAAGCAAACCACGTCACAACACATCTCAACATCCTTTCCCGATATTAAGGAATTCACTTACCCTAAATGAAACCAGAACTAGAGAGTAGAAAATGGATGGGAAAGACGACGGCCTCGGGATCTCGGCAACTCACGGTGTCGACCCCTTTCTTTTCTTTCCCTTGGCTTTCTCTCTCTCAGTTTTCTCTCTCTTTCTCTTTCTCTCTCTATTTCGGCTCTTTCTCTCTCTCTCTCTCTCTCTCTCTCTCTCTCTCTCTATCTCGGCACTCTCTCTCTCTCTTGACCGGTTTGTGTGTGTGAGAACTAAAGGGGGACTAAGCCTATTTATAGGCAAGCCAACCTTGCTCACCAAGTTTAGGAGTCCAATGAGGTAAGCACACGTGTCATCGGGTGCGTGAGGTAAGCGCACGTGTCATCATGGAGCATGAGGTCATCGCTTACCTCGCAGCTTCATAATAACAAGGGACAAAATAGCATCGTTACCAAATCTTCTTAAAATCTTTGCATTAATGAATATAAGCCAAAAGTCATGATGAAATGCCATTAATAAAAGATTCTGAAAATCTTGGCATTAATGAATAAGAGTCAAAATATCATGATGCAATGTCTCCAAAGTCAAATGTCATGATTATAAGGATTCTGAAAATCATGGTATTAATGAATAAGAGTCAAAAGTCATGATGAAGATGATCTAGCAAATCTTGTGCATTAATGGAAATGAGCCAAAAGTCATAATGAGGAAGATCTTAGCATATCTAAGCCATCAATGCATGTCATCATGAAGGGGCCCTAAAGTCCAAGCAATTAACACAAGCAATAATGAAGGGGATAAGGTTTGACTTTGTCAACTTTCTAGGATTTTCTACCAATTTCCAGACCATGGACTCCCTAGAGTCTTCTGGATTTACTGAATTCTCACACAAATGACTCGGGCCAATCGGGTCACACAAAATATACCAATTGGCACAAAAATCACAACCCGTGCCATACTTAATCGCAAGATTTTCTAAAGGTTTTTCGCAATAAACACGCATAATAATTCCATCCAACCCGAAGTTCGGCACGGATATGTCCTCAAATATCACCAAAAGACCTCAAATCGAGATTCCAATGTTCTCAAATAGAAATTGATAAATCTTTGAAATCTTATAAAACCGAACAACTTTGCACTATTCACGAAATCGAGCTTGAAAACATAGTAAATGGATTCCGACAATTCTCAAATTCGGATATGTCATAAACAAAGTTTTAAAAAATATTTTTCATGAAGAACATGAAATCCGAATCTCTCTATAAACACCATTTTTAGTAGCTCAAAGATAGACTAAAAACAGTTCACCGGAACAGCATTTTTGTTTCTCAAAATAAGCTCTGTCCAGAATTCATCTTGGAAAATTCCCAAATTTATACACGTTATAGAAAAGGAAGTTCTCCACAACTTTCATGAAGGAATCTTTTCCAAAATCGGCCCAGAAAAACTTGTAGAAAATCAAGACGGTGTAAACATCACTGAAATACCCATTCTGGACAGTTTCACACGGTCCGAAAATCAGGCCATCGTACCACTCATATCAACTCCAAAAATTCTGAAATTAAAACATGTAAAACTTCAAGATGTTTGGAACAACTTTCAAGAAGAAAGTGTTTGGAAATTCGGATCACAAAAGTCTATCCAAAAATAACAAAACAAAGGGATACAAATGATCCAAAACTGGGTTTTCCAAAACAAGAGAAAACAATTTAGTTTCGATTAGAAAACCATCAAACTTAAACCATAGCCATTTCCTAGGGATTGAAACTGAGGATATTATCATTTACCTGCGGCTTCCCAGGCCCAAAAATCGAGATGTGACACGCCCCAAACCCTACGGTACGCGACAACCCTATCGAGGTCGATTCAGTGCGATGTTCCAGGACGCGTCGCCGACCCAAAACCCAAAACAGAAAATAATGCACATGCGGAAGCAAACAAATACCCGTACAAATTAAAACCACATGACCAAAGGTAGCAATAAATACAACTTGCATTAATAACGGGGATTCACAATATCCATTACAACAAAGATAAACATACAATTCAAAACGAGTCAGCAGCCACTAACATCAAAAAGGGTATGTAGCTTGGGCGGTTAGGCACTATCTAGAGGGCTCTTTCAAAAAAAAAGTGTCAGCCATACCTAACTAAGGTCAAGACTAAACCCTAGGGCAACTAGTCCGGGTCAGATCCTGAGAACTTAGACGAATTGTCAGACGACTTGGACTCAGAATCCATCGAATCCGGCTCGGACTCGGCCGCCACTGGCTCCACCCTAGAATCATCCTCCGATTCTGGCTCCTGCTCCTGCTTCATCGGCTCCGGCTCGAGGTTGGACTCCCACTCCATCAGCTCCTCTTCCTCGGATGTCAAAGGTCCTAAGGGGCCTATAGAACCCAGTCTCATCCCGGTAGCACTAACTGAGATAGGGATGGGCCTTGAGCTGTGGCCCGCCCTCATCGACCTAAACTATAGCGTAATATCTAATATATATCTCCCCGTTCCAACAGGGGTATTCGGTCACCGAACGGTCTATGAGGTTTGGGATCCTAAAACGAAGTGGTGCATCTACCATCTTCAGGATCGGTATCTGAAAAGATGGGTTTAAACAACAATAAGAATAAATCTCAGCGAGTATGCCCCCTAAACCTAAACTAGGCTAACATGCACCTCCCGATAAGTATTAAACAAACACATAGTCCATAACACACGTACCATTTTTCAATTCTCCTCCGACCCGCGTAAAACACATCATGTCATCATTTCGATCGATCTCTAGCTCACGTAAAACGCATCAGGCTCATGACACAAAACCCATGTAAAACGCATCAAGTTGGCCACCTTCCGGTAGTCCGGGCATCGTCCCACGTAACACACCTCAGGACGGGTTCAATACCCCGCATAAAACGCATCAGGGTTTTATGTAATCATACGTACACAATCCACCTATTATTATCTGAACCCCATGTAAAACGTATCAGGGCATTTAGGTGATCACATGCTTATGCCAATTGTGCATACTCACGTAATGCACATGTTATGCCAATGCTCGATATGTACATTCATGGCCATAACATCCAATGCTCGACCATTCGTTAAATTTTACAATGAGCATTCAATTTCACATAGCCACATGCTCAATTTACACCACACATATTCAATTTAATAAAATTAATATGCCCAATCAATTAATTAATTCAAATCAACCATGGTACATCATCGGCACACGAAAATCACGCAATTAAGCCATTAAACTTGCACAAGCCTAAGATCCACCAAGCCCATCCTTTCTCGGCCACATAAGTACTCAATCCTGGCATCACATAATTATTACCAAGCCATATACAATCAGCCAATCAATGGACAAATCAAGCACACACGGCCATTTCACAAATAAATCCTCAATTTTGCCGAACAAGGCCCGATAAATTCCACTATGGCCAGCTACTAATCAATCCACTCTAGGCCTCAAATCCACCTCCAAATCATCACATTAGTCTCCCAAATTCATCACATAAACAGCCACTACACAACCCAATCGTTGCACCCATTATAATCCGCATTTAGACCACGATTAATCAACATAATAATCCGATCGAGCCTACACTAATCGGTCACCAACCAGATCATCTTAGGCCACTAAATCACCATCAAATCACCACATTAGGCCATCCAAATCATCACATTACCAGCCCTAATCCTCCTCCACAATTTAACTCCTAAAATACCCTAAATTAACTCCTAAAACTTGTCTAAAGTGCACATAATCCTAATTAAGGATTAGGGTTGTATTCACTAGGTTACAAGCTCTAAATGTGGCTGAACAAGGAGGAGAAATGGGCTGCTCGGTGGCTGGTTCAAGCCGGTTCCGCGGCGGCGCTCCGGCGATCCTCACGGCGGCAGACGACGACAAGGTTGGTGGCGCTCCGGCTGATCACAGTTGAAACAGGGGATGATGGTGCTGGTAGTGGAATGGAATGGGAGTGAGAGGTGAGATCGGCTGAGGTGGTGGCGAGACGGGCGGTGGTTTCCGGCGAGCGGCGGTGGCGGCGTGGGGCTGCTCCGGCGAGTTGGCTTTCCCGCGGCCAAGGTGAGGTTGGACGGCTAGTGTTGACGGCGAGAATGAGAGAGGGAGGAGGAGAGAGTGAGATGAGGGGAAGGTGATGATGGTGAGCTGGTCGGACGGTGTGAGCGACACCAGTGGGCAGCGGCGGCTTGGGAGCTGCTCCGGCGGTTCCTCACAGCCAAGGAAGGGGAGGAATGGAGAGAATGAGGCGTGAGGGAGGGGAGAGTGGCCGGTGGTGCTAGTGAGAGTGAGAGGAGAGAGAGAGAAATTGAGGGAGAGTTTAGTGCAACAAGGTGAATGGGGTGGTTGAACCACTTCCCCCAAAAATGACCATCTTGTCCCACCATCAAGGGCCTAGATTGAATCAAACTAAAATATCTAGAGGCAATTTGGTCCACCATTTCCAGCATTATTGGGGGCTGATTAGTCCATATTAATCCCCAAAATTCGGAATTAGCACTTAGGGGTCCAAGGGCAAAATGGTAATTTTTCGTTCCCGGGCCAAATTTTCAATTTTTGACTCTACCGACCCCAAATATATTTGGCCACACCTATACGATGTTGTCCTTGCAAAATAGTCGCGTACGTTCGCGAAATTCGACACCGAAGTTCGGATTTAATTCCACGATCAATTTTATTCAAATGCAATTTTAGCGCCTCTCACTAACGAGCGGCTTTTTAGGGGTAACGCGTATTGACTTAGGATTACTCGAGTCGTGACGGTCTCAATTTTCAAGATAACGTGAGGATCATAACTAGTTTCGGAAGTCGCGATCGTTCGGAATAAGTTCGGGATTATTCGTCACAGGTACTCTCGGTTGTGCGGAATCACCCGCTACCCGATTATACGTCATTGGTCAGACCAAACCCGTCACCCTCCTTGGATCGGCCCACATTGGCCCAAAATATTCCTTCGTCGTTCCTTGGAATTAGACTCAATTCACGGTCGAGTTCTTGGGTCCACGTACCGTTTTCCTAGTTAGCCATTCCCTATTGGTCAGTATCCAGAGAATGATCAGTTCCGGGTGAGACTTACTAAAATATAATGAAAAATAAATATCCATATCATTAATTCCGGAAGTGGGTCGAATTCAGGATGTTACACAAGAGCTGTCTCCTGGTCCTCAAAGTAGCAACTAATTGTTACTTTATCAACAATTGAAGCTGAGTCATAGCTTAGGTAGCACCGACACAGGACATGCGACACGTTATTTCTCAAAAATAGAGAATTCCGATACGTTGGGACACTTTGTATATTATATATTTATATATATACATGATAAATTATCATTTTTTAATTTGATTCAAATAAGTAAATAAATAATACTAAAAATCCTAGAATGAATTTACCCTAAAAAAATTATACACATAAGTTTTCAAAAAATAATTATGTATAAATAAATATATTAATTAAGAAACTAAAAATAAATAATTAAATTTGAAAAAAAGGAAAGTAAAAATGCTGCCTTCTCCTTCACGTCTCCACCCCATTCTCTCTCTTCTCTCTCTCCCTCCTCCAAAGCTTTCTCTTTTAAGTTTTCACACTTTCTCCCAGCACGCTCCTCGACGCCCGCGAGGGAGAAGACATGCCTTCGGACACGAGCGAGCGTAGGCCAGCCCGGCCTCAGGCCTCCGCCACCGCCGCGGGGGGAGGAGTCGGCCTGCGCCATCCGCCTCCGCAGCCTCAGGCGGAGGCGCTGCTCTGCTTGCGCTATGACTCCACCAATACCAAGTTTTGCTACTACAACAACTACAACCTCTCCCAGACTCGCCACTTCTGCAAGTCCTGCTACTGCTACTGGACCCAGGGCGGCACCCTCCACAACGTCCCCATCGGTGGTGGCTCCCGCAAGTCGGTGACAGCGGCGTCGGCGTTGGCCTTCGCCTCGTCGAAGTGGCCCCGCCTCCGTCCTCGTCTCCTTTCTGCAACTCCTCCGTGACCCATGACCTTCGGCGCCGGACATGCGTGTCGCCGGCTTGTCCGGCATGTTGACCGCATTTCGGATCTCCGACACGCGTTGACCATGTGTTGAAGCGTGTCGGCCGCGTGTCTGAACATGTTGGAGCGTGTCAGCCGCGTGATACGTGTCCGACACCGACTCGGACGCCTCCCAAGCGTGTCGGTGCTACTTAGGTCATAGCTGCAACTTCCTGTACCTATCAAGCTATTTGGCTAAAGAAGATTTTTAAAGAACTTCAGTTGAAGCAACAAGGAGCAACTTCAATTTATTGTGAGAACAGTTCAACCATTAAACTATCCAAAAATCATGTTCTACATGGTAGACAATATCACTTGTTCAGGGATCTTATGAAGGATAAACTAATTGATCTTGTTTTTTGCAGAAGTGAAGACCAAGTTGCGGACATATATACTAAACTCCTCAAGTTGCCTACGTTTTCTGAAGCTAAGAAGATTGCTTGGTGTTTGCTCGATAGATAATCCAATTTGAGGGGGGTATCAATTGTTTTTTTTTTTAAGGGAAGGAATGTTGGCTAGAATCAATCAAGATTTCTGAGTGTATATAACATTAATTTAAGGGAAGGAATGTTGGCTTGAATCAATCATTGTAGTTTTCTTTAGAATCAGTCAAAGTTGTTTAGTTTGTTAGGATTATATTGTTAGAGTCCTCGATTAGGAGTTGATTTCTTTTGTTGCTATCTTGTAGTTATCATGTTGGTATAAGGGGCCTAGTTAAAGATCTGTTGTCAGATGAATAATTAATGCAAGAAGTGAAGCATTTTCCTCTGAGTCTCTTTCTTTATTCGCTTTAGTGCCTCCTATTGCATCAAAGTCAGCCTGAACGGATTCGGCGAAGCCAGCTACCAGAGCTCCAGTGGAGTCACAATACACGCCAGCCACCGATCCTGTTGAAGCACCTTCCACCCACGAACCGTCGATGTTGAATTTAAGCTTTCCTCTGACCGGCGGTTTCCATCTTTTAGGTACGGTCGCTCAAGCTTTGCTCTGTTTTCCTGAGCGTATGGGTTCCATCTCATATAACTCTTGTGCTGGGTAAGGGTGTTCTGCACAATCGTTGGCAGGTCAAGTATCCGGCCTTGAAAGATCCAGGCATTTCTCTATTTCCAGATCATCCACAGTATTTCAGTAGCGAGCTCTCTCGATGGTGAGTCCCGGCTTGAACTTAGCACTTCCATTAACCATTTATCCATCCTCGTCATGCCCAAAGAGCTAATTGTGAGGTTGATGCATGGGTTTCCTTTTATCTAAATCAATGTAAGCCTTGTTACCGGAGAACAAACGTCAAAGTAATCAAGCCCTTTTTTACTATACCTTTTTGCTACTAATCTTGTCTTACAATTATCTAGGGAAAATTTCAATTAATGGCCAAAAGTAAATGAGTTTTCTCAAAAGAGGGCCCGGAATGAATATTATCTCAAGCATGAATCTAAAGTGGCTATTTAGTCTCAAATAAGGGCCTAAACTTATTGGCCCATCAAATCTTCGCCAGCTAGCAAGCATGTGCTTATTCTGACAACACAACCAGGGACATAATCGTCCAAAGACATTTACTTTCTATTTTTTTTTATCTTTCACTTTTTTCTCTTCTTCCTCCTTCACCCACGTTTCTCTCCAGATATGGCCGTCTTCTATGGCCGTTGGCAAGCGCTTAAGCATCTTCTTGGCTGGCTCTTCAGATATGGCCATCCATGGCCATCGGCATCGAACGAGCCATCATCGCTCATGGCCATGGCTTGTCGATCTTCTTTTGTCATGAACTCCTTCATGAGCAGGTAGTCCTTGATCCACTCTCGCTTCAGCAATCGGAGCTTGTACTTAGTCAGTGACGTGATGGTTGGGCCTCGCAGCGGCCCGCAACCCTTTTTACTTCTAGTCAAAGTGCGAAGGCGGCGCCACCGTTGGCTCAAACTTCTTTTTTTATCGAAGCCGTTCTGCTTGCAATCGCCGAACTAGCAGTTGAGGGTTTTCTTGTTGGAGCTATCCCATGGCTCTTTGGAGGTCTTTTAGGGGAAAAATCAAGGTGTTGAGAGAGAAATCAGAGGTGATTTTATCATAAACTGGCTTTGGGAACAAGTTAAATATATGCTTTATAGTGTAGAGAGAGACGACGGCTCGTTCGGTGTCGGCGGCAATGGACTGCCAGATTTGAAGAGCGAACCAAGCCGATGCTTGAATGTGATGCCAATGGCCTTGGAAGACAGCCAGATCTGGAGGTGAGCTTGAGACCTACAAGTTCCCTCCAGGTATGAAGAAGATGAACAGTGAAAAGATAGGGAAAGAAAAGGAAACAAAAGAAAAAATGTCACTGCACAAAAATGTCCATGCTCATGCTGCCGGAATAAGCACGTGCTCATCAACCGGTGAGTTCACACCCTTGTTAAGACCAAATGGACACTTCATGCCATAATTTGAAATTAAATAGCCACTTTAGCCCTTATTTGAAACAACATTAATTATGGGCCCTCTTTTCAAAAAGCACATTTACATCGAGTCCTTATTTGGAATTTTCCGATTTATCTTTGGTATCGTGCGATTTTAATTTTTTTCTTCAACATCCATTTAGAACCTATAATTCTAGTGTTAGGAGGAAGATCAGGCAATGACTATGTATTATTTTGCTTAATAGACTTTACCTCAACATCCATTGCCATTTTCCACATATGTGCATCCGGTCTAGACTTAGCATCATTATAACTCTTTGGATCATTTTCTAAATCAATAACAGAAGTGAAGAAATTGGGACCAAAGACTTTTCTTATTCTTTTTACTGTTAAATGCTGAACATGCTTCGCCAACTAAAAATGCTTAATAAGATTTGGCCAACAAAATTTTGCTTAAAAAGTTGATGCGGCAAATTCCTCTTAAGTGATTACTGGATGCTTAAATAAGCCTGCTTAAATAACTTTTGTATTCTAACGTCTGTCAAACTAACTAATAGATAAGAGATAAAAAAAAAAAACCCAGATAACTACTAGATAATTAATTTAAAAATCTCGATCTAATAAATTAAACAAATCAATAATTTTTTTTTAGAATTTGAAATTATTTACATTCGATGAACTTATGTTGTGTGTCTAATCGACACACAAATATATTCCTTAATCACCAAATACGGAGAAAATTACCAAAAAACTTATAAACCTATTGTACAACTCCTAATTCAGTCTTAAACTTTTCATTTGTGCTAATTTAGTCCAAAACTTTTTGACGATTTGTTAATATAGTCATTTTCATCAATTTTCATAAAAAAAATCATTGATAAGGTGGTCCAATCAACACCATTCGTCCTATGTGGCATAAACGGCACTAGCATGGACAATTTTTTAAAATATTATGATTTTTTTTACTTTTTTTCCTTTTTGCTAGTGGCCGATTTCAAGCAATGGCAAGGATCGTGACTATTTAGACGCTTGCCACCGTCAAATCGAGATGGTGATCGCTTTGGAGATAGCCATTGTCCTCATTCCTTTCTCCATAGGGTTCTCTCTCTCCCTAAGATACGAGAAATATTATCTGACCCAACTCGACAACTTTTATTTTGGTCCATATTCACGTTAAGTCTGATTTTTATCACGGTGTGATAACTAAGGTCTACATACAAGCATTTATATTTCTAACCTAATAAAGCCTTCATCTTTATGTGTGTGCATAATCAACAAAAGTGAACAAGAAATTTCCCGCCCATCGCTTACGACATTCGCCTTGCAATCCCTTCCAATTACATGGGGCCCAACTACTGGACTCAACCTCCACGGCCAAACCCCCCAAAAAGAAAATCGTCGGACCTAGGTAGGCCCATTATGGCCCATGGGCTTGGCCAGGCCTAGGAAAAAAAAAGCAACTCCGCGAATCACCAATGGGCCATGCTTGGGCATGGGCCCAACTACCGGACTCAACCCCAAAGGCAGAATCCAAAAAAAAATGTCAGACATAGGTCGGCCCATTAGGGCCCATGGGCCCAACCGGGCCTAGGCACATAGCAAGATGCAGCCCGCCACCTTGTCCATGGCCGTGCTCGGCCGTCCATGGCCCACTACCGATCCCTATCCACAAGAAAAGGAAGTTGCATCCATCCACATTATCATATCCATAAAGTAAATCCATTCATTCAAAGACAACATAATTTACACTTGTCAATTCACATTTCGTTGATTTAACACTGATCAGCAAAAAAGTTGCTCGAACACGGAACACTCTGGATAGAAAGCGAAAGCAAAACGGAGACAACAACCATACTTCGAAGTAGAAGATCCATGGATTTCCCATGAATTTGAGATCTCAAAAATCAACAATTTGTAGGGGCACTGTGTACCTTGATAACCAAACTTGTCGATCAAAATCAAAATGAATCTTTTCAGAGACGAAAAACTTCAGCTGCATGCTACGACGACTTCCTCCCCCGACATCTTCCCCTGTGGCGACCGATTTGGAGATGCCCGCAGCCTCGCCGAGAAGTTCCTTGTTGAGAACTCCCGGCTCTGGTTGTCCTCGAAGTTGAGCGCATAGCTCGTCGGGTCATACCCAAACTCCGAGGCGGTGGCCGCGGCGGCGACCTGGCTCTACCTCCTCTGGCTGCTCCCGATCTGAGCGACGAGGCTCCGCCACTTGTCCCGGATCTCCTGGGCTATCGAGCGGAGCCACGCGCAGGGCGATCGAGCCACCCTGCGATGGCTGCCCTCGTCGCAGCCCGAGGAGGCGACGGCGTTGTTGCCACCGTCGTGGAGGTGGCAAAAGAGGAGGCAGGAGGTGGACGATCTGAGCTTGTGGATTAACAGCATTTTGGGTGTGCGAGGATGAGGGCAGTGGCACGCGGCGGCGCAGGCAGTGGAGCGGAGCAGAGAGGCAGAGCGAGTGATGAAGAAAACCGTAGTAATGATATATCGTGGGCAAGTGGGGACGCGGTTCGTTGACTTAATCCCGCGTGACGTTACGTTCCGTTTGGGTTTTTTTCCCAACTTCCTTTTTGAGGCAGCTTCGTAATTAAGCAAAAGTCGAGGGACCAGATAAGGGATAAGCTGCTACCCTTTTTTTTTTGCTTTTTTGTGTTTACCGAGATTGAATTTTAATAATTTTGGGCAGCAGTAATCCCACTTCTGCGTGATTAAGTCCACCCGATTTTCATTGAAAAGACAAAATTGCCGTCGATCATTAGATTGCAATTTAAAGTGGCAGCCCAAATGATTTTACTTTCCCTTCTTTTCAAGTTTTTTTTATTTTTATGTAGGATTTAGTTATCAGAAAAACAAATTTCCCATGTATATTAAAAGATGCCCTCAGATTTTAATTCCATAAAAATTAGTTTTTTCGAAAAGAGATATTTTCAAAAAATACCTAGTTCTATTCTAGACTGTCAATCAAATTTGTGGATACATTATCGATTAGAATCTAAAAATAAATTAACACGGATAATTTTTTAGCACAATCATTTGTTTATAAATTTTCACTTGTGCACATCATCATCAAATCCCATCTTATAAGTTTTCTTTTATGTATATAATGGGCCGATAAAGCAAAAAAAAAATTCTTTGAAGATTTTCCAAAATAAAATAACGATAACATTCTTCAACGAGAAACTTGTCGGGCCTAGGCTGGGTTAGGCCCTAGCCTAGGCACAAAACGGGACATGGCCCGCCGTCGGCACAGCCCACAACCGATCCCTATCTACCTACAAGAAAAAGAAGCTAGCATCCACGTCATCCGTAAAGTAAATCAAATTCATCCGAGACCAGATTTGCTTCTTGTCGGTTCGCATTTCATTGACACAACACTACTTGATTAGCAAATATTGCTCGGACACAGAAAACTTCCAGACGAAAATGCCCAAGCAAAACGGAGACGAGGACGACATATCGAAGCAGAATTTCCATGAATTTCAGATCTCAAAATCTACAGTATGTACAGGCAACTTGGATTCCTCCAAGGACTGTTGATTGTCCCCAACTTGTCGATCAAAATAAAAAAAGACGTGTTTTTTTACAGTGGAAACGACTTCAACTACAAGCTACAACTTCCCTCGGCAACTTCCCCGGCAGCAACCAATCCCGAGACTCCGGCAGCCTCGCCAAGAAGTTCCTCGCGGGGAACTCCTCGTCCGAATCCGGGCTCCGATGGTCCCCGAAGTTGAGCGCGTAGCTCATGGGATCGTACCCGAACTCCGAGGCCGCGGCGGCAGCGTGGTCCTGCCTCCACTGGCGACTCCCGATCCGAACGACGAGGCTGCGGTACCTGTGCCGCATCTCCGGCAGCGGGAGCTCCCGGTCCATGGATCGGAGCCACGAGCAGGGCGATCAAGCCGCCTTGTGGTGTTTGCGGTTGCCGTCATCGCAGTCCGAGGAGGCGGCGGCCTAGTGGTAGGCGGCGGCTTTCCTTTTCCGTGTCTACGAAAGTCGAAGTTAAAATAATTTTCAGCCGCGCTATTTCCAACTCTTATGTGATTTATTTTTTTTTGTCAGACCAACTCCTATATGATTAAATCCACCCATTTTAATCAAAAAGATAAAATTGCGCTCAATCATTGAGTTGCAATTTATATGTGGCGGCCCCGAAATTTTACTTTCCTTTTTATTTTTTTTACTTTTTCTGTTTTTATTGCTGTATATATTTAAAAGGTACTATGTTTTTTAATTGTAAGATTTTATTTCCATAAAAATTAGTTTTTTCGAAAAGAGAAATTTCCAAAAAAAATCTACTTCTTGTCAAAGGTGTCAATCAAATTTATGAATAAATTGTTAGATAGATCTCGAAACAAATTAACATGGACAATTTTTTAGCACAATCATTTATATGAATTTTCACTTTTGTTGTGCATATCAACATCGAAAAGAAATTTCTTTGAAGACTTTTCAAATTAAAATCACAATTACATCCTCCAACATGAAACTTGTCCAGCCAAAATATAATTCACAAAATAAACTATACTAATTCACAAAAATTCCAAAAAAAAAAAAGCCGGGCCCTAGGCTGGCCCATGTGCCTGACCCGACCTAGGCACAAAACACACAAGGCCTGCCACCTAACGGGGCCATGCCCTAGAACGGACCCAAGTGTGCCGGGTCGTGCCATGCCCGGGTCCGCACGGCCTACTACCAATCCCTATCCACAAGAAAAGAAGTTGCATCCGGGTCATCTTTAAAGTAAATCCCATTTATCCAAGACTAAAGTTGCTTCGGCTCAGTTCGCATTTCATTTTGTATGTTTTTTGGTCGAAGGTTCGCATTTCATTGACGGAATGCTGATCAGCAAAAATGCTTGACCGCGGAATACTCCAGACAAAAATCGAAAGCAAAACGGAGACTATGATGTCATATCGAATCCATAAATTTGAGATCTCGAAGTCTAAAATATGTACAGGCACTGCGGATCGATCCCAGGACTGTTGATAGCCCCCGACTTGTGGATCAAAATCAAAAAAAGGTTTTCTTTCCAGAGGAATCAACTTCAACCACAACTTCCCTCGGCAACTTCCCCTGGCAACTTCCCCAGCAGCAACCGACCTGGAGACACCGGCAGCCTCGCCGAGAAGTTCCTCGCCGGGAACTCCTCGTCTCACTCCCGGCTCCGATCGTCCTCGAAGTTGAGCGCACAGCTCATTGGATCGTACCCAAACTTCGAGGCGGCGACGTGGCCCTGCCTCCGGCACCTCCCGATCCGAGCAACGAGGTTCCAGCACTCGCAACGTACCGAGCGGGGCGATCGAACCGCCTCGCGGCGGTTGCCATCGTCGCAGTCATCCGAGGATCTGGCCTCGTGGTAAGCGGCGGCAGCGTGGCCGTCGTGGAAGCAGCAGAAGAGGAGGCACGGGGAGGATGGTCATCGGAGCTTTTGATTGAACGACATTTCGACAGAGAGAGTGACGAGCTCGTAGTCTTGGTCTGGTCTGTGCATGTCTGCGAAGAGAGCGAATGGCTACGATGAAGAAGATGGAGAAGAGGGGATGAGGTTGGTGGGCTTTATTTATAGGCTGGACCGGACAAGGACGGGGTTGGGAGTGAGGATGAAGAAAACCGAGGGTTGTTCGTTGGGGCAAGCGAGAAGCGGTTTTTCGCCTTGATCCCGCGTGAGCTTGGGGCAGTTTGGTAATTCAGCAGAAGTCCAGGGACCACATGGCCGCTGCCTTTTTTTTTTTAATCTCTTTTTTGTTTTACCAAAGTTGGAATTTAAATAAAAATTTTATGGATTTTATTAGACCTATCAAATAGATGGGTCAGATTTAGTCGAAAATGGTTCGAGCCGAATTGATCAATTTACATACAATACAAATCTAATGAATCGTACCCGACTAGACTCATATTAGTAAAATATTTCTATATTTAATCAAATATAGGAAAACTCATACCCAAACTAAGGTGAGAGCACGATATGAGCTAGGGCGATTGAGTGAAGGTGAGAGAGAGTAAAGAGAGAGTAATAAAGGTGGGTTGAATCTAGGTAAGTTGTGAACTCATTTGATATTCATATTATTTTGAGCCTTACCATCTATGACCTATTTACCGAATATATAACTAACACATACAACAACCCAACCTAACACATATGGGTTAAAGATAGAGATTTACGTCCCATTTTGACAGGTATAGATTTCATCGTACGGCCATATGAATAGAGAGAGTAAATTGTGACTTCATTGTCATGACTTTC